>JAXCHO010000034.1:34357500-36757500 GCA_036630365.1 Acanthiza pusilla
CAGATCTCACAAAACAAACACAGTGCTGTGAGCCATATTATAACCTAGACTGTACACAATAATAGGACAGAAAAACACATTTGGAAAGTGGAAAATTTACAGTGGGCAAGGGGTGCTTTTCACAATTTGCACTCCTCAAAGCATGCAGACAGGCCATACATACTTCGGGCCCTCATGAGTCAGGCTCCAAGATGGAGAGGCCTTCAATTTTAATCTTCGACTCCAATAGTTAGTACAAAAAAGATAAACTTTAGAGTAGGTTACATGAACACAGTGTTCAGTCTTAGGAGCCTGCTTTTGCTCCACTGTATAGTCTCTGGGTGTAGACACTTTAGTCAGAGCACAAGTTGATGTTAACACCAATTTTACAATTCTCCCCTTCTGCCAGTGCCAGTCAAAAACCTGAGCCTCTCTCTACCCAGGTACTTCCAAAAGGGTCAAACAAAACTCCTGTTCACTTCTAAACCAGAAATCAGGATAAAACGTTATTTAAAAGCTGCAGTCAGAAAAGTCAGGTCTCTAATGGTTGTGAGCCAAGTCATCCATATGGTAATGGAGGAAGGCTAATGAAGTTCCAAATGGCTTGGTGGCATAATGTTCATAGCAGATGATCACAGACAACAGACATCCTCCAGAAAGTTACAGGAAAAAGAAACACTTACTTAATATTTTATTTAAGCAAAACCTCATAGCTAAGGGAAGACATGAACTTGGAGGAAACAAGGAAAACCCGAGCACTCAGTCAGTTATCCAAATTCAGGTAACAAGCATAAATTACAGATTTCAACACAGTCACACTGTCTATTTTTAACTGCCCAAATTTCAGCAACTAGTTCAAATTAGATGCCTATAATCCCTCTTTAGTCAACAGCAGTGGGATAGGCACAGTAATACTGGTTCCTGCTGGCAATGCTTATCACTTTCTATTAGCTACCCAAGAAGACTACCCACTAGTTTAAAATTGGTGCTTTACCTTTCAACAGCTAGAATTAGATAACAAAGTAATGATGCAAAGGTCATGAGTCTCTGGAATTCTTTCCATGTTCATTCATTTTACTGTATTTCAGGCTTATCCTTAGAAAAGATGTTGCTGCTTTCCTCTCAGAAAAAAAAAAAAAAAAAGGCTTTTGCTGCGGAGGTCACCTAAAAAATTCTCTCCAGATTGATAATATGGCAGATTTCTCTCCACTGAGCAGACACTGACAATGTGAAGTGTCATCCAAAACTGATGGACAGTCAGTCAAAAACTTGGCCAAGGTAAGGAATACCTACCTGCTTAAATAACTACACTTGCTGTCCCAAATTCAGTCATGCTTGCTAGCATAATATTTTCTATCTACTTTTTGACATATGTTAAACCCATCTACTCTCAGCTGGGAAGACAATAAGGAACAACTTCTTAATATGCTTCCAGGCAGTCTAGAGAAGCTTCTCCATCTGTCTGAACCTTTTTCAGGGAGATTTCAAGCAAGTAAACTTACAGTCTGTGCCCTGATACAGCAGGAAGTGACAACAAATCATCTGAGTGGCAGTAAACAAAAGTTGAGGACCAGCAACTTCTGAAACTTCTCTCTGCTGAAACTGGGTGCTTCTAATCCAATTGAGGCAGTGGAGAATCAAGCAGTCTTATATAAGCTGCCTTCACCAATGCTTTCCTTTCTTTGACTGTAGTTGGGGATGCAGTAGAAGCTGTCAGAGCTTACTTACCACAACAGATCCAGGAGGTGGGTGTAAAACCCCATATTCCTGTATTAGTTCTAAAAGGCATGAATGTACATCCTTAATCTCCACTTCAGTCCTAATCATCTACTCCAACCAAAATCAACAGTTTTACTCTCCAATATAGTTGAATTCAGGTCACATTAAAATGCCAGCAGGGTTATAAGACCATTGTAAAATCACAGTAGAGATATCTTATCAAAAGCTCACTGGAGAAAAACATTCTCTGTCAAAGAAGGTGGCTAGTTTTGTCAGCACATAAAATAGAAAAATACCACAGCATAACAATTGTAAACAAGACATCCCAAAACCCTGACAGTATCTATCCCAGCAGACAGTGGCCATGTCTACATCAACAATCAGGACAGCACCACAGAGCAGACTGTAGAGTGAAAGAGTTTCTCCTGACAACCTGACCTTCATACCACATTCGTTTTAGGGAGAGTTATTTTGTCTTAACTTCAGTTTGGTCCCAAGGATCCAACAGCTATCAGTGACATGAACACAGAGGGGCACTCCTTCCAGTTTAATTTCATTTGAAAGGAAAACAGTTTTAAAGGAAACACACTCACATCATTTCACAGTGTGCATCTCTCCTAATTGTCCACATTTATTGCAAAATTCACTCATAACCCAACCTGAAATACAGATATATATGTATCCAACCACTCATCCCTACAGTTACAAGTTTCAGATGAGAGAAAATGAAGGTAAATATGTCCAACATGCAGGTTATTAAAAAAAAAGTATATATATCTCTATTTGTAAACACTTCTAGAAATAATTTTTTTTTTCTTATAGGAGCTGTACAGGTAATGTTATTCTTTTATCACATTTCTCATCCACTAAGCATGCAAAGAAAATGTTAATGAAACTAAAAATTATAATATAAATTATCTTCAATCAGAACAATTATTCCCACAAGTATATTTTTTTTCTCTTCTCCTTTTTAAAAAATTGCAAGGTCAATTAGTAAGTAGTAAAAATAACACAACTAAGAGAGAAAAAAATGGAAATTAAAATACAACCCCACCTTTCTTAATCTTAAAATATTTCTGTAGCCTCCTAATTTTGGAATAATCAACTGAGTATCATTGTATCAGCCTTAGATCTCTCTCCTAAAGGCCTTGGCTGACTTTTATCTCCTCTGAGCCTGACTGCAGCTTAATTGCAAGAAATACACAACAGCAGCAAACTTCTAAGATGATTAGACTAAGTTATTATGCAATGTCACACAAAACTGCCTAAAAGGAGCTTGTGGCAAGGTGGGAAGGAGAAGTCTCTTCTCCCAAGTAACAAGAGATAGGAAAAGAGGAAATGGCCTCAAGTTGTACCAGATGTTTAGACTGGATATTAAGAAAAACTTCTTTATCGAAAGGATTATGAAACATTGGAACAGGCTGCCCAGGGAAATGAGGGAGTCACCATTCCTAAAGGTATTTAAAAAACATTCAGATGTGGCACTTACAGACAAAGTTTAGTGGTGGATTTGGCAGTAGTGGGTTAACAGTTGGACTTGATGATCTTAGTAGCGTTTTCCAACATCAATGATTCTAGGATTCTATGAAAGAGCTGTGACAAATGATAGAAGGGGAAATAATAGAGGTGATCTCTGGAATCACAGAAAATCACAGAATCACCGTTAGGTTGGAAAACACCTCTGAGATCATCAAGTCCAACATCTGTCAGAACATTACTCTGTCAATGAAACCATGGCACTAAGTGCCGTGTCCAGTCTTTCCTTGAACACCTCCAGGGGTGGTGGCTCCACCACCTCCCTGGGCAGCCCATTTCAACCTCTGATCACCCCTTCACACCCTGAAGAAATTCCTCCTGATGTATAACCTAAACCTCCCCTGGGGCAGCTTAAGACTGTGTCCTCTTGTCCTGTTGCTGGTTGCCTGGGAGAAGAGGCTGGCTCCCACCTGGCTACAGTCTCCTTTCAGGGAGTTGCAGAGTGATAAGGTCCCCCCTTAAGCCTTCTTTTCTTCAGGCTAAACACCCTCAACTCCCTCAGCTTCTCCTCGTAGGACTTGTGCTCCAGACCCTTCACCAGCTTCATTACCCTTCTCTGGACATGCACCAGCACCTCCATGTCCTTCCTGAATTAAGGGATCCAGAACTGGGTACAGGACTCCAGGTGTGGCCTCACCAGTGCAGAATAGTGTGGGACAATCGCTTCCCTGGTCCTGCTGGCCACACTATTTCTGGTATAGACCAGGATGCCATTGGCCTTCTTGGCCACCTGAGCACACTCCTGGCTCATGTTCAGCCAGCTATTGACCAGGTCCTTTTCTGCTGGGAGGATTTCCAGCCACTCTGTCCCCAGCCTGTAGCATTGCATGGGTTTATTGTGGCCAAAGTGCAGGACAGAGCACTTGGTCTTGCTGAAGATCATGCTGTTGGTCTCGTCCCACCTATGTAGCCTGTCCAATTCCCCCCAAATTCACCTGTCCTCCTTCTCCAGCAGGCCATACATTGTTTCTGCGCTCACATTGCATTTTCTAAGGGAAATAAAGTACCAGTCACCCAAAAAACCTCATTCATTGCATAATTCTAATTGGTTTGGAAGGCATCATCCTTTCTGTGCAGTAAGGGACATATACTTTTTTTTAATAAGTGAAAATATATGATTACTTGACAGTATCACAGTGCTCCTATCCAGGAGATGAATGTTGGATAACCATAACATTGGATTTTCTAGCTTTTGAGTACTTGACAATCACCACATTAAGAAAAAAAAAAAAGTGAAAATCCTAAGTGGAAAGAACAATCAATTACAATTTCTCTGTGAGCAGTAATAACCCTTATTCTCATGAATCAGTATTAGCAATTTTAACCCTGGATCTTCAGAGCTGTCTGATGTGACTTTAACGTAATTTATTCCTGTTGTCTTGCCACAGTCCTGACACTGCATCAGTGGTTCTCCCACTCTGCAGAAGTCGTGGTAATGAATTAGCAATATACACTGTGCCAGCACTGTAGCAGCAGAACATCTGGGGGTTTGGCGGGGAAAAGAAAAGTGGGAAAAAAGGGGTTAAATATTCCCCCTGTGGCACAAATCCTTGTACACATGGCATACCATGAGGACAATAGTGCATTTCTTGATAGATGTGGGTGAGGAATGGGTTGGTAACCTGCAGCTGGACTGGCCTGTTGGCTGCAGGCACAACAACATCTGCTGTGTCTGGGCTGAAGGAGCACAACTCTCATCTATCCCGTGGCCTGCACAGGCAAAAGTAGCAGCCCACACATAACCTCCAATTCCCACTGGGGCTGCCATACCAGCGGGGGACAGCTACAAGCATGGGACAGCAGCACCTCTGTCCTGAAGGCAGCTGGTCTTTTGTTGGTCTCCAAAAGTATGAATCCACCATTTGGGTCAGGCAAAGCAAGCGTTTCTCTCTCTTCCTCAGAGATGAGATTAAAAACTTTCTTGTGTAATCCAACATGAAGGTGTAAAGTCCAGTGAGCCTTAATAATAGATCTCATATAAGGATGCCAAAGAAAGCTCTTTTAAAAGTAACATCTTCATCTTCTGTCCTCACTTTAAGTCTACTCCAAGGGTTCAATGTAAATAATTTCAGAAAAGTTTGGCTGAGGGGGTGAGTGCTGCAATGAACAAGAGGCCTGCCAAACATGTGAGACTCCTGCTCAGAGACCAGCACTTGGCAGGTGTTTTCAAATTGTGCTCCCTAGACTATCTGTGAGGAGTAACCACAGGTGGTTCAGGGAGTTGTTTTCACTCTCCCAGTGCACAGCAGAAACAAGGAGGCGGTCCTGCTTCCTAAGAAAGTTTTAATTGTCAGTCTCCAAGCACAGTTCCTTTGTATTCCTGCCAGAACTCTCGTGTATGCCTGTGCTTGCTTGGGTTGCTGCATAGGAAATGAAGGCTGTTAATGAGTCTCTCCTTTTGTCAGGTGTTTGTTTGCCATACTTTCAAGTGTGATCAAATTTACCAATGACACAGAAATGGGAGGTTTGTCAGCATGCTGCACAGTGACCCAAAGGTAGTAAAGCACCGGAAACTACAGGCAGTTGGGGAAAAATGGTGGTGCTGATGAATACAGAAATCCAAACTCTAGGAGAGAAAACAGTGGGCTTGGTTGCACAATGGTATACAAAAGCAAGCCTCTAGAAGCACTGTAGTAATATTTTATTGGGCTGTTGTTGCTCACTTCACTTTAATTTCTTTTGTCTAAAATCCTCCATGTACCTCTAAAGAGGACAGAAATTGGACAGGCCATAGCCAAGTAGTTTCCACAACAATATTTCCATATGAAGAGGTGCAAACAGCACAACGAAGTCTAAGAATCAAATTCTTGCTACAGTCTCAACAAAAGCACAGGATGTGTGGTGGAATAAATAGATTGATATTTATATCTGAAATTAAATTTGTACCATAGGTGTGCTGCAAACAATATGCTGTGATTTTCCTTTTGTGGAGCAAAACATCCGGGTCCCAAATCCACTGCAATAACTTTCTTTATGGAGAGTTTCTAGAACTTTGTAGAGCTGCTGCTGCGTTTCAGGTTTGGCTGATTTCAGCTTTCACTCTGCTATATAACACTTGCTTTTGCCAGCAGCTGGAAACAAGTGATGAAAATATATTTTCCTGTGTGACATTTTTTTGTCTTCACCAGAGCAGCACATACTAAAAAAAGTACACGAAGTCCTTCCATCTTTCCCTTCCAATGCATTCTCAGTTCTTTTCTTTTGTCCATTTATGGGGTACTTTCTCAACTGTCCTTGTCCTACCCAGTTCCACTTTTGTCAGATTCATTTTACAGCCTCAATTTTTACCATTTCTTTTCCCATCCCATTTTTTTTTCTTGCTCACTTTAATTACTGCTTCCAGTTTAATTTTCTCCTGTGTCTCACCAATTTAAAGAGAAAATACAGGAGTTATATGCATAATTTTCTAAGCAGATGAGATTTTATCAGGTCACTGTCAATTTGAGCTGCTCTTTATTGAGAGGCTGATCTCAGAAAACTTGGAGATTCTGATGGTTTTAGCTACTGTAACATTCAGTGTTTTTTTAGTTGTATGTATAATAAAAAATTTTTAATTTTTAACAGGTATTAAGGAATATTGCCTTGATGGATCATCAGATAAAATTAAAGTTTTCCAGAATA
Source organism: Acanthiza pusilla (assembly GCA_036630365.1). Lineage (NCBI taxonomy): Eukaryota > Metazoa > Chordata > Aves > Passeriformes > Acanthizidae > Acanthiza > Acanthiza pusilla. The sequence continues at coordinate 34,364,356 of JAXCHO010000034.1, forward strand.
ATTCACAGCTGGATTGTAACCATCCTTATAAAATTTTAGCACCAAAATTGAATGTATGCTGTTCCAAAATGTGAAATTCAACTAATTTCAGTCATAATCTGTTAACTCATACAATAAAGGAGCATATTCTCTTCGATATGCTGCTTCTCTTTTCTCTCACTGATTCTTCCCTCTTTTCTTCCAAATACCTGGAATTCTTCATAGCTACAAGGGTGGATCTTCTGTTGATCCCATTTTAACCTTTTTTGATTCCAACTCTGGTTCTCAGTGTGTCTTTCAGAAATCCAGAACTCACCACTTATAAGTCCTCGATATAAAATTATGTTTGTGGGAGAGTAAGCTTTTGCCAGAAGACAGTGCTTAAAAACATGAAGTTCATTTTGATGTGGCTGCTGAACACAGCGCAGGAGATGACAAAGTGTTTGGGATATGGAGAGGTAACAGATGAGTTCTGCCCTTGACAGTAATTGTGTGTGTTATCTGAACCCCAATTGGGCAGCAGCTTGGAGTACACGTTCATCTGGGGAGCAGCAGTCACTGGGGAGGCAGTCTTTCTCAGAAAACTGTTATTTGGACTTCAGTCTTTTCAAATCACATGAAAAGCTTAACCCTATTATTTGGCCCCACCAAAATCATACATTACTTATGTAGATGTATTTCTCTGCCTAGTCACCAAATTCTTACTGCCAAAATAGCTTTCTGTATTACCTCAAATCTTTTCTCTTTTTTTGTCTGGTCTTACTCCTGCTATACATTACATATCTTTCCCTGCTACATTCTCCAGCAGCTGACTGGACTCTGTTGATCACAAGTTGTGGATCTTACATACCTGTACTGCTTTAAACATGAGAACAGCATGCAAAACTGCAGCTCAAGAGCAAGAATAAGTTTCACTTCAGTTACGCAAATTTCTACATAGAACTTAACAGTAACAAGCAAAATTAACACTGTGAGAAATAATGCATGTCATTCTCAATTCATCTTTGTGTGATTTGGTAACAAAAAAACCCAACCCAACCAAAACCCCCCAATAATTCCCATCCCATCTCAGTGGAAACAACGAAGTCTCCCCAAAAATGTATTTGCCAATCTATTGTCAGTCAGTTCGCCAATTATAAAATTTCATATCTTAATCTTCCTCTCATACAAGACTACAAGGTACTGAAGGAAACCTGGCACAATATTAAATGGACTTCAACACCCAGTTTTTGCATAGTCCAAAATTTTGTTTTACATATTAATGGATAACTGCCAAACTGCAGGCAGCCAGCATCATTGACTCAATAACCTGCTGGAAAAATATCCCCCATGTGGATGACCATCTGCACCCACACAGCTGAAGCATTAAATTATTTCATCACTGTCCCTGTCAAAATTTTAACTTCTTGACCTTCACAAAGAAATCATGTGCCATCCCACCTAAAATTAGCCATCAATTTTTTTTTTTTAAATGCTACAGCTGAAGCACCATGATAGCTAAGAACGTCTCATTAGACTGACAAATTTTCCTGCTAGTCCAGTATTTTCACTCCAAGTAGGTAGGGTAAGAAAAGGAGGGAAATAATTCAGAAAGATAACTTGAGTTTCTTCACTCCATCGAGGGACAGTTTGCAAAGAAAGATTCCCACCTGCTGCTCTCCATACTAACCATGGCTGATAGCATCACATTTGTTGGTTTGCATTCATAAATTAACATCACTTTTCCTAGCTTACCTGGCTTTTCTGTAAAATGTATCTTTTACTCCCTCTCCTTGGTTTTTTTTTTTTTTTTTTTTTTTTTTTTTTTTTTTTTTTTTTTTTACTTTCCCTTTTTCTGAATATCTTCTCCAAAACAGAGATTTGGTTCATTGCCCAAGGTCAGACAACCCTTTGCCTTGGGAATTACTTTTTGCTCAACACTTTCTTTAAAGCAGCATATTCAAACCATATCCAAATTTCACCTCCTGCACAGTTTTAAACTGTTGATCTTTATACCACTATTCACAGCAAAATCTTTCACCATTTCACATCTTGGCTTTTTCAGTCCTCTCTTTTCTGATCTTAATGACTGCAAACATGTTCCTCAGCTCTAATATATTCAGTATGCTGTTATCCAGATTTTCTTGCTCGTTAATAACTACATAAATGTCACCTTTTTCATCCCTCCTCAGATTCTCCTTCACCTGCTTAACATATAAAGCTTTACATGAGCTTAAGGTTTGTCAAATGAGTTCCATCCTCCCTATTTTTTATACCTTCTATAAAGGTGGCCTCTGATTTTACTCTGCCAGCAACAGAAGCTTTCACAGACCAATCACCTTCTTCCTGAAGCAATTTATGTCTTTCTCCTGCATAACTTTCTCACTTAGGTAACAAAGGACAGAGGCAGATTATTAAATTCTTTCTTATTCCTTCTCTAGACCTAGTTTCAAATCTAGCTTTGTAGCCCTGGGGCCTAATAAATCTGGTGCTCCTCAATGGTGAATTCTCCATCTTCCGTTCCATGCTCCTTCACTTCAATGAAGGCCCTTATTCCTGCCTTCTTTATCCAGTTCCTGACTCCAATTAGAAGGAAATCTCAAACAATGCCTGCCAACCCTGCTTATCACAGTCACTCTATTGTGTTTTATCTCATCTGCATATTTTGTTTATTCGGTGTCTCTTGAGGCATCATTCCCCTGGAACCTTTTATTTATGTATCTGCAGTTCCACTTAGCAACAAGAGCACTGTTGTTAATTTTTTTATCATTGTAAAACAGGTGAAATAGATCAGCTGCTTTATAGCAATCTTGGCTCCTACAGTAAATGGAGAAAACCAACATGTCCAGAGGCATTTTTGTCACTGATATCAGATGGCTGAAGTAAATAAGAAATCATCTTATTTTAAGAGAGTTCACTTCTGTAACGATGGACCTATTGTTTGTGTTCTGATAAATTAAAACAGTAACAAGATTTTATTTTATTCCATCACCCTACATTTCCATCCACATCTAACTATACAGGTTGTTGGATTTTTTTCATTTATAGATTAAAATTTGCAATATTTGGTCCCGATGCAATAGTGATTTCTTGACAAGAAGTGAAGGTAAAAAAACCAAGCAAACCAAACCTGCCTTGTCATCATATTTATTAGATCTGTATCCAAAACAGAACATCTTTCTCTTAAGTCACTGGTACCCATTTTTTTAATTAATAATTGTAATTATTTACAAAAATTTGAGGTTTTGGTACTTATTCATAATTCAGAAATTTGATCTTAATATTTTTAAGTTTCACTACAGAATTGTAATCCCATCTTGTGAGTTCTACATAACCGAGAAGTGCTTATAAGAGCTTTCACAGAGGTAGGAGTAGAAATCAGTTCTCCACTTCAATTTAACAAGATATTCTTTTTGGATGTGATGTTTATTCAGTTTGACTTGTCCAGCATTTTAAAATACATCCAGAAGGATAGATCTCAAACAGCATGTGAGTAATATCAATATTACTAAGCACTGCGCTCTTGTGAACAGCAAAGTCTCCCAAACTGACACAAAATATCATATAACATTGACCTAATCAACAAACTGCTTGGGTCAAATAGGACAAACTTATCCAGAACTGCGACAAGCCTGAAGACTAGCAGAAATAAATATGCAAGCTCTATGATAATATCAATTGTCCCCAGCTTTACAGAAAAACAGCTGCAAAAGCTCAGGCAGTTGTATTCCATTCTGAAATCCTTGGAACTATCCAGCTATTGAATCTGCTGGTGTATTTTAGCCTTCTTGCAAATTTCCTACCATGCCTATAGCCATTGCCATCAGTCTGAAGTTTTGTTTCCTTGGCCACCTAAAGCAGGCTATTGTTGCTATTCCCTGATTATATTAAGTTCCATACTTCTAATTCTTCCCCAAACAAATTTAGTTTCACGATTAAACTAATTTTGTTTCATGATTAAATGTATCTTGGCTGCGAGCCTGAAATTCACTTTCCATGAACACTTGAAAGAACAAAATTTAACTTGCATGAATTTTCATAAAAAGGCTGTGAGGAGAGATTGGAACATAAGCAAAAAGGAATTTTATGCAAACCTTTCAGAGATGATTGGGGGAAGCATTTCTATTTGCCCTGCTTGATTGTTAATATGTATTTCTCTCTCAGTGTGTTTCTCAAATTTTTTTGTAGTTGTTGCATTTATATTACTTAATACATAAACAATAGCTACAATAACAATATGTGTAATGCATCAGCTACAATAGAGCATGAACTATATATATTATGTGCAAAAAAGGCATTTAAAATGTTTTGATTTACAAAGTCAAGCACTTACGTTAGGAAGCGGCAGATTTAAAGTGGTGGAAAGGAAACTTTATCCTATTTGGCTCTCTGAACGTGCATGCAGTAGTTTTTAATTCTGTGGTCATATACAATCCTCCCTCCATATATGCATTAACATCTGTGAATGAGGATCTCAGGTTTGGCAGTGGTATACTTATGAGTTTACAGAAGTGGTATGTGATTCCACTGGTCATATAGATTTTGTGTAAATAGGCCATGTTCCACATAATAATAATAATCTGTAAAGACTTCGTTCTTTAAAAAAACTTATAGATTGAGATCTTTCCTTGTGCACTGTGGTATGTTTCAGGTGATAGATTCTACTCTTTCTTGTTTGTCCCGCTTTTTATCTCAGAACTACAGGTTTGAGCACTGGTCACAAGAAAGGCTTGAAGACTCTATTGCACGAAGAGGATATGACATGCTTATACAACAAAGTGTTTTTGTCACAGATGATAAATAACTTTATAGAAAAACTGTTATTATTACTACCCTGCTATTCTAGTCAGATCTTGTAATGATTCCTGGCAGTAGATAATATTATTATTAATTTCCCCTTATTATTAATCCTTATTATTCCCTACAATAAATAATATTAATTAATCCCCTATAATATTCCCTATTGTTAATTTATTATTAATTTTGCTGCAGCAGACTGAACAACACAAGGTTAGCAGATTTTCAAGGGACAGAGTCGAAGATTTCAATAGCCATCCAGTATTTGAACCTTTTTTTCCAGGCAGATGATTACATCTCCCAGTACACTGACCAGCTTCATACAAAGGAAGCTTTATGATCAAGGTATGCTGTTTACTCTAAAAATACTTCTGTATTCCTGACTCTCACAGGAATCTTTCCTGAGGCTTAGTAAAATTTCACAGCCAAAAGTTTTCAAAAATGTTGTTGCTGACTTTTGTGGGAAGGAATTGATCTTTAGTTTACAGCACATTCCTGTGTTCACTTGGGGATCCCAAAATGGAAACATCCAAACATTATTTCTTAACAATATTAGCCTTATTTGATGTTTCTATATACAAAATGTAGCAAAATTGACTTCCAGTTATGATCGACACAATTATGATTTCTATATCCACACAACTTATGGATTTTGAAGTAAAGAGGCAGATAGAGAATGTAGTTTTGCTCATCAATTTCTCTATTATGAACTGATCTCCTTGTTGAGATACATAGATTTTTTAATTCAGTCTTTCTAAAAGATAAGACTCCATAGGAATGAAAAAAAAATTAAAATATTAAATGTATAAATAAAGAACAGTTCAACAAAAAAAAAGCACAGAAAAGTTGGGTTATACAGTGAGATGAAAAGCTGTTAAGTGGATAATATACGAAAAACAATAAATGCAAGAAGATAAAATACCTTAAGAGCAGAAGTAAAGGATATTTAACGTTGTTATTAAGAAATAAGAGAATTAAGCTAATTAGAGAGACTGTGATTTAAGAAGGATTTTGTTCACCTACAGATAAGAGCATCTGTGCAAATCCATGTTCATGATCAGAAAAATGCCACCCAGACCATTCCTTTGTTTTTTTTGAATCTATACTGCCTCTCAAACCCAAGACCTACTGTTCATTTGGCTTCCAACTAGCTTATCCCTAACTAAACTTATCTAAGCAATTTCAAGTACTTGTTAATAGATGCTAAACTACTAATATTATTCTTATATTATCCTCTTTGTAATGGTTATCATAGAAAGAGATGGTGCAGTTACTGCAATAATTACTAGCCTTCGATAAAATGAAAGGGTTAAAACATAAGTCTGCGGGTCACAGTGATACTTCTTGTCTTGATAATATTTTTTCCCCAGTTCTGTATGTTACTCAAGCACAAACGAAACAGGAAATATATAATTGAGATGTCTGCAAAACCCCTAAGTACAAGAATTATATATATATATATAAAATATATATATTTTATATATGTATAAAACACAAATAATACATATAAAATATAAATAATATATGTAGAAAATATATGAATATAAATATTTTTATATGTCAAGAAAAGACTGTGAGGGAAAGAGAAGTGTCGGGGTATGTGTTCAGAGCAGTAAAAGGTGACATTACACATGATACAAAGTTTTAAGAGCAACCAACACTATTTTTATCCAGAAGGCTTAGAATGCATCCTGCCTACAAAACAAGCACCTTTTCGAGTGCCTGCTTCAGCACTGTGAACCTTTAAATGACATGAGCTTGTGCCTAGAAGTCTAATCTAAAGCCAATGAAGTAATGTGAGTTTTCTGGGTTTCTTAACCAGCTTAAAATCACAATTGTAAGTCACAATAGAGTTCATAGTTTAACAGAAAAGGAAATTTTAAAATAACATACTTGTTACAGTAACACTGGTTTATCAAGGGACCAACCCACAGCACGGAGAAGACAAATCCTATTAAACTTAGTGGGTGAGTGAAAGAGATCAGTTTATGTTTCTTCCCTGAATCTAAATTATTCTCACAGCTCAAGAAGAATCAGTGGCTGATAATGGCCTAACAACCTCTAGCACCAACAGATATGACCTCAGGTGTAGTGATAAGAATATATAATTTTGCATTCCCTGAACTCATTTGTGTCTCCTGGAGAGTGCTGATGCTCTGGGAGCTTGGTGCCACCTTGAACAATAGAAAGCTTAAAATTTAGAAAAGATTCAAAATATGCTGGGTCACACAAAAATATTTACAGGTGTTTAAGATGCATTTTGCATTACTGAGGAGGAAAACTTATGAGAAAGAGACAGTTATTTCAAAGTTTAACACATGACATGTTGGGAATAAAAATTAAAATATTTGATTTCTTAATTTGTTCAGGTTATTACATATTATGAAACTATTCTACTGATTAGAAAAGCAAGTAAATACACTTTTTTTTTTTTTCTGAGGGAGAATAAATCTGTGGCTCTGAAGTCAACAGCAGAACTTCCAGCTGACTTCAGAAGAATGCGAGCTATGACCCTCCATGGAAGCATTCAGTACATGCTTGCAAACATCACAGGTCATCTTCCACAGGCACCTGCCAGCAGATGACAATTATATCAAATTCCTAACCAAATACCTCATCATGATGCAGCAGAAAGAAGAACAATTATCATTTCTCATTTAGAAACTGTAACTCTTTAAGTTGTACATATTTAGTTATTTTTAATTAAAATCAATTACAGTTTAAATGCATGTTCATTCTTTCTCTAGGGAAGGCAATCACAACTGTGATCTAGAGCCTAGATAGGAAACAGTAAGATGGAGAGTGCCCCTTTTATTTTAAATAATCCCTCATATATAAATTATTTGCCCCCACAGAGCAATTAGAATAGCAGCTGCATATTTTTCTTTCCAGACCAAGAATGGCAGGAAGCAGACAAGGCAAAAATTTATTTCTGTTTCGTTAAGAGCATCCTTATTTAAATCCTGAAATGCTATTACATTTCAAAAAATACTTTTTTTTAATCTTAAAAAAACTAAAATGATCTCTTCAGAGTATATAAATCCTCTAAGGCAGAGAGAAGCTGTGGGAAGCCATTCCCTCATGAGTTGCAGGCAAGCACTCAGAGATTTCTTGCTCTTGCATAGGGAATGCTGCAGCCCTCTGGTGCAATGATTGGATACAGGATGACACAGCCGTAGTGGCTGAAATCATGGCAGCTGCAGAAGAGCTGTGAAGATGATCTCTGCCTGCCTCTGGGCAGCTGGACTTTAGACAAGTTCTGCAAGAGGCCTCGATGATCCAGCTGTGCTGTGTTAGCACAAACTGGCTTCTGGAATGCATATCCAGCCAGAATTTCCCATGCCTGGTCCAAGACATGGGATGGAAAACCTTATAAAGACTGCTGGACTACCATTTGGCTGTTACTTTGGAACTTCAAGAATGAATGAATGAACGAGTGAAAGGCAGATCCCAAGTCCCAAAACAAATTGGGATAGAATACCTTTTAAATGTGAGTTTTCTAATTTTCACTCTTGCTATGCCTCTTCTCAGCATTATGTTAAATAAAACTGCCTGTAGAAAGAAGTGTATGATCAGCAGGTCACCTTTCCTTTTTCACACCATAAGCCCAATACCAAAGACTTCCCCTTGATTTCAATCATCTTTGGGAAAGGTACCTGTTCGGCAATTTTTGAAGCCAGATTTGTAGCCCTTAATGCTCACTATCACCAATAAGTTTCATCTGCATGAACAAGCTTAAGAACATCAAGATCTGAGCCCTTATGCACCCACTCAGATTTATGAACACAAACACACCCACAGGCCCAGATACTTAAAGTGGGATATTAATTCTCCAGAGAGGCAAGTTCCTGTCATGGGATTTATGTCACCCTCCCCAGTGAGGGCAGTATAATCTATGCAGCTCACTACAAGCAAGTAAGCTCCCTTTAACAGTATTTTCCTTCTGGTTCCTGTGTGTGAGACAGTTGCTCCTCCAATCTGCATTTCCAGTCTGCCCATCTGCAGATGGCATTAGCTCCAAGGGATACGGCACTCCAAAGAAGGCAGAAAAATGTAATTCCTAGAGAAATTCCCAGAAGCTTACCTGGCTACTAATCAAATGGAGTAAGAGTTCTCTAGCACCATGTACTGGAAGAATTTCTGTCTCAATAACTTGGGTTTTGACATAAGCCCTAGAAAAAGATGCATACTGTCTCTGGATGGAAATCCTCTGTGACACCACCAGACATGTTACAAAAACATGCTGAATAACAACTAAATTCAGCTTAAGAGAAAAAGATAATTGGCATGATCATTTCCACAGACATGCTGAAAAAAGCTGACTATTTGCAGCTATTCAAGCTACTGTGTACAGCTTGGTTTTTACATGAGAAATCAAGATAATACTTTAAGGAGGCAATTACTGCAGAATTTCACATACAGTAACCTACATATAAAAAGCATTAGTATAATAGATTATGCCCAGCTCTGCTTTTACATGACAGTGATTATTTTCCCTGGGCTTCTTATTCTAGAATACTATTACACCTTTTGGTTTATACTCTTTTAACTTGTACCCAAGTACACATCTTTGAGGGATTATAACAAGGAGAGTTTTGCTTAATAGTGTATTATTCTCACTAACAGTAGTTACACCTAATTAAGGGATCAATGAGACCAACACTTTGTTCTTGCACTTAAATAAAAATTAGGTTTTTCAGACAGTGCAAATAAATTTAAATTACTGTAAGCTGAGGTACATGTTACAAGCAATACCAAAATAAAAAAACCAAAACCAAAACCCACAAGCAGAATCGCATTAAGTGGAAACTTTATTTACACAGCATTTTAATGCATATAAAGGAGAGGGGGAAAAATACAACGACACTGCTAAGCACAGTGAACATTTTCCACCATTTTATCAACCATAAGATTCTTGAAGTTAAACTTGCTATCCAGATTTGGTGGCTCTCTGAGCTGGAGAGAAGCTGGAATGGGGACAGCTCTGGTGTTTCACATGTTTTGGACCAGGGATAGTTCAAGTGTTTTGATGTAGCTTCTGGAGTTCACAGGTTCATTTACTGTACAATTCCTGTCTGTAAGCTCCTCCACAGATGTAGGACATGCAGACTAATCACCATTATCAACAAGCAATAATGGTAAATAAATGTTTCATCCCACATAAAGCAAACACTGATAAGAGACAGTAATTTATAACAGTGGTCTGGCTAGATGCTTCAGGTCAGCTGGCAGATAAATTATTATAAATTCCAAAGAGGAATTAAAAATCCTTCCATTCCATTTAGCCTATAAGGATGGTAATTAAGAGTTATTAATATCACTTGCTTTTCAACTTTGTTGACCAATGGAGTCCCAAGCTAGTTGCCAAGAGAGGATATTATTGATACTTGGAAAGCCTTCTATTGGAATCAGTAGTAAGACAAAAATAGCTTTAGAAAGCAAAATAGCACATAAAAAGGAAGAGTTTCAAAAACTCAAAACTTAAACACATTGCACTTTTTCTGACAAGATATACAGTTACCTATAGATTGCTCTTTAAAATACTGTGCAGATCGACAAATTAAAATTCAAACCAGAACTCAACAGTCCAGGAACATCAGGAGATAAAAGAAATAGCATTTAGGAGCTGGATGTCTTTAATAGATGTCTGCCATATCTTAAATATAAAACAAAAAAAAATTTAGAAAACCAATTGTTTAAATAGCACAATACGGTTTGAACTTTAGCCACCAAAAATTTTGACCAATTTCCACCCATCCTAATGGATAAACAATAAAGTGAAGAAGATTCTCTATATGCAAAAGAAACCCTTGATATTCAGTTACCATCTGCATAGCTAATTGAATGAACCATCCCCATTTTCTTCACAAAACACATATGGGTTTTAGAGTTGTTGTTCCCAAAGCAAAATCTGAAACTACAGCTGATGTGACCATGATTAAATAGTCTTTGACTAGTGGGAGCCCCACACTAGAAAGTGCAGCTTGTTCTTGTATGAGTTTAGGTGTTGATAAGGGTGCACAAAAGTCCCCAAAGGACATGGAGAGTTAATTGTTCAACAAGCATAAACATGTGAAGTCCACTATCTGGAAGTTTATGAAAGTATTAGGAATATATTCGGTCAGAAAAAGACTGAATCCAATACATACTGCAGTTGCAATAATTACTTCTTTATATGTTTCATGTTGCATCATCTTTTTTAATTAATTTCCTCATTTTTGTGCAGGTTTTTTACACATTTTATGGGGTGCTCTGTGGTGTTGGTTTTTTTCCCCTAAGGTTTAGTACACAAAAGTTAGATCAAAAATGAATGAGTTGTTTTTGTTTCATACCTTTTATTATTTGTATGTAATCCTGCTTGTGAACACTCTGATTTCTGCATAATATAAGTTCACAAAATAGCAACTTGTTGTACTGAAATGGGATACTCTTGATCTGAAACAAGAATATTAATCCTCAGCCTTGCATCAAACAATGACAAGTTTGCAACAGATTTCCTTCTCTCAGCTCCATTATGAGAGTAACAAACGTGCTTTTGCTCATTAACTTGAATAATATATCAAACAGAAGGCCTTTAATTGTTTATATTGCTAGCTGGAAAAGAGGCTGTGAAATTATGGGGAAAAAAATGCAAGAAGCAATTTCAGCTCCCTTTTTCCTTTGCTGTTTCTTTCCTCTGCTTTATTATTTTGCCTACCAACTGTTTCTCCCCCAAAATTTTCGAGAGATATCTCTCAGTCTTCTCTCCCAATAACAATTTAGGCATTTAGGAGCAGGAGGGACAAAATCCAGCTACTATAATAACATCTATTTAAAGTGTGATTGTGGTGCCTTCTTTCACAAGCAGTAAGAGAAATACACAATCTCATTTCATTGATACAACAATTTACAGAAGTACAAAAACAGACAAAATGTAATACCAAGGGGGCAGAACTCCCCATCTACTCAGGACTCTTAAAGCAAATCAAATAGAGATATAAATACCTTCCCATAGTGGTGGATGGGAAAAATTAGCACCTTATCTGATAGCAGGAAAAAAAAGAGCAGTTGTAAAAAAATGTTCTTTTTTTTCCTTCTAGTTACAACGGTGGGAGCAGTTCCAGTCCTAAGGGATATTTCCCAAGTCATAGACAAAACCTTTTACTGAGACAGTAACAGAGCTTTTAGCTTTTGACTTACATTTTCACTCTCAACCACTAGCTAACAGTGCTGTATTTTACTCTAAGAGTCTCAACATTTTCTACATTTTGTTTCCAATTTGATTAACAAACAGGCATCAAAAAAAGGAAAGATTTCAAAAGGATTACAAAATCCACTTTCAGTCTCTTACAAAGTAGTATCTGAATTACTCTCAGTCAGGCAGCAATGGGCATGAAACATTTTCAGGACATAGTACAGCTAATATTCCTAAACTAGTCCCAAGAGAGGTAAACCCTAGAGGTCAAATTCTTCTGTAAGATAAAAGTGTGAAACTCTCACTGAAACATATGTGAAAATCCCATATATAAATCTGTCCAAGGACAGAATCTGAAGAATTTCCAAGATGAAACTCTTGGCATAAGCACAAGAAAACCAGTTCTTTAAATGGAGATCCACATCTTTTAGCATGTCTTTTTTCTTTCCTCTGAGGTAATACTCAGCATTAATGGAGAGAACAAAACAAGTAAAATAGAAATGCTATAGGTTTCAATATCTGTGTGACAGCAGAGGGACGGAGATACTTTTGATCAAATTAAAAACATTAAATTAATAATAAATAAAAGATACTGGGTTGAAAAGGCATTTACCAGATCCATTTATTTTAACCAGAAGAACCAAACCTTGTTTCTCAGCTCTTTCTCTTCTCATAGAGACCACTGATGCTGAGTAAGAACACCTGATAAAATGCCCTAGAGAAGCTTTACAACTCAACTGGCATTTACACAGCAGATAAGTCTCACTGATATCAGAGTAATCTTTCCACAAGGATGAACAGCTCTTGAACAATTTCTCCGGGGAACGATATTAGACACAAACAGACTTTCTCCATCACCAGACATGATATTCAGTTCATATGTAACATACCTTGTACAATGATACACAGTAGCTAATACACTGATTTTTTAATATATGCTTTAACATCAGCAAATCATATAAATTGATCATTTCTAATGGTTTAAAAACATATGATGGAATATGTTTTTAGAATGTAGGACTCAGATGCTCACCTCAGCATCTCAGTCAAACAGCTGAAACACTTTGATCTTGTTTACAGAGGTTCTACATGACTGGAATACCATTTTTTTTATTTCCGCCTTTTTCATTACTTAGTTTGTAACTGCACCAGAGAACAATTCCTCCTGCTATATTACCCAGCACAATGCCAAGTCTTGTTTTTTTACTTACCTACATCTCTGTAAAAATTATATTTGAAAAGTTTTAGACAAAAAATCAGTTTGTCCAGTTCCCAAATCATGGGTATTTGTTCACAGTGTTTATTGACCTTCACTCACTCCACAGGCTTCTAAACTTGGGTATCTGGTCTGAAATTGCCATCTCTGTTTCCTCAGTAACCAGTGACAGACAGTCCAGCAGCTACAGAGGGTGGTTTGTTCAGTATAAGTGTCTGCTTGGAATAAGATGAATCATTAGATCATTGTGTCGACGTGAACTTAGACTAAATGCCTAGCTACTCAATTGATACAGTCACATTGAATCAATCCTTTTCTCAGGGCTCAGCTCCTTGCACTATATTAGCAAAAGCAAAAGCAAGCAAATACACATTCTATACAGGGCAATTTCTTCCTTCACGAGCATAGCAACGTTCATGAGCAGTAATTAATTACAATTCTTTACTGTATCTATATGAAAAGAGGAAAATATTACAGTCCTTTTACAGGTGAAAAATCTCAGGCAAAAATGGCCAAAATGATCCAATAAGATGACTTAAGAAATTTAGATTCAACTTTTTTTTTTCCTTGGTTCCTTTTCTTCTGTTGTTTTTGTGTTTGTTTGGAGGGCTGTTTGGCTTTGGTTTTTTCCCTCAGTGTTCAAAACTGTCTGAGGTGAGAACTGACAGTTTTTCTTCGCTTTCCAGAAGTAATAATTCCACACTGCCACAAAACTGGTTTCAAAGTCCCATGTAGATATCCACAGAGAGTGAGAAAACCAGGATTTTTTTCTCAGCTGAAGACATGCCAGTCTTCATATAAGTTTGTGGTACAGGCAGAGACATTCCCATTCTCTGGCTGCAAGGCTGTGCCTGTTTTCCTCTCTATCACCCTGCCCTATTTGCTGCAATATGAGGCACAGATGCTTCAGGCAACAGGAACACAAACCTTGCTCACCCTCAGAGAAGACACCTTTGGCAGTCAGCGGGGTCTGAGCCACACTGTCCTGTTCTATCTTCCTTCTTCTGCATCTGTCATTAAAGCCTGCAGAGTAATAGTTACAGCAAATGGAGAAAAGTAGGAGCACATGTATGTGTTTAGACTCAGGAGTTTCAAGCATCTTTATTTCTGACTTTGCAGTCTCAGTGCTCTTTTCACACAGATTTTAAAATTTCTTAAATGAAACATCTCCTGTTATAATCTGTATCAGCATTAAACTTGGGCCACAATTAGGTTTTGGACTTCCAGAATTACAACATATACCTCTCCAACTAACAGCAGCTAACAGAGAAGTGCTCATGACAGCAGACTGCATATATTGATTAACCATTAGTAAAATTATATGATGCACCGTTTAACCAGAGGGTTTCAAGCCTGTTCATTGACCGTAAGAAAGGTAGAGGTTAGCAAATCTGGTTACCATGACAGGTTCTGGATAGGGAATATTCTAAAATTGCTTTTTCTGTTTATTTCTCCCCAGAATCCTGTCGCTACTCTTTCCATTTGCTTAGATGTCTGCCTTCTTCTTGCATATCCTCATCTGCAGTCTCCATTTGTGTTCTTACAAGGTCTCCAGTGTCCCTCCTTGTTGTCGTGTCTTCGCTCGCTGTCGTCGGCGGGGTCGAGAGCCGTGCGCTGGCTGCTCGATCCCTATGCCGGGCGCGACAAAGGAAGCCGGGAGGGGTCTTCGCGTAAAGCAGAGAGAACTTTATTGGAGCACCCAAACGGGGTGCCCGTTCAATCTGGGGGGGACAGCGAAGAACCGGGGTTGAGGGGTTGTGCACAAGGTTATAAGGGAAAGGGGAAAACCAATAGGACTTAGGGAGAGGGGCGGTATCACGGTCCCGAGCCAGCAGAGCTTGGACCTCGGCCGACAGGCAGGGGGAACAGCCAACCCAGAGCGGGGGAGCTTAGAGTCTTCTGGAAGACGGGCAGGGTCGGCTCCATCTGCACACCCCCGACTCCACCCCGCAGGGAGGGGTCGAGTTACTAGTGCTCCGGAGTCCGCCCTTCTGGGTGGGTCTTACACCGCTGTCTCCGCCTCCATGGTATCCAGGGATCCCTGGCTGCTCCTGGCTGCTGCGGAGGTGGTGAATTCTCCCTCCGCACCTCCCCCTTTTTTCTTTATTAAATAAAACGAAAAAGAGAACGTATCCCAAAGGTACAAGTCCCTAACTAACACCGACCGGAGGGGTAAGGGTCCCGACGCACACATCCTCGACGCGTGGGGGTACCCACCGCTCTGCCCAACGCTTACATCACCCGACGCATTTGCCCCCTGCCCTAACTAATTTGCCCCTTGGGTGGCGAGTGACAGCAACCCCCTCAACTGCCAGCTCGCAGCAGTCTCCGATCAGCTGGGGCTTCTCTGGAGCGAAGAGGCATTCGCCGATGACGGGCGTGTGAGCGTGGTCCACGTACTGGACGGTGGTGGGATGGTCTTGTCCGGGAGGTCAGTGTGGAACTATGCTCCAGGCCCCAGGTCTCCAGCCTGCAGACCGCTTCCCCCGAATCTCTCAGGTGAGACCCCGGTGGGTCTGAGGCGTCGCCTGGAAGGCGGGGTGGCAGCCTCGAAGTCCTCGTCCTAGGCCTGGATCTGTAGCTTGGGAACATTTTCTCAACATAAAGCACAGGGATTATTGCAGCAAGGAACAGGGGTGGTAGGAATGCAAATTAAAATTCTCAGCCTCCCCCGATCCCCGTGGACTCGCTGTGAATAGAGTCAAGGGGGGTCGTGGGAGCTGGAAGCTCCTCCTACCGGGGAGGGGCCAGGACCAGAAATGACAAAGGCCCAAGGCCCACCCAGGAGCCCACCCCCCTCAGGACTGGAAGAGGTGGAACCCCCCCATCCTGGAAGGGTATATACCCAAGCTCCGCCTGGGAGTTCGCCACTCCCATCCCGGGCCCGCCCAGGGGGAGGGGGCAAGGAAGGAAAGAAGGGTAGGATTGTGGGGAGAAGGAACACATGGCCGACGCCATTTTGCAAACGGCAAAATGATGCCGGACCAGGATGAACTGGGGAAGGACAACGGAAAGTACAAACAAAATGCAACTTACTAGTGTAAGCTTCAAACATAAAACATAACTCAAATCAATAGCTTAAACCAAAATCAGGGTAAGATACCAACAAAATGCGTCCTGTTAGTCCCAGGACGCCAACATAAAGTTAAACTGCAAACTGAAATGGGGGACGAACTGGGGAGGGGGGCCGCAGGGAGTTACCCCTGGGATCTACTCCCCCCTTTTTCAAAAAACTACAAACTGGGGAAGGGGCCACAAGGGACTGCAACTTGGACGGAAACTCCCTTTTTTTTTTTTTTTTTTTTTCTCTTTTTTCTTTTCTTTCCAAAAAGGACCGTAGCCCCTGTTTGGGCCCTTTCCAGAAAAATCACCCCCTCCAGCACCAAACTTTAGAAAGGACTTAGGGGAGGGAAGAGCAAAAGGAACACGTTTAGGAGCGCCCCGAGGGTTAGCTACTCCCTCGGGAGCAGGGGAAGGAGGGCAGGGAGCGGAGCCCGGGAGGAGACGGCACCCCGGAGCTGAAGGGCTACTTGCTCCGGTCCCTGTCACCCTAGCAGGAGGATCTGAGGGATTACACGAGGCGGATAGACGTACAGGGTTTATAGAAAAAGGAGACTCCCTTTCTGCGAGGTCCCGGCAGACCGTCAGAAGCACGAAATGGCGCTCAACTGACTTGTCCCCGAGGCTCCGCAAAAAGAGAAGCCTTTTCTCCACCCTCTTCCAAAGGGAGAGAGAGAGCGCTTCATCGGGAGAAGTCTGGGGAAACTCCTTTAAAATCCACACGACAAAACGCTTTAACTCCCCCCTCGAAAAGGGTAGACGATGAAACAAAAAGATAGAGTTAAGGTGAACATAAAACTCCCTGCTTTCCGTGGACATCCGAGCCCCCATGCCCACAGGAAAGCACTTCCACCCGTACGGCTGAAATGAAAGAAAAACGGAAAAAGGGGAGGACGGAAAGGCGTCGCTGCTCTCACCCGATCCGCGGGGAACTTGCAGGAAGACCGCCGACACACGGCGTCCGCTCACGGGAACCTATCCGTCCTCAAAGAAAGCACCACCGTACAGTCCGCGCCAACCGTCGTCCAGGCGGAGTCCTTCTCAACGCTGCTGGAGTAGTCGCGGGAGCACCATTTCGAACGTGCTACACACACGATACCGGTACGACAGCGACGACCCGTACGTCGTGTCCCGAGTCGGACTCAGGATACCCCGCTGTGGGGGCCGCCTCGAAGAGGTTCTTACTCGTTCGGGCGCCACTTGTTGTCGTGTCTTCGCTCGCTGTCGTCGGCGGGGTCGAGAGCCGTGCGCTGGCTGCTCGATCCCTATGCCGGGCGCGACAAAGGAAGCCGGGAGGGGTCTTCGCGTAAAGCAGAGAGAACTTTATTGGAGCACCCAAACGGGGTGCCCGTTCAATCTGGGGGGGACAGCGAAGAACCGGGGTTGAGGGGTTGTGCACAAGGTTATAAGGGAAAGGGGAAAACCAATAGGACTTAGGGAGAGGGGCGGTATCACGGTCCCGAGCCAGCAGAGCTTGGACCTCGGCCGACAGGCAGGGGGAACAGCCAACCCAGAGCGGGGGAGCTTAGAGTCTTCTGGAAGACGGGCAGGGTCGGCTCCATCTGCACACCCCCGACTCCACCCCGCAGGGAGGGGTCGAGTTACTAGTGCTCCGGAGTCCGCCCTTCTGGGTGGGTCTTACACCGCTGTCTCCGCCTCCATGGTATCCAGGGATCCCTGGCTGCTCCTGGCTGCTGCGGAGGTGGTGAATTCTCCCTCCGCACCTCCTTATCTTTCTTCCTCCTCCTTCTCCTCCTCCTCTTCCTCCTCCTCTTCCTCCTCCCCAGTATTGCACTGCAGATGGTCCCTTCTCCTTGTGGGGGGATGTTTGGAGTGATGGCGTTTGTCTTCCCAAGTCACTGATACGTGTGGTGAAGTCCTGCTTTCCTGAAGTAGGCTGAACACCTGCCTGCCATGGGAAGTGGTGAATTGTCTTGCTTTGCTTGCATATGCAGCTCTTGCTTTCCCTATTAAATCGTCTTTATCTTGACCCACAAGTTTTCTACTTTTTACCCTTCTGGTTCTCTCCCTGATCCCAGTGGTGGAGCAGTGAGTGAGCGGCTGCGTGGGGCTTGGAGGGCATCTGTGGCTAAACCACAAGTACAGCAGATCTCTGACTTCTCTAAAAGGCACCAGAATTCTATGGTTGCATTTGATTTGATACATCTGAGGCTTCAAAATCTTCTTAAGAAGCAGAATACAGATGAAAATGAAAAGGAAACTGATGAGAAAATTAAAAGCTAGTCAACATTTTTGTGTGATACAGTTAACTGTTAGTGAATCCAACAATTAAATATTTAACTGCCAGTCAGCAAATAAATACTACCAACCAGTATTCAACAGACTATTTGAGTGTTTTAGAGTCTGAGATGAGTTGATTCAATGCCTGCCAACCTTAGATTAACTGTTTACCTATTAGGAAGCTGGCAATTAACTTTTGATATGACAATGAAACAGAAATGAGCAAGTAAATAATGCAGACACAGAAGGAATGGTTAGACACAACCGTTTCCACATAATACAACTTGCTAGTGTTCTGACATGCCAGAAAAACGTGAGAAGCTACCCAAAAGTCAGTGGACTTTCACCAATGTAAAACTGGTAGAAAGCCCCAAACAAGACTATCAGTTTTATAAATTTCTAGAACAAAATAAAGGAAAAGAAATACGACAAATCAGCGAATCAAAAGGCCTCAGAAAAGACTATGGAAGTCAGGATTGTAGCCTACCATTTAACTTCCCTCTGATTTGAAGAGAGAGAAGACAGCAAATAAGACATCTTTTTTTAAAAAATTATCCCAGACACTACAGAGCAGTAAGGTTGATTGTACAAGTGGGAAAATTGGTAGAAACAGAATCAGTGGTTGAAGGGATAAATAAAATACATAACATTTCATAAAGGAGTCATAATTCCCAAAACTATTGAAAAAGTCAATGAATAGGGAGACAAGACAACTTTGTTGACAGAAAACACCTGAGGTTTTTTTAAGGTCTTTCACCAAATGCTGTTTAATAAACTAATTTGGTCTGGATTAAAAGATAAGGCCCTCTCATTGATAAATAATGGTTGTAGGAGAGTAAACAAAGACTAGAAATAAACATTCAGTTTCAGAATTTCATTAGGTGAATCAGTCAAAAGCTTACTAATGCTGAACATGGACCTGTAGTGAGATAAATGTTCCTAAATATACACAAGTGAGGTTAAAGACAGTAGGATGAAGGAGAAGGGAGGAAAAATCAAAATCAGTGAAGACACAGACAGAGAATAGCAAGATCTGAAATGGAAATTTATATTGACTGATTGGGTTCTGAAATGTCAGATGAAATTAGGTCTTAATAAACACAGGCACATAAGAAGAATGCATCTAACTATAAACAAGGAGAGAGTTTGCATTTATTCTTAAGTAATTGTTAGAAATATCTAAAATAAGGATCTCAAAAAATAGATCCTGAAGTTACGGTGCATATTTATGAATATGCTGTGCTCAACGAATATCAGTAATATTGAGAATAAAACTGAGAAAAACAGTCACCATGTCATTATGGCACTTTGTAAACACATGTCAAACCCACATGCTGGATGCTGTGTGTAAGAGAGCAAATCAGAAAAACTAGAGAATTGCAAAGACAATTAGAAGTATACACCTTTTCCAGTCTGGGAAAGAGTACCTAGCAGACTTTTCAGCTTGGAAAAGATATAACTTTGTCTACAAAATCACTAAGAGGATGGATAATGTGAATAAAAAATATTAATCCACTATTTCCCATTAAAGAAGAACAAGGACGTATTCAGAGAAATTATCAGGTAGAAAAAGGAATTTTTTTGTATAAAATGCACACACATTTCAGCCATAGAACTCATTCCCTCAATAAATCAAAAATTAAATGAGCTCAAAATTCTTAACCAAGGATAACTTTACACATTTGGCCATTGTATGGCCATGCCTGTCTGACTCCCAAAAGCTGGACTGGCAGTTGGATTTGTTCGGTCCCTTCCTTTTTCCCCTACAATCCATTTTCACTCCTGCTGTCAGAAGCAATTCTAACAATGCAGTCCATACAGGCTGTAGACAGAGGTGCTGCTGGCCCCATGCAGGTGATCCATGAGGAAGACTGCAGTAAAGGGCAAACAGTGCTCCCCTTTCCTCTGTGCTGCTTTCCAACAGCCCATCACAGTCTTTCTACTTTAGAAGGATTTTTTTACACAGTCTCCACATTCTTATTACCATTCCCCCTTAATATTACTAAAAACTAAATTTATTGTGATATCAAGATGATCCAGTGTTAAGCCATGAGAACAATTCTGAGCCTTCTTCCTGTCTATGAATCCCCTGTACTGCACAGGCTGTCTGTTAGATCCTAGGGATTTCTATAAGATGTTAAATAGTTAATATAAATGGCCTGTGACAGCTGGACAGAGGAAATAAATCACATGCAAATAGAGCACATGTTTACACATATATTCATCATATTTACCTGTCTTTAATTATAGACTTGAAAATATTCATTATTTCCTGCAAAATAATTATTTCCAAAAATGTGTACTGTTACACGACAAAGGAATCAGAACAAAGAGATGAAAATAAACTATAGGCCTACAGGAAGAAGAAAGCAGGGGAAAACAAAACAAAACAGAAGGGGAACAAAGATTAACTCAAGCCAAAAGAAAATAAAAAGAAAGGAAAAAAACAAAGAGTAAGAAAATAAAGCAAATAAATTACAAACAGAGAAATAAAAAAGCAGAAAAGTGAGTTATGTGTATTCGTCAGGTTTTTGTCCTACTTTTACAAGAATGGAAACATAATAATTTGAAAGATAAAAGGGTTTGGAATTTATTTTTTTAATTTAGATATTATTTTTCTGACTTTTTTCTAAAAGACGCAGGGAAATTGTGGAAATCAGAATCATAGAACAGTTGGTGTTGGAAGAGACCTTTAAAGGTCATCCAGTCCAACTCCCCTGCAACAAGCAGGGACATCTTCAACTAAATCAGGTTGCTTAGAACCCCATCCAATCTGGACTTGAATGTTTCAAGTATGGGGCACCTACCAAATAGCAACTCTCTAGAGCAACATAAAGCAATTTCCTCTAGCTTAAACACAGCAATTTTCCCTCATTTACCCCACCCACCCTCACACATTGACTTCTGCCATTGGGAAGGGAGATTTTCTGTTACATTCAAGGAATGTGCTATGCAGGTTCGCCCCCCAACATCCAGGACCAGAGTCCGGTGAAGGTGCAGCCTGAAAGACGGAGCTTGGAACCTCTTGTCACTTTATGACAATCCAATTTCTTCACACATTGTTTCCAAATGTAAAATGGAACTGACTAGATGAGAAGCCTATGCATGTCAGAGAATACTCAGGGTGTATAGAAATGATGTCTTGAATAGGCTGGGTGAGAAGTATATTCCTTTTGATTGTTGTCTCTTTCTTTTTAATGTTCTCAGAAAACGGCTGTATCTTTCAGAGTCTCTCAAGGATTTTTAGATAAAAAGAGAGGTTTTATCTTTGCATGTCTATAAGCAGTGAAAAACTCCAGAGACTGAAACCTACAGGCAATTCAAATAAACTAAATCCGATCAAGGTAATATCAATGCCAGAATTAGAAGAAAACCCAGAGAGAATATCAATAACAACATTAAAACAGCAGGTTTCAACTGGAATCAATAGGCAGTATAAACAGAAAAAATTAAGTCACAAAGTGATAGTAGATAAAAGCTCCCCACTCATTAAAATTCTGTTTGTCTTTGTGTCTTTTTATCAATGTACCTATATATCTATGCAAGTGTATCAAAGTTTATAATGTAAAAGAATGATGAAATAATCTAATTAATTTCCGGTGTCATTTCACATATTTCTTTCAAGTTAAAACTGCAATATTAATAATGGTTTGCAATTTAATAAAATATCTCTATGTCCTATTAACTTCTATATCTGCTTGTTATAAAGCCCTTTTTTTATCAAATAGCTAAACTTCAAAAGATTTCTGCTTTGATCTGAAATGAAAAAATGAGGTTCATTCCATTTGTACAGAATAACCTCACTATATCTTACAGAAAGACAGTTGTCTGTTACTGCCTTTCTGTTTCAAAATACATTGTAACTTGGGCAAGCAAAGGAAAAAGTATGGGAGAGAAGACTGAGCTTTATGAAGGCACATTATAATAGGGCTGGGGCTGTGTCAAAATTTATGATGGTTGTAGCAAGTGAGATATTCTTCCTACTTGAAAAACAATAAAAGTTTCAGGAATGAAATGTGTAGGTGTTTAAAGGTGGGTTTAATGCTCTGGGGGTTAGCTTTCATGGTTTATTTTTACTTTCAGAATTGAGATTGTAACAATATGTTAATCGCTTGTGATTTTTCCGATAGCTTTTTCTTCCCCACAGGATAAAAAAAGATACTTGATAGGTATGGTAAGGGGAAGATATTCTAAATTTTAGCTGTTTATGGAATCTATATCCCAAGTCAGCATTTCAGAAGATGGCAGTCCAGATATCCAGAAGGCAAATTAACAATCTTGGCATGGCCGAAACACCCACTGATATTATTCAGGTCTGGATCCAAAAAGGAACTCAGAACTGAGTCTAAATTAAACCATGTCTGAAACTCACATGATTCCTGGATGACAAAGAAAAAAGCCATATTTTATATATTTCTCAATGTAGAGCCTTTGTAAAGAAATACCGTGAACCACAGTAAACATTACGACATCAATCAGAACACCTTTCTGTCAGAACACCCTTTTTAGTGGGTCCTTTAAATATCACTGGTGAGTGAATTGGAAGTTCAGGAAAAGGCAAGTAAAGTTGATTGTAGCTATTTTGTAATATGACCAGCAGTGTGAAAAAGGTTGGTGGGGACTAGAGTAGTATTTCTTGCCATCTTACCATCCAATAATGGTCCTTATGTTGGAGCTTGCAGGTATCCTTCACCGACAAAGGGCAGAAGGGATCTATGCTACCCAGCTCAGGTTCTGCAGCTGTGTCAGTAAAGACAATTTATCCACTAGTACTCATTTGCATCTCCTCCCCGTAGCTTCTATCCCCCTTACCACAGCCACATGGCCTCAGATCACCTACATCCTCTACTTACAGCATAATTAATCCATACATTATTAGCTATACTCCCCTCCAAGGAACTTCCCTGCAACAGCACTTTCTGCTCTTTCACTGCCCCATGCCTACCCCTGCTTGCATCACCAGCCCCCATGCACAGAGTTATTTATGTACAGAATAGTCAAGTACTGGCTGCCTCTCAAGCCCCTGTGCGCTGCCAAAGTAGCTACTATACCAGATTTTCTAACTGAAAAAATGGCTGAGTGCAATTTTCCTTGAAGAATGTTTATAGGATTGGTTGTGAAGGAATTTGACAATGAGGGAGACATGATGGCTGCTATATGAGAATTTTAAAAGTTTTCATTCCAGTTTTCATAAGCTTTCTATCCTTCGTGCTCTGCTCAGTAGCAACAGTGAACAAGAGCAGTGACATGGACCAACCCGCAACATCACCCCCTGTTAGCAGTTCTTAGAAATTGCTTGTCACAAGGGGGCTAGAATAAACAATTGAATTTATGGCTGATTTAAACTTCTGGTTTTGTAGTTAACAGTGGTTTAAAGTTAATTGATATAGATTTATTAATTAACTGTCCAGAGGAAGTTTTATAGCTGATGTTGTTGTTTTCCCTGGAAATAGTGCATTGTGTAAAAGTAAAAGACAAAAGATCAACTACACAAACGTGATGCTGTTATCAGTTTGTCTACTTGTTTTATCTCATATGAGAATAAGCATTAACATTCTGAGTCAGATGTTCTCATTAATGTGATTCCCATCGTGAAACTGAAAATACACAAGCTATCAACACTTCTAAAACTCTCTTTGTTCATATCACAAACATGCTCTTAAAAGTGCCAGCCCCACAAAACTTGTGAATGTTCTTACTGAGTCTTACTTGCCTAAGAATAGGAAAGGAGCTGCAAAAAGGCCTGAAGTGCCTATGGCAGATTTAGAGTACATCCCTCAGAGTCAAGATCTGCAGAACCTCTGCTATCTCCATCCTAACCTAGATGTACACAAAGGTCCCATATATCTAAACATATTTGCTTCATTTGGCAGATCCAGGCTAATCAATACTTTTGGAAAATGTCCTCTGAATCAAACCCCACACAAAACAAGACACAGGGAACTAACACCTCTTTTGCACAAAAAATAGGTTCATTTGAAGCTGTACAGTCATTTAAGAAAAAAAAAAAGCCACCAAAAAATATACCACCTTGGATTTGATATCAGGAAAACTTAGTCACCTTGAGGACAGTGAATCTGGGGAGCAGGTTACCCAGAAAGACTGTGCAGTCTCCATCTTAGAAAGTTTTCAAGATCCAACTGGATAAAGCCCTATGCATTCCTGTTTGATCCCACAGTTGAACATGCTTGGAGCAGGAAGTTGGACTGGGGACTTCCTGAGGTCTTCTATAGCCTATCTTATCCTGCATTTGTATGTATTATATGCATTGCTTCTTACTTATTGCTTGGTGTCCGCTCTTTCAGGATTCTCAAATGTGCTTTGGATCAGCAAGCAGGAATGCAGCAGGGGCTGGTTTGGGGCCTGCTGTCCCTCTGAGAATTCATTTGACTCTGAAAATCATCATTTGAATATCAGCAACAGAGAATGTCTTAGAAATTGTGCAGTAACCTCTCCATGCAGTCCCTCTGCATGGACCACACTAACATGAAGTGCCCTACTGACCATTATTGGATGCCTTCTAACTGCAGTCAGCCATGGTTAAAAAGTTACTGATTAATTCCCACAATATAAAGCAAATTTTTAATCTTCTCTCTTGGTTCAGATAATATTTCACTCCATGTGAAATGCTTACTCAGCTGCTAAATAAAGTACTTTTCTGTGTGAGTAAACATAGCAGAATCTGACTCAGAGCAAATTATTTATTTAATACACTAAGCCCTACTTTCTGTTCACAATTTTTTCCTTGAAACGAATGTACAGCATTTAAGACAGAGCTATTGCCTCTTTTCTGGTGGCATTTGAGTTCATGTTGTCTCCCCAGTTGGTTAATGATAAATGAACACCCCTGACAGATGGTGCTGCATGCAAGCTTCCTCGTCAGTAGGGGCTGGGGCATTTCAGGGAAGGTTTGGCATTCACCTGGTTCCTTACCAGTGTTATTGTTACCATCTGCAGCTACTTGTAGTAGAGAGCAGATCATCTTTGCTAAAAAACATCTGCATGGGATGAAGACTGAAACTTGCCAGGCTCTGCAAATAAAAACGGTGAATCCAGAGACTGGGTCAGAGAGGAGGGTTTTGAGGAGAAGGTTTTCCTCCACAATTCCTCCACAATTCCTCCACAATTCCTCCATTTTCCTCCACAATTCCTTGGTGAAAACACAGGAGTAGGAATAACCAGCACAATTCAGTATCACAAGTTCACTTGAGGGCTTGTTAGAAATATAATTCCTTGGTTTGCGAAATGAAGAGATTCTTCAGCAGCATAATGCTTAATTTTCTTTTGTCAAGGTCCTGATATCAAGTGTTTGATAGAAAAATACAAGTATTGTTGGAAATGCATTCCTGGGATTGTAATAGGTAAATGAAATATAAATAAGTAATTTATTTGCAGATCATGCGGTACAGTTCCACCATCCTAAATACAATATTTAAAATTTCATATTAATCTAATCTCTATGCTCATACCTTACTATTTCTCAGATACTGACAATACAAAAAAAAATCACCATCTATACTATGAAGTTTTTCTGTGTGAATGACAAACACAGTGAAAGCAAATCACACTGGAAAAACAGGGGGAAAATGTCATATTTATCTTTTAATATATTTTAATACCTCATTTCTTATTGATGTAAGGGAACTAAACAAAAACTCTCTGCAAAGAAATTGCTCACCTCCTGACACTTTAATTAGTTCCAATCATATAAAAATGAAACTGAAATAAATTAGGCTTTTTTTGTGCCTTTAGTATCAGACAATGTTGCCACCATTTAAACAGAAGATATATTAAAAGTCATAACTATGGGTCTTCTGAGATTACCTTGTACACCACAGCTCAGCAGCATATCCCAGTACAGCCAGTCCTGTATAAAGCAAACCTGTGAGTCATAGAAATTGTGCTTCTTTCTTCTCTCACTGCAGAGGCATTAGACTTGTTTCCGTCTTACTCCAGGAACGTCTCCACTTGAGCTGTGAAGCCCTAAAGATATATAATAGAATTTTTTGTGGAAGTACCATAAGTAAATAAATAATGGGTTCAAATCTTCACTTACTCTTTCTTGAAGAAGTGCAGAACAATTCAGGAGCATTGTCTATATGTAATTAATGTCACACTGTCAGTGGCATCAGATGACACTGTGTAGCTGTAGACTCACCTTTCTCATTAAACAGAATAATCACAGACTGGTTCTAAAACATTACAATTCTGTGTGGAAATTCAGAAACTCTTTACCACCTGGCACCTCATATAGCTGGATATAGAGTTGAAGTCGTGGTTTCAGACAGGACCTGTTGAATACTTTGAGAGCAGTGAAATTTAAATTGTAAGAACAGAGATGATTTTTGTTCATCTATCCTGCGTTTTTGGACTGCTCTCAAAGGATGGGAACTTTGGAACATGCAATGTGCAACATCAGAATTTTTATTCTGGGAAAACTTGACCAGAAATACATGGGATCCTAGGTTAATTTATGTACAGCATTTCTTTTATATGTAACTAGTCATAAGGGCAGGATGACTAGCCAACATCCATTATGGGATGCCTTGTACAGAAAACTGGAATTCACTGGTGGTATTTTGCATTGCATGAGATTGCCTGCAGGTACTGTGAAGTCAACCTCAGGCCAAATTATGAGCATTGTTAGAGCTGTGTTTTTCTGTAGTCTTGCAGTGCTCTTCTTTTTGTTTGTAAACCACATGAAGGAAATCTTTGGCTTCCCATGATGCCAGATCACTTCATATAAAAACAGATTAATGCTAGACAGAGCAGTACATGTTTATACTACAGTTTTCTCTGAGGCAATATCTTTCCTCTAATTACAGCATAAGGACATCCCCACAATCAGAGCGCAGGGTTACAGTATGGTGACCATCCCTGTTAAGCCATCTGAGAGATGACTAATGACTCCAGTGAGATGAAAAGCAAGGCACCACACTCTGGGAGTTAATCTTAAAAGAATTTTTTAAAATCACTGTTATCTTTCAGGCAGTTGGTGTTTTGAGTGTTTTGTAATAATGAGAAGATCCAGGGGTCAACAACCTCTGCCAAACACTGACTGACTCACAAGCCAGTTTTATATGGGTATCTTTCCACAGTTTTATGTGGAATTCTTGATACATGAATGTATGTCATAGGGTCATGCTAAAAATCTATGAAAAGGAATAAGGTCGACCATTTATTTCCAGTCACCATAATAATTACAATAAGAACATTATTTGTTGACTGAGCATAGAATCTAAGGAAACAAATATTAATTTATACAATCAAACAGTTTTATGTCTATTACTTGTGTTCACATTTGAGCAAGCTGGAAGCAAAATAAAGCAATTAAACTTCTAGGGACTATCATGATTTAAATGCCCTGGAATTTTAGCTCACAATTTCTATTTTCTTGGTAACCATTGTTATAAAAGAAACAATCCATGCTAGAATTTATTGCTGTAATTTATATTAGGCAAGGATTTGTGATCCTTGAAATTCCCTGCTGTCTGATTTACAATACTCCTTCTCACTGTATCGTCCCTAATTTTATGTAATCAACATTTGAAAGGTTTCCTGTTATGGCTGCTGCCATACCAAACTAAGGTTATTTATCTAGTCAGAATGTTTGCTCTTATCTCAGTGAATTTTGTATATGCTAAGAGTCCCAATACAATATAATTACTTATTTGCTTGCCTGCGCTTTTGATCAAGTCTCTGAGACATTATTGAGCTTTAGCAATCAATAGAATTTCAGGTGCCCAACAACCACTTAGCGATTTGTGAATATTGAGTTTTGGTGTATATATCCCAGATGCAAAGCAGCCAGTATGTTTATCTAATTCTTTATTTGATTTCAAAGACAGCTGTTGAAAACCTTTCATATACACAATTATCTTCTTTCTTTTGAGCATGGCAGTAACTATGCAAATACCTCAATTTGTGTGGTTTTAATAACTGAACTGTTCTTTTCCACATGTTTTCAGCTTCTTGTTCTGTTTCTTGTTCCAGATAGAAATAGGGTATGTTTTAAAGTGTAGCTCTCCTTGCCGTGGATTTCTGTTAAATTTAGGTGCTTTTTTATGTTTTGCTGTTTTGAATCCTCCTCGTTCTTCAAGCATAACGTGTATTACGTGATGTGAGGATAAACTGCTTCAATAAATCCCATTATTCTGAAGAACAATAAAAAATAACAAGTTGGTGACACTGAAACAGTGATAAATAACATTTCTTATTTCCTTACACTTTTAGAATCTCATTCTTGCACTTCTGAATCAACTCTAGCTCCCAGAGCTGTCAGACTAGGAGAGCACTACCTGTGTTGTTTTTGTCAAAGAAAATTATGTTATTGAACACTGTAATTTGTTAAATTCCAAATCTTATTTAGACAATTAGTTCAACCTGTGTTATCTCTGAACGTGTAACTGAAAAAATAAATGAACGGTGCATACAAAACACACCCATGGCTCCCAAAACAAAGAGGACCTTATTCAGGGAGATGTTATTTGAAGATAAGAACAACACTCTGGCATCGTGCCTCTCCCCATAATGCCATGAAACCAGTCTTCTGTGACAGCTTTGATGGTTGAGGGTCCCTGAGTTCCTGGAGGTAGGTAGGCTGGAGGACAATATTTTTTCTTGCAGTAGACAAAAAACCCCAAAGACAACTTGTAAACTAAATATGTTTCAAATGGTCCTCACAATGACTGCAGTCATCATGATTAAAATTGTGACTCCACAGCAAGCCTGATTTTGGCCATTTATACCTTCCTACATACTACAAACAAGAACACAGAGTAACAAAATCAACATGTTCACCCTAATGTCAAGACAAACCCTTTAACCCAATGTTCAAAAGTTGAATTTCTTCTCACATTACAAGAAAAATAAAGACAAAAAAAAGTGAAAAATCAAGACAAAGAGAATAAGCAAACTATCCTCAGTTCCTTCTGTAAGATATATGGAACTGGAAATATTGAACATAAATATTTAACATTAAGATTTTCTTTGCCAAATAGACTCTAGCTGAACATGAAGTAAGGGAATCAGGAGATGGAATAGAAGAAGTCTGAAGATTTGTAAGATATTTTACCTCAAACAAGTTAACAGTGACTGACAGTAGGCGGCCTACTGCAAATTGCATTTTCACAAGCCTATGCAGTAGACAGAAATAGAGAGAGCGAAAATATCAACCTCCTGCTATCCGTAAAAGCAGCACCACCAGCTTCATCACAGTGGGAGCCCATTGTGCTTTTCTCTGCCCAGCTTGGCCCATGCCTCACCATGAGCCAGAGGGCCCTTTGTATCCTTCTGTCTCTCCGATACTGCACCTTCCAGCTAAGATCCTCTGCTCCTGCTGCTCTCTTGTTACTGGTCAGTCCATGTGCTGATCAAGGCCCCAGGAACACTTGTAGGCTTGAGCAGCCCTGCATGGGTGCCCACACACACTCCAGGGGCTGGGTTTCAATTCAGCCTGGGGCCATCACTTCCTACCTGAGCTGTGCCGTAGGTGTCTCCAGGTCTGTCACAGCCATGCCCAGCTATGTAGTCTGCTGGACTGGGCTCTGATCCATGGACTTACTGCCCAGCTTGACCTCAGACCTGCCACCAAACCCCAGCACCTGTCTGGCAGTCACCAGGCTTCTACCACAAGACTGGATCCTGCTTGGCCAACTTACATTCCTAGACTTCCCCATCACAAATGATGCCAAGTGTCCTAAGTTTCAATTTACCCACTTGCCACCTCTAGACCCTGGGAGCAGTGTAACAGAGTCCCTGCTGCTGTGTGTTACCCACCTGATGAACCAACTACCCGCGACTTGGTGGTGGACGCAACTCATATTGTTTTACGCATTCCTCAGTCCCAAAAGTTCACAGAAGGGGCCTTGGCAGCCCAGTCCACTACCAGCATTTTAGCTGAAGGCACCAAATAAAGGGAGGCTGAAGAACTGGCTGGCATTTCTTTCAGAGCTAGACAGCTCGCATGGGTGCTGATTCCCAAGTATTGAGATGTGCTTCAGCAGGGGGACCCAATGAAATCACCAAGAAAGGAGGATGGATGCATTAAAGTTGGGGATGGGGACATGGAGCGTAAAACAAAAGGAAGTTCTTCTAAGGCTTTTTTTACTATTGCAGTCCATAAATCAAGCCTGGGACTTTTCTGTGATTTTTGTCTTAGAGTATCACAAAAATGTATTAAGACTAATTTACCACTAACTACTGCACCTGCTTGTACAGTTTAAATTAGAACCAGAAACACTGCAAATCCCACTTCACAATGCCTTTCAGTGTTCAAGACTCTGAATTAAAGGACTTCATTGTTTAGGAGGATTATTTCATTGCCTTCACTGGCTTCAAAGAAATAAGAATCTTCACTCACTTTTCTATTGATCCCCGTTGATCAGATTAACTTTGTTTTGGATTCCTACAGAAACAAAAGACAAATAGAAAGGTTTTGAACACTTAATGTGTACAGTTTTGTTCTGTTCATGATGCCACTACCTATTACAAAATGATTATTGGTTAGACAAAGAAAGAATAAAGGAATTACTGTAAATTATGTTCACTAAATACCAACACTTTAAGCAATTACAAAATTATGAAATATTTCATAATGGCATGTAATTACAGTTAATTCCACAATTAAAATTATATCTTTTATTTAGCAACACTTGTTCCTTCATAAATAATAATAACAATAATTAGGATTAAGAAAGGTCAGAGAATACTTCTACTTCAACACTGCAAAATGCATTTCAAGCCATTCCTGTTCCCCGTATGCACTTCATATTTTTTGACTTTGGTCTCTGTTATTTCATAATCTTGGAATGGACCAAGAGGCTCTCCTGGGGCATCACAAGCTAAGAGAGTTGAATTGTGTTATCCTGGCCATAGACAAAAAGGTCTTTAGGTAGGAAGCATCCTTACTCATGTGCTCAGAAGGATTATCCTCAAAAGTATAATACATGATAATAACTAGCAGCTCTACATTCTTACAGTGCTGTCCTGAACATCTACATGCAAATCTACTTGTACATCCCCTGGAGCAGACCATTAATCACCATTGGGGTTGGAAAGTCAGCTATCAGCTGGGTGATGACTATTTCTCAGGTCTTGCTCACTCCTTTCTCCCTCTTCCCCATTCTTTCCTGGACACAGAAATGGCTTACTGATAGATGGCACAGTGCTTCTCAGATGTCTCTGGCTTGCTGTCGTGGTTTGTTACTTGCACCAGGCAGCATCTTATTAGCTATCATGGCTATATAAAAGCTGTACTATAAACCCATAAGAGAGACAAGGACCGGTGTTGTTACACAGTGCATTCTGATGAGTTAAGGCTATGATATTAATGTACCTGTGGTCAATACAACTCTCATATTACAGCCACATGCATTATTGCCACATGTTTTGTAGGTTGTCCTAGATGGCCCTTTCACATGAGCAAGGATGTTAACTCCACTCTTGCATTGTTATGTGCTCAACTGCTAAAAAATCATAAAATAGGTTTGGTTAGCATCTCTGGAGGTTGTCTAGTTCTGCCCTCCTCTCAATGTCGGTCCAACTATGTCAGATTCCTCTAGGTGTTGTCCAGTTCAGTTTTGAATATCTTCAAGGATGGTGGGAATATAAACTGCCCGGGTTCTTATGGCTTGCTTTTATTTTATTTCTCACCCCCCCACCCCCGCTCCTTTTTCTTTTGATATCTAATCAGAATTTCCCATTATCTTCTGCTTCTTATCCTGCCACTCTAAGAAGAGTGTTTCTATCTTGATTACACTTTACAAAAAAGTACCTGAAGGCAACCATAAGGCCTGCCATTAGCCTGTTGCTCTTGGCTGAACAACCACTATTCTTCCAGCCTCTCTTCATCATGTGCTCTAGGCTTCTAATTATCGTGGTAGCCCTTTTACACTGACTGCAGCATCTTAATACCTGTTTTGCCCTGGGAAGCTCAAAAATTGACAGAGTCCTTCATACGGAGCCTCACAAGTGCTAATTAAAGAAGAAACATGGAATCATCTAGGTTGGAAAAGATGTTTACCATCATCAAGTCCAGACATTAACTACCAAGTCCACCACCAAACCATGTCCCTAAGCACCACATCTATACATCTTTAAAATACCTCTAGGGACAGTGACTCAATCACTTCCCAGGGCAGCCTATACCAATGCTTGACAATCTTTCCAGAGAAGAAATTTCTCCTAATATCCCATCTACATCTTCCCTGGCACAACTTGAGACCATTTCCTCATCCTATCACTCATTCCTTGGGAGAAGAGACTGACACCCACATCACTAATAACTACTTCCTTCCTACTGGCTGCACTCACACTATTACTGCTCATTTTGCAGTTGGTCTCCTTCACTGCAAATGTGCAAATGCTGATTACTGCTGGCTCATGTCCATTCTGCTGTCCACCAGGGCCATGAGCTCCTTTTTCACAAAGCTGTTTATCAAAAAGCTGATGCCAAGACTGGATGGAAGGAGGATGGTTTCAGACCTGGCCCAAACCAGGGCCAGGACTCTAAATTCACCTGTGCTGAATCTCATAATAGTCCTGCTGGACTTTCTCCGGCCTATCAATGTCCTTCTGAGCAACAGCTTCCTCTCCGTGGAAACAGCCACTCACACCCAAACTGGTATGATCTGAAAACCTGCGAAGGGTACCCTCTATCCTTCCTCCTAGGTTACTTAGGAACAGTGTGGATTCCCACACAAACTGCTGAGGGGCCTCACTAGAAACTGTCCCCAAGCAGGACTTTATTCACCTCTCAGGTTCGGTTCCTGAACTGGAAAACCGTCCTCACAGTGTTGTCATCTACCTCGCCATGTCCTTGGCTGCATCCCCACACATCCCATGAATTTGCCAAGCTCGCTGAAGTTATCCTTTTGGTGGTGCTAAATGCTTTTTATTTGCTTTCTTACATGTATTTCCTCTTTTCTACTCCTGCCAAGTAAACCCAAACAGCAGTGAAAAAAACAACAAAAAAAAGTGCTCAAAATTGCATGTGTGTGAATTAGCACTCTTATTATTGGGGAAACTGTGCAAGTGCTGCATGCATGGAGGCATGAAGTCCAGTTAAACACATATACACTTATACTCTTTCCTAACACTGTGAACAGTCAGAAGACAAACTGTAAAGTTACTTGATATCAGCTCTGGCCGAAGGTCAGATTGCATCCACAGGCCACAGTTTTTTTCCATAAACATGTTCCTATTAACAAGCAACTGTTAGGAATGCAAAAGCAAACAAATCCAGAAATGTTTTTAACTCTTGTATACATACATGCTCTTCCAAGTGTAAGTTTTAGTGGAGTGAAAAGGGTAACATAATTAGTCACACAACTGTAGTTACATGAGGAGTCACCTGAGTTCCCAATTGCTTGAACTTACCATTTTTAAGCAGAATAAGCACATCAGTGGAAAATGGGTGATTTTTTTTATCTATTAATTATTGCTTAGGCTTTGGGGTCTTGGATGGAGTAGGCATTATATAAACATGCAGAAAGACAATCCCTCCTCTGAAATCTTTATCAACTATGAAGTACAGATAAACATGAAGAATATAACGATGCTATTTTCAATAAAAACAACTGAAAGAGCAAGAGTGGTTTTAATGTGGGATCAAACATGGAGCTGACAAGACTGAGCCAGGACAGATGGACAAATAGGAACATGGAATATGGAGGCAAAAGAGAAATTGTCGCAATTAATGGGTGAAGATAACGAAGTAAGATGAGAAGACCTAAAAAAGATTGATGAAAAATAAAGTATACTGAATTCAGAGAGAAAGGCTGGTACCCTAAAGAATGTAACTAATAGGATCCAATTTTTATATGTCAGCACACTGACATTATTAGTAGCTCTGTTGTTCAGTGGAGACACAGGGTTCCAACAGCCTTCTCAACATGGAGTTTTTTCTTCCCCCAGGAAGGGCTATTCTGCTGTTTCTGTGTCCTACCGAATGAGAATAATTTGGATATTCTGTTCCCAGGACTTCAAGGGCTGTTCTTCAGTCACAAAACCTCACAGCAAAAGCAAACAAGCTAAAAAAAAAGTAAAAAATAAAGACAGTGAAATTGAAATGTCAAAGGTTCTTGACCACAGCTTCTTTTCCATCAAGTACTCCAGCTTCTATTAAAGGTTTTTTTATGCCTGTAGATCTTATCATAATTTAAAGGAGTGTATAAACTTGCAACAATGTAAAAAATTCACAGCAAACCTCTGTGTAGGTGAAAATCTGTTTTATTAACACAGAAGTTGGCTCAGCTATGGAGTAGCCCTGCATTACAGGGAAACTTCCCAACAGGTCCCAAGATGGACTCATGAAGTGGGGATTAGTCAGAGCACCAATCAATACCTGAAGAGATTATTTTATTTGAAATAAATGAACTGGTATTTATCACTCTATGAAACAGCAAATAGTTTAGAGCAAGTAAATAATGTGAAGTAGAAGGAAATTGCAGAGAGCAGGCTTTGTAAGGATTGCAAGATTATTGTGAGTTACGCTGGCAGCATCTACTACATCAATGCAACTGCACCAAGACTGCTTCCACGAAGCATTAGAATTATTAAGCTTAGCATAGAAATGTTTATGGCAACACTGTTCTGGGTTAGTGCAATTACAGCAGGGATGCCAGCACAGTATGAGCTACTGCAAGTGCTTGTTGGCCTGAGACAAGGTGAGAGAGAGATCAAAACCTCCTGTGAACTACTGAATGACTGTGTTGTTGGCTAAGTCTCTGACCCTCATGGAAAAGATGAGGAAAGAACTAAAAGGTGAAACAGAGAATGGACATTTCCCTGCCCATTATCAACCCAGCTTTGCAGGATATGGCCTTTTACTTT
The DNA here is from genome assembly GCA_036630365.1 of Acanthiza pusilla. NCBI lineage: Eukaryota > Metazoa > Chordata > Aves > Passeriformes > Acanthizidae > Acanthiza > Acanthiza pusilla. The sequence goes on from JAXCHO010000034.1 coordinate 34,399,635, forward strand.
CCTGGCCTTCAAAACATCTGCTTGGATTAGAATTAGGTTGTATCTGATTTTGAGTATCCTGTGACATTAAAAAAGCATCCAGGTATTAAATATTTGAACTTATGGACATAGATGAACACAATTAAAAAACTTCAGGTTCCACTATTTACACCCAAGATAACTGATATTTTACTCCACTGGTTGTCTCTTTAACTTGAGGGTGCAGAATACACGGAATAAGTAGTTCCTTGAATGTTTTCTTTTTGCATGTATTAACCAACCCCAAAAAGCTTCCAGCTGCTGAACTGAGGGTCTTAATTTGGGCCTGTTGTGTTTATGAATGCTCATAATTCCTCGCTGTTCTTAATAATGTGTGTAAGTCTCTGAACATCATGACTTAGTCTTCTAAAATTTTTCTTGTCTGTGACCAATGCAAAACATATGAGGAAACAGTAGAATACACATGGAAAAAAAAATCTATCCATATTGTATAAAATGTCTTGTAAATTGAAGCAGTCTAGCTGTACATGAAAAATTAACAATGGGTGTGATATTATCATCATTATTTGAGTGTTCTCAAGCCCAGTCAAAAATCCCCAAAATTGCCACCTTTGACAGGGAACTACCACACATAAGTAAAATCAAACATATGGGATGGGGAACAACAGTTTTGAGGAGAAAAACCTGCAGTGAATCAATAAAATAAACTCAGTGTTAATTTTTAGACTACAATGATGGAGCTCATGATTGCACACTAAGTTCTACACATTGCCACAGTGATTTAACTACCACAAGATCCCAATCCCCAATTTTTTTTTTTTTAGTTTTCTGTTTTTTACAACATCTAGACCAATAATTCAGAGGAAGATGTGATTAACTTTGTTGTTAAAAAAAGTCATATTATTAGCTCACTAGTCAATAATTAAGAATCACATATGAAGGATTTTCTTATAATAAGGTGTTTCAGTAGATGCATTTTCATTCCATTATTATTACTTTATTAAATCCACTTTATTTCTGGTCTCACTGTTATCCTGTTGCAATGCTTTCAGTGGACCAGTGCTGTTTGATACAGGTCAGGCTCAAACAGTCCTGCCATTCAAATATAATCTGGAGCTCTAAGAAAGAAAAAATACAAAAGATAGGGGCCTCATAGAATTTAGCATATTAATGTAGAGGAAAGAAGCAAAAGGGGAAAGGTAATTACAATTTAGTAAGCCTAAAGTAAAGTCAAAAATTTATGTAACTGTAAAAATGCATAGAAATGTACAGTCTTACTTGAGAGCAGATCTGTTCCCGGGCAAAAATCTTGCCTGGGTCAACATTAGGCTTTAAAAAATCTAAGCATCAGTTTACACCTGTCCTTAAAATGCAATCCAAACAATCTTATTGAAAAATATTATTGGATAAAACAAAGAGTCATCATTAACATGCAGCACACATCAATGGATACATAAATCAATTATATTAGCAAAAAGAGTGACTATACATCTAAGGAAAAAGAAACCAAAGACAGAAAATACACCAACTGCTACTAATGCTGCAGTGTTAGAAGAAAGCTATAGAAGAGATAGAATGACATTGTAAATTACGCTGGTTTTAGAATATTAAAAAGAATCTGAGAAGCTTTGGTGAGGAATTTTAATTCAGTAAGTTCTAGTCTAAGATTTATTTAATAGTTTGTCCTACCATAACTACATGATTGAAATTATACAGCTATAGTTTATCAGTAAAAATACAGTGAAAATACACAGATGCTCCTAAGGGGGTAAGAATAAAAACACACAGACAAATATGATCTGATAACGTGTATTTGGTTATAAAAATTAATGGAATAAACCACATTATGTAGATGTGCTATGGCAACTGCACTTGTAACTTTAAGAAAATCATAGGCCCTCAAGAATTAAAATGCCAGGCCTGCAGATCTATAACTCCCATAATAACTTAAAGTCATTATAAACATTTCAGTGAGGGTGCCAGTTGATTCTAATAACAGTGTGTGCAAATGACGCATAGTAGAGGAGACCAACATATTTATGTGACTATAAACAGTGAAATGTTGTGATAATTTTGCTCTAAGATCTGAAAATGACCACGGTCTGAGCATTGAATATATTAGACATTTTTAATATAATCATGAGGTTCAAGGTTTTCCGAAGTCAATATCCATTCTCACTGTAACAGACCCGAGGCTACTCTTGGGTTCAGGACTTGGATTATTTAGCTGAGAGTGCAAAACAGTCCTCAGACTCAAACGTTTCTGACACCAGGAAATAGGAGACGAGGTGCTGGCGAGCTGTAAACCTCACTGCTGCCACAGTGCCAGCAGCTAGTGCAAGCCTTATATGAAACAGCTTCACTTCACCAGACCTCCAAAACTGATGAAAAAAATTAGGATCCCTGCCCTGAAATGGAGAAGACAGGGAACGGCAAAGACTGAGGCTCGTTCTCACCACTCCTTTCCTGCCTGATGTCCAGCGTATCCCCAGACCACCGCTCCTTGACCCCCAGTCTGAAGGAGCCCTCCGCGCTTCCCAGAACCGCTGGGGAGCAAGTTTCCCACCGCACAGCTGCTCAGGGCTGACTGAGGGTTTGACGAGGCAGGTCTGGGTAACCTGGAGATGCCATCTTCATTTCAGACACCGGCCACTGAAGGGGCACAGGAGCAAGCTGAGGGCGCTGCGGGGCCGGGGGTGCCCCGGAGCCACGCGGGGTCGCTGGCGGCTCTCTGCCCTCGCCACCTCCGCCCGGGGACCGGCGGGGTGCCTCCTACCTGTGACACGGGGCGAAGGGGGACCGGGAGAGAATTCCCGGCTCAGCAGACAGGTTTGGTGTGTTTATCCCTGGGTACTTCTGCAGTTCTGTCTTTGTGTGTGGTGTACGTCTATGCACCCACGGGTGTTGCAGTCCTTCGCTGCAGGACTGCAGTGTGAGTGGGAGCTTCACTGCCACTCATTAGGGACTCCCAAGAATGGCTCTGTCTTGAAATGATGCCTCAATATTGATCAAGCTTAGTTTTAAGCTTGTACCTACTTTTACACTCCCTGCCCACGGTTTGAGTATACGCATGCTCCCTTTCCCTCCTGCTAGTGCTTCTCAAGCAGAAATGCTTGGTAGGTTCTTACCTACCAAAGGAAGGTAAGGGAGAAATAACCTCCTCCATGTTTGTCTTCTCCTGGCTACCTTCCCCACCTCCAGAGATATCTTCTAACATCTGCTCTCTAATCTAACAGGCATCCGGCTTCCTGCGTGGTGCCAGAACATCGCCGCTGGGGCAGCAAGGGAAGGAGGGGTCGGTGTAACTCCTCGCTGCTCCTCACACTCTGGTTCGGGCCTTGCCGATGGCCTCGTTGTGTCCAGGGAAGGGGGAAGGACAGACCAAAAGTTGTCAGTCCAAGCGACTCATAACCACCCACTGACACCTTCGAGAGGATCCACTGTCGAACCATAGAGCTGATTCCCAACACAGAAGCAAACAAGCAAGCAAATAAAAAAACCTTTGACCTAGTTTTTGTGCACCAAGTAAATAGACTACATCAAGGAGAGCTTCCCACTATTGCATAAGTTTTTTTAAAAAAAAGGCTTTTTTTTCTTTTTCACTTTTTTTTTTTTTCCCCTGAGTCGGGTAATCCCCGGGTTGTGGTGCTTTCAGAAGAATCTTCTGTTAAGTGTTGCAGTTCAGCACTGTAAGCATAGTATCTTGGAAACAAACAATGCAGTAGCTTGAAAACTTGGGAACCAAGGAGAAAGGTCAAAGGCAGAGGTTGACCAGTTTTTGTTGCCTTGGCTGAAGAGCATAAATAATCAAAGGACTATGATCAGTTGTACTAGCCATAAGACTAGGGGGAAATGGAGAAAAAAAAATTTAAATAAAGATGAGGACTGTTTTTATAGCTTGTCACTCCCCGCTCTGACACCTTCCTGGCCAGGACCTCTTCCAGACGCGGCGCTGAGGGGAAGGGACAGCCGCCTCGGGGAGCAGCTCCGATCCTGGCGGCTGCCCGGGGATGCGCAGGGCGCGGAGCGTCGCGCAGCCCCTCCGCCCACGGCGGCCGGGCGGCCTCACCGCCCCTTGCCGAGTGGCGGCGGCGCCGGCTTCTCGCCTCCAATTCACCCAGCAAAGACATCCGTGTCCCGTGTCTCCCTCGCCCCCACCGCCAGCCCCCACCCCCGTTACTGAGGCGCGTTACTTACGCGATTCGGCGGCGGCGGGCTGTGGGAGGCTCCTTGCCGGGAGTCGAAGGGAGCCCTGATCGTAGTGGGCTCGGCGTACCCACCGACGGCTGGCAGCACCAAAGAGTTAAAATATAAAACCATAAAATGTTGTGGTTTTGTTTTTTGAGTTTTTTTTTTTTTTTTTAATATTAATGTTCTTATAACGGAAGTTCTTATCAGTGGGTTGCACTGTACTTGGCAAACAAGCCTTTTTACCTTTTAAACAAATAATTCATTAGGTAATTAAATTCAAGTGAGATTACTCTAATTAAATATACACTGCTGTTGAATCATAATTTCTATGTGGCCTAGTTAAAGATGAACGATCTCTTATTCCTGACAAAAAAGAAGGAAAAAAAAAAAAAAAAAAAAGCTTTAAAAGAATTCCCTGGTGACTGGAATAATAGATTTATACACCACCGTACAGAGGTCATTTCAAGAAAGAAGAGACACCAAACACAACATAAAGGGACTTTTCATGTCTGGAGATACTAGAATTTCAGGTTTTATTGCTGCAAGTTCTATTAAAAGACTTTGTGGAACCTAGGAGGAAATCAAAATTATCTTTCAAAAGGCGATAAGTTATATAAATATGTGCACAAACAGAAATGTGTCTCTGAAGGTATTAGTTCTGCATAATTTCCGATGAGTAGCTACTAGGCCTCAAAGGAAACAGTGCATCTTGAAATGCTCTGAAGGCTTACATTGGCCAAAATAAGGCAGGACTTTAGCAAAATTAGAAGTAACTTTGTAGCCAACGATGTGCTATATGTCCTGGTTCCCTTTAATAGCATTAGGCGTTCAAACCATAAAGACTAATCTGGAGAGTAGAAGTTCCTGCTCTCTGCTTTGATCTCCTTCCTCTTGGCTGTTTAAAGCTGACAGTTTGGCTGAATGGCATTCACTGCTTTCATTTGTAAGACATGAGTTTCCTAGTGTTCCAGAGCTAGCAGCTACACCTGTACTGCAGGAATTTACATTGCATTGCTCCAGGATGGCATTGATTTGGGACGGGTGAAATACAAACACAAACTAATTAAAAACTGCATAATGCAGCCCTACAGGAACAAGACAGAAAAAACCCAAATAAATACAACTACAGCTGGCATGGCAATTGTGCCTCTGCCCCCAAGCAAAAGTCTGGTGACATAAAATTATAAACCTTAAAAAACTCACATAATTGCTGTTGATCATTTTGGAGACAAAATGGAAATTATTTTGTTAATTAAGTTCAGACCCATAAAATATTCATAGATAGGTAGATAGACAGACCGACAAAGAGAGAAACAGAGAGAGAGGCAGATGATTCATTCTACAGATTTTAGTGCTTGTTCATATAGGCCTGTGTGCACAGCTTTAACAACTCATTTGCAAAAGTGCAAAGGAAGAGAACATCTGTGAATTCGCATTGCTATCAGAAATAAACGTAAGTTGCACCTGAGGTGAACAGATAAAAGATTAATAAAAAGTCACCACCAGAATATTGAGGAAAAAAGTCAATTTCTCTTGAATTACTTTTATAAAAGTTATATTTTTCATTTTGAAAATACTCCCTCTGTGAATAAAATTATCTTTGTTAATACCTTACTAGCTGCTACCTTGAGTGCAATGAAACTCTGCAGCTGCTCAAGCTTGGATTCCTTCCTGTACTACCTATACTATGGATGTGTGCATCTTCACATTTAAGGAATCGACCAGATATCCCTGATTCCAAGTTTGTGTTTCTTTGGACAAACCAAACCATTCGTTTGCACAGTCAGAGGTTTGAAGGCTGCCGTTACTGTGAATTAAATTGGCAAAAATAGAGATTTTTTTTTTAATTTCCTTCCTTCCTTCCTTCCTTCCTTCCTTCCTTCCTTCCTTCCTTCCTTCCTTCCTTCCTTCCTTCCTTCCTTCCTTCCTTCTCTTTTTAACAGAAATGTTTCTCTGGTTGGGCTGGGCATGAAGGGGAGGAGAGGGGAGTCTGGCGCTCCAGAGCTACATCACCTCTCCGCCTATAATTGTTTGACACATGCCCTGTTGTCACAAAGTGGGGTTGTTTCCCAGACCCTGCTGGAAAAAAAGGTGCAAAGTAATAATGAGTGTTTAACAAGGCTCATAAATCAGGGCTGATGAGAAGCTCTCAGGACCGTCGCACGGCGGCGACAGGGCCTGGCAGCGGGTGACCAGAGAGAGGAGACCCCTGCCAAGGTCCTGCCGAGCCGCCTCTGCACTGCCGGGACCCCCAAAAAAGTAAACGTCTTCAAATGAAACACAGTCCCATGCTAAATCAGATGTAATACACTTAATGAAAACTCAGTCAACTGATCCAAATAGTCGGCAGTCGGTGCATAATTAGAATCTAGGCGAGATATATTAAATTGATGGATTCTGCCCTGCGCAGATGTATCATTAAAATATATAGGATTGATACTTAACATGGTAGAGTTATTTTAAACTTACACATTAAAAAAAGACAGCTAGGGAAAAAAACAAAACAAAACAAAACAATGAAACTACCTGCTGAGAACAGTCAGAAAATTAGCAACATATGGATAATCTTTTTTTTTGCACACCTCCTTCCCCCCCACCCCCCCGCACGCTATTTCCACAGGAAAGAAAATTGAAACAGACTATTAACTGAAGAGATCATTTTAAATTTCTTCGTCTATAACCGGTGAGAGCTGAAAATGAAAAGAGGATTTGCAAAAGAAATCGCTACCAGGATGTTTCAAAGCAGTTACAGAATTAAATGAAAACTTTTCTCCCCAAGCCACAAACAAGGCGCTTTAGAGACTAAACCTCCCTTTCTTTTGGTAGATCTGATTATCAACGCTGCATAAACCCCGAGTTTTACCAACGGGGCCATACGCTTGTGTATCAGCCTGCAGAGATGGCGCCCAAACGCGTGTATCTCTGTGGAAATTACACGGGTGAACCATAGACTAGTAAATATCTGAACTCCACTCTCAGATTGTGCTCTGCTTAGTATCCTATTCTCCCCATAGTTAGGTGTCTCCTTTCAACATCTCTGTCATCTCCATTTGAAGATATTTTCAGCGGTTTATCACTGCCATCTCCAGCCCTGCGCATTTGCAGCAGGTTATCACAATTGCCAGTCCCCCCTGGCTGATGGGTTGCGCTGATTACCATCACTGCCCTCAGATATTTGGTGCGGATTCCCAGCACTGCAATATCCACTCTTAGGACATCTGGAGCAGATCAAAATCACTGACTTCATTTTTCAGTAGAGTCAGTGTAAAAGCTTCACACAGCCTCTTCGCAAACGTAGCCTGTAGTCAATTCCCGTAGAACCAGCCTTCAGTTAAAATTCGGCCAAGCAGCGACCCCTATGTCTGGATTTGCATTTCTTATCGGACCCCTATCTAAACTGATTTGTTAATAATAAAGAGAAAATCTCTTGGCACTGGATGCATCGCCTAAAGAAACTGGAAGGATCACACTGTCTTAGCAAACTCCTTCTCAAGAAAGGCTCTTTAAGAAGTTTATCTGCCCAATGATCTTTGAATTAGATGAGCGTGGCCATTTAGGTCGATTTACTTTAAACAGTATACAATTTATTTTAAGCGATTACCTTAGGTATAATCACATTATGCCCAGCGCTGTTAGGTATTTCTCTCCTGCCTGATTTCTGATGTGCATCCGCTCTCCGACGGGAAGGTGACTGCTTTTCACTCTCAACCCAAATCCTTTTTTGCTACGTGACTGTTTATTGTCTTTAAAAACGCTGTTCGCCTAATGAGTTGGCACTGCACTCCTTTTTGTTAGGTCTTGCAGAAAGTTAAGGAGGCGTTCAAGCAACTACAGCACAGTTCTCAGGGGAAAAATTTTGGGGAAAAAAAACTAAAAGGAAGATATTTTTTTCGAATTACGATTAAAACTACTTTTTTTTAAAACGGTATTTTATTTCACCTATTAAAAATTCGAAGCTAAGTTATGAGTAGGAGGGGTTGATCACACCAACCTTTTGGGATGTTTAGGTCCTGGGTCTAGTAAAATAATTTCTTGGCGCTCTGGCAGCTGCTGCTGATGTTTGTAATTTTCCGTACAGTTTCGTTCTTTTCGCACTTTTGTTATTAAGCTCCTGCTATAGGTCTTGTATGGGAGGAAATAAACCCAGAATCTCCCAGACCTTCACTAAACTGATTTTCAAGCTAAGTAGCTTAGTGTAGCAGCTCTGGTCCCAGCTTACTTGCACAAGGGGGAAAAAAATTAAAAAGGGCTTTGAAAGGTTGCCCACTAAAGTGACTTAATAAACCTAAAAAAAAAAAAAAAAAAAAAAAAAAAAAAAAAGAAAAAGGGGGGGGCAATGTCCAGTGCAGAAGCAGGAATCGCGTGGTAAGGGATTGGCATTTTCTGATCAGAATTGTGCTTAATTAATAGCATTCGCAGGACCCTGCTCATCCTTGCACAAGGAACTTTGCAGATGAGGAACAAAGCTTTCCTACCAGTCTTATAACTTTTCCCCCTCCTGGGCGGTTTTTTCTTTCCTACTTTATTTCCTTCCAATTTAGATTTGTTGTTGTTTTGTTTGTTTGTTTGTTTTCCTGTTTCCCCCTTTTGTTTTTTCTTTCCGAAATCACAGTTACAGGTAACCTGCACCTTGTATTTATTTGCTCTATTTCTACTAAAGTTGAAGAGTAGCAAAGTTTGCCCCAAAAAGATGCTGGGTTGATAGAAAAGCAAATTAGACTTTTTCCTTTTTCTTTCCTTTTTTTTTTCCTCCCCGAACCGATCTGAGAAGGATGAGAGCGGGTGGGGGAGGGGATGACTCACATTTCTTAAGCCTCCAAGTGGAAACCTTTTCTGGATACACATTCCACACAGATCTAAAGAGCTAAGAAGATTTCGGCAGCGTCGGTGCCTTATCCCACCTTTATTTACCTGAAGCCCTTGTAATGTGACACTTCCATTCGCAAAATAAGGCTGCAAATTTCAAGTCCCACTCAGCTCTGTTACGGCGGTGCATTTTTGTCTGAGGGTCGCTCTCCTGCTTTGAGGGTGAGATTTTGGAGCGGTGCGGGGGAGGTACTCCTTTCCCTGTTAGACATAGGAAGGGGAAAGTTCGCTATTTCCAGCTGATGGGGAAGGAAGTTTAATCAGCACCGTGAGACGGAGCGGCTCCCTGGAGCACGGGGAGGAAAGGGCTGGCCGAGGTTGGAGACACCCCGCGGGGGCGTTGGCAGGAGGGGAGGCATCTCCCTCCGCTCCTCGCGGCCAGTTCCCGTCGGGATCCGGGCTGCCGGGCTCAGCCCTTTGCTGCAAGCCGGGAGAGGGGGCGCGAAGCCCCGCTGATCGGCCCGACCCTTAGGGCTCGCTCTTGCTCTGGGCTCGGGAAAAAGAGGGAGACACACGTAATTCCCCCACTCCTCCTTCTTCCCTTCCTCCTCTCCCCTGCCAAACACTTGCATCCCGAAAAGCCGCGGGCCTTCGCGGCCGCTCCGCGCCGCTCCGTCCCTTAAAAGAAGAGCTCGGCCGCCCCTTCAGCACAAAGACGGAGCTCCCGGGCTGCGGGGACCGCGGCGGCGAGGGCTGGGCCGGGGACAGCCACTCCGCGCCCCTCCGCGGGGCCGCTCCGCCGGGGCCGGCCGAAAGGGTGGCAGTGCCCGGCCCGGCCCTGCGGACTTCCCCGCACCCGGCGGAGCGGGAGCGCAGTCCCGGCGCGGGCTGCGCGCTGGACTCGCGCGGCAGAGCGGCCCCCGGCAGTCCCACCGGGGCTGGGAAGGTCGGGGCAAGAAACGCCCAGCCCTTGGCCCGCCGCCTCCGCGCTCCTCGTTTTCCACAGCGGGGGAGCTGGGAGGGCCCCGGCAGCGGTAGGAAAAGGAAAGTTTGCGGTGCTGGCCGGGCGGTGAGAGGCTCGCTCGGTCCCAACGCGGTTCGGGCGAGCCAAGCCACGTCGGGGAACTGGACAACACCGCAGTCAGGGCACAGTGGTGACAACCCGTATCCCTTAAGGCGTTCGGGTCCGTCGCAGAGGAGTCCTTTGTCTCCCGCTGCACCTTCCACCCCTCTCCAAGGGGAAAAGGAGGAGAGGAAAAAATCCCTTCCTGTGGTCATTGCTGCTAATGGTCATAATGGCAAGAGCTCGTTTTGGTCTTTTCGGTCTTTTCGTGTGTGTGTGTGTCCCCGTCCCACAGTGTCCCTCTCCCCCCGTTGCCCCCCGATGTGTTTTTTTCTGTCCCCACTGAAAGGGGAGGATGGAAGTTTTGATAATCTACAAGACACTCGGTTTCCCCCTACCCCCACCCCCGCTCGGGGAGTGGGCTGGGGGTCTTCTGTGCCCCTCGGCATACATGTCGAAGTTGTTGATTCGAGGGATTATTTATTTCTAGTATTCCGAGAACTGTCGCAATGCCTATGGTAATTGTCCCTGAGTGTCAATCCGTCGGCAGGGCATAAGGAGGAGAAAGGGTGGCGGGAAGGATCGCATCGCTGCGGGTCTTCTTCTTTTTTTTCTTTTTCCCCTCCTTTTTTTTTTTTTTTTTTTTTTTTTAAACTAAAAATTCTTCTGGTAGGTACTGCTAGGAGCCTTTTGACTTTCAGCAAGTTGCGCATATGTGTTCGTGTATGAGTGGCGTTTGTGGGTTGCTGTAGAGAGATCGTATTTATTTATTTATTTATTTATTTGCCTTTTTTTTTTTTTTTTTTCCTTAGTGGTAAATTGTTACAAGTCGCCTGGCTGCAAAGCCCCCTTTTCCTCTCACGGCCACTCTCGTTTGTTCCTGAGTCCAACGACGACAAGGGGGACTCAATGTTAAAGGTGGAAAAAAAAACAGCAACACAGTTGTTTTTGTTAAAAGGGGACATACTAAGGCTGCGAAACAGCAAAACCCCAATGTTGGACAGCTGTAAAATCGTGTAGACAGGTTGTCATACAGCAGTGGGGGCTTTTCTGAAAGGAGCCCATTGCTAAACATTAAATACACTCGGAGCAGAGCACAGCAGCTGCGCGGACACACGCACACACACACGCACACGCAGCTCCGAGCCGAGCGGCCCGGGCTGGGCTGCGCACCACGTGCTGCGCCGAGGGGGGCGGCGGGGCGGGCGGGGGGCGCGGGGCGGCGCTTGCAGCTCAAGTGGGTGCCAATCAAAACATCAACTTCAAATTGTATCTGAAAGATCAGCCTAGGACCTAAGGGCAGACACATCAGTTGGAGCTCAATTGTTGATCAGATCACATCTAAGGGATTTAGGAGCACAGAAGAGCCGAGATTTGAGGAAAGACACCCCACTGAATCCTGCCACACTCCTCCTCCTCCTCCTCCATACCTAGGGTGCAATATATATCTGACAGAAAGAAATCAGAACGAAAAAAGAAAATTATCGGCTCTTTTCTCTCGCCCTGCCTGACTCCAGTAAAGAGAGAGGGGGGAGGAAAAAAGAAAGAGAGAGAGAGAGAGAGATCCAGAGAAGACCGGGTTTGTTCCGCTCCCCTCCCCGGCTCTTCAGCAGGCTCCCTCCTCCCCCTTTCTTTTTTTTTTTTTTTTTTTTTTTTTTAACAATTCCTTCCCCCCCCTCCCCACCCCCCCTTCCCCCTCCTCTTTTTTTTATATCTCTGCCGCTTCTGCTGCCGCCGCCAGTGCTGCTGCCGCCGCCTCTGTGCCCGCGCCCCGGAGATGTCCTTCCCCCAGCTGGGCTACCCGCAGTATCTCAGCGCCAGCCAGGCGGTGTACGGGAGCGACCGGCCCGGGGTGCTGGCCGCCGCCGCCGCAGCCGCCGCCGCCGCCGCTGCAGCCTCGGGCCGGCCCGCGGGAGCCGAGCTGGGCAGCGGCTCGGCCGCTGTCACCTCGGTGCTGGGCATGTACGCCAGCCCCTACAGCGCCCCCAACTACAGCGCCTTCCTGCCCTACACCGCCGACCTCGGCCTCTTCTCCCAAATGGTGAGTGAGCACCGCGCTGCCCCCCGCGCTTGCCCGGGCCCGCCGAGCGCGGCTGCGGAGCTCGGGAGAGCCGGGGGCGGGCGGAGGCTGCGGAGCCGAGCGCGGGGCGCGGCGGGGCGGCTGCGGTGGCGGCTCACGCCCGGCGCGGGGTCCGCCGCGGAGAGGGAAGCGTGGCTGTCGACGGGTCTGCGGGGAGAGAGGGGCTGGGGTCGCGGGCTCCGTCTGCAGGCGAAGCCCCCCATCCTCCTCGTCGTTCCAGCCGGGCAAAACTCCTCCGAGTTTTTCTTGGCCGTGAAAGGGCTGAGCAGGGCTCCTGCCTCCTTGTTCTCGGCTTTCCCTAGCAACTCGGCTTTTTTTGTTTTCTTTTCTTTCCTTGTTGTTGTTATTGGTGTTGTTGTTGACGGGTGATATTGTCGATCCTGCTGTTTCAGTGGGCTTTCTAGCGGGCTCCTCTTTCCGCTTGGTACTTTTCTTTGACGCTGAGCAACAAACAGGTTCCCTCCGAAAGGCCAAAGTATCGTTACCTGGGGCGCCCGTTTATTTTAAGGCATTTTCCTTAAGCCTTGAAAATGTCCCGTTCTGTACCCTGAACTTTTCATACTCTGATTATGGCGGGTATCATAGACGGGATTTGCATGAAGCGAAAGAGGGCATCTACATCCCAGGATAGGCATAGGAGCAGAAAGGCATATCAGCTTTAACTCTAAGAGAAATTGTTGTCACCCATCGTGTCCTCGGGTTTCCTTTCCCCTTTTCTAAATAATGTAATAGTTAGAAGGTGAAACTTTTTTTTTTTTTTTTTTAAACTAACTGGTTTTATATCCGGTGTTGTTGAAACGTTTTCGTTGCTGGTATCTCCAAAATTCTCGGCGGCGCTACGCATGGGTTCCACTTCATTTTCTAAATGTCCTTCTTTTCTCTCCCTCCCGACACATAAAAGTGGGAATATTTATATTTACGCATGCAATGCATAGCTTGTTAGGGTTTTTAATACCTATATGTAGGCAAGAAGGTAAATATGCTGTTGAACAACGGACAGCATCTGAAAACAGATCATTTTTTGTGCTGCAAACATTTCCTACAAAGTCACTTTTAACAGCGTGCATTTCCTACTTTTTTTTCTTTTTTAACCTTGATTTTGGAAACGCAGTAAAAGTTGAGACAGAAGCAATGAGTGATTTACAAGTGGCTTCTTCAAAAGAATTCCCAACAGGGTTTACACAAAAAATATCATTTCAGAAACAATAACAAAAGACAGCGGAATAAAGGGAGTGCAGAAAGCCTACTCTGTAACACATTGCAAAAATTACGTCGGGCTACTCTTTGTGTATAAGCGGTGCCTCTGGAATTAAAATACATGGTCCTTTTTAACTGTTTGACAAAGTTAAATTAGTTTCTTCGCGGACATTATTGAGAGGTCCATTTTTAAGGCTGACATAAATTATGACATATTAATACTAAGAATGTATTTCTGGACTAGGCAAAAAAAAAAAAGCAAAAAAAAGAGCAAGATTGTAAGATTGTAACAGAAGCAATAAAGAAAGAAAACTGCTTGAAATGTTTGCTATTTTGGAACGGTTCCCGTTCCTACTCGCAAAGTATCCTGGTATATTATTACAGTGATTTACCATGACGGTGATATTTTGAAATAAATTCTACATTTCTGAATATTTGCAAATCAAGAACTAAAATATTAGGTTAATATCTGGACAATTTGCGGTAATAATGAGGCCTAATGAGGTTGCTAGAAAGATAAAATGTTATTTACCAAAACACCTGATGGGATAATTTGACTTGCTGTGTTTTACTACTGATGATAAAAAGAATATTGATTGCAAATAAATCACCATCTCTAAACGCTTGTAAACAACTTGTATTTGCTCTGGCCGGATCAAAGAAAAACTTATGAGATAAAGTGTCTACATATCCATATTCTACAATGTGTGGATCAGTTTTCCTTCCAGAGTTTAAAGGCTCTTCTAACAGTTAGAAGTTAATGTTTAACTCCAGAATCTTGGTGTATGATTTGGGAAGCAGGGGTGGTGGTATTGGCTTGTGTGTGGAAAATCTTTTACATTATAAGTCTCTGCATACTGAAGTTGTGCATTCATCTCCTCCGTCTCGTCTCACTAGGAGCAAAAATAAAGAATGCTTTGCATGCATTTCTGACATCCTCTTGGATACTTTGCAGATAAATACGACGCTGTTTGCGGGCACTAGTTTGTAGCTGTGGTGTAGTACCTGTTTTATGTGCCTGATTATTTCAAGGGCACAGTAAATTGTCTCGCCGAGGCGAAGGCGAAGTTGCCGCGTTTCCATCGTTTGATTTGGTTTGGTTTGCGGAGAAAACACTCAAAATGTCTGTCAGAGCCCCGCTTAGCACCTCTCTTTCCTTTCCCGGCAAGAAGGGGGAATCATTTGGGAACACCTCTGTCTGACCTAAATGTGAAGAGCTTGGAGCGGGGAGGGCCGAATTTGGCTGTGAAGACCCTTTGCACCGCTGAAAGGCGTATTCCGGCTCCCGGAGTAGCCTATTCAGGTCTGTTAGAGACGCTAACGAGATAATTGATGTGCTTTTTCCTCTCCGCTTGTCTGAATGTGTTGCAGGGCTCCCAGTACGAGCTGAAAGATAATCCGGGTGTCCACCCTGCTACCTTTGCTGCCCACACTGCCCCTGGCTATTATCCCTACGGACAGTTCCAATACGGGGACCCGGGGCGGCCCAAAAACGCCACCCGGGAGAGCACCAGCACCCTCAAGGCCTGGCTCAACGAGCACCGCAAGAACCCCTACCCCACCAAGGGCGAGAAGATCATGCTGGCCATCATCACCAAGATGACCCTCACCCAGGTCTCCACCTGGTTCGCCAATGCCCGCCGGCGGCTCAAGAAGGAGAACAAGGTGACCTGGGGCTCCAGGAGTAAAGATCAGGAAGATGCAAACCTCTTCGGGAGTGACAATGAGGGGGACCCCGAGAAGAATGAAGATGATGAGGAAATTGACCTGGAGAGCATAGATATAGATAAAATCGATGAGAATGATGGAGAGCAGAGCAATGAGGAAGAGGAGGAGAAGCCTGAGCTCCTGAGACAAAGCAGCGAAGAGGAGCACTTGGAAAAGGAGAAGGATTTGGCACTGTCAGGGTCTGAAGGGCTGAAACCCAAAGACACGCTGGCCATGGTGAAGGAGGCCTCTGACAATAGTACGAGAATCATCAGCCCTGGGGGACCAAACAATTTACAGATGCCATCTCACAGCAAACCCAAGATTTGGTCTTTGGCAGAGACGGCAACCAGTCCTGATGGTGCCCTGAAATCTTCTCCTCCTCCGCCCCCTCCTCCCCAGGTTAACCACACTTCTCCTCAGATTCAGCACCCTGCTTTTCTCCCTAGCCATGGACTTTACACATGTCAGATTGGCAAATTTCACAACTGGACAAATGGGGCTTTCCTCACTCAGAGTTCCCTTCTAAACGTGAGGTCCTTTTTGGGAGTAAATCACCACCATGCTGCTCATCACAATCACCACCTCCAGGCCCAGCAACAATCTTCTGTTTTAACAGCAACCCTGGGAGCCCTAAGCAGCGAAAAACCTTCAGAGAGGACCAGTCCCAAACACATAGGTAATTAATGCATCAGGCTTCCACCTCTCCCTCCACCCCCAACACATGCACGTGAACTTCTCCCTGAGGAATGGTGTCACACTGGTGTAACTGATTGCTTTTAAAGGAGTTACAGTTTACTCTAGTGTTGATTTCCGGCCCCCTACTCAGCACGTTGGTCACATACATTAAGCACATTTAACGTGGCCTATTACATTCTCACCCCATATGCCCATCAAGTAAGATGAAAATGCAGGAAGAGCACAGTGAAATGTATAGGTTTGAACTGTCCTTCCCTGTTTCATAACTCTCATCTCCCAATAATTTCAATGACAGTAGAAAATGTGCCAAGAAAAGCTTGCAGACTACTTAAATACTGAAAGTAGGGAATAGTACTGTACACACATACACATGTGTCTACACACATCTGAACAGGAGGGTGAGAGGGAAGTGTTTTCTCTTCACGGTGTCCAGATTCTTACTGTTATTCTAAAATGGTTCTCCTGATTTTGTTTGGATTTTTTTCTTTTTTTTTTCTTTTCCTTTTTGTTTTGTTTTTTTTCTTTTCTTTTTTTCTGTCTCCTTCTAGAAAGAGAAAATGTACCAAGAACTGACTCCCCACCCCAGCCGCTAAAATCGCCCTTCCAGCCTGTCCGTGACAAGTGAGTTTGTTTGTTTGTTTTCACTGTAGGAATGTTACTTATGTGAAACAGAGTGTTTGAATAATAAAGACTAATTATAACACCTAATCATCACCATAATAATGCATACAGACAATGAGAACAGCACAGGAGTTGCTCTAATCTTTTCAAACTTAGACTAAATTGCAACTGCACATAGCCAGACTGTAACTTTTCAAAAACTTAACAAACCTCAAAGATCTTGTGTTAACTACACCAGTGACAATGATTTCTGTGTGATTATCTATTGCTAAGATGCCATAGTAATAGACAGGCAATTAAAAAAAAAAAAAAAGATACTTTTTTCTGAAAGATTGTTACGCCTTTCTTTTTCCTTCTTCCCTTCCCCCCCTGCAGCTCTTTGGCTCAGCAAGAGGGAACACCAAGAATTTTAACAGCTCTCCCTTCTGCTTGATTAAATGATTCAGTGAAAAAATATTACAGAGACTGGTATTAAGGACAGAGAGAGAAAAAAAAAGGAAGCGGCATAAACGACTCCCAATCTCTTTTTGCAATAAGGTGGTGCAAATCCATAAAAGCGATTACACAAATCTGTAGATGGATCCCCTTCCTCATTGTACCATTTCAGATCGTGTTATTCTAACCATTCTTGGATTATTTGTTTGGTAAATGTTTCCCATGTGTTTGTGGTTTTCTTTTTTTCTGTATATAGAGTGATTTCAGATTGTAAATAACACGTCAGCAAAACTTGTCTAAATCATATATTTTTGTCTAATAAACTAAATGAAATTATGAGCTCTCTTCAGGTATGTATTCTGTTGCTGAGGATCTTATACATATATTACAAATCTATTCAAGCATTTATAATTTGTTTTCTAAAAAGTCAAGTCTCTGCCTTCTGGTAACTGAAACTTAAAGCAGCAAATCCAAGGTATTTTGCTGAAAACAAGCTGCAAGCTTTCTTTTTCATACACGCTAATTTAAGAAGTTGAGTGACGCCAGGTCATGTCTTAGTAATATTAAAGTTATTTTTTCAATTGTGATGAATCAGATCTGTTCTGTAGTATCCATTTTCCAGACAAAAATGGACCTGACTTCCACTTACAGTCCAAAATAGTTCCTTAAAACTGAAAGGGACAAATTTTCTCACAGCTCCCTAGTGTAAAACTTTGCTGTCCAAACTGGTTGCTAAATTGGATCAAGAGTTTTAGTGCTTTGGTATCTATTCCTTCTGAAGAAAAAAAAAAAAAATCATAGCTTAGGAGAAAGAATTATTTGTAACGATTTGCACTTTGAATAAACTCAGTGGAAATATGACTGTGAACAACGTTTTCCTATGAGATTAAACGCAATCTTAGCAGGAAAAGAAAAAGGCAGCCCTTGCACATCTTAGAGGAAAGTTTTGCGATCCCGATCTGTTGGTTGAAAACAAGACTGAGAGACAGGATCTATCATTTTATAAAGGCATTAATCTTCCAAAGACGGTCCGTTAAAATGTGTAATATTTTGAGTGTTTATTTCTTTTTTTTTCTCCTAAATGAGAACACTAAATGAGCATTGAGGTGCTAATAAGATACCAGATGGTTGTTGATGGTCGAAAATGGAAAGAAGCAGCTGGTAAAGTCATTAAGAAATAATGTGGTGACGCCCTATCCAAACTGAACCAACCTCGAACCAGGATTTGTCGGAAACAAGATGAGATTTTCAAATAAAATATTAATAAAATTCTTGTCAGAGATCAGAATATTGATCTTAATTTAGCAGAAAAATCATCTCAATCAAAGAGCATCCTCGGTAAACTATGGCTTAGAGATCTGTTGGCAACACAGCGGAGGCGATGGGCTCCTACATTTTGCATTTTTCTGATGGAGCAGAGAAACAGGTCAGGCAAAATAGATTTTGTGTGGGATATCTGAAGGAAAGTGTCTGGAAAGAGACTGATTTTGACATCCTACAGTTCCCAGCATACCATCAATCAGTTTGGTTTTTTTGCTTTTAGTTGTTCGGGTGTATTTTTCCCCCTCTTTTCTTAAGTCACAGACAGTCTCGCGTTGGTAATCGTTGGTAACTGTTCCAATAAAAGGGAACATTGCATTTGTTTTACAAACTAGAGTAATTTAGCCTTGAGGGAGAAGGAAGACATATTTAAAACCAAAAAGAAAGAAAAAAGTCTTCAAGCGTGTAGAACCTTACGGTGCGTCAGGTCAGTGCTGGTGTAAACCTGATGCAGTTGTTGTCTCTTTCATATCAATTCAGATGAAATCGCCTCAGTCCCGCACAGGCTGACCCGGTTCCCAAATTCCTCTCGGGAGACCCGGCCGGCCGGGGTGCCGCTGCTGCCAGGGACGGACCGCTTGGCTGTCACAGACTGGCTCCGCTCCTCCAAGGTAGACACGGCACCTAAAAAGCGCGCCGGGATGCTCTGCGAGGCGGAGCGAGCGAGGCGCTGCCCAGCTGTCCTGGGGGAGCGGAGCGGGGATTACTGTGTGGCACAGGAACGTCAGGAGGGACTTGAACTTTGGGGAGCGGCGGAGAGCGAGTGTGTCCGAGTCTCCTCCTGCCCGCCCGTGTGCGGACACGCCGCTCCCTGACCGCTGGTGGCCCGAGCGGTGCCGAGCGGTGCCGAGCGGTGCCGAGCGGTGCCGAGCGGTGCCGAGCGGAGCCGGGGGCGCGGGCCGCGCTTTGGGCAGGCTCGCAGCGCCCTCTGTGGGCGGCGGGCGGCGCCGTCCCCGCGCCCGGCCCGCGGCTCTGCTCGGCCGGGGCGGAGAGCGGAGGCTGCCCGCCTTTAATTCAGCCGGAAAGCCAGCAGCATCCTCCGGAGCGCGCTTCCAGTTTTGATTATCCTCCGGAGAGTGATAATTCCCAGTAGTTATCTGGTTGGCAGTTTTCCTCGTTTGGAAGCCTCGGCATCTCTAGGGCTGACTCTGTCGCAGAACTGGATTTTTTTTTTCCCCTCATCTGCTTATTTGAATTTCCCACCCTCTCCCCGCCAGTAACGCTAATAATTGTGACGCTTCCCTCCCAACCAAGCTGAGGGTATTAGCGGGAGGGGGGGACGGTGAATGAAGCCCCGCAGGGTCAGCACCGTTCACCGTCTTTCCCCACCGGTCCCGGAGTGTTTGCCGGGGATGGGACGAATCACCGGACTCCTGTCTCCCCCGCGGCTGGCGAAGGCGGGGGCGGTCTGGGAGCTGCATGCCGACTGCGGGAGGAGAGCGCTCAGGGCTGCGGGCTGCCTGCTCGGACAGAGCGTGCTTGCGCAGCTCCCAAAGTTTTTGGACAGGAGCGCAAGTGGCTTGCCCTCAGAAAAAGGAAAACCGAAAAGTCCTAAGGGCAGCTGAGAAACGCCGCTTTAAGTGAGAAAAGCTCCGGCGTGGCTGCGTGCCTCAATGCGCAGCAGTCCCCGAAAGCCCCTGCCTCAGTCTGTTCGGCACTTGGGGGAGAGAGATGATGGCCTTTCCCTGCCCCGCAAGCCACACTGAGGTGTCCACTTCTCCTCCAGGAAGTCTCAGAGAGAGAGAGAGACGACGTGTACGAGTGGTCATTGCGTTACCGCACGGAGCCCTCGGAGGCTGCCGGGCTGCGGTGAGGGGCCCGGGCCGAGCGGGACGCCCCAGCCCCACCCCCGCCCGCTCTCCGCCGCCGGCAGCCCCCGCGCCCCGCGCTGCTTTTGGGAAGGAGCAGGGGCTTCATAATCCCGAGGTTTCTCTTGTCACGTGAACCGTGCTAGGAATGATCGTTTACGTCACCCTGGCAGGAAAATAATTTGTAGTTATTCTGTCATATTTTCATTGAGATCCACCCCAGCAGATGTATACCAGAAAATACCAGAGTGCAGGGAGAATAATAAAGAAGCTTAAGCTAAACGATTTGCCTTAATTGGGAATGCTTCGAGCTGATAAGAGTAAATTGGAAAGTACTAGTTTCCTACCTTTTTTTCTTGTTGTTTTTTTAAATGATGATGGTACTCGAACCTGATAAATAAAGTCAATAAGCAAATTTGCATTGAATCGAATGGGAACTACAAGGAGTAATACTTCTTTTAGCAAGACAACCGAGTGCCAAGATACGTTTTCGTGCTACTTAAAAGCTTGCCAGAAAACATTTTTATACGTGTTTGCATAATCCTCCTTTCCCCCCCAGTAAAATATATCTTGTTTTTGTTATTATTTACTTAGCATTAACAGAAGAATGCAGAAATCTGTGAAGAAAGAACACTGAAAAGTTGATATAATCTCGAGTTCAGCAAACTCAGAAATTCGCAGTTGCCAGAACAGATTAAAAGCAAACGGCAGCTTTACGGGGATTTGGCTTTGTCACAGAGACGTAGTTATGAAACATGCTGATTGGTATGCATGCCTCATTTTTTATTCTTTTTCTGTTTTATTCTGAAAAAGGTCTATTTTTAACTAGGTAAAAAAAAAAAAAAGAAAAAAAAAAGAAAAGAAAAAAGCCTAGAGAAAGGGAAGAAGAAAATTAGTAGGGTGCGTGTGCTCAAAACTGGCTCGTTCCTATGATTGTTATCGTTCCCGGCTCCTGTCATCCCTTTTTGCTGCTTTGGTTGAGTTTTTGATGGGCTCGCTCCGAAACTGGAGCGGCCCCGAAGCCGCCGCCGACAGCAGCGGCCAGCGGAGCTGAGGCGGGCGGGGGCGCGGTGCGGGCTGAGGCTGCCCCCGCCCGCAGCAGCCCCGCACCAGCCCTCGTAGCGGGGCTTGTTCGATCGCCCGCTAACTTTCATGGTATGACCATGTTTTCCCCTACCCGCCCCAACCCTCTTTTTTTTATACTTTTTTTTTTAAACTTTTTTTTTCCATGGGCGCCGATCAATTATTCACAAGCACATTTATCTCCCCTGCAATATGGAGAATTCATATTCATATCTCTGTTTTAGTGGCCTGACACTGATTAATGTAATATGCGCCGCGGCTCCGAGCGCAGCCCCGCTCTATGAATCATGCACTATAAAGTTTCAATCGTCCTTGTAGATGAGATTATTACAAAGAGCGCGGAGCGGCGGGGGCGGGGAGGCGGGGGCCGGCAGCAGCGGTGGCTCTGCGCCTCGGCCGGCCATCGGCCCCCTGTTAAACAGGCTCGTATTGAAACCGCCCGGCGGCTGGCGGGGAACAATGCGGGCCCGGCATTCGTTCTGCCCGGCGGGGCTCCCGCTGACGCGAGTCCCCCGCTCCGCCCGCCGCGCCCACCGCCGGCCGGCCTCGGGGAAGGGGCTGCGGGGCCCTGCCTCGTCCCGTCCGCATCAGCCCATCAGGCAGGGGCGGGAAGAGCCGCTCTGGGCCGCCTGGCCCCGGAGGAGAGGCGGGCTGCCGCTGCCCGCCCTGAG
Source organism: Acanthiza pusilla (assembly GCA_036630365.1). Classification (NCBI taxonomy): domain Eukaryota; kingdom Metazoa; phylum Chordata; class Aves; order Passeriformes; family Acanthizidae; genus Acanthiza; species Acanthiza pusilla. The sequence goes on from JAXCHO010000034.1 coordinate 34,421,295, forward strand.
GGATGGGCATCCTGGAGCGGGAATGGGGCTCAGGCTGACCCGGGGTGTGCCCTGAGGCTGGCCATCCGCGCTGTGGCTGGGGAGCGAAGGTGATAAAGGGAGCCTCCATCGCCTGGCTAGTTCAATGCTCTTGGGCATTTTATTTTTTGTCTTTATATTTTTCAATTCCCCGATGTCCTTAAAAGCTGAGATGTAAAGAGTAGCCAGGGCTGACAGAGGCACGCAAACAGCGCAGGGAAAGGGCTGGTGAGTTGAAGGTGCTCAGTGAAAGAGAGCATCAAACATGGGCTTCAGCCCATGCCCTCCATCCCCAGACCACTCCCTCAATTTGCGGGTGAAGCACCCCTGCCATCTTGGTGACGACTGTGCACCTAAGCCCTGCATGCAGGCCTGCAGGTGGATGGGGGGGAGCCACCCGCTGGCCCCAAAACCCAGCTGCCTGCCATGGATCAGGTAACCACGGCTGAAAAAGGCAGAGGCAGGTCCCCGCTGGCCTGTGGGAAGCAGGTGGCAGCCACGGAGCTGTGCCATGCAGGACCACAGGTCCCACTCTGCCGGGAAGGGCCATGGTGACGGCCAGCAGGGCTTGAGCCCACCACTGGCTCCGTGGAGGCTGTGGTGAGGAGGGACGTGGGGCCTGATTCCAGGCTTCAAGTCGCTGGGTTTTGGCAGTAAAATTTACCTGGGACTAACAAATCAAGTAAAACGCTGGAACATGTAATAAACATGGCCTGCGTGGCATGTTTTCCAGTGAAAAGTTACAGAAACGGCTCCTGGCGAGGTTGGTGTTCCCCATTGTGCGGTGCCCCCATGCAGTGCCATTCATAGCTTGCCCATAAAACCAGCCATGTGGACAGGAATCGCTGGGTACCAGGAGACTGAAAACCCCATAGAAATAGGTATTCAAAATTTAAGACTTCGAAAATATGAGCTCTTAAAACTAAACAATGTACTTCTGTAAGGAATTAATTTACTTGAGTCCCGTCACCACTATTAATATTAGTTTTGGCTTCTTTTTTTGCGTATGTGAAGAGAATACACGCATGGGTGTTTAAAAAAAAAAGTGAAAAAAATACATATTTTATCTGGTTTTGCTTACTTTAATTAGCATTATAGACATCCTTCATATCTGATAGCCAAACTTGCTTCCTAACACGTTCCTTGGGAGCCAAGCGGATGCAAAAATGCAAACGTGGGGCGCACACCAAGTCCTGGTAGTGCCTCTCTGGAGAGAATAGAAAGCACTGGCGTAAACTCTGTACAGAATTAAAGGCGAGTTTAAAAAGTAACATTTATTTTTATTCCAGATTTATGGCTGACCCGTAGATAATTAAAGGTTTTATTTTGAGCTGTTGGCCCCACACAATACATTGTCCTTTGTTGCTGCACAAGGAGCGCTTTCCCTGTGCTGCCTACGGTTCAAAAACAATGAAGCAATCCATTTATTTTGTTGGTCAATTGTAGCACAAAGTGAGGTGGTCAGTGTGGAAAGTTTATCACTGTCTTGTCCCTTTGGAGGAGGCAGAGCATTCACACACCCTCTGCCCCAGTACACAAATGTCAGTCTTTTTGCAGGCTGCTGTTTTCCTTTTGAAGATGCCGATGGTGTCTCTGATCCACTAATCCATTTATCCAGTTTCATGAGTGCATTGGCTGAATACACTCACAATAGCCTTGCCCAGCTGGAAACAAGAAGTCAGTGAGTGCAGCCGGCACACCCACCAGTGCCTGACACCACTCTCAGATGAGGCTTGAGTGCTTGTCTCAAAAAAACCCCAACCTCATCCCAACCCAAACCAACCCCCTCAGAGCCCCCAACCTGCCACGACGTGCCCAATACTGTTTTCCTCCCCTCCCTGAGAACAGAAGTATTTTTAGAACCATCTATATCTTGCTACACGGATGTTTTATTTTCATGGTATTCGGCTGTTTAAATGAGGGTTGGAGTAGGCTTGAGGGAAAAAAATGCCTCTGGGACTCTGCAAACAAGTGCACATTAAAGAAACTGGTCAGTTGCTGCCAAGGGGGAGGGGGCACAGGAGAGGCAGTGGGCAATGGGCTTCCATTTGTGTTTGGTGTCGTGCCGTTACTTGCCAGCTTTTTATTGCATTTTAAGTGTATGTTTAATTACCAGTGTTATTGGTAATAACAGAATGTTTGAAAATATTAAATACATTTGTGAGCTTGTGTGAAAAAGAAGTTAAAAGGTGTTCGGTGCACAGAATGTTAAAGAGATCTCACAATGAAGTGATTAACATTTTTATGAATAAAATTAATCACGCATTAACTCTGCAGCTCAATACATCTGAATGCCAAATGTTGCACAGCAGCCCTTTCCCCTAAACCCAAGAATTTTGGATGCAGTATTGACCCACATCAAACACTCGTGTATTAGTAATGGAGGTATAGTTATGGGAAGATATTTTAATAATGTACATTTACATTTGAGGCAAGCAAATAAAGGGGAGAAAATAAATTGGTGTTGCTTTGTCAGGATTTGTGAGGATTGGTAGGCACATAAAATACATCAGGAAGCAGTCAGTAGGGGCAAATGTTTGGAGAAAAAAGAAGTTTATGTGGCACTCACAGAGGCAAACAGCAAAGTCACCATCGTAAACAAATTTTGGTAGATTGCACTCAGCTCTCCTTGGCTCATTTTAGCACAGTCATTGTTCTCGGCAAAGCTTATTAGGTTTTAAGGTGGGAGCCTACCATTATTAAAATATCCACTGTGTCAGATAATAAAATGTGATCTCTCTCTCTCTTCCTCCGTGTGTGTGTGTATATGTGCGCGCGTGCGTGCGTGTGTGTGTTTTCTAATCTCTTGCCACTGTGGTTTTGGGATTATTCCAGCAGGCTGTACAAAGGGAAGCAAAGGCATCTGAAGTGTCACTCTACAGCTGTGGCAAAGTAACAGAATTTCCATTTTGTTGATGCTCCCAGCACATGTGTGCAGCAGAAGGTGATATCAAAGGAGCCGTTCTTCCTCAGTTCTGCACATTATTTTTCACTGCTGTGGCGAATCTCTCTGAGCTCCGTGAACCAATAAAACAACGGTCCCTGTTTGAGTTGATATATTAATATTTACTGAGGATTTGCAAGGTCGGGGCTAAATGTCAGCAGATTGCTGGGGCAGTACTGTGGGGAATAATTAAACAAATCTCACAGCAGTTCAGCCTCCTAACATCTTTATTAATCTTTTTTTTTTCCCTTTCCTGAAACAGTACACTGAAATATTGCTTTTTCAACCTTACTGAACAACTGGGAGAAGTTTAATAATAAAATCCCGGATTGAAAGTATTTGTTTTTGACAGTTTCTTGGCCCACTCTCCTGCAGATGTTAGTTAGTTGTGAAGGCTATGATGTGTGAATTACCACCAAGCTGCTGGGGTTCTCACCTGCCTCTCCATCAAATTCATCTTGACCAGTCTGCCAAGCACAATGATATTGCTGCTATAAATGGAGACCCAAATTGGCTTCATTAAGCAGTGGGTCCACTTCTCCAAGGGAAGAGACTGGAGAACCCCAATTCAGTATGCATATCTCCCTTAACGCGATTATAGCATGCACTCTAGTACAACTTAAACAATTCTCCTTAATAAGCTTCATAATTAGTGTTGGGATGCCTCATTACAAGTCATTGCCTGTAGCAGTCCTAGGCCAAACAGCCCTTCTCAATCTGATTTTTTTTTTTTTTATCAGGCAGCAGGAGCTGTCTAGAGCTTTTTGTTTGTATAGTGGGGACTTGCATTAAGACCCCAGTGTAAAAATACCGCAAGGAAATTAATTGCTTCTGTGCAGATTCACCACAGATGTGTCCTGTTATGGGGAATGGTATATTTCTGACATTGCTGTACTGCGGTGTGCTGGGGAAAATAGCCTGGAAAAGCTACAAATGCAAACATATTAGCATCCATATAGATTCCTTATGTTGTAACTGAAAACAAGGAGATTTTTAAAGTGTGTCAGAGCCTCCAAGCCTTTTTTTTTAAATAAAATGGCTATTTTTTTCCAATTTTCCTTTTTTAATACTCAAAACCCACTAATAAAATGCACATGGCCACGTATTCCATTTGGTACTGGCTGATAAATGTGCTACTTAAAATAACACACACGAGGAGTGCGGTGACTCAACGCAATAAGAAGGCTGACATACAAAGCCGCCCTCAAGGTCAGTGGTTTGTTATCTATCAGTGTTGGTCAGGTTGTGAATCACAACTGCAAGTTTCAGCAAGTTAAGGGGAGGAGGAGTATTCAGAGTGCTTGCCCTGTGGAAAAGAAAAGCTGAGCTGGTGGTTTGTTAGCTGCCTCTGAACATCACCCTGCAGCTTCTGGGTAATGCCCATTCCCTTGTCACTAAAGCAAAGCTGGGAAGTGCCTTGATCCAGATATATGAGTGCTTTGATTTACTTGTTATAATTCAGGTGGAAGGGTTTAGGGTTAGCAAGTCCACCACTGCAGAGCCTCGCCCCACTGCCCTCTCGTTATTTATATTGATTTCTTTCATCTCAATCCTTGTATACTTCAGTTTTGACTTTGGGCTGATCCCTCTGATACAGCTGTATTTTCCTAGTGACATCACTATTGATAATCGAATATTAACAATTCACCTCACAATAGTTACAGGAATGAAGACCCATTTAGAACAGCATAATGTGTGAGCTGTGGTATTAGAAATAGCTGTTTGGATTCTTCACATGTGTTTGTGAAGGGGACTCTTCCATCTATTCATTCTAGCTGCGGCAAAATTGAAAAAAATAAATAAACCAATATTTTGACTCAAATTCAGGACTTTGCCTATCTGATAATGACACAGCAGCAGAAATAATGAAACCATTGTAGTAATATTCCTCCCATGTAAGCAACTTGAAAAAATCATGGGCAAGTGAAATTTCTATATTCAGGACCACTGAATTTACATGCAGCCTCTGATGAGCTTGATTTCAAGATAATCCATACATTAATTGCAAGCAACATTGGGAACACATAAGTTATGTAAACAGTTCAGACCAGTGTCTAGTTTTACCACACTGCACTTGATAGGATCTTTTACCAGATTTTTCAGAGTAAAGGGCAAGATTAACAGCATAGATGACTATACAAAGTCTTGCTTTTTTTAAAAAAAATTGTTTTTAATCCTCATCACCAGCCTTTAGTTCTACTATGACAGTAACATTTTGCTCAAGTATATGCATTGTACTTTTTTTTTTAGGCTATCAAAGAACAAACAACTCAGTCTCACAATCCCAGGGGAAATGATTATTGTTTTTCTGTGCTTTGCAATAGCAGTACCTGGAATCCTTTTAAAAATGGCTCTGTATGGCATTGGAGAAAGCCATTGTCCTGGAACAGGTGAAACTGTACTAGATTAGATCTGCAGAGGACATAACGAAGAAACATTGCCTCTGTGAGACCAGCGGAGGATGGAGACACAGAGGTAGACAAGTGGTTTCCCCCAAGTTATACTTTGTTTATGGCAGAAATGAGAACCTGAGCCTCTGAATTAGGATTTTCACTTGACAGACACTCAGGTGTAACAGGATATTTCAAAGACTCACAGTGACGGCAGGTGAGTGGTAGAGCCAGAACTGCTGCAGCTAAACTGCATCCACATACTCATAATGTATTCATCACAATGTCATCAGCTCCCGTGATGTCACTGGAAACATTCTGGCTGTCATGTCTGAATTTACACGCTGAAATCCATACTTAGTTATGTAGTGAAAACAATCTGGTGTTTACAGACTGTGCTTATTCTTACTGGAGTCATCAGAGCAGCTTGCCTTAGAAAGTGTTGCAATTGTAAGAAATGCCTTAAGATCAAGGGCTTTTTGTTTGTTTGTTTGTTTTTGAACTCAAAAATATATTTTAAAATTACTCCATATATCTCAGTGCTTAAGAATTGATTGAGGGACCTACTCTTGGTATCTTCAGTTTTACAAATATGTTTTGTATTTAGAAAAACAATGGTGAAATCTTTGGAAAAATTACTTTATAAACAGAGGGTTTTATGAACAAATTTCTAAAAACATCAGGCAAATCTCTCAAGTTTTTTCTATAAAAGGATAAATAATTTACAACTTCACATGCAAAACTATATGTAAAATAAGATTTCTTTTTTTAAAAAAAGGAATTTCAGTTTTGCAATCTTGACAAAAAATGTTTCACAAAGTGAGATTATGCTAAATGTATCCTTATATGTAGTTCTCCTATAGACAGAGAGGAAAAGGTAAAGTGAATACTTTCTTCATGCAACATAGGCATAGTTTAGGCTGTGTGAGGGAGTAAGAGACTTACAAGGATGGACACAGCAAAAATACCTCACTGTTTCTTCGAATTTTGGCAGTTCAGAATGTGTTTGAGAATATGAATTAAATACTGATAAATGCCACAGAGCACAAGGTTTTTACCAGAAGGAGTTTTTAAGAACAAATGAGAACAAAATAGGGTGTCATTTGTCATTCATACAATGAAGAGAGTAGTGGTGGTGATGGTACCTCTGGTAAAATTAAAATATATAGTAGTGTGCTAATGGAAGAGATTACAAACTTCTGAGGGAGACTGGATATGGAGGTGTACAACATATGTGTCTCCTTTGGCTTACTTTCCAGAACCTTAAGAAGATTGTGGTGCTTTAATTCAGCAAGAAGAATAATTGATTGGAGAAGAATAATTTGAAGAACATATAAATTCTGTCTCAAGTTACATTTTCTCTGCTGTAATCTTCTTACTAACTTTACAAGAAATGAAAGCAGTAGAGCAGAGGAGGAAGCAGAAACCAATTCATGTCACCAGCTACTTTAAAAAAAAAATTATATAGCCTTCTATTATTGCATATGTGTTTGCACATGTATGTTAGAATTATTCCCCAAGGCTTTGCTCATAAGGCCCACTCTGTGAGTCTAAATGATTGCATGTGGACAAGAGGTAAGAGGAGATGATATATTGTGAGCACAGGAAATTTGTATACTTCTGGTAATCTGTGGTAAATCCACCAGGAAGCTAATGAAGTCTGATCTTGCATTACATTTTGGGTGGCTACTATCTGGGTATGAGGATACTGTCAGAAGGAACGTGGAAGATGTTTTCTCTTTGAAATGCCCAGACACATGGCTTTCTTAGGCAAGACAAGTCCTACAGTCTGCCTAGATCCTCGTTTTACCAAATTATGCAAGTTATATGAAGGATCAGAGAAGCATAGCAGAAGTGCTGTTCTTCCCAACAAATTTGTCCCTCTTGATTGCTTTTCCATCACAAGGGGTGTGTGCATGTTCTTGGTCTCACTAGGTTGTTGGGTTTGCCTTTTTTCCCCCTCCCCTCCAGAATACCATTGAGCTTATGGTACTTGAGCTTATCTACATTTGTTTGATACCCTCTTATAAGCTCTGAGAGACTGATTAAAGTTTGCCACATCTCTGTGTGAACTTTGATGATACACAATATCTATGCCCACAGTGCAGACATTTTGGGTCTTGAGTACAATTACCTATATTAAATGGGTCTTCACATGCATCTTTTTTGAGTGTCCCTTACCATTGGAGCCACAATCTGTACATTTTCTCCTGACAATAAGTGCTTGTGGCTCTCAACTCATTGACCATGGATGTGGCTTGAGTCGGCTGCTCCTGGAATGGAAGAGATGTGGCTGAAGGCCATTTGTGTAAATGCTCATGGGCCATCATCATCACCTGCTCTCAGGGTCTTTTCATGGCTTCAAGATTTTCTCTTGTGTCTCTCTTTCCTTGTCCCCCCTTTCAAATGATATTCTGCTTTTTGTTTCTCCTTGTGTTCTGTCAGCAGCTAGGAGTCTCTCCCTTGGTCCCTCTAAGAGCGGGCTGCCGTCAGCAAGCAGATTGACTGTTCTCTAGACCTAACCTCCATGTCCTCCTGACTCTACTCTCCCTTCCTTCTTCAATCGGAGAACATTCTTCTCCCCCATTACTTGAAAAAAAATTTGGGCTTCCTGTAAAACTACAAGGAAAAGTAAATAAAATTGTTACATACTGAGTACCAACCTCCATCATTATTCTACATCAGAAAACATATTCCTGAACTCACTGTCTAGGGTACATGGATGTAATTTTCCTGAACTTTTGGAAGAAGGTTAGCAATGGGATAGTGCTCCCAAGACATCATCACAAACATCACAGTCCATCATCCTGGCCAGTCTTCTGCTAGTCTCGATCCAAGAATGCTACTGTTTTGATGGACAGAAGCCATTCCTTACCTTAGTTTCAAAGCATGGCAGAAAAATGCTGGCAGTGCACCTCCTAATTGGAAGCAGCACAATATCTCATATCTCTGATCCCAGGGAGAATATCTTTTGCACTTGGCAGTCATCTTTTTCAAACCTTTCCTTGGAATGAGATTTGGGACTCCCAGGTCTTCTGTAAGAGAGCGTTAGTCCATACCTGAATGTGCAGACGTTCCCATCTCCTGGGATCAGAGCATGTGCATGCAGATCTCATAGGGAAGACAAAGAAAACAGCAGTAGAGCTAAGGGCAGTCCCAAAGGACCTTAAGTCCAGAGAACAAACACATGTTTGAAAGTACAAAAATATTTAATTGTTGTCAAATGTATAAACCTGATGTGCAATTCTAACCAGATCAGGCTTTGGGCTGTTTGCCCAGTTATTCATAAGAAAGTGTCCAGAATGGATAAGATTGTGAGATTCTCCTGGGATGCAGCTTTTGATCTGGTTATTTTTTGTTGTATTTGATAATACACAGTTCTCTGCCAGAGGGAATTCTGGGCTTACATCCATGTTCATCCTCATGTTCAGACAGTACTGATAGAACTAGTTATGTGTGTGTGTTGTGTGTAAATCAAGAATCCCTCTGAGCAATGGTGAAATTGTGTGAAATCTGGTCTGAAAGTGATTCTCCTTCACTATCCATCCTTTTCTACAGAATGAACACTGTCTTGATATTTTGTACCATAAATCTCCCTTAAGAATTTGATCATCTTGCTTCTTAGAGACATGGAGGAATTTCCTTGGAAATTTCTGAAGTGGAGCTTGTGGAGTAGGGACTCAGCAAAGGACAATTGTTCCTCCTCATGGGGAGTAGGGAGGATAATCTGACTATATCCCAAATGGGTTTTTCAGGTCGGTGTAGCAGAACTGTATCCTACACAGTGTGAGAGAATAACCAGTCCTTGGCTCATGAGTACTACTCACTCATATGTGAAGGAAGAATAACTTGTAGGTGCATAAGGAAAGAGGTTTCCAGCCTTGGAAACATGGTGCTGGGCAATGAATATCTTTGGGATAGTTCTCAGTGTCCCTAGGCTGTGATTTCAAACAAACTAAAGAGTTTGCCTTGCTGGGCTGGAAGGTCCTACAAAGCAAATGGGAGGAACAGGTCACTCTTAGGCTTATGTGCATGGCAGATATTTTGCTATCTTTCTCTCTGAAAGTATCCTTTAGGAGGTAATGCTTTTGTTCCTATTTTTCTCCTTTATATTTTACTACTTTGGAGATCTGTCTTCCCAGCTTCCATTCCAAGTAAGGATCCACCAACTTTTCTTCCTCCACATGTCAGTGCTTTCCTCTCTGCATTGACTTGGTCCAAATAGTCAGTGGTCTCTGTAATAATAAAGTTGCTGCATCTGACTTTCCCAGACTATGCTGGCAAACTAACTGTGTCCAGGTTGTCTCCTGGTTTGACGATTTCTCAGCAGTAGCATGCTGTCATACTGGGTGCCATACATAGAAATTTGGGTGCCATACATAGAAATGTGCCATACATAGAAATGAGAGGCCTATGTGTGCCATGGTTTTTTGAACAGAGACTTTCTGTGTGCAGAAAGAAGGAACAGGGTTATGACATGAAGATCTCATTATCGTATTCTACAAAGTCTTGTTGAGAGTGGGTGGACTTATGTACTTCAGGAGAGGCACTACAGGGCAGTGGTACTGAGGCTGTCTGGGGGGATATCCTGGAGGTATTGGATATTTGCACTGTTCTGTCACACACGTTTCCCTGTTCAAGTGACAGCATGCCTACCATATGCCACAGAACATTTCAAAAGTACATGGAAGCACTAAGAGAATTTGGTTAGGAAATTTGACCTCAGGGCTGCCAGCAGAACCACATTCCAATAGGGCCATGCAGACATGGCTTTCCAGGTTTACATGTCCCCATCTACTAAGAATAATTAATATTTTGTCAGAAAAGGAGTGCTTAGGACTTCGGAGACTATTCGTGAAAGTTTTGGGAAAGTTATGTGTTCAAGACCATTTCGGCTCTTGAGAGATACTGTTTGAACTCATTCCATCGTCTCAAGTGTCATTCATTCATGAACAAATAGAGTTCATGGAAATAGTAAACTCTATTTTAGGTTCACAGAACTCCATAAGTACACCGAGATTTATTGCAGCAGCTGAAAGACATTCAGTAGTAATCTAATATGCAAGAATTAAAATTTTATCCATTTTGTTTGCTCTGCCATCTTTATTCATGCAAATAATGTGCGAAATACAGGAAACATCACTGACTACCAGGTGTACTTATAGGAGTTCAAATAAAAAAGTTGATCCCAGTATGTTCTCAGGAGCATACCTTGCTGTTCTAACTTGTGTTGTAGTGACAGCCTTACACAACTGTTATTTTTTAAGATGAACAAGTGAGAATTTTTAGGTTACTAATCAGGATGTGTATGGGTTAAATAGGATATTTTTCCTTCAGTTGAGGGAGGATATGTATTTTCCCACACTAGAAATCATGATTTTAATTGTTTTTGGACAACAGCTATCATGGGTCACAATGATGTTCTATATATTTAAGGCTACAGGCAGAGCTTGTAAGAACTGCTTAATTATGTGATATATTAATGTTCTATTGATTATGTTATTGCCTGTAAATCCTGTTGCTTTATAAAGCTGCAGTCATTTTGCAATAAAGTTGTGTTTGCAGTCAATTAATGGCTTTCTGGGGGCAATGGACAAAGTAATAGGGATATTGGTGTTATGTGGAAAGTATGGTACTTTGGCTTCCAGTATAAAACTAGGAAATACAAATGTGTGGATTGAGTAAAAGAGAGAAAAATATTAGCTTCTGTTCAGTACAATGATTCACAGTTTTCTTTTAGGTCCAACAGAAAAAGCAGCATTGTGCAAAGCATCTGCACATGAATACAGGGCAGGATAATATTTGATTTAAAAATACAAGTAAACGATAACTGCCAATATTGAGACCATGTGAAGGCAAAGGAACAAAGCATACTTTCATTGCTAATCATGTTAACATCAAAGTTTGAAGAGTACATTCGCCTATTCAGAGGAAATGCCATCACACTTCTGACGATCACATCTGCCACTAATATCATCCGGCATGTGGTCAGGTCTCTGTTCCGACTTTTATCTCTCTACCAAAATTTCATGTCTTGATTTTAACATCTGATGCTAAATTCAGGTCACTACAAAATAAGTACAACTTTTATTTCTTTTCCACTTTCATGATGTGTTCAAGAGGTACATCTTAAAATCAGTACATATATGAAATATATGAATTTAAAACTCTTTTATGTATCTTTTTCAAGATCTAGGAGTTTTCTTTTTCTTGGGGTGGGGGGGATGAGGTTGTTGTGTGTTTTGTTTTGTTCTGCTTAATTTGCCTTAGAAAACTTTGTTAGACTTGTAGGAAGTGCAGAGGTCTGATTTATCTCTAAAATACTCTACTTTCATGCCAGAAATCAGTGAAGTTTCATGCCTGTAAAAGCTGAGTAAGGCACTCACACTTCATACACTTTTAATCCATAGGGTTTCAAGCACCGCTTCTCAAGTCTATGAAAGCCTGAACTTTTACTTTCCCTGAAATTTTATCTTGACAACATATATCTGCCTAAATATATGTTGATGGCAACATCACATAAACATATATGATATTTTATAACTATTACTTGTTACCTGCGTCCCTGATGTTAAAATTTTCTTGCTTTTGTTGACGGGATAAACTACAGACCTCTCCCTCTTACCTTCAGGATGTATAAATGAAGAGAAAATGTGTCCACAGATATATTTCAGTATCCCTTCAAGGACCTTTTTTATTCTAAAAGCTGTTACAAATGGAGCTTTACAGCAGCTGCCTAATTTGGGAGGAATGGTGTTCCCTGGTTTTAAAATTATGGTGGGACTATTCAGAGATTTCTGAGCACATAAAGCATGGTGCATGTTTGTAGAATTTCTTTTGCTTGCCAATATAGCACTCATCTTTAGACTGGAAAGTAATAAATTCTCATTTCAAAGCTGAAGCAACTAAGTGCTGTTAATGAAGTGGAAGAATAGGGAATACTGTGCTTCTTTTTACAGTGAAGAAATCTGTCCAGATTTTCCAATGTGATATTAAGCATATGTCTCTTTTGGCCCTGTAACAGGTTCCTTAGGTGGAATCTAACAACCCTGTACTGCTTTTCAAAGCAGAGAAGGAAGTAATCTAGCATATGGGTCAACATCTTCTCAAGAGTAAGAACAGATTATGATCAGGAAACGCTGTGCATATTTTAGTTTTGTTAATGATACACCATTCGGTAGGTCTACCTCCACAATGATTGTAGCATCAGCTGGAATAATTATAAAGAGCTGTGAGCAAAAACTCAGAGAGTAAAAAATGCACCATAGCACTTGGGTCTTTGATGCTTCTTGAATTAAGTTTTGTCTTCTTATTGGGTCATTTACCATGTCTTTTTTGGGCAATTTTTTATGTTGTCCCTCCAGTTCTATGCATCTGCTCTGTCAAAAAAAATCATGGCTCAGAGAAGATAAGCACTCCTAATAAAGGCTATTTTTAGTCCCTCAGATAAAATTTGTTAAGAGAAATGGACCAAGATATTTTCAAAGTTTGTGGGGGTATTTTTTGTTTTCATTTTCATTTTTGATTTTTAAAAAAATTTTTAAAATTTACTTTCCCCTCAAGTACATCAAATGTACAAAGATTTATCAGTTTTTAAAATCTGCTTTATATTCTAGTGTACAGCTCACACACACATACAGAGATTTCTTTTTTATATAACCAAAACAAATGAATACAAAAATTACCTCTAAACAATACTAATTTCTAGCTACAACACATTCAATGGTGTTACTTGTTGAACACCTGACATGTAACTAATTTCAGGTAAATACCTTTGTTTTTATAGAAACATAGAAAAGCTACTTCTTGATATAAGCTTATCCAGGATGGCTTTAGTGAAAAAGAAAATCTTAATTCTATCAAAAAACAAGATGGAGTACTACTGACAACCACCTGACTACACTAACTAAACGGTCAGAAAATAGAATGACAGTTTCTTTTGCCAAAAGTTACAGTAATACAATCTTATTTAAACTCTCTTCAAATCCCTGTGTTTAACCTATATGGCTAAAAATAAAAGTACAACCATAGTAACTACAGTATTATAATTCTGTTATTGCTAGTGTGACAAGTATACTATAAAAATTTCACTGTGGGTTTATGCAAAAGAGATTTTTTAATCTTCTGCTTTTTAGTAGTGATGGAAATGACAGTGTTATAACCCTCTGTATAATTTAAAACACAATTCTGTGAATCTTTTCTGAAGTCCAGCTCTAGGTACATAACAGCTTTTAAGTGGTTAAATAAACAATGTGAGATATTAATTTAAATATTTTTTCATTTATTGCAATTTCATAGGATTAACTTCTATTATTACCTTTAACTGTACATGAAACAGACTATTCAATTTTCATGAAAGAGCTATTCAACATTACTTTAAAGAAGTAATGCCACTGATTTAAAGTAGTTTAGATACCACACCACATTTTGGAAATTATTGATTTAAATGATACTGTTAATTAAATAGAGTATAACATAACATAAGAAAAATGGCATAGAATTTTGATTTTGTGTAATGTTGAAGGTTTTATAAATTACCTCTCAAAAAAGGACAGAAGTCTTGATCATGAGGGATCAATATTTGCCTTATCAAGAAAAAGCATGTAAAGTAGACAGCAAAAATTTAAAAATGGTGATAAAAGTTAAAAGCAGAATTATTAAAAATATAAATGTAAACTATATTACACTTTAATGTTATATTTTTACCCTTGCACAGAGATCTTGGAATACATATGAAACAAGTACTCTTTCTGATTAATTCTAAATTTTAATAAGAAACTTATCTTTACTGACATTTTCTATTTTGTCTTTGTAAACTCATGCAGCGTGAGAGAATGATAAACAAGAAATATATATGTAAGCTTTCCCATTGAACTGGCATGAAAGTTGCCTTGGCATACTGAGGGGTTTCCAGAGATTCCTGGAGAAGGCACCCAGTGGGTGGCTTTGATGGAAGACTTCAGATCCTGGAGTCAGGAAATAGAGGTACATATCTCCCAAAAGCCCCTTGCCATCACCAGCCACCTGACAGAGCACACAGGGTTACCTGTTGTACCTTAAAAGTCCTTAAAAGAGGTCCACCCACAGGATTATCACTGAGGGTGATATCACACACTGCTGAGTGTGTCATATCTGTGATCACTGAGGGGCCTTGGAGCAGTCAGGGGTGTAAGGAAAAAAAGGGGAGTTGTTGCCAGCTCTGACTGGGGCATGAGAGAAAATTTCCTCAGAGCCCAGTCCAGCTTGGGAAAGATTGTCACAAGCCTGCCCCCTCAACCAAATCTTTTGACAAAGACCTGATGAGAAGTGGCCAGACCAACCATACCCCCGGGAGTCTGGAGCAGACAATCTGCTCTTCGCTGGAAAAGTGGCTCCAGCTCCTTTGTCTGCCAAGGCTTGAAAAGCTGAAGGGAGAAAGCCTGTCAAAGGAAGGATATGGAGAGGCAGGGCAAGAAATGAATGCATGAGGAGAACAAATGAGTGCATGAGGTGACAAAATAGTTTTGCTCTTAGGTCATCAGGGGCCCAGATTCATTGGAGATTGAGATGACATTGAAGAGGAGATGGTGAAGGATCAGCAGGAAGTGCAGCGGCTGCCTCTGTACACGGCTCTGGATGTGATTCTCTCCTGAAAGAAGGAACAAACTTCTTGCAGAAAGGACAAACTCATTGCTTCCATTCTTCTGCAGGCACGGGAAACATCTGTAGTCCACAACCTTGCCTAGCCTGCGCTCAGTGTCTTGAGGCAGTGAAAGGTGGTTGTATTGGGTCTGACTGAGGCAAAGTTCACAGCCTTCCCAGTGCTGTGCTTTGCATTAGTAGCTGGAAGGGTGTTGATAACAGAGCAGTGTTTTGGCTACTACTGAGCAGCGCTGTCCCTCTGAGTTTCCTTCCCCCATCAAAGGGATGGCAGTGGGTAAGATCCCGGGAGGGGACACAACCAGGCCAGCTGACTCAAATCGACCACAGGGATATTCCATACCATATGATGTCAGCTCAGATATGTGAGCTAAGGGAGAGAGCAGGAAGGGGGGGCATCCGTGACTCCTCAGTGTTTGCCTCCTGGAGGAACCATTATGCATGCTGAAGCCCTGCTGCCCAGGAGGTCTCCGTCCATTGCTTGCTGATGGGAAGTAGAGACTGTTCTTTTTTTCTTAGCTTATGCACTCACAGGCTTTCACTAATTTCTTTCCTTTCACTGTAATAAAACTGCTTTGTCTCACCCGCTGGTTGTTCTCTGTCTTATTCTCTCCCCGGTCCCACTGGGAAAGGGAGTGACAGAGTGCCTTAGGGGGCACCTGGCACCCAGTCAAGGTCAACCTGCTACAGTGGCCTAAAAACATGCCAGTGATTAGCTGGGATGGAGGGTAGTGAGCTATCCT
Organism: Acanthiza pusilla; assembly: GCA_036630365.1. Lineage (NCBI taxonomy): Eukaryota > Metazoa > Chordata > Aves > Passeriformes > Acanthizidae > Acanthiza > Acanthiza pusilla. The sequence goes on from JAXCHO010000034.1 coordinate 34,437,029, forward strand.
GAAGGCACGACACAGGCATCAGCCTTGCCAGCCTGGGCATCATCTCCTGGTGGTCAAAAATGCCATTCATGTAATACCTTGTTTTGGCCTGCAGTGCTTCTGCCCTCCTCTTCTATACTAACTGTGTAAGAAGCTGGCTGGAGAGGACCTGACTTTCTTTGCGAGATTGCAAAATTACTTTGGCTTCAGCAGATGTAGGTCTCCAGCCCCCTCAGGGCTTGTCCCCATCTCCTTTGGGTGACACAGAGCCAGGAGAGCTTCTGACCAAAATAAAGTGCTACCAGTAAAACTTGATTGAAAACTGCTGCAGCACACAGGGGTCAGGTGTTTGCCCTGACTGCCCAGAGACTATTCCAGAGAGCAGGCTGTGATCAGGCCCTCGGAGAAAGCAGTGTGGGATGTAAAAGCTTAAGCTCTAGGAGCACAGGCAAAGGCAGAAGGGTGCTTTGGAAGTGGGTTGTGCACCATGGAAAGCTGCAAAGAGTGCAGATGTCAAGGAGCAACCAGGCCATGGGCTAGCACTCTGGGGTTCTCCTTTGTCGCTGCCGTGAGATAGTAGGTGGCTTATTTCCAACCTGAATGCTCATGTTTCCAAAGGGGGCTAAGAAGTTGTAGCCATCATCTTGGAGAAGATGGGAGCTCGGTGTCCCTGTCTTGGCTAGGCCAAGCAATGACACTTTTGCAGGTAAGAGCACGGGAGAAGGAGAAACTGGAGAGAAATCAGCCTAGCCCCACGATAACACAGGCCCTGTGTGCATCGTCTTGGTCATTTCTGTCCTGCCCAGGAGCAGGCAGCTCATCCAACCATGGTCAACTCTTTGCTGCAAACAAAACATTTCTGAAGAAAACTGGAGATGGTTTCCCAACAGTGTGCTGGTGAGCTAATCAGGGGAGGTGAAGATCAAAGGAATTCTCTGTCCCCCTCTGCTCAGCTCTGAGAAGGAGAGACACCTGGAGTACTGTGTTCATTTTGTGCTCCCCAGGTAGTGCAAGTCAGGCAGTGACTTGCCAGAGAGAGCCCATCAGAGGGCCACCAGGCTGAGAAGGGGCTTGGGTGCAGAACACCTGCAGGGAGGTTTAGATCTTTGTTCGTCAGTAAGAAGAGCATGTGAAAGGGAGATCTCACTGCTGTCTCCATCTACCCTGGAAAAATATCAAAAGCCAGATCCAGGCTCTAGCCAAGGCTGCACAATGACAGGACAGAAAGCAACGGATGGAAGGTACAACTTTTAGATGTTATGGAAAATCTTTTCTCCACAAAAGTTTTCAAACATGCAAGAATTTCTGAATTCTCTGTAGAGATGTCAAAAACTATGCCAGACACATCCCCGAGCAGCCCATTTTCAGGTGACATTGCAGGATCAGATCACCTCCAGAGGTTCTTTCTACTCTGTTATCACATGAGTCTGAAATACACTGGAGATGTTGTCACAGTGCCAGAATTTGATGAATAAAAAGCTGGAATGGATGGTAATGGCTAAATTATCCTTACCAGCTTACAAGCAGTGGGTGACTCTACCTAGTGTTTATTTAATCACTGCTGTGGTCAAGAGTACTGTGCAAATTATCTGCTCTTTTTTAAAGTAGTAGTATATTGATTATTTTTACCTCCTTAGGAAGCACGTTATAAAAATCTTTATACTCCTGCAAGTTCTTTAGTAAGGAGGACAAAAATCAAATTTCACAGCTGTGCTAACATTAGGCCCAGACCATTTTCAGTACGTATTAAATAAAAAAAAAGCTGAAATAACATTAAAAGCCTAATTGAAGCTGACAAAGGCAAAGAAATCAGAATTTGGATGAAGAAAAGATGAAAAGGAAAGTAACCTCTCTCTAGACATATACACACCAATTGTCTAAAGTTTTTTTAAATAAGATTTATATTTCTTTTGGAAAAAGTCAAATGTCCCTGGGACTATTAGGGAACAAATAATATGGGATCTGTTCCAAAATAATCTATTGTAATTCAGGGTTTTCATAAATTTTAAAATATTAAATATAATTACTAAATTTTAACATATCATATTAAGGATATTGGTTTCTCATGTTCCAGTTAAATCCTTTGGATTTGTCATATTGGGAATACTGCATAATAAAAAAAATAGAATAATATAGGCAGTTAAATGCACTTCTACAAAAGCACTTAAAGGATATTCAGAGAAACTTCTGAAATATAAACAGATCGCACTCGTTGTTTATTTTGGGGAGAGAAGTAGATCAGGAAGTTCAGCTAGTTCAAGTGTATTTTTAGAGAAAGACAAACTTTTAGAACTTCTTGTGTCAATGTATCAAGTGAGAGTTACAGGGCATCCCATGAGTAGCTTGCAGAAAAATTTGAACAAGAATGAAATATTGTGAAAATGGTGTAATTATTATGGATGGTTCTATGTATAATTTCTGCCTTCTAATCAACTCTGAAAGAACCTATAATTGCTGCAAAAATGTTCTTTGTTTTGTGTTGGACATTCTGTGGATTTAGCTGAAAAAGTGGTGCAAGTATATCCTGCGTTATTTGTGCACTACAGATATATATGCATTGCGAGATGGTTTAAAATTCCTTTTGAAGCTTACTTTTGTATTCAAAAGCATCTTCACTGATGGTGCATACCATACATAATTACACACACTATAGTCTTGGAATATGGTATGCTGAGGAGTAGATGAAGCTTGATCTGAGGTCCCCAGGTACAGACATCTTTTGAGTAGTCACTGGTGTGTTACACTGCTGGGTTTTCTCAGATACGAAGTATCTGGAAGAGAAAGCCAGGGTCTGAAGTGCCAGCCTTTGTTACCACAGGGTGAGTGACCTTTCAAAATTCATGATAAATCAAGGTCTTCTAATAATTTGTCAATTCAACATTGCCTCAGAATTCCCAAGCTGATGTTGGATATTGTACTTTTGTTGTGTCTTTTAGTCTTGTGGATAAAGCTTTTTCCTGCAAGAAAACACCTATTTTTATTTTCGAACAAAGGCAGTTTTTAACCAAGAAGAAAAAAGTAACTGTTAGCTTATCTTAAAAAATACTTTCTGTAATATATTAATGTGCGATATGGCTACATTTAACATGGAAACTATCCATATTGAAAGAAAGCTGTACTAAAGATAAAATCTCAGTATAAGAGCTAACAAATACTCCAGGATTCTTCTTTAATAGCTCAGCCACAGTCAATCCAAACAAAATCGGTGGATTTTGCTTATTTTTCAATATAGGCCTTAGGAGATGAAAGTACTGGCTATAAAAGGTAGAAAAAAGGTACTGAATTAAAAAAATGAATGATGAAGCAGGAAAAAGAATCCCTCTCCTGCCCATCTGCTACTTGCCCTTGAAGGCTGATGTTCTACTTGAAAATTGCTTTGCCACCTAGAAGAGGTCGTCTGATGTCAGCCCCTCTCTAATGACTCTCATGGTGTTATCACAAGTTTCGTGTCTGTGCACATCAACAAGTAGCATGCCAGTGCCAGCTCTCACAGCTGCAAGGACAAGGATCAGTTTAGAACATCAAAAGAGATTTTGGCTGCAACTCCAGTGTCCCCAGCTAGTTTGTGCACTGTGTTTTTCTTCGGCCATATTACGGTCATTGTAGTGTGACATGTTTGTCTATCTCAGTAAATCCAGAACCATTTGGAGATAATCTGGAAAGTCTTTGCTTCTGAATTTGACACCTCAGTGAACAACTTAGAGATATTCGTTTTTAACAATTAAAAACCAAATCAGACAAAACCAACAATAGACCTCTCCCCCTCCAAGCACCCAAACAACAGGGGAAATATATATATATGAATTACTGTATATGTACGTTTATTCAAAGGGGAAAATAATTAATGATTTAATTTTTTTTTTAATAGACATATTCAATAAAAAGACAGAATGTGTTATTTTTCTACTACAATAAACTGTCTGAAAATTAAAGTTTTTCTGCTGGCATGATATGGGGGCTCTGACAATTTTTGGGGTTTTTTTTAATGCCCTTTCCCAACACGCCACCCCTGAGAAAATTTAACAAAGCCCAACAACCAAGAAGGGTAAATCTGCATAGCAAAGTGTTGGATATTTTTACATTGTCCATATAAGCATACCTTGTCCATATAAGCATGCCTTGATATGTAGTTCAGGATGTAGTTTTCAAAAATCTCAAGCATGCTCATGACTTATAAGCACACATCACTTTTCAGTTTTGACAATTTTAGAGAAATCACCCAAAGGCCAGAAGAGCAAAGAACATTCATACCCAGTAGAAAATGTATCTGACAGTAAATTTAGCTTATGAATGGAAACCTATTGAAGCAAAATTCTTATAGCCAAAACGCTATAATTTGTTGGCAACATTCCAGATCTGTTTTACAGAAAAGATACATACTTATTTTATAAGTTTTCTTCTTTGCATTAATGTACATTGCTACATTAAATCACTGATTTTTTTCAAGCACACAGATGTTGCCATTCTATGTCTTGTACCAAAGATCATCTTAACATACATAGCATAACATTGGCTTTGATGAAAACCTATCTAGCAGAAGATGCCACTTGGCCATCCTATAAGAAGAATAACGTTTTTATAGCCTTCTATATTTTTTTTTGGGGGGGGGGATTTGGATCCATCTTTCTTTCATTCTTCATGCTGTCTTCAGCTTGCCTAGAGCCCCTGTGTGCTTCACACTGTTTTCCCACATATTGATTCTGTAGAGCAAAACACAAAATTAGGAATAAGCACCTATACAGTTGTAGTCTAGGAAATTCTTGCTGTAGCCATTGCCTACTTCCTCATTTTACAAAACTTTAACAGCAAGTCAGCAGATTTATGTTTTAGATAAAAGTCACCTAATTGCATTCCTTGGTTTGAGAAAAATAAACTTACAAAAAACTCATCTGTCTTGACTACAAAGTGAGTTTACAAAAGAATTTTAGTACAGAAAAATACTGGACAGGGTTCTGAATAGTTTTCTTCTTGCAATATTTATATAAACTACTTTTAAAAGCATAAGGATTGTTTTCCCTCTGCATACATTTATAGCATAAATATCATCAATGGAGGTAGGAATGATATGCATGTTTGGACAATAAACCCTTTAAAGACTATAATTGAAACATACAGAACTAAGAAAAGAATCACTTAGAGAAAAAATTCACCAACAACGAACACAGCAATCTAGAGTGTTTTATGAGCATATTGCTAATTCACTTTTAGCACATCAGTGGAGACAGAGGTGTAGTTATTAACTTTTGACAATCTCACAGTGAGCCATATCACACAATGTTGATATCAGTTTCAAACTTAAATATATATGGACATCTCCTAAAGAAAAATAAAGAAATAAGGCCTCTGGGGTCATCTTCAGACAATGCCAATGTCTATATAAACAATGAATTGAATTAAACCTGTTGCACTCACAAAGGTTTCATATAGGGCCTTGTATGTTTGTTTAAATCAAGCTATTGTTCTAGCAGAGATACACATGATTTGATTTGATTGGTTTTTTTTTTTTTTGATTGGGTTGGTTTTTTTTTTTTTGTTTTTTTTTTTTTTTTTTTTGGTGGCAGGTTCTGTTATCTGTATCTATACAGGGTAGGACACTGGAATTTAATATTGAAGTGAACAATTGCATTTGGTTCAGCTAAATATTCCATCCCTACATTGATAAATACCTTTTGTAGGTTAGACATTTCTATTAAGGCTTACTGAAAGCAAAGGAATTTGCTTTTGGAAAATTCTGAATTAAAGAGTAGGCAGGTAAGCCAATTTCTTGACACAGTATTCTGCAGTGACATTTGTGTAACAGTGACACTGTAGCTTATTAGCTAAATGCTGCTGCCTTTAAAAAAAAGTTGGAAAATTTCTACATTCAAAATCCATACTGGTAAATCCTGAACACTGATAAAATAAACGAATTTCCTATGTTTAGTCTGTAATAAGCATGATGGACTCCTTTAGATCTAACAGGGTTAAAGCCTTCAAGCTGTTTGTGTGAGGCAATCAGAGAGGCCAAACCTGAGAGGAAACAAGCTGGAATGCAGTGGTGCTAGCGGCAGTTGTGTGGTGTGATCAGCACATGGCGGGATGAGGCTTACAGCCTCGTCTTGTGAGAACTAAATGAAATATAATTCCACCAGGAAAACCTTCATAGTATTATCCAGTCCATTGACCCTGGAAAATCCATAGACTGTCTTATAGCACCTTTGGTCTAGATCACATATAAGTTTTACCCTTTCAGTTATGCTCTTAGCTATTGAACTCTAGATCTTTCAGTCACGTGTCAAAATAAATACTTTCTGACAGCTAAAGAATACCTTTATCATTCCCCGTTGCTCACTGACTTCATAGAAGCATACCTTTAGTCTTCACAAGAAAAAAGGAGGCTGTGATCTCAATATTTCAACACTTTTATTTACCTTATCTGTAATATAATTAATAGATGACTGCATAAAGATCAAGGTGGCTATCAAAGAAAATGAGACAGCTTCATATGAAACTTGCTCTTTTGAATCAGTCTAGGACTCTATCAAAGCATGTGTGATAATTTCATGTAAATCCCGGTGTTCTGAATCTGTATCTTTTAACCTGTACATACCATTTTTAACACACTACATTTCAAAGACATTCAAAGCTGATCTAATTTGTATTACAGAATTACATTATAATCTGCAAGCAGCACATCATACTGATTTCTTAAAATTAATGTGGAAGCTCATTATAAAGACATCTACAGAGGGCTCATGTAGTCTTTCTCAAAAATACTGTGACTTAAACCAACCATATTCTCTATTTAAAGTACACCTTTTTCTAGCCAGTCAGATCTTTCTCTGAAGTATAGATTTTGAAATTTTGTATTTTGAGCCTAAACGCAAGAGCAAAATACTCAGTGGCATTCAGGATTGCCATTTGTAAACCACCCTGAATTTTTGGTGTTGAAATACATTAAAAAGTTTTCAATTTTTGATTTTTGAGATGATGAATTAAGGAGATTGTTCACCATGGTGGAAATAAATACAAGCGATGGACTGAAGTAAAAAACAGTAATACTAAGTGGGGTTGCGTTTCTGCTACCTTGTTTATGTGAGACCTAAAATTGACTTTTAAAAGTGAACCTAGTATTATAAATTCAATAAACAGACTTTAAAAAAGAGTCCTGTCATCCTTGTCATGGCAAAATAACAGACCCTTGTTTACCAGAGAACCATTCTAGATGGGCTACAGCCAGGACCTGCCCTTTTACCATGTTCCAGGACAAACCACTTTTTGGAAAAACACAGCAAAAGTAGTGTAGCTTTGCAGGACAATCTATTCAGACAGATTATAAATTGTAAAATGACCACTCTCTAAGTCTGTTTTTAAATTAATACTGAGTCATTACACTTGAGAACTGAACCATGCCAACATAACTTTACTCCCTAACCTCCTGTCTGCCCAAATAAGCAAATTACATCTGCCTATTTTTTTGTCTTTTCCAGATTAGCAGGATCTAGCCACATTATCCAAGATAATAATACTTAACTAAAACTAAATATGAAATATACAAGAGGTAAATAGCTGACCAGCATCAAGGTTCACCAAATGATTAAAAAAAAAAAAAGGAAATAGGTCTTCTCTGGAAAGACCTTGGCCCTTAAAGCCAGTTTAATATGCTGAATACTGCAATTTAAGAAGCTGAATTACAACTATGAGTTTTTAATCCATGACCATGTCTCAACTTGCAGCCAGACAATCTCAGCACAAAAAATTCCAAGACAGCTGGATCATACTTCATGCCCATGTTACTTTCTAATGGAGTGGTATCAAACCAGGTCTAGCTGATGTTCTTGGTTTAGCTGATAGAATTACTATGTGTTCTTTCAAGAACATGTCTTTATAAAAGGGCAAAGAGAACTGATCCTATTCCTACTTACCCAATTGCTTCCATATAGATTGCTGGGAGTCATAAACCCCTAAAAAGAATAAAAATTTACAAGCCCATATAACTTGTATTAGCTACAGTAAAAGGAAGCCTTGAAAGTCTAAAAATGTACCAAAGAGAACTTTTGTTTAGAACACACAGGAAAAAGGACTAGTACAAATATTTTCCAGTTAACTCCACAGATCTAGTTGTGCTGCTCTCAGAAGAGAAAGAGGATCATCAGAGTGCCTAACTCCTGATGAGTATAATCCAGTTTGATATAGCTATTTACCCATTGTTTCAGAACACTCAACTTTACACAAGGCAGAGCTGTGAGGTTCAGAGCTGATGACTGCCTAGTAGCTGCCAGACATTCCAGGAAAAGCAGGGTCTGAATAGAGGAAAAACCCACAGAAAGCCGATGAATAGGAAAGCCTAAACAAAGTTGACGCGCTGTATATTTTAAGGTCATCTTTTTGCTTCATCCATCTGCAAGTGGAGGGTGTTTGACTACTGTTTTTTTCTGTGAAAGCATCAGTGTCTTGGGTTCCTACTATCAAGTGTCTAGGTGTTTTTGACTAATTTGGAGCAGGCAGTGGTTAGATTTAGAGCAGGGGATTAGATGTGGAGTATTCATTTACAAGGCAACAGAAATAAGGACTGTGCAATGCATAGTGACATGATAGCACTTTCCCTGAATCTCATAAAGGCAATCACAGCTGCAACTTTATATTTTTTTGCTCATGTCCAACAAAATTGTCACAAAGTTCTTGGAGATCATGATCACATAACTGAGGACAACATTTGACCCATTACCTTTAATTGGAAGAATGTACATGACAAGTAAAAAGGTTCATCTCTTAATTCTAGAGAAGGCATTAACAAAAAACGTGAAAACGAAAGCCCATGAAAGCTTCCTGTTTCACCAAGGGACCCTGATAATAATATACCCTCTCGACACTAAAACATGGTCATCCTGGGATATACATTAATTTTGGCTTAAAAGAGTGATAACTTAATATAGTATAGAAACCAACCTGTTACAGTGAAAACATTTTGCACCCCTTGCCAAAAACTATTTAATAATTCGAACAAATCTTTTAAACAAGCAGAAAACTAAGGAATGATTGTGCTGGCCTTAAGAACGTTTTTGAAAAAAGCCCTGAAACAACAATTCCTGTTTCACATCTTCCCCAGAGAAAAAGAGTCCAAACAGAGAAATGATCCCTGCTAAAAACAAGTACTGATCTGAAGCAACTAGTGATGTTTCAGCTTCGAGTGCATGCCTTATTTTTCAGGAAATAACTTAAATCTAGTACAGATTACAGCTATGAAATAAAAAGCAGAGCCACATCTGGCTGTCACATCTGTGCAAAGCAAAGCTTACTTTGTTTAGCCTTTTTGATTTATGGGTATATCTAAATCATCTCAAGGCTATTTCATTTCTCATTTGAATAAAGAAAGCAATAATATTGTATAATTTTTAATTGCTATAATGTGCAAACAGATTTTGAACCATGTCACTTCATTGTAGTATCTTTGAAGAATATCTAAACCAAGGGGAAAAATTGCACAAATATGTTTCCCAAATTTCAAAACAAAACATAAATATTGCAAAGGAATTAAATGTACATTAAATCTACAGCTATTGCAAACTATAAAATTGGATATTCTACTAGATAATAAAAATTATGTGGGGTCTTTTTAGAGATATTAAAAATTATTAAGTCAAATGAGGGAAAACTGCTGCCTCATTTTTATTACAATAAGCTTTGGTCAGATTTTCAGCCTTGTAAATGAATTACATGGATTAATGGGTTCATTGTAAGGTAATGAACCCATTAAATTACAGTTCTTAAAATTAAGCTACCAATCAAATGCAATGAAAATTTTAAAAATATTTTCTGGTTTTGCAGTGTTGAATGCGGAAATAAAAAAAAATTGAAATATTATCACTGAAATTCCACTTGAAATATTTTTTTAAAGAAATGCTAAGCTTTTATTCAGATTATACTTTAATTGTTACTGCTAATTTTCATATTCTATCAAATACATAGCATTATGATAACTACATTTCATATTTTTATGTACATATTATTATTAATACTTTTAAACATGACAAGGAGAAGCTTCCATGACTCTGATGTATTACTCAGTTTAACTCAAGTTCTTCATAAATCCAGATATATCTTACTGGTTTGTTTTTTGGTTTTTTTTTTTTTTTTTTTTACTGTTATCATGGAGTTAGTTTCATAGATGTCACTATGGAAAACTGAGTTTTTATATTGTAAACAGTTACACATTTGGTTAAATTCGCACTCATAGCCTGTTTCAAGAAAAATCATGAAAACACACAGCCAAACTTTACACAAATGTTTAAGTCCATTCTTACTCAACAAAGCAGGTGAAAATAAGCACACTGGATTAGGTTAATTAACAATCTGACTAAAGTTGAGTATGTATATGCATACAGCCAAATAACTGGATCCAGAATAAATGTATTAACCATTTAGCCCTCTTATAAGAAGAAAGGATCTGAAGGAAAATGTGAAGACCAAGAGAAAAAGTGTCACAAACAAACCTTGACAAAAACAAAATATCAATTTAGAATATTTCAGAAATTCTGTTTGCTTATTGCAAAGGAGATGGAGATAAGAGAAAAACAACATCATAAAGTTCATACATCAATAGATATAGAAAATGTAGCTGCAACACACTGTAAAAGAATTAAATTGTAAATGAAACACAAAAACCTATGATCTTTGTTGATTGGTATTATCTTAAGTTAATCACCGTCCGTAATAGCAAAATGCTAAGAATTATTTTAAAATAAACTTCATAGTTTGGAGGTTAGATTAACACCAACTTTAGATGTCATAAATTGTTATTTCTTTGAAGAAACAGGATCACATAATAGTTATTTAAACAGACAATGTACGCAGTGAAAAAAAAACCCTTGGGATTAATACAATGGCATTTGTAACAGAATTCCCATATTGAGCTATAGCTAGCTTTTAATTTTTTTGAAGACTTTTTCTCATATATTATGAGACAAAAGTCATGTATATAATATGGTTTTACGATGTATTCTCTAGAAAAGGGCACAAAAAATTTGCATATTTCTTTCATTCGCACTGCAAATACATTTTACCATGAGCCTCATTTTTCTAATGCTGTGATGTTGCTTTCATTCTCTCCATGTTCCAGCAAAACTGTTGAAAGAATATACTTTAAAGTGCTAACCACACAACAAAACCACTCCAATAATTTGAAAGTATGTGGACAGTCTTGAAAAACATCAAGATAAAACAGTTAAGTTTAAGGGATTCAAAATTCATGCAGTCATTTCATGCAATATGTTCGTCATGTGAATGGTTGTTTCCTTTAGCTCATATTAATGATATGGAATGTTTGACAATAGACATGAATGACATTTGGACCAGATTAAAACTGTATTGGCTTACAAAATCAGATTCAGACTGGAAAGACAAGATACAGATTATGTAATTCAGAAATGACAAACAATTTCTGGTGTGATACAGTTGTACTTAGTTTTGTTCTCAAGTACTGGTAACTGCAAATTAGTAGAATATTTTTCCAAGTACAAAGACATTTTACACAGGGAAAGATTTAAAATTAAAATACCCCCAAACCTCAAAACACTCAAATTCTGACCTGTTTGAAATAGTCCTCAAACAGTTCAACTTTTAAAATGCTTATTGTAGAAAATTAGGGTGATAACAAAGTTTTTTTCCTTGAAATTTCAGATATATCTTTACTGAAAATACATATTTACATTTTTTCAGACATCTCAAAGTTGAAAAAAAGCAGAAAGAATAAATTGTGTCTACCTTATAACTGCGAGCCCTCTGGTGCAAGAACTATTCATTCTTCTGTTCTAATATGATATTTAACACAGTGGGGCTTTGGTTTTGGTTAGTTCCTGGCAATAATACAGTAAACAAGATTAAATTAAAATAACAAGAGCAATTCAGAGGTTTCGGTTCACTTTGTTTTGGAAGAGACGGCAAAGTTCCTGTTCAGTAGATCAGTGATTACAGTGAAATTCCAGCAGAGCACTTAAGCACCACTTAATCTGGGGGAGTTTGGGGCAACCTTCATGCTACACGGACCTGGTATTCACTTTTTGCAGAGTGGTGAATTTTATCCAGTCCCCTCAGTAAGTTCTTCCACCTGGAATTGGTCTTGTCTTTCACTCCTGCCCTCCTCTCAGCACTCGGGCAGGTAGATATATAAGGAAAGTGAGGTAATCCAGTCCATTTCCTTGATCTCAGGTTGGTGTTGAAAATGCCTTCCCAATCTGCTTTTAAAAACCAAGATTTCTAATGTCTCTCTGGGGAATTGATTACTGCTCTTATCTGGTCTTCCCACTAGGAAGTTTTATTCCTTGTCTGGAGCTTAATTACGTCTCCCAGTTTAAAGCCTTCATTTCTTCCCTACCCACACTTAGTGGAGAGAACAACTTATTTCTTCTTTTGCATCACATTTGCACATCAGACACTTATTACTCTCTATATCTTCTCCAAACCAGATTAGCCCTATGTTTCAAATGCTGTTCGTGAGTACCTTCTCTCAGACATGTTACTGTCCTTCATTGCCTTCTGCTTATGAACTTTATGTAGTCAATTCCCCTTACTGGGAACAAGAGTCCTCGCTGGCTGAGGTCTTCCATGTTCTGGGATAGGACATGTATTCATCTCTCCCAGAGTACTGCTTGCCTATTGAAAATTGACAATATCTGACTTCTGATTCACTAGTGAAAGTACAATTGCTCAAAATATTTCAGCGCACTCTGGCCTCTGGTTTGTTGTCTTAAAAGTGTTTGCATTTTACTGACATGAAAACATTGTATTTCCACACACAAAGGCTCCTCATCTTGTAGAAGAAAATGAGACAATTATGTTGGCTTTTGTTTGTGTCTGTATTATGTTCCCTCTTTCTACAAATTTTGTAATTAATTTGTGTCAGTGAAGTTAAGCCAATTGCTTGTAAGTCCTATTTTTCTTGTACACTTTTAAAAGTGGATGTTATTTTTGCTGTATTAGTCTTCTGGAACTTCACTTACTGTCACAAATTTTCCAGAAGGACTTCTAATGCCTCTGACATTAGTGAAATTATTTTTTTACGTGCCTTGGAGTGGAAATGGGCATGTGCAGCTGACTTACAAGCGTATAAATATTTTTAACAATCTCAGGCTTGTTTTTTTCCTTCTATAGCTTGACTCATCCTTTTGTCATGAGCATTAACTGCATTGTCTGTTTGACTGAACTTGACCTTTTAGTGAAGACTCAAGCAAAAAAGACATTAGGTTTACTTTCAGTTTCTTGATATCATATGTTGATAGCTTCCTGTTCCCCTGGGAGGTGGCCAGCCCTTTTGCTGGTGCTCTTGCTATTCATGTCTCTTGCCAGCAGTGATTGCTTTGAGCTTTGGCTTTTTTATTCTATTCCTCATGCTCCAACTATTCTTTTAAGATCCTTCATAAATTACCTAATTTCTACATCTCTGTTCTTCTTTAATTTTAAGTGATTGAAAAACTCATTATGACCACTTTCACTTTTTATCTTTCATCTGCCACTGTAATTTGCACTTGTGCCCTTGACATATTTTTTAAAACAATAGCTACATTTTCAGAACCCTTTTTTTTACCTCATCATGTTTATTTTCCATGAAAATGTACTTACAAAGCTTTGAGTTTATTGGAGTCTGCTTTTCACACTTTTTTTTGGTCTTAATATTCTGTTTTCACTCTCTTTCTTCCTAAGTAATGAATGTTGTCATATTGTTGGCAGTCCGTCAGAGTTGCCTTTCATCCTCCAATTTTCATCCAGTTGTGTCCTGTTTGTCAGAAGTGAATCTAGAAAGTCATCTTTCCCTGCTTCTTGTTCTCTTCACTGTTTGTATTCCAAAAATCTCTGAGACACTTAGTGTTTGCTATCTTCCTTTCTCAGCAGTTCTCTGAGTAAAGCCTTCTGTCACTTTCAAATTTTTGTGTGATTCTGCTATTTTTTAAAAATGAAAGAAGTACTCAATTAGTTAATTTTCTTAGGGGGTTGAGAATGAGAATGCCTGGTAAACAAAGACTTGGGACCACAATTTTCCATATGAGAGGCCTGTGTTTCCTTTACAGCCAAAAGTGCTTGTCAGAAATGGCATTTGACAGCTTCTATCATCCTCTCTCCCCTCCACACATTGATTTTCACCTTGTACAGTACTTTAGCTTCAATTAGGCACAAGGTGTTATGCCTGAGACCACTTAGATACACATCAGAAAGGTTACAACCAACCACGGCTGCTATGGAGACCAAGGACAGAAAAACTGATTTGGCTGTCTGACATGCTGAAAAAGTTTTTGTGGTAGCTGCAGGCTAAAAACATGAACTATAAGCAATGTAATTATGAAGTAGATGAAAACAAACTCCATGGTTACCCAGCTCCCTCATTATGATCAGATCACTTGGCACATCACTGCAGAGAACTTTGCTTTGGAAAAACATTACATTTTTCATAAGCAGTTCAATAAAAGAAACTATTTTATGGGTCCAGGAGACGGTTGAGGGGTTCAGAAGGAAATAATTTGCTTTTATTTTGCTTTAGAAATTAATTCCAATTTTTATAGCAATTTACAACAAATTCCTGCACATTAAATACAAAGCACTAAAGCAAAAGTTACAAACAGTATGTATTAGTATTTTTGGAATGAAAATTAAAACGTGCTGCCACTTCTGCAGTCCAAGTCATTATGTTTTATGGCTTAGGTTAACATTGTGCTATAAAATAGAGTAAATAACTGTTAAAAGCAGTCATTTGCTCAGAATTATTATGAGTTTCATTTTGGGAATGATTCAACCTCCCATTATTTTTTTCCTGTATACATGGCAAATTTTTGAATTTTACTGCTCAGCTCTTAATTCCGTCCTGTCCTATAGAGTGGAGATACCACGTTAAGAAGTCAACTTTAAATAAGCCAACAACTACTGTGTTTGATGTCACTGCTTCATTTGTAAAAAACTGTATGTGGTAAAGATACATTCCTATTTTTAAACTATCACCTCATATGGGAAAGCTATGTTTGTTCAGAAATCACTCTTAGCAAAAGAGGCTGACAGAGTCTTTTTTTTTAACCAATCAATGTTATGTAGCAGGAGTCTCAGCATGAGATAATAGCTCCAATTTCTTGCTAAAATCTCTTTTAAGTCCAGTCTTTCACGTCTTCTATTAGTAATCAAGTACAAAAATAACAGCAGTTTACGAGCCATATTAAGGTTCTGGAATGTTTTGAATATATATAACCAGTCTGTTAAACAAAGGAATTAATTATTAGGACTATAGGAGTCCTGTGCTAGTCCAGGGGTCTGTGGGTTTCTTCTTTTGATCCAGTACCATATTGTAAGATAGTGAAAACTTGCTTGTTCTGTCTCTGTATTCTCCTTAAATACGTGCTATTTTGATTTTCATTTACTATTATATTACCTCTCTGTTAGCGTATTTCATTATCCCTCCAGGTCCTCTAACACTTCATTAAGAATTTTAAGCTATCCAGCCTCATTGTACTATATTTTTCTGGCTGCTGGTTCAAAGAGGTTAAACATATATTTTTCTATGTATTTCATCATTCCAAAGAGTCTGCATGACCCTTTCATAATTGCTTGAGGACAGATTTGGGGGTTGGCTCAGATTATGTTGTGAACTGAGTGTACAGTTTATTCACTTCTCTTTCTGAAATGTTGCTTCTATTACTCACACTTCTTGACTGCTGTTGCTCTTTGCAAAGCTGTCTTAAACCACCAGTCACAGCCTTCTACCACTTTTCTCAAATCAAGATGTCATTTCTTTAGACCTTAATATAAGTTCTAGAGCAGCGAATGTTGTATTTCCCTGTGAAATGTCATTGATGTTGTATATAAATAAATTTAAAGAAATGTTGTTTTTCACAGCAGTGTTGAACAGATGTCCCATTTTTTAAGCCCTCCACTTGAACGTCCCTAATAGTTCAAACTTAGAAAAGTGAGGTCAACCATTTCTCCCAAAATTTCCCTTTCTCTTCCTGCTTTAAGGCAATGACATAAATTTCTTTAATTCAGATCTATGTATAAATATGAGATCTGTTTGGGTTTTTTTCACCTACAATGACCAGTATATACTTATTCCATTTGTTTCTCTCCTCATGCAATAATTTCCAGAGCTATAAGCCTATTAAACTTGATTTGCATCCTCCAACGTAGGATGGAATGATTTTTCCTGTGAGATGCTTGTATCTTGGGACAAGTGGTCTGACTTCTTTGTTCCTTGAAGCAAAACATTAAAATCTTCTTCAGTTGTTATGACCTAGCTCTCTAGGACTTGAGATGTTTCACAGCTAATGTTCTTCCCTTGACACCCTGGCAAATGTAATCAATTCTGTTCACCCAAACACTTTACATATTCTCTTTGCACAAACAAGTTCTCCACCACAGGTACTTTGTTCCATATACATGTGTTCCAAATACATATGTACTCCTGCTTGTGTCTTTTCTTTTAGTGTTTGCATTGTGGTTTCTATTAGTATGTTGGCTGCTGAACTGTCCCCTTAAACACTGAGAAGTGCTCCAGTGGCTTTGAGGCAGAGTGCAGATGGCATCCTCGTGAAGGAACTGTCCTTGTGAAGGAACTGTCCTACTATATTTGAATACAGAGCCAATTGAACTAATGTACAAATGCATTTCAGCACTTAACATTTCCAGATACAATCAATTGATTTTGCTATATCTTCCTTAGGACTTCAAAATTTGCTTTTCAAACCAACTTATTGCTTACTAAGCCAGGTCATGGCTGTTTTCTCTCACAGTTTTATTTCCTTTATGAATTTTGCATTAAGAATTGCAGAGTGTTTCACTAAATAGAGAAAAATTTTATCCGTAACACCAGATTAGCTGGTGGTGATGTTATACTTATATACATGCATAATGTAGATAAATATATAAAAACCCCTCAGTGGCGGAGGAAGTTTTCGATTTCATAGGCAAGAGCTTGTTTCAGTGATCTGCTATGCAAAAATTGGCTGGGTGACAATCAGTGATATAGGCTGCCATGGAGAAGGCTGAGTTTTAGACAAGTCCTTCTTTTGTTGGTTCTTATTAGATAGTTTAAATACATTTGTGCTCAACATGCTGTTTACTATGAATCCCAATCCACTAACTTCACTTTGCCTAATTAATTTATATATTTAGTAGTTTCAACTACTACATTTGGTCTTGTAAATTCCAGTCCTGGAGCTGGGTGCCAATATTCAAAAGCTGTAGAGCTGAACTATGCAAAAGGCATTGTTTTTATGATTTCAGACCCTCACCTCTGAGCTCTTAAAGACTTTCTGGCTTAGACAGATTTTGTTTCCCACTTTGGTCCGTTGGTGTATTGGGTGTGGCTGAGCTGGAGTTCATTTCCCCAGAGCAGCCCTCGCAGTGCTGTGCCCTGTGCTGGTGGCTGCAAAGGTGTTGGTGACACAACAGTGCTTTGGGTCCTGCTGAGCAGGGCTGGCACAGCAGTAGTGCTGCCTCTCAACATTCCCTCTCCATCCAAAGGCTGATCCTGGGAGGGGATATAGCTAGGCTAGCTGATCCAAATTAACCAAATGGATGTTCTATACCATATGGCGTCAGCTCAGATGTAAAAGTTAAGGGAAAGAGGAGGAAGAACAAGGGACATTTATATATTACAATATTTTCTTCCAGGCACAAAAAATGCCTGTTGTATTATGTGGAAATCCCACTTAAGGACACTCACAATTTTATACATGTTATTAGCAATATGTTAACAATACATACAAACATTAGCAATACATACATAGGTAAGAATATACTAGGAAAAACATCTTGTTGAAGATGACCCTTCTCATTGCAAAGAGTTTGACGGATGATCTGAGACTGAGAGTTTGAACTTTAGAGGTCTCTTTTAACCCAATATATTCTATGTTTCTATTTGGTGTAATACCAGAAATCTTCACATTCTTCAAAGGTGAATTCAATCATGCGCAAAGGGTATAGTCACATATGATGCATTGCTTCAAAGTAACACTTTAGTTCTCAAAAGAGGTATAATTGAGGGTACTACACAGGAACTTACACGGGGCTTATTCTGAATTAGAGAATAAATTGTTAACAGTAGGTTTTTCTTGGCAAAGCTCAGGTTTTAATATTTCTAGACCAAATTGCAAGATTTCTGAAAGAAAAACTTGATTATGGCCTCAAAAAATAGGCAGTTTATATATATATTCAAACTATAGTTATGAATATACAGATAGCCCTAGACTTTAAGGTCAGAAGAAAATATTTATCAAAAAAACCAACACAGCTTCTGGAACTACTTTGTATACCAACTTATGAAGAACAGAGAATACTAGAGAAACAAAGGAATCATCTAAAAACTTTTTGTCCTAGACCCAAAGTAGAATTTAGGCATTGAATTAGAGAAGAGCTAAATCAGAATTTAGAATTCTAATTTTAAATTTAAGTTCAGCCGTGCTGAAAAGCTTCTTCAGTATTCACTGAGCCCTAGAATCACACAAATTCTGGAAGGCATTCAGATTTCGGTACTATTTCCCCACATAACTACAGTGTTGCTTCTCTTTTTCTGCCCAGAGCCTTCTTGATGTTGATAAGTAAGGAAAGTGCCCAGAGAGGAAGCAGTATCGTAAAGAACTACTTCATTCTTCTTCATGCTGTTAACATGATTGTATAAAGATGTGGGGATAAATCAGCTAATGTTTTACATAAATTCACAGCTTAATCTGTTCTTTATATGTTTATTTAAAATTTCAGTAAAAGTTCTCATCCTGCTAATTTTTTTTCCTCACGCTTTTAACAGCAGCTCTGCAGATACTGTGGATTTTTGTGTTTTTTTATAAAGCCTTTTTCTGTCCCTATATATTTCTCTCCATTATGGACCAGTAGTGCAGTGTTATACTCTATGCTCTTTGAACGAGCCTCTAACACACGGTGATTTAAAGTCTTGTTTCAGCTCTTCAGTGTTCAAAGTGAATAACTGTTCTCTTTTGTACCCAGAAGACAAATGAATGCCAACAACCTGTAACTGCCTCTGATGCTTGACCTCTGTATTGAAAGTTTGTTATGTCACTCTGAAGAAATATAAACATGGAGAGATCATCTCAGTTGCCTCATAGCCCAAGTGCATGCCTTAAACTGAAAACACCTCTCTGACAAGAAACTAAATTTATGTAACTGCATGAATTGCGTTGAGGTGTTGCTGCTGCAGGTTTTCATTCAGGGCTTCACCAACAGAGATATGATGATATCGTACTCACTTAAGGAGGGAAGGGAACTTGGCTTTTCTTGCAGCCTGAATATTTAGTCATTAGCACTTTTTACAGGCAAATAAACAAAACAGGGTAATCAGTTCCGCACTGTAATGTAAAGTGGAAGACGTTTTATCTGTTTTGTTCAGAAGCACGATTTTGTGAAATCTGTGTTGCTTTCATAAATTAGCAGGTTTGTGAATGGGTGACACTTTCGGAGTCCCTTTTATTTTCCTCTGCTTCCACAAGAGAAATTGTGGCAGAAAATTGTCCGTTACTCTCTGTTTTTTGTGTTTATGTCATGAGGAAGAAAGTAGAGGGCATGAAAGAAAAACTGTCTCTTTTCTCTCTGTCAGCTGTGGGAGAGAGGATGTCAGCTATGGAGCCTGGAAGGACTTTTTTTTTTAAGCACACTGATAAGAGCAAGCTTTCTCTGACCCTCATGGTCTTAAAAAAATATTTGTACCATTGTTTTTGCCTACATATTTTGTTTTCTAAAGAACTTCCAGGTGAGCTGACCATGTTTGGTAAGGTACAGTTCAATATCATACTCACTGTTACTGCAGACAGAGCTGATGAGCTCACTAACACTGGTTAGGACTCATTCGTGTCCACTTCCCACATCCAGTAAATAAAGCATAAGATGAGATAATCCCTTAGGACAGAAATTTCTCATGGAACAAAGCTATACTTCATCTTTCATAAACAGCAGGCTTAACACCTAGAGATCTGGTCTTGTGAGACTGTGAAACTGTACATAGTTCATATGGGGAGGGGGGTGTGGAATGAATATGTTCCTGTAGATCCCTACAGTATCTTTAAGGAACATGTACAGATATAAAGGTTTGCTCTGCTCTGTGAAGGTGTTGAAATTTTTATAACCTCTGCCTCATGTTACCTGATCACAAGAAAATGATTGGTAGTGCATAGGAAACCAATGTTTATTTTGAGCAGAAATGAACAAACAGAAGGTGCACATACTAGAAAAATTTCAGATTCTACAAAAATGTGATAAACATCCTACTGAGTGAGGCCAGTTTCCTACACCACACCCGGCCTCTAACACTGGCAGTGGCATGTTTAGCCAGAACATGCGAATTTGGTCACCTGCCTTTTTCCTCTCCTGGGATTCACAGCCATTGACTATGTGATATATATGGATATGGGATAGAGTATTCATCCCTCCATATACTCTCTAGTATCTTAGCCCGACCTCTTTTTGAAACACTGATACCATCTGTCTGCACAGTCTCCTGTGACAACACATTTTAGAAGTTCATTACCTATTCAATTAAAAAAATCTAATTTTTTCCATCTGCTTTATATGATCTGTTGTGAGATTCAGAGCTTTGAAATTCCAGATCTTAGGAATTTTCTAAATAACAATTCTCACTGATTTTACTCCATCACCTTGATGAATATATAAACCTCATTTCTATTTACTTTCAGCCTTCTCTCCAAAAGTCTTATTTTATTTTTCCTCTCAAGGTAACCACTTTATTCCTGTAGCCATTTCTGTTGCCTTTTCTTGTACTTTTCTGACTTCAACTTGCCTTTCCAAAATGCTGAATGTCAATTAGGGTGTTCTAGTACCAAGCATCTGAAATGATCACTGAAGAACTAATGAATTGAAGCCTCATTCTGTTGATCCCTTAGCTCTGTAATATTTCTCTTCCCATCAGGAGTCACAGCATAACCTGCACATTTGTTGCCTTTCCAAATGTTAATACCATTTAGTGAGCGCACACTTGTGTGGATATCAGGAATAAGCAAAGCTTATTAAAAAATTCGCTGTCACTAGAAGTCCAGCTCAACAGTATTTCCTGGAAAATATTCCTTCAATACTTAGTCTTTTTATTTCAGTTATTTTGCTTGATTTCTGCAAATAGTTTTAGTAGAGAGATTTATTATAGAAATGTTCACTGGTATATAAAACTTACAAGCAAATATTGAAGAGTATTATTGTAAAAGGATTTTAAAATTCATGTGCACGAATATTTGGAAACTGAAGCTGAAATTTTGCACAGCTGACCTAGGGCAAAAATAAATTCAGTGAAATACTGTGCAATCATGGCCCTTATAACAACTTCTTATTATTGCAGATTTCCAAATAATTCTTTTACAATTAGATACAGCTATGAATTAATTACATTAATAATTAATTTATTCATTTCAAATAAATAAATCTAGGAAAATTATCAACTGTTCAAAGACAATTTGCCAAAAAAAAGGAAAATTTTATCTTATAATTTATTTACTATGTATAATTCTCCCAACTCTACATGAGTCACTGGTGCTCTGAACATCCATTATTTATATGCTTTTTTGTTTTGTTTGTTGTTTGGTTTTAGTAAAATCACTAAAGTTAGAAATGGGAAAATTTAAGGTTGTTCAATCTAATATATGAACTGGAATTTCAGCCAGTCTGTCTGCCATCTTTCTAAAGTTCAGCTGACTAAATTTCATCTGTGACCATTGCAAAAGCATGACTTCATTTCTTTTTCCCTTCAGTGTCTGCCCATACCAGTCCCAGGCTACTTTACTCATTTGAATTTAGGTCAATGACATAGTAAAATTTCAGAGTTATAAGGAAACCTTGAAAGTTGATAGAGTAATAGCTGTAATTTTCAGGGATGTTAAGCACACAAAGGTGCAACCATTGTTACCTCAGAGGAAGGAAAATTTAATCCAGTATTTCAGCAGATGGATGTACCAAAAAAGTCCTGACAATTTTGCATAGCCCAGCCTTGACTGATGTATTCCTACTCATGCACAAGATAGAAATTAGATTTTGAATGGTAGAGTCTGCACAGACCCAAAATTTCTTTCTTGGTCAAATTTAACATAGGAAAAAGATCGTGACACTCGTCATGCTAAAAATAAATTACAGGTGGACACAGCTTAATGAAAAGAAGTGAAGTGAAATCAAATTAAATGATCCGAACCTCATTTTTATTCCTGCCTGGCCTCTACCAAGGCACTGAGGAAGAAGCGGAGAAGACACCCTCAAGAGCAGGACAATATATTCCAGGTATGTGATTCTGCTCTGCCATCTTTGTGATGGTTGTGAAAATTTTTTTTGTGGGAGACCTCCAGGGCTTTGGCTCCCATTCTCTTCACCTGTTTCAGCACCATTCCTAGCTGTGTTCCTAATCATATCACAGTGCTTTTCTGATTCCCTGACTTAATGCAACAGATTTGGTGTCCTTGGAGTGCTAGCTTAGAAATCTGAATGGTGGGTCCAGCAGTGGAGAAATAGGAGAAAATGTTTATGTGTGATCTAAAAATATTTCCTGGTTGTAGATCTGGATTTATGATGTGGCCCTGCATATAGGTGTGTCCATTGCTCATGTTTGCATTCGGGGTGAAATCTTGACCAGCTCCCACCTCCACACAAGGTGCTTTCACTCCTGTCACTCATCCTGAGGAAGCTGCAAAAGGATTGCATCAAAACATCAGTACAGGGTCCTCCAAGATTGCCCACAGTGTTATCTTTAAACAGATTATCCACCTACTCTGATGCCAGACGTCAGCCTCCCCTTATCTCATCCCATCTCATGTCACGTGTTTCTCTCACACTATCCAGCTCAGCCTGTGAACCTCTCATTCTCATAGTGATTATCGTCTTGTGCCAAAACAAAACCTCTCAAGCCTGGACCGAGAAAATACCTGTGAATGAGGGGGTCCCTCTCATTGTCATCCTTTAACTCATCAGATGTTAAAACTCATCCAGACAACCTTTCTCCAGAACGGAGCAGAATGCTTTTCACTGGGAACTTTTCTACCAAGTCAATTACTTGGAGATGAATTTTCTTTCATTAAAGCCATCCATACAGGCAAAAATGTGCATTGCAAAATCATTGGTGTTGGTTTATCACTGCACATATACAAAAACAAGACAACTAAAAATCATTGCCTTTGTGTTTATACATTGGCAATTTCAATATATTTCATGATTACACACTGGCCAAAAGCAGTTTAAAGATATTAGCCTAACAAGTACAGCCTGCAATAATAAGAGGGCTCACTTTCCAGTCAGTTAGAATTATTAAAATATGTCTCTTAATTCTTTAGAGTGAGAAATGCAGGTAAATTATTTAAAATATACTTGGAAATTGATTTCTTTATTGTTATTACCTCGCTGAGTGAGATGTCTGGATTTGTGAATTTTTCATGGTTTTCATCTGAATCCAGATTCCAAATGCTCCATCAAGTTTTAAAATTCAGGAAAGAAGTCCATTACTGTTCTCAGTAGGTGTCACTTAAGTGTCTCTGCACTGCATCTGTCAAGATGAAAGAGCAATCAAAAAACTCTTTGGCCTCATATATGCAGTGTTTCTCCATGGTGCAAAAAAGAAATTCTCACGTTAAAGTAGTAAACCACATATTAGTTATAATGACACTTCCAAATAATATCTTTTCTGGAGAAAATTCCGGTGTTATTATGCACATGGCTCTCCAGTGACAATGTGGTTTCAGTTTTCTAAAAGGTGACAAAAAATATTGAATTGCAAGGACCTAATGGAAAACACTGGAATACATCTTACATTATTAGATTAACCATCTGTGTTAACAGCATACTAAAGTCATCTGATTTTTAAATTTTATATGTAATCTGATTTATTAATTTTATATATGCACAAAAATATTAATATACACAAATATTTTTTGATTCAGAAAAAGTATATTCAAATATCAAGAGAAATAAGCTATGATCACTGAAAATTACCATAACCATTTAAAGTCAGGTTTGAACTACTATACAGGAAAAATGCTACTTATTGCTTACTGTATTAATTGTTGATTTCATAGGTTTTCTGTATTGAACCTTATCTGAACTGCAGTTATTTGTTGCAGATTGAGGTATCAAGAAATCAAGTATAAAAAATTAGGAAATTTCTTATCCCTTTTAGTGCCAAGGTTAAATTACAGGAGATCTGTAGAACCTTACTGTTCTCTAACAGGATTTTAAAAAATTATAAATATTTCTTGGCCCTTTAAGTAAGATCTTGATTTCCAGATTTTATAACAGCACAGCTTTAATCTCTGGTCTGACACTTTCGCATTCAAAGTGTCCAAATTTGTCTGATATTTTAGTATGAAGAAGGACAAAAGGGAGGTGGGAGAGGAAGGTGGAGCAAGGGTGGGTGTAGGAGTGAGAATTCAACCACCCCTGAAAGTGAAGATATGTTTTTCCCTTGTTAAAAATTATCTCTTTCTTAGTGTTAAAATGAATGTGATAACCTTTTCTATGATCATTTCTTCATCTGGAGTCCATTTTATTTGGAGAAAATACTAGAAGTTTGTCAAGAGAATATATTTGTGTAAACACATTCATTGTCAGTCCCACTAAAATCTATTCGGATTTGGCCATGCTTTTAAGCTTCTTTTAAAATTAAAATTTTCTATTCTCTGCTACTGGCAAGTATCTGTGAAAAGCATCTCATTCTTATTCAAGGAGGAAAGAGTGTCTCCATGAATACCTGTGGGCTCCCTTGGTAGTGTTCCATACATAGTCCAGGCCAGCTCATCCGCAATACGGGGATGAAATACAAGCCTCAAAATAATGCCATGGGATAACAAGAGAGGAGGGGGATGTCACTATACACTTTGAAAAACTAAAGAAGTACAGTCAAAACTACACTGAGAAACATTATCAAAGATGTAAAGTCATACACTGAGTTTAGTTGCTGCCACACCTGGAATTGCTCGAGCAACCTTTATTCAGTTCCTATCCATATGCATTATGACACAGAACTATCAGAGTAGTTAGACAACAAAAATTGAGTTGGCATCATATTTTAGCACTTGAACTCTGCTTTGGCTTCCAGCATCAAGGCCATCAAAGTCCATTAAGTGCACAGGGGAAACTGGGTCTGTACATGTTTTCATACCATGGTCCTGGCCTCACGTTAACTTGTTCTTGGAGATACTCTGACACTAAGGAACCAATTCATACAAACCTCTTGTTATCCTTTTTACGATTTTATAGATGTTTACAACTCATTTTAATGTACAAAAGACTTAATCATGAGAGAGAAACAATTCTTCACCACCTCTCGTAAAGCTTACCCAATGAAAGAAGTGCAAGGCATGGGAAGAAAGATCTTGAAAGAGAAATGCACACTTGATTAAAAAAATACAGAAACAGCATAGGACCCCATTGCAAATTGAACTCTCCAAACATGCAGCAGCCATCTGAAAGATTTTAATGTAAGAATTTGAACTTTTTATGAAAGTAAATGAAACTACAGAGAAAACTGAGGAAAAGGGGATTTTTCTCTTGCTATTCTTATTAAGTCCATGACATTAGATTTACTGAAAAGTCTTCCATTAAAATGATCAAGAAGAAGCCAATTATCAGACAGAGCTACAGAAATTAAAAGAATGTTACACTGATAGTGAGGATGTACATAAAGAATTAATCTCAAAAACGGAGACACTGGCCTCTCATTAATTGCCCAATATGAACATCATGTACTTTGGAATGAAATTCAAAATGTTTGCATGCTGAACAGCCCAATTAGCATCTTGTTGCCTGGAGCTAAGAAGTAGGAATGGATCAGAACAGGGGTGCATCCTAATTCTTGCAGTTTAACTGCAAAGAACAAAATGGGGTATTTTTATATGTTTAGATAGCACAGCTCAGAGCCACCTCGTGGAGGCAGGTGACTATATATTATTTCCAAAGAAAAAAGGGGTCAATACTGTTAAAAACCAGCCAGAGAAGGAGCTCCTTCTGACTGTAGCATTGCTTTTTGTGAGTGGTGATAATTCTGGATCATATTAAATGTGTTTTGAGAGCACTGGCTGAGGCAAAGCCCTGGAGGATGAAAGCAGACAAATGCATAGCTTCTAGACACCAGACAGAAGCCACAGCACAAGCTGGTTGCTGAGTTGCCCAGACTGTAAAGTCTTGGCATGCTTTAGTGCCTGTGGAGCTCTGAAGTTAAAAATTATGAAAGGAAAGGTAATGAGAACTTAAGTACCTCTAAGATTAGCTGGCAGCCAACAGTACACTCCCAGTGTTTGTAGTTTTGGAGGCAGGACCCCAGACTGCTCATCTTGAATTCAGTGCAGGGTTAGTGTGGCAGATTTAGGTGCGTTCTTTCATTATGTGATTGTTTGCTGGTTTTCCAATGAAGATCTTTATTTGTGACACAAACCAGGGATGAACTAATGTTGTCATTAATAAAGTTGTTGCCTCCTTCATTCCCATGTTAGTGCAGGAACAAGAAGGTATTAGTGAATGTATCTTGTAAATACAGCTGATGATGAGAGGTAATACTGTCTTGCCATTGTCAACACCCTGGAGAATCAAGTCCTGTACTGCCCTGTCATGATGTTTAGCAAGCTCCTTACACCAGGCTTTTCACAAGGAATCTCTAAATGTACGTCCCTCATTTTTTGTGTACCTGGGCTGACCTCATGCCATGGTACGGAGAGAAGCAGCAGTGATGAACAAAGCCAATGGAAGGTGTGTTTTAGAGGATATCTCTGGTGAGTTTTTGAAAACCAGTTGGGTAAGGTATTTCAGGCTGGACTTAAAACAATTGGAAACTTCCAACTTTAGTGTCTGTGAGGTTCAGCACTTTGTAAAGTGAAAATAGCTACATCTCTCTACTTCGCACTGTTATTTTGAAAATAAATTCTTATATTACAGTGGCATGGAAAAACACTGAGGAAAAGTAGAGTCTGTGTTCAGATTGGGATTTCAGCTAAAGTGAGCTAAAGTAAAAGATATGAGAGGCGCAAAGTGAAGACAACCCAGTATTAAACATTATCTCATTATCCCAATGTCAATCATTCTGCATGCTGAATGAAATGGTAAACTTCTGTGGAGAACAGCATGCGATTAATTAGCGGCACACTATTTTTAAAAGTCACATATACAAGAGCCCTGAACTAAAATTTTACTGTAAACTTTAATACTGACACCCTAAAACTTCAGTGATTTGCTTTTTTAAACTTCATATTATTCCACACTGTTCTTTAGAATTATATATACATTTAAATATATATATATATATATATATATATATATATATATATATATATATGATAGTGTGATGGAGAGGCTGCATAACTATTTAGGAGGTTTGTGGATTTGGGGGGTTTTTTGGGTTTTTTTCGATGAACAGTGAATAACCCATTCTGACAGTAAGAATGCTTCTTGAAAGGATTATCTTGCAATCTGTCTGATTATATTTTACATATATCACATTTTGATATAAAGAATTATCCCTTGCAAGTTGGCAATTTTTTTGGTAAAGGATTTTAAGGAAATTTTTTTATTGAAGGTAAAGATTTTTTGTTTTCCAATTCACTGACTTACAATGATCAGTTCACTTATGTAGCAGGAACAGGAAAAACCTTTCTCAAGGGTTTTGCAAGGGATGAGTCTGATAGGTTTTCCTTTAAAAGCTGATAGTCAGTAGTATTCACCCTGGATTTTTTAGTGTGAAGTGTAGGTAAGGAGAAAGGGAAACACTCTATCATGCTTTGTTTCTGTTTTAATAGGGAACTTTTAATATACTGAGAGTGTTAAAAAGTTAGAAGTAAGCATAGAGGTGATGAATTAGTAGGCACATTACAGGTAACACAGGAAATTTACTGAAAAAAATGCACAGCAATATTTGTTCTGTGACCAGTCACAGTAATTATTCTCTCTCCACAATACAGTCTCAGGAAGTTAGTTGCTTTTTTAAATTAATATCTACAGTTGCAACCATTTTACTTTAAAGGGAATCTTTCAATGTAATATGAATGTAATAGTTGGTATCCCAGTCTTTATTAAAAGGATGCAACCTCTTGATAAAGTGCCAGCAAAAGTGATTTTTCCACATGCAAAATTAATCTTGATATTTGTGAGCCAGAGATCAGTGACAATTTAAAAATTCATGTGTAAACAAAATGTAATTATTCCACTTCAACCATAAATATAAATGTCTGTCTATCTCAACTCATGCATTTCTTTCTTTCTAGATATTTTCCAAGGAGTTTTTGGTGGAGTGAGGAATGTGAATTGCAGCTATTTCTAACTGTTAAAAATAAACAAAATATATAAAAAGTGATGGGAAGGTGTGTTTCTTCCAGGAATGCATACTACATGAAATGTGAATAAGCAACTGAGAGCAAAATTAAATTCTATCACAAAAAATTTACTGTCCTGTTTTTATATGTTTTCAGCCTCTTTCTTGTTTGAACTTTTTAAAAGAAAAATCTTGATTATATAAGGAATTAGCTGAAGAAAGCAAAATCTGAATTTCTTATAACTGGAGATGTAGATGGAGAGACACATAGCGTACAGCCATTCAAGAGCCTGATTGAAGGTCTACAACTTCTAGAGTTAAAAATGCTTCAGTGTGTCCAGGAAACATTTTGAAGAACTTCAGGTGAAGACAGAAATTCAATACTGTTTAGGTTTGTACTTCCTTTTTATTTTGGATGAATTTATGTCTACAGTACAAAGCATCAAAGTCCGGAGGAGAAAAACTCCATGAACTGTTCAGAAGGTGCATCTGAAATAGTGTTGAATCTGTGGCATATACAGGAGGTATGAAACATATAGGTACAGGCAGCAGTCA
Source organism: Acanthiza pusilla (assembly GCA_036630365.1). Classification (NCBI taxonomy): domain Eukaryota; kingdom Metazoa; phylum Chordata; class Aves; order Passeriformes; family Acanthizidae; genus Acanthiza; species Acanthiza pusilla. Next base: position 34,465,797 of record JAXCHO010000034.1, read on the forward strand.
GAAAATATCAAGAAGATTCCCTGGTCAGGTTAGAATCACATACAGTGGAAGGCCAGGATACAACAGTTACAAGTTGCCACAAGGCCCTGAACAACTAATTTAATCTTGAAGCTCATTCTGATTTAGTCAGAAGATTGGATTAGGTCACCTGCGGAGGTCCCTTCCAACCAACCTCTTCTTTGGTTCTGCAAGTAAGAACTTGACCTGATGGGCTGATGAGGCATGTGCTATTCCCTGGGGTATGGAGCTGTGGAGGTCTGTAAAACCTTATATAGCCTTAGAGTTTGATTTCACCAAACTTGTTTAAGAAATTTTCTGGCTTTTTATCTGTAAAATTAATAATTGTGGTTTAGTGAAATTTACAGATATAAAGCAATAAACTCTTTTCATCTAATATTTACTTGTAACTAGGATGTGAGAAGAGATGACACAACTTTCTTGTTTTATCTTCATATGAGATGATGATTCTGATTTATATTTTAACTTAAAAATTTTGCTGGGCTCTGTTTTTACAATGACTGCTCAATAAAAGTGAATGTTTAGGGCAAGTTTATAGCCCACAGTGTTTTAAATACCTTGAACTATCTAAATGACAAAGTAAAATAGACACTTTTAAGTGGAAACAAAATAATATTTTTCTAGAGAATATTATGAGTTCTTCCTAAGAGAAAATTTAAGCAGAACTTAACAACATGTGAACTGTAAATCTGATAGTTGATTTCTGAAGTGTGACTATGTAATGTGCTGATAAAGTAAACCTATTAAATCAGAGAGAAAATCTACAGTTTCATAACTATTGCCTACACTTGAACTGAAGTGTACCTTTTTTGCTAGTCATTAGGAACTGAAAAAAATCCTAGATAATATAGTATATAACACATAGCATTGTAATCTGGTTTAATGTAATTGAGATATGTGGATTTTCTTTCTTCAACTGTAACTTTAACTGTATTAATTGTCATATTCATCTGTTTGCTTTTTGCTTGCTGAAGGGGCAGTTCTGTTCTCAGCCTTCATAAGGGGCTGCAATTATAACATTCATAAAATCAGCTAGTCATAAACATGTCACATAAAGTATTTCACAGAGTTTATGTGAAAGGAAATTGAAGTCTCTTGGAAATGGAACTGAATCTTGTCCAAACAACCTTCGATACACTAATCCAACTTTATTGTTTTTGTATATTACAGGCTTCTTTATCCATGCATACTATCATTAACCATACAGTATGTTTTGATAAATGTTCCCCTTCCTGGAAACTCGTGCAGTTCTTTGACCACTGTCTCTGTTGGTGGTGCTTTTTCATTAAGTCTAAACTGAAAAAAGAGTTGTCATATTTAAGTGAAACTGATAAAATAAAAAAGTAATTACCTCCCAAGGTGTCTGTGTGTTAGAACTATCTGTCTGCACTTTAAAACTCCTAGATAATTGGTTAATATTTGAGAAATAATAAACAGTTATACCTAAGGCTAATAGCACTACTTAATTTTTATTAAAGATCTACAATGGCCAGGGTCACCATGTAATTTGAATTAGTCAGGCAATAATACCAAACAGGACTCAGGATATGAGTTACGATCTATTTTGGGGGAGCAGTTCCTTCATATGATGAAGGGAACAATAAAGAAAAAAACCTGTGGTATGGATTTCAGGCTACCTATACTTCTACCTATACATATTTTGGTTGTAAAATCAACATAAATGCTGTTTTGATCTGCATCATAGTCCCTCAGAGTTTTCCTCTGCCTCACAGGCACTTAGTTATGAGTTTGTTGGGCCATTCAGACTTGATGCTGGTCCTGGCCAGAATCCATGGTATGCACTCATGGGTGATGGCTCATGGAGCAACCTCAAAAGAGTGGACTAGTCCAATCTTCCCTCTGTCCAGAAGGATGTACACATCTGTCTGCATCATGACTCAGTTATCAGTTCACCATTATCTTGAAGTTCAGCCTTGCATGTAAATGTTGCTGTCATGCATAAGCACATGCTCAAGCAAAAGGTAGGTCCAGATGTGGAAGGGAAAAGTTGACTTGTGTCCTCATCGTATGTGTATGAGGTGTCCCCTCCACAAACGAAACAGGTTAGACTCTGAATACAATACAGACACTTCAAATTTGGCTCCAAGTGTTAGGATAATGATTTCAGACTCTTATGGCTGCTTAAAATCCAACAGTAAATTTGGTAAACCTGTGGATTAGGTCATGTGTAAATTTGATTTTAATGTCTGTGTAACTGAAGTTTCTCTTTCTTCTTATTCCCCTGAGCTTTCAGAGCTGTCTGATTCTGTCAGTGATGCAGGCATTTCATCACGCAGTGCACTGGCTGTGTTCCCATATGTGCTTCTGTACCTGCAGCTGATCAGGCCAGCAGGCTCCTGTGTCCCATAGATGGAAAGACCCAAAGCAGGTGACTCTGGGGGGTGTCAGACCACAGCCCTGCACAGTCTGTGCTGTGCTCTGCTCTCTTTGGCTGTTTGTGACTCCCGGGGGTACAAACACCGTGTTTAATGACATGTGGAAGTATCAGACTGAGGGCTCAGTACCAGCAGCAGCTCTGCTTGTGTTTATGTAGAAGAGCATATGACATCCCCAGGAGCATGGCTAACGAGGAGCATGGTTTAGGCACCCACAGGGCTGTAAGTAACTTTTCCTGCTATGCTGAGATAAAACTTCTAAAAAGAGGGGTTGGGAACTTCTATGATTAGTTTGGGGTTTTGCTATAGCAAACCCAATGCAAAGTGAAAATTTTAACAGAACTGTCTTTTTGAAATTTTTTTTTGACAGTATAGCTGACCAGAGGCATTTATGAACCCCAATCAGGGAACTTCTGAAAAGCTCCTGCTAGTCTCCCATTCCAAAGGGGGAAAAGGATATCACTGGTGCTCCTGCTCAGATTTTTCTGACTGATCTGAGCTTTTGCTATAGTAAGGCAAAGGCTTAGGGCCAAGAAAAGATATTTTCATCAGCATTTTTTTCTGAGGAAATGGTGACTTTAATCAAGATCCAAACCTGTAAAACATTATCTCCATAAATTCATAATTTTTTAGAACTCTTTGATGGAAAATTGAAGCCCTTCCAGGTGTTTCTACTTGGAGTGAAGGAAAAGTTCAGTAGAAATCCAATTATCAATGGAAAAGCAGGATGATGGAAATTTTTCAAAGGTTTGCAATTTATTATTAGCATTTGCCCTCTCTTTCTTAGCCAGACATGGGCTTTTGCTTTCTAAAAAGATATTGTCTGACATGCCTTGGTTACTTTCAGTTGCCTAATTTTGATTCTGCAAGAACTGGTTGTGTTCCAGTTTTCTCACATTTTATGCTAGTCAACCTTCTTCAAACGCTCTCACTCTTAATACTGGAAATTATGGAAGAGAAAAACAAGCTTTAGCATTTGTAACAATTGCCACAAAGTGGTGAAGCTCTGTGACAGAAGGAACACAATAGTGAGGAAATGAAGTGCTGTTTGGGACGAAGGGCATATAGCTGGCTGTGGTTTTCACTTTTCATTGTGTTCTTTCTCACCTGTTTGAAGGTTTCCTCTCTACGTGTCACTTCTATGCTGTTAGAAGTTATGTCTTTTGTTAAATAATTCAGAGCTTTCCAGTCTGCCAATCAGGGAAGGATTAAAGCTATGGTGTTTGGGTTTTTTTCTTTCTTTCTTACTCTTTTCTCTCTCTTTTTCTCTTTCTTTCTTTCTTTCTTTCTTTCTTTGCTTGCTGCTCTCTATTTCTTTTACAAAACAGAAAAGGAGAAGGCAAAATGAAAAAAAAAATTAATATCCATTACAGATGTACTATAGCTGTGTTAAATTGTTCCTGAAAGAAGTAGGAGGCAGAGTTCATATTAGGAATCATATTTTGCACCCTGCTTTTTTGTGAAAACAAACATTTTATTAAATCACGTCACTGTTTATGATTTAACTTTTTAATTCTAACTTGCTTTTCTACTTCTAATTCATGATGTTTTAAGTGAAATCTTATTCACAAGATTCAGAATATGAAACTTATTTAAAGATACAATTTGCATACAAAATTATGAACCAATTTTAAAATAACAGAAATTCCATTGGTTTGGGCTTGTCTTCATTTATATGGAAATATAAAAAGTATTTACTTGAGGTAGATCACTCTAGATCCACTTTGAGATTTTCTTGACCTTTGTCCTCTTGCATTGTGTTTTAGCAAGGAAACAGCAAGCTCCTCCACCACCTTGGACAATAATCTCAGTGAAACTGATGCCCCAACACTGTGAAACATACAATAATCTAGAAAGATCTAAAATATAAATTGCTGAAATTTAGCCATAACATTAACGATTCAGTTTTGTTTCCCTTCTTCCAGGCAATATTCTTGAGAAATGAATGGCAATAAACCATGAGTAGTATCAGCTGACAAACGTGTTCCAGGCTTGTCTTTGTCCAGTGGTTGCAGAAATTGATAAATATTCCCAGAATCAGACAAAGGATTTTATTAATTTACTCAGTGGTTTTGTGGATAATCCATTACATTTGGCCACAAGCCCAACTTCGTGACATGGGAAGGGTTGTCAAAACCACTTTAAATTGGCTTTGTTCACTCTCATCACAGCTGTCAGAGGGTTGTGATGGGCAGAATATCTAAAAAAACCCTTTAGAATCCTTTGTCTCATGAAAAAAAGTACATTGTATATTATGCTATTGAATCCTATTGTGCAGTATCAATGTAAGCCCATAAACCAGAGATTTTATTGACCTAGATGCAGAATTTCCAGACATCTGACTGGTCTTCTTCTCTTCTCACCCTCTACCATCAACATCATCATCAAGCTGCCCATATGTTTGTGGGAAATAAGGACTTGGATAAAACCCAGGAGCCTTCAGATTAACTAAAGCATGAATAAGGAAACACATTACAAAACTGACAGACAAGTTGAGAAAGTACTTATCTACTGGCTGCCAAGGAATGTGTGCGTTGAAGGTCCTACTGCATTTGTACCTTAACCTGTACGGTGAAATAGCAGCATTCACTATTGCACACTTTCCTGTTTTCCTTACCTGCCTGTCTGAACATTAAACATTTGTCTCAGTGAGAGAAAAAGCTCATTTGTTTGTCCTAAAAAACGATGCCATTTTTTTTTGGGTCGTATCTCACAAGTGAGCTGTAATGGAGTTGTTTCCATGAATGTGCTTAGATCTTCTGTAGTAAGGAAAAAGTTGATCATATGGTAGAGAGCAGTGCTTTACATGTAGCCAAACAGATTTTGATACAAAATGCTCAACTAACTGGATTTTTTTCCTTTTCAGAAAACATACCTCTATCCTTAAGCTTGTCTTCTCTGCAGTGCTGGTGCCTGTGCAGAGGTTATCAGCTGAGGCAAGTTGAGCACACAATGCTGTTAACAGGGCATGGTCTCTTGCAAATAATGTTAGCATCTTTCTCTATCTCTTTCCTTTGTCTGCAGAACCAGTTTAGTCTCCTGACATCCACCAGTTTCAAAGTTCACTTGCTAAACTTGATTCTTCCTGAGGTATGCCTTAGATCTGTCTGTCAATGTAGCAAAGTTTTATTCTCATATTCAAGTTATTTTATAAAGAATGTGAGGACTGAAAATAAGCATATTTGTAATTTAAATGCAGAACTTTAAACTGAGGGGTTTCTCTTGAAGCTGGATGCAGAAGATCTTTGTGTCATTTACCTTCTTGTTTTGAATGTTTGTAATAATAATTAGTGTACTTAACTTGCATTGATTGTATACACTAAATCCTGATAGATGTTGTGATAGTCTGATAGTCTGATTCTGATACTTGCTATACAAGTGGAATACTCAGAAAAAGTGAATATTTTAGTAATTCTGACCTCATTTACATTCATATAAGTATATGAAATCATAGACCACTCATGAAAAAAGTACTGCGAAAAACATAGTTAAATCTAGTCTCATAATCTTTGATGCAGTTTTATTTTCTACTTTTACAGTTAGCCCTTGTATAAATCTTCACTGTTCTCCAAAGAGAAACCTATTGTGAATGGTATCTGATGCAGCGGTAACACAAATCTTTCATTATGTTTTATAGTATCAAAAGTAAAACAGAGCTATAGAACATAACATGGACATATTTGTTTTGCAAAGGTGGAAAAATACCTCTGAAAACAATCTGATCCTGTGCCTTTTGCTGCATAAGGATTTGGCTTCATAAGAAACAAAGTTCTTTGTCCTTCTCTCCCTGTGAGATCCTGTAAGGTGATGATTACAGCTAGTTCCTGAGGGGATCACTCAAGCCTATCTGAGTGAAGGAAGAGCTGGATCCCAAATCTAGACGTGCTCTCTCTGGAAAATGGACTCTGTGCCTTGCATCTGAAATCTTTGCTGCACAAAGATATCTATCAAGATAATCTATCAAGGGTTTATCATGTCCTTCATGAAGAAAGCACAAATGTTCTGTCTGCCTCTGGATGACAAAGCAGTTCCCTAAATCCTGTTTCTCATGTCTGACTGAGACGTGTGCAGCCTTGCAAGCCAGGCTCTGCTGTGTAACTAAATAAAGATATTGGCCCATAGGAAGAGCTGAACTACTTGCCTCAGGCTCTTCAAGGTTTTGCTGGTACTTGGACATAATCAGTCCAGATCACTCTCAGTAACTTGCTTCCCAAAGTCCAGCCTGATTAACTGGATCACTTGTAGAGTTTTGCAATACATTAATCTCTGTAGTGTATATTGAACAGCTTATTTGTTTGTTTTGCATTGCTACAAAAGGGTCCTTAACACATATTTCTAAAAACAAGGTTTAGTATTCTGCTTTGCTGCAGGGTTGCCCACTCTGAAGTGAAAGGTGAAAAATGTCACTAACTAGGAAACTTAAGTTTTATCTCACTAAGGCAGACCTAGTGGCCCACATCATTAAAATATTATTTGGGACATATTTTGGAGGCAAGTATCCTAAAAAATCCAAACCTTATTTAAAAAAAAAAAAAAAAAAAGAAGTTCTCCTTGTCTGTTAATACATAAGATGGTAAAAACCTTTGCACAAGGTGAGACAAACTGCCTGGCAATGAATGTTTTAAGTGCAAACAAGTGAGCAGATACTCTTGACCATATTCTTCAAAGTTGCTTCAAACAAAAATGTTACCTTTTTAGTACCTCCCCTGTCTCAACAGTGTTTGTTGCATATATTACATTTGCTTCAAGGTGATTTGAATGTACATACTCCGTGTTTGAAAACTTCTTTGTTTTCCATTCATGAAAGATCATTTATTCACATTTGATTTTATCCCCCTTGTCTTTGTCCTTATTTGGACTTCACATGCCTGGCAGATACAAATGTATAGAAAATAATCCATATTGCTTTATATTGGATTCATGTATATTACAAAGGAAAATTCCCATAGCATTAGGGTTTTGTGTGTATAAATTCATCTTAGAAGTGTACCCTTAGTGAGAGCAGCATATTAAGAAACTAAGACAGAAGATGAATTTCAACATTAGAATGGTTCTGATTCCTCCAAGACAGTTTGGGTTCTAATGATCCTGATTAAAGAAAAAGGAGGCTAATGAAGAAGGCACAGGTAAGTATTTCATGTCGCTTTTTGGTGTGTTATAGTTAAGATAAGACCTATTGGTACAATCTGTCAGTTACAACCGAACAACACAGAAAATTTAAAAAACAGAGATTGAATTAGCCTTAAAATAATAATATAACAGTTCTTTCCATTGCTTCTCCATTTTTAAATTTGTGCAATATCAAGTAGCAGAAGGGAAAATGGCCATAAATGTATAATACCACATTTAATTTTTTTCTTCAAAAATTAAAGCTTGTTTATAATTAGCTAAATAAGCAGTTCTGCACATTAACAGTGATTTAAGTTTCTCTAGGCCTTCTCAATCCTTTGTACATGCATCACAGCTACGACTTCTAATAATGTTTTTAAAAATATAGCCAGTGTCCTGAGCAATCATCGAGTTCTGCTTAATTATGACCCATTTATAGAGACCTTCCTGTATTTTCTCTCTAAAAAAAAATAAGGACACAGTTCATTCCCTCTAATTTTACAATAAGAATTTCAAATGTTTGAATTGCATTTAGAGGTTTTTTCTCTTTTGTTTACATCTTTGGGAATCATGTAGGGCTTAATTAACCCCTTGTCTTATATATAATGTTAATCTAACTGTGTGGCATTCCCTTCAGTGCAATCCCATCTCTTGGAATGATCTGCCCATCCATGAGCAGATGAAGAAGTTAGGGTCTGTAAGTGGCTGAGATGAGAAAAGGAAGGACTTACAAAAATTCTGTCTGTTGGGGGTCACTGAATGTGGATGTGCCACCTCTGACTCACTGCAAACCAAGCCTGCTGAAGTCCTCCATAGGACCTAATGATCATGAAGCTGAATACCTTCCAATTCAAAATAGAGTTTCTTTGTACTCTGGGTCACTGTGGTTTAATTTTTATTCCAATATTATCATTTAAAAGTACCGTGTGGCTATGGATTTTAATTATAATAATATAGCACATATGATAATGCTCTAGCATTCAAAATAATCCAAAATAATTTGAAAATAATGATATAATAATTGCCCTCTTTACACATGGTACTTATGTAATTTTTACAGGATAAACTGATCTCATTTAAATTACCTATTTGATTATGTAATGTATGCTTTGTGAGATAGTGTTACCCAGTCCATTTATGTGTCCATTTTGATTGACATCACTTTCACACTAACTACTTTCCTTCTGTATTCAGCTGAAATAGACGAAATTCATCATGCACTGAATGGAAACTTAAGAATAAGTGTTTAGATAATTGGGCATCAGGGATTCTTGGAAGTCTTTATTATGTGAGAGTGCCCAAATAACATCTGTTACTACATTCCTGTTATTCAGGGTTGCTTTGTAGTTATTGGGTCTTCAGGGACATCAGAAGCAAGAAACAAAGATATGCTGAATAAAATCCACTTTATGTAAAGCCTTTTACACCCATCTAGTTAGTGAATGTGGCCTGGTTTAGGATAAGACTGAATATCAGTAAAGAAAGGCGTGACTGGTTTTTGATGCTCAAAACCAGCCATGTGTAAGGAATACAGATAGAAGTTGTTTAGGAGGGTACCAATGCCTTGACACTTGGTGAAACCAAAAGGGACCTAGCTTTTTCAAGCATTGTTTCAACATCAGTAATTTTCCCCCAAATACCAATAATTCCCAGTATATTCTCTAGAGAAGTTCATATCATAGGTTCAAAGGAAATGTAATTAAAGATAAAAAACATAAAAAATGAATTGTTTGAGAACAAAGGAGGAAACAGGTATGGCATGAAGGGCCAAGCTCCTCAGAGATTAGAAGCAGCTAGTCAATTGTAAAACAACAGTTTACTGGAATTATACCTGTTGTCTGTCCCCAAACCAATTTATTTATATCCCAGCTCCTTCCATAGACTGGTTTAATGGTGAATTATTGTAGAATAAGTGAGAGATTTGGCTTTTCAGTTGACTGAAGATTAATTTTTATCATCTCTCAACATTATGCATGCACTCTTTCCTTCTAATTATGTTTCAAGGCTCTACTTTGGAACAGAAATTGTTAATGGTTTTGATTTAGCACTGATTTAGCACCCACTGCTAATGAAGCACATCTTTATCTCCTGAAATCTTGAAAGCCAGCAACAGGTATTTTTTAAGTGTGTTGTTCTCAGGAAGTCCACCAGCTTTTTGTCTGTTCTCTATTCTGTTAAAGAGATGTGATCACAACTTGGCTTTTACTGCATATGATGACACCTGGAATTCAAAGGTAGATTTCTTTCTGTGATGTGATAGCCAAGATAAAACTGATGAGAAAGGAGGGACGAAATTGGGTTTTCTCTAAGGAAAATCAGGTGTATGACACTGTGCTGCTATTAGCATTTCTTATGGCACAATTTTAAAATGAAGAGGGGAGGTGACTTTGAAATAATTTAGGAACATGTTCTGTGGCAATGTATGGACAGGAAACTGACAGTCAGGCAATCGGTGGTTAAAGAAATGAGTTTTCCACATGTTCCATTTCACTTTAGTGACTTTCAGCATGCTTCACTTCTATTGACTAATGGTTATACAGAAGCTTTTATCTTCCACTAGTATTATCTCAGATGATTATAAAATGAAGCTGTACTTAAAAACATAAGAAAATGAGAGAATTGTTTAATTATTATTCATTCTTAAACAGCAGTGAATAAAAATATGTGAAATTAAAATTCACAGGCTTAGGAATTCAGAGGATCTTTTTCCTATATTTTTTAAAAGCATACCTCTTTTTTTAATTAATGGAAGATTAAAACCTAATTATCATTCCATAGTTAAAATATTGTATCAGACCTCTTCATGTCTAAATTATAGTTTTGGATAGCCAGAATACCAAAGCAGGGCTCTTTGCATTTTCAGACATATATTACCATTTATGTTCTGGTCTCTTGTGTGCCACTGGAGAGTTTTGCTGCATTCCTGTGCTTTAGTTTTCCTATCTGTAAAATGGTGATGACAGCACTGACCTCTTTAATTTTTTTACACCCAAAATCCTCTAATTCATTCAGGTGAGCAGAAGCTGGCAAAACTTGCTCACGGTTGTGAAAATAGGGGGCTGTGGTTTAAGAGTGACCTTGAAGACTTTACAGGGGCTAACGTGGGTCTGTGAGAGCAGCTGTACTCAGGATTATGTAGATGCCTAAAACAGATGTCTGTATGGAAGTAAATCACCAGCATGAAAGCTAGGCAGCAAAAGGAAAGCTAAGGAAGCAGTAATGAACTGAGTCTAGAGCTGCTCCCAGCTCTGCCTGTACCACCAGCTCTCTGGGCAACAGAGGCTGTGTGGGTCACACAGGAGGGGGCAGAGGGGACGTCAGCCCCCAGATCTGTGGCTCCCTGATGGGGAACACAGCCTCTTGACATCATTTAGTCCCTAGCAGTGGCTTCTCAAGCTCTTTTCCTAAACTAATTTTCAGCACAGCATTAGATACAAAGATATTTAGAATCTAGTGGTCCTTGTCCCTCCTATAGGGCTGTGTTATAACCTGCTAATTAGTTATCTAATGTATTTCTTATCATCTTCAGCAGTGGCAGTCATATGTCAGTCTTCCATTGAAGGTTCTATTGACCAATAAATAAAATCTGCTTCTAAGTTAATAGTTTATAATCAATTTTAGCCAGTATGCCATTGAAAACAAAGTAATGTTATTCATATTTGCTTTTTTCAAATAGGGAACTATATAATATGGGATTTCTTGGTATTCCCTCCCTAACTACTGCTCTGATTTTGTCTCTTACTTGCTTACTCCAGGTGTTCCAATCCCTTTTGCAATGGCTACAAATTTTGGTGAAATTATTTCTCTCTGTTTTCCACTACTCTTCTGCTAATTTTAATAAGTTGCTGATAAAGTCAGTACAGAAGAACTGCTCAGAATAATAATTTCTTCTGAACATCCTTAACTGCAAGCAAGGAAAGAAGGCAAAAAAGGAAGCAGATTTTAAGTACTGTTTCTCCTGCAGTCTGTCACCATCTTCAGTATCCACAATGTGTCATGAACCTCATGAGATATGAAAAGATCACTTGTGTTTTGTGCATGATTAAAAAATGCAAGGAATTTCCTGTAATGAAATAACTACAGCATTCTGAAAAAAAAAAAAAAATCTGAAGCCCAAAATTCAGATATGCTTTTGGATGGAATTTTGTGATCGTTTAGTATCAAATGATGGTATGATAAGCCTAAGCCTTATATTCTTTTTTTTTGCAATAACAATATATTCTGTTAAGAAGTAGCAAAAAAACCCTGTGAAATAAACAAAGGAATATGTTACATTATTAAAATGATTATTTACGGCTTCTGAAACCAGCCTGTTTTTAAATTCATACCTCCTACTGAGTTATTTTCTATACATTCAAGGCAACATTTTCCAAAGATGTTTTTCTTTTTCTTCTTCTGAAGTAGTTTTTAAGACATTATTTCAAATTATTTGCCAATTAGACTATAATTATAGAAAGCTATCAGACTGCTTACCATAATCCACTGGTTCACTAAAAAATTCAGCTGCTTTGTATTTGGTTTCTGCTTGTAATTTGTACACCATCAGTGTGTACAAATTTGCAGCATTCCTTCTATCTGTGTCTCTCCAGCCCTTCATAACTGTCTCTGTCTGTTATTGTTAAAGGGAAAAATATTCTCTGCTGTCTTTTTCTTTAAAAAAAAAAAAAAAAAGTAATCTGAATCCTTCCACATTAGATAGAAAATATTCCAGCCCTTGATAGAGGTGCTGGTACAGATAAAATCCAAACCAAGATCCACATGAACATTATTGGATTTATTGCTTTCTATCTATCTGATCTCCTTCCTTCCTTTTGATATAAAGGTATTTGATTGAGAGCTATAATTGTAAATATTTTTGATATTCTGATTATTTGAGGGTTTTTCAAAGTATTGCACACTTTGAAGTATTTAAAAATATATTTAATAAACTTCTAAAGATCTAATATTTAAATATTAAATATTTGTGCTATAGAATTCTGTTATTTTACAGTGAAATAGCATTAATTTAACCCTAAGTTTACTGATCCAGTGGTATTACCATTATATCCCTGTGATTTTAGCTCATACGTTAGAAATGTAAAAATTATAAACAATAAAATCAGCTATTTATATCAGTGATTTGTGTCCTTAAGACAAATTGGTGTGCATATATATTTTAGCTTAGGAGATCTATGGTTATTTCTTAGTAATTTTGGAATATTGCAATTGTCTTGTTAGATCCAGTGCTGCAGCTGAATTACAAGCTAAAGGGACTACAGCATGATTTCTATATCTGTTTTAGGCTGTGCAAAAAGTATCTAGTTCCTGATGTATGTAGTCCTGTCATGAATTATTTTTGGACACAAATTCTTTCAGATGTGACAGGTCAGATTATGCATTCAGTACAATTTTTGCTTGCTAGTCTATTATTAAAAAAGACTGATATGAAGTAAAGATAACAGTGGGTAGCTTCTAAACACAGAATTATTTAACTTGATGATCTATAATAATTCTCTTAATCAGTTCACCTTTGATTTCAAGAAATAATCCTTGATGAAATTAAAATCTCTCCCATCTTCATGATCTTTGTTATGGAAACAGTTCTTCAAATTTCCATTGTAGATAAAAAAGATATTGAAATTAATTGAATGCACTTGGTCAGATCTCTTCCAATGTTAAAAGTGCATAGAAGTACTTCCTCATGTAGCAGAGGAATTAAAGATTTATCTCTAATAAATACCCTCATGTCTTTGGAGCAGAAAGACAGATGGAGTCCAAACCAGTTTACTTCATGTCCATTCCTTATCCTAACTCAAAGGAAAGATTCTCATGGTTTGCTTTTTGAATGGGCAGAAATGAGGTGAAGTGGAGCACCACACCAAACCACAAACATGTCCTTGAAACTCGTCCATGTAAAGGTGGCACTGAGGGCGTGGAGCTGCTCTAATTTACATGTTGTTGCAGAGGTCATGCAAGGACTCTTTCCCTTGTTAAAATGATCAGATGAAATTACTCTCTTCCATTTTTTTTTCTGTTATTTTTTTCCATCTCATACTACTGAGGCTGATAGAGGCGAGGATTTAGGCTTCAAAATGTACAACAACTCAGCCATTTCATCTTAGCACTCCTCAGAGTAAAGAAGTATGCATTTTTCTCCTTGGAAAAATAAAGGTCACAGAAGGTATGCTATTTAGCAGCAAAATATACTTACGAAAATTTCATAGTATCATAGAATGTTTTGGGCTGAAAGGGACTTTAAAGCCCATGAAGTTCCAACCCTCTGCCGTGGGGATGGGCACCTTCCACTAGACCGGGTTGCTCAAAGCCCCACCCAGTCCGGCATTCAAGACTTCCAGGGATAGAACATCAAGTTAAAACAACTATTTGAACAGATGTTCGAATAACTTCTTTGGGCAACATATTCCAGCATCTCACCAGCCATTTCGAGTCTATTGAGACTAAGTGCATAACAAAGCTCCAAACATCCGATTCAAGAGACTTATTTCTCAGCATCAAAATCATGCTGTATGTTTCTACTTCTCTCTGCCATTCCTCAGAAACTGATTTAAAATATTCTGTTTTTTATTAAATTGAAGTTGAAGGATGCAGAAAACTTCGGTCCACGCTCAATCTGAAAGTTAACACAAATCCCTTGTATTTGATGTGGCAGAGCTTTGACTGTAGGCACAATTAGTTTTTCTGAGCCCTTATTGTCTAAAGAGCTTGATCTGATCTGAGAAGCAAATATGAAACTATGACTTTCCTTATGATCTTGTACAGCCAAGAAAAGACTTTGTTCACCTGCTTTAATTTTACACCATGTAGGAGTGTTTTATTTAGTAAGTTTGTTTTTGTTTTTGTTTTTTTTTTGCACTGTTTTTCTGAAGCATTTTGGAAAGTAGGGCAGTTTTTGGCTTTGACAGTATTGTCTCCTCAATAGAATAAGGTTGATATTTGGGAAAGACTTCTCACACAGGCTCTTTTTCTGATTTTATTCCTTTGTGACTCCAAACCAAGCTTTGTGAGTAGCTCTTACTCTGAGATTTCAGGCTCTGCTTAGCCTTGAGTGGATGGGAATAGTTTAAAATACTGAAATATTCAAATAGATACAGTGGAAATGTGGATATATTTCTCTGGCCAAGGTATGCATGCTATCCGAAATCTCCAAACCTTACATTCTGAAAACTGTCATTAAACACTGGAATATTCCCTGACAGGTTGCATAGCTTTCATGTTACATATTTATATCGTGCAGCTAAACCTCCCCTTTGCTCTCAGAACCAGCGGAAAGAATGAAAAACGCACAGAAAGAGAAATATTCCCTGCCAGAGTGGAGGGTCAAGCAGAAATAGCCTTTCTTAGGCAAAAAAAGGTGGGATGCTGACAATGTTATCAATTAAATTTCTCCTCCTTTCTTCTCTTACTTCTTCATAGAGATGGGGATAAGACACCAGCATGATACCAAGAGAAACTCACTACTGTATGCAGCTGTGATCAAGATGATAATTTGTTAAAGTAACCAGGTATTTCTCAAGCCGCTTAAATCCAAGATCTGAACTTTACAAAGACATATTCTGTGGTAAACTTGTTTCTGTAAGGTAGAAGAAACAGAAGAAAAATTGTTAAGTGAGCTGTAACTTATGCAAAGAGTGACAGTTCTTAATGCTCAGAGTATGTATAGTGAGAGAGTTAGATAAGCCAAATTTTACCAGGAGATAATCCTGAAGAATTAATAGGAAATATTTTCCTTCTATTCATGGCTTCTTTAGTGAGGTTTCTAATAACAAAGCATAAGTACATATGTGTGTTTTATATTATGATCTTAATACAGATTACCAACTCATTTAGCATATCTCAGGCCCAAGACAATTATAATTTGTTATAATACTGTTTATGTTTATTAATATACATTACTTATCTAGCTAATATCTTATTGATATTGCTGATTTTTTTTAAAGTTAACACTTGTTCAAACTTTCAAATATTGGTAGGCTTGGAACTCAGAATATTTTTATTACCTCTGACCACCTTTTTGCATTGTAAAAATATTTTTCCCTATACAAAAGATTTCAAATATTCAGTTTAATTTTGAGACAAAATAAAATAGATGCACATAATAAGAAAAATTAAACCCAGGATGAACATCTATAAGAATTGCACTGAATAGTGCTGCATTGTTCCCATTCTTTCTCTCCATAAGTTTTGGGTTTCTGCTCTTAATCAGACCCTAAGGTGAAATTTGTGTCCAAGATTTTCTGGAAAAGATGTCAATGGTTATTTTCTGAGAGTCGATGGAACAAACTAAAAGTGTCCTGATTCTCAAAAGTCCATTATGTGCAAATACTCCAATGATATAAGCAGGACTTGGTGGGTTCTCAACAATTTTTTAAATCCATCCATTAAAGTAGGAGCTTTTGTCACATGAAGAAATTATAATTAAAACTGTGTTTCCCATTGAATCCTACTTCTGAAACTGTGCTGCTTGCCATTCCTGCTTCTGAAACTGTAGACTTCATCTCCTCTGTCATTTTAACCCTTTTTCCTTTTCTGGTTTCTGCTCATGTAACTTGCCCAGCTTTCTATTTGCCTAAAAAGTTACATCTAAGACCAACATTTTCAGTTACTATTACCACAAGAAGTGTTTTGTCATGCTGTACACTGGAATCCAAGCTGTTACTCTGCAATAAGAGTCAACAGAATTTTACCAATAAATATATCTTACCTACATTCTTTTCCCCCAGGATTTCCTTACAGGCATGTTGGAAAATTATCCTTTAGATGATGGGCTTTTTACCTTCTCAGATTCAAATGCCCATTGTCTTCTTCCCATTTCCCCATAATTCTTCTGTTCCCTTTTTGCTTCAAGTACTTTTTAATGTTTATGTCAGTTTTCTTTTGCTGATGTTGACAGTGATTATGTCTTCGTACCTTAAGTACTGGAGGTGATATATGTTGTTATAAAGTCATCAGGGGGAAGGATTTTGTTTTACAAAGAATTTTGAAATGCTGTGGACATTTAAAATCAAGCATAGAATCATAGAATGGTTGGGGTTGGAAGGGATTTAAAAGATCATCTACGTCTAACCCCCCTGCCATGGGCAGGGACACCTTTCACTAGAACAGGTTGCTCAAAGTCTTACTCAGACTGTCCTTGAACACTTCCAGGGATGGGGCATCCAGAATTCTCTGACCACCTTGTTCCAGTGCCTCACCACTCTGAGAGTAAAGATTTCTTCTCAATATCCAATCTAAACCCACCCTCCTTCTGTGTGAAACCATTCCCCCTTGTGCTGTCATGAGGCTCTTGTAAATAGTCTCTCTCAAAATACTGTCCAAAAGCACATAATGGAGGCAGAACTGTATTAAACTTTTTTGTAAAAACAAGACAAAATACTTCGCTGTGTCATGCATGGAAAATCTCCACCTGTATACTCAGATGCAACCAAGCAGCAGTCAAGAATGCCTCATTAGTTGTAATAAAACCTTATGTTTATAAAAGCAATATAGAGCATAAAAACATATATCTCCTTTGGATTGTCAGAAAGTCTAAACTCATGTTTATGAAAATGCTGCAGAATTCAAAAATCAATCTTTCCTGCTATGTATGGGAGCAGGTAGTGAATTTGATTATTTGAGATACAATTTCTCAGGACTGCATCAAATGTATGAACTACTGCAAATAATTTTTTGACCACTCAAATTTTGTTCATGTTATTTATTTATTTTATAGCAAATTTTGGACAAGAAACAAGAGTTGTTAACTATACACAGATATGTATCTTTTAGCACAATATGGCCTTGATACGACTTGGGACTTTATAATTGTTGCTAATAGTAGTAGTAAATTACAGTACTTTCACCAGTTCTTGCAGGAAATTGAAACACACTGACTGAATTAATCTTGGTTATTTTAACACACTTTTATCCCATATTGTCTAATAACTCATATTAATTTCAGAGTGGTGTTCTATTCTGCCAGAATTGCTGTGAGAGCACATCTTGGCCACCTTTCTGAGGAGTCACACTTCTGGCTCCATAGAGCAAACAGATTAACAAAAAAGACTTGTGTAGTACATGTCTTTTTCTGGTTTATTTTGTTTCTGTTAGTTGCATGGAGTTAAAGTGCAATGTAATTATGTACCATGCGTAATTATTAATATATTTTGATTAAAGGACTGTATTTTTCTAATAGAATATGTCACACTGCTCTCTTGAACATGTCAGCACAGGCTGGAAAAGAAGAGATTTTGTGCTAACTACTTCAAATGCAGGAGATATGGGCTGATGGGACTCTGCTCAAAGTGATGCTATGTGCAGTAGGACTCCTTGGAAAAAAATTACCTGAATTATGAAGTTCAGAAGGAAAAAGAAAATAAGGTACAACATATGGGGGAAGCACTGTTTTTATCTAGGTAGATGCATGCATATTTTAGTTTTATTTTAGTCTGTGTTTTCAAAACATTTAGTTAATTTCCTAATAGCCTGAGTTTTATGTGACTTGCTGCTTCATATTCCAGAGCAAAAAAAATAGATAAATAAATTAGATGGTGCTTTGATTTTAGACTGTTGAAAAGTATGGAAGCAGGGTAGAAAATTAACGTCTTGACCCATAAAAACAAAAAAATAGGAGGTCTTAGCAAAGTACCACACAGTATGTACATAGCGTGCTGAAGAGCAAAAGACCTGGGCCCACAGTTAGACAAGACTGCAGATGATTGTGATTCAAGTATAGAATAATGAATATCAGACCAGAGGTTTCCATCACAGCCCCAACACTTTGCTGTCACCATAGTTTTTATGGAAACTACTGGAACACCACAAACAATAACCCATTGTGTTGTTTCAGAAAACCTTTGAGTAAAGACTGTTTTGCTTTTCAAGTAAGCAACACTTATGTCTGGAACATTAAGCTGCATTAATTTATGTTCAAGAAAAATTATTTGCCTGTTTGCTTTTTCTGCTACCAGAGCTTGTTTATCAAAACCATCCAAAAAAATCAAATTGACTCAAATTCAAATTAAATTGAAAATAACAGAAACCTTCTTGTCAGTGGAAAAACATGTTAAAAAAATTACATAGACCTGTAAAATCTATGACATGAAAATGCCTTCCAGAGCATTTATCACTACAAAGCCACAATAAGCTTCTATTACCTTTGTCATACCATTTCACAAAACCTTAACAATGTTACTTATGAGAGTCTTGAAAGTTAATTTTGAATGAATCTTGGATGTACAGTAACAACACAAAAATAATACACCACCAAAATGAAATGAAATTCTGTGGAATGTGGGGTAACTAGGTGATTTCCATAAAATAGTCTCAAAGGATGACTGCAGAATTGCTTCCTTTAACCTTTTTAACTCTTCCTGTGATGACAGTAATTTATAGAAGTCATACAGGAACTAGAATTGGAGCTCTTTGATATATTGCTTGGTTAGGTTTTAAAAATGGTTATTGTAGGACTTGCTGAATTCTAAATATTGAAACAATAATATTGTTTAGGTTAGCTTTGATATTTTCCTGTAACTTTTGTTATTAAATTGCTCTCTATAGTAGTGGCTGTGAACTGTTAAATCACTGAAATTGATAAGTTTTATTGAATCTGCTCTCCTCTAAGGAACTAGGATTTCTTTTAATTACCCACAGGATGGGTCCCAGATGCTTACTCTGCTCTGCATGCAGATCTGGTGTTGCCATCATTGGGATTCCGGAGAGAGAAGGAGTGCAGAGGAGATCCTCACAGCAGATAAGGAAGTGCAGTGCAGTCTGAGAATTTTTCTTTCAAAATGGGTAGTGTACTTCTAGGGGAAAAAATGCAAGAAAAGCCTGTTAGACTTTCCTGCATTGATTGAGAGAGAGAGAACACAAGGGGAGAGAAGAAACTATGCTTTCTTTTCTTCTGCTTTCCTACTCATTTAAACACCACAATGAGTCAATGCCACTTGGGTTCGAGACTGTGTTGTGGCACATCTGCTTGAACAGACTTTTATCCAGCACTTGTGGTTCCTGGCTTGAGCTGACTGCTGTAACTCACACCTCTTTAGCTGTGTGTCTGTGCCCTGCCAGGTGCATTGCTAGTGCACATGAGAGAGATCTGCAGAGTTAACTTTGACACTAATGAAATAGTTATATCCCTTCCTATGCTACAAGTATTAACTAAGGGTTTAGAAGCTGTGGAATCTTATGGAAATTTTAGACTTTGACACAAATATTACTTTTTTTTTCATGCTCTGTAAAATTATTCTAGTGAATAATCGTCTTTGAAGAAAACTCACTGAATTGTAATCAAAATAATTTGCATCAGACACCTGAGATTTAATAGTCAAGCTTATCTAGTTTAAGAACAAAAATGAGCTGTGTAGCTAATATAAATAACCTAGTTTTTAAATTAAATATTCAAAATAAACTACCTCAGAGTTGTTAGGTATCTAATAAATTATCAGTATATTTTTGAGGTATAAATCTGTAATTCAAATAATTCAATAACTGAAGAATAATGTGTACTGTTTGCAGATAATTTATGAACAGAAAAAAGAAATCGAATAAATCAAATACTATTTTTGCATTACCTGCTCATATTTATTAAGCATTTATTATAATATGAATTAAAGAACAGAATTGGGTTTCTTGAACTGTCTTGGGAAGGTTGTCTTCATTATGACATGTCATTATTAAAAAGTAGGTTTGGCATCTTTAAACTATTCTGTAAATATAAGTTTGTAAAAGATATTAGTCACATTTTGAAACTACTTAAAAGGAATTTTTCAGGCAAACATGCAATAAAATGGAATAAGTAAAAAGCCTATAATTAGCAGAATGCTAGTGAATTAACAATGTGTATGGAACAGGATAAAACATTTGGATGAAGGTTTTAAGTGCCCAGTACTAATTTGAACTGCCTTTTATGATTACATCAGCTTTCTGAAATTCTCATTGAAAACTTAGCTGAGATTCTGTAATAGATCTTCTTCTACTACAATTTCCATAAGTATCTGTAAATTTAATACTAGTTTAATGGGCCAGAAAAACTATACAAATCTGAGTGTATTATTTTGCAGTAATTTTCCCCATTAGCATCTTCTTCCTCAGGTTTCCATTTTCATGAATATAGACTTGTAAAATAATATTAAAATTTCCTGCACAAAATCCTAAAGAACAAAAGAATCAGTTCAAATTAATTTTTTCAGGCCAACCAATCTCGCCAAATCCAGGTCCTGTGTTAGCATATGTTTAGACAAGTTGTGTTAAAAGATTTGTGAATTAAGATAATTGTCTTAAGTTCCCGTTGATGAATTTTTTGTATGTACAGATTTTTTAATTGTCTGTGGTTTTGTGTGTTCCTATGATCGTACTTTATATCTTATATACCCTAGTATCTTATAATATTTCTTTTGGTTGTAACTCATCTCAGCAGATGGTTTTAGCATTCAGTTGCTTGTACTCATCTGCTACATTTAGTCCTCTCTAGTTCATGAGCAGACCTGGAAATCCTGGAAGAAGCACTCCATTTTACAAGCTGTATGTAATATTCTTTCAAAAAGAAGGATTTTTTTGCTCAATGTCCTCTTCCATTTCTTGTGAGATTATAATTTAAAAGTCAGTGAATATGTGGCATTTGGTTTACATCAGGCAAATTGCGAAATCACATTTAGGAGCTAAGATACACTATATCCTAGCTAGTAATTTACAAAGAGCTTGACCAGTGCAGTGAGCAAACTGTTACAAGCATTACTACACCTTTAGTAGGAATGAAAACACACTATTATAATTTTATAAGTGACTTCAGAGACTGGAGAAGAAGGTGCTTTTAAAGAAAAAAAATATCTGGAGAAGGAATACAAACATCCACATTAAAAAATCCTGAGGCAGAATTATGTATTGGCAGTTCTTAACAGTAACATGTTGCTGCTTTAAGACTCATTAGAACAAAATCTTCTTGATGTTAAATTTCTCTTACAGAAGTGCCAGAAGTACTTTATTCTTAGACATCCTATGACTATTTAATCACAATTTCTATGAGAAAAGACTATTGTATATCATGATTCTAGCAATTAGGAAGTTTAAATGTATCTTTATATTAAACAGACGCTTTGCACACTTTCCAACCTGTAGTCATCTTGAGAGAAATGTCATAATTAATTGCTCTGTTGACTGTTTTGAGGGGGAAAAAAGGAGAATCTGAGTGTTGATGAAACTGTAAATAGTCAAACTTTTCTCAGGAAGAAGAGACAACTAAGGCATTTCTTGTGTAAACTGCTAAATATATCTCAATAGGCTAGTCTAACGAAGTCCTTGAATAGCTAAGCATCTTGACAAAATGATAAATAGTCCCTTTTATCAAGGGGAAAATGTTGTAAATAAGTTTTTTTAATGCTTTTTTTTTATGAGATTAGATTAATTTTTCATTGCTTTATTTTACCACATTACCTTTAACTAGGACACTGAGTATTCCTTGTAGTTTATATAATGTGTTTTTCTTTTGAAAGAAGCTGCCTTCCCGTAGTAAAATGTGATCCCCTTGTCCATTTTTCTCCTGCCTTATGCCATTGATATCCAGAGTCATTCAGCTGAAACCAATGGACTTACTCAAGATTTACAGTAATGTAAATGGGAATGGATTTGGGCTCTTGGTGCTCTCAGTCAGCCTCATGTTTCCCCTTTCCTCTGAAATACCAGCCATGCAATTGTCAAACAGTTATTAGTTCACTAAGTGTTTCAGAAAAAAAAAAAAGGAAAGATATCCTTCTAATTTACTACTTTCACATGATACATTTGCCACGGCAGGCCACCAAGACAGTGAGCTGAAGAATTTCACTGTGCCTGTGTGAACTAAGTAATTATTATCTTCAGGCTTGACTTGCTGTCTCATAATTTTGGTTGTGCCTGGTGTCATTTTCTCATAAGACTATCTACATATAAACAGAGGGATGTGTGATGGAGGACCATGAGATTTGAATATGAATTATCTCTTTGTTGTGTATTGTATCTTATGCATAAATTCATGGCTTTACCGTTTGCAAGTTATCAGAAGATAAAAACATTTCATGGCTGAAAATTGTTCTCGTTATTCCATTCCTTAAATTATTTTCCTCCATTGTGGCTTTTAATTCACTACGTTTTGTTGTTAATTTATTTCTAAATAGGCTTTTTATTGAATACGCTATGTCAGGATTTAATAGAGGATGCCCCTTGCCTGGCATTAACTTCCTGTGTATGTGGATAATGATGTCCAACCTTCTATAAGCTAAGAGCACTTTTTCCAATGCACACATGACATTTTAACTCTGGGACTCGACTGATGCTTTTGGGATCTTTTTGAAACCATACCTCTATGAGACTCCTTGTTTGGATTTCCTGTGTCCTGACTTACCTGAAAACCAAAGCTGCTATGAATGGGGTCAGTTTGTGGGATTCATTGCCCCAAACCAGACAGGGAGTGTGTGTTCACCACACAGGTTTTGTCTGTTTACTGCAACGTGGCTAAATACACAAACTCATAGAGCTGTCATGTACAATAAATACTAGGTCTGACCTCTTGGCTAAGATCAAGTGTGAAATCTCTTTAATATCTGATACATTATCTCCCATGGGACTATGCTCTATCCTTTTAAGGAAATGGACTCAGTAATCTGACAGTTCGTTTCGTTTGCCAGCTACTTCCACATATACTGAGAGAAGATATAGAGGGAAGTTTGTGGAAGCTGGAATTGGATACTAAGTGCTCTCTACCTTACTGAAAAATTATCTCCTGCTAGCTTAGTAAAGGGTGCAGGTTATGGAAAGAAAAGCACTTTTTGAATCCCTAAAGCAGAGCAGCATATTGACAGAATTAGTGGCAGGTTCACAGCTGAAGAATTTATGTCTTCAGTTTTAGGCTGTAAATCAAGATCTTTTCAAAAATATGTAGAAATGACAGGTAGAGACTGTAGACTGGATTTTCTTGGGAGGCGAATATCCCTGCCTGTGTCCCTCTTGCAACAGCACTACTACTCCATCAAGCTCCATCAGAATTTAGTGCAGACAAGGGGGGAGACAGACAAGGCTCCTGCTGCCTCCCTTCATCTGAGTCAGTGGCACTTGTGTTAAATAATAGATGTAAACACAAATTTTTCCATTTAAATTCACAAACATCTAAAAAGATGAAACCAGCCATTTTTAGCTGTCTGGATGGTTAAAAAAGTAGAGATTAAGCAAGTATAAATGTACATAAGCCACTACAGTTCTTGTACACTTAACAGGGAGTGACTTAGAGGCAAACTAAGCTAGCAAAAAGGATAAACTGAAGAGGAAAACAGGAGGTCAGGTATATTCCTTTGCTTAGCATCTCACTCAGGGTTGTATACTAATTTTTCTCCATTGGGACTCAAAGGATGTAATTTAACCATCTAAGAAGCTGGCTATGGTTCATGACAGCATCCTTCCCTGATCACCTCACTGCTGTGTGTTTACTCTTTCCCAAGTGTAATTTTGTCACAGATCAATTAGTTCCTTCCAAGACATAGCTAAAATGTGGTTCAAGCCAGAAACCTTCTACTATACTCCATCTGGAGGCACTCAGTGCCATGGTTTAGTTGGTGAGGAGGTTTTAGGTCATAGGTTGGACTTGATGATCTTAAAGGTCTTTTCCAACCTAGTTCATTCTGTGATTCTGTCTGTGGGATCTTTGTTTTACTCCATCTGTAGACCTTCAACATTCAAATCATCACAGAATCAATAGAGTACCTTCGTTGTAAGGGAGCTTAAAGAACCTCTGGTTCCAGACTGGATGTGTATTGTGGTGCCTGTCAGCAATGTGCCTGAGGTCGTGTCCTAGATACCTGCTGGAGCTGGATCGTTCTTCTCCAGGACACTCATTACTAAAGGCTCCCACTGGGGTGACATGGACCTGCCGAGCCCAGGAAGAGTCAGTGACTCTCAGGCCCAGCCAAACGCTGAGCAATTACCATTTCTAGCCTGGTGCCAAATGAGCAAAAAAGTGGACAATGTCTGCCCAAATGGCATTTGATTAAGATAGGGACATAGTGTGAAATTATGCTATTGGAAGGCCAATCATTGCATAATGTTTTATGCCACGATTTTGTAAATTATTCCAAATGAAAACTCCAGCAGCCAATTATGTAGCTGGATGTCTGTGTGTTATTTACTCTTAAAACAACAGCAGTATAAGTTAATGCAGTCATAAACCTTTTTATTCCAAAAAGTACAGTGTACTTTTTATAAACTTCAGCCCTTGTTGATATGCTTTTCCTTGGCATCTGTGTAGTAGCTGGAGACCATGATCCTATGACTTTTTCCACTGGCACTCTTTCATAAACAAGACTTATACCAGCTAATGTTTTCCTTTAATAATTTGTGGTCAGGAACAGTGCCTGTCACATCTGTGATCCAGCTACGCATGGAAGCAATTAAATGTGATTGTCTCCATCTTCAGAATGGGTGTGTGGCTGTACCTGAGTCTCCAGCAGTTGCAATGCAGGGTCAAGGGTTATTTTGTTGTGAATCACCACACGAACAGTCTGATACTTATTTCCTTCTCAAACAGAAAAAACCTCAGACCTGGAGGTATTGACAGTGGTATGTGCATCAGGAATAGAGAATGATGGCTTCTGGATTATCTTTTTATATTTCCCCTTTCAGACTTCTCAACTTGCTGTTTCATTTAACAAAGCAACCTTCCAAGCAAAGCTAAGTTCCATTCCCTAACACAGCTTATTTACGACACAGGTGATGCTTTTTGTTTTTCTGCCCTTCTAGTTAGTGTAAGGAAGATGTTTGCACACACCTGTAGCACAGTAGATGCAGTAGATCTGCCGTATCACAAGGAGTCCCTCAGCTCAAAGGGGCTGACTTCCTCATATTGTCAATGGCTTTCCCCAGGGAGAAGATTTTCTTCAAGTTCTCAGGAAACAAAGCTCACAAACTGGTGAGGACTGTAGCAGCTCCTTCTACACAGTATAACAGGTGAGAAACCTTGCATATAATTTCATACAACAATAGAATGTTTGAGGTTGGAAGAGATCATTTTGTTCCAAACCTTACCCCACTGTGGGCAATGATGCCGCCCACTAGACCAAGTTGCTCAGAGCTCCATCCAGCCCAGCTGTCTCTCTTAAAATTATTGTCTGAAACTGGTTTCACATTTAGAAGACATTGACATTTTCTTAGAAGAAAACACATGGTGGGTTTTTTTTCCATAAAGCCAAAAAAGAAAGAAAAATATCAGTATTTTTCTAATGATGTTGGAAAACAAGATGTTGGAAAAAAAGAGACTGGTAAAAATGTATTCTGTGACATTCCAATTGCCATATCATATTCAGTCCTTGAAAACATACTCTCATTTTCTAAAATACTGAGTGAAAATTTTCCTGGCAAAATAATGTCAATTGGATCACAAATAACATTGATACTTGAAGACTGAAAACTAGTGATGAAAACTTGAACTCCCTGAAGGACCACAGTGTTTACTATCAATTTAAATATAATTTCTTCACCCAAAATAAGGGGGTTTTTCCCTACAAAAAACTTATTAACTTCTGAAATTAACTTCTGGAAACAACAGAAGCGCTACTGAAAAACTATTTTCTTTCTTGTGCTATGGGTACTGTTTGTGTAGCAATTTATCTTTGGAAGAAGAAATATTTTACTGAATTATGTGTATTTAAAGGCATACAGGCTCATAGCAAGTGCTCATTTTCCCATGTGAGTCAAATTAATATTTTACTTTTTTTCTTGCATTACACAATCTTATTATACATAATCTTGAAAAAAATGTACCACCACCTGATTTCTTGTGGCAGAAGTCAGAAAAATGGTAGCATGTAATCAAATATCCAAATGACAACATTGCAGTATTTTCTAAAGGGAGGTTAAACCAGGAAAATGTGTGTGTTTTGTTGAAAAGCTGTTATCTGTATTTTATTCTCTACATTTACATTAAAATCAAATAGAAAATATTCACAAAAATATGTTAATGTTGCCTAGTCATTTTGCACTCACTAAGAGCCCTTTTATTGACCAAACTCCAATGGCTAAACAACTAGATTATTGACTCTAAAAAGTCTTTGTTCAGTTTAATCCATGCTGTATGTCCTGGATGAGCCTGTTGTTTACTAGCTGTAAAAATAAACAGAGAATACAAGAAAATAATAATAATTATAAAACCCCCATAGACTGGAGCCAATGATAATACAGTAATAATAATACAGCATGTGAACAAAGGATTCTTACATTACAGCTCACATTGTGGTCTTTTATTTTATTAAACACATTTTAAAGAGAAAAAACCTCATCAGTAGCATAATATTTTCTGTTTACATTTTCCAGTGTTAAGAAAAGTGCAAGACTCAGGCTTGTCCCACTTGTCTCCAATAGAAGCAATTGTGCATAATGCAAAGGTTAGGCTTTGGAAGAGAGTGGCCTAAGCTGGTATTACTGCTTTAAACCACATTACAGCAAACTAACAAAAAGTCACAAAACTGGGAAAGACTCATACTGATTTTTTAAAAAGGCTTTTTTCCAGAGAAATCTGGATCAGGCCATGGATGAAAGTTGTTGTGGAGGGTTACTGTTTTAAGATGGATTAGTATTCATTACCTACAAATTGGCTGCCAAAAATATGACCAAACAATAAAATGCAGATGCTTGTTATGGCCAGAAATTCTTTGGAAAATTTATAAAAATACAAAAAGTCAGAATGCACAATTATGTAATTAAGTAATTTTTATGTTTCTTCTGAAATTATAACCAGCATACAGGCTGTGTCAGGATGTGGCTCCTACTCACAGCACCCACCGTCTGATAACATCACAACTATTTTCAGCTCTCTGAGCTAATTGGAAACATCAAATCTGCTTTGCTAGAATTTAGTCATGCTTCATTTGAAAGTTAAAAGCAGCTCCTGGGAGGATGGAGGTTCTTTATTCAAACCCCCTTTTATAAGCTGTGTGGTTAGAGCTGGAATATTTAAATACTTGTTTCTAAGCCTTGCTTTAGGCCTCGCCATCTTTTTATTTTAAGGGGAGAAATGTCATGCACCACTAGTAAGAATTAGACGGTTTCCTTACCCAAATAATGTGTTGACATAGGGCAGCATTAAAAAAACCCATTATCATTATGTGAGATGTTTTCATGTGCAAAATATATGGAGACAAGATTAGTGTCTTCATGTTTCTTTCCAGAAATAGGATCTCTTGGCATGATATTGAGGATTTTAATAGTAGCTTGCCAAAAAAACCCCATATTCAACCCAGTAAACCTGCATATTCATGGAATAGACAAGTTTTTTGAAGGTTATTCTGGTCACAATAAGTATATGTTACCATAGAGCACTAGGTTTGGATTCTACAGAGCTGATAGTGAGTTAGTACTTCAAATTCTTTGCCAATGTGAGCTGAGAGTCTCAGCTGAGGTGGGACACAGATGTTTGGTGTCTTGGGCTCATCGACATGGTGACACTCTGGCTGGTAAAAAGATGTTTTATAATCCCTAAAAATTCATAAACATCTATTTATCTTGAAATAGAGTTTTGATTTTCTGATTCCGTAAGCCTTTCTTTGCAGAGGCTTTTTGCAAATAATCTACAGAAATGGGACTGGGAAGAAAGAGAACAGCAAAAGGTGAGTAATATCACCACAAATAAATAAAGTACTTTTTGGTCCTTTTTGAATGATATTTTTTCATTAACAGTAAAACGGTAGTTTTTGACTCCCTTCTCAATAATGACAAAGGACTGAAAATTCCTGATGTGTTCCAGGTGTAATTAATGCTGAACTTATCTCCCTTCTTTCAGCATAGTGTGCAGCACTTTCATGGCTGATATTCTGCAGTCAGTAGTGAAGGCAATCAGTGTGCTTTTTTCTCTCTCCTGGTTACATACCTGTGGGTATCAGTAATCTTGGTGGGTTTAGGTATTAATTTCTTTTCCTGGTGCACAGGAACATCAAGAAATACAGGCACAAGAATAAAAATATGAGGTACAGGCATCACTGCCTTAGGATACAACAAAACCTGTGATCCATGGTGGCTTTAAGGGAAGAATTTTCTTGTGGTCAGGTTATTTTTAATTCTGCAGTAGAACTGACATACACATGGAGTCTTTTGCAATGACATGCAAGAGATGGATATGAGAGAAGTAATGTCCACTCTTCATATGAAAGGATTCTTACCTTCTGCTATGGTAAGATTGATTGCCTTCCATAGGAGGAGGAGCTGGAAAGACACACTTCTCCACCAGAGACTGCTGAAGATCTAATCTCATCAAGACTACTCATCTATTTGCTCATAGGATATATGGTCCTATGTGGCAGGTGAAAATAACAAAAGAAAAAATATCCTAGGCATTTTGCTGTCATTAGGCAAGAATTTTGTGTTGTTAGAAAAGACGTGAAGGAAGTGTATGTGAAATTGTAGTAAACAAAATTCATAAAAGGTCTTAGAAGTGTCCAGGGCTAGTGTACGAGGAAAGCCTTTTTAAAATGTCACAGTCAGTAGAAACTGTGAATTTTGTTTCCTAAAATGCTCTTTTAAAAAGTCTTCAGCACTGACTAAACCCCACATTGTTACAGCAACAGTGTTGCAGTCAATGCGCCTGTGAACTTTACTTTACTCAGGCTTTTATGCTGTGTAGTTTCTAACAGCTATTGATTGCTTTCTTCTACGTCTTTTGACAATGACACTGTAAAGTGGCATGGAGTATAAACATTTCTAAAGGAGCAATATAATTGTTTGAGGCAATAATATAGCGTACAGTTTTTGTTTAACCTTGTAAAACTCTTTAAAAGAGTCACAAATTATTTGGTAAGTCCTGAGAGGTATGATGTATGTTCACCTTAATCCTTTTAAATTCAACTCCTAGCCCTGCACTTCAGCAACACATATATTACATTATGCATCAGGGTAGATAATGACTCACTTAAGTAGTTTCAGCAGGAAACACACTTTTGTGGATCTCATTAAGGGGTTCTCAGTTTCTTCCACAAGATCTTTGCCTCCTGCTGAAAGAGGGACTGAAAATCACTGGCTTCCAACCAATGCTTGCAAAACCAATCAAAACAACCAGAGAGTTCCAGCCTAAAATTTTTCAGTAGTGCCTACAATCTGCTAGATATTATTTAGAGTCTCAGACAGCTCCAGGAGAATTAGCTTTTAAATTTGAGATTATTGCCATTGAAAAGTTACTTTTCCCCATACGAGAAATTGCATAGCTAAAAGGAAAGGAAGAAATATTTTAAAAGCTCAATTTAAAAGTCTATATTCCAATTACTTACCTTATTTTTTAATTTTTTCCCATAGTTTTAGTAAATGGCTAAAATTCTCTCAGTTGTTCTGGGTTACTGGACTAAGGAATTTTGCTCCTGGAAAACTTCTCCTTTTCCAAATCTTGTTTGAGATACAGTAATACAGTCATAGTAATATCCTTTGCACTTTCCTACATCAAAGTAATTAAAATAATGTCACTGCACAGAGGAGAATCCAATATCCATTTAAGGCAGAGAGAAAAGGGGATCCTGGCTCTGCTGCCTTGTGATGGAGGGCTGTCATGCAGGAGGTCTGAGGTTTGGATACTTCTCTCCTTGCAGGGAGCCTTTCTGTGGTTCAGAAACTGTCCAAGAAAATGTAACTTAACCACCAAATTTTTATAAATTACTTTTGATTTGTGATGCTATCAGTGAAAAACCCTCTCTGATAGGGTTGGCTGTAATTATATCCTTAATGTGTTTTAAGCCCCTGGTGGGGAACTGGTATTCTCTTACACATGGAAACAGGCAAGCTCAATAATATAGACATACGCATGGAGCTATTTGTATTTTTGGTGTTATGGGGATTTGGTAGCTCATTTCCCAGCAGGGAGAGGCATCCAGCACGTTGTACAATTAAAACCATTCTTGCTCCTTCTGAGACGGCAGCTGATCAAATTCTCTGTTCTCAAGGAAATATAATACTTTTCCTCTTGTCAGGCCGTGTGGTGGACAGTTTTGAATATTTTTTCATCCAAATTGGTTGTGCAAAAATAGTTCCTTCCTGCTGAGCTACTGAGAAAATTTGTCTACCCTACCACTCTACAGGAGCTACAGTGAAGCAGCTATGGGATTTTAATGCTGAGGGGGAAGGATTTGGATCCAAATGTGCTATGAAGAGGAACTGCAAGCATACTAACAAAGAGTGTGGTCTCGTAGCAATGTCACTTCATCGTTCTTGATTCTTATAGTCTCAGCACACTTGAAATGGACTAGCATGTTTGTAACATCGTGAATAAAGCAAGCATTAGTGCTCCACTTATAATACCTTATGTATATCAGAGCATGAAATTTTATTAAAACATCTGAATATGCTGAAAAGCAATTTTGTAATGGCAAAATTGTAGGTATTTTAATGTTCCTCTCTTTCAGCCCAAGGGCTCATGTTTTGAAAGCTTTATGTAAATCCTGTATGCTTCCAAAAATCACTTTGGCTTCAACAAAATTGCATATTTTTCTGGTGCTTCTTTTTCAGTGGAAGCACTCTAAAAAGATTGAGAATGAAGCATGAGAGTCTTCACTTTAATGTTAGGACCATCATCTGCAAAAGAGTCACACTCAAATCCTTCAATATCCCCTTGCTCAAAATTTCTTAAGAGAAGGAAAGAGAATTCAAGCTGAGGTAGTATGTCAATGGAGAGATTGTGTAAGAAAAGTAATATAATTTTATCCAACATTAGCAGGATTCCTATCTTGTTAAGGAATTGTATTTAGAAATGCCCTGACTTGCATGTGGACTTTGGAGGACTACCCAGCAAAATATAGGTGCAACTTTAGTGTTCGTGTGGTAACTTAATCTCTCTTTGCCATCAATAGCAATAATAAAAAGTTTGGGTGAATAGTTCATGTTAATATGAGCTCATGCTCCTCAGAGACTTGGAGTATCTTGTCTCATGTGCTTAGAGCTTGACCTCACAGGCAATGACATCTACACCAAGCTCATTAGCTTTAAGAAATCACACCCTTGGATATTCTTTGTCACTCACTGGATTTCGGGCAGATGAAGATGTTCTGATACTTGCGAGAAGACTGACCAGACAGTTTGCTTTCCAAGATCAAATACTCTGACTGGCATGGATGAGCTCTTGTACTGTTTCATTGAAGACATTACAGCACTGCTTGGACTGAATTATTGACTCTTTTAATGCAGTATCTGCCTCTTTTGCATGGTGTAGAAATTTTCCTGGGTCAAAGAATTCAGTCTTGAATAAAAGAGCCATTGAAATTTCTTTGTTCCATGGTTTCCATTGAATTATTCTGTTAACAAAGTTCTTTTCACGATTGTCTACTAAAGTTCCTTGATAATGATTCCCTAATATTTGATATCTTCCACACTTCAAAGGTCATTTCTTCCATTCCAGGGTGTGAATGACCAAACACAAAGTCATGCTATTCTTGTATGCCAGACGTTAGTCCCCTGAGCACAGAAGTTTCATGAGCCTCCAGAGAGTGAGCTGTGCTGTTCTGTGTATTCACATGTGGTGCCTCACCTTCCATGGACCTGATCAACCACTTCCAAGGATGTGGGAATAACTAAGGAAAAAAAAAAAAGCTCAGATTTTGAGCCTTGCTTGGATCACTTATCTGAATGTCTTAGTCTTAAAATCAGGTCACTTTGTCTGCCAGGTTAGCTTCCTAGACACTTTACTTTCCAACGTCTTTATTCAGCAGCTTAGAGTTTTTCCTCATTCAATGTGTTTTTCCAGCCAACTGCATTCATTTCATTCTTTTCTACTTGAAATTGTAGAAGACTATGGGGAGGAATTTGGATGTAATCAGCATTCCAGGAAAAGGATCGGACAATTTATTTGACTATAATGCATTTGAAATGAATATTTTTATTAATAATTTAATTTTTTATTTTTAGCAACTTTTTTATTTTCAGTGATTCAGTGGATTCTTCATTAAATAATTCTTCAACTTATGGGTTGTCTGAAAACTATTGATGACAGTTAATTCACCCCTTACATGTGTGAATAGATGCAAAGAGTTTAGAGAGGATTGTTTGGGAATTTTTTGCATAAACACTGGTTCATATTTCTACTTGTGCCTTCTGAAGGGTACACATGCCACCTTGAATATCACTATTCTAAAAATAAAAGAATAGTTTCTATAAAAATCATTTAAATGCATAAAAGGAAGTTAAAGTACTTTGAAAGCAAACTTGCAGATTCTTTTATTTTTCTAAAAATATCGATATCTTAAAATATGTTATCTTAGAGCTATTATTAATATAGATGTGTTTCTGCAAATCAGTACTCTCAAATGGGAGGTAAATCAATTCACGATAAGTGTTTGTCAGTGTCCACATTCAAGACATTGTATGTTTGCTTTTAATGATGTTATAGTAAAGAAAATTAGTCCAGGGGTGCTCACAGTGAAGCCCATGAAGGTTTGACTAATGTTTCTGACATCAGCGCAGTTGCACTTATTTTGCATTGGTGTAACAGAGAGCAGTATTCCTCCTAATCTAATTAATTGTTACTGATTTTCTTTCATTTTCTTGCAAAAATATAGCAAAAGAGATAAAAGTGTAAGTTTCCTGCCCAAGACCCTTATGGAATTGAAATATATTTGCCTTATTAATTTTTTTTTTTTTTAAACTTAAAAATTCTTCTGATCATTTTGGATGATTGATAAAATTTTTACGTCTGCTTTTTGGCTGTGGAAGTGTGGAAGTTCAAGAAGTCCAGGCAGTAAAATCTGCAGAGGGTATTTACACCTACCAATTCTTGATAACCCAGAACAACACAGAAGGGAGTCTGAGATCATGTCTGAATTCAGAGATTTTATCTGACAAAAACATGGATTTTTTTTTCTTTCTTTTTTTTTTTTTTGCTTTTATTTGTGTGTCTGTATCCCTTTTCTTTTGTTTAGTTTAATTTATAATATTTCTAAGTCTTCATTGGTTAATTTAAATGTGTTAGAATCACAGCAGCTGTTGCCTGCATAAAAATACAACTATAGCTTTAAAATCTGAACCTCATACTATATGTATTATTACCTCACATTCCTCTACTGAAAGCAATTTTCTTTTCCAAATGGTCTATTACTGAATATTTGCCAGATTACAATTTGTGGAAACTGAAAACTTTTTTTCTTCAACTAGTAAATATATATGGATAATCTAGAAGGAAATTTTAGGGCCATATATGAATTCAGTCTTGAAAAGATTAGAATATGAATATCTCAAATCCTGAATCCTGACTGCAGTTTTTCAAATACCTAAGGTAATTTTCATTCACTATGTCGTCTGTTTGCTGTGCATTATGTAAGGTCCATTTGAAAAAATCCTGTAGATGCTTATAGTTTTGATAAATTTGTGCAGATTTTCATTGCAACACTTTTAGGGAATCACAAAATCAGTAGCCATGTGACTGATAATTGTTGAGGTTAACATCAAAGTTTTTGGTTAATTTGAAGCATGCTTAACTTAATACAATTTTTTAAACATTTGTTAAAAAACTTTTAGCATCATAAGTTTGCTGTACGGGAGATAAAGCTTTCAACATGTGAAAGTCTACAAATACATAAACCTTACTCATACTGCAGTCATGAAACTCACTTAAACAATGACACTTAATTAGGCTTTATACACATATTGTTCAAACAATTAATTCTTATTTCAATGGTGTTATATTTTGAATTTTTATATAATTAGTACAGGAAAAACTACTTATTTTTCCTCAATACCTAGTGTATTAATAACTTTAACAATTGTTCAAGAACTCTCAAGTAACATTGGAGGTGTAAGATCATTTAATGGCTGGATTTTTGTCATAATTTCCTGGATAATTTAATCTGAGGAATTCTATAATGCTTTTAAAGAAAATTCTTTCACAGCCTTAGCTCTATCTAGGCATTTCATAGAATCAGTGTTACAATTTGTATATGGTGTTCTTTTTTATTATTTCTGATTTCCAGAACCACTCCTTAATATCAACGTTAATTTCCAGTTTGAAGTTAAATTTTAAATAACATGTTATATGGGAAGTATGACATCAGAAGGCATTTTTAAGGAGTTCAGGAATCAGCTGGATATTATCTTTGAATATACATACTTAGAACAAGATACTAAATTGGGAATGAATAATTTTCTTAAGGTCAGTTGTATGATATTGTTCTTTAGCTGTTGATACAAGATAACATGGAAGTAAACCAAGATAAATATTCTATGTCAATAATTTCTTTTTCCAGATCCTTGTATAATGCAAAGTCACTCTTGGTGTAGTATATAGACAGAGTGGATGAAGAAGAGGGCCGTCAAAATGGGGCAATAGTTACCACACCGGCAGCTATTCTATGTGGACGGGGGAAATTAGGAGGAATCATTCTGGATGATATAGAATCCATGAAATGTGAAATGCTATCCGGTGAAGTACATTCCATGCTCAAATCAAGATGGAATTTACATGCAGTGATAAAGGCCTTCGTGGATTTCAATTGATTGGCCAAGCTGACAGCAATGCCTTCAGAAACACAGTCACAGCTAAGGAAATTTCCAAAAATATCAAAGAGATGAGTAAGAGCTCTGCTCCAGGGCCAGATGGGGTCACTTTGAGGGACCTTAGTAAAATGGAACCCAAATATTCCCAGACCATGGATATTTTCAATCTGTGGCTGGCATCAGGAATGATACCGGACATGGTGTAGGGATTCCAGACTGTTTTAACACCAAAATCAGCCAAACTGGGACTCCTAAGGGGCATCAACATCTAATGACCTATCACCATTGCCTCAACCATTTAAGGACTGTTTTCCAGAGTAATAACAAGGCTGAGAAGGCAGCCTGAACCCCAGGACACTCTTCTGTTGTATCATCTTAGTTAATAATAAAGTTTCATAGAAATAGGAATGAATGTTGTGAATATAAGGCCACCACAATCCAGCTAAATGCGTGGATTGGTAGTAGGCAGAGATGACAAAGAAATTAAATTATGACATGTAACATATCATCAATTCAGGATAAAATTCCACCGAGTTTGACCAAGCTGGATGAGCCACCTATGCGTAAACTGGAAAAGGAACATATGTAAGCTATATACTTTTGATAAACAGACACTCAATTTTTTTATTACTTTCCTGTATTTCTGATACGTAACACATCACAGCACCCCAGCTTAGAAATATCTTTTTTGTTTGGATGAAAGGCTATGCATTTGTGTGTGGACCAGCAGACAGAAATGTCCAGTGGTCTCAGGGCTCATTCTGTGGAGCTAAACAGGAGAAGGTGAAGTAGCTCAGGCAATTGAAGTCTGCTCTTTTTCTTTCCAGTCACTGACCTCATTCAAGATTAATGAGGAAGTTGATCGCTGCCAGGATCTTTTTTCCTTTGCCTGAGAAATATGTTTCTAAGTACACCTGTCCTTGCACTGGCCAAATGAAGTGGGAAAAATAAAAATGGATAGAATTTTCCATCCAAACTAGATTTTTAATGTGTGAGCACATAGAGAAAAGAATTTTCAAGTATCACAGGTTGTGATGACCAAACCCTTTGAGCTGCATCTATTATTAGGGACCTCTACAAACCTAGGAAAAAGCTCTTAATTTTCTGTTTGTCCTTTTAAAAGCAGAGTGATAACTTCCAGGAGAAGACTGTGTTAAGTAAATACATTTCATTCCCTAGCTTCATTTTGTGAGATCGCATAATGCTCCAAGAGGTCCACTTAAAACCTTGAAAATCAAGTCACTCTTCTTGAATGTTACTGTTTGTAAACTTGGGCTCTGTTCCATATACATGTCCATTCTTCATGTGCCCTTTCTTGTATCAATTCTGTTCTGATTATGGGGCTTGGTTGTCCCAGACACTGCTTCTTTGAATATTCGTAGATTTATCCTTAGAATATAACTGAATAGTATTTTAAAATCTCTGGGAGCAGGAAGCCAAAACCTTTGTGTTCTCACTTTTCAGGTTATTGCCCTGATCTCCATGGGGCTGAGCCCAGCATCACCTTGAATCATCTCTAATGGAACTTATGTTTCTTGTATTTCCATCAATGCCTTTTCTGGCCTTCTAGGAGAAGATACCCCTTGGTGATGCAGGACCTCTCAGCAAGGAAATTCAGTGCAGGTTCACATCTAAATAGTACCTAAAACCTGTCCAGGACTACCTGTGGCCCATTCAAAAGAATTAGCATAAAATTACACCTTGCAAAGTATGTCAATTGTCTATTTGTTGATTGCAAAATCATTTTAGATGAGGGTTATAAGCCCATCCAAATGCTTCTGTACAGGCAATCCAGAGGTTTTTCATCCTAAGAGTCCAATGATTTCAATATATGATAGGGCTAGGCCGTCCTGAAAATCCATGATACATTTTGTCTGGAATTTTAAGTGGAATTTTGTTTCCCAAGGTGTAACTTGCCTGTAATGACTTGAACAGCTGCATCAGTCAGCTGTTGCTGGTATGTTATGTTTCTGCTGTACAGAAGGACTAGGGTCAACAACACCATCCCACTCTCCTTCAGCAGTTCAGTGCCTATCAGTTTCTCTCTGAACTTTCAAGTGCTAAGAATGTTAATGATTTTATTTTTTAAAGCGGAAACACAAATTGTTGATTTGGAACTTTTATTTTTTGCAAACTACTGCTTTAATTATGTTCAGGCTGAGCTCCATGTAAGTTGCTTAGCAAGCTACAACATATGTTATGCAAATAACAACAGAAACTACTGTTTTCCATATAACTTGCCTAAAACTCATTAATAAGACAGAATTTCTCATTCTTAACCTGGTCTTACTTTAATCTTTTTGTAAAACCTGTAAGAAATAATTACAACAACTGCTTACTCTACCAGCACAAAAACCATGGGTAGAGAAAAAAATGGCATGTTTTCAAGGCTTTTAAATAGAAATAGTTGAGAGTTTTACACAGAAGTCTATATTCCCCATTGTCCTATTTTTTCTACGTTTTAAAGATAACATATAAAAATGCTACAGAAGGGCAATACAGAAAGAAATAATAGATTAAACTTAATTGAAAGTGCTTGATTTAATACAGAGTATATCAACAGAGATGCCCTCTTGGTATTCTCAATGCACCAGAAGTTTGTAGGAAAAAGCCTGGCTGTAAAAAAAAAATCTGTAGGGAAGTCCTCAAATTATTATTCAGGGCACTTGAATGTATAACCTGCATTACTAAATCTACTCAAAAAAGGCATTTAATTTTAAAATAATTGTATTAATGTCTTGGCCAACATTTTTTCAGCATCAGCCAAATTTAATGGTTAAATTATTTTACTAGAGATTGTATACCCACCTGAGGGAAAGTGGAGCTGAATGCTGTATTACAGTTTGTCAAACTGAACAGAAAAGTAAGAAATGAGGACAGCCTTTCATAGGAATGTCTGGTGTAAAACATGTTGGTTGTTACTGTTCAATACTTATTGTGATTCTTACTTCATCAGAATTTCTATCAGAAGAATATTATACATTTATACAATGTGTTTGAGAGAAAAAAATGATGACTATTCCCTATGCAGATTAATTGTTGATGCTTTGTTTTATCCTCGCCAGTATCTATAATTTCTGATACAAAATGCTTAACAATGGAAGAGGAGGCAAAAATAGGGTCCAAATGTTAAATTACATCCTTCAGAATAAAAATTTAGAATATTTAATGTCCAAAAATATCACCTTAATTTGCATATACATTTGTGATATCATAGACATATTGCAATTTTATATTAATGAATACATAAAGCCTTGAAAGCATACATTTACATATCAATCAGAGTCCAACTCAATCCACCATTAAATGCTAACAACAGTCACTAGAAGAAGCACTAAAATCCCTTTAGCATTTCTGTAATTTTCCTTTCAGATGATTAGCCTGTGTCTGCTTTTTCTCTTTTTCTCCTTTTTTTCCTTCCTTCCTTCCTTGCTTCCTTCCTTCTTTTCCTTCCTTCCTTCTCTTCTTCTTTCTCTTCCTTCCTTCTCTTCCTTCTCTTCCTTCTCTTCCTTCCTTCTCTTCCTTCCTTATCTTCCTTCTCTTCCTTCCTTCTCTTCCTTCCTTCTCTTCCTTCCTTCTCTTCCTTCTTTTCCTTCCTTCCTTCTCTTCTTCTTTCTCTTCCTTCCTTCTCTTCCTTCTCTTCCTTCTCTTCCTTCCTTCTCTTCCTTCCTTCTCTTCCTTCTCTTCCTTCCTTCTCTTCCTTCCTTCTCTTCCTTCCTTCTCTTCCTTCTTTTCCTTCCTTCCTTCTCTTCTTCTTTCTCTTCCTTCCTTCTCTTCCTTCTCTTCCTTCTCTTCCTTCCTTCTCTTCCTTCCTTCTCTTCCTTCTCTTCCTTCCTTCTCTTCCTTCCTTCTCTTCCTTCCTTCCCTCTCTTCCTTCCCTCCCTTCTGTCGCTATCAAGAAGGTCATGACACAAAAAAAGCTCACCACAACACCTTCTTTGTCAGAGGAAACTAAGAAGTAACCCTTTATTTTCCAAAGCCTTTTTATACTATTTCTAACATTCATGTCACACATCCTTTGGTTCTCAATTCACCACCCCACAATGTCATTGGTCACCCACAGTTGGAACAACATCTTGCAATAGCACCACCTGCAAGTCTCTTATTATTATTTATGGATTCCTGCTTGTTTCGAGCTAGAGAGGAATAGTGCAAACTGGGACAAACTGGCCTCTCTCATGGGAAAGTAGTTCTTATTACATGCCTGCAGTTCCCATACCCTTCCTTCCCTCTTTCCCTCCTTCTCTTGTTTTTATATTATATGCACAGAAATTTGCCTTAGAAGGTGCTGTTACTCTCATTTCATGCAGCCCAACTAGTGTTGAAATTATGACTTTGCTTTACAATCTGCTGAGGGAGCATGCTAGCAATCATAAAATATATGTATTTGTATTTAAATATACTTTAAAAATAACTATAGAGATGTATTTATATGTATACATATCAAAATCCCACATCTGATCACATAATTAATACTAGGAAATGTGAAGTCACTGAGAGAAAAAGTTTCACATTGCAGCATATGGTTGCCTGTCTTACTCATTTTCTTGAATGACCACATTGATTGTATACTAAACCTGATGCAATGTATAGAAATGCTAAAGTTCTCTTCAGCATTGCCACTTTAGGGCTTATTTTCTGTGTCTTACTGTTCCTGCCCTCCTCATTTGACAACACATTCTAATTTATGATGCCAGGAAGCCATGCAATAAATGGACAGAACACTGCCAAATCATGGGATCTCTCTTCATGTAAAGGGAAAAATCCGGATAAGAAAATAAAAACTCTCTAGAGAAAAAGTGGTTTTGCTCCATGCTGACAAAATTCTAAAGGGTTTTGGTTCTGACAATACTGGATATTCAAACCTGATAAAGGAAATGCTTTAGAAGCAAAGGGTGAAAGATTTTAATTACAACTAATTTAGTCTTTATGCTTATATATTAGCATGCAATTTACCAGACTAGTAGTAATCTTTTGTGAAGAGTGAAAAATTCAGGTCTCTGACTTTCCTTCAGAATACAAACCCACATATGACAAAAATGTTTTTGCCAAGCCCTGTTCCAGGGAGATGTATGGTTTTCATATGCAGAGTCAGGAGTTGGACAAAACAAGCAAAGTCTGGGCCGTGTCTGTTATTGCATCCCGATAGAGAAAAACGTCCCTAATAGCAGCATTTAACTTTATGCTTCTCTGTAAAGCTTTTTTTTTTAAAAGCAGAAAAATATGCTGGTAACAGAAACGACATCTTGATTACATTCCGTAAAATGAACATAAAGCTAATTAAGTAGATGTAAGTATATGTTTGCAAATAGTGCTTTCTAGAAACTATCTGACTTGCCTGACTTAATACATTATGGATAAAATGAACCAGCCCATGTCAAATGAGCATTCCCCCCGCCGCCAAATGTTCCCCTTTTATTACCAGACAGGAAAAGGGAGATGGTTCTAAGAAAACAGAACTGATTGTCAGATCCAGTCT
The DNA here is from genome assembly GCA_036630365.1 of Acanthiza pusilla. Taxonomy (NCBI): domain Eukaryota; kingdom Metazoa; phylum Chordata; class Aves; order Passeriformes; family Acanthizidae; genus Acanthiza; species Acanthiza pusilla. Next base: position 34,506,243 of record JAXCHO010000034.1, read on the forward strand.
GCAAAATATGTTGAACATTCAGGCTAATACTGTAGAAAAGCAAATATTTTGGGGGTTTGCTGTGTGTCACTGCTTTAAGAGGGAAGAATAATTTCTTTGATTCTACCAGAAAAAGACAGTATCAACACTGTCAAATAGGAACAGAAATGCAGTCACATCTAAAAATTTCAGATTCTAACTAATTTAAAATCCATGGGATTTTCAACTATTTCAAAGAAATTTTATTAATAATAAAGCTGAGTGAATAGGTTGTAATGAATTATTTAGTTAATGAATGCCACATGTTTGGGCAAATTTTCTGAGAAAAAGTTTGAAATTCTCAAGCTATGCATATTGAATTAAAAATGTGCTGTATTCAGTGAAATGTTCTTGCTGTACACACCATGAACAAGGTGGTGTTCACATTTTTGTGATTATTCAGAAGTCAAGAAATAGCCCTTTGACTTCAAATAATATGTGTAACTAACAAACAAAGAATGGAATTCAAATTCTGAAATCTTAAATTAAAAAGACACCAAAATTTGAATAAATTCTCACCGAATGTGTTTAAACACTGGAGGCATATTTTTCCCACCATTAGGTTAAAATCCTCTCATAAATATGTATATATAAAATTAATAAATTTGGGGGGATCAAGTAAAAGATTTTCTGATTTCTCTGTAAGGCACACAGTTTAGGAAATTACCGAATACTGAAAACTTGTCATCTGCCCAAACAGAGTTTCATTTAGAAGGAGAAAAATTGCAAAAAGGAGCTTTTCCCTTTCTGCTTTGGCAGCTAATGAAGAGATTATTTGCATTTTCTTGTTTCTTTGCAAAATGTCTGACCTAAAATTCTCAACTTTGCTACCACTCCCTTTTGCAACATATACATACAGTGTCGCTTTTCAAAGAAGTTCAGAAGTCCTCAAAAGCTTCAAAACCACAATAACACACAAAGGGAAACCATCCTTCTAGTCATTTTCTGTATAATTCTTTGACACAACATGCCCAAAGTGATATATACAACTGTTTGAATGAGGATATTGTAGCACAAAGCCGGCATTGACTGAGGCCAATCTGCAAAGGCTAATTTGTGTTTTCTTATCCTTCAGACAGACTTCTCCAGTGTCTATAAAACTGTAAATGACCACAGTCTGCAGCTGGAAAAGCCTGATGACTGGCAAGGGACCCAATGAGACTGAATAATCAAGCTGGGCTATTAAAAGGTATAAGACATCAATCATAAATCACTAGGATGAGGCAAATCAGTTATTGTATTTTTTAATGTACATTCCTTTAATTGAACATCTCTGTTCATGCTTTGTTGCTATGTGAAGATAAGCCAGAACAGGGAAGAAGCCACATTCCAAGGGCCTATTTCTCTAATTGCCAATAAAATCTCCACTGTCCAAGCTGTTGAGCAAAAGTAATCTCTGCTTTGCTAATTCTCTTCTTGTTCTTTCTTGCAGATAAAATTGGACAGATGCTTTGCTTATATATTACATTTACATATATGGAACAGTCAAGCAAACTTTCTCTGTCAAAGTTTGTGACAGTCCCTTTTCAAAAATGTACGCCATATTCATGAAGTACAACTAATTCTGTGATTTATTTTTAATTTGTTTTCTGTTTTTTCTTTCAAAGAAATGATACTATAGGTGTTCACTGAAAAATCAAATTTATTCTGGAAAGCCTGCAGGGTTCACAGAGGTATGTATAACTAGGTGTTGTGGTTCTGGCCAAGACAGGGTTTATTTTTGCTGTAGCCAGTAGGAGCTTTTGTTCAGTAGCACTTGGGCTAGAGGAAGTGATTCTTTTCTGGTTAAGGGTAGCATGCAGGCAGTTTGTGTGTTGCTGGTTCCATCATGTGTCAATCAATCAGCCTTTCTTGCACACCTTTTCATTTATACTTTTACTGTGCTGTTTCTTTCCAGTAAATTGTTCTTATTTCAACCTATAATTTTTATCTTTTGTGGCTCCAATTCCTGTCTTCAGCCCACAGGAGAAGGAGGAGGAAGGAAGGGGGGGAGTGAGCAAGCAGTGCATTCTTTGGAGTTTTTCAGTGGGAACACTAAATTGGGGAATACCATTCCCAAACAGCAATACTAGAAGATTCTTTTTGCCTGTGTACAGCTTCTCAGGGAAGTTTTTCTATACACACCTATTACATACATATACAAAAAATATATATGTTATATACAGACAATAATTTACTGTAATTTAAAAAATGAGCCGCAATTTTAAAACAATTTCATTAATATGACTGCATATGTTGCTAAGTATTGCATTGTAAACACTCGCACCAAGAAAAAATATTTGCATTAGCATAATTTACAGCAGAGAATCCATGATTAATAAACCAAGATTTTATATCATATAACATTACAATAGATGAAGATGTATGTGGAACATATACATAGTCTAAAATTAAGTTCTAGCATTACTGGGTATGTATAAGAAGAAAGAAATATGAGGTTGTACAATAAGACCATACCAATGCATATAACCTCATGTCTTTTAAGAACTACAACCAACAGCTTTAAAAAGTCACCAAAACGTATCTATCATGAATTTAAGAAGCAAAACCAGTAGTGTCACTCCTAAATATACTAATTCTAAGTTCAAGGTGGAGGTTAGTGATGAGTGTTATCCCTCAAGGCTCTGTCTCAGGACTGATGCTCATTAATATTTTTATCAATGACAAAGACATTAAGATCAAGTGCACCCTCAACAGATCTGCAGATGACACAAAGATTAGCAATGCCGTTGACATTGGAAAGACACGGTGCCACCCAGATGGCCCTGGACATGCTTGAAAATTGAATCCACAGGAATCTCATGGAATTCAACATGTCCAAGGGCAAGGTGCTGATCCTAGGTTCAGGCAATCCCAGACATGAGTACAGACTGGGAGAAGCACTCAATGAGAGAAGCACTGTAAAGACAGACTTGGAGGTTCTTGTGGATGAAAATTTGGACATGAGCCCACAGTGCGCACTTGCAGATTGGAAAGCCAACCGTAACCTGTGCAGCTTCCACAAAACACGTGTGGCCAGCTGGTCAAGGAAGTTTCTTCCGATCCATTCTGCCATGGTGAGACCCCACCGGGAGTGCTGCGTCCAGCTCTGGGATGCTCAGCTCACGAAAGATACGGACCTCTTGGTCCCTTCCAATACAAACTCATGCCATATTTCTATGATTCATTTTTGGTTATCCAGTTCCTCTCCCAAAACAGACCCAAAAGCTTAGAATGGGTCCTAAATGTACATCCAGAAAGGATGTAACCTGCCAATATGGATATTGTCATACGTATCTTCAGTGGCAGCATCAGAGTAGATCTTCCAGGTACCATTTATCTGAAGTAGGCCAAGATATTGATAACATCAGTGAACGTCTCCAGGCACAGATGTGATCAACCATAATCCTTTGTGAATGTCCTGATGCACCCTTGCTTCCCCCTGTCCATGCTGAGGTGTGAGTACCTCATTGAGACAGCGCAGTGCCAGCAGCTGAAGGGAGCAGGATGGGTAGGTAGGCCAAACTTACACACTAGTGCCAACCCTGCACCAGGTGTGCAGGAACCAAGAAACATTCAGGATATGTTCCAATTACCTACCTTCCATTTTCTTTTTTCCATTGTAAAGGCAGCTTTACAATGGGTTCCGCCTTTACGAAAGGTTCCACATATTTTCCACAAGTATCCAGACAGGCAGCAACATCCATCTCAAAGTTAAGTTTTATCAGACAAGAAAAAGCTCAAATTACTTATTTGAGACAATAAATAGCCTAGTCTGAGGTTTTAAGACATATGTGCAATTGAACACGTGACTTTGATAAAAACACTTGGAGTCTATTTTTTAAACATAAATTTGGGCTATTTTAACATATTCAGATGACCTAGATTTGGCTAAGTAGAGATTTTGTCTTTCTCTTAATGTCACTTTTTTTCCTCTTTTTACCATTTGTTATGTGGTCCAGGAATAAATGCTGCTTTTGAAAAATATCAATGCAAAGAACCAAACTATGAGAAACCAAAAACAGAAACTTCAGAGGGAAGATCTCTGAGAGTGCTTTTTGTACACTTAGAACCCATGAAGATGGGCAACTTGACAGGGGCCAAAACACACTGTAAAATCTCTGTTGAATATTGAGCATTCTGATTCGAAGATTAAAAAAATAAGGGTGTTTTTTGTCTTATTAATATTTGGTATTTAGTCCCAGTAATAATTTGTAGATGCACGGTTTTAGAAACGTCTTTCTCAACAGATAATATGCAAAAGATATGGATGTTTATATGAATTGAAAATGAAAAAAATATGGATTATATGATATTATGTAATTAGTCTTTGTGATAACAGTGTGTTCAGATTAGCTCATACTATTGAGTAAATCCTAAATGCTTTACTCCAGCACATTTCCTTTGATTTCAATAGGAGACTGTCAGATAAAGATTTTGTTAAAAGAGTAAATGTCTCAGGATTTAGCTTTCTCATGTGGATTTCTTTACTAATGGAGTATGCATTGCTTTATGAACGTCTGTGTTTCCATGTTAATATGATTAAGAAGACACATTGAGCTATAAGAGTCTTCCTTTGCAAATTACCATCTGTAAACAGTTTTGCTGATACATTGGGGAAAATTATCAAATTTTATTTATTTGTCTTTTCACATATATAAAGTTTTTGTTTGCTTTTTTCCCCCCAAGGATATGAAGAACGGAAAAGGACCAAAGCAACCTGTCACATGGGAAATATTTTCAAGCATCAGAAAACTCAGAGATGGTTATTTCACCTAATCATGAGGTCATCTTATGTAATTACTGTGAAAAAAAGTTGTGGTGTACAAATATGAGATGATGGGAAAATAGTAAATTGCCTTCTTAAAGCATTGCTTGGTTTACTTTGGATGTACCTTCAATTACCTGTAGAGAACACAAAGTGCCTACTTGTTTATTTCTATCATGCCTTTGTTCCTGCCTTCAGCTCTAATTATGGTGCCTAAAGTGTTTTAGGCAGACCAGTGTCTGCCTTTTCTATTTTTACAGAGGATGACCATTTTTTGTTTACTACAGCGGAGTAATTTGAAGCTTCCTGGTGATGCCCCATCACTGCTAGATGATGCTTGGTAGCTTCCATTTTTTAAATTTTAATTTAAGAACAGGGCATCAAAATATATTATTTGACTTTGTCTTATTAGCAACTTTTTATTGCAATGTATCAGCATTTCCTTGTTAATGTTTACAGCAAACTGTCTATAGTGAGGCTACACCACTGGTTGAAGACAAGTTTATGCTGACTTGTATTTTCCCTGAAGCTTATTAGAGTATTCTCCTCTCTGTTCCAGTTTGCCATGTGAGACATAATGATATGCTACTGTTCACATTTACATTAGATTGCAATGGGGGAGAAAATGTGTGCTTTCTTGAGTCCTCGTGTTCTGGTCCATAATGATTCAGATCAAATAAATTTGATACAAATTAAAATCTATATCAGCCTTTTTATTTTCACTTTTGAATTGGCACTATACTATTCCATCTGTTGACATCCTGTCACCTCGTGGCATAGTCTAAAATAACACAATGTAATAATGGATTTTGATATAATAGAGTAACACTTTAAAATAAAATGGCTCTGAGGACTTGGAGGCTGACAGATGCTGATGAAAATATTGAACCAAGCAGACCATCTTTGCAGAAAAAATGTGCACAAACAATGCAAGAAGGTGTCTTATGCACCAGCCACTAAAATGTCTCCGGGAGGATCTCAAACCCCTCATGTATGACAGTGACTCATATGATACATATGACCGATTGACTCATGCAAGTAATTCCGTCGTTTTTGAGTAAGTTTCTGCTGGACAGCATAAAACATATTAAAAATAGATTTATAATATTCAAGGGGTTGATGAGCAATGTACAGCACACTCCTGTAAATAAGTTTTTAATCCACCTGAAAGTTTAATCTGTGTAGGAGGAATGAGAAAAAAAGGAGGATTCTTGCTTTCATAGTCAAATTTTGGAAATATACAAGACTAAATCTATTTCTTTACTATTTGCATTATTTACTGTTATTTTCAAAACATAATAAGATAGAAACACAAACGTCTGTCCATTGAAAAAAGCACAAGATCAAGGAATCAAGAAGACACAGAAGATACATAAATTCAAGACACAACTAAATGTCAAGTTTATGTGTCACCTTCCTTTTTTTCTCCATAAATGTTATTTGTTTCAGCTATTCACCTGGATCTGTGTTAGCCACACCTCTGTTACACTGAATGGCCAACTGGATAGATCTTAGCTTGAGAGCTGCACTGTTAGACACTCAAGAGGTTTTTTAGAATATTTTGTTTAATGTAAAAATGTCTAGTTGATGTTAATTTTGAGACAATACATAATTGTAACTCTTGTACACTTTTTCACAAAACTTACCTTTTTACCTAGATTTAAATCAGGACAGTGTAAAAGCATTTCTTAAATAAATTGAATGTCGCCTTTTTTTTTTTTTTTTTTTTTTTTTTTTTTTGAGGATGGGGTTAAATTCAGAAGCATTCTTAAGCCTGCACAGTTTAAAAAATATAAGGTCATAGACAAAAATAAAAATATGATGGTTGAGTATCTGGAAAACACTATTTTCCAGAAGCTAAGTGACTTTCCATTTGACCTTTCTGTGAGTGCTAGGCTGTCAGTGGCAGAAAAGAAGAAAAAGGAAAGGCAATAATATCCTGTGCATAAGGATATGGCCATCACACCAATGTCCCGACTGGTTGTAAGAGCTCTGTGGAGATCTTAAATAAGGTGAGTTCATTTAACTCCAATGCTCATATGAGTTTTGTCTATTATACATATATATTCCATGACCTGATACATTCTGTTACTCCACTTTCACACTGGCTTAACCTCCATGGAACTGTCAAAGTTTGCAATGCTGCCCAAAAACCACAGAAGCATGATAGCCTTTGCACATATTTGGCTAAAAGTGTTGGGAAAATGACATATAAATATAAAATCCTGGTGCAGCACCATTTGTACTACACTGAGGCAAAGACTGTTGCATTCTGAAACTGATATATCCAAGGAAATATTTGTCTGCCTCTAATTATTTGGCTTCAGAAAACAGGACGTAGAGGTTATGTTTCCAATAATCATCCGGCATGGCTAAGTCCTTTTCTCCAGCAAGTCAGAAACAAACCCCTCCAGCCGCTAAAGTATTTGCATTTATTAATAAAGAAAATGATCACGAAATTCTAAATGACACAGTTTTCAAAAAAGACTGTTCAGAAAAGATAATGTCATTAAGCAGTTGAAGCAAAGTTTTCAGATGCAGCCCTCTTTCAGCCTTTTTTTTTTTTTTTTAAATAGGTGATCTTGGCTGGATGTATTTTAAAATAATTTGAGTGATACAAGAGGCAAGCTTGTTCCTTTTACATTCAAATATATGCTTCACAAGGTACAACTTCATTCTTTCATCTCTTTTATGATTCAGTCATATTTTATAGAAATTTTGTCAGTGTTTCTTTGTCATAGTTCCTGCCAAGCATATTCAAGCAGCTGAGATGAGATGTTGAAAGAAAAGTGACTGAACGGAATTTTAACAAGGGACAGACAAATATCAGATGGTTTGTTTCATATTGTGAAGCAAACTACCTGAATCCACCATCCCTTTGAACAGTTTATCCAAGCATTAATGGAGCCTTAAGACTGATTCCGCAGTGGTACTCACAGAGCAGAAGGTGTCTCAAGCTGTGCTGAATAATTGTGAATAACAATAATATTTTCAAAATAATGAGTAATTAAAGTATGTATCTGACATTCTCTTGGTGCTGCTGGAAGGCAGACAAGGACAGGGGTTTCTGTGCTTACCTCTGAAAACAATGCCAGAACACATAATTCTGGCCTAGGCAAATCCAGACACTTGTGTTCACTGCAGTTCTAGCAGCAGCAGTGAATTGTTAATCCTCTGCTAAACAGCAGGACGTCAATCTTCTCCAAGAATGGATGTGTAGAGAAGAAAAAAACCCAGTATAGTTAGAGGAGTGTGAAATCCTTTTGCAACAAAACTAACTCATATCATAATAAAAATTGCTGGCGCTGGGCTAGCCTTACTGTTATAAAAAAAACTCCAAACCCACAAAACTGTTGACATACTACTGCTGCTTCACTGGCCTCAATTAATGTTGTTTTTTATTCAAAGAAGCAGTTTAAAGTAGAAAGTAAAGAGAGGAGAAACAAAGCAATCACATAAAATCTGGAAATGCTAAAATTTGGAAATTTCTCTGGATGAAATTGAACTTGCAGTACATTAAGTATGTTCCACAGAGTGTGATACTTTCAGCCAGTGAAAAAGGTATTATTATTTTACATTTGCAGTAATATGGTAACCAGGAGAATGAGTATATCTTTTTTGAAGGACTCACGTACTACAAGGGAAGATCTTGTGTGGATGAGAACTGACTTCATGTGACCTGATGAGAATTTAGTGCCCTGCATAAGGGTACAGTCTCATTGAAAAAACATAATATGAATAAGGATTGTTGATGAGATTTCCATCAAAGCAGAAATCCAACGGGCATCAGAGTGCCACTGAAGTCTACTTCTAAGACATCTAGGTACTTCTGAAACTGTACCTCATGCTATGAACATGCTTTGTAGGAGGCTATATTTAACATTACATGGATAGCTTGCCTTCTGGTATTTCCTAGCTCTCAAGCGTTTAATTTCACAACTTATAGAACATTATTTTAACATAAGTGGGTTCAGTTTTTGTTTGTCTTTCGTTGGATAAAAAGTATTTGGGTAGTATTTCACTCTGTTTTGCACACCGGGTATGTTGAAATTACATTTGTTAAAAAATTATCAGAACCATGTAGTGAATTTTCACACATCTGTGATCAGAGCACCTGCATCCTGCTCACAAATATATCCCTTTTAAAACTTATTCTAATATTTTACCCTCTTAGTAATTTGAAATAGATGCCATTTCCAAATCTTCTTTTAGAGGAATATCTTTTTGTCTTCTGTTCTACTGAAAGTCATATGAAGATGTCTGTCTAAGACATAGCAAGGACATGAGAAACTCAATTTTATATCAGTAACAGAATTTCTGAGAACTAGAATGCCAAAAACTTTATATAGTTCACTAACCAATAGAGAGGACAATGGAATTTCTCTACCAAAAGTAATGGAAAATTTCCTTGCTTCTCAACAGGACACAGACTACTTAATGTTCTCAAAGCATGATAATAGCAAATATTTTGAGTGATTTAATAATTTTATAGAACATGTTTATTCACTGGAATTCTGGAACTCCTTTTGAATCAAGAACACTATAATTTGGTAACTCTTTAGACATATTCAAAATTATTGAGAAACAACTATTGTGAAGTTGTAAACATGTGTAAACAAAAATTACAGTGGGTAGAAAAGTATTCCAAATTAAAAGAAAAATCAAAACCCACAAACCCTCTCAGTATTCATTAAATAGCACTGCCATTTTGTGGGGAGAGTCATTGTAAATATTGCACACTAAATAGATGATGATAAGCTGCACATATCCTGTTATTTTCATTATAGCTTGTGTCTTGCTGCCTCATGACTCGTGCTAAAGACTATTGTGCTGTTACTGTCTTTTGCCATGGATGCTCTTAAAATTAACAGCATTGTCCCCAGGAAACAAAATTGTGTTTCAGAGAAAAAAATAAAAATCCACTGCTGTTGCATTTCCAACTACATCTTATCTGTTCTACCGAAGAGACAAAGAATTTTTTTAAGGTTGAATTTATTAAGTAATTTAAAGAGATAGATCCAAAGTGCTTGGTTCTGTAAGTACGTATAGGTATATGCTATTTCTTCAGATTCTGGAAATAAAAAATATTAATACAATGATGCAATATCTAAGAGGACAAAAATGAAAAATTCTTTTCTTGAGAAATTTAAAAAGGGCATTCTATTAAATCCCTCGGAAATATATATGATGACAGAATACAGTCTTTATAATGTGTGTTATATACCTACATGACACACACACATCAGTCTTTTCCTTAAAGCTTTTATTACTTAATTACTATAAGAACTGAATTAATTTCATTTGTATTCCATAATTTTTAAGGAGAACATGGAAGATTTTGAATGCCATATACTTTATATTATACATGTATAAAAATTTTGCATCTTCTTTTGTAAACATAATTTTATTAATATTTCTTTTTATTAACCTGTTAGAGCCCTTTCTTTTAGCTTTTCCTTCTCTGGAGGATCTACAATTTCTATAGAAGACTTTTTAACTCAGTGTTGCTTTCACATTGTAACCAAAGGTTAACCGGGGCATTTGAAGCTGTTTTCAGCATGAGTTCTTTTATACATTATGCTATCTCATCAGTAGCACAGACATGGAAGATAATTCTTGGTGGTCTCATTCAGTGGCAATTCCAATAGAGCTAGAAAATTAATGTGGGGTAGAACTTTTCACAAATCCTTTATCCATTACAGAACAATTTTTCAAAATATAGAGCACTTTGTAAGTCAAACAAAGTAGAATTATGGTTTAGTGAACTGCAGTCTTGAGTGTGTTATGGTTTATTTTTCTGGTAAAAAAATAAACTATTACTTTGACTAATAACTCTCATGGAATGTAGGAAAAGATTACCGTTAGGTATTCCTTGCCAAAAGAAATTGTTATCATGATACTTTTAAAGCACACCAAAAGGACCTGAATTTGCTGGTACTTGAAGAGATTTTTAGGCCTGCCATATGTCATTACCGTAAATCTTTCAAACATTTAGAAGAGAAGAATCAGTTTCATCTTCTGGAAAAAGTTGCTGCTAATCCTCCTTACACTCTGGGCTTGATTCAGGGAGAATCTGTAATTCTCATTGAGCCAAGCCAAGCAAGGACCACAAGAACTCAACACCTTTCTGGCTGAACTCTTTTAGATTGACCATCTGTATTTAAATATGAGTGTGCTACACATTTCTATGTCCTACAAATGGAGAGAGAAGGAAAAAAAGTTCTCATTTATCACACAAATCCCACCTTGTCTAGTCCCAAAAGTTCATCAAAAATTATTTTTATATGAAATCTCTAAAGAAGACATCTTAATATATTCTTGTGCCAGTGGGACCAGTGAAGAGCTTTTGCTTGCTGATGGATCAAGCCTTAGCAGATCACATTTTTGGGAAGGTGACTTTCATCTTGAGTGACTATCTTGAAAAAATATAAAGGTGAAATTTTCTTATGAAGAGTCTGGATTATAATTCCCTCTCCAATAAAGTTTTGTCCTTTTACAACTCCACTTAAAATGTTGTAACAGAAAGCACTCGAGCACTATTGAAAATTGTTTGGGATATTTATTTAACTGCTTTAAATTGATTCAGGAATCAACAGCAATTTGGAATGTTTTGGTCATTGTTTAAGTATCTGAATGATTGAATGGTTGCAGGAGACTGCTTATGAATGCTGACAGCAAAAGGCAGAGGTCCTCCAGTGATGCTTGTATCCGAGGACATCAGGAGAGCATACAAAACTACAGAGGTTTCATGTATAAAATATAAATGATATAAAGATAAAACTGATTAGAAAAATAAAATAGTAAAGTGTTAGCACATTACTACCACTTTTCTCATAACATTTGTCTATAGCCATCGTAGAAGTCCCTTTAATCGCAGGAAAATGGCCTACCTTCATGTATGAGCACAAGGAGTGAACACTGCAGAGAAAACCATGTCCCGTGTTTTTTGCCTCCAATATTTGTTCAATAATAATTACAAAATAAGCGTGTAGAGATTGACACAAATAGAAAGAAAATTCCTCAAGCTTCAATGACACTTAGTAGCCTTGGAGTTGCATGATTAGCAGATATGGCCCTGATCCAGCAAAGCCTTTTAAGCATGTGTTTAACTTCCACCCTGCAGGTTGTTCCTCTGAAGTACTACATGCACAGCTAAAGCTAAGCACATACTTAAGACCTATGTTAGATTGAGGCCTAAAGTTATTAAAAGGAGAGTGTGAAATTTCATTAGAATTACCGAATGCAAAGAGATACAAAGAATCATAACGACGCCAGCAGGTTTCAGCTGTACAGACTGTACAGCTTTCGTGGTCTGCTCTAAAGTTACACAAAGCAGGGGCTTTTTCAGAGTAACTAAGCATGAAGTTTCAAATGGCACTAGTAAAGCATAAAAGTAAAGATGTAATTGTCAGTTGTGTACTGAAAGATTTGAAGCAACTACAGTAAATATTTGTTGTCTTAAATCTCAAGTTTTGTACACCAGCTTTGTTACATGCTGTATTGATTGCCAAGGTTAAAACATGGCTGAATATTTGCACAGGAAAAATGTTGTCTTCCTTTGTTAGGACTAAATCTATATACTGATTACTGTTGTTTGAAGAAACAGTAGTACAGTGCTTTAAATTGTAACCTTCATAAATACTTTTACTTAAATAGGAACCTCAAAATCCTAAGGCAAACAAAAGCATGATTATATGTACAGCAATAATGCCCTTATCACAATGGGATAACAAACACAATGGTTAGCAACATTTGAATAGTGTAACAAGAGTGTTTATAATAAGATGATTAGAGGCAAAATGCAATGGCTCTTTCACTACTTCCTGAGCATACCAAACTGTTTGTCACTTAGGGACTTCAGAACAGTTTCTAGATAATTCTTCCAGTAAAGCTACTTTTGGAAGGTAAGCTTTTCATAAGCTTTAATAAAGCACATCTTTCAAAGTAGTAATGGTAGTAGGGTTTAACATGGCTTGAGGACAAAAATGTGGTAGAGACAAGGACAGGAAAAGGTCTCTTTGTTCAACTAAACTTTCTGATTTAACATCATACCTCTCTGTATTTCAGTTCTCAGCTCGTGCTCTTTGTAATAAGATCCCATTTATTCATATTGATTACCCTTTTTCACAATTTGCACTTTGCACCATCATGGATTTCTTTCTTTTTTTAATATGAACTTGCATAATTTTATATTTTTAATGCTTTTTTATGTTAACATCTTGCTAAATCTTACCAGTGATTTACTCGATGCTGATGATGAGTTTCTAAAACTAGGAATTGTTTTATGAATGTAACTTATTAAGTGGTTTGCATGGTGAGATTACTGAAATGGCAAATAAAAATACTCTGTGAGGAAATTATCTCTTTCACATTTAGCTCAGTTCTGTTCTGAGAGACCCCAGAATTGCCCCTGAGCATTTAGTGAAGGTGTCAGACATGATAACGATGAGACTAACTCATTATTATAAGTGTACTTATAGCACCAATGTACTAGAAGAATTATAGGAAATAGTGAACAAGTAAATTTACTGAAGCTCTGTTGTTCTGATGCCTTTGCATGTAAGCAAAGTTTTCAGTTTTGCTGCAACAAAAGACATTCCAGATTCCAACGTCCATCCATCCATGCCCAAGGCAATCCATTTGCACTTTCCATAACAAACCTACTAAATGAAGTAGCAAAGGCTGAATTGGCTGAATCTCTGCCACTGCAACTTCTGTCACCCTTTTCTTGTGACAGTACAATGTGTTTGATTTTAAAACCCACATTCTCATATGAATTATTTTCTTCCATGTGAACATGGGACAAATCTTACAGAACTTCAAAGTGAGGGAAGATGTATTCTTCTCAACATTGTAGAACTGGTGGTTGAAAGACCTCAAAATATGAATTTAAATCTGAAGGACAATGGTTGTCCTTCCTTTAGTGACATAAGAAGGCAACAGCTGAAGCTGCATGGTAAGAACAAGGAAGGTCTAAAAAACTAGTCAGCAATGTAAATTATTCCTGGATGAATTTTAATGGTATGTTTGTTTTTGTTCTTTTTGTTATATGCCATAGGTTATGACTTTAAGATATGATACTTTAGGGTGCCATAGCTAAAATGATATGCAAATGTTTACTCATTATGACAGTGTAAGTAACAGAAAATACATTACAAAAGCATCCAAGACAAAAAAAGTTAACTAGTAGAGTGAAACAAGAGTCATAATAAAATTTCCTTCATATTTTGATGAACTATTTCATGAACTATTTCATGATTCTATTCATGATTCTCTTCCATTCCCAGTATATGCCTGCCGAGTCAACATAAAATTTCTTTTATTATTTCCCATCAGTCAGTTGGAATAAAAAAAATCCATTAAATATCAATCACAAAATACATTTTCAGTTGCCTATGGGCATTCAAATAAATTAAGGCTAAGGAAATGTACGTGACCCATTTTGAAGACAGTTGCCACACATGACTATTGTAGAAATTAAAAAATGGGCTTATTTATGAAATTAATTACATGAATATGCTATTTCATATTCTACAGGAGAAAAGAATTCCTTATCATGAATACAGATGTGCAGCTGAGAGGCAGCTGAGGTAGCCAGTCACGTGTTATAGAAACAGAATAACAATTAAGGATTTGCTTTCTGATTAAATATTTTTTCCTCATATTTTTAGTATGCTGTAATCCAACATTGCTTGGTCAATTACATGTAGTTTTGCAGAGCTATTTTAAACTCATAGTGTATCTCATTATGCCACAATCTTGTTCTGTGCTTTAAGCCTATCTTAAAATTTAGAAATGTTTCTCTAATAACATATAATCACAATGCAATCATGATTAATATTCAGTCCCGCCCCAGTTAACGAGCTTGTTTCTGTACAGAAAAGGAAGAAGGGATTAGAAATTACTAAGACCCATACTTTCTGTTTCCTATTCCTATATCTTTCTAAGTCCTTGTAGAGAAAACACAGATAAACAAGTCCAAGCAAAATTAGCAAGCCTGAACCACAAACCAAGCCTTTTTTTCTTGCATTTTGAAAATAATTTCCACCCATCTATTTTTGGCTGAGCGCGCCAGTTCAGGTTCAGTGAAAATGACATTAAATGCTACGCTAATGGGTAGCAGGATTTTATTTTATTTTATTTTTAAATATTTTTAAATTTGACTTTGTATTTCTATAAGGAATTCAAGAGATTTCAATAAAATCCATTGCTCTTGAAAATGACATAAAATTAGTATGAATTAAAACAAATCAAGTGTAAAAATTATTATTTACACATATGAAGGAAAAATTCCTCCCCAGTGCTTCGGGTTATCAGCTTTAACTTATGTGTGTCATGAATTAAGTCAACCACTGAAAAGTTACTGAGAAGTAGATTTTTGCCATCTTGGGTCCATACTGGGTTGTATTCATTTTTGTTCCTCCCTCTCATGGCTTGAATTTCAGTTCTCAAAAGCTTACTCTCACAGGAATTCCATAAATTCACTTAAATTATTCCATAGGATGAACTGACTGAACAGTAAGACTGAGATGACAGCGTGGAGAAAGAGAGAAACAAAACCTATGTTGTTTACTTAATATCACATTGTTATCGTTAGCTGCTTGCATCATCAACTTTGGCTTTTCCCTGCTTTTGAGGGTGTGGAATTATTGCCTCAAAACATAAACTTTTCATAGCTTTCAAAACTAGAATATTTTACATGAACTCTGTCCTACATAGGCCCTCTGTTCTACAGATTTTTCTATTTTATATATAAACTACTTATGTGTAGCAATTTATATGTATGTTTATACAGGACCAAAAGCAACAGAAGCCTGATCTGCAGGAGAAGAGTCACTGAGTGTTATGTCAGTCATGAAAACTTTGCTTTGGCTGAGGTCACACTAACAGAAGGGATGCTGTGGATGGATCCTACTTTGTGGAAGGATTTTCTCTTGGATATGTGAAAGACTGCCAGCAACTGCTTTTGATCTCTCAAAACATATCAGGATACTGTATGGCTGCTCTGACCTCACGTGTTCATGCCAAACTGGGCTCTTGTGGCACATTGGTCACACATCTCAAAGACAGATGAAGAAAGGCCAGAGATTTTCTCAGTGCTCTGCCTACCTCACTCTGTGGGTGAAACTGGTTAAGTATAAGCTGCCCTGGAATTTTATACTTTAATAGGAGGTTGAAAAAGCTGGAAAGGACAGTATTTAGAAAGCATGGGTTCAATAACAACCTTCACTCAGTACTCACACTCACACTCATTTGTGGTGTGGAATGAAAATAAGCTGACACAAGGAAACTCTCACCAAGTTGTGTGGTGAGGTCATCGTATTTAAACTTGTATCTTGCCCCCAGAAGAGATACCACAATATTTTTCCAATTCTGTGACATGAACCCTCTGAACTACAAAATTTAATGTAAAACATTTCAACTGGTTCTGCTTCAGAGGTGCATTTACGGCAAGGAGCAATTTGGAATCAGTTTGTTGTGTATATACATGGTGTATAGTTTGACTATACCTGAATTTGAAATTAAAGACCTCCTTCTTGACTTACATTGAGTATGTGCTGACATGTCACAGTTAGGGCTCCACATTTCCTATAAAGAGAGTGTTTTTCTACAGATTTTTTTTCTGTCGAATACTCAAGGCATAGTTTAATTATACTGGCCTTTTTGGGGTGTCTTTATCAGACCTGTAGCAAATGAGAAGAACAACAGATGAGAACTTTTATTTTACCGACTTTGTGGTGATGAATTTGAAGTGGGCGTTTAATGGACCCTCTTTACAGAGACATAAATAAAGATTTTTAAACAAATATAAATGTTCATTTTTATAATCATTAAAAGTTATTAAATTAATTATTCAAATTATTAAATTACTAACAGTTAGTTTTGAAGTTGTTTCAACTCATAGTTCAGTAAGGTAGGATATTTAGATCTTATGATTTGTAGTTAATTTTCTAAATGAAAAGCCTAATAAATCAATAAATACATTTTCGCTGAAAACTGGAGGATAAATATGTCTTTTAAATTAGAAAATGAAGGTGTTTAGTAACCAGTAATCATCATAGATTAGCCATTAGTAAGATGGCAACAGGGTTGTACTGTCTCCTGTTTTTGCTTGTCCTACCAAGAGAATTAAATTCAAGCTTTGCCTCATAATTTCAACTCAGACCCCCCTCTGGGCATCAATCCCTGGCCAGCTTTATCAACAATATCAAAACTCTGACAGTTTGAAGCTTGCCTCTAAAAACACACACAGCAAGTAGAGCTTTTTTTAAACCATTGACTTTCAAAATAGCTCTGTCTCTTGCATACAATCTTGATAAAGGAACTTTCCAATGAGGAATTTGCTAGCTGGATGTTTGATAGCAAGGTTGTCTTTTCAAAGGAAAATTATGGTCATCTTCAGTTTGTATCAGAATGCTATCATCTGAAACAAAATATGTAAGTGAATGCTGGAAGTTTATTCTTTAGGAATAGTGCAGTATACAAGAAGATCTCTGATGTGCTCCAAATATGTCATTCAAGACTGAGTTCACTAGTGGGCTCAAAAAGTAAACATAGTTGTCTGTGGAAATTAAAAGCTGCCACTGGCTGATTTAGTCTGCTGATATAATTGATTTTCATCATCCTGCTAAACCCCCTACGTCCTTTAACATTTTCTCTAGTGGACTGAATCAATTTAACAGTTAGTAGGCAAAGTGAGAGACACAACCTCTTGTCATGAAATGACTATTTATGATGATTGTAACCAATCTGGAGTTTGTTAGACCCATAGTAAAGCCATGGTAAAGTTCTTGAATTGATAGTTTTCCCTACATTTGAAAAGAATTTGTACTTGTATCAGTGTTGGCTTCCTGAAAATTTCTGACTGCCAGTGAACTGATTCAAACAATGAAAAGTCAAATCATCATGCCTTCTTTCAACCACTCATTGCTCTCTTACAGACCACAAGACCAAAGTTGTCAAATGAAGAATATTTGCCTTGTGATTTACAACTTTTCTGGATCCCTTTTTTCCTGTATGGAAATTTTCATAAGTGGTTTGGCAAACGCCTTTAAAATAACTGTGGTATTTGGCAGAAAAAAGGCTGCAGAACTTGGGCCTGCTGTTTCCATTTTAGTTCAACAGTGAGACTCCTCTCAGTGATACGAGTCAAGTACAGAATTCATAGTCCAAAGACATAAGTTATTAGAAACAAGTTGAGTAAAAAGGAGACATGTGGCTCAACCCACAGAAATTCATTAGACAATAGTTTTCGAATGCCTGTTCCAAACAATTTGTCAAATCAACTGTTCATTATACTGCAGCCTAATACTGACTGCGTACATATATAAATTTACACATCAGTAGCTATAAAAGTGTTTATATTTATCACACAATACTGCTCATTAGAGATAGTGGAGCATGTGAACGCACATGTTAGTAATTTATTCCCACAAAAAACATTCAGTTGTTCACATTGCAGAGGTCTGTGTATTATTAGGATGAATCCAAATATACACACTTACTTTATCACTTTTTGAAAGGGCAAGCATAGGTCATAAGTGACAACTTCCTGAGTTTTATTTTTCTTTTAATTTTGAGGTGTCACCATAAAACATACTGAAACTCAAAGCTTTCAAATGAAAGGCTATTTTCTGACTCACTTAGAATTAAAATTGTCTGTAAGAGGTGAAGTGACATTTTGTCATACAGATACAATCACACACTACCCATGTAGGACTGACTTCTGAAATGCCCAGGTCCGACTTCAGTGAGAATATTTATGGACCAGTGTCTCTCCAACCAGGCAGTGGTGGCACTGACGACCATGATCTGTTGGCCCCAGAAAATGCCGGAGGCACCCATGTCAACAGAATGTTTCAGGAACCTGAATAGGTGGAACCATGAGTATGAAATGAGTCAGGGTAGGCACTGGACCTAGAAACAGCATGAACGGAGTCATAATTAATGGCGATGTCTGCAACTAACAACCAGCTTCCAGGACCCTTGGAGGATTTCTCTGAGGCACAGGGCCACCTCAGAGTAGTGTGTTTCATATACAAGAGCTAGTTCCATGCCTAGAAGCACAGAATCATGTTAGCAAATACACAGAACAGCAGAAAAGTTCATCTTCAGAATTAATTTATTGCATGTATCTACCTCCAGTCCACTGAAAACAGATAGTGTTACTATATGGGGGTCCATAAAAAGCCTCAGGTTGATATCAGAATAGTAATTTCCAACATTTGGTAGGTAGTGATCCTTAGTGAGCTATATTTTTTGGTTTTGCATTATTAATGTATTGATTTAACTATGTAAAAGCCATCTCTTGCCATATCCTGTTGAGACAATTTGAAAGCAGAATGAGCTGGGAGACAATTGGACATTTTTTTAAGGAGGGAAGTGATGCAAAAGCAAATGACACTTGTGAGTTCAGTGTTGCAAAATGACAAAAAGCAGAGCTCTTTACTCAAGGAAACAACAAAAAAAATCTTGCAGCTTGTCCCTGAGACAAGGCAACAGAGGCACCATGGTATGAATCATCAGGCTTCATATTCGGGCAAACTGTCAGCATTGGTAGAGGTCCTGCAACCTTTCTTAGCGAAAGGTTGAAGAAAAGAATTTTGTACCATTTCCCATTGTGCTGAACAAGAATTTGCCTGGAAGCCTTGCTTGACAGATTGGCCCCTATTCCCACTATGATTCGTGCTACTGTGAAACAAGAGTGTCTAATGCATGGGCCATAATGCAGTGACAGGCTGGCTTCAGTTCTTCTGAAAAATGATATGGAGATGAAAGGACAGGCTCTGCTCCACCTTTCATGCTTTTCATATTTGCATTCGGAGTGTACACGGGCGGGACCCCAGACAGAACTGACAGACAATTAAAAGGCCACTCAATACAAGCAAGTATATCTGTGTGACACATGACCTCTGTGAGCACACAATATCATAGGGCATAAAACAACGTCTTGCTATCGACCTGAAGTCAAAGGAGAATTATATTAAGCCCTGCCAAGAGGTTAACTTCTCTGCAGCAGGAGCTTTGTACTGACTGTGTCTTTCTTATCAAAACTTTAGGATTCCTTTTTCCTGAGGGAACTTAATCTTTCAGATTTGGGTCAGGAGGTATAATAAGTAACACAAAGCAGTAAACACTGTGAAATTCTAAGGGGCAAGTAGGACATATTTTTTAGAATTTAGTTAAAGGAAATACTGTCTTATGTGAACTCTGAGAATGCAAGCATGGTGGAGGCAATTTGTCCTTTGAAAAAGCTGCTTAGAAAAGTAGCAAAGTAAAAGATCCTAGTAGATTTATATAACTCCTAATTGGAATTTTAAAAAAGGCAACAATATGTGTATTTTAAGTGCTCTATATTCTGTAGGGATTTGACATATATTTTGGGAGTGTTCTCATTTTCACCTGCTCATCTCGCCTTGTACATTCTAGGGGAAACCCTAGAGTATGTATTGTTATTATTGTATGTGAAAAATTTGAGATTTTAGAAAGTCATTGTTACATAAAGAGGATGTTTATTTTGGCAAAATAAGAGTCTTTGAAACAGCAAAATTACAAAATTACACAGCTCATTTCTACCAGATGTTGAACATCCTATTATTTTATTTTATTTTATTTTATTTTATTTTATTTTATTTTATTTTATTTTATTTTATTTTATTTTATTTTATTTTATTTTATTTTATTTTATTTTATTTTATTTTATTTTATTTTATTTTATTTTATTTTATTTTATTTATTTTATTTTATTTTATTTTCCTTCTTTTTGAGAATTGGGGAATGTAATGTACAAGAATATAGACAAATGCTGTGTGGCACTTTATTTTTGGCTTGCTAGCCTATTTACATTACATAACGGGTGTTGCAGAATAATGTTTGCAGTGTTCTATGCCAAATGCATTCTGAAATATTTGCAGTATCGTAGAACAGATGGAAATTAAAGTCATGTTTAAGCTCAAATCTGTTCTCTTTGATAGTCTGTTGCAAGGACGGTTTTAAGCAAACTTTCAAAACAAACTTTCTAGGTATTTAAGATATGTAAATATGAATATAGAAAATGCAGTGGAGAGTGATTAAACACATGGTAAATATTCTGGTTTTGATTTTTCTTGAACTGAACTAGGAGATAAAATGCTTGAAATGTTGTCAATACCTTTGTACTAAAGAGAAGAAAACATCTTGTATATCTGTGTCCATTGTATTTAATTTGAGTGGGTTTATTTTTCCTCTTGAACATGTAATCCAAGCAGAAAATAGGATGCTTGAATAATTGGCATGCTTGTGATGTTTGATGGATTCCATAATTCCCAGTTTGGATGCTGTAGGGCTACATTCAATTTATATGAGGATGAGTTGCTACAAATCTGTGAAGGGATAATTTTTCAGAGTTTATTTTGTTAATTTTTGTGGAATTTTTTGTTGTTCTTATTGTTCATTCATTTTATGGTTTCATTTGAATCTATGAAAAGCTTTGTTAAAAAAGCAAATAGGAAGAGAAAAATCTCCAAAGAAATGGACTGGTATTTTAATATTCAAATATGAGAACATAACAATGGGAAAAAAATTGTTTTTTAAATGCAACAGTTTTCAATTTGCAAAAACAGTGAAATAAATTAATGCTGAATGAGAATTATTTCACACCTGTCAAAGATAATTAGCCACTTTTGCCCTCTCCTCCTTTTCTGAACATCTCCCATTTCCATACGAGGTGCAAGTGGACAACGTAAGTTAAACTGGGAAAGGAGCAAGAGAGAGAATGACTGCAATGGAACAAGGACTATGTAATGTGAGCAGCTCTTACAGGAGGGTTGGACCTGCAAATGTAATTAGAAGATAGCCTTGAATCTGAGGTGAGTGCCTGCTAAATTGGGTTTCACTGCCATGGCTACTAGGGGTTTGTCCCTTCTCCTGGGAATGAGCTCATCATCTTCTGTTGCCTTTTCTGAGCTGGTGTTTATGGGAATCTGCCTCTAAAGTACCTGGAAAGTATCTGGCTTCAGTGTTAAAATTGATTAGGGTTGTTTACAATTCCTGGTTTTTGTTGACAGTGACAGTCATCATTCAGTAAAAATGTGACCAAAAGAATGGTGAACCTTGGGAAACTGCACCCAGAGATTACCTTTAAAAGAAATGTTAGCAAAGGAGCAGGCAGTATTTCAGAGCTTTTCTGGCATTTTTTTAAAAGGGTTTGGGATTGGTCTTTAGAAATGAAATTTACTAATCTAATTGTGATAATTCCTGTTTCATTCTGCATCTTTGATCTACCTTAATTTCAGAAAATAATGTTAGAGTGTTGCTTTGGAAGAATGATAGAAAAAGGCAACCATTAATGGTATTTTAAGGTTTGAAGGTGAGAAGGGGAAAGCAGGAACAAGCTTTTATATCAACAACTAACTTATTCTGAAACAAAGACAAACATAATGAGGCGGCCTATTGATTAGAAAAAGCAGGGAATGCTTGTCCCAACAGCCTTATCTCTATTAATGTGGGCTTCATGAAACTTACCTCGACACTGGGATGAAATCATTGCCTGAAAATTAGAAATGAATAGACATTATTTTTTAATTTTGCATTCACACAAGTACACTTTCACCTTTGTTTGTGACACCTCCAATGCTTGGCCATATTGACACTGTGTTTCCCTAATTTGCTCTGAATGTTTCATTGTGAATGACAGAGGAATGTTCATTATAGTGGCAGTAACTTAAGAGGCAACTCTGTGCAGCAAGGAACCCTTTCTGTAGCATTAATAAAGAAGATAACAAAGAAAAAGAATTCAAAGTATTTTTAGCTTCCTTGTTCTACTGAGGAATATGAGATGGGAGCTCACAGTACTGGCCCTTCCTTGGCCTAGAGTATTTCAAAATTTATCTGAAAGGAAATCTACAGGGGATCATTAAGAGAGGTGAGCAAAACTAGGAGAAACATTAAGACACTTTAAAGCTTCTATGGGAATTTTTACTTGGTGAAATTACTTACATACATCTACCTGGAAATTCCTTGGGGAATTTTACCGACTTTTTTCCTCTTTTTCCTTTCATTTGAAATCAAGATCAATTCACAAAGCCTTCTAGTACTTGACACAACAAACAAATGTGTTGACATGATTAGCAGTGTTTAGAACACCAGTTTTCAGAAGCAAGAGAGACTACAGGCTGTAGCATTAGTCTGTTGAGCCATCAAGTCAGACCCTTTTTCTTACCTTTCTGAGACAGAGAGACTCTTAAATTGAATAATTGTCATTTTCCAGCTTTCAGTGAGGCCAGAAATCACTAAAGATCTCATTTAAACTTTCTGTTCTAGTTCTCAAGCAAATTTACAGCAGAGGTCAGTCCTTTAGCAAGATTTCTAGAGGGAATTCTTCATCAAAACAGATGGGGTTTTTTTCCCCATTGTAGTTTAAACTATCTTCCATCAATTTTTCTTCTCATTTCACTCATCTTATTATGACCTTCATAGGATAAAAGAACAGTACAGCCATGCCTTTTCTCTGAGTATTGTGCTTCTCAGTATATTATGTAGTTAATATTGATTATAAATCACGGTGAACTCAATGAATTCCTTCCTACTCCTGTACCTCTCCATGACAGCCATTCTTGTGCTTTTTACCATGCTTGGAAATAGTACTATTTTTATATTTCTTCTACAGAAAAATTGTGAGTTCACTGTAGTTTTACAGACATAACAAACCCTGAAATATCCCAAACAAGCTGTCAGAGCACAAGATTATGAAAAGCTATTTTCTTCTCACTAAAAAGAGATCAATAAATGCACATTAACCTAATTATCCTAACAATTGAGTTTAGCAATAGGATCTGACACAGAATGTGACAGTGGATCATGTGCATTTTCAATCATTTTGTTAATGACTGAGTTACCTTAAAAAAATCCCAAAATAATAATTTTGAAAATTAAGTTATGTATAAACTTAATGTAAAACAGATTTTAAGCATTGATGAATACATTCTTTAGATATTATATGAAGAAAATAGAAACTGGAAAAAAATCCTACAATGAAAAACAAAGATAGTGATATGAGGGAGAGTAAAAAAGTAAAATGGAAGAAGCCTATGTGTTTAAAACAATTTTTTTGTACCAGTTTAGAGTTTATGGATGGGAACATCTGGAGGGTCTGGAGGATGACAGTCAGTTTGAAGGAAACATGGCAGTGGCAAAGGCAGGCATATTGTCAGCCCTCTCCTCTTGCCAAGAACTTGAATAAAAGTATCTCGTAGCTTGAAGGAATGGAGGATATTTGACATATGTTAGTTGGGTTGGTTTTTTTGTGCAGTATTGTCAGAGACTGCCAGAGAAGGTGTGCAGCTCCACCCAGAACCAAACAGGGATTATGGAGCACTGACCACTATTTAAATGAAAATCTAAACTCTTTACCGCTGGACTGAGAAGAAGCTGAATCATAGGTTCTGAACAGAAAGGTTTGCTTTAACAGGATCATTTTCTGGAACAATACCTGTTCTGGTTTTCACTCATTTTCTGCACTGAAATGAAATCAAGCTTCCTCCCCCAACACTTTTTTTGTCTTCCCTGCAACAAGGCTCTGCACAAAATTTTCCCATTGCCATTCTGTATTTTAACTGAAGAAACACTATGCAGATACATATAAAGACAAAATTATAATATATGTGGCACAATTACAGTAGTGTGTTGTTTTGGTTTTCAAAGTAAAAAAAAAAAAATCTGAATGGGTTCCTGAGTGTCAACAGTTGATATTTTCATTAAAAAAAAAAAAAAGAAAAGAAAAAAAAAGGTGAGAAGGTGACTCAGCTCAGATTTCTGCAATGCAAGAAGACCTGACTAGTACCTTAATCTGTTAAAACCTCCCTCCATCACTACTCCTGCCTGGTAGGAGGCACTGTTTCTTCTGCAGTGCCACAGGTTGTCTCCATCACCCTTGTCCAACTTCCCCCTCACTCAGACATGGCTCTGGATGGAGCAGGCACATGAGACTGATGTTTCATTATGAGAGCCAGAGCATGAAGTAGGGGTAGTACACGTCATGTGTGGGACAATCAGACAAGAACACAGCTACAAAACAAGAATAATCAGCGGTAGCCTGAGGAATGGGGCTGCACATAGTAGTTTTTGTCTGAAGATCTCAATGCACTTTGTCAAATCTAATTAATTAATTCTCACAGCAGCCATGAGGGTTTTTAAGATATTACTAATAAGTTTTACAGAGGAAGATCTGAACTGGCTATTGATGTTCTTAGGGCACCTCAGGCAGTATCCAAATTTACACCAGCTCATAACTGAAAGTAAGACTCCATCTGTCAAGATTTGCTTTGACCCTGTTAGACACAGGAAAGATCTTGCAAAAACACAGAGAAGAGTGATGCAGGTGGTAAGTTTGGGTTGGGTAGGAAGATACTGTTAGAGAGTATTGCATGAGTATATATGTTGTCCAGTTGCAAAAAGGACGAGAAGGCTTTTTGCAGGGCATTGTGGCTTTGTTACCAACCACAACTGTGTTGAGAAAAGTAAGAGAGAACAGCAAGGGGCCAGGCTGACTGTGAGAAAAAGGAGAAGGAAGATGCTTGGAGAGTTTCTTCTGTCTAGAGTCTACATCACACAGCACTACCTTTTGGCATTTCAAGCAACATTTATTTCTTTGTGGGCTTTGCCTTAATTTGTCTCATTGTATCAGCCCAGAACAGCCTAACAGGATATACTGTCTATTTGTCTTTCTCCAATAGTTCATGAAATCAAAAATTTAGAGTTATCAACCAAAAATATCTATTAGAGACAAAAGAGTGACACATTTTGCTCTCAGGAGTCCCTACTTCTCTTTTTGCCTTATTCGTGTAATGGAAACATAAATATAAAAATAAATGTATTGTCTTTGTGTAGCTTGTGAACCACACAAGCACAGTGAATTCAGCAATATAAGAAAATTGAGTAAATGAATCTAGTTCAATGGGAACAGTGTAGTGGTTTTAGTATCATTTAGATTTTATTATTGTTTTATTTACTATGTATGTATAGTTTGTCTGAAAATTATCACATCATTAATTTTCAAACTATTAAATACTACCTGATAGAAAACTTTTAAAATTATTATAATAACAAGGGTCTTTTTGCTTCTATCTTTCTTTATTTTTATCAGAAAAATTACATTTTTAAAAATTCTACTCTATTCCAAGCTCTTCATATTATGTACTATTTTCTTCCTCATTGAAAATATGTTCTTGTTAGGAATAATACAGGAAATTATTAGGTTTCAATCTTAAATTTATATGAGAGACAAAATTTGTAAGAACAATTTCTTAAAACTAACTTAGACACATTAGTTACATTATATGGCAATAAAGGGGAGCTGACTATTGTTGGTAACAGCCTATGGTCTTTAATTCCTAATGACAACTACTGTGGAGTCAACTTTATAATGTATTTTACATAAAGTAACAGACAAAACAAATGAAAAAATATAGACTGTTAGTTTATATTTTTTTCTCCCTTTCGTTATTATTTATTAAGAATTCTGGATGTGGGAAAGAATTGCATGCCAATTTGGTTTGCAATCCAAGTAATTTGTTATGAAAATATATATGGTACATTCTGTAGTATCTCATATATACATATATTTAACATTCAGTAATTATTCAGGAAGTTTGATAAAGTATGTATTCATTGAATTGATCAAAACTGGCTTCTCCTTTTATTCATTGTTTGGTTGAGGCAGATGAAACAGTATTTACTTTCTCTACAAGTAACAAGAAGAATTTTTCCTTTGGGAACAAGCAGGAGGTAAATACAAAGTTCATATTATTTGTCTTTGTTCAGCAATGGTTGCATTTTTCAAATTAATTTGTATGTAGTGCCACAGTATGTGTTGTTCTTTTTTTCCTAATTAAAACACAGCAAGTTCAGACTATGTCTACCAAATTTAGATGTTGACAAGGTGTCAGTTTGTAAATAAAAATTCTTAGGAGCAAGGGAGGTGAAACATTCAATTAGAGAGTGGACTGTCTCCTCAGCTGTTACAAGGAAGAATAAATTTTTATTATTTCTTATACTTTCAAAGTCTGGCGCAGTCATCTGAGTAGAAAAAGAAAAATACTTAAAATTCATTTTGGTAATAAGAAGTTCAATTTTGAAAGGTCAGATCTTCATCATTTATAATAGTTCAATGAGTCAGCAATATTGTGGACTAAGAATGGGTTGGCAGGTCTGATCATACCAGAGAGGAGCCAGAAGGGCAGAATTGCCTCCTGAAAAAATCACAGATGGAACACCTGGCTCGGTCATTTTGGTGAATAAAAACTGGATCTCTGCATTGGGCATAAGTGGCAAGGTCTGGGTAGGTAACAGGGCTGGTGTTGGTGCCAGTCACAGCTGGCTCCAGGTGAGCAGCAATGGATGGGATCAGCCTGACAGACACCAAAACATCGACTAATGTGAGGATGATACAGCACCGCTGCTTGGATATATTTGGTTGAATGTAGAGGCTGTCACACATAGGAGACCCAGGAAGAGACACCTGAGGAAACGCAAAAGGTAAAGTAAGAGGAGACAGGTGAGGATGCATGTGAGGACACAGAAAGGAGATGTGGGTGGGAACACAGGAGGACACACAAAAAAGAGTTGTTTGATGAGAAATGTGGAGAGATGCGTTTAGAGAAACAAAATGGAAGAGTCATTGCGGGGAACAATCTTGCTGGTGCAGTCTAAGGATGAGGTGCTCTGTGACAGAGTAGGGTCCTCTAAGGGGATGTGGACGACCCAGCCCTGCAGGGATTGCAACCTATGGAGAAGCCCAAGATAAGACTTCTTTGCCAACAACAATCTCCAGAAGGATAAAGGACTATAAGGGAAATATGGACGTTTTCTCCCTGTAGTAAGATATGAACTGACCTAATTTATTCAGAACTATAACAATTTGGGGGTATTTTAAATGGTTTTTACCTACTTTTGTGAAGGATGATGTTAAGGTGTGTTGTGTGATATGTGCCAGTCTTCCAAGATCAGAAATAAGCAATAATAAGAAACAATTCTAGTAAGATTAAAAATAAGCAGTCTTCATTGTAGCAACACAAAGCTCTTCTTTTCTTTCTCCATGGAGATACCTGACAGTGATCAAGTAGTAAATATTACATGTTCTGTGCTAAAATACATTCTCTGAGTTGAAAACTCAAGTATTTGGGATTTTTTAAAAGCAAAACCACTATTTCATTGATGGATTGTTTTTAGAATATTATGTGGTTGACACTATTGAAAGAAATCCCTGGGAGTATAGTTCAAGCAACTTGGTTTTGGTGTTTTGCTGATTCCTGAATTTTTTTTTCTTTGTTTTGAAATGGTGAATGCTTCATTGCTCTTCCATGTGCCAATGTGTTATTGTGCCAATAATAAAAAAGTGAGTCGTTTGGGGCTGGAAATATTTTCAAATATACAGTAACATAACTGTGCTTCTCTAAAAAAAGGGAGTTAAAAAAAAGAAAAAAAAATTAAAAATTGTTAAAGAAGTGGAAGAAGTTATGGATTTGTTTAACAAACCAAATTTTCAGTTAAAAATATGCTTTCTCATGTAATTAATTTAGTAACTATTTTTTAGCTTAAGCAAACCAAGATAAAATTCCCTCAGTGATTTTTTAAATGATCAGATCTTTGATAGCAAAATCAAGATGTAGAATTGCATTTATTATAGGCATACTCTGTTCTTTTTTTTTTCTTAAGAAACTTGATTATCTAGTGTTTCTATCTAAAAATTAAAGGGAAATAACAGCTACAGAACAGTTGTTCCACTGTTATAAATATGCTATGATTAAGAATAGTTTCTAGATGCTCATTTTCTGAAGGGCTATGGCACATTTAGAGCACTATAGAGATCTAACCTCAGTCTCTGTCAATGTTCACATCCTAGGACCCATTCCTTTGAATAAAACTTATGTTTAACTTCTTTCCTAGATAGATGCCAGTAACATCTCTTAACAGCTTTTTATCATCGTTATATGTGCAGAACTGATCTGAAATTTATAAACTAAGGATTAGCACACCTAAAAATGCACCAAGATATATAGCTTAACAGAATTGACTGTAAGTTTTGTATGATGTAAAGAAGGATAGAGCACACCTGTCACTTTTGAAGTAGTATTCAGATTTGTGTCCAGTTTTGGACCCTTCACTACAAGAAGGACATTGAGGTGCTGACTATGTTCAGAGAAGGGCAAAGAAGCTGGTTAAGGGGCTGAAGCACAGAATTAAGCCTGGAGAAAAGAAGGCTGAGTGGGACCTTACTGTACTCTGAACGACCTGAAGAGAGACTGCAGTGAAGTTGAGAGTCTCTTCTTCCAAGTAACCAGCAACAGGACAAGGGGAAATGGCCCCAACTTGCTTCAGAAAAGGTTCACAATGGCTGTTAGGAAAGACTTCTTCACCAAAAGAGTGTCAACCACTGGAAGAGGCTGCCCAGGGAAGTGTTTGAGTCACCATCCCTGGAGGTGTTTAAAAGATGTCCAGATAGAGCAGTGAGGGACACGGTCTAGTCTTGGGCTTGGCATTGCTGGGTTAATGGCTGGACTCAAAGATCTTAACAGTCATTTCAACCTATATAATTCTATGTGTGAGTGCAAATATATTTATGTATTGTGTAGCATAAACAAGAGAAACAATAAGAAGGGAAGCACATAATATTAATTAAAATTTCTTATGCTTGATATCAAAGAACTAAAACCCTGAAAAATAAAGACTTTAATAATGATTTTCTTTCTGAAGAGAAAAAGCTACTTATTAATCTATCAATTCCAGCAGTAACCATTCAAATTTCAAATTTTTTCATGTTCTCAGTTCCTCTTCCTTTCTGATTTGCTTTTCATTTGATTTGCTTTCCTCCCTAGTACGTGACAGATTTGTGACATCAAAAACAAGGCACCTTTAACACTACAATACACAGTTCTCCCTTCAGTTTTCTCCAGTTTGCTGGAGAGTTAATGCTGGACAGAACACAGACTTTATTCCTATGGTTGGTGAAAGAACCTGGGAAAATGAGAGTTTCACTGTAAAACTTCATGGGAACAGATTGATGACAAGTTCTTACTCCTTTTAAATCTTCTCATGACTAATTAAAAAATGCTAGGATTCAATCTTCAGAAGTAGAAAATATGTGCAGCTTCATTAGTCTTCCAGTAATAATGAAATATTGTGCAAAGCAACTTTAAAAATAAATAGATCTGATGAGCGTTTGGGCTTTCTTCAGGAAACTGCTGATTAATTATGATACAGATTGTTTATTAATTTTGTTTCTCTAGGGTAGTCATAT
Organism: Acanthiza pusilla; assembly: GCA_036630365.1. Lineage (NCBI taxonomy): Eukaryota > Metazoa > Chordata > Aves > Passeriformes > Acanthizidae > Acanthiza > Acanthiza pusilla. Next base: position 34,536,281 of record JAXCHO010000034.1, read on the forward strand.
CTTGGGAAATGTAATTGTGGTGCACAGACTGTGTTCTGAACATATGAAAGTTTTAATCTTTCTCTTGCAGAGTCCCTCAGACAAAATTGTTCCTATTTGCAGCTGCCATTTACACACAGTATTTGCACACAAAGTCAAAACAAAGCACTACATGGTTTCAAGCTACTATACTACAAGGCTTGCAGCAACAGCATATATAGTAAAACTCTTCAGAGTACTTATTAAGTTTTTCTGAAAATATTATTAGGGGGATTTGATACTAAAAGATGTCTATAGACCTCCTTGAAGTCTATAGTTTACAAGCGCAATGGAATTCTGACCATAATCTGTGGGCTGTAGACAGTGGCATTAAAACACTGCTTACTTCTCTCAAAGGGCCAGTGTGAAAGTAGAATCACTGTATAATATTTTCAAAACACTTTGAGATCCTCACATAAAAAGAACATAGCTGTTCAAAGTACATTTTTTTTTCCAGTAGGGAATGTTTGTGACTTTGGTTTCAGTGTCCACATCTATTAGGCTCTCTTATGTTTCCAGAATTCAATTAGATCCCAGTATGTATTTCCTGAGAAAATCTTTTAAATTGATAGAAAAAAATAAAATACACTTGGTTACTTGTATATAAACCAGGCCTTTCTATCCTTGGTGATGATATTGTACTGTAACTGTGGCGTCATAACCATTAAAGGAGAAAAAAAGCTGGAGTACATGTTGTCAAGAAATCTTTAGAAACCAATTAAGTGAAGTTTGTCAAACTAAAGAGGCCCTAACCTACAGGGAGAGCTAATAGCTTTCTTTCAAAGACAAAGTTACAGCTTAGTGTAGGGCCTCTGCAGCACATCTAGTTCTTGTTGAAATAACCTACTTATAAAATGCCAAGATTTGTTTTGTTTCTCTTTTTAGTTTTGTTTCACTAATATTTTATTTTAGTTAAAATTTTGCTTGGCTAACATGACAATGTGTGTGTGTGTGTGTGTGTGTTTAATTTCGCCAGCACTGTAGATATAAACTTTCTCCTAGCTAATATCACAAAATGTAACAAGGAGTTAAGTTGGAGTCGCAAAGTCTGCAGTTCGTAACTTGACATCCTGTCTTTGCAGAGTCCACTCTGCAGCTGACACAAAGCTCTATTTAATGTGCTGCCAATCACTTCTAGTCAAGTACAGTACCGTAAATCCTCGAGTACTCTTTCAAAATGATTTTGTTTATATCTTTTTCCATTTAAGCTGTTTCTCTCTCGCCATACAGTGACGTGTAAATCCAAGCAAAATTGCCAGTATTGGCTCCAGGAAAAGAAGTTGTCCTTTAAATTGCTTTCATCTTCTCTGATAGACTTCTAGGTAGCAACCAGCTTGCTAAGGTATAAGAGAGAGGCTATGAAGTCTCTACGTAAGCTTCAAATAATCAGAAATCAGTTAAATATATATTACTGGTGCAGATTTGAAGGACAGAAGTTCACAGGTAATTATAGAAGAGTTTAGCTATGGCTAATAACATCAGTAACTCACTTGTACTTGATTATTCATCTGACACTTTAGGTGAACCTTTTCTTAGCCCTCCTCAATTGTCCCTTGGTCAGCTTTGCACCCACATGGGCTGTTCACTTGATTCAGTCTTAATCCCTACCAGCTTTCTTGGTTTTTCTTTCACCATTTTGTGACCCACTCATATCGTCATTGATATTACCCTTTTCTCAGCCTCTCCTGTTTAACAATTCTGTGCCTTCTTACAATCTCTCAGGTTTGTTCCCTTTGCTTTATCATTTTTTGTTTTTTCTCCAATGATATCAAGAAGACTTTCCTGCACTTCATGCTGCTTCTTCTTTCTGCAAGTCTGTCCCGACATCATCGGTCACAGTGGCTACATGTGAGGCTCCTGCTCTCAGCAAGAAGCAAATGTCTGCACTTATCACAACTACGGCAACTTCCTTCACTTTGTACTCGATCTCCTGCTCCTTAGATCTGCATTCATCCTAGCTGAACAAATCTTATCCAGGTTAGCACAGACAAACTGAGCTGCCATGATGCTGTTCTTCAAACCCTTTTATTCTTTCTGTTTCACTCTTTTTCTCACAGTATCCTGTCTTATCTCCTTTCTCTCTCCCACTGGTTCCAATACATCCACTCTAATCTCCTCCCTCTTTCCTGATGGCCTTTTACAGTACAGAACCACACAGACAGCTACTGTTCAGCAAAACCAGTACTGTTCAGCAAAATGGTTCTGTTTTTCCTATCACAGAAAAATGCCTACTTGACTCTGCTTTATTCTATAAACTTTTACCTTCTTTTTATCAGTGTGCTCACTGAGATGAATGTTTGCAATAGTTATTCTGTACTAATTTCTCATCATATTCTATGCTTTTTCAAACCTGCTTTATATGTTCAATGCAATTGAAATTACTGTCATCTAATTCCCCAAATACCTTCTCAACCCAAAACTCTGCAATGTATTCAATGATTTATTGTCTATCTTCACAAAGCTAGTTGTTTTCTTCTTGTAAGCAGGACCTCTCTTGATTTCATGTTTATTCTGTTTTTCATATTTCCTTTTTGATTGGTCTTCCACTTTTTGACTGATTAGTCTCTATCACCTCCTAGGTGCTGCAAAAGTCTCAGGGTGCTGCAAAAGTCAATTTCTGTTTCCTTTTTTTTGTAGCATTAATGGTGGCTGGGGCAAGAACCAACCCCTCTCTGCGATAAGGGAGAAGTCTGACTTTTGGTGCATTGCAGTCCAATGAGGAAGAGGAATGATGGAGAAGCATCAGGTATGGGAGATAATCTGAATGGTAGCCTGACTTCTCATATCACTGTTCTCACTTGCAGACTCTTAATCAAGAGCAACTATGCAACATGTTTTGAAAGCAAAACCTGACTTGTTTCCTTTTGACAAAAAAAAAAAAAAGGTTGGGCTACATCTTAGGAATCCTCACCAATTGCTACTTGCCAACTCTAGGTCACTGTGCCTGGGGATGTAATTATAAAATTTTGTTTCTCTCTACAATTATCGTTAAACATTTTTGCAAAAATTTTTTCTTCCCCTGTAGTGGGAAAGAGCTGCACTTACATTGTGGGAGAAGTGCACTTATGTCATCACAGATGCACACTGCAGTTAGTGCTGGATTGCACAGAGACAAAATCCTGAGAAGCCTCCTGGTAATCCTCACAAACATTGAGAAGAAGACCTGTTCCCAACAGCTGCTGCTTCATCTACACATCCAGGATTTCTTAAAAAAATTTTAGTCAGAAACAGTGTAATAAAAGAATCAAGACGCACAAAGTTTCATGTGTAGGACCACGAGTGTGAAGCTCACAGTGGAGTTCCTCCATCCGTTATAATGGGCACAGGCAATGTCACTACAACAGCCATGATTTCCATCTCTATTATTATCTTCAATTTGATCATGTATCTAGATAAATATTGTTGTGAAAAATATGTCTATGTTTAGCCAATTCTCTATGACACTCTATTTCCTGAGCATTCATAATTGTCCAGTCCTTTCTGTCAGTTGAATATTGCAGACGTCCACTGCTGCAGTAGCTTTTTTAATGGTTTTGAGAAATGTCATGAGCTGACACCAACCCAGACTGCCCCTGTGAATATTTCGACTACTTCCATTGTACAACAAATGTTAATTTGGTAATTATATCTGGCATTGGATGATTCTTTTCATTTTCAAACTATAGACTACTGCTTTTAAAATCTCCTGTGAATTTACAGACATTTCAAAATTTTCTTCGACTGGGCAAGCCTTCACCAGACACTTTTTAAATTTAAAAATAATAATGTTCATTCTCTTTACTATGCTGGTCTTCATAATCCTCTTCAAACATTTCAATATCCCTACATTCACAACAGAAATCAGTATATTTAAATTTCTCATAAAACTATGTTTTGCAGAATGCCTGTGGAGGACTTAGCTATGCTGCCTCATTATTTTCTTATGAATGTCACTAGTGTGTTTCTACACATTCTCTCATACTGTAGTGGGTCCATAAATTCCTTGCGACATGACCTGTCTTCTTGGTTTGTTTTTTGAAAGTCTGATCATGGGAATATGGACAATGAATAGCAGACAGACTATTACAGCAATAGTAATAATGGTGTCAACAGCAAAAACACTAATAATGTCAGCTCTAGCCTGGTGGTTTCAGAACTGGTTCTAGATGATGTTGCTAAAACATAAGATTTTTTTTTTTTTTTTTTCCTGCTGAAATGTAAGAATTGTTGCTGAAGACATACAAACAGAAATAACACTTTTGCAGTTCAAATCTGTACCTTGGGTGTTTCTGTTGTAAGTCAGAATCTGATGAGTGTATTTTTGTCCATGACGTAAAGAGTGATGAGATTCCTCAGCAAGTGATAGCACTGGTGCTGAAGTGATAGACTTTTGATTGGCAGTGAAAATGTCAGTAAATCTTCCATTTCCAGGTGGTTTCATGACATACAGTTAAATTAAGCTTATTCATAGGCGTAAACCAAATTTAGAAAAATAACAGCAAGAAAATGAATGATACATTGGATTTTATTAGTATAAAACTTGCTTAGGGATCATCATGCTATGCAGTATCCCTTGAGTGACATGATTGTACCTGATTGTGCTACTTCTGATGGGTTGGAGAGGGATGCTTAGGGGACCAGAGGAATAGTATATTGTTTTGAACCAGGTGAATAAAGAAGATTTTATTTTGAAATTACTAAAATTCATTCATAATTTAGATGAAGAATTAAATATTTAAATAATACCATTTTTACAATATTTATTATTTACTTATTATATATTTACTTATTATTATATTACCATATTTATTATTATTATTATTTTACCATGTATTACTATAAAATATTACCATTACACTTAAAATATTAACATTTTCAGTGGGAAATCTATTTAGACAGTGAACCCACCAAAAATTTGTACTAACATTGATGTCCAAATAATAGAATAATGAAAATACTTACAGACTTCCACCAACTATTATAAAAATTATTAAAATTAGCACAATAAAAATAAATAGATAAATAAAAATTGGAAAATTCTCCTGTCTAGACAAAAGTCAGTGTATTATGCAAAAGTTTTGTAGTACATGAAAATTTGTGAAGTATTGTTTCATGGCTTGGCTAAATAGACTATCCAGTATGGTGTCTGAATAAACATACTGGCAATAGCTGATATTTGGTACTGCTCTACCTTTTAGCATCTAAAATGCATATCAAACCACTAGAGGATTACTGGTCATAAGTCTGTGACTTTTGGTGGTCAGAGTAACATTTTCTGTGGATGCTCTGAAGACTGGCACACTAACACCTCTGTTCTAAATCAACTATGTCTGCCTGAACTACAAGTCATCACCAAAAAAATATAATAGACATAGAGATTCAGACTTTATTTCATATTTATATATATATACATATATAACCAAGTGCCTATTTACTGTGCATTGTCATTTTTTATTCAGAAAGACACAGAAAGTAGGATCTCTCAGATAAGATGCAATTGACTGATTTTACTTTCTTTTAGTTCAACTTTAGGATATTCTCAAGACACTTTTGAAGAGAAATGATTTGTTTTTACTCACAATCTTTCATGAAGTGCTAAAGATAACAAAAGCCTTTGCTCAAAAACTTTGTAGGGAAGAGTTTTCTGTTGGATTCATACATTACATGAACATTACCCTTGTGTTTTTATGCCTGTTGTCAAATTTGAATGATCACTTTTCTGTTCTTCACTATACAGCTTCTAAGGATGTCCAAAAGAGTTGATCAACATTGTAGAGTGTTTCATAGCTTATAGAGGGTGGTAAGCAAGAAGGTAAAAAGGCATGTCATTTGTAATGAATGGTAAGGTAAAGGTAGTGCTCCAATGTTTAAGTTGTCATTGAAATTTTCCCATTAATTTCAAAATTCATAGCCAGGACACTGAGGTTTTTTTGTTTCTGATACTGATTCTACCTCTATTTTACACTGGTTTTATGAATGCGTCTTCAGATCATCTTTACCATGAAGTAGCAGTTCCAAAATGCTATATTCCCATTAATCTGGTTTCTAGGAACAAAAAAAAAAAAAAAAAAAAAAAAACAAAAAAAAAAAACCAAACTTCGAGAACACTGGATTTTATAAACTGCAGGAAAATTAATTCAGGAAGGACAAGGATCCAATTCTCACCTTCTTTTCATTTCCATTGAACTGGACTTTTAATCATTCATCCATTCACATATACAGCTAAGACACACAAAATGTTTCTGCTAGAAAATAATTTTGGTAACAACAACAACAATTTTGGACAGCCAGAGCAATTGCATTTATAAGTGAAGAGACATGCTACTGATCACTTCACAACTGAAATAGCTGGTTTCAGAAGCAGACTGATCTTACCAGATTTAGAGGTCAGAAATCTAAAGGGTTGAGGTAATTGTTTTCCAGGTGGCAGAGAAATATCAGGCAGTCTCTAGTCAGATATGGTATCTGACAGCAGGGATAATTCTATTAGTTCTTTCTTTCCTCTTCCTTCCTTTTTTTTTCCCCCAAATATAATTGTACAGTGACAGTAATGAACAACATTCATGGATGAGTCAATGGCAAGTTAATTTTTTGTGCCTTACAAACTTAGTAGTTTTGAACCATTAAATTCTTTAAAAGGTACAGAGTCTCTCTGTTCCAGTGACATATGAAGTAATTGCTTGTAGCACAGCCCCAGATATTGAACCACAAGTTATGATATTTTTTCTACTTAAGGATATTTTCTGGACACTCTTTTGGACTGAGAGAAAGAGAGAGATATGCACCGCCATACCAAACTCACCACACTAAAACACACATTTTATTTCCCAACTTAACGTCTTATATTATAGATTTCATACATAATTTTGGAGTTTGTCATAGATTCCATATTAAGTTGCTTAAAAAATTACTATGTCAGTACATGCCTCTTTTGTTGTCTTCATCAGTGTTGTCCAAAATAGCTCTTCCCAAGATGATGTATTGTGGGGAGGTGCCCTGTTTTGATGAGTTTTGTTGTACTTTGATTTCAAGCTTTTTAAATTTTTCAGTATACATTGTTGTGTATAAAATTATTTTCATTTAACAGTGTATAATTTCAATATGATAAAGAAGAGTATAGAATATATAAAAAAGCATACACCTTTTTGATTAAATAACATTTAAAGCTTGTTCAAATAAAGGAAAACCTGCTAATATCAATTATACATTTAATAAAATTTATTTACTCTTTTATACAGGGTTTGTGAATCAGTTTTATATACTTCAGAAATATATGGTAGGAAAAGGACCTCAAAAAGAGACCATTTTTAGCAGTTTAAAATAAAAGACTTTGCTTGTCCAGCTCTTCATGTGAACCCAAATTAGCATTCTCTGTTCATCTTGAGCTTGGATAGATTTGAAGCCTTTCATGTCTAAAACCGCATGATCAAGGGCAAAATCTTTTGCTAGCACTGGAATCTGGAGGGGGAAACAAGACATGCACACATGGCTTTATCACTGTGTGTTTTACTGCAGAGACCATGGAAAAAAATCTCCATTGTGCTTTATTTAATTAAAGCACAGTGCCCCCTTTTGAATTCCTTTTTAAGAAAAAATAAATCCTTGCTCATTAAAGATGTAGAGACCTACGATATATAGTCTCTTGCCACAATGCTAGCTTTAAATATACTTTAAACAGCTTACAAATGACAGATCCTATATAAAATAATTTGATAGTCCCACAATTAATTCAATTCCAGGAACCTTGCCTGGGTAAGAATCATGTTTGAGTTTGTCCCTCTTGAAATATTATCTTCTGATTGGCTTGGATTTTCACTAGCAGGTAATGTGTATGGGAATTACAATGCAACACAAATGCATCTTTCTTTTAGTTTCATCTATGGTTTCACATTTGTGAAACTATTGATTGAAATTTTGTAAGAAGGAGAATCATCTACTCTATATATTGACTACATCCAGTCCAACTGACTACCAAAAAATTGCAAATAGATTTGGCCTGATGTTCAACATGTTTGATCACGAGCACTTTTTAAGTGAAATTTGAATTTGGAAATCATAGTGTGGCTCTACAATTCAGGTGAAATAGGAGAAGAAAATTTAAAAAGATAGTAGTAAGAAAGGCAAATGTAATGGAGCAGTGGAGAGAGGGGGAAAAACATTAAGAAAACAAAGATTACAGTGAAGGAAGAGACTGCAAACTTACTATTCAAATTATATGCATGGTGGAAAAAATCCCCAAAGTCTATAGGTAAGTGGTTGTGTACGCATGCACATCTGAAGGAAAACAGGTCATCTATTTTAATATGAACCCATAAAAGAATTATCTTTATGTAAACACAAAACTAACAAAAAACATTGACAAAAATCAATCTGAAATACTTATATGTGAAAAATAAACTTCCACAGCAAACTCATTAGAGTTACATCAGAAGGAAGAGCAGCAAAGTACCAGACTTTTGAGAAAACAAAACATTTTTTAGGACATAAACCTTTGTTCACACCTTACTGCAGGGAAATTATTTTAAGCAATTATACAAAAAGATAAAAAGTCTTAATAATTTCTGATTTTTCTGCTAGTATGCCAAGTATTGAATAAAATCTATGTCAAAATTTCAAGGTTTTGAGTGAATACTGAAAATAGTCTCTGACTTGAAAAAAGTTACTTCAACCTTAACCTTTTGTTTTGAGCTTTTCACATTATTTTCTTATACTATTTATCTAGTGACCACAGTTCAGTTATATAGTTATGTCTGCAGAAAGCTAATTTAGTGTGACTGTTGACAGAAATGTAAATACACATTTTATTGCTTTCTGCAATCAATAAAACAGAAAGTGATCATACCATTGTTAATTGTCCAAAACCAAAACAGACTTATACCTTCAATAAGATTAATACTGAATATGCAATATCACTAAGATTTAATAAGATGATTAATTTCAAAAGTATATGAATTTAAAATAATATACATTAAGTGATATATAAAATTTAGAAACATTTAGAATTTTTTTTCATATTGCTATCAAAGAATATGACCTACAGAGTCACTGAGAAAGTTTGCAAGGATGCGAATGTTTCACGACAAATCAAAAGATTCCATCCAAGGCTCCAGTACTGTCAGCATCCACAGTCACCATGACCTTTCTTTTACCACACCTTTTGACTGTAGAAGTGCCTCTCTAAGCCATGCTCTAAATGAGCCTTAGGAATTTTGGGCAGTGTGCTTCATTAATTTGCTGAACTTCACAACAGCTACAAGCTTCACAGGGGCCATTTTTTATGATAGCTATTTCATAGTTCTCATCTGGTCATTTTACCTTCTCACCTCTGTATTTCAGGAAGATCTATGGAGAGGGCACCTATGTTGCAGCATGGTGTTCCAATGGCTTGAGTGAGGATTGAAACAAACTGAGCATCACCACGGGTCTAACAGCAGGTGCACTGCCAAAAGGAACAAATACTAAACCAGGATAATTTGTAGACTTGCGCTCTAGAACGTGCTAATTTAAAAATGTTCTTCCTCCCTTCAGGCCTCCAGGATGCACAACTATCTCATATTTTGATAAGGAAAATACTTTAGAAATATCAAACCAAACTGAATTGGATAGCCTGATAGTGTTTTTTTTTGAGAGACTGTGATATTGAGAGACTTTGCCAAACATATGCATCATTAATGGTAAAGAGTTTTTTGTCGGGATGTCTAAGTGAAGACTAATGAAGAGGAAAAGCATGGCCAAGCACTGGTCATTCTTTAGCACTGAGTGGCAGCAAGACTTGAAATATTTGTGCTGCTTAATTCTGTAAAGCATGGGCTAGGAAAAGAAGAGCATAGAGACTGGAAATGGAAATGCTTGAGACACTATGAGCTTGGATGCAAATCTCATGACAAATCTAACTTCATAAATCTCCTTTCCACTAAACAGAAAAAAAATAAATGGCACATGTCCAGGAATACTCTAACACAGGGTGGGATTCACCTTCACTTCTCTGTTCATTACTTTCTATTCAGCTCTTGGGGGGGCGTGGCTCTGCATTATCACTGTAAAAGTGAAATACGGATGAGTGTAACAGAATTTAGGTGTGTTGGTTTATTGTGCTTGTTTTAGCCCACTCCGTAGTAGCTACTGTAAGAATAAGAGAGAGGATAGGCCACTTTGCTGTCTACTGCTATGCTTCTACCTGGTTAAACAGCCCACATTCCTTATTGCACAGTTTGAGCATCTTTCTTTTTAGTTTATCTGCCAAGATGCTAGTGGTAAACCATCTTTGAATGAAAGCTGTATTAGATCAAGACTGACACTTCTATATTTTTGTCTTTGGAGTCTTGCCCTCATTTCTCACATTTGATACATATACATGATTTTTTTGTCTCTCAGCATCCATGTCCATCTGTTGCAGTGGCATCATGCCCAGCATTCACAAGTTGGTCAGATTGCTCAGTAGGATACAGCTTGTGATAATTCTAGGGGAACAGTATTTCAAACACTGGAATTCCTTCCCCTGAAAGGCAAACTGAAGGATCAGTATTGCATGACTCATTACAACAGGTTGCACCCATCAGCTTTACTGTGCCATAGACCAGCCGAAGAGAGAAGAAAAGGAGATGCAGGCTTCTCAGGCATGTTGACGGGATTTCTTTTCTTTTACTTGGAAAAGAGGTCCTGCAATTCATATGAAGGCTTTATTTTCTATAGCAGGAGAAGAATTATTGCAAACCTCATTTGTGATCTACATGCGTACAAATTGCAACTATCACTTACACCTCAGCATTAACCTTCACCATAAATGTAACTTTCAACATAAGGCCACTTCTGGCTTTAGAGATTGTGATATTTGGAGTTCCAGTTTGTCAGCAACAACAAATAGTATTTAAGCAAGTAATGTTTTTTTTCTCATGTGTGATAACTAAGGTGAGTCCCCAGCTGCAAGAGTTGAACACATTAATATTAAATTAACAGAAATGTAAGTTATTTTATTATTTAAGATTATATCCCTTTCTATAAGGTTTTTATATATGTTGGGACTACAGAAGTTGTCTCATCAGCAAAACTGAGTGCCAGCTTGAACTCTAAGGCAATTGAAGAGATATTTAAAAAGGATTTTTTTTTTTATTGCATCAAACATTCAACTGAAAAGCACACTGAGAAAAATAGCCCTTGTTATTTTTATTTTATATAGTTTCCTTGTTAGTATTTTTCAAATATTCGTGTTGAAGTTACCATGTCTGTAAAAGCAGCATAGGACTGTATTGATTTATAGAAACACTGATTTTAGGGAAAGAAGGAACTATTATGGTTACCTTACTTGAGGTCTTGTGTGACACAAGACTAAATGATTCATGTTTCAAGACAGTGCTTGAAGTTTCACTTGCAATAAATCCTGCCCTTTCAGTTTATAAAACCTATGAAATTCTAATGGATCTGGATTTCTGTACTGGTTATGTATCGGCATGTGAAAAGAGGGGAAATGAACTTTTGAGAGCTCCTACACAGAAAGAAAGACAGAAATAAATCAATTGTAAAAAATTACTCAAGTGAAAATGGCATGCAAACACACAAAACTTACACAGAGCTATAAATGGAGCAGATTTTTTCTTGCAAAAGCAGACATAATACAAACATGCAGAAGGTCCCTTGCTTCAGTAACTAAGGGAGAATATGAACAAAAATTTGCAGGACCAAGACATAGACTTTTCAACTACTTGCCTAAAACGCAAGAGACTATAATATCTACATAAGTGATTTAAACTTCCAGGGACTCAGTTGATAGAGTAATATTATTTAAATATGGCAGCATTTGTTTTTCCTCTTTTTTGTATCTCATACATAACTTATGAGGATTTTTAATTATACTATCATTAATTTCTTAGATTGCAAGTATAGCCTACCAAAGAATTAGTGCCCATTTAGTCCCAGGCAGAATTTGTCTTCATAATGAAAGATTTTATGCAGACCAGTCAAAATTAGTCAAAATTTTGTCATCTCAGTCAAAATCAAATTCTGTTTTAATGCTTCTTTATTATCTATAATTCTAGACTTACTACTACATATTTCATGATCCCTGAAAACAAACAGAAGAAAGGAAGTCGGGATTTTAAGAGCTGTCTTTGCATTTTTGGACAGACACAATTCTCATGCACTTCTATAACTAAATACATGTTTAGGTGTTTCATAAAAATTGCCATATTTTCCGAAAGAACATAGATGAAAGGATATTAAAGCATATTCTGCCCCTAGACAGTGTCCATCTCTGGGCAACAATTTTTTTCCTCTTGCACTTCATTGGTTTATGCATTATTTTACTTTAAAAAATATTTAAAGTAATGTATTTTAAACATTCACTGCAAAGTCCTTTTTGTGGGAAGAATTGAACCTTTATAAGAATTTGTTTCTTCTAATGTTATACCTTCCATGTAGTAGACTTCTTCAGAGTACTAAAATCCAAAGGTGTTACAATGGCTTCAATGCCTCAGACTGAAAAGTGAAAATCAAATATGTTAGTAGGGACATGGAGACAAAGAAGAGAAAAGATTCTGTAATGAACTGCTCATGACAAATGAAATTGCTATTTTAAAAAAAAAAATATTATGCTGACTCAGATTACCATTATGTCACTCAAAATATATTTCAGTACATTCACGCCTTTGACCTTCACTGGTCATACCAAAGAGTTTGTAGATGCCAGCTCTCCCAACTTACTCTCTAGGTCTGTTGTGGTGACTCATCTATTCAGAATACACCATGTTATCATGCCACTGTAAACACAGAGATACATGAGGTCCTCAGAATAACTTCTCTTCCCTCTGAGCTCTGATAATGCCCACCATTAGGGAAGGTGGAAGACAAGCATCACTTTTTTGAGAAAATGATTCATTGTGAATGCCAGCATAGTGAAGGTTTCAGAAATTCTGTGATGGACCCGGAGACATCAAACACTCACTACAGAATAAAGTTTCTGTTCAAGGGAGAGATATCACAGACACATACACAGGTGCTCAGCTTTGCACATTCAAATTGTTCTTAAAAAGTGATTGGTTCAATTGTGTTTTGATAGGACTGAAAACATAGTACAGACTATGCCTCTGGAGACAGCTTTTCCATAGCTGGGATCCTGAACTATCTCACTCATCTTGAAGATTTTTCTCTATTATTCTGGTGCTCCTGGAAATTCTGAAAGATATTTTAACTCTTCCAGGAAAGAAACAAAAAGCCAAAACAAAACCCACAAAACTGTATCAAAATAGCTAAAAATACATAGTCAGATATCCACTGTTAAGGATTAGCATGAGTTCCCATCTCATCTATTGCTTCAGGATATGAAAAATCAAGTAGACTTTTTGAGGTCTTTCAATTCAATCCTAAAAAGGGCCATTGGGATTTTTAGTTTTATTTAAACCTGAAATAATTTTCTTTCACTTGATTTCGCTACAAAACATTGCTACTACAGTCAGAATTTTAAAGGCAGTGTGACAAATGGGAGTTTCTGGGGGTGTTTGGCATTTTCTTACAGTGCTACATTAGAGAAGGTGCATCTCAGATCAGCCTTAAAAAAAGCTTGCTCTATAATGCAATAAGATTTTCTTCCTTTAGCTTTTTGATTGTGAGAGAACTAAAGTGATCAGTAATGAAAATTGCCACCATCCTGTTTCTAGAACGCTTTAAGTTTCTATAACACCTTGCAATGACAATGCTTCTTATTTTTCCCCACTGCTGTTAAAAAGTCCATTCACTTGAGCTGGCATAAGCCTTTATTACATTTCTCCCCTCATCTATCCTTCAGTTAATAAAACCATAGGTGGTAATTCACAGTGTTTGTGTCCCATTTCTGTGTACAATATGTGTGGAACTGCAGTGGTGGAGGGAATAATCAATGGACATTAACTATGTTAAACAAGAAGCATTGTATCCACAAGCATGAACCACAGATTCCCACAGAAATTCTCTAAATCAAGTGTTGAGTAGATTTTTGTCTTCCTGGCTATTTTGTTATCTCTCTTGTAAGACCCTTGGTTTTTTGGCAGTTCTGAACAGATATTGTGATAGACACCATGGTAAACAGCTCCCTTATTGTATTTTGTACTAGGATATTGAACATTTTCCTGAGCAAAGTGCAATGTGATGCCAAGTATTTCCATCCCCTGCAGCTTCTTACAAAGGGAACCAGTCCACAGCCTGCTAATAGAGATGGAGGAGCTCTTCCTTGTAAGCTTTCAAAATAATCCATTTTAAAAGACTGTTTCAGCATAATAAATGCTTGGTGACTTGAAATCCCAGTGGGTTTTGAAGAAACAAATACTGTACTGTATATGCCGAATCTGTACAATTTGAGCTCTGCACTTGAAGTACTGTAGACCTGTCCTTGCACTGATAATAACAGCCTTTTCAGGAACAAAAGAAATAATCTATAGTTACAAATAAGAAACTGGAATCAGCTCTGATGTAATACTTCTTTATACATAGCTTACTTTCTACCCTTGTTATAACTGGACACATCAAACATAACCACGCCATTGATACAGACGTATGATGCACAACGGCGGAAAAAGAAACATGAATTAAAGAAACGTTGTGTTTGTACCAAGCTTATGCTGTTTAAGTATTGAAACTGTGGTTGAAGTTTAATGGCTCTGTGTGAGGCTCTGATTTTTTCTTTCCCTCTCTCTTTGTTAGGTTAATTCAGCTTCAATAACAAGTCTTTTCTGTCCTGCTACCAAATACCTCCAAATGTACAGCAAGGGAAACTGGCATTTCAAATTAAGGGAAACAGTGAACCAAAACAAGAACACAATAAAAGAAAGAGCAGGGTGATACATGTAAATGATGTACTCACTGGGAACTAACAGTGGTAGCTTGCAGTGAAGGGATTTAGCTCTCTGTTAATTCAACTGATAGGGAGACAGGCATATTTGGGAAGAGTCTTGGCCAGGTTCCTTAAGCTTACAAAAGCTTTAGTGGTTACATCATGGAGGGGGTGGGGGTGGGGGGCTTCAGGATTTTTTAAAAATGTGTTACTGTAGTTAGTCTGGTAAATAGAGAAATAATTCACTTTAATGTGATGGAGATACTCAACTTCATTAAAATTGATCTTTTAATAATAATCTATCAGTTGAAGACACTTGACGTATTTTCATTTTAGCAAAATAAAGGGTGAGACTATCTCTCTGTACTTCATCTATCAGTGGTTTTGTACAGTTCATTTAGGAGTCCGGTAGCAAAGATTTAGGGTACAAAGTCTGATCAAGGGGGAATGTATTCGCTGGCCAGCTTACTGCATGTGAGTTTCTTCTGCATAGTAACTGCCTATGGTACCATACTGGAGAGGGATTAAGATGTTTTATATTCTGTGTGTGCATTGGAGAGGATGTGTTTTACCTAATCTTGTTTAGCCACCATGCAGACAGCTTTGAGGATTTTTTTTTTTTTTTATCCCAGTATCCTTTAAAACCTGCAGATCTTTGGAAAGGGACGGTATTTCCATTTCTTTCGTTTGCTTTTCAAAAGTGTAGAGCTTGGCCTTTATCTTGAGGAGCAAAGAGGAAAATACTAAGCATGGCACCCCTGCCTACAGGCTTGGTACTTGTTAAATATTTTGGTCAATTAAATGTAGGTGGGAAGGATTGAACTGCTCTCAAAAATTTGTCTTCATTTTTTGTACGAAAGGAAAATAATATGTTCTCAAGTTCTTTGATGCTAATTGAATAAAATATAGGTCTACAGATCCAGTGTCCTCGAAAGTATAGCAGATGTTCATTGCTTTGTCTTCAAACAGCCATGTCTGGCTTCTTTTTCAAAGCAGTGTCTTAGTGCTGGTAAGGACTGACTGCTGCGTTTTTTTACAAGGTGCTGTGTGCGTGCAGAGGTAGAAAGACAGGCAACGAAGAAAGCAAAATGATCACCTGAAATGCTGGGATTATTTTTGAAAGAGGAAAACTGTTGCCAGTGTCCAAGGTCTCTCAAAAATCTTCAAATGCACCACAACGATTTGAGCAAGGGAAGAATTGCAAGCATGTTCAAGGCTTTTGAAGGGATTGAGCAATATCAAGGTAGCAAGTTAAAGAACTTGAAAGTTTAGAAGGATGCTAGAGGGCTACAGATGCACTAAGACAATATGATTATTAGAAAGCAAATACCATGTTTCTTGTCTCTGCTAGGTTGCAACTACCCCAGTAGCTTTTTATTATTCTCATACCAGATTTTTACATTTTTAATCCTCCCTTGGGACCTGGTTCTGCACTTTTGTTGTCCTCAAATCCCTCACAAAAGGTGCTGCCAGTATTTTTCTGTGACAAATGTGCCCATATGCATGTGATTACATATATTCATAATGAAAATAATAATATTTTTAATTACAGGTTGTTAATGCTACAGACAAGTGACCAGGGTTCCAAGTGAAAGACTAAGCCACCAACTTGATCTGAGGTTAGGATACGTGGACAGTCTAGTAAAAAATTATAGATATGAGAATCTACTGGACAGGACAAATTACAGTGTTAGAAGAAAAGAGAATTTACACATGGCTGGATTTCATGGACTATAGGCACTTAAGTGGCACAAACCAAAAGAAAACCCAACTAGGTTGTTGGGGACTTTCTGGGTAGTACAGTCTTTCATGGCCAACATCCCAACAGTAGGTAAGCCCCCACATAAGACCAGGCTCACCTAGGTAAGAGTATCAAAAATTTGGGGATGGATGTAGCAAAACTGGGACCAAGAAGGAATAGATAGTTAAGGGTGGATTGTTTGGATAAGATGGGGTGGAAAAAGGTAAATTGAAGGGAAGTAAAGAGGAAGATCAAGATCAAGTAAAAGAAAACAAAGGATAATAAAGCATATGAAAGTTTATTGACCCTGTTTAAGGTGGCTTGTGATCAACTATTGAACTCACTGGGGAATGTTTATATACCGGAGATATTAAAATATCAGCTATCCAAAACTTATTGTCAAAAAGTCCTTTGGTTTTTAGGTGAGTACTAGATTGAAGCTGCAAAAGTGAGTTAAAGACCTCACCCCATGTACATTACCCAAAAGTCTGCAACTTCTGGTAGATTTTGTTTCTGTTTTAGCAGATGCAGATTGGAGGCCCAGATGTTACTCTAGTCTGAGTAAGGTTTACTTCATCTGAGAGAGTACTGTTGAAACTGTTTGCTGAACTGCTGACTTATTTCAAGAAAGTTCTCTTACTATGAAGTCATTCACCTCTACCTTTTGTCTAAACACTGAAAAATATAAACTTTAGAAAGAGATCCGTTCAAGAGCCAAAAATCTATTTAACAGGAAATCAGCGAAATCCTGGATAAATGAAGGCTGACATGGTGTCATGCAGTTACAGTAAGGAAGTTGCATTACATGCTAGTGAAACTATGAAAAACCTGTTGAAGGGAAGAGCAACATGAGGGAATGAAGAGGGAAAGCTACAAGATTAAAAATACAGCAGGAGAAGAAGACTATGAGTTCTTCAGTTTCAGAAATGAACCCATAATGAAAGCCTATGTTGGGTCTGGAAAACAATTACTAGATCAGTAAATCCCATTCTACAGCCTGACAGCCATATCCTAATTTCACTCCCATAATGGGTTTAAGCTCAGTACCTTTTTGTTGAGTTATCAGAGAGACATTCACTCTTGTGTTAGTTGAGGGTGGTCAAACACTGAAATAGAGTGTCAGGAGAGATTGTGGTGTATTTTTCTTTCAAGGCATGGAAAACCCAGCTGGACAAGGTCCCCAGCAACCTGCTCAACCTGACCTAGAGCTGAGTACGGGTGTTAGACTGTATTGTGCCATGGCTTCCCTTCCAACCTCAATATTTTTTTCATTAAAATTTGTTATGGTTTTTTTGTCCTCATTACCCCTACTATTCCAGAGCAGTGCAAACTCAGATGAGTTGATGGTTGTGGTTCCTTTTCTGAAATAATGCTCAAGTGTCTCCTTTTTTTCAGAGTTGTGTCAGTAGAGAGCAAGAACATCCATCACTAGATTTGTTTTGAAATGTTAACAAACTCAGATCTTGTAACTTCCTGCCATACAACATGTGCAGCACTAGCTTCATTGTGTGTGCATCTCTTCTCACTTTTAATTCCTCTTTCCTACAAATGAATATAAAGTATATTAGCTCAGGGATGCAGTTATTCTGCAAACTGTGGGCCAGATGTCAGTGATTCCAAAGCTAGGACATCCCTCAATTAACAAGATGAGTTCAAGAAGTAATGATAGAGGTATAATCCCAGCTCCTAAGAAAAGAAACTCTTTGAACACCTATTTTCCTGATAAGAAAAAAAACAAGGTTCTCTTCCTAGGAGACCAAATCAGCCTCAGAAATATGTCATGATAATTACAACAAAGGATGTCAGATAAAATAGTGAAGAATTCAAAGAATATGAAACATACAACAACTAAGTATGAAAAAGATCAAAATTATTACCACTGTACAATACTGTGAACACACTCATAAAACATAATATTAGTGAAAAAAAGCAAAAGCAGGAGAATTTGAACCCAATATGTATGAAGGCCAAAGGTGGTGAAAAAAACTAGAGAAAATGGTCTTAAATTGAGACAGGGGAGATTTAGATTAGATTAGAAAAATATTTTTCCTTTTAGGGTGGTTAGGTATTGGAAAAGGTTACCCAGGGAGGTTGTGGAGTTACCATCCCTAAAAGTAAGACATCTGGATCCAGTCCAGGGTGATATGATTTACCGGTTTAGGGATGACAGTGACAGTGCTAAGTTTATGGTTGGACTGGATGATCTTAAAGATCTCTTCCAACCTTGAATATTTGATCATTCTATGAAAGTTTTTGCAAACTGTTTTTCTATGGTGCTGCTTAACACCACTTCCTCAATAATCAAAAATGGGCTGTAGACAATTTCTTTGTTATCCATTAAGGGCAAATAGGCAGGACCTAAGAACTGTAAGAATGAATTAACATAAAAATTTTCATTGTTTTCACCTTTATTTCTCTAAAGTGCCATCTGCATTTCAACCGCTTCCCACCCACCCAAGCCCTCCCCCACACCCTCTCCTGCAAGTTTGAAGGATTTAACCTGATAGAAAAATGAGTTGAAATGTCCAGGAGAGAGAAATACAATGTACAGAAGACAAGGACAAACACTGATTGAAAACACTGAATTACATGGAGTGTGATGAGAAACCTCTTTCCAACATCAATATCTCAAATATGAAGCAGTCTTCAGGGACATCTACACAAAGGTGAGGAGATTGTAGCTGAGCTTGCCTTGTTCAGAAATCAGCTTTGCTTCTCTTCTTATGCTGTCCTAAGATGTTGATACCAAAGGGCTAAACTATTAAGGAGAAAGGAAAGTAGAGAGGATGTTGCCCTGCAGAGAGAAAGGAAATACGGAGTGTAGATTCTGCCTGACACATGTAACAGAGTTGTGGTCCAGGCAGGCAAGTATACAAAACAGAATATGACTTTCTAACTGTACCTTTTTGAAAATTTGAAAATTAATTCCTCAGGGACAGCTTGTGTCTTGGCTTCCACTGCAGCTTGTGGTATCTTGATGAAGAAAGAAGGGAGGTGTAAGCACACTGCCAGTATTTCTTACCCACTTACGCAGAAGAAAGAGTGCAGAAAAAGAAATCTCTTGTATCTCAATAAAAACACACAATAATTTTTCAGCAGTTTAAAAGTCTGAATCTCCACAGATCAACAGGTCAATAGCATAAGAAATACTATTAAATTCATATATGGTGAAACGGAAATCACCTTTCTTCCTGCTGTAAAAACAGTCCTTCCCTGAATCAGAACAAACTTTCATTTTAATAGAAGAGCAGAAATATGTTTAAAGTAAAAAGCACTGCCCAAGACTCTTGAGACTTAGAGAATGCTTAGAAAAGTGTTAAGGTAGTATATAAAACTGAGATTATTTCTTCCTCCTCAATCTACTCGAGGAATGGTGAATATCTTAGGGAAAAAGTAACATTTCTTTAGGTCAAAACTGATGAAGGACACCTTGGCTACCCAAGAACAGCTCAGTTGGATGATATATTCTGGCAGTGGTAGAAACAGAGATTTTGCTTGTATACGTTGGCTTTTATGCACCTGGACATAACATTTAAATCTACTCATATTCTTTCAGACACAAGGGTGTTGAGACCCAGGCTTTAGGAAATGTTAGGCTGCACACATTTCTGGACTAGCAGGTCTGTCTGACATCCTCCAAGGATACCTGTATCACCTCATTCACCAGAGAAATATAATTATACACTTATGATGATGAAAATAACTTCATGACTTGTCCTGAATAGGATAAAGTCCTGAAGGATGTTATTCTGTATGGGTTCCCTGAGTAACTCTCCATCAAAATATGTGCAATAACACAGAGCATGGTAATGTTATTAGAATTGCCATAAGTCTTTTCCATAAGAGCTGTCCATTAGTCAATCACAATTTAACCTTTCAGCAAGTCACCAATTCAAGAAAAAAATAGGATCTACTCCAGGAGCTTGAATGACCAACTGCAGTTCAATGGTTTGAGTTACTTCTTGGACATGACGAAATTAAGTTCTGGCTACACTGGGAAAATAGTTAAATTTGGGTGCTGAAGAAAAGGATCTTCATTATCAAGTGCAAATGACATTACTGTATATTCCTATCGTAGCATATTGTTCTTTACCTACTCTGAGTCCAGCCTGGAGTTACCTCCCATCATACAGCAGACAGAAATGTATTGAAGATGTCCTTGTAAGGCTGTTTGGCAGAGAATTACTCGATCAGGGAAGCACAATTAAGAATTTTGGTTTTAATTTTAAAACACAGAAAGATACGATTTTCAGATTGTTATCTAAATAAATAATAAAAAAATTGAGAATATTTTCTCAAGAAAATAGTAGAGTAGTAGTGGTTTCACTTACATCCTATTTCTGCAGTCAGTGGCTTGTGGAAGATCTCCTACACCTTTGTGAAGGTCTAGAAATTCAAATGAGATCAAGCAGAACTTTAGGGCAAGGACTTTAAGCAATGTTTCAAAAGGAAAGCTGCTACAATCTGTAATAATGATTTAATAGTCTTCTGGTATCTCTTTCCAAAATTATCGCCTATTTTTTCAGTTGTTACAGTGCTAACCAAATGTGATATTTAAAAAAAAAAAAAAAAAATCATTAACCTGAATGTGAAAAGTATGAAAATACAACAAGTATAACTCTGGTAGAACCTGAGGTTTATATATTTCTAAGGTGCATATAACTTCTGCATGACCCAAATATAGGTAATTCAAATATAATTCCAGGTTTTGAAATTTTTTTTAGTTTATTATTTGCTTGCTGCCTGTCACACTTCTCAGGAGTACATATTTTGCAGACTAACTATTTTGATCTTTTTATTCCATTGCAAAGTTTATATCAAACAAGAAAATAATGGAACATTCTTAGCACTGCAACTCAAGCATTTATAGATGTCAACCACTATTTCATAGCCATAAAAACTAAAAGAATTTCTCATCAAAAATAGTGTTGTCAAATATTTAGGGTCCCAGTTCCATCCAATTCCTCTTGTCCAAGCATATTTTATATACATACATATATATATATACAAGAAAAAGAGGTTTTCCCCACGATTTTTTAATATGTTAGCTAAGAATTTCTTCTCTGCATTCATTCTGGGTTTGAGAATAATGGAAAGATGTAGATAATGAAATAATCTGCTGCATCAGTTGGTTCTGATGAAAAGTGGCAGTAAACTCATCTCATCGTTTCATCTGTTTAAACTGGTCCTGAGAACAGGAGCAAGATTCAGCTTCAAGGAGAACTTGCAGGTTTTGAATCATGCAGTTATGCTTCCAGTAAAGTTATTATTGCTGTTTTGCTGAGATCTGCAACAATTTAAGATTTTACCTTTCAGTCTCTCTGGAAACTGTCATTCAGCTACATTTAATCCCTAGTTCAAGTGATGCAAATCTATTCACGCCCATTCTCTTCAACTCTTATTCCGAATCCATCAAGGCAGAGAGGCGATGTAGATCCAGGAACACTCCCTGGGATAAAAGTTATTTGATCATGGCTCCTGAGAGCACGTGCTCCTCCAGTGTGCACCTCATTTCAATCCCATCTCAAAAGGTCTAAACCTCTTGGAATACTGAGTTCTTCCAGCGGGGCAAGTAGCTGGATGGAAGTGCAATGCAGGGGCAAAGCATTCTGCAGGCAGTGTGGGTACAAGTGGGATACTAATGAATCCTGGCACTGAAGATGCACATAGGTAATAAAAAAAGGCAGAGCAATAAAAAAAAAAAAGGAGCCTTATCTCCAGTGTGAAGTGTCTCCAGAACACAAGGGCCACTGCTTAAGGGCTGCTTTTGATCTAGTTTGAACTGCAATTGAAGCATTTGCTACGCTATGAACAAATGACTGCTAAGACGAGGTCTGGAGACAAGAAATAGGGTGAAACTAATATCCAGTGGCACTCCTTTTTCTAAAAGCCTATTAAATTCTCCTTTCTTTAGAAAGCAGATATTGCACTGAGTAGTACAGTATTAGTTTGTACAGCAACAGCAGACAGTATCCTGGCAAATGAAGGTGTATTCCCAGGTCTAAAAGTCCAGGAGGACCAACGATTGCACCTAATCCCACAAATACTTTCAGCCTTTCTTCTGTACAACATTGGATAGTCTGTCTCGAATTACATGCTATGGAGGTGGGATAGTTTCTGAAAAGTGTGCCTAACATGTGACCTCATATATCTCAAAACTGTCATCTTGTGCTGGATTTTTAGATAGAGAGGCAAATAGAATAGAGTAGCTCATCTGGAATAAACTTAAAATAATTAGGTAGTCCAACTGCCTGACCAATTCAGGACTGATCAAGTATAATAATAACAAATATGTTATTATGGGCATTGTCCAAGTGTCTCTTAACACTGACAGGCTTGGGGAATCAATCACCTCTCTAGGAAACCTCTTTGACCACCCTTTTGGTAAAGAAATGCTTCCTAATGCCCAGCCTGGACCCCTCCTCGTGCAGCTTTGTACCATTCCCACACACCCTATCCCTGAATACAGAGATAATCAGTAGAATAGATAATTTCCTGCCTTTCAGAAAAAGACATTTAATGTAGTCCCATCACTGTGTACGCAGGACACCTTGAAGCCCCTTAGAATATTTTATTATAGAACTTAGAGGGGAACATATGGTGATATGCAGCAACAGCAACAGATCTTTCCATCCCACACTGACTATGTTATTAGATTAAAGCCCATCTAATATGACTTTAAGAGCTTCTCCTTTAGAGCTAGAGTATCTATGGAGGTAGGTGGTCACTAGGTTATGATTGTCACAGATTACATTCCTTTTAGTTCATTTTAAAAATCAGTAATGACCAGTTGGTGATAAAATAAACTCAATAAAAAGCTTTTCATTGCACTGAATGAATTGTTAAGCGAGTAATGTTTGGGGTCTTCTATTCTCTGATTTGTGAATAACAGAAAAATTTATTTCACAGTCATACCAGTCTTGGCACAGAAGTAATAGCCTTTTTTCTTGGTTATCAGCAGACAGTAGTCCCCTTAGCTTATTTCCATTGGACATCAACACCCCTCACATATATATATGCACAGTTAATGTTATATGGAGAAACTAACTTACAGAGCCTGAATTGTTTTAGTTTCCCTTGCAAAAAATTCTGACTCAATATTTAATACTTTATAATATTGAATGAGAGCTGGATGTTAACAAGGCTTTTTGTTATCCTGGACAGAACTTGCTGAAACTTTGTTTTACAACATCTCAAGGCTTCTGATAAGCTTGTATCATACAGACTGTAGTTATTACTAAAATATTGAAATCCTCACATGGTTATTCAGCTTTATTTTAGTGCTTTCTCTGGCAAAACTCACTAGCCTACTGTCCTGGTTTTGGCTGGGGTACAGTTAATTTTCTTTCTAGCACCAGAGCTGTGCTTTGGGTTTAGTATGAGAATTATGTTGGTAGCACACAGATGATTTAGTTTTTGTTCAGCAGCACTTAGCTAAAGTCAAGGACTTTTCCATACCCCATGCTCTCAGAGTGACGAGGTGCACAAAAAGTTAGGAGGAAGCACAGCCAGGACAGCTGACCTGCACTCTGCAAAGGGATATGCCAGTATATAAACCTGGGGAATTTGTTCAGGAGGAGCTGATTGGTGTTTGAGGATGGGCTAATCATCAGGCAGCAAGTGATAAGCAACTGTACTGTGTATCACTTGTTTCTCTTGGGTTTCATCTCTCTCTCCTTCTCATTTTTCTTTCTTTCTTTAATTTATTGTTATATTTTACTTTGTTTCAATTATTAAACTGTTCTTATCTCAACCCACAAGTTTTATTTCCTGTCTCAGTGGGTGCAGGGGGTGAGCAAGCAGCTGTGTGGTACTTAGGTGCCAGCTGAGGTTAAACCACAACACCTGCGCACAGAAATGAAATCAATGGGAGAACTGCAGCTGAGATTTACAGGACTCTTAGGAGCTAGCACTCTTCAAAGGACAAATCTGGGACACTGTTGTGTTTCGCCATCCAATGCACTGTGTCATTGCAACCCACTATCAAAATGCTATAATTACATGTCAGCATGCTATGCCAGAGAGTGAGATATAATTATGCTGACCCATCTCTAGCTAAGTTTAGAGGCTTCTCAATTGTCTGCAGCCCTTGCTGCTTCAGTAGACAAGTCTACTCCAGTGATATTGGATCACTTGAAATAGGTAGCAGCAGCCTAGAATTTCTAAGACTGGAACAAATTTGTTACTAATGCACTACTACTGGATGCATCAATTTTGCTTTTTTTTTTTTTTTTTTTTTTTTTTTTTTTTTTTTTTTTTTTTTGTCGCTTACCCACAGCCAGGTTCAGGGGAACAGAGAGGAAAAGCCTCTACATTTGGGAAGATATGTTTTGAGGCAAAGTTTTCTAGATCAGAGGGTCCTATCAGGAGACCTCTACATAATTTTGCTGTAAGCTATTGAAATAGAGTCTACAGTCTTTCTGTCCACAAATTCATCAGATTGATTAAGAAAAGAAGACTGGACGATGAAGGACCAATACAGGCACATTTGATTCTCCTACGTCTTAAATAGTTTCTAAAGCAACAGTTGACCAGCCTGCACATTCCATAGATAAAAGGGGTCCCATGACTGTGTTCTCTGACAATGTTTTTGATTGTTACAGCCTGATGATTTCAGACTTGCAGTTGTTGAGAGAATTGGACATTCCACAAAATTTTCTGCAAGCTATTAAGCTTTCAGGGCTGAAACTGAGAACCATAGACCAAGTCTGGACTGCTCATTGAGGAAGAGGTTTTTTTATGCTGGATTCCTTTGTCCTTTCCCTTCCCTTCCCTTCCCTTCCCTTCCCTTCCCTTCCCTTCCCTTCCCTTCCCTTCCCTTCCCTTCCCTTCCCTTCCCTTCCCTTCCCTTCCCTTCCCTTCCCTTCCCTTCCCTTCCCTTCCCAAACCTTCCCAAACCTTCCCAAACCTTCCCTTCCCAAACCTTCCCTTCCCAAACCTTCCCTTCCCAAACCTTCCCTTCCCAAACCTTCCCTTCCTTTCCCAAACCTTCCCTTCCCAAACCTTCCCTTCCCAAACCTTCCCAAACCTTCCCTTCCCTTCCCAAACCTTCCCTTCCCAAACCTTCCCTTCCCAAACCTTCCCTTCCCAAACCTTCCCTTCCCAAACCTTCCCTTCCCAAACCTTCCCTTCCTTTCCCAAACCTTCCCTTCCCAAACCTTCCCTTCCCAAACCTTCCCAAACCTTCCCTTCCCTTCCCAAACCTTCCCTTCCCAAACCTTCCCTTCCCAAACCTTCCCTTCCCAAACCTTCCCAAACCTTCCCTTCCCTTCTTAAAGGAGCAAGGATAAAGACTGTGAAGCTCATACATCACGGTGAATTCAGTTCTCTTGCAACATAAAAAGAAAAGTGAAGTACTGTAGCAATAGACAGTGTGGATTTGAAATTATTTAATCAGAAGACAATTTATCAGATATTATTACATATTTTTAAAGAAGTTAACATAGCATATATAAAATACTATACATTCAGATTTTATTCTGATTAATACAACTATAAATAAATAATAAAATTACTTACAGGTTTTAAAATTTCTTCATATGAATCATACCCAAATAGAATTACTCTCTGATATAAATCTGGGGTAAGAATTGCTCTCTGATAGAAATCTGGGGTAACTCCATTAACTTCTTTCGCCTTTAAAGACACATTGCATAGGGAGCGAATGTTTGGAGTTCACACATGTCTGTAACTCAAGACTGTTATTGGTGCAGCTGTAAGGTTGATTCAGAGCTTCAAAAGACCCTCCTCTGCTTATGGCCTAAATCATGAACATGGACAAAGAAGGATGACCTGATTGTGGATTTTTGTCAAATAGGCCACCTCTGTCTTTTACTTTGCTCACTTCCTGAAAGCTCAGCAAGTCCTTAAATTCTTTGTTTAATTGAGGGCTCTGTACCATATGTTCACAAGTCAGTTTCACTCAAAAAAGTGACCAATATTATCTAAATGATAAATGGCTGGAAAGCTCTCAATGAATATCATTTATCTTTGCAGATGCTAAGAAGAGACTTTTCAGAAGATACTTTTCCAAGATAGGCATCTGCACTTCGAAACTTATCATAATTTCTGTTAAGAGGGTTTTTTTTTTATTGCTTCCTCCACTTTTTTTAGAAATTTTACATAACTAACTCAAAGATGAGGATCCCGCCATGCAATGAAAGGCCCAAAACCATATTTTGTTCCACACAAAATATATGTACTCTGAAATATTTTATTTCATGATTTCAGTTAGCAGATGACATAGATGCTTCCAAGAGCTTGCAAGTGAAGATCCTGAGCAACTGGGATTTAATACTGAGACATAAACTTCTCAAGATAAATAATTCAAACAGAATTTCCAAAATTTTCTTCTTGAAATTAGGCACATGATAAAAGGAGATTCCTGCGTAGATGATAATTTATACTTACATTACCAAATACTGCTTTTTCTCTTTTGTCACTTCATACACTGTTTCACTTAAGTCAAATAACTCCAATTGTATTCAGTAACATTTTCTTGTATAAGAGCATGTTCATGAAATACATTGTGATCAAATAAATGTTTAAACTTTTCTCTGCATTTCAGGGTAAGTTTCGCTATTTTGATCAGATTTAATGGACACTGCACAGTCACTGTAATACCCAAAGGCATGTGAACCTTCTTCCACAGAAATACATGATGAGGGGGAAAAAAAGTAATTAAATCAACATGGAATTGGACATAGATTGGGATTAACTTTTTAAAAAACAAACCAAGTACAAACAAATATGAAACTTTTATCTCTTCCTTTTCATATTAGCCAAACCATGCTTCATAATAAACATGCTTTAAATAAGGCACACTGTGCAAATTCCCATGCTCCTCAGAACCATTGCAGAGAAACAGTGTCCTGTGGCTTTCTTCCCATAAACAATTTACAGACTTTATGTCCTCTGACATTTGTCTCATATTCTTTTTATCTTCTCTGTGGTTTTGAATCCTCTAGAGGTCTTTTCTGTTACTAGCATAGGCATCTAAAGTACCTGGTATGACTAGCACCTGTGCTATGAGAGAGGCTTTTGCCAGACATGAGAGTAGAGGGAGAAGGGGAAGAGGCAAATAATTGGGGTAAACAAGACAGTTACTTGGTTCTGAGAATTGCAAGCTCTGTTTCCTACCATTGTTTATTTCACCTACTTATTCAGAAATATCAGGAGGCAATCCAAGCAATCTGAACTAATCAGGGGTATCTACATGCTCTTAAAAATACAGTTACTGCCCCAAGCACATTTGAATTAAGTGGCGAAATTTTTGAAAAACCTTGAGCAAAAAATGTAAATCTGCTTTTGCGATGGATATGTCCTTACAATACCTTTGCTGCAGAGAAGGAACATACCCTTATAAAATAAGGTTCTTGAAAAATGAAATCCCTTTGCTAAAGTGTAGACAACCAAAAAAAATGGTCAATGGATTTGGTGGGAAAAAGGTACCTTTCTTTTTTTCATATAACTTCTGCTGAAAATCATCTGAAACATGAAGAATTCCTTTTCTGTTAATAATCACAGTACTAATTGCAACTTAAATTTAGCAAGGGAACAAGAACCAGAAAAACATTTCCTTAGAACTTAAAACTGGTATTCTGTCAAATACTGTTACTTGAATGTGATAAATGTTTGTTTCATCTGTCCCATGGCTCCTCTGTTTTGAGAAGGTATACTGTTTCCCTTCTGTGATCTCAGTAGCTTCAGGTTTCCTTTGCAGAATGTTGAGGAAAGGTTCCTGATTATCCTTCTATGTGTTCCTGGCCAACGTCCCAAACTTGCTAAGAGCATAGAACAACT
Source organism: Acanthiza pusilla (assembly GCA_036630365.1). NCBI lineage: Eukaryota > Metazoa > Chordata > Aves > Passeriformes > Acanthizidae > Acanthiza > Acanthiza pusilla. The sequence goes on from JAXCHO010000034.1 coordinate 34,564,618, forward strand.
TTATGTGATACTTGCACTGGTTTCAACTCTTCATTCCCTTTCTAGATGAGCACTGAAGAAATGAATACTTGACTTTGTTTTTTATTCCAAGTAGGCAGCAGTCTCCGACGCCACTATCACAGGCTCTTTATCTTCACTGTGTTAATCTGTATGCAACCTCCTCAGGTGTCACTGTAGGTCTAACACAGCATAACTATTTTTAGTCATACTCTAAGGGCTTCTTAGTGTGCAGCACAACAGGATGTGAAAGCACAATCCCCTAAAAGCGCTGTAGGGAGTATCAGTGTGGACTGCACAGCAAGTACTGGACTTTGAAATGTGTACTGTTCTGTACACTTCAAGCAGGTACCCTTCTCAATTACATATTGATTCCTAAAAGAAACACTAGAAATTGTTCCTCATGAGCAGTTAAGCAAGGGATTGAACTTAATGTATCTGAATCTATATTGCCTGAAGAAAAGCTCTAGCTAAACACTTTGAGCACAGCCACCAGATCAACCCTAAGACAGTAACTCCGGTATCTCCTGAGGTATCTCAGTCCCCTCATGCAAGACCTAAACCATCACCTTCAAGTCAATTTTGTACAGAGGATGATTTCAACCATTGAGTGAAATGCTCTATGCTATGTTCTAATTTGATGAATAAGACACTAATTCACATTCACCAGGCACCTAGGCTGATACCCAGCAGCAGAAATACACGAGAACATGTCTAGTGAGACACAAACATATTTGTTAGTTGCTCTGAGGGAACATACCAGAATGTTGCAGTCATAAAGGCTGCTTCTAGGCATTCTGCTCAATATATTTGGTTGCATGAAAATCTATGTGTGTGTCACCAAGTGTCATGATATTGAAGGACTAACAGAGATTTTTGTTAGGTTTTTAGTAGTGATTAGCCTTACTGTTGTGATCAGGTCATGCAGAATACAAATATTGATATAATTACTGATGGGTGACACTTGTCTTTAAGCATTACTTGTTAGCTACTCATTCCACAGGAGTTCCTTGGGAACCCTTGAGAAAGTTTCAGTAAGCTGATGCTGATCACAAATGGCTATGGTATAGATCAGTGATACTATGTCTGTACAGGAAACCACAACACCAAACTCCAGAAAGTTTTCCATAAAAACAGAAGACACTACCTTGCTCAGTGTGAAGAGGATGTCTTGCCTCAGTGATTCCTCCAGTCTACAGAGGCTCCTGTCAACAGTCTGAAATTTGAGATTGTGAAATTTCAATTTAAGTGCCTGCTCTTAGGAGGCTCTATCTTTTGTAGAATTATTGGTTTATTTTATTTCCTTTTCCAATATTACAATATCACATTTTTTTCTCCAATATTTCAGTATGCCCCTGCTTTTCTCCAGGTCAATGATGAAGTGAGTTTCTGATCATAAAAAGGGGAGAATTAATCTTCCCAGCTGTCAGTTCACATTTTCCTAGAAGACAAAATAGTGTTGATAAGGCCTTCAGTCTTCTACTAGGCTCTGTCCAGTTACAGAATAGTAAGAGCTGTTAATCAGCAGGTGCAGAAGGGTAGCAGTAAACTGTTGTTGCCCAAGAGTTTTGAGCTTTGCAGGTCCTGCTATATCACGGCAGACTCATGAGGCAGGAGACAAAGTGGGATTCTAGGTTTTGTTAGCATTCTAGTTGTGGTAAACATTCTCTCTGGCCAAGATAACCTTCTGTGATGTGGTCTTGCTCTCCTAGAGACACATTAAAAACATTAAAAACAGCGTTCAGGGCGTAGGTGATCAGTCCTTTGTAAAAACTCACAGATATTTTGATTTGTCTTGAGACCACCACCATAAAATGAAGGCCCCCAAGGCTGCAATCATTTTTTGAATGTAGGCCAAATTTCCATAGGAGCAATCTGTTTGTGCTCTAATGGTTTTGCCACACATTTCCTTACTTGCTCTGTATCAGTATTGTTTTCACAGGATTTTGCTTCAAAATACCCAGACACAATGTCTCTGGAAGACTTCCACTGATACTAGTGATGAAACCACTGAATGATCATTTGGATCAGATCCTCAATAAAGAATATAAGTTTTGGTGCTGTTTGTAGACTCTATCAGAAAGGAAAGATTAGTAACATTTTTGAAACAAACAAATAAAGTAAGATAAATCTTTGCCTATATGTCAGAATGTTGAAAAAATATGCATAGTTAATCAGTATATTATATAAAGTGCTTCACAGCACCAGGTCACTTACACATGGCTTGATTAATGGTTTTCCTCAAAACGTTCTCATTCATTTTGAGCTTTAACATGCTCATCAGAATTACTTAAGATAATCTGCTTGATTGCTGCTGTAGCAGCTCTTGGCTTGATGTCTGCTTAGTTTCAGACTTTGTATTCAACAGGCTCTCTTGTTGCCCTAGCAGTATGACTCACATACAGTACAAGGCAAATGCCAAGGTGCTGCCAGTCACAAGAAACTGATAGAAATGGAAGTGAAGTATTTGGTAGTTTCTTTTTCTGACCACAGGGTGTTGATGGAAAGAAACAAGGCAGGACAATCATGCTGCTTTCACATTTTGCTCAAGTGCCAGGAGGCGGTTCTTTCACAGTCACTGCAATTGTTCCTGTTTAACATGGAAGCCTTAAGCCAGACATAATTAGACTTTTTCTTGACAAATCATTTGTGCAAAGTCTTGACAGGTTGAAAACTGAAACGGTTGTGCTGCATTCTTCAGGGTCTGAAACAGACAGGATTACAGAAAAATGAAAGCAAGTACTGTGAAAGCTATAACTTGCAGAAATATGTGTCTAGCGCGAGTACAAAGTCTATGTCATGTTTGATCAAAACAATTAGACAGAATATTGTCTCGTGCTTTGCTGGTGTTATACTACAGTATATTAGTAATATATAAGGGCTGTATTTCACTAGATAAATTCTGTGCCAAATGAGATGCAAACAAACACACCAAAAATATAATATGCACATATCTGATATTACTGCAGAGCAAAGTAAGTGTGTAAGTCTTACAATTTGAGCTCATGTAACAGCTGAAAGCTTCTTCTAGTAAGATGAGCTATTGCACTGGAAAAAGCTCCACAAAACTGTTATCATATATTGTCAGTACACTCATTGATATAATAATAGAATTATAGAATCATTTAGGTTGGAAAAAACCCTTAATGATTTGCTGCCTCTGAGATATATTCTTCCTATGAAGGCTGGTATCAGTAAAAAGATTTGCTCAGTGATATCATGGTTAGATGGCACAGATGTAGACATTTTGAAATATTTGCAAAATTTTTAATCACTACATAATGAACAAAATGCTCAAACATCCTAGTTTCTACTCTTTGTTGCAAATATCATGATTTTCATGAAAATGCATAATTTTATCTAGGGTTTAACAGCAGATTTATATTTTATGTAACTAAATAAATCATCAGCTGAAGCTTTCAAGTTGGGCTCAAATTTTGCAATTTCACCATGATGTGGTTCTGGTGTACCATCATATGCAAATGTGTATGTATGTGCAAAAGCAAAACAATACTTCCCCAGTAAAGTTGTATATACTGCTGTTCAAATGTAAATAATTTCCATCATACACAGTATATGTGTATTCAAAAGATCTCAGAAGAAATGCTCTTGCAGAGGTTAAAATGCATGTGGAAATTCTGAGCTCCCACATATCTTCATGTTCTTTGCTCTTTCACCAGCTATGTGAGCATCATGTTTTTCTTATAGCCTTCCTTAACAGACTGTATTAGTAATCATATTTCAGAATTACCTCAATAACTGACAAAATTTCTTGTTCAATACCTAGAGAGAAGTAACTATTCTGTAACTCAGTTCGTCTTTCTGTTGTCCTGTGCTCTATTAGTTCAGTAAGTGGTTAAGGAATTATACTGAGTTGCGTCTGTCCACCTTTTATCTCACACAACTCTGGCTTAAACTCAGTCATCTGCACTTCTTAAACCAACTAATTATCAAATGATTATAGTTAATAATAAAAATGCAGGTAACAACCCAAGTAAAATTATTTCTGCCATATAAATTATATTTTTCCTTCTGCAGTGAAATTCTTGTTCATCATGAATGAGTTTTACCTTTGGCAGCTTGGAAATGTATTCCTTTAATTGCTTTTTTACTGTAATCCAAACTTGTTTAAGAGACCAAAAAAATTTTGCTAAATCTGTTTGACTCAGAACATATGCTTAAGTCTTTGTTTTAGCTCACTCAGGAGTGCTTTTGTGTGTGGTACAGAATGGATTAGTTAAATGTAGCAAAAGGTAGTGATCAGTCAATTATTTGTGATAATATGTAATTTATTAAAGATTTACTTATAAACCACGTTTAAAAGCATTAGGACAATCGTTTCGTTTGCCTGTAGTTAACTTCTCAGCTTCGGAAGAGGTCTTATTTTTGCATGACAAATCCCTCCTCTACTTTTACTCTGAATGCTACCTCCTTTTAGTTGTACTGCATTTCTGAAGTTCAATCCTGCAGACTTTCACTTCCCTCTCCTCTTTCTAATGTTTGTTAGCATGGCTGTTCTTAAACATATTGAATTATGGAAACAATGAAAGTAAGGGTGCCTATAGGCAGCTCAGTCATGTATGTCCACGTGAAAGTTGCCAGCACACTGCCTGGGGGAAAGCAACCTTTCTGCCTTCAGATACCAAGATATGCTGTCAGCGTTTTTCTAGGAGAAAATGTGTTTCTGTTTTAAGTATGAGAATGAAAAGAATAAGAAGAAAAATAATAATACTGAGCTCTGAGAATGGCATAGGGGTGTGTTTGTAAGCAAAGCCTCTTGTAAGTCATTAAATCTCTATCGTTTGAGTCTGTGACAAATACTCCAGCTTTAAAATACTGAAATATTTCTTGTCTAATGATTGACATTGTGTCTCAGAGCATCTGCTTACCTGGGGGGAGGTGTAAAAGTTGTGGGAATGCTCCTTAAAAGGAAAGATAAGAGTAAAATTAAAGTGCCATTGGCTAGGGTTGCAATTCATAGTCAAATGGTGTGCATGCATTAAGAGTAACTGGGAATGACCCCTCCTTTTTTAAAGACATTGAATGAATAAGAATAAATACAATGAATTCTTCACTGAGATGTAGATATTCTCTTGGCAGTTTGTAATAGTTATGTTTTCCTTGCCAATGTAGCAAAAGCTAAAACCAAATTGCTTGGATTAATAAAAAATCAATTTAAAAAGTTGTGATGGGCTTGATTATTACTATTTTTAATGTAATTCAGTATGACAATTTTTTTAAAATTAAATATCTCTCAAAAATAGCCAAGCAAATACACTGTCTGGCCGCAACCATCACTGGAGACAAAATACTGTCATGTTGTAGTATGGGCCAGCACAAACAGCTGCTGCCACTCTTCTGCTGGGCAATGCACCTGTGGATGCTTAACACCAGCACACAAAACCATGGGCTACAGCCATGCTCATGTGCTTTTCTGTCCTCTGCAGCCAGTGAAATCTATGCTATAAAGCTCCTCTGCCATTAACCTGCTGGCTCTGTGCAACAACAATACAGCAAGAGGAATGATTTTCATTCCTCAGAAAGCTGCCTGAACTTTCATTTCTGTCTTCTATCACAGCTCACTGTAGGTAGCGTGAACTTGCGTTAAAACTTAGCTGAGAAAAATTGGCTCTCAGAGATATTCACTCATTGTATTATCTTTTATTTTTATGAGCCCAGTGCTAAAGAAAAAACTTCCTTTCATGTGAAATGATGATATGGTTAATGTGAATGGAGAAGGCTGGAAAGAGACAGCAAGAGTGAAAAGGAGTAAAGGAAATTGTGTTGTTTGAAATGCAACCCAGTAAATGGGTATACTTATGCCCAGTGTTGCATGAAAACTCATCCAATTTTTCTCATAAGTAAGCTTATGAAAATAAAGACATAAATAAATAAGAAATTTTTATTTATATACTACAGTTACCAAGGAGAAGGCAAATTTTCAAAAGCAATATGAACACCTCTGTAAATACAGACAAAATACCCTGAAATTGATTGGGACAACAGGAACAAATTTCTGTTGATTCTAATGGATTTGGGATTAAGCCCTAACCAACAATTTGGAGAGGGTATTCCATAATAGGCAGGAGCGTGAAACTCCATGTTTGATGGTGGAGAAAAATAGCCAGTGAATCAATCATCTCTGGCATTGGTGATGTACAGCACCCTGAATAAATGCTGGTGGCAGTGCTGGCACACGCTGGGACAGGGTAACACCAGGTGTCCATGGTGCAAGCTGGCATGAATGGCAAGAGAGCCGAATGCAGTACCCAAGAGTAAAGGGAATGTTGAGAGATATGAATGCTTTTGCTGGAAAGAGAGCATTTAGTTTCCAATAAAAACACAAGGAAACCATCTCAAATCCAATTCACTGGAAAGACTGAGAGTACAAATTGACTTTGCACCATGCTGTGACTGTCTTCTGACTAGAGCTTCATTGGAATAATTTTATTAAATTTTTTTTCTACAGTCAATAAAAATACAAACAGAGGATCTTATCAACATGAGTGTCCCAACTATGTTACAGTACCTGAACAAGGCAGGGAAAGATGTTATTTATGAGGTTACAGATGAAAATCCAAATTTTGTGAATTTTGTCTGGAAAACAAACGAACTTTCAGAAGTCTGGGACAGTCTGGTGAGAATAATATCACTCCACAGACAAACACTCATATGACAGCCCAGCTTTTTCAAGCAGTCAATGTAGAATAAATTTGATAATTCAATCTACAAGTTACAACAGCAATGTCTGGGTGATAGAAGGAAAGATATAAGCTGTGATTTACAGAGATGCATACTGCCTTCTAACAGAGACAAGAAAGAAGTACAGACTTCAGAGAAAGAAAAAAAGACTTTTTTCAGCAGAAACAATAGAAAAGTTTAAGGGAAGAAAATAGCCTTAGAAACAGAAGAAAGGAAAAACCTAGTAAAAAAGATGGTGTGTTAATTTCCATTTATGTGAGGAAACCTTTCCATAAATAAAATGGAGTGGGAATAAAGTGGGAATGCTCTCTTGTGGCAGTTAAGTTGTACTGGTCCTTTATATGCAGTACTGGAGTGACTAATTTTTACTAATTTTAAATGTAAAATCTGAAGGAAAGACTGATATGTCTACAGTCATATATCATGTGGCTATAGTAGTTGGGCTATCTGGGATCCAGAAGATTCCAGCAGAAGTCTAGTGTCCCAGAACTCCCATCATTACAATGTGCTGAACCAGGGATGGGGAATTCTTGCTCAACATGCGCTGTAAGAAACATTGTGATTAAGTTTTTGTGGTCCTTCCTCATGCTTCCACCTTATCTGAGCTGGTTCTCTGCCAATTAATTTTCTTCCAAGCCCGACACAAAGTCAAACATTAAGAAGGCAAATCATACAGTTGTATCGGTGACAGAAAATGAGTCAGGGCAGGGTGTATTCCATGTTCAATAGCTCAACTCTGTCCTCTGTAACAGCTCATACATCTGACTGCCATGGAAATAAAATATGGAGATCCTTAGGGCTGCTAATGACAACAACAGTTGCCTTCTTATAGCTCCTGAAGAAAGATTACTAGCCAAAAGTAGAACCATCTTCTCAGCCTCAAGTCTGCAAATATAACAAATGTTGTAGTTAAAATATATAAACAATATTTGAGGGGTTTAAAATCATGATATGCATAGTCTATCATTATGCATCACCAAGCAATTCGGCAAGAGTGAAATCAACACAGCGTCCAAGGCCCTCTCAGGGAAAAATATGTTTTAAAGAAATTAAGACATCTGTACAAGACGTGTCAAAATTTTGTTCTAATTGAATATGTTTGGTAAACATATTTATTAACAAGTTAATATTAAGAGGTGACAGTATAGACATTTGTTGATCTGACCAGCAATGATGCAGGAATCACAAATACTCCAGTGAATGGTTTGCACCAGCACCTGTGGGTCTTCTTGCATAATGATCATGATTAGCTTTTGATAAACTGCTATACTTCCTCAATCATTTAGCCAGTGGCTATAACCTATATACTGCCTCCTATAAACACTTCAATCTGAAATAATTTCAGGAAAAATATTATTCCCAGGGTAGTGGCTCAGTTTGCATTGCTTCCACCAAACAGTTTTCTGAAAGGCATCCCCTGAGCTTAAGGTAGTCTGCTTGCAACATTTCAATTGTTTTATTTCTTCTTTTTCCTTTCTTTGTTGTTGCTCTAAATTAAACTCTATTGGAGACTGAAGCATTTCATATTACAACAATGCCTGTCAGGAGTTCTTTACTGTGCATGATAAAATGTAAACTCTTTAATTAGCTTTTTTGTAATAAACATTGGGAACTACTTTAGCATCTTAATCAGTAGAGTTTCAAAGTTATTTTGCTCTTTACTTGCCTCTGTTGCTCCTCTTTGTTTGCTATGCTCTATTACTCTGTTGAAAGCTATCATTTACAGTTTATCCCATTATTGATGAGCAGTGTGTTTGCCTTTGTTATTTTTAACCAAAACCAAATATTTTATTAAAAGTCTCCTAACATCATATCTGAAGCACTTTGACAGAAAACATTTGGAAGCATATCACTCACACTAAGGTGAGTTTGCTGGAAACAAGGTGCTCTGATTTACTTAACCCAACAGTGGCAAGTAGATTTCACAAAATACCCAAGATATTCCAAAAGCAAGCATTTAGAAAGGGGTTGTCAAATGGATTGCTGTCTGCTGAACAGTATCAGACATGGTTGTCTTACAGTTTAAGTAAACTAATCTATTTTTACTATGATTGGAATTTGGAACACAGTTACATTGGTCTTCCATGAAAGCACCTAAAGCACCAAGATGGTGCTAAATGTGGTTCCCAAGGAGTAAAAGTCAAATAATAAAAGTGTTTTGGAAGAGATACATAGCTAGATGCTTTTAGAGAGGGAGGGTGCATTTTTAATAGCTTTTTTTCCCTCCTCCATTTCCAGACTTGAGCAGTAAGAAAAGAAAAGAATCTGAGGCTATTAAAAAGGCTGTGCTTTATACACAGTTGTGCTGTCTCCAACCATCAGTTGTTTCGTTGCTGAGATCCATGAGCTGCAGAAATCCACGGTGGGAACCATTCACCTCAAGATGCTCCTCCAGCAACCTGCTGGGCAGACAGGAAGATGCAGCTGTGGCCTGGCCTGCAGCTGCCTCAGAGACAGCTACGGCATGGCCCTCTTAGTCTGTTTCCAATGCTCTCTGAATGTCTGTCGAGCAGGAAAAAGATGGGGCTGAGTAACAACTTCTCTTTCACTTCATGGTTTACTGAGAGAGGTCAAAAATCTGATGCCAAATTGTAAAATATTAAAAATAAAATTATGTCTTTTGGATTCTCCTAATTTTTTTATGCTCTGCTACCCAAAGAACCGGGAGGAATGATGGCATATATGGCATTTATAGGTAGGGAGGCTTTTTTGTTAGTTTGGCGTTTTTGGTTTTGGTTTGCTTTGGTGTTTCTTTGGTTTTTGGGGGTTTTTTTTGTTTGTTTGTTTGTTTTTGTTTGTTTGTTTGTTTGGTTTGGTTTTTTTGTTTGGTTGGATGGTTGGTTTGGTTTTTTTAAAATTATTTTTAATTATGGTGTGTAATATGATGCATTTGTTGCCCCCTGAGGACTTAAAAAGCCCAGCAGAAATCAAGTTCATTATTCAGGCCTTCTGCAAAGGATAATTGAAGGATTACAGTTGGGAAGGGATGTTCTTTCATGCAATATATGACAATAAGTTTGCATTTGAAAGTGGGAAATGATCTTCACCAAGTTCATCTCATGAATCAGACTATCTCTAATTCCTGCAAAGTTGGACAGGATGAAGACTAGGAGATCATATGAAAGAGACTCCCTAGATCTGTAGCAGCACCACTGTGCTACTTAATACTCCAAAAGATTTAGTATTAAACCTTTTAGAAATGTATTTTATTTTTGAAGAGATTATATTATTAATTTATATCTTGAATATTGTTGAGATAACAAAGGCAAGTTTTTCTATTAAATATAAAAATCTGCCTCTTGCTAAGCCAGAAAGCACTTTCTTACCAAGGGTTAATCAGTAACCAAATGTTACTGGTCTGCAATATAACAAACATCTAAGCTTTATATCTACCTGTTCACCTAAGGATTATGTTCTGCTATGTGGCATTATTTCAGCAGCTTGTGGAGAGCTGTTGAACCAAATGTGATATTGGAACAAACAAAATACTTTTGAGATTATTATTTCAAATACAGAGTTAATATTGCCACATCCACAAAAATGCTGATGTCTCCTTATAACGCTAGTCCTGCTATCTTCTCTATCTATATTATTATCCAGTTTTTAATTAGATGTTAATATCACAATTATTTGTTTTCATTAAAAAAGACCTAGTGAAAGCCAACAGTCTGCCAAGCAGACTGCTTTCCATCAAATTCCTTCTTTTCAAAGGGATGTGTCTACTGGAATACATAATGGACTAAATAAAAGGGTCATCAGAATTCACCAAATCGTTTTGGCTGAAACTGTCCAAAATGATTCAGTCTGAAGTGAATATTTATACAGATATTTTTAGTCTGAAAATATACAGTCAAGAAAGTTAAAGATACCTAACATCTGGAAGGCTTTTCTCTCAGCCTATATTAATAAACAATGATACACTTCTCTTTGTATTAACCAGTACTTGCTTGTCAGGAAAAATTAACCAATTCAAAATTTAAGGTTAATTAATGAACACCATCTCAAACCTTTATTTAGAAACCAAGGGAAGTGAAACTGAACTTTCTAGTTTCCATTTTTCCTGGTTCCAAAATGAGCATCATAATTTTAGGTTTAGTAATGACCTGTGGCTTCAATGAGAGCGTTTGCTGTTTAGCTGTTTTCACTTGTCAGTGGGAGCATGTAGCATGCAGGCACTAGACATGGGTTATTTGGTTTTTTGCAGACAGACATACTTGCCATTCCTAAAATGTTCTTCAGTGGAAGTTTTGTTTTCTTTTTTTCCTGAGGCCTTAACTCTTATACTTCAAATTGGCATTTAACTTTTGTGCCTCCTACTAACTTTAGTTTAGAGTGGCTCCTTCTCCCAGGAATGTTTAGTGTTTGTCCAGAATTTTACATGTTTACAGTTTTAATGTGCCCCCCCACTTCATTATGTCCTCCTTTCTAGCAGGTGTGTATCCCAAAAACAATGAAGCAACACATTTCTGTACTGCCTGTTAATTACCATATTCAAGTCCTCTCCACCCTGCTGCATTTCAACACAGCAGTCCCAGAGAGCTAAGGGCAAAGGAGGCAGACTGATTTCTCATTTCATTCTGAGCTGTCAGGTGTATGCTGTGGTTTAAGTCTCTAAATATAGACCCAGAAAAGTTAATTCCACAGGAGCATTAGCTTCCGAAACTGTACATTGCTGTATTCTTCCTCCCTGTCCATTCTCTCCAAGGAGGAATATAAGGAGTCATTGTTTCTAGAACTTGATCGTTTTCTAAAAATAATAACCACTTCCAGGCATGTGCTTGAGACCTAAGGAAGGAGACACTGATACCCTGAGGTAAATCTTCACATCTCTTATCATACTTACAGCATCATCTTCACAAACCCCCTTCATGTAGTTTGGCTGCCCAAAGGTGACAGAGAGCCATTTTGTGTCAGTAAGGTTGCCCAATGCAGGACACGTCACTTGAGTAATTAGTCAGTGTTAAGGATGCAGATAGTGTTTTATTTTATTAAAACCAGACTATTATTCTGAATTTTATATTTCTTTAATTTACAGATGAAAAATATAATTAATTCCTTCTACATGCGAAGTTTAGGTTCATAGCAAGTGCTTGCGAAATAGTCGGAATTCATTTTCTTTGTCTCCCAGTTTGCTCTTTCTTGCAGTTTTCAGGATACACAGAGATATCTTCAGAGAAGGGACCCTGAGTCAGCGAGAGTTTTGAAGTAGATATTGTTCATACGGCAAGCATGCCAAAAACATTCAATGAACTCTGAAATTCTAGTTTGTTTTAGCTCAGACTAAAACAATGGACCTTTATAAAGAGACAAGGGAGGTCTGCTTAACTATGACAATAAAAGTAAGAGAATACAAAAATAAATCTACCTTTGCCCACTGTATCCTTGCTTTTTTTGAGCCTTGCTCTGAATCCAGCAGCCTTCAAGCATTTCTTGAACCAAACTCAATGTAATGTTCTCTTGAGAAAAAGGGAGTTTTCTCTGGGTTCTTTTTTCCTCTTTTTTCTTTTTTTTCCCCATGTCCTCTTGTATCTATGACCCTGATCTCCTCTGCTGCTCCTGCTGAAGGCTCTCTGCTTGGGTTTCTCACACTGCTTGCCCCACAGGTTTCATCGCAGTTTTCCCCATCTATAGACACTTGCTCTCAGCTAAAACACAAAAGGGAACCCTTTGGCCCAGAGCATTGCTTCTGATTCATGTGAGTTAGAGAAGACCAGATGAATGTCAGCTTGCCCCTGCTGCCAGCCACTGTATTTTTAGAGAGCATAACATAAAATAAATAATGAACAAACATGGCACATTGTCGCATCTGTTCTCTTCTTCTCCAAATTCCATGCATAATGTTCAATTTTATGCTATCATCAGGGGCCTGCTCACAGTAGAGACAAAATTGGCATTACTCATAATGAATTAATACAAACCTCAAAGAGAAATTAAGTTCTTTCCATTTTCTGTCATTAAGGGATATAAGATAAGGCAGGAGAAGGCCAAAACAAGTGCTTTAGAGGATGTTTTATTTTAATAGAGTGAAGCTGTAGACATGACAGAGTGCTCTTGTATCAGAGCTAGAGGGTGTTTTATTTTGCACTGACATTTCTGGGGTCTAAATTACTTCACTGCCAATGGTTATTTCTAAAGCAATGAGGTTAAAACAATATTTGGTATGATTTCTTAAAGAGTTTGATCTGACAATGGATTGATTGATGTGCTCAGACTTGAGCACATCAATTGTAAACAGCTATATAGATATAGCTAAAAGAGTGTGGCTAAGTACAGTCCTCATTTTAGAAGGTGCATGCTTTATAGAATATGTTTATGTAGAAGTATAAATGTGTGTAAACTCCTGCTGATTAGAGGTGGATTGCAGTATTGCCTATTCTGAGCGTCTGAAAATCAAAAGTGACATCTCTAGACCATGCCAGGGGATGAAAATCAGAAACCATCTTAGATATTTTAAATTATATATTGTCTTTGGGCTGCTAAGGTGAGATGAAATCTAAAGCTATTGCCTAAATGTGGAAAGACAGAGTTGAGTTTTAAAAAGCACCGTATTAAAAATGTCAGGTAGCTCAGAATAGCAGCACTGTCACTGTGCACCTGGGCAGAAAGGTAAAAGGGCAAGACCTCACCTAAAGGCCATGGCACAGAAGAAAACTGAGAGTAAGGCTTAACACTGTTCCAGTGTCAGTACTCACAGATATAACAAGATCTAAGGCTGGGAGGCTGTTCACTGCCTAAAGAATTGCACATTTCCAGAGGAAGGGCAGGAAAGAAAGCAAAATATTGGTTGGGCAGCCTGAGAGAAAGTTAATTATGATGAGTGGACCTCTCTGAGATTCTTGGGAATGGTGTGACTGTTTTGGTGATGTGATGTGGCCATTCATAAGTTTAACAGTTCCTAAAGCCAACTTATCTTAAAAATGCTTATATATTAATCACATTTGACCTAGCTTCCAGAAGGACTGGAAGACCCTTTAACCCAGGCTGCCCACTTTGGACTACCTCAAGTTTGACCTTGCTTTGATCATGGCTGTACCTCATGTGGATTAATCCGAATTCAGCAGTCTATATGGCTGTATGGTAGTGTGCATGAGCACTCATTCACATGCACATCTGTTAAAAGAGAGCCTCTATGCAGGTGGATATAATGCAGAGGAAGGGTAAAGCACCTTGCAGAGTGATCTAATATGACATGTTGCATTTAGATCACTTTTGAAAGCACAAACTAAACAATCAGGTTATTGTATGGAAATGTCAATGAACTACTCTGCCTGTGGCTAATTTGCTGGCATTTTTTCATTATGGAGTCATAACTGCAAGCATACATGAAACCATGGATGTAACTTTGGATTATTCATATTATTCCAAAGATAAAAACACTGATGCATAGAGCCAACACTTAGGCTTATATTTATAACTCTAATAAGGAAAATGTCAATCTCGTAGCTCACAATGGTGTAAGACCAACATCTTAATGTACCATCAGTCTGAACCCAAACCAAACTTCTTGAAATAGACAAGATCTCATGATATATGTTCCCCACACATTTTTTCTCTCTTTTAACAAAAGCAAAAAGAAAACTGATCAAGAAAAGACATAATTAAAAAAAAATAAAATAAGAATTATTATTGGAAAGAATGTCTCATTTTCTTCCTTCCTTTTGGCAGTTTCCTAGGCTGCTGTAGATTGAAGAAAATAGGAATAAGCATCTTTTGACCACAAACAGATGTGCTTGATAAAGAAAATGTCAGCAAAAATACTAAAGCAATGTGTCACAGCAGCTTTCTGACAGATAGAGGGAAAAGGTAAAAAATGTTCTATCATGTCCGACAAGGTGTTCTTTTTGAGATTTAAAGATCACTGTGCAACTTTAAACATGTTTGTCACTTTGGCTCTGACTGGAGCTATCTGGAGCTTCACAAGAACTTTATCAGCTCAGCATAGGGGGGAAGAAAGAAGCCCATTCCCATTTATCTCAGCCAGGTTCCCTTCAAAGCCAACAAATAAATTACAGTGTACATTTGATACAAATTGATTTCTTAACTCAAATAACAATGTTGTCCTCCCAGTCAGGCCATGTGTCACTCATTCGCGAGCCTGAGTGAAAGGCTCAATCTGTCTGCGTGACAGAAATAGGCCTGACGCATCTCACCGAGGAATGCTAATAACCCCGGCCTGGCCCGGGCCTTTGTGGGCAAGCCGCGATAAGGAAAATCAGCCCGTCCTGTCAAACGCCGTGAAGCCCTGATCGCTGTTTGTTCCAACAAGCTGCATAGGCCTCGGAGTCGCCATCCTATTTCATGTAGTAAATGAGAGGAAAATAAGATCCGGCTACCACGGTTAAGATGCCGGTGACTGTGATGAAGCCGAAGTGAAAGGAAACCCCATTGAATATCTTGAACTGATCTTATCAGCTGCTGGAGAAATGAGATATTGGCAGGGGCTGTTGAGTTTCTCACAGCTGAGCAGGTTAATAAGGTTGGGAGGCAGGCCACAGGCTAATTGGATTTGCCTTGGTTTGATAAACAGTGGCAGGCCCATTGCCAGAAAAACATACACAATGTGGCTTTTTTCTTTGTTTCTCTTTAAGCCATATGGGGAAAAAAAAAAAAAGCTGGAAAAAAAAAAGGTGTTTTTTTCCCCTTTTTTTGAAGCTAAAGGTGTCTTCCTGAATTCCCAGATGAAGAGGCCAACAAAGTCAAACTGTGAAACAGTAGTTGTTGGGTGTTCTGATTTTAATCAAACACCATTTAACCCGCCTGACCTCGCAAAGTCAGCTCACATCAAAACAGCACAACTGTAAGGGCTAACTAGAAGCAGAAGGAAATAACAACCTATTGAAGCTTTCCAAAGGCTTAAAATATTCAAAAGGAGCCAATTTTGCAGCCTCATCTCCGGGCGAATGCAGCCTGGGCGGAACAGGCAGCCTGTGCAGCCGTCTCCGTGCTGCGCCCGGTGCGGGCACCCGGGCTTTGCCCATGGCTGCTGGGAAAGGTGCCAGCACCCCTACAGCCCTCCCAGAAGTTTGATCCCATGGGCTTTCAGCTCTTGCCATAGGCCTGCTTCTTTTTGCATGCTGTTATTCGGCAGGATCTGACCTGGAATTTGTGAGAAGTTCAGGAGATTTTTGATTAAACAGTGCAAAACTGTGCCCCACAGGGCAGACAGAAGGCTGCTCCATTGCCCTTGTGTTGCTGCATGGATTGGTGCGACCTTCCACCCAGACTGTCCAACAAAACCTGCCGAAATGCCAAGACCTTTGCATAACCTTGGAAACATAACACTTTGAAAAACCTTCAGCTGTTGAAGTTGCTGTTGGTTGTCTCTGAGAAAATCCTCTCACTACATTTTGTTTCGGGAGGTTTGGCTTGTATTTTCTCCACCGACTCTTCTAAACCGTGGGTCTATTTTCACTTGGATTGGCATTGGCAGGGCTGGTGCAAGGAGAAATAATCAAATGAAAGTGGTGCTAGCTTATTCGCCTCAGATACAAGTATAGCACCAGGGCAAGGCAGTGAGGAATTACTTAGAGCAACAGAGGAATAGTTTATTTTCTGCTGCAGTTTCTATTCAATTACACATATTTTTAATGTGAGTGTGAGCATGAATATATTTTTCAGTGTGTACAATGCCTCCCACTGTGGCATCTGAACATCACAATCTCTTTACGAACTTCTGTGACTTTATCTGTAAAAGTCATCATTGACTTTTAATAACCAGTGGGAAAATGCATGCCATCCCAGTGGAGAGCTTCTAAGTATCTTAATTTTTTTTCTTTAGTTTCTAGTGCTTTCATGAAACATATTTGTGCACCATCAGATTCAGTGAGTCAGACGAGATGAGAAACTAGAAGGAAACATGTCCAAGTTTATTCCGTGTTTTATTTTTCTCCATTCAGAATGGGGACTTTGCAATTTTTACTGTTTCTGACTTATGTGACATAAGTAATGTTCGAAGTCTTGATTTAAATATGACCACAACAAAGAGTTTCCACTCTCTTCGGTTCCATTCTTCAGAAAAATAATTTTATTTCTATGACTTTATTACTTATTCTAATTTGTATTTCACTGCTTTCAAACATATTTTACATTAATGTAACATATTTTATCAAACTCTCTCAGAATACTGTGTCAAAATTAATACTATTGCACATCTTACTTCTGTTGATACATGAGCAGAGATTTCCTGAGCAACTCTTTCCTGCTTAAAATTTACAAGTTTCTGAAAGCAAAGCATGTAGTTTTCAAGAAATATTGCCTGTGTAGGTAGATTAAAATTTTAGCAGGTTCCCTTTTTGGGGCAGTTTAAATTCCTCTCCTAGGCTTACTACTCCTCCTTGTCTTTTGGGTTTTCTGTATACTTTTTGCAAAATAGAAACAGAATATAACTTACTTGACGAAGCAAATGTATTTGTTTAGAAACAATAATTAACTTTCTAGAAAACAATGCCAGTCCTCACTTGAGATGTGCAATGTTGCAAAATGTAAAACTACCTCTTCCATCTGCTAGGTGAACTGCTGCCTTACTGAAGATGAAATTCCCTTTAATTCTCTGGCCCAAAGAATATCTAATTATTTGTAGGAAGTGAATTGGTTTGAACAGAACAGAAAGTGGATTTTTTCCCCCAACAATATGCAGCTAAAGACTGGTCTCCCACCTGCTTACCACATGTCATAACTGTGGGACTAGCAGCTTCTCTAGAGAAGAGAAGGTCCAGGCAGTTCAGAACTTACCACGTCCTTTGGCTCTGGAAGAAAACATAAGAGAAAGGGAATGATTTGCCAGCAGAAGAGTTTCTCAGATCAAGATAATCAAAGAGACTTTATTTTTTTTTTCCTTTTAGTTTTGGGCCTGGAAACATTTAAGAGAAATTTTGTTTCATGGTAAATAAGAACAAAACCTGTAAATAGTATTGTAACTGAAAAAATGAAACAAAACCCAGTTCCTGTGTCATGATGGAAATGAAACCATTCAGGGAAAATAAAGAAAAGAAAATAATTTGAACTAAACTTTGCTTAAATTAAGATTCAGGTTTGTTTTTAAAGAAAGAAAACTCTTTCCTCACTTTGAGTATGTTTCTGGACACCATCCCATGATACAAAATTGGCTTTGTACTTGCAATGACTTATGCATAATAGTTTCTTCCTTTCACATTTTGAGTGTTTTATTATTTTTGGATGCACATCAATACAGCATGTGGCACATGTATAAGGCAGACTGGGGTAATGGAAGTACATTTTCTGCAGTATAAATACTGGCTAGAACTAAGTTGACAAAACCCCTTGTCCAAAATCCAGGTCCACCACTGGTGAAATTAATAAAATTTACACCTTGGAATAACTGCAGGATCAGTCTTCAGTGGCTTTCCAGACTTACATAGAGCTTGGAATAATACAAAATCCTCCTAAATTTGCTGTAAGTTGCGTTTGGAATCATTAATTGGTCTAGTTTCCTCATATCCCAAAATAGCAGTGAACAGATGAATATTAAATAATATCTTTCTAAAACTGAAAAATAGCAAATGAACTACATTTGAACTACTGATTTTAAAATTGCATCAAACCCAAGTACTTAACATAGTAATGGATCCAAGGACTGATTTTATTAGCTTGCTATATTTCAGGAATTATTTAAATAACTTGCCAACCAATGTTTTCTATTAAGACTCAAAATTTATGATCAAAGTTTATATTTTATTTAATTTTAATTTTTAAAAAATAGACAATACATAAATCAAAGCTAATAATAGCAGTTCCAAAGACATCTCATAAAGACTAACATGTGCTTTTACCTTTAATCTCAGTGAGAAGCCCCTTGCCTTTAATGGAAGCATTCACAGAATATAAAATTGAGCAGATGATCACATCTTTAAAAGATGAGGACCTTAAAGAAGCACCTGGTAATTAGTACTGAGTGATACAACATGAATAGAGCTCATAACGGGGCGCTGAGGTTTTCTTGGACTCATACAACTATTTTTGGAAGGCAACAGATAAATGCAGAACATGGAAAAAGTAACTGTCTCAAAGCACAAGCAAGATATTAATAATTAGCAGGTACTGTGTAACAATCTGACTGAAGAACATTTTCCCCTCATATGTGGCAAAATTTCTGTGACATCTACTAAATTTCATATTAGGAAAATAAAGTAATAGAGATACAGAACAGATTCTGAAAAATGTTCATCTTCAGGAATAACCATTAGTAAAATGTCCAGTATTTTCATGACTGGTAATGGGATGAGGCAACTCTGCCTCATCTGTCCCCAAAGCATACAGCACTCCACATACTTGGTTATACAATAATAAGGCTTTTAAACAAGATTTCTTTAGGGTTCTGAATAGTTTACTTTTTAAATCAAATAAAAAATAGAATGAAGGTTTACCATCAAACTAGTTTCTTGTAAAGCATACAAATGTGTTAGGAATAAATATCTTGAGAAAAATGAAGAAAATCATACACAATATGATAATTAGCACAAATAGATTAGTGCATATTACCACAAATATATAAAAATACAATGTAAATATAACGGGTCACCCTAACTCTTTTTTTTAATCCAAATTGACGAATAAGTCAGAAAGAGTTGATAGATTCCAGCCCCTCAGTTACCGAAGATCCACAGCCAGATAATTTTATATATATATAAAAACATATTTATACCAATATTATTTTATCAATATTCCATAGAAATTTAAAACTGTAACCATGGGGTTTTATGCTGCTTATTTAAATTATATGTAATTTGGGTTGAAGAAAGGAAATAACATGATTCTGAGAATCACAATTTTGCATTCAACTAAAGACACTGTAAGTGTTTAGCATAAGGAGCAGCTATTATTCAAAAAGCAGATGTTCCAAGTAATGTTATAAACATAGGTAAAAACCCTGCAACATTTAAAAGCATTTTAATCTTAGAAAAAGTATAAAGGTATTAATGCTATATTATTGTGATTTATACATCAATGAAAAAAAGTTGTCTCACACACACTCCTTTTTCCATAGTCACATCACATCACTTTCTTATACTATTATGTGATGAAATAATATTTCCAAATTTTCCACTTCTGAGTGGTTGCCAACTGATAAATCCCCTTTTTACAGTGTAAACCTCTGCTGTTCCAGCTCCAAGTGTTTCAAGGACCGTTCCTGCTTCAGAAAGTACAGCTGCACAGTAGTGGTGGATCTGTATCACAAAGATTTGGTGCTCAGACCCCACTGTCTAACCAAGGCACATGCCAGAGTCTTTAGTGCAGACTTGGCTACTCTGATCCCACAGAGTGA
Organism: Acanthiza pusilla; assembly: GCA_036630365.1. Lineage (NCBI taxonomy): Eukaryota > Metazoa > Chordata > Aves > Passeriformes > Acanthizidae > Acanthiza > Acanthiza pusilla. The sequence goes on from JAXCHO010000034.1 coordinate 34,584,599, forward strand.
CTGCTGGGCATGACATACGATATCACTGTCTTGGACCCTAGGTTTCAGTGTAATTTTACCTAACAGGAATATATAGTTCCCGACTCCATAGTGAAAATAAATAAGTAAGTAGCTATCAAATCTACATCTACATTATATGTCTACATTACTGAATATTGTGGATTAGTAGGGGTGGATCTGTAGAGTAGCTGATACTAAGGACATAATGTCCACACATTTTGGGGTAAGGGTTTTTTTAAAACTTTGTTCTGGTACAGTGAAGTTATTTGTGACTGAAGAGCATCAGGTACATTTCCTGATGCTCCAGGAAACATCTTCCAGCTGTTCTTTGAGACACTTGTGCTCTGAGCCACAGGTCAGTAAGTGGAAAAATTAGGAGACTGACATCACAGGCTCCCTGTTGCCCTGAAATAAAATACTAATGCAGAGACACTCTATTTCTTCCTATACTGTTTTCAATTATTTTTTTCTATTCATACCTTTGCCAAATTTTATGTCAGAAGGATTTTCATAATCAGGGTCTAACTTTTAGTACTGGCTTCATTAATGAAAACATTGACAAGAATATTTGTACCAGACTATTCTTTCCCCTTCCAGGACAGTCTGGTTTACCTGTTAGTGAGTTGATTTCTCACTTTAGGATTAAATTATCATCTCTATCATCTTTATTAGCAACTTCCTATTTAGCATTACATCAGATTGCCTCTATGATTCTTAATTAACAATTCTTCTCCGGAAGAATATCTGAGCTCTCCTTACATGCTATTTTTATGAGATCTATCATATTTTTCTAGTGTAGAAATACAATTATTTAATCAATGGAAGAAAAATTATTCTGGAACAATCTGCCTTCTCTTAATATGCGTATCTTTTTCTCCCATTTTTCATTTACCTCTATGTATTATTATACTTTCCTTCAAAATGTGTTCTGAAATTTTCTGCATTACTTAGGTCTAGCTGATAAGTCAGTTGACTTCTTCCCTTAGTCTAAAAAAAGATATATCTGTATATCTATATATAGAATAATGATATAGATATATAAATATTCATTATCTTACATTTATATATTCCCACTTCCAATTTCTATACTTAGAAATCTAATTGATCTCTTGTTTCATATGCCAGTTTTCTTTTTTCTTTTAATTCTGAGCTGGAGATACCAGGTCCTTGTGACTGGAACACACTTAATTTTTGAGTTTTTCTCAACCTCATATGTGGAATTTTAATTTCCATACTTTTATTCCTATTAGTCTTTCTGTCTTTGCCTTTCTGTTGGTTATTATTATCCTTCCTGAAAACTATAGTGCTGTATTAATCCAAGGCTTTTAACATCTTCTTCTCTCTTGCTGCAAAGATGCCTTCGTTTTCTCGTGATGTGTCTATGAAACTGTTTTTACTTTTAAATTTTCTTTTCAGGACCAAAAAAGTTCTTCTGACTGTTCTCTCCTTCATCCTCATCTCCATCCTTTAAATTATAGTTTTCTTTATTTTTTTCTTAATATTTATTTATTTATTTATTTATTTATTTTTATTCTTTATTATTATTATTATTAATCAATTTTTTAAACATTTCTAGGCTTGTTTCTTGATGCATATTTCTTGTCCTGTATTTGTATTTTAGAACCCTTTCTACAAAAAATTCCCTGTCTTGAACTGAAACTCCAGACATTTCTGCACTTTTGTCATTATGGAAGTATCAAATCTCTTCCTTACTCAAATCTCTAAATAGTCAGGTGATTTGAGTTCATGTACTAGTACCCTGATTTCTCACTTCGCTCTTCTAAAATCATAAACCTCAGTTACGAATCTTTTTTGTTTATCCTTTCTTTTAGATTGAGTTTAACAGTACTGTAATCACATATTAACAAAGGACCATTTGTACAATTACATTTCTTATTGTATTAAAGAGATAGTAATAGCAAAGGATATTAATATTTCCATTCAATAACACTCCTATGCAGAAATTTACCATTCATAAATGTCTGAAGCTTGTCCATATTTATATAATTTGGTTTACATTCAGAATTTGGAGATTGCAAGTCTCCTGAAAAAAGTTAAAACCATCCAGAACCTGTTAGCAATTCTTTCACTAAGGGTTTTGCAGGGATTTCTATCCAAATCCAAATATAAATAAAATCCCAAGCTTCTACAACAGAGCTTTCACAGCTCTCAATAAAGCTTAATATTACAGACTTTCTCATGATAAACTCTTGTGGTATCCAACTTATTACCACTACACAGGTAGAGTACAATCCACTAGATATTACTTTTTGAGCCTTAACACACAATCAGTTTTCCACACTGACCTTTAGGTCCTAACTTGTGCATAAAAACATTGTGCTATACAGTATCAAAAGCCTTGTTAAAGTCATCATGAATGACATCCAGCATCATTCTTGATCACAAATCAGACATTTTTTCATAGAAGGCAGTCAGGCTGATCAGACATGATTTATCTTGATGAATCTAAAATGACTATTCCCAGTGACCTTTCTCTCCTCTTTGTGCCCAGAAATGTGTCCAAAAAGACTCTCTCCATGATTTTTAATATATTTTATTTATTTCTGGATTACTGTGTTAGATTCTTTTGTTCCTTATCAATGGACTTGCATTACAATATGAAAGATTCCAACTGGATATAAGGATAGCAAATAGGGGAACAGGGAGGATCTTCAGCCTTGGAGACACAGCTGGATGCAGTTCTGAGCAAGCTGATCTGATCTCATTGCTGGCTCTTCTGACCCTTCTGCTGAGCAGGAAGTTGGACTAGAGTACCTCTTGAGGTCCCTTTCAACTTGAATTATTTTGTGGTTCTATGGTCATGAAAAAGCATATTCAAAGTGTGTTCACAGGATCTAATCCAAGGATGCTCAAGAGCCAAAAGTCAGTACTAGGACAACAAATATTCCCATAAAACTAGAGATGTTTTATTATATAGTCAGATTCCGTGTCCTAGGTGAAAAAATCTCAATGTACTAGACATTTATTTCCACACATTTTCACAGCACCTGTTCGACATACTCCATGAAAAATCTACTTATGCTATATATCACTAACCTTTCCATTTTGCTGACTGTTGTTCTCATCAATACTAAGCTTATTTCTTCTGACCATCAATCTATCCTTTAATGGCCAGTCACAACAGAGGAATCATAATGTATTGTTTATTCAAAACAATTCTGAACTTCTGTTTTCAAAGACCACCTGGTATAACATTTGTTTGAGAATCTTCTAAAAGCTGGCACAACCATCCTTGATCTGTGGTGTCTGCAGTGACCTTTGACCCACCAGTCAGATTTTGCTTGCTTTCTTCAGAATTACCGTCAAACATAGATGTAAAGCTCTGCTTCTGGCAGACAGCATAGAACTCTGTTCTGCATTTTTTATCAATGAGATGTTGCTTGTGTTTAACAAGGGGACAAGCACCTCTTTTCAATGGTATGAATCTGCAGCCCTGTCTGAGATTTATTTCTTTCTGTGTACCAATCATTCTGTTCTTTGTTCTACCTCCCAGTCCATAACCGTTATGGATTGAGCTAATAATAGTCATTTTATTTAGCTGCTCTTTTTGAACTTTTACTACTGTGCTTGCAAGAGGTAATGGAAAACTCAGAAAGAGAGTCAGGTGGCATTTCAGTAGTAACTTTATTAATCTGCTTGTGAATAAAAGCAAATCTGTTTTCCACAGCATTCTAGCCATATCCAAAAGGATATCACCTGACTAAACAGGCCAGTTTTGCTATTACATCATTAATACAAACTCTTATTGGATATTCTAGTTTGAGGTAAAGTCACTATTTCCAAAAAGATCTGAAAGCTTCTTTTGTCTGCTTACATCAATAAATTAATGTTAATTGGTATGGGCACAAGATTCAAATTATCGTTTCAAATGAGGTTCACTAATGTATGTAAATTGGAAAAGGAATGAGAAAAACATATCAAGTAAATTAGGTGGATACTCAAACACAAATATCGCAAATTAACATGAGAGAAATAGTGGAATTTAAGTGAAAACTACTAAGTCATTTCTTTCTTCAGCCAGTCATTTCTTGCACAATTTTCAACACTCCACCTACAAATTCCATGTGATATGATCAAAATACATCAGATAGCTATTCATATTTCGATCCAGATATTTGGGGTGATAAAGTACCTGCTCCATATCTGTCTTCCACAGGCTTTAGACATTCAACCATTCTGCTTAAAATACTTCAAGAAGTTAAAAGATCGGAGGTAAAAAATCTTCCAGAAACATTTATAATTCTGTCTTGAGTAGATTTAATTCATGTTCAAAACATGAAAACTCATAGTCTTCACTAAGTGAGAGATGAATATATACCTCAGAATATATGGAAGTTTTTTCCAACTACAGAGACAAAATTTCAGTTGCTCCAGAAATTCCTTCATACTCCCTGGCTGTGAATCTTCAGCTGATCCAAATTATTCTAGATAATTCATAATCATAATGTTAGAGGTGAAGGAGTTCATAGGTTTGATAGCCAAACCTGTTAATGAACAAAAAATGAATTGTGCCTTTCTTCTCATTAACTCACGTTCATTTAGGAGAAAAAGCCTCAAACTATAGAAGTATTCCCCATTTTCATGCTACATGCTTCAAATATTGTAAAACATTGCCACAATGCTAGGTTAACACAGTTCAAGACACAAGGTCAAATATGCATACAGAACGTGCCTTTCAGAGCTATCCCGCATAAATTGCATTAAGCTTCTGTTTGATTCCAAACCTGGGCTGATATTTGAGATGTTGCGTTGAAACAGAAGCATGACTTGAAAGTGAATTTCCTGACTTTTTTTTCTATTAGTCAATCTATTAATCAAGCTATTGAATCAATTTTGGGGTCAATTTTGAGATGTACAAACCTCATTTTTTGAGAAAAAAAAAAAAAATCAGAAAATTCACTCCAAAATCACTCCAAATGATTGACGTGATATTTGATTTATGCAATTAATTTCAGAATCAATGCGTTTGGATGGCTCCTCCTGAAGATCCATGGTACATACTTAGAGTGTTTATGGTTCTTTTTTCAGAAAGCTGTAATCTATATGTGCAGCAGAGACTGCATTTGTTCAAAAAGCCACTTGAAAACAGACATAAAGGAGATAAAAGAGCCTACTGATGCACTTCCCTTGCACCAAGTTCCTTACTATAAGTAGACTTGTAGCAGAAGTCTAGCTCACAGTGGAATATTATGCTTAGATGGTTGCAATATTTTAGTGACAGCATCTTACGTGTCTTGTCAAGCACTGACCAGAGATATTCCCAAGTGGAATAAAAGTATGCAAATATTTTTTTAAAATGCTAAGGGAAATTTAAAGTTTTGAAATTCATAGTAATTTATTGGATATTAAGCAAAAGGTTTCTTTGCATTGATAGGAGAACAAGAGCTTGTCTCTGCCTCATAATTGTTCTGGTTGTAGTAAAATTTTGTTTTCCTTCTGTAATGTTTTCCTGCAGACCTCTACAAAAGGCTGGGTGATAGCAGTTCCAAAATCGAGTAGGTTTTTCCAGGCTCTTGTACCACTGAAAAAGAAGACTCTCATGCAACAGTTCAGGTACGTATATCAGCAAAAAGACAGTTCTAGAATGAAGAAGGGGACTGAAATGAGGTTTGAGACAAACATGTGGAACTTGAGATCTTGCTTTGTCATCTCTGTTAATTCATTGATGACAGGTAAATATTTAGGCAATAACTTGCCCTCTCCTTTATATTGGGTGTTGAAACTGTAATTCAGTAATAAGCTTCATCGCTGTTTGTATGGTCTCATCTTTTATAGCATCCCTAATCTGGAAGGAGAGGCAAGACCATGGTGTGAAGCTGTGATGTGGCCTCTAGCTCGGTCTACAGCAGTCAAGTGCCACATCCCAGCACAAAATGAGGCTGTGTGGTACGGTTCAAATGGAGTAAATCACCCCATTCCCCCACCTGACTCTCCGACCCTATTTCAAAACACTGAAGTTGTCATGAAAGCCTGGAAAATAAGAAAAGTGTGTTTTATTTGCCATGCCTCACTTTACAAATTCCCTAATTGTGTAATTCTAAAAATAAGTATGATGTGATACTCTCCTGCTTTTACTTGCAGACAGAAATGGTTCTTGGGAAGAGCTTAAACTGCTCCCTTTGATGAAGACTTACATGTTAATTTTTGCTAACCATTTCTCAAAAAGTATGTCCATATTTCTAGTTAATATATCTTACACTTATTCTAATACTCTCTTCCTTCAGATGTTTTCCTATTACAAATGTAACTGCTGATCTAAAACTTTACTGTGGATACTTGCTTCCAAATGGCACCATCTGTTAAATGAGAAACCTCATTCCTGTTATGAAGGAGCAAACATTTAACCTGCTATGGTGAGAAAGTAAGTTATTAAATATCAGTAGAAGGAAAAAGGATATCGTAACCCCTGTGTTCATTGTACAAAGACAACGAGACAAAGGAATTTTCTATAGAAATGTGATAACACAATTCTGGTCCAATTTGTCAGATTTCATAAAGTAAACTCCACACATTTTGTGTCCGTGAAGAACTCTGGCATTATTGCAAAAAAATAATAGGGGAAAAAGATATAATTCTACCTAAAATTCTAATTGTTCAATATGAAACATGTTTAGAATAGACACTCCACGAAATTTTTACCCCTGAAAGAAGAAACCATAGGAAATATTTACAAATGAGAAAAGGTGTAAAATACTGTTGTTTAGAGTATTCAGGAATACCACTAATGGGAAAAAGAATGAATTTTTCCTTTTTCTTTGGCATCATGTCAGTATTTGACCTATTCTTCTTTAATACACTAATGTGGTCTTTATGGATAATCAGTTATCCTGTTCAACTGCCTGCGACCCATACTAGTGGAAACCTGAGGAAAACATTCACTAACAGCTTACACATTCATTAACTATTATCAATCAGTACAGTTTTACTTTTTAGGTGCAGCTATGAAAAATGTATGAAGGCAGAGATGAACTCTGGTTTGTGGCATTTGTTGTGAAGCCCAGAAGCAGCAGCAACCCGCAACCTATCATGCATAAAAGCAGAAATAACTTTTATGAGCCAAGTCATGTAAAGCTTGAATAGTCAGATTCATGAAATTCACTGAGATTTGGATTAAATTTAAACCATTCTATACAGCTCTACTTTTGATTAGAGCTCTGTGTGCAGTGAAAAACTCCCATTTGAATGGAACTTATATTTTGAAGAAGTTTGAATGTGCTAGAATTTAAATTGAGCTCCAAGCTTGATCTTAAAATGTACCGTGTGTCAATTTACATTCAGTGTTAAGGGACAGGGGGAAGATAGCATTACATTTTTTTATATTTTAGCTATGGATCAAAACTTATAAAGGATCAAAACATGATTGAGTTTTATTATCTCCTTTTATGAAATTATGAAGCTTCAAGTGCCCAAATGAAGAATGTAAGCTAAATAATAGAAACTCTACAATGTTCATTATTTTTACTTTTGAAGAAACAACAATAAAAAGTCTTTTCCATTTCCACTTCTCTTTGCTTTGCATTAAAAACGAGTTGCATTGTATTATATCTGTGTGTGTGTATATATATTCCAGCCATTTACCTTTTAACTTTTTATCTGTAGTTCATGAAATATAGCATAGATTTAACAATGATGGGGAAAAAAAAAAACATTTTGTAGATGAATTCGCATCCCAAACTAGTAGCATTTCATGTTTTGTATGTTTAAATTCTATATAAGTATCATTCGCTGTGGCTTTCATATATTTTCCGTAGATGCAGTAGAAATCACTGAGGCTTAGAATTTATTTCAATATCTAAATAAATTCCCAGCTCATCATTCAGATGACTTGTGGACTGCAAATAAAGTCATACAATGCATGAAGAGATTAAATCACACATCTGGACTCCTGCAATGTATAAATATAAATACATACATACACATACACACGCACATGCCCCCAGTACATAGAGCTAAGGTTCAAATCCAAATACTTTGATCTGAGCCTCTCCTTTGGCTGTGGTTCAGACTAGACTAGAATAGTTTGGCTTCTCTTCCCCAGATCTGCAAGCTTAAATCTCCAATTTGTAGGAAGACAAAAGCAGACATTCGCATAAATCTATTTAAAGAAGAAAGCTCTGGCAAGGTTCTTCCATTTGGGGCCAAACCCTTGCCAAATAGATAGCACAATGTTAATTTTACAGTCCAGGTTTACAGTTTATGCAAGTCCACTTGAGTAACAGAAGTTGTTTTTTTGCAGGATCAGGGCCTAGCTGGGAAATACACGTCCAAAAACAAAAATGTTGTCAAGGGTTTAATTCTAAAATCTACAACTTCTTTCACAGTGTTAGTTTATACATCTTATCTATTTTTTATGTCAAAATCTATTAAGAAAATCTATATGTACCTCATTATTATTATCATTGTCTGAAAAAACAATCTTCTAAAAGAACCATATTACTGTTGACTTTTTAAAACATAGTGTAACAAAGCACAGGCTAAGACCTTTGCATACCTTTATGATTACTCATTTGTTAGAATACATCATTAGATATGATTTGATTGACCTGGAGGGAATGCAGGAATCCATATCATATGGAATTTAGAAAATATTATACAAGAAAACCCCTCAAACCCATATTATTTTAAGATAGAAGTACATCAATATCTTTGCTGACATTTGTAAACTTTTCAATTAATGTTCTACTTTTCAGTAATATCAACTTTTAAAAAATTCTAATATATTAAATATGGACATTATCTACTAATCAAATTATACCTGTAGGTATTACAGAGGCAGCTTTCTAAAGATAATTTCTGTGTTAATTTTGAAAAGCTCTTATTTTGCAACTGTTTTTAAAGAAGGATTTCTCTTTCTTATGAAACTTAGATCACCTAGAGAGAGACCACATCAAAACCGTTTTTAATTTAATATTTAGAATTTTCTTCAGGCTGACTGTTTGTCAAAATGAGGCAAAAGACTGACAAAATTGTTTTGGAAGAGAAAGGATATTCAGTGGCATGGGATGTTCAAAAGCTGGACATCTACCTACTTTTCTAGCTATTAAAGCCACAGCTGGAGTAAGTTTTTACTTGGCTTCATTGTAGATACTTGTCTCCCTCCTCCAAGCCTAGAAAAGTCCTTACCCATATGAGGAGCAGCTCAAGCAACTGGGCTTCTTCAGCCTGGAGAAGAGCAAACTGAAACTGTAAACTTCAGACATCTCATCACTTCATTGATGATATTAATTTTGGACAAACAACCTACAGCTGCCTAATTCCCTCCTATAGTTTCCCTCAGCCTCCTCTGAGAATTGTGCTACGTAACTCTTTAAATACTTATGCAGAAAGTGTGGGACAGCACAAAGGTGGAACCACACTCAAACATTCTGTTTAGAAGCATTTTAGTTTAATAACGAATAGAAATAATAATGCAAGTTTAATATCAAGTAATAACAGCAAAAACTGCAGCAATCTTCCCATGTGATCCTAACAGGCAGCTTTGTTATCAAGAAAGGAAGGGGAATGTGAGTCTATAATAAATTGCATGAATCAAAGTCTGACTGTTTTCACCAGCTAATATTTCTGTAAAGTAATATTTAATCTCCTCAGTGTGGATTCTCCATGGATTTATTGCATTATAGGCATTCAAGAGAAGTCATTCCAGAGATGCAGCTAAGAAAGTGTTTCTTCAAAGTGTGCCTTATAGGGACAAAATAGAATATGTCTAGGTGGGAAGCAATAATTAAGGTTGCTAGATGGCAGAGTACAAGGTAAATGGGCAGAAATATTTTAGAGGCAATGAGGTCTGCACCTCAGGGACAGGTCTGTGAGTACAAAGCATAAACACCAAGAAATAGTGGAGTTCCACCATGAGGACAATACACTCTAAGACTCCCTGTTTCCAAGTAAACTCTACCTACATATCAATGAGATTCATTCTATTTGGGGAGACTCTTGAAATGATTTAACAGAATGTAATTCCAGTTATGTTATCATTCCGCCCTAAATTCCACAAAGCCAAAACAGGAAAAAATATGCTTAAGTCCTAAGCTTTGGAGTTTAACCTCATAGCAGGGAGATGAATGAAGTACTTGCTACATTTGCTTGTTTTTTTCATCCCCCTGCCAGAGAATGCCAGCCTTACATCAATAAATCTCCAATTAACCTGCACTGCTTTTGAATCCCTTTAGTTCTTTTCATTGGCTTTGTTTAGTCTGGCAGGGTGAAAAAAGACAATCTGAAACCTAACCAAAGTAACCTGAATTCAGCAGTGGCTCTCTTAATGTCCCAGAATTCGACTCTCCATATTAGAGGGCTGTTTGCAGTTCAGTAGTTACTCCTGGAAACCTGGGCACCTTTTTGGAGACAGCAAGGCTGGGCAGCTGCTACCTTCTTTCATGTCATCACTCATGAATCAATACCTTCATTTGAATTTATTGTGTCTTCTCTGCTGAACCCTGGACTTTGTGGACCACTTCTTATACAGACTTAAGGAAAAAGGGAAGGAGAAATTATTATAAAAGCTGCTGACCTTCTAGTACAGAGTGAGTTTTATGCATGGTAAAGCACAATTTACTAAGGTAGCATCAGAGGCACAAAACATACCCACAAAAAATATGACTCTATCTCATAATATTAATAAAAAATTCTGAGAACACATTACAATAGAAAGTTTTGAATAGAATTACCTTAAAAGTGTAGATAGCATATGCATCTTGAATCAGCTATCTACAATTATAATACATACATACACAGCACTAAACTCTGCTCCGTGCTCCCACAATCAGGATATCTTGCTTGTAAAATATTTCCACAAACTGACTGCAATTTTTATAAACTGAATATTTTGTAGATGAATTAACTTGTTAACAAGACAATAAATAAATTTTAAATAAAAAAATGTATAAAAATATTAATTGAAATAGAAAACCTAAAGAATAAGATGTCTGGCAAAGAAAATGGCTCTTATCCCCCCCTCTCCTTCCTTCACTCATTTGAACAAATAAATCTAAAAGGTCTGCCAAATAAAAAAGAACTGAATCCACAACTTTGTCTTATTCAAGTAGCTAACTTAGATACTAATATCAGCAGTTTAAAGGAAAAGTTATCACAGTACTTATTTAGACAATACCTGTTATACGTCCTTAGACTTTATTTTGCTGGACAGAAGTGGGTTTTTGCTGGTTGAAAGATGATAATCTTAATTCAGCTTTAAATATAAAGATAGCTGTAAATTGAACTACTGTCATATATGTAAGTAGTCTAGCTGATTTCAACAAAAGGAGGATCAGAGATCACATAAGCATAGGACCAAACACTGAAAACAAGCCAGCCAGCTTAAATACTAACAAGACTTCCACTAAGTAACATATAAAAAAAAGCTTTTGCCAAAAAGAGCTAGAAACCATTCTATGTGTCCTAATAACATTTTCACAAATTCACAGAATATTCTGAGTTTGTGTCTCTATGCATTACAGCAATTTCTGTAGTTTATAGTACCTTCTGTGGTGATATAAGTAGGACTTTGAAGTGCCTTGTTCATAGTTACTACCTTTGGAACAGTAAAAACAGCAGAAAATGTGCAGGAGTTAATACATTCTGCCCAGGCTTTATTTATTTAGAGTATTTGGCCTACAAATCTGTAGCTCTACTCTAGAGAAAAAGAACAACCACATGCCTTGGGCAAAGTCTTCCTTCAGTGTGGTAATGGTGCTTAGAGGATTTCTATTAGTGTTCCTCCATGTATTTGTACTGTACCATACACTTAGTACAGTACCATGGATTGTTTGAACCATTGTTTGCATCTGGTTGTGAATCAGAACAGATTTCATGCAGTGAACAGTTTGCAACCCTTCCACTGTTTTGAGTCCTCCCTCTAAAATAGACCACAGTTTCAGAAAACTAACTCATGAGATATGCCATTCTGATGAGAAATTGAAATACATGTCTTTTTTCATTCTGTTCCCTTTTCTTCCCTTTGCAAGCACCAAGAATTCATGTAAACAGCTGTTTTCTTGTTGGAAAAGGACAATGAGGAAGAAGAATCGACTTAAAAAGGTTATTTTTCTGTAAGTTGCAGTGCTTCTTGGTATTTACAGGCAGAAAGGAGGCAGCTGCATTCTGTCCTAGCCTGAATTCATAAACCTAACTTGATCGTCTTCTGAAGAATTTATGAATCATGGTTAATAATCAGCTTTAGGCCCTTCTGAGGGAAGAATCACATTTTGAAGCTACAAAGGTCCACTAAATAGCCCACGGGAAATGACCCTGCATCCCATTAAATATAAAACCTCGCTATTGTAGGACTCTATGTCAGAGGGAAAACATTTCAGTCTCTTCTCCCTTCAAGTGTCAGAGAGCTCCCTCTGCCTAAATGCTTTATTAAGATTGAATAAACATACCAGATTCCTGCTTCTCAGGCAAAACTATTTTCTTCTTCTTGAAAAAGTTTTTTTTTTCCCTTTTACTTGGGGGGAAAGAAAACAAACCCTTTATTTTCCTCATTCCCATATATTCATTATGGTCCATCTTTTTTTAAAGCGCTTATCTTTCTTTTATCTATTTCATATGCCTGTGGCAAACACCATAGTTGTCTTCTTTCTATTCCAGGAATCAGCTACAGTGTATGCTTTATCTTAGTTAGACCAGGTTGCTATTTTCCTATTTAAATGGAAGATATGGATTGAAAGTCAGATGTGAAGGTCAGAGAAGTGGTTCTTAGTTTATTGTGATTTAAGTCTTTGCAGGCCACTTTTTGCTTGATGGAAAGCATAATCACAAGCATATTATTGAGAAATAAAGTGAAATTCACGTTTCCTTTAATAATCTATTTAAGTTTCCCAGGCATAAGTGGTCCCCCATCTGGTTTGCTGTCTCTTCAATTGCAACAATGATATTGGCCACAATTTCTATAAAAAAAAGTAATTTATAAGGCCTTTTCCACCTTTTTTTTTTTTTCTTTTTTTTTAGGGCACGTACATGCAAGGTATGTGAAAGTGAGAAAAGGACAAATAGAACAGATAGACCTGCGGCTGTTGATTCCCATTGTGTGATTTTAGAAGCAATAAGAACAAATGATGATAGTCTTATGGGTGTTTATATTAATATCTTGTCTTCCTCCACTTATAAAGGGGAAAATTTAACCTAATTATTTTATGATGAAACCATTCTGACTTAAATCAACTTCCCATAGCCTTTAAGACCTTTGTTATAAAAATTCTTGGCATGTCTGATGGCTGTTCAGAAGTTCCTTAGACTTTATATATTTGACACAATATGAATGGCACTCAAGTTATAATGACTATGAAAATCAATAGTGGTAGCAAGTTACCGCCAGCAACAAAAGCCATAAATTCTAATTTTAAGATTTAAAAAAAGTACCTTCAGCAACTTGAGGTATGACAAAGAATTTTCATCATGAGGAAAGGAAAATGGCATTAAAAAAGAGGAATGCAAATATTGCAAAAATCTGGAAAATAAAATAATTGTTTTCTTATTCCCTTATCTGAAAAATCTAGAAGAAGAAAGCTCTCTGGAAAGTAATCAGTGTGTGAGAGTCTTCAACAAATTTGACATGATGTTACAATATTTTAGCTACCAAATTCATGCAACATTGCTTAGAATATTGCCTGCATTTATGGCTATGAAATTGGAAGAGAAATGATAAAAATTTTCCAGGAATTTTGAAAAAAAAAAAAAAAAAAGGACCCCCCCCCAACCAAAACTCTTAAAGGAAATAAAATTAACCAAGAAGGAGAAAAAAAAGGCTCAATCGAACTTCAGCTGAAAAAGAGCTAAGCACCACTTTCTGGCCTGTCAAGAAACCATTTATTCAAAGAAAAAGGAAGCTCAGCTGTCTTATGGCAATGTTGAATGTTTGTCTCCCAGCACAGAAGGAAGGGCCTGTCGGCTCTGGAGATGTGCAGGTTTCTGAGAATCCCAGAAATCTTATAAAATATGCAAACACAAATGCTTATTTGTAAATCACTCCTCTCTGTGCATCAGCTTTATATGATTTTTTTTTCTGACACAAAATTGAGCTTCAATTATTTTTGAATGGCCTGTTGGCTTTGCTCCAATGAACTGTCACCTATTTTTCCAGCCTGCAGGAATAACATATTATTTTAAAAAGGTCCAGTTGCTATATGTTTGGGGAATAAATCCAAACCCTGTTTTGTTCTGTTCTATTCATGTCTCTTCTATTACCAATATTTTGCATGAAAGTTACAGAATAGATTGCCACAGAGTCACACTCTTGACAAATGGAACATACACATGTAGAAATTCACTCTTAGAATAATTCCATGGTATTGTTTAAAGTGTTAAAATACTAAAATACCAAAATATTAAAATACTAAAGTAAAATTAAATCTAATGAAATAAATAGTAGTCTATTCGCAATGATTATACTTAAAAATATACTGCAGCCAAGATATTATATATACAAGACTTTCATGTGTATTTTCTCCTTCCTATGGCACTATTCTCACCCTTTGCTCCTCTGACTTCCTAAGGCCAATGGCTAAAATCCTGGGGGAAGAAATTGTTACAGCAAGTCATCAGCATGCCAGGAGCAGTTTGGTGGTGATGTTGATGGTGTCATCCTCCAGATAATAACATGTGCTTAGAGCAGCTTTATGTGTTAGCTAAGCTGCTCTACACCTTGCTCTGTGTTAGTTGTTCTGAAAGTCCAGGCTGCATCCAAACTTCTTATTTACTTATGGGTTTTACATACATTGTATATTTGTCCTGTGCTTCCTCCTTCCTTTATTGCGACTAAATCAGGTTTCATTCAAGTGACATTCCTGCGATGAAAAATAGTTGGGCATAGGTCAGTTGCTTATAACTCTGGAGTCTTCAAAGTCACCATTCTCTATATTCTCAGGAAGTTCTCTATCATTCCGTGTCTTTACCCTTCTATGCTGCATTTTATTCAATGACAATGAATCCCTCATTCCACATAAATATTCATTATTATTGTGTATTAATTACAAAATTTACAGAACAAAAACAACTGTTTGAAATTGAGCAAAAGCTAAAACAATGCAGGTAACTGTTACTTGATCATTAAATGAGCTAAAACCTCCACAAGCCAGACCCAAATCTTCAGGCAGGCTAAGACAAGTCCACGCCCTGAAGTCTAAAAGAAGTCTGGGGCTTCTCACAGGGAGTAACAACCCCAAATTTACGGGGTTACACTACATAGTAAGGAGGGAGCTGCTCATGGGCATTGAGCACAAGAGCTCAGAATAGATATTGAGCAACAGTGCAACCAATACTTACATCTCTTGGTGCACGCAGTAAGTCATGGTATGAAAAAACCACTTGGGAGAGGAGGAAAGAGTATGGGATAGAAACTGGAATCTCTCCAGCTCCTTCTGGAGTATGATTTCTTGGAAACAAATCTGGTTTGAGACAAGCAGCACAAAAACTGAATAAACTCACGGGCTTTTAAACCATGTCACCACCAAGAGCCCTTAGCATGTTCATCTCCTATTTATTTATTTAGGTCATTAGCGTATACTGTGGATTTTTTGTACAAGAAAAAAAAAGTGATTTGTTACTGTCCTGTAATTACTCCTGAGAGATTTTTTTTGTCATAACACAAGGTTGTGATCGTTATTAGCCTTCTGTGTCATCTACAAAATGGTCGAATCCTACTTCATTGTCCCTTATGCCCTTCCTGTCAGGAGGACAACCTTACAAACATGTCATGTACCCTGCAGGACAGGGCAGAAGTGTCATTAAAACTTTATGGAAACAGCCACTATGATTTCATGTGTAAAACTCTTAAGTGCTTTCCTGGTGCCATATATATTCCGTTATAAACTATTAATGACATAGCTAATTATTGCACAACACATACTTAAGTGCATAAAACAGAATCTATGCATAGCTTTAAAACAGAAAGGGAAATAAAGTTCATTTTATAACTAGTGTTTAGCTTCTTTGATTAAAGCCAAGCTTTTGTTCAATTTCTCTGTCCACACAGCTCTATTTGGCCTGAGGAGGATGCACTAGTGTGCAGAACAGGCTTGCCAGGAGTCTGATAAAATATGTACTTGCTTGTTCAATTCCCGGGCTGATGATTCAATGTCTTTGGAAACACCTTCTGACAGCAAGCATCTTACTAAACATATTTAAATGTATCTTGTGGATACAGATGGGCCCAGTGTATCCAACAACAACAGAAAAATAAAGCCATCTACTGGGAATTGGTCACATAATGTGAACATGGATATTTAGTTGTTATTCAGTGCTTTACATCTCCAGACCTCTTGGTGCTTCTGTAAAATATTATCCACATTTCTGACTGTGGAAACAATCACAAAATGATAAAAAAGTTATACAGTGTCAATGCACTTCAAGATTTGGTGAAGTTTTTGGGGCAAGCACCAGGTCTTACCTTCTGCTATAAGAACACAATAAGACAGAAAGTATCACCAAAATATCCGTGATTGTTTCTCTGATACAGAAAAATGAAACAATGATATTTTATTTCATCCAGGACAATACCTGACAATGTTGGCCGCACTACCTTTGGTTGATAACACATCTGCAGATCTCTTCATCCTATCTTTTAAGTTCAACAAGCATAGAAGCTTTAGGAAGAAAACTGGAAAAGAAAACTCTTAACTAGCAAAATTATACAGTGTTGGTTTAAACCTGTTCATAGTGAAAGCATTTTTAAGACAGATTCATGAGTGCTTTTTTACATTGAAATAAGGTTTTCAAACATTGCTGTGTATATGATCATAATATTTTATGATTTCTTCCCAAACACTTTGAAGAGAAAAGAAGGATCTTCAAATTTACCACAGGTGAGGAAGAGGTGAAAGATTTTTCTTTGACCTATAAAAGCAGCTCCTCAACAGACACACAGCTTATTTGCTTAGACAAAGACCCAAATACAACTCTAAGAATAAATTGAGCTACTGAAAAGAAAAAATATTTTCTACATAAAAGATTATTTATAGTTCTCACCTGGGATTAGCCAATAATTTCTTTCACATGTGAATCAAATGCAAGAAGAATGGGAAGTAATTAAAATATGATATATTACATCAAAAGACAGAAGTTTAGAAGCACATCTGCAGCCTACCTATGTGAAAGACAGAAAACTGACACAAAAAATGCCTGTAAATGTGAGCTGAGCAAGTAGCCACATGTTACTAGTTCTAAACATAACTTACATTTGACATCTGGATTTTGTGAACTGCATTAAAAATGAAAAGAAAATAAAAATATGAAGTGGTGGAGTATAGTCTGGAGCTGCAATTCTCTATCTCATTTTGCTTAATTCTCTTAGGTGTTACAAGAGAATGCTCATCATTTCAATCCTGACAATGTCATAGAAGTTAATTATGCAAATAAAACTCTTCCTATGGGAATGCATCCTGTTGACAAATCAGCATACTTTTAAACACACTCAGTGCTTTTGTATGAAGAATTCTGGACCCACAGAAGGAATTCTTTCTGAGAAGAGAGTAAACAATAAAGACTACTGGATTTCAGGCTCCTTACAGTGACTGAAATGATCAAGTCCCAGTTAGAGGAAAATTTTGAAAATATGAAAAATGATGGTGACAGACTGTACCGCCATGGCTTGTTTGCTCTCTGACAGTTCTCACATTTCTACACACAATGAGTGGACAGCATATGACTGGACTTCTCAAGTCAAGAGCATGGGAATTCTGTCTGGAAGTGGAGAATTTGCTTCTTCTAAAAGAAATTACGTAGTGAGATGTGATTCTATTTTGTCAGAAGGTTAGGTAACGCGATATCACACAGACAAACTATGTGAGCTCTCCAGCACAATGCCAACACAGAGATAAAAATGCTTTTTTTTAATCAAGTATCCATTCTCTGCTAGGATTGGCATTTGGAAGCAGACCAAACAATAAGACAGCTCCAGAGTGCAGGAATTGAAAGAAGAAAATTAATCTATAAATACTGGATATGTAGTGGGTAGCTTGGTACATTTTGTCATGAAATACACAAAGTTACGAAGACAAGGATGTTTTATCTTTCATGTAATGATCCATAGTTTTTATACCCAGTTTCTTTATTATCTGTTTCTTCTTCTTCATAGATATATTCTCTGATACAGGAATGAGAAACTGAGAGGAAAAAAAGGGTATATATTTTCACTTCTCATTTGCATAGCAGTAAAATTAAATACTATGCCCTTTTCGGCCACATTCTACCTAATTTTTGGCTTTTCCACAATGGCAACATTTAAAGGATTTGGAAATCTTCTGTACAGTAGTTTAGGGGTTCTGTTAATATGAAAAAGACTGAAAATGTGTTTTGTGTCAAATATGTTATGCACATTTGACATTTTTAGATTAATCCATACATAAAATAGCTCCATAAGAATCTGTTTTAGTATAATAATTTCTTTGTTGTTCCTTGACTTTACATCAAGAAAACGTCTAATTTGAGACAAAAAGAAAAACACATTAACTTGGTAGGATTTTTTTCATCTGAGCATTTAAAATTTCTTTCCACTCTACAAATTAATGGTCAGATTCAGCAACCTTCTTTCATGTAGTGCAATATCTTGTTCTGTAGCTGTACCAGCAGTAGCACCAGCGATAAAAACACTACACAGCATTAAATCTACACTACTCCCATGAGAGATCTGTTCCTGCTTTCTAGGCCATTTCCTATGTCTAAACCAAAAGGTTAACTTTGTGGAGGTCTCTGCATCTCCTGGCTCCACCAAAGTTCTGATAGGTCTTGATTACCAGAGTCACCTTTAAAAATGGGGAAAACAAAGATTTTAGGAGGAGTCAGCCTATCCACAAGGTAGACAAAAGGTCCAGAAAAGTATTTTTAGTTGAAATTCCCTTGAGCTGGTAGCAAATAATCTCCAGTCAAATATGCACTAATGAAGACAGAAACCTATTATGATATTAGCACCATCTTCCAACATACGAAAAACAAAATTATATATATCCATATATAATAATAGTGAAAGAGAGAGAAAAAGTTTGAAGTATGTAAATGTTCACATACAATAGGCATAATATACACCCCTTCCTTGTGCAGAACTCACGTAAAAATGACCTGATCCATGACAAAATATTCACGCCCCATGAGGAAAGAAAGGTTTCACCATTCAGGAGATTCATAAGTTTAATTTGCTTCTTGTGAAACCAAGATCCATTCTCACAAGTTCAAAACTTATTTTTGAGCCAGAAGAAGGACATACCTTCAGTATTTATCCTACCATTGACTGCTCTTATCTAGACGTAGAAATAATAGGCTAATTATGACTGTACCCATTATGAGTCTCTGCTGAGTTGATCCTGTCTGGACTCCAGGCACCCACTAGACCCACTCTATCACTCCCCTCCTCAGCTGGACAGGGGAGAGGAAAATATAATGAAAGGCTTATGGGTTGAGATAAGGACAGGGAGAGATCTCTCACTGATTACCATCATGGGCAAAACAGACTCAACTTGGCGAAAGTTAATTTAATTTACTGCAAATCAAATCCCAATAAAGTAATGGAAAAATGAGGGGAAAAAGGCAAAAAATACCTTTTTCCCACCCCTCCCTTCTTCCCAGGCTTAACTTCTCTTGTGATTTTCTCAGCTTTCTCCCCTGCAGCAGTGCAGGGGGATGGGGAATGGGGGCTTCATCACACTCTGCCTGCTGCTCCTTCCTCCTCAGGGAAAAGTCTCCTTACATTCTTCCCCTGCTGCAGCATGGGGCCCCTCCTATGTGAGACAAACTTTCACCAACCAATGTGGATCACTTCCATGGGATGTCTGTTCCCCCAGGAACAGACTGCTCCCACATGAGTCCTCCACAGGGTCACAAGCCTTGTCAACAAACTTGCTCCAGTGTGGGCTCCTCTCTTCACAGGCACATCAGTGCTGCCAGGAGCCTGCGCCAGTGAGGACTTCCCATCACAACCTCCTTTGGACATCCACCTGCTCTGGTGGTCCTCTCCACGGGCTGCAGGTGAATCTCTGCTCCCCCATAGAGCTCCTTAGGCTTCAGGGGCGCAGCAGCCTCACCATGGGCTGCACCATGGGCTGCAAGGAAATCTCTGCTCCTGCACCTGGAGCACCTCCTGCCCCTCCTTCTTCACTTGCCTTGGTGTCTGCAGAGTTGTTCCTCTCACATATTTTCACTCCACTGTCCATCTGAAGTTCCCCATGCTTGTTTTCCCCCAACCCTTCTTAAATCTATTATCTGCCACTGTTGCTGATGGGGTCATCCTTGGCCAGAATCAGGTTCACTTTGGAGCCAGGTGTCATTGGTTCCATGGGACATGGGGGAGCTTCGAGCAGCTCCTGGCTGAAGGCACTACTGTAGCTAGGGAACACTTGCAACATTTATAAATGACCATGAAGGCACTCATTGTATAATGATATTATTATGCAAGCAAATAGTTGATAGACATTGATTTACATTTTTATTATTTTTCTATAGCATGAAAGGGCACTTCAGTTGAGGAGAGATACTGAAATCCTGTAGAAAATCTTGACAGAAACAGGACTGGCACTGCTTCATTTAGCAGGGCCATGCCTACAAACTTCAGATGGAAATGACCATTGGTATTGTTTCATGCAAATCTACCAATATTTATCTTTATAAAGAAAATGAAGGATACAAATAAAATGCTGTTATTTACAATTATTAGCATAATATTTCTAAGAGCAACATGTAGTCGGACTGATCATAGTCTTTTTATTAGCACACATTTCAGAGATATCCCAAATTATCTTTTAGTTGGTTTCCTTATTAATTCAGCTAGAGAAGACACATCATTACAAGATTAAAATGGCATTATTATTGCTGGGTGAATATGAAGCTTACTGGAAACAATAGTTGTTGTGACAACAATCACTGAAAAAGAAAATTAAATACGTCTAAAAGTACTACTGATAAGGCTGTAGTCAGAACTCTCTTTTTAATCTACATTATAACAAGTAAGTGGCTTTTTTCTTTCATGTCGCTAAATCATATATATAATAGACTAAATTGCACCAACATTAGTGCATTACTGCAGTTCTTCGCTTACTTGAAAGTAGGAAATATTTACAAATTTTCCAAATATGATATAGCATGACTCTTGAAAATATTCATCTACATGATTCATGAAAAAGAAAGTTGTTTCCAGCAGGTAAGAACAATACAGACAAAGAAATATTTTGCAATGCAAATAAAAGAAGATGAAAAAAACAAACATTTCCATCAGTCTGACTGTAAAATCATAAGACTGCAGAGTATGATATGCATTAAGCATAATTATATACAAATGCATACTTTGAAAATGAACATCAAAAGTGTGTTTATATTGCAGTGAAATTAAGCACATGTCCCAGTTAATATTAATAACTTCCTTGTTATATGAGTGTGTTTTCATTTTAAGAGCATTTTATTTGTAGTCTTTGCCACTGAATTGAATTCTCTGTTACAGTTCTTACACCAAAACTACATTAGTAGACCACTGCTGTGGGCAAAGAAGCTTTCCTAGCTTGTCTGTCACTACCAGTTCCAAATGGGGTATTACAGAATCATGTATGTGATCCTGTCTAAAGTCCTCTTATATGCGCTGTATGTTCTAGCTGACAGGCACCTGTACAATTTGAGGAAAACATGCATCAGAAAATACAATAAAATAAATCAGTGGGACAGTAAAACAGAAGTTAAAAATAGAGGAAAATTATGCAGAAATGTTTCTATGATATAGAAAACTTGGAAAAAACCCCCTTTTTTAATTTTTAAACAACCAATGATTCCTGGACAACTAATGATTCCTGGGCCAAGCCACAGAAAACCTCCAAGGAGAAGTATTTCTCTTAGTCCCGAGTCAGTCTATATTAAATTGTCATAACACTGTTGTCGAAGAGCCACTCTAGAACATACTTCATCTCAACAGTTTTGTGTGAATAATGAGATGAAAAAACCTCTACTGTCTTGCAATATTTACAAAAGGGAACAACATGAAAGAGAGATAGATACTTAAAAAGAAACTAAAAGGAGAACCTGAAAAAGAAAAATCATCACTGGAAGTTTGGGAATAATTTGGAACCTCTTGTTGGAGACACAACACAAATGCATACATTTTCAAAGAAGATTTGAGAAAGAACAAAAGAAAGTCAGCATGGGCAAACAGCAGAGTAAGGAAGTCTATTAAAAATAAAAAGCGATCCTTCAAAAACATGAAGTTCAATCTGAATAAAGAAACCAGAAAAGAACATGAACTTTGGAAGCTTAAATGTAAAAACATACTAATGCCAGACAAAAACAAAACAGTAAAATCTTATCAGGTAAAATGAGTGCTTGGATGAGATGACAACATAGATTATAATATAGCAAAATAACTAAATTAATATTTTGAATCTCCTTGCATCAGGTAGGTGTTTGAAGTTTTTTGGTGTTTGTTTGTTTTTTTTTTTTTTTTAAGCCAGACTTGTTTTTCACAGAGAACACAAAAGAGAATACAAATATCGGATTTAAATGTCAGGAGCACAGCTCATAAGACAACTTGACAAAATGAATGATTTTACATCATCAAAGCCAAGCACATGCTTTCAAGAGCTTTGCTGAAATTCAAGGAATAAATGTCT
Source organism: Acanthiza pusilla (assembly GCA_036630365.1). Taxonomy (NCBI): domain Eukaryota; kingdom Metazoa; phylum Chordata; class Aves; order Passeriformes; family Acanthizidae; genus Acanthiza; species Acanthiza pusilla. Next base: position 34,607,191 of record JAXCHO010000034.1, read on the forward strand.
GAACTATGGACTGAAGTATGTATCTTTGCACTTAAAATTGCCTTTGTACCAGATGACCAGAAGAATAGTTACTTTGGAAACTCACTCATCAATAACCTATACTGTGAACGAAAGGGATAGAAAATAGGACAAAGTCTGGGGCCTCTGCAGAGACTTTTAAGGAAAGTAAGTAGCCATGGTATAAGAGATAAGAGTCTACCCTGGATAAATAAACAGCTATAAATTAGGAGGCAGTGGAAAAATTTTTTTTCCATACAGAAGAGAATTGATCAGTGAAGTTCTGAATAAACTGTCATGCAAAGGAGATGAATAACTATGTGAAAAAATTTGTTTATCATGATGATTTATTGGGGATCTTAAAAAGGAGAGTTGGCTGCAGAGAGTTGTAAAAGGACTACATAGCCCTGAGATATTGGATAATAAACTGGAAGACGGGATTTAATGCAAATAGATGTTAACTGATGAACATATGGAAAAACAAATGTAATTTTATGAAAGGCTCTGTAATGATGGTTCTACAGGTCTAAGATGACTGTAATGAGTCAGGAATGAGATAATCAATTATAATAGATTGTTTCACACAATTGTCACTTCAGTGTTCACTAAAAGGAAAGAACCCCAAATGTTAAGGCCTACTAGGTAAATAATAAAAGATAGAAAATACTATTATTTTACTATATAAATCTTTAGCACACCTGCATTTGAATGTTGTGTATATCTGACTCTCTTATCTTGAAAGAGATACAATGGGAAGACAGGAATATGTCCAAAAACAGCTTCCAAGTGAGGAAAAGTCAAATAAACTAGCATGGTTTGAGGTAGACAGAAAGAAGGGAGGTATGATGGCATCTGTAAGTTCAGAAATATGCAGTGTAAAGACCACATCCCCTTCAGTCCTAGAACTATCTGCAAACAAAACCAGAATGTGACAGGTTCAAATTTCCACACAATATGGAATACAAGCGGTAGTAATACTCCATGTGAAAGGCAATGGGACACAACTACTTACATTGATTCTAAAAACATTGGAAGAAAATATGAAAGACGTCACTGGAGTCTGTAAGGAATGGAGATAACACATCTACCTCTAAAAGTTTACTACATGTGCAACTGCTGGGTTCAGGGGAGTTTCATAATATACTTGTCATCTTCCTCCACTTTTTTCCAGGCATCTGCTTTTGCCTACTGTCAGAGACAGGATACAGGACCAGACAGGGTTTTGGTCTGATCTCACACAGCTGTTCAGATGCTCTGAGCGATAAAACTCACTGTTCTTCATTATGAAAAATAAAAATATTAAATTTTTTTTTCTGTTAAACTTTCCACATAATAGTCATGACTAAGTGCTATTTTTCTTTGCAAGTGAGTTTGAAAGCCTTTCTCTTGATCATCATACACTGAATGCAAAAGAGTTCTATAGTTTCTGTCTCAACTACACAGTGCTGTTATATATTAAGAGTACTATGAGACCTTAAAAGTGTGTTCATTGTTGTAGAAATCTTTAAAACTTAGGAAAGATTTCCAGTGCAGTTCTAAAGGATTTCTCTTTTAATATATTTGCAAATTTGTTTTGATGAATATTCAGTACATCCAAAAAAAAAAAAAAAAGTAAAAAAAAAAGTAAAAAGGCAACTTTGCAGAACCTTTACGTTTAGCTTTACAGAACAGTAAAACGGTTATTTTTGAACTTTAATAACTGACTGTATGTGTGCTTCTTGTCTGGAAAAATTATAATGCCCAGTGGTTTCACTTAGGGCTGCCCATGTAGGTTGCAGTTTTGTGACATCACCTACATACAGGTCAAAATCCGTTTTTATTATTATAGAAAGTTTCAGAAAAGATAAAGTTTCTCCAATCAAAGATAATATACGCTTCTGAAATAATTTGTTATTTTAGTAATTCACTCTTCCTTTCATCTTTTGGGTTGGGTCAGATGACATTTCCCTAATGGAATATGGTAGCTCCCTTATTTTTAAGGAGAGGCAATGCATAAGAAGATAAAAACTCCACTCAGTGGTCTTACTCTTATTAGGAGAATGTTTCAAGGCAACAGAATTATTACTCATATGAAACTCCTCATATACAGCTCAACATTTTCAAATTTTGAATGAATTTTCTACCATTTTCCAATTTCGTTAAAGTATCTGCTTTTTAGTGACATCATTGAGGAAGATTGTATATGGAAAAGAGGGGACTGTAATGAGGACAGAATATGTGATATTGGAGGGTTTTTAACTGAGTAGTTGTTGACTGAAAAACAGATATGCAAAACCCACAGATAGTATGAAGTTATAGTGCAAGACTGAATAGTACTGAGCTTACTGAAATGTCTCTGTGGGAAGAAGCCATTGAGTCGTAACATCAGGGAATGAAATTCACAGAAAATTTCACAGAAAATTTGTAAAATATTTTTTAAAATTTATAAGCATGGAAAGTCTTGACAACTATTCAGGTTTGGTGGAAAATATTCTTCTGGAGAAGATTACAGCTACCTGTCACAGGCCAAAGTTTCCTGGAAAGCATCTTAATTTGCAGAAAATACCTTTAATACCTTTACCAGATATGGCCAGCAAAGGTAATGTCTTTCAAGTAATACTCTCCTGGGCACTTGCAACGAGGACAACGATAAAGTCCAGAAGTTTTGCTTTGCCACCTGATGAGAAAGCGAGTCAGAAAACTGCTCTATAAGGAAGCAGTGTAAGCCTTTTGGGTGACCCATAGTCTCCATTCTGCACCAAATCTCTTCTTAACCATAGTAAACATTACTGTCAATAGGAAGCAAAAACATTTGAGAGACTGGAAAGAAATATCAAATAGGAATATGCAAAGGAAAAGTTAGAGGCTTCCATATGTTATGTGGAAATCAAGACTACATTAAATAGCAGATGAATCATCCTACTACCAACCACTGTCAATCGCTGTACCCACAGCTTAGATTTGAGATCAGGATGTACTTTTGGTTCTGTCATTAGGCATGTGAAGGTAAGAAGGATTGTCACAGTGATAGGTGGGGTGTAATGTCCAGCAGGGAAGAGGGAAGAGAGGAAACTGCACATTATGGGATAGAAGTACAATCATGACTTGCTGGACATGGCATGTTTTAGACTTGGCATGAATTCTACCTAATTTTTCATTGTAATTTATAAATTCTGTGTACCCAAACAGCCTGAAAATAGCAATCATATCACCATTGGGAGATGGTAAACCTATCTCTAGGTTTGGTTTTTCATACCTGTACTGAAATAAACCAGCATGATTCAGATATTTCTGGACTTTCACTTTGGTTTTTCTATTAGAAAGTCTGATATTGTGTGACATTTCCAAAGAGATTTTGTTTGGTTTTTCTCCAATGCGGAGATGAGCACTACTGATGAGCAGTGGGAAACAATTTGAGAAACGGCTGCAGACTTTGCAACTGAAATTCATCTCAACCAAATCTAAACAAGGAGAAGGGTTACAGAGGTCAAATGTAGTTATGTAGTATGTAAAGAGTAGAATGAGCAAATAATTGAAAGGCTTTTGAAAAATATATAAACAGTCTGGTAGAAAGACAGACTGAAGAGAGTTTATACAAATAAGCAGAAGAAAGTTAAAAGGATAATTAGAGGAGCAAAGAAATAATATTGGATGTCAGGTTGTATGGAATATTTCAATTAAAGGCTCTTCAACTATATCTGTAATAGAGACATAGGTTCAAAGGTTAAATTGTCCCATTAAAAACAATGATGGGGAATTGAAGACAGGGCATAAGGAAGCGGCAATTTGTTAAGTATTATTTAGCTTCTGTTATTACAGCTGAAGAATAAGATGGAAAACTGCTTGGTAAAAGAATTTTGTTTCTCACAAAGATAGGTCAGCTCCTAAGAAAATGCAGGTAAAATTTGAAGTAAATGAGTTGTTTATCTGCAAACATACATTATCCTGGTGTCATAGACGGAGGTGTAGGAGATTTAGGAAATATGCTCTAATTTGCTATAAATTATGGAGGTTCTAGCTTATTATCAACATGTTTTGTATATAACCCTTGTGCAAAGTCTCATATAGCACTGGAGTGGCTCAAATGCCTTTACAATTATTTTCCTCAGTGCAGCTCATCCTGGGCTTTTAGAAAGTGAAGTAATAGAAATTATCCAGGTTAGTGGCAGATTATATACCAAGGCACACTAGTCAAATACAGAGGTAGGAACATGCAATAAAAGAGCAGAACCAATTCAAAGCTTCACTAAAGAACCATATGAAAATAAATGTTGGGAAAACCTAAGAAGATTCTTGCAAAATATACAGAAATATATTTCCTCAGATCAGATACCAGCACTGCAATGAAATATTAAAGCTTTGAGCTGGAAGAGTATCACAGCATATAAATGAATACATTAAACAGCTCAATTTATAAACTGTGAGTAAAATTCAAGTAGAGTATCATATTCAAAAGAACCGGAAATGTTCATATGGCATAAGTTTTAAAATCACACTACAGAACAAAAGCAGCAACACCGTATAATGAGATGGATTAGAATATTTTTACAAGTAAGACAAATAGGAATAATACACAACACACAGTGACTATAAAGACTTAAATACAAGATGACGTTTCTGTCATTAAATACTTGAAAGCAGAAGTTCAGCACCTTTTACTTCTAAAATTCAACCTTCAATATTCTCCTAAAGATGGCTGGACATTCAAAAGTGTTTCTTATTAAAAGAGCCAGAATTGAGAATTTCTGGGAGTTTTGAATATCTGGCAGTTTGAGTGTATCATCTTTCTTAACCCTATTTTTTACAGTGAAGAGTCAGATTTATGTTGCCTTCGACAGCCGTGTTTTGGCATTTCCACCTTTTATTGCTTACAGGCAAGATTGACTTGATCAGCCTCTTCTCTATGACAGCTAATATCAGCTAAAAGAGTTTTCCTTGGTGAATCCCATCTCCCCTTTATATCTTTGCGCCACTGGAAGCTATGAGCTTCCATAGAAGGGAGGAGCCTTTAGGATGCAAAATGGAAAGCAGATAGCTGGAAAGCTGTCCAGAAACCAATCTCTCCCTAATTATAGGGGTCTAGACAGCTAAAATAGCAGATACAGCTGTGAATCAAAGAAATAGTAACAGTCTTTGTCATAGACACCATGGGAAAACATTCCATTAACCAGTTTTGGGCCTTTAGGGGAGCACTAGAGGAAAATAGGAAGCTTTTTTGTAATTTGTTTTTTCTTTCTGTAAAAGTAAGATGTGGAAGATTCACATTAAGAATCTCAAGCCTCGTTTTTGACTAAAACTCTCCACATCTCAGATGCAATACCAATAGATTTATTTCCACTTCAGTCCTCATGGACTATATATGCTTTATATATTCCTTGCCAGCTTTACACAAAATATACCTGTTTCATCATGGGAATTGATTATTGTAATTTCTTCTTTAAAAATCTCTCAGGTTTGTCACATCAGCTCTGAATGTAAGAACTCAACTGCTGTATTGCTATTCAGATTAATTGGAAGCATATTATGCTATTCGTCTTTTTTTGTACAGGAACTGCTTCTTAAAAAGCTGATTTACTATCAAATGCCACTATTTTTTTAAAGCTCTTACTAATGTGGGCCCTGGTTCTCTTCTTTAATCTCATTTTGACAGGTAACTGTGCCATGCATATCTCCTACTATTTAAATACCATACTGTCACCTCTTTGGTAGGTAAATGTCTTTTGTATTGTTTGCTTCAAATTTAAGATGGTTTTAAATTATGTCACAATGTATATTTTTATGCTTTTATGGTGTTTAAAATTACAAATGTCCCAATAGAATGAGAAGAAAAATATTAAATCGTTATCACTACCATGATAGTTATCATGCTTGTTATTTCAGTACTTTAGATGCAAAGAGAATGCATAATCACCAATAACTTATTATAATTATTACACCTACGCAAAAAGTTCCTTATTTCAACAAAATTCTCAGTAGGAATATTATATGCTAAAAGGTAAGTCTTGAGACTTAAATCAGATTAATTCACAAATATGCTTTTATCATAAAAGGAGAGGGGGAAAAAGGCCTTGAATTATTTTCCTTTTTCTTGCTACATATCTCAAGCCATTACTGCCAACCCATCAAATGAAAACTGCATCTTCTAGAAGCTAAAATTGGGAACACTACAAGTCATGTTGCAGTTGACATGAAAACAACCATTGCTGGCATATCTTGTATTTTTACAGCTGACTATTCTCTCCCTGACATTTTTAGTAAAGTTGAGCAATATCCAGATTCCAGCCTTGATACCAGTCGGCACAGCAACATTCATCTTAAGATGACATCTGTTGAGAATTTTTCAATAACTTAATGGTTATAAAGCATGTGAGGAGGGGGATAATAGAGGGATTATGACATAAAAATGCTAAAGCCCTTGTGGGGGAACTGCTGCACATAAAGTTTTGATTTGGTAATTCAAACTAATGCAGTTTGTAGTCCTCTAGAGAGAGGGCAATAATGGTGCACAATATGCTCTTAAACACTGATGCATAACACATTGTGCTAGAGCCAAAAGGCACTGTACAATATCATTATGGTGCAGAGAGAAGTAGTAACTTTGGGAGCTGCTTTCACAAAGATCTGAATGTGAAGGTAAAGGTAAAAAACAGTGGTATTCCTCTCCTTTCCATGCTCCTTAATCTATTCATTTGGGCATCCTAGGAAAACATGGCATTTATTGTTAATATGATAAAACAATAAAAGTACAAAGATCTGTGTCATGCAGCACATATAGGCTACCTTTTTTTTTTAGAAGATGAATTAAGCAGGATTAAAATTTTTCATTGTTTGACTTTGAATGTAACAAAATAGGGAATATACATATTTGGACAAAGCTAGAAAACAGAAAAAAATAAGGATCTGTCTACCTGTAATGGACTCAAATTTAGTACTACTAATATTTTCTGAGGATAAAAAGCACGCAGATATTCTTAAAATTAAATAGAAAATTATTATAAAATTTATAAAAATGTCATGCAATGTACAAATAGTATGATTTTTTATTATTTTTGCCTATTTTGTTATTGTTGAAATGGGTTTATTTAATCTACATTGCATGTGCTGCTGGATGTAATGTCAAACAAAACATTTAGATGAGAACACAGTTTTTTGATTACTTCTCCAGGACTTCTGGCAGCATGAATTTAAGGAGACAAAACCAATCTGTTTGAATGATAAATTGTCTGTACTAAGACAAAGCCAAATAAATAAAAATGCTCTACCATACTAACTGATTTTCTAGAAAATGCATATATAGAGGACTTTTTGGTCCCTAATGACCCTATTAAGGTTGAAAGACTGCATCATTCACTTCCTGTAAGCACAGTGATAATATTTTGGATTTTCTAATCTGAATCAAAAGTTTAAGACAAAGATCTTGTTATTTGAAATACATTTTCTTCCAAAAAGACCTAGGAAGATAAGTAAGAATTTTTGTGACTTTGCATAAATGGTGATTCATCTCATCTCTCTTTTGTGGCCTGAAAATCAGTTTTTCCAGTGCAGTTTGGTTGATTTGTCTAATCATACTTAATGGCATCAACATATAGAAAGAAAAATGACAATCAATTGGATCCCAATGCTTTTCCAATTGGATGGGACTAATCAGCCTCCCAGGTGCTTATCTCCCTCAACTGCCTCTGAAGGAGTAGACTAGAGAACTGGCTTACCTCATTCTGACTGACAAAAGTAGGTGGAAAATCTCTGTTACTGACTGAGATAGAAGCTGTGAGGAAAAAAACAAAACCAAAACAGAGAAAAACACTCCTGCATGCCGGTGTTGGGTGTCATTTCAGGAAGTGAGGTTAAATTTCTTCTCTTTCTGCTGCTGCTCCAGGCAGCTGTGAGTTTCCTGTAAGTCCCAGGTCATAGCTGCCATCTCTATGCTCATGTGCCAGGCAACTGAGGGCATGCAAAATGACTTAGAGGCTGCTGCTGTTTGCTGTTTCGCTCATCGCAGGTCTCTGGGTCCTCTCTGAAAAAGAGAAAACCACTCTGGGATGGGGCTCTGAGGCCCTGCCCAATTCTGAGTGTCATATCTGGTACTCCAGGCTCTGTCTTGTGCTTCACTGTCTTGCAGACCTCTGCTGCACAAAGCCTGTTTCTCTGCAGTAGGCTCCTGAGCCACAGGGGTCTGTGCAACAGTCCATCATTGGCTCATTGTGCTCAAGAGGCTTGTGCTCTATGTGCAGCGCTTGTGTCAACAGAAAGCTCTGCAGAGGGGCCCAGATCTTCTCAGAGAGAGTTATTTATGTGCCATGTGATTGAACTTAATTTAAATTGTCTTTTTGGTATCCCAGTGAATATAGCGGCTAACATCTCCTCTTTTGTCATTTAGCTGCACTCTGGCATTTTTTCTCACACATTGCTGGGGACAGTAATAAGTTTTTAGGCCCCTTTCCAGTTCTTTCCATGCTTCCCATGAGGAGTCTGATCCCGAAATTTGTTAAGCAAATGGAAGATTTTTTTATTTCATGTCAAAATGTTTGGTGGAAATTTTCATTTTCAGCTGAGTTTTTTTTAAGTTTAATCATTCCTCAATGAATGAGAAGCTAGCAGACAGTATATAACCAGAAATGAAGACATTGTTTGGTAACGTATTATCCAACAATACAGCAAACAGAACTTTGGGGCTCCAAAAATCCATGTTCTAAGGCAGCTTTGTGATGTAAACAGGAGTTGATTTGGAATAAATTAAATTTGGGTTCAAATGTGGTGGTTTGAATGTGTCTCACATAGCTTCTTCCAGTTGGGATCTATGTTGGATTAGGCACTGCCCACCGCAAACAGTGCTCTGTGATCTTGTGTGTACTTCTTATCTAGAGCAGAGCAGTACTAGCACACTTGTCTGATGACGCATAGATCTTCGTGACCGAGAATCTATGACATTAGAGACTTTTCTCAGTGGCACAGCTCCCCCTCTTTTATTTTGAAATGCCCGGAAAGGTGTAGGAACATACATGCTGCAAATCTGTCTGTGCACAATAGTTCTTCCCTCATGCCTGGTCCACAAATGGCAAAGGAAAGGTTTCATTCCCACTGTTTTCTCTAGTTCATGAGGACAGAATGCCAGACAACAATGACTGTGCTCCTTCTCTAGGCCATTTACAGTGTGCATGCAAACCAGGAGGTGGGTTTGGAAAAGTATAGGTGCTACTCGAATGATGCAGCAAGATAAGTGATTTAGCCCCAAAAGGGTACCTTATATTTTATCTTTTTTCCCAGCCTGCAGGTTCTGAGACATGACGATGCATATTATCATTGAAAATAAAATGCTGGGATATAAATCACCATTTAAAAAAAAATATTTAATGGCACATCTACCAATTAAAAGACTCAAAATTCTGTTCCATGCTTAATATATAATGGGGGAAATTACATGGAATATATGTAAATCTTTTTATGTTTTCTTTATATATAGTATCGTAATCCCTCGAATGAGAATTTGCTGCATTGTTCCATTGCCAAAGTGATGTCTACAAATGAGGGCTCAGGGAATTGCTGCAGGCTTTCTGATGAACTGAGCCAGCAAGCCACTGTGGACACAAGCCCGAGTTTTTGAATGAAGAGCAGGATTTACACATGCAAAGATATTTGTCTCTTTTCCCTTTCAGATTTCCAACAAACAGCTCCTCCTTTCATTTACTGGCAATAATTGGAAACAAAATGCAAAGCCTAAAAGTACTTGTGTGCTCCAAGTCTTCTCCATCTTTTTCAGCTATATAAATTGTTCTGTTAAAAGATGCAACTCTCCTTTGCAGTTGTCACTGATGAGTTAATTAATACAATAACTTGAAATTCATTATTTTAACCGTCTTCTAAACACTTCTAAAAATACTTAAATGCCATTTTGCAGACAAATTACTTGTGAAAATATCTATCTATCAGGGAGACTTTCATTTAAAAGTTTGTACAAATAAATATATTCTATACGTTATTCTTTTCAAAGAATGTTTGATCTAATAGCTTCTAAAGATGGAATTTTGTTTGATTTCCTCGTTGTTTAATACCTAAAAGAACAGTCTGAAAAAGACGAAAGATGTATTAGTTTGCTTAGCTGCTTAGCATTAGAAGACTCAGTATTTTGTGAATTACAGAACAAGATTCAGTTTAAAGGATGAAATCTTTTTTTTTTCCCACTGAGTGCCTCCCTGCTTGAAAATACTAAGTGGCCTTAAAGTGCCAAGGAGTTATAAGAAGTTTAAATTAATGTTAAATATCTTAAGCCTTTTTTTTCTGTGGAAAACAGGAATAAATTCTGTATACTCACACATTCAAACCCCAGATATTTAATGATTTTTGTAACAGATCTTAGGTGCATTCATGGTATATAACAACTTGAATTACTTAGAAAACCAACCAAAAAAAGAAAAATAAGGCTGCCTTTGTCCCTGTACCCTTTGTTTCTGTGCATGGCCATCTCATGTCGTGGGATTTGAAGTATGTGACTCCATGATACTTTACACCCATTATCTTTCCTTGTGCATTTAGATAGTATATATTTAGATGGTCAGATATCAGTGCACAGGAGAAAATTTTCCTGAATAAGTTTCTATAATCATTTGTATACATAAGGCCATGGTATCTACAGATTTGGGGAAACTATTATTAAATGTTAAGACAAAGCAGCTAACAATAACTAGGGAGCTTTCAAGGTCATGCTGCTGAAATAATTTCTTTTACTCTAAAAATAGTATTAAGTCACTTCTGAAAGAAAAAAAAGATAAAACATCTATTGCAGTTTTTCATCACTTTCATGGGTTTTGTTTCAAAAAGAAGTGCTATACTCTAGACTCCTTCTAGTCAATCAGAATGCATAATTCTTTTTCCGAAATTCTTATTTTATTCTACAAGAAAGCCATATTCCCTCAGAAATCATTTGTTAACAGCAGTTGAGCTTTGCTAGTCCACTGTCTGAGTTGAATCCAAGATCAGTTATGGTTTGAACATAATTGTGAAGCGTACAAATAGCTGTTTTTAAAGGCAGTATTCTTACTCTAGTTTATATTCAAGGTTTTATAACTGAGGTGGTATAGTAAGAAAAGTCTGCAGTTAAAACTCTGCAATGGAAAATGTCCCCCAAGTCAGAAGGCAGGACCCGCTTTATCAAGTTTATAATTAAGCAATAATCTCAAGAAACACAGTCATTACCAACCTTTAATGACTACTTTGTTGGTTAACAGCTCAATGTGAAGTTGAGGATTGTTAACACTCTATCAAACTTCTTGTTAAGTGTGCTAAGTTTTTATTTAAACACACTTGGATCGCAGCTGGAAAGCTGTGGGGGGAATCGGACATTCCCAAGTGGCTAATGACCAATTTTTTTCCATCACTCAGAACACAAGGCACATTCCTTTATGTTTATATAATAGCTGTTAACTACAGATGGCTGGTGCCACCCGATTTTGGTACTTTGTGTGACCTTAGTCATCTACTGTATCTGCAAGCAGTTGATGTTCTTTTGCTGCTGAGATTTTGAGAATTAACAGAAGTTTATCTTAGAGCCTTTTGGTGAATCCAGCCAAGAAGATATAATAATTGCCACAGAAATCAATAACAACACTAAAAAAAGCAAGTACCTTTCCAAATGCTATGACAACCTCTGCTGAATCAGATTTATTCTGGTGGGCCAGAAAAGGAACCATTTTGCCTTGTTGGTAAGGTGACTGGAAATTAATCTTACAAAGTCTACTGAGCTAATTCAGCCTAGGAACATCAGCCGGAAAGCAAAGTCATACCCCTCAGTTAAAGGCAATTTTTCTTCAGAACTGCCTGTGACAAGCAATTGTTCTCCTTTGTTTCACTAGCAAAGATGCTGGTATTTTATGGTTTATGATACCTTTCTGGACAGGTAGCAGCATTTACACTGCAACTGAAGAACCCTTAAATTAGCAGCATGGGTCAGACTTGCTGAAAAGCAACAAGGAAAAAGGGTGACTGAAGTGATGTCATACATGGGTTTGTTGACTTTGTTGAAATACCCACAACAGTCATGGAGTCAGACAAATTCCGCCTAATCAACCCGATAACTTATTATCAAAAGGATCTATTTCTTTGTCACGTCTGTCAGGGTAATCCGGAATTCATTATCATATTAATGTCCTGACTGGGCTCCTCTGGACCTCTGAGTTTTGTTTGTTGAAGAGCTTCCTGGGGCGTTTGGAGAAACAAAGCGCACTCTCTGGAACATGAGGCATTCAGAGCCGCGTACAGATGGGCCCGGGCTCTTTGTTCCTCTCTGCCTGGGAGGCTGTTATGGGAAGCAGCCAACCTGCAGTCTGTCACAGTGAACATTGTCAAGTCATTGTGTACTTTTAATTGTTACTATGTACATGGAATCTGAAAGGTCGCTCTGGATATATAGTACAAGTGCACAGAGCCCTTTGCCAGACCAAACAGCTGTCCTGTGGTGTTCCCATATTCAGCTCCAGTCACCTTTCCCTCATTGAAGGATTCTTCTGACAGAGCAATTAAAACATACGATTTATTACTAAACAGTCAATAAGGAAATCTTAGAAGTGCACTCTTTCACCACTTCACTGTTTCCCATGTGGCTGTCTTAACAGGTCCTTTTATATTTAAGCAATTATTTCTGCCCCAATGATATTACAGACCCGGCAAGATTAATTAAAGAGCCGACAGCAAATTACAATAACAACCTCAAAATACAATCAGAGAGGTCAAACTGTATACCAAATTCTGTTCTTAGACACTCCTAGATAAAATAAAACTCCCTAAGTTTGGCTGGCCTGCCAGAGATGAACTACATTCTTTTCTTTATTGAAGATATGTGAATATTTCTTTAGAAGACTTTGTGTAGCTTCTCATTTTTATCTGCAGCATAAAAGATTCAGTCTAAAAGGAAAACGTAATTGTATATGGTGTGAATAATCCTTGGCTGTAGAAGCACTACTCACCAGGGAGTCTACAAGCTGTGTTAAGTCTAGATATGCTAATATTTGTTTTCCCATCATGCATCTCAGCTTTTGTTTAGAAAAATATGAATGCTTGCTAACTACAGCCGAACACTAATATGGTGGTGTTTCTAAATCTTTGTTAAGTAAATTAGGTTTATCAATATTGTTATGTGTACAAATACAATAATTAATAAATAATTAAAAATTATTAGGTTTAAGACACAAACGCACAGAGATTTCCAGTTCCTGCCCACTCTGTTTACCCCAGATGTGCAAAACATGAAGAAGCCATACAAAATGTGTTGTGAAGAACATGGTCATTCTCATACAATTGTGCAGAATTAAAACTTGATAATGAATAATATCCATGCTGCATATATGTAAAAAACAATAAATATGTATATAAATCCATATTTATACATGAGTGAGTATTTACACATAGTGAGTATGTAGGGAAAAATACTATATTTAATGTCTTTAAAAACACAATTTAACATACAAAACTCAGAGATAATGAACATGAATAAAGTTTAATCCAGCTCCTAAAGTTTTCTATACAGAGCTCTTCATGATTAACAGTACAATGTGCAAGGGCCTTGCACTTCTGAAAATGTACATCTAATTGTATACAGAACCGTGTATTCTTTAATTTGGTACTGATTTCCAACTCTTTGGGGGAGTGGGATGATTTATCTCCCCCTCCCCCCTTTTTTCTTTTTGTTGTTTTTTTCCTGTTTATTTTCCCTGTTTCTTTTTCTTACAGAATCACAGAATGGGTAGAGTTGGAAGGCACCAGAATGGGTCATCTGGTCCAGCTTCCCTGATCAAGCAGGGTCATCCTCAACCACATTGAACAGAAGTATCCTTACCCTTATCTGTACTTTATCCCTTTTTTTTTCTTTTTTTCTTTTTTTTTTTTTTTTTTGTCTTGACTATAGAACACAAAAGAATCCGGTTTAGTATTGTAACAATGTATGATAATGAAAATAACCTTCAGAATTTCCCAATAGCCATTTCAGAAATACATTTATGGCAATGAGATATATTTTTATGATACTATTGTTGTCATTTTTGTTATTAGTATTATTGCTATTCTTCAGTGCTTCCTAATGATCCTTTTGATAGAAATGAAAACAGTGAGACTTATACAATTAAATTTGAGAAATTTATTATGATGAAAGTCTTTCCAGCTAGCATTACTAACATCCATTTGGCTAACTGCGTTTCTCAGTCACTCTTTATTTTCGTGAATATTTATATATATATTTATTGCCTGTTTACGTACTAGTAACAACTCAGCTTTCTTCGTTCTACATCTCTTGGATGAAGATCACCAGCAGATCACCTTAGCTTGCAAATCCTTTTCATTGCCCTGGAAAAGTCTGAAAACCTTTGCTTTTCTGACTCTGTATTTAAACCAATTTTTCTGATACTCAGATCACTGTGGATAAATTGATAGTATCACAGAGAAAGAACTAAAAACACCTGTAGAATCTCCAGCACTAACTGCTACTATGATCACCTCTCAGACTGGAATTTAGACATTAGTTTCTAGTAATTCTTACTCCAGTATCACTAAAAAATGCCTTCTCAATTTAAAAAAAAAAAAAAGCAGTGTACTCCTCAAACTGGTATAGTGTCTGAGTGCTCCAAGGACACCTTTAGGTGACCATAAATAAACCGATTGTGAGCTTTAGTTTAGAATTTCTCAGTGCTGATCAAGGAACCTTAGAAGGTACAGAAATACACAAAGCACAAGACAAAGCAGGAAAAAGCAGAACCCTATGAAAGAGTGGGTGAAAGAGTGAGTTTTAGTGACGTATTTCTACTCAAGACACTTTTTACAGAATTCCACCTCAGAGTATTTGCTTAACATTTTGCTTTTTCACAAAAAAGAAACAGAGAGAAGTTTGGCAAAGAGCAAACACACATATCATGAGGAAATTTTTCATGCTGTGGGCTGGTTTATTTTAGCTTAGCCATCCTGTGGAAAGCTCCATGGAGTGAAAACTCACAATGAGTAAACCCATGCTGAGGTTGGTGAACCTAGGGCTCAGTCCACAGATGACCAATACTCTGTGGAAATAAGAAATTTTTCTTCTGTGAAAAGTTCCACATAGAGTGAAATAATTTTTGTTATTTTTTTAGAATATAATATGTGTCAGTCTAGAACCATTTCATATAATCCATTTTGTTTCAGAGACTTGATAAAAACCAGTAATGAGAACTTACAATATCTAGGGTTATATCCAGTATGATAGCTTGCTT
Organism: Acanthiza pusilla; assembly: GCA_036630365.1. NCBI lineage: Eukaryota > Metazoa > Chordata > Aves > Passeriformes > Acanthizidae > Acanthiza > Acanthiza pusilla. Next base: position 34,622,391 of record JAXCHO010000034.1, read on the forward strand.
ATAGCTTACCATAGCCTTAAATTCACGCTGGGACTGCTCTGTGCTTGACAATTCATAACTGTGGTTCTTCAACATTTCTTGATGTGAGGCCTTTTTTTGTTTTAAATAACTCTACAAATAGCGAACACTATAAGACAGCTACCAGCAGCACTGGGGCTGTGCAGTGCCGCTTCCTGACAAGGTGTGGGTACAGAAGAGGGATCCTGGGGTGCGCTGCTGACCACGGGCTGCCCCAGGCGTCCTCTGCTTCTCCCCTCTGCCCAGCCCAGCAGAAACTGGTACTTGCCCAGCCCTCCTCGGAGCCAGTCTCTGGGCCAGACAGGATGCCAAGAAGAAAGAAAGGAATATTTTTCTGTCAGTTTACTCCACTGAGCCGCCCCTCTGGGGAGCTGGAAGCGCACCGCTGCCAGGACACGAGAGTAGGCAGACACACATGGCCAGGGCCGGGAGGAAAGGCAGGGAAGAGGGAAGATTGCTCTGTCTGGTGGCAGTTAGCTGTCAGATCAGATTAGCTGTATCATAAAACAGTGTGCTATGGCACAGCTCCAACATAAACCCAAGGCTGCAGCACTTGAGTGGGATGAGGAAGCTTATTTGTGTGCTCCCGCATTCGAGACATGATTCCACTGTGCAGTGGATTAGTGAGCGGATCTACGTAAAAAGAAATATAAAGCGAATGGAAAAAAAAACCCCAAAAAAACAACCAAACATACAAAAAGGATTATTATTTTGAGCACCTTGGGTTCTTGATCTATTTTCTGCCACTACATGCATTATCATCATGCCACAAGGGAAGAGAAAATGGGAATAGGGTTGTCTTCAACTAGTGCTGGCACCTGAAATGGTTTACACTAGTACTGTAAAACTAAACTCCAAGTACATCTGCCCTTATAACTAAACAGCAGTTACGTTCCCTGATTAGGAATGTCAATCATGCAACTGTGAGTTTATTTCTGTGGTGATTATTACATCTAGGAATAGTTCACTTTATCTAAAATGATACTGCAATTGAAAAACAATTCATGGAAAGGACAGAAATTTTTAAATTGAAAATCACGTCTAAAACTATTTAAGTTGAGGATGAGCTACTTGTATAAGCAGTGATGGATGCTGACTGAATTTCCTTAATTTGTGAACTAAATGATAGTTGCCTGCATGGATATACCATAACTCAGTGGCAAAAATATAATTTTATAATTGAAATTAATTTATATGATGTGAAAGGCAATATTATGAGTTAACTAAAGTAATTGTGCAAGATATTTTAAAATATAATCCAATATAATACCATTGTAAGAGTCCACACAAAATACTTTTTTCTTTCTCATTCTCACTCTGATTTTAATAAATAAGGTCCAAAATTAGTCTAAAATTACCAATTTTGCAAGTATATAAAAACATCATAAACAATGCATTTGTCTTAAAAAGGGAAGAATCATGTGTTAAAATAAATAGGCATTTAGCAGAGAATATGTTGGAATATGTTTGTAATGCTAATACACACATGGCTCAACAAAGAATTAAATGAACATTTTACTTTAGTGATGTGGCTTTTGAGACACCAAAAAAACCCACTAGAATATAGCCTTTCCCCAAACTTTTTACAACTGTTTGGAACAGCGTCTAGATGATCTTAAGTGGCTATTGAGCTTTCAAAATATATGGTTATTTTCTTCTCTGCTCACGCTCAACCACTCCACTTTGCAAAATACCCAGCCTCTCTTGCTATCAGTGTCATCACTTCAGTTCCACTGTTTTTCTCTCCCTTATTGCAAGTCTCCTATATCCCAAATCTTCATTTTCCCCTGTTCATTTCCCCTGTGAAGTAGTTTGATTTTCTTTCTCCATTTGCAAATAGAACACATCAAAAGTATTCATCCCTGTGTTTAAACTTTCCAGCTTCCCTCAGACAGAGCTGGACATCCTTCCACATGTGCATCTGCTTGGCATGGAATTGATGCTGTTCACACAGCAAGGCCAGGGAGGGTCAATGATGTTCCTGTCTGGAGGCGAAAGACAGACAGAAACTGGGCTGAGCATGAACTTCTGGGAAAACCTTCCTTTCAAGGAAGCAGAAGAGGTGAGAGAGCTCTGTGTTTTTCTGTCCAAAGGAAGGGCAAATGATGCTTTTCTGACTAGTTAAGAGTGAATGGCAAAGAGCAGACAATATAAGGTATATTTTCCATGTTAAATATTTCTGATGCAGATATTGAGGAGAGATGGAAAGCACCCAACTCATGAAAAGTGAGCTCTGAAACTACTATTCTGAATTTTTCTTTTGTCAAATTAAACTCTTGGGCTTTTGTTTTTAAGAGTTTGTGCATCAAATGTGTATTAAAAGTGTCTTAAAAGTTTGTGTATGAAAAATGCATTAAAAAATTAAGAGGGAGGCTTTAGGTAGTCAGCGTATAGATGCTTGTATTTTTTTATTTTAAACCATATTTTCATTCTAAATCATATTTTAGATCCACGGTGGTGAATATACATACACATTTTCAGTTAAGGATCAACTACACTTGATGCAAGAAAAACCACGGCCAATATATCTTATAAAAATGGAACAATCAAATATTTTAAAACAAGTTACATTAAGACACTTGCTATGAACAAGTATGAAAAATTCTGATATTCCAATCAGTTTCAGTTGAATATCATTGAATCATATTACTTTACAAATATTTCCTAGTAGGATTGCAAAGTTAAAATATATCACTGTGACCCCTTTCCAGAAGACATTTTAAGTTATTGTATAATATAAAATATTGCACCATCCTGAAAGTATAAATAAATAAACAAGATTTGTTATGCTAGTCACAATGCTAATGCATAATGGTCCCCACTTTTCAATTTCCTGATTATTACTTTTCCAATTTATCTAATCTTTAAAATCAAAGGCGAATTCTTTGCTGAGCATCCACCCTCTCACATTTTATTTAACTTCACCCTTGTTTCTGCTTTGTGTCTGCCAGCTGGTGTAGTTTCATTTCACTTCAATCCATTTTCTGTCTCAAAAAAAAAAAAAGGAAGGAAAGGTAGATAGATATAAAGACAGAGTTAAAGAGAAAGAGTGGAGAGAGAAAAAAAAAAAGAGAAAGAGAGACAGAGAAAAAAACTTGCAGTGGACAAAATATATCAATTAAAAATTAGGTTAAAAATAGTCTTTCATGTGCAGTGCATGTCCCTGAGCTAGATTAACATTGCTGTGAGCATGTTGCACTAGTCAGTTCATTGCCTGAGGAAAGTTTGCAGGCAAAATTCATCTGCACAGCTAGCACACTTGAAAGACTCAGGCACAGGGCTGTGTACATGGTCTGGCAACAGCAAAACACCTGCTTGAAGTTGAGACAGAATAGCAAGCTGGATGGAGTTCAAAAGAATCAAATGATAATCACACCCTGATTAACAGAAAAGTGAATTACTGTAGTCCTTTGTCAATAGCTGGCCTATTTGCATGCTATCTTGCAATGCCCAACAGGTTAGAACTTTTTAGTTACACATGGTCAAACATTAAAAAATGGAAGGAAAAAACTTTATGCCTGTGTAACTCAGTCACATTGCATGCATATTGTGTGTATTACATCTTCTTAATGCTATCTAGTCTGATGTTGGCAAGTGCACAGATAATTCCGCCCCCTGTCTTTCCTCCTTTTCCCATTCCCCCACCTACCAAATATACCAGGCAAACAACAAACAGAGCCTATAATTTTGTTTGGCACAAGTGTTTTTAGTACATTTGACAGCAAACAACTGTATATTAAACCAATTTGTTTCAGCAGATGAAAGTGAGTAATTTTTGATTCAGTCCATTAGAGCTGCTCTTGGCTATGTGAGCTTTTTGAGGTTTATCAGCAAAAAAAAACCTGTAACAAACTACAATGCCAGAACATAAAACATGGAATGTACCACCTTAATTTCATACTGGATGCCTTTTGTTTCATAATTGAGTTTTCTGTGCATACCTTGGGTTTTATTTTAGATTAGTTTCAAAACTGGATGTTGTCATGATAAAATGAGCACTTCTATATTCATATCTTTACATTGCTAATAAGGTAGAGAGGCATGTCAAAATGGAAATAGAAAACATAATAAAGCCAAATTAATACTGTTGCTCGTTGTTTTCCTTTATATTATAAATTTAATCTTTGTTCATAGGTATTTATAAAAAAAATCTTCTTTTGCTGCAGCATAAGCAAAGCCCTGCTGGACCACATCTTTCCTGTATTCAAAGAATGAGCAAAGCACAGATTGCCAATTTCCTTGGCAATGTCTCTCCTTAGCTGGAAAGAGTTGGAGAGGTAGTGACCTCATGGGATTTTTCCCCACTGTAGTTGAGATATCAAATATGTCATAGCAAATATGACACTAGCTAGTTCTTAAAAAAGTTCAAAGCTTAAGACTCTACCCACAGAAGATATTTTCAAAACCCCCACCTACACCTCTGTTATTCCAATTTAAATGTAAGAATGTTTTCATTGTACCTGTGCCTTCTTATGCTACTTATCTTGGTCAAGGAAAAAAGATTAAACTGTTTCTCACTGCAGTAACCTTCCATTTACTAGAAAACAAGTGATTTGTCTGCACTTTCTTCTGCAGCTTGATGAAGACTAGGAACTTCAGTCTTCCCCCATTAATAATGCTTTCTGAGTCTCTAAATTCCCTGTCAGTTTCCTGCATATGACCTCCAGCTGGTCCTCTCAGGGTTTAGAAGTGACACAGCAAAAGGATGATTTTAGGTGTCTTATGGATCTCCTCTTCCCTTTTCTTGTTTAGCAAGAATTCTGAATTTAGACTAATATTTGTCATGTGACACCAAATTTTTTCTGCAAAATTTTCATATAACCAGTTTTCTCCCCATATTGGTTTTACAGTGGATAACAATCTCCCTTGTTGGATAAATATGAATCTATTTTCTTTTATTTGCAGACAGTTTTTCTAGTGCTTTGTGACAATTTTACATTGTCTTCCTGTTCTCTAAAGATTTTGTGGTTGCATTACTTCCCACTCACTTAATAAACATTCCATCATCTATGTCACAAAAGGAAATCTTGAACAGGACAACAACAGATGATATGTTTGATTTTATCAGTGAACCATAATCTTTCCTATCCTTTCTTTGTTGATACTGTAGCATTTTTTAAAATATCAAGTTTTTCTAAGTGACTTGGGAAATTGTCATATGCACAACGTTAAAAGATTTCTGTCAAAAAAATATATCTACTGGTTCTGCTTTGTCCACAGGCCCTACTACTCTATAACAGAAGGAAATAGTTTGCTATTGACAAATCCATGCTGTCTGACACTCAGTTTCCCATTACCTTCCAGGTTACAAATATTTTGGTGGATTAATTTTTTTGTTCAGTAGTTTTCTGAGCACTGAAATTAAACTAGTTGATCTTTAATTCTCTTGTACCTCCTGTTAGAATGCCTATCTCATTTTAGAGATGGGCAGTCCTTCTGCACTCTCACAGTCTTCAGTATGGCTCCCACCTTTCATATTCTCAGAGATCCTTGCTAAGAGCTCTTAAATTAGGGTAGCTGAACCTTTCAGAAATTTAGGGTGAGACACATGGTCCTCACATGCTAAAGTATCTTCTAGAAAACATAAATGGCAAGTGAATATAACACAGGAAAAGGAAGGCAAAGATGAGTGTCACATTTGATGGCTGTTTAAATGCAGAGATTGCTCAGGCTTCATAATCTGGAAAAGTGTGTTGTTAGGGAAGTTTTTGGGGAAGAGATTATGAATATAGTGCTAGTACCTCCTTTCCCAAAACCATTATTGTAGCACTGACATTATTTAATGTCATTAAATATCATTTGATTTGATGTTATTTCCACAGTTTTAAATAATGGGTTGGGGGAGAATGTAGGTGTGTCTACAAATCTGTGTTACCTCAGTGACAAGCTGATCAAACAAAATGGTGCTTGGAAATAGCTAGTAGACAAGTCAGTGCTGTTACATTGATTACAAAGAACTGTGCTTTAAAAATTAGCATATGAGACCATTTTAGAATCAACGGAGTTGCCCTGTGACATAGACATCCAGACTGGCTGCAAAGGCTCAAATGAAATACCTGTGCCATGTGACTTTGGCTCTCCAACAGGCAGAAAATCCGCCAGATACCCAGCTGTTGTCTTTGTATTGGCATTCATATTCTAGATTGTATTTATTAAAGAAAATTTTATAATATTTCACATTTTGAGATCAATGCATAAAAATAGTTTTAAAAAAGTTATAAAATTTACACTTTTGCAGCCTTTGTGTAACTCTCCATAGCTCTTGAGCTATGTTACTTCATTTTTAGGAATTCAAGTGACAATTTTCATCATACTTTGGTGCCTTTCCACAAGTTTGCTATAATTTTTGAAACAAAATAAAACAAAACGGGCTTTTAAAGAAAGGTATGGCTTGAACACCTGCTCCTGACTAGCTCCAAAATAACATTTTTCTCCTCCTTTAACAATTCAGCTTATTAATACTACTTTCCTTGTCCTTATTTTGGAACTTATGGAGCAACTGACTTAGAGGCAGTCAAATGTGTCTAAAATTGGTTGTATTTATTGGTAACAACTTTTTAAATTAAATGTTGTACTGATGTGCAAAAATATGCCTCAGGTGAAGAGAAGCTTCTCTTTCTTTGGGAGCTCATTTGGGATCTTGAACTGCTACCACAGCACATCCCTGTTGTCCTTCTATGTTTTGTAACATCACATTTTTGCCCCATCCCTGGAAGTGTTCAAGGCCAGGTGAGATGGGGCCCTGGGTAACTTGATCCAATGGGTGGCATCCCTGCCCATGGCAGGAGGTTGGGACCAGATGATCTTTAAGGTCCCTCGCAACCCAACCCACCTTATGATTCTTTGATAACTACCAATAGCCCCACAAAACCATGATGGCAGAGAATTCTGGAGCAAACATGGCTACTGTGTGGCTTCTAAGTAATACTGCCATCACTATTACAAAAGGCACTGTTGCCACGAATTGCAAGACCTAGAGAAAAAGAAGAAACCTGTACACACTGTGGTATGCACTCTTTCTAGTAGTCATCTCACAATATAGTTTCCAGATTGCTTTCCTGGCCTGATTTATTTCCAGTAAATATCAATTCTCAAGTATTCAGGTGCAATGGCTTGCATTGTGACATCTGTTATTGGATTTTACTTGGAGCTGTGGCTGTGTTTATTCAAATGGGTTGAAATTATCCTAATGGATGTGACCTCTACTACTGGCATTATCAGATTCCTGTGTACACTACTTTTCCATCACTTGAAGCAAGTAATTCTTGTTTCCCCTGCCTTAAAAAGGTTTTGATTTACAACCAGGCAGGCTTTTGCAGACATGATGGGTTTGCAGTACAATATCTGGATAATGTAATTTTTTATTAAATGGCTTGACTGAGAGCACAGTGGAATGATTCAAACAGGACGAGCTGAAAATGAAGTTTCCAATGGATCAGCTTCTCCTTAGCTTCATAAAAATTTCAGATGCAGATATTTGGGTAACACAAAACATTATCTTGCACCTGTTAATTAAAAATTGTTGCTGATTATTCCAGGTTTCTTGTGCTCTGCATTTGGCTTGGGGAGGGAGTGACAGTCGAACCATGAAAATTCAGATGCTCAAGCCACTGGTCATGGATATTGATCAGATTGCACAGCTGATATGTTCACTTCTACATCTGAATGATATTTACTATTAGACTCCACTTTTAGACACCTTAATTGTGAACTTCCTTCTTTTTCTTTGAATGGATGAATTGGTCCCTGTCCCATATAACAATATCTACAGTAAGAAGGGGATAGCTCCTCTGAAGACCTTGATTGAGCCTGAGTTTGTAGATATGTGTACTGCTTTGTCAAGTCGAAGCTCAAGATCAATTTCATAGAGTCCAGAGAGGGCTTTGAACACACTTTTGAAGAGCCAGACCCACTTTCTTCCAAAGTCTTTACCCAGAAACACAGATGCAGAGACTTGTAAGGATAGTGGAATATCAAGGAAATGGCTCCTATGAAGAGGCTGTGCCGAGAATGCAAGGTCTGACCGGGAAGTGAAATTCTACGTCTTCTGCACCAGGCCAGAGGCCACAGCACAAGCCTCCGGCTGCCACAGCAAATATTCCACCATGTCAGCTATACATGGCTTACATAGGAATTCTGGATTACTGTAAACACAGAGCCTGAATTTCTCTGACATAATGTAGACACCTACCTCATCTAAGTCCAGTGTGATAACTCATTTATTTAGTGCCCCAGCTGCACTTCCTAACGTAGAGAGATTTGAAATAGTCTTATTCATTCTTTTGGAATAACATCAGAAGAGAATAAATAAATACCTTTACTTTTGAGTGGTCATAGTTTTATATTATTCCAGGTTATTTCTTAAAAAATGTGATACAATCTTCTTCATCAGAGGATATTCAATGTAACTAGTATTCAAATCTGTGTGTTGGCCTCCTGTAGGTTCACTAACCACAAATAAATATATTTTGTTGGTATCTCAGCATGCACAATAAGATCAGAATTATGACTGTGATATCTATGAAAATGCATACAGGTGTTTGAGAAAGCCTATAGCAGATTGCATATTAATGGAGTATAAGTGCATATTAATTCAACAGTATGTCTGAGCTCTAGCATGGACATGAATCCAGTTGCATATCAATCCATTCATTCCCTGAGTTCAAAAGTTTCCCCTTTCTTCCCTCCTGCATCTGCTTGTCTAGTTAAAGATAATCCCTGTCAAGATTTCTGTAATGAAGGGGGGTATCTGGAAAATCAAATGTGAGTTTTGAGGATATCTAGTTCAGCAAAGGTGGCACTTAGGATTTTCTAACCTTTTACAGATTTTTTAAATTAATTTCTTTATTAGAATTGTAAGCAAGGTGCTTCCAGTTATTTTAGAGCTAGTTCTGTATGCTTTCTGTTCATAACACCCTTTTTGGGAAGAGAGTTATGCCAATAATGGAGAAATGCATGACAAATTTATATATACAGTGTAAATCGCCATGTGAGATTTATTCACATGAATGAAGAAAATACACTCGTTTTCTTTATTTGATTATATTCAAATGAAATTTACATTGTGAAGTTTCATCTATTTTTACCATGACTGAATTTTGACCTTTTCATGTGAAAACATTGCAGCAGTCCAAGTAACCACAGGATTTTCTGTCATCACGTAGCAATAAAGTACAAATGGTACTGTGGAAATTTCTTCTTTCTTTGCATGATCACATTTACATGAATGCAAGAGTCCAAATTCTGTCACTACTCATCCTTACTAACTTTTTAGTTATGTCCTGACACCTGAGCACGGGATAAATGCTTTTAACTAATCAATTAGCAAAAAGCACTCTTTTTTATTTTTTATTTTTTTATTTTTGGTAGGGTGTTGACAGATGTAGTACACGGGAGATATGCAGATAGGTTCTCAGTTCTAAGAGACTGCGTAGAGTGAGTTCATTCTTGACACCTGTTATTCTAGACATGCAAAAGCTCTTAAGTTAACAACCAAAATGAATCAAGGTAGCATGACTGCAGTAGCTCACAGATGTCATATTTCATAAGGAAACTAATTGTTTTTCATTCTAATGTCTGTAGAAGAAAATAGGCTTAAGAAATTCAGGCAGTAGCACCAGATGATCATAAAAAAAGGGTCAAGTGAAAAGGAAATTTTTCCTTCAGATCAATCCATGCAATTGGTCACCCATGCAATAAACAAGAAAAGCTGCAAAGAATGAGAACCACTCCTGCCGGGAAAAGTAGTGCTTTCACACAATTTCCTTGCTGTTAGTCCTGCAACAGAGAAAATTTTATATTAATTTTTTCCGCCGCTAATATTCAGACAGTTGCAAAAGATGCCACTTGACCACCAACACATACCTTTCACTTTAAAAAGAAAACATTGAAAAGGAAAACTAATTAGTCACCTTTTTTCTAAAGGTACTAAATTAAACAACTACAAAAATAGAAGCAAACTAACCTGGTTGTTCTGGGATTGATATAAATAAATAATTAAACTCTTTTTTATTTTCTTTTTTTTTAAATGTTACCTACCTATTTCCTTAAGAGGTTTGTGCATTCTATTTTCACTTTCATTTTACTTGACTTTAGGAAGCACTAACCAGTCTAGGAAGAAAACCTTTCAAAAGAGATATTTATACTCAAACTTCAGAGGATAAAGACAATAGAAAGTGCAAAACTCAACTGAAATATTTTCAGAAATAATTTAATTCTCGTGTCACTGCTGACTGACAGCTCTAATAAATTCCTACATTTTAAGCAGACTTACATTTCACATGCATTTGCTCTCCGCTGCTGAGCAGAGTGGAACATCTATTGTCAAATGCATAAAATAACATTAGAAATGCAAACTTAATGTAGCCAATGGTAATGTGTTATTTAAAACTTATGAGCCTGAATAAGGGCTTATTTTCTCTAAATTGAAATTTATAGTTTCATTTTAAAGTGCTAACTTGAATATTGATGGGCTTCAGGCATACTGTTATAAAATGGGAAAGAAAAACAAAGCAAGTAACTATGAGGCATAAAGCTGCTATTATGGTAATATATGGAAACTTATATAAAAAGTGGATCTTAGTTACCTGTACTAATAGCAAAAAACATACACTAGAATTTGTGCAACTGGTATAGGGAAGTCATACTTTCCTGCAATATATGTCAAATTTAGGTTTAGAATCAAAATATTTAAACACAGATGGCTAGAGAATAGTTTTAAAATAACACCAGAAAGCAGGTGATAGTTTCATGTCTCCTTTAAAGCCTTTTTTTGGGCATTTTTTCTCCAGTTCCACTTGGGCCAGTGAAAATAAAGAACAAAGACAATGTTTCTCAGTTACTTTTTGGCACCAGATTTTCTTGACACTGGATGGTTGCACTATACATGGCCACAGGAAAGGTAAATAAATTTACATTAAACACAAATCTTCAATTTCAAAATAAAACTGCCATATTTTGTTTTTGCAGATATTCTAAATCACTGAAGATTTTTTTCCATCTCATCTGTTCTAACATATTATTGAGCCATATATACATACTTCAGATATTATACACTATGTTCAGAGCTTACAAAAATACTAATTTGAAAGTCTATAGCATTTGTCATCCCTTGACGCAAGTATTTTGCAAAGCAGTAAATAGTTTGGAAAATATCCCTGAAAGAAGTGTGCATGATGCAAAACTTTTATGATGATTAAGAAAATTATATTAGAAGTTACCTAATTTTTCTAAAAATCACAGATATTTTTCAGTTGCTGAATTAAGAAAGAAATTCAGTCTCCCAAATCAAATGCATGCAGTTCAATCCTGCAGGTGGGACCTTTCACATTAAAAATGCCAATCTCCTTAGATTGAAAGAGGTGGATTTAATTAAATACATGTGAGGACTAAGGAGAGGAACATTTTTTAAACAGCCCAGACCAAGAAAAAACAATCATAGAATGACAGAATCATTTGGGTTGGTAGGAGCCTTAGAGATCATCTAGTTTCAATCCTCCTGTCATGGGCAGGGACACCTTCCACTATCCTAAGTTGCTCAGGGCCCCATCCAACCTGGCCTTGAACACTTCCAAGGGTGGGGCATCCACAAGTTCTCTGGGCAACCTGTGTCAGTGCCTCATCACCTTCACAGTAAAGAATTTCTGCCTAAAATCAAGTTCATTCTTTAATTCTGATTTGGGTGTAGCTAGGCATCAGGGCTGTGCCTGTATGCCTTCTCAGTTCACTTGGATCATTAATCAGTCACATGAAGAGTTGAGATAATATATTGGGTTTTGACTTGAGGTCTATTTGAAGCTACGTGATAGGTAGAACATTTCCAATTAATTATTCTACTATTACAGAAACCCAGGTGGTAATTTTTGTTCATTCTCAACATTCCTCAAGGTAGCTCTTGCTGTTTCACATCAGATTATTACACTTAAATATGTTGATTATGAGTGTGAGTAGAGTGTCCCAAAGGCCATTTTCTGTCATTTTTGCTGAAGAAAAGATTAAATCTTCTATGAAAGCTGTTGTTGCATGAACAGCATCTACAATAATCCTTTCCATGGAGTTAAGATATTTAACAGATGATCTGTATGTAGTTAAAACTGTATACAAATGTAGGATTGTAGCCAGCTGAGTAAAAACAATAATTTGAGGTACTCTCCCAATCCAGCTAAAGATGATGCTGTAAGAGTCCTCATGATGGAGACTCCTTTTTCCAGAACATCTGTCAAACATTCTGTTTAGGAGATTTGGTTCCCTATATGAATATTACCCTATACCAGAGCATCATTTACTGTCACCTACTATTCTAGTAATATATATTAAGAAAGAAGATAAATTAATATTTTTTTAAAATATTACTTAATTGTGGGACAGAAATTCCTTAACTAATGTAACTTAGAGACAATGAGAATTGCCATAGAGTTCCTTGGTGCACAGCATGGACTCAAGGTCTTCTTCTGGTTTAGAATAAGATTTTGCCAAATGTGAACACGCTTAAATTTGCCTTATTACTGGTCAAATTTATTCCACCTAATGGTAATGTGAGCTGTTCCTTGTTATCAAACTATTTCTACAAATGGTTCTCAAATTATTTTAGAAGTGTTTTACTAAACGAAAATCTTGTGTGATAATTGTATGCCTGGGAAAATTCTGAAAATGCTTAATTTACAAACATATCATTTAAAACGTCAACTCTAGGTGCCAAATCTATTAAGTTCTGCTCAAAATATTCATTTGCCTTCGGTGATCTTTCTTAATAGAGGAAAATACAAGCAGAAGGATACTCTAAGTAAAGACACCAAGTTCAGGAAGGTAGTGATGACAGACCTGCTCCAAAAATTGTAAACTATATCCAGTCTCCTGTCTTGTTTTATGAGCACTGCCAGCTCAGCTGAGCACTTTACAGTAAGTTATCAGATAGTGGCTAAGGTAAGGTAAATTTTGGTCCTTCAGATCAATTAATTATGTTCCTATCTGGAGGATACAAAGAAACTTTTTTTTTAATTATAATTTTTTTTATTTTATTTTATTTTTATTTTCTGGAGAAGGCTCCAGAAAGACCTTATTCTTAGAGTTCAAAATATTCTTTCTACCAAGTTCAGGAAAAAGGGCAACACTTTTAAATGGAAAGAGGGTAGATTGGACATAAGTAACAATTTTTCTTATGATGGAGGTAGTTCGGACACTGGAGCAGGTTGCCCAAAGAAGTTGTGAATGACTTATTATTTGAGGTATTTGAAGTCAGGTTGGATAGGGCTTTGAGTAACCTGATCTAGTGGAAGATGTCCCTGCGTGTGGTGGGTGGGTTAGATCAGATGGCCATGAAAGATTGCTTCCAGCCCAAACCATTCTATGATTCTATGAATTTTTGGTATGATTTTATAATTTCAAAAATTGCATGGAAATACTGGGTTCTCTATTAGCAGACAGTGCAAATACAAGTGCTTAGTTTCTCTCTCGTATTTCTATAGAGTATTCACAAATACAGGAGGTTCCAGAGCTCTAAGGGAGCAGTCTAGTAAGTGGACAGAGCCTGGCTGCGTCAAGCTTGTAGAAAAAAATACTTTCTGATAAGCATTTGCCAGAGTGCAGTAGAAAATAGTAGAAAATTGTTGAAAGGGTCTAAGATTTACATGGAATAATTAGAGTTTATGGTTACTTTTCAATCAAAGTACTTTAATGCCACGATACGTCTAATTTTTGGCCTACTCTAACTTAAATTTGATGGCAAATACAGTGTCATCACTTGGCTTCGGTTAGCATTGATCTGACTGCTGTTGCTGGGAAGGTTTTATCACTCAAACAGTATTTGATAGAATCCAATGGAAAATACCTTTCTAGAGTTTATTTTCAGATGAGACATCTAACATTTTTTGTTTCTCTCTACCCTTTCTAGATTGTTATCTTTTATTAGGACTGCACAGGCACTGTCAGAAACTCGGAAATTTTGCAATGATCTCCAGAAGCACAGGGAATGGTCTGCTGTCACCTTGGCTTGGTCCCTGCTTGCTGAAGTTTCAAAAACCAGAATTCAGTCTTTTGTCACAGCCAATAGTTCTTCCATTTTGATGCAGAACATTTCTTAAACTACCACTGGCAGTCTGATTCTTAGATCTTGAAGAGCATAGCTCACTTGTGCTGCAATATGTGAGAAATATTTGGTTTTAATACAGGTAGAGACAGATTCTAGAAATATGAACAGATTGTAAGTTGGAATACAAATCTCCATAAAGTTTGCAGCATTTCCAACTTTCCAATTTTTAATTCCAGTTCATTCTTAACTAAAAAAAAAAAAAAAAAAAAAAAAGCCTTTGATAAAGCCTTTTGAAAACTATGCTTTTTAAATAGCTAAAATGCCTGTAATACATCATAACAATGAATTTTAAAGAAGTATTGGTTTATGCCGGGCCAATGGAAAGCAAGCTAACTTCAATACATTGTAATTGCAATTTGTGTAGCTGGCTTCTTTCGTGACCTACTGAAATATTTATAGTGGACAGAGAAAAGAGGCAGTCACAACTGCAAATTCCTGCAGCTGGGGAGATCTCTGTCACTGTGGGCTTCACTGAGACAGCTCTGTCCTAATTTCATCTGACTTTGAATATGTGCAAATCACAAGAAAATGTGAACTGACTACAGATTGAGAAAATCAGCAAAGACAGAAAATCATTTCAGAACACAGTGTTATCAATATTTTACTTAGTCAGGATTAGATAACTTCTTCAGAAATTTGCAACCCTAATTTCAGGAAATTTATACAATATCCTTAAAGCAGAGATGAATAAAGAAAATCTATGTAGAAATTAAGGATGCTGTTTGTTCATGTTGATTCACATGACAAAAAAGAAACAATTGTCTAAATTTGTCATAGGTGGACAACAAAAAGCTTTAATATGAATTGTTATAAATAATGTCTAAAGGCATTTATAATATGCTCTGCTTCCTATGTGCTGTATACTAATATCTTCTGAAATCATACTTGGAATTCATTAACACTGACATGACTGTGACCTTGAATTCAATGATCAATGTCGTGATACCATTAAAGTCTTTCCTGATACCCAGAAGCAAAAGGGTATGCTTTGTTCCAGCCTCAATCATCTTCTAAAATCCCCATGGTGATGGCTTAAAAGTTTGGGATCTTTTAATGTTTCTTTTAGTTTTAAAGGAAACAGGAAGTAGTTGGCAACCTTGACCTTTGTCAGTCTGAGTTCCCAATTTGATTTGCTCAAGGACAAATAAGGCCTCTTCATACCAAAATCTTTTCTGGATATATTGTTCTGTAATAAATTTTCACTTGACTAGAGAAAGCAAACAAAACTATCACTTAGCCTTCATCTTAATGGGGTAGGGTAACTGGCTGAGTGCAAATCCATTGTGCTGGATCACTTTGATTGTGGATGTCGGCAATACCTGAGATGGCTGGGGTAATACAGGAAAATATGTTAAAGAAATGTCAAAAGGTTTTGATCAAATTAAAATGTCTAAGGCATACTCAAGGCAATCAGCTTCAACACAGAAGTTCAAAATACAGAAGAGCAACATGCTGGGGGGTGGTTTTCTGTTGTTTATTTTTTTACGTTTTCGACGAATGATTGTGTACCTACTTAGCAAAAACTATCATTGTTTATCTTGTCATCTCTGCACACAAGGCCTGCTGAATTTCCTAATACAAAAAAACATAAATTAATAGGGAATTTTGCCATCAGTCTTAGACATCTGTCGGGTTTTATGAATTTTTTATAAGAGGTTGCATAGTTTTTCTCTTACAGCTTACCTTTACCAGTGAATTTTTATTCTGTGGTAATATTTAATCTTTTCAATATTCTCTGTAAAAAGGCCAAAGAAATCTAGCTGTATTTGTCAAAGAGCAAGCTAGTGTTAAGGCAATGCTATGTATGCATCTGAGTTACCTTTGTTCTTTCTGTGTCTTAGAAAAAATATTCTGTGAAAGGATACGCAGGAATTTTGCTTGAAGAAAGCAATAGCTGTTTCCAGAAAACACTGCTGAGTTAAACCTTACATTAACTGAATGCAAAACTTTGATAAGTCAGAATTAATAGTTTCTAGTCAACTTTCAAAGAGATAGTACCACATAAGTCTTCCAATTAAAAAGAAAATTAATGCATACAGAAACCATTATAAATAGCATCAAATATAGCAAACCATATTTGGAATACTTTGATTAAATTTTAAACTAAATCTGTTGGTAGGAATTACTGATGATAATATGTCCCTCAAAGTTCCTCTTTTCATCGTGATTACATATATTCAAATATAAAGTATTAACATTATATTTACATTGCCATATTTTTAGTACATTACACTTAAACACATTCCCCTCTGATCTTGTCCAGGAGTTGAAGTCTTAGGCTTTGTGTATGGTAGATTGATTTAGAAATTGAGTCAAAATTCCCTCTGAAAAGTTCAAAAATCTCTCACCAAACATCAAGGCAGCAGCCTCCACAGCTCTCAGAGCTCTCAAGTTTGCCCTTCGCTTCCAGGCAAATGCCAAACATAACCAGAATGGGATGGTATGTAAGAGACGTCCAGTGCTCCCAATGGGCATCTCTTTGGGTCCTGAGTGGAGTCACAGAGCTCATTTCTTCCTCAGAGTTGAGTACTGACCAGGCAGGTCCTGTCAAATGGTTCATCTGCAATAAAATCTTCTTATACAATCTCAGGAGCAGCCACTGAGCCAGCCAGAGCAGTAACTATTGCTGGGTTTGCCTGGGCCCTCCGAGCAGGGCAGGGCAGGGCAGGGCAGGGCAGGGCAGGGCAGGGCAGGGCAGGGCAGGGCAGGGCAGGGCAGCATTGCACACCACATGTGTGTAAAGACATAGAACATCCCAGCTGAACGCTGTGTCTCTGCCTAGTGCTTCACACACTCTCTTTCTCTGGGCTCAGGCATATGGTGTACATTTCCATGCAGTACCTTTCCTTACATTACTGCTGCAAAACAAGTCACAATGCCAATGATGCGGGTTCCTTTTGAAATGCAAGGAGCAATCTTCAACCAACAGCATAAACCAATTTAAAAGCTGTCTCACTTCTTCCCTTTAAAGCAAAAAAATAACAGAACAGATTCTTTCCAGACCATTTCATTCTTTTTTGAGACAGAGAAATCCAGCTTCCATTATCACCCATTATTTTAATTTGTGACTTTGCTCTTTTTCAGGAAGACCCTTCTTTATGGGGATAAAAGTCACAGATGGCATAAAGAGATTTGGCGCTGGAATGACAATTAACACAAGTGTAATTATTAGTTCAGAGACATCACCGCAAATCTACTTGATACCCAGAAGCAAGACATACTGAAAATAATATATTCATCATAAATATTGCCATGTGCAGAACAGAGGAAAGGCAACCTAATCTCTGACTTGCCTCAGCAGCATACTATATTTTTTCCCAAATCAATGCTCCCTGTGGCATCCTCTCTGTATTCCATGTTGATTTGTTCAGCTTACACTCTTTGAATTTCCTAATAATGACTGAATAGTGGATGAGTGTTTTTGATAACTTGGTTGAGAGCTATCTTGCTGGTTAGGAGTGTAACAACCTTCTGAGCTGCCCAACTTCTGAGTTCTGCAAGAGATTTAGGATGATGATTGTGATGGTGACTATTTCTAGGCTAATCTTTAAAGCTTTCTTGAAAAAAAAAAAAGAAATAAAAAATAAAATAAAAATAAATAAATAAATAAATGACTAGTGGTAGGGAGGTGGGAAAAATAACAGCAGTGCTCAGTCCTGTAATCACAGCAGTGGCTGCCCCTGTCCGTGTCTAATGTAAGGGTTATGGAATATCATAATCCCTTCTCTGAGCTCCTTTACAGCAGCAATGATGACTAAATTTCTTGTGTCTTATCACACTGTCACAGACTGGAACTAGGAGAAGGAACTCTGAAGAAAACACAGCATGAAAACTGGAGAGCAGATGATCAGATTAGCTGCTATTGGATTTGTTAGCAGGGCCACAATCTGACTGAAACAGGCTCGATTCCGAGGCCCATGGAGATTTAAACCATCGGCTCCCCCCCTTGCCCCTTATCCCTATCACACCATTATTTATTTTTTTTAAATATATATCCCTCTTCTCCACAAAACACACATCCTTTTACCTATTTTAAGTCATCTTCCAAGAGGATGAGGTTAAGAGTTAACACTTCACAGGTTCCAGTGGTATCAGATGAGTTGATGGATTTTGAGTAAGAGGATCCATCAAAAATACCACACAAAAAAATCCCCAAATAAGACTGAAATGCAGCCTTCCTTTACTATTTAGTGAGATTTTCTCCATTTTACAGGGCTTCTGCAATGGCACTTTACAGAGGTCTGCTATAATGTGTCCACTTGTGCTGCCTACATGATCCTTAATGTAGATTACATACCACCCACAGTCGTGCGGTGGGAGGAACACAGTGAGTTTAGCCCAGTCAGGATGGGCTAGATCCAGTCCTGGTGATAGTAGCTACAAACCTTACCACACTAGCTAAAAATTTAGTTTGATGATATGCAGCAGTTACTGGTTTATAAAACAAAATTGAATGCTATATTGTTTAAAAAAGCTGTTCTTTTGTTCATGATGTATAGTAAATGTACTACACATACAACTTTATATATCAAGTCAAGTTGCAAATTAAACCAGTTAGAATATTGTAGGGTATCCACTGGAACAGAAGAATTATACATACAAAGAATTATACATACAAACATACAAAGAAGAGTTTAAAGAAATCTGATAGAAGACGTACTTTCTCAAAACGTATGAAAACTTGTATGAAAGAAGCTCAACTGTACAGCAAAGTGAAAACTTTTGTGTACAACAACAATTAAGCAACTACAACATTCAAGTTTTGAATTCTGCAGAGAGAGATTCATAATGCACAAAAATGAACACCTGCCTAAATGTTTTCACAGTTGGGGTTTTAGTTTTCAGTTTAAGATGCAAAGCATGTTTCTATTCTTACTAGTGCCAAATACAATATTTTCCAAATAAATCATCACAAAGAAAGAAAGATATATTGAAGTCCAGCTCTGTAATTATCTTGATGAAATGCTGTATTCACTAGAGTGATTGTTAGATACCTAAAAGGACTGCAGGGCCAGGATAATATTATATTTGAGTGATAACTCCGCTATGTTTTGAATTTAGACTATTTGAGCACCCTAAAACCTGCATTTCACTCTCCCTCAAAAATCTGCTTCCTTGGTAGAATTTGTGGTTCCAATTTAAGGTCATTTCAGTGAGGGTTCTTGAGTTACAGAGATTCTGTAAACTTTATGAGATATTCATTTATATAGATATGGATTTATTGCAAAGGCATTACAAGAGTTTTGTTCTTTGAAGCTATGATAGAAATAGAACCTTCATTAGCTTCCTGTCTTTTACCAAATATTCTTCCACATAACAGTCAAAACACCAAAGAACTCTATCTGCATAACCTACGGCATTCTTGCCATCTGTATTGATCTGTGCAAAACAATTTATTCATTCATTCAAGACAATGGAATATTTCTATTTTTCAAGAGGACTACTTGATGTGCTAATAAGACCTCACCCAAAGTCATTGTCTTTGCCACAACTGATCCCTGAGTATACAGCCCTCACCTCCAGATACTGTGGTCTGATTAGCCATTATTTATGCGATGACAAAGAAGTAGGATAAAAACATTTTTAGATATCATAATGCTGAATATCCTAGCTGAATTTCTTTTGAACAGATAGGTGCTATTGAGGAGAACCACTTCACACTCACTGTTTTGCATTTCTGAAACAGCTGATATAATTGTTTGTAAATGTAAGATGTTTTGTTTTGGAAGGGTTTTTGAGACCATGGATGTTTTTGTAACATCCGTGAGATGTTACACTGCAAGGTGGTTGAAGGAAATGGTTAGATCAAATTAATCAGAAACTTTGCTAGAGCATTACTCATCATAATTACTGAGATAAAAAGGTTTGCTTTCTTTACAGACCTTTGTCTTATTCTGGTATATTCTTTTGCCAAATAATAGTGTCAGCACAGTATCTGAAAGACTTGGGGTTTGGGATCCTTTGGTTCTGTTTTGTTTGTTTGTTTGATTGATTTTTAATTTAGATATTTTCAGAAACTATCATGCAACCTTTATGGAAGTAAATCTTATACCTAGATGCAAATTATGTTTGTGAAAACTTCTTCCAAAGTCCATTTGAAAACTAAAGTAGTGTGTTACAGCAAAGTCCTCCATGACCTAAAGAGCTATAAGTTGTTGCACCTCAATGAAAACTGAGAGCTATAGACATTTTCAAATCTGTCCACATTTTCATGTTTTAAAGCCTTATTTTGCCACCAGGGTTCACTGAAATTTGTGTTTATACAAAAAAGTCCTCATGCATTTAAAAATTTTGTATTTTACATAGCTGTTAATTTTTATTTCTCCCAGAAAGGATCTTTCTTGCTTGCAATTGCCTCTATCACTTTAAAAGAAAAAAAGGGTACTGAGAACAGGGGTTTTAACAAGAATAATCAAACTTCTGGAGAAGGGCAAAAGGAAAAACCTTTTTTCAGCCTTTCCTGTTAAGCTATCAATTTAAAATCCCAGAACTTTTCAGGTTTAATTCTATACCAAAACCAAAATTTGAGAAATAGTTTTATTGTTTATGTTAGTCTGAAATAATTTAAGGAACATTTGCTTGACTTCTGCAACTTTCTTTTTACTTGTGTGATGAATGTAATAAAGAATACATAGTTGCCCAAAAGGACATATGAAATATAAAGAGGAGACCTTTAAAACCTGATGATGAAGAATCATCACAGTAGAACCTGAAATCCTAATGAACTCTGAAAACCTCTTCAGTCTATAAGACCTTAAAACACATCCAAAACACTGATTGTTCAGAGAAATTAAGATACTAAGATACTGCCTTTGTAATTAATCTACCCATCTCCTTTTACCCAGAATAAGATGAGACTAAACATAATAAGAAATTTTGACCTCATAGGGTCGGTCACTCTGATCAATAGATATGTAAAGCAAGGAAATGCATGTACAAGGTACTCCAATATGGTAAAGTGCATATGGTTTACATCAAGCTGTCTTCAATCAAAAGAGCAAATTTATTTGTCAGGAAAAAAAAATGGATGAAAAAATTTTTAACTCAATCCAATTGTTCATCCAAACTACAGAAGATTAATATTTTCACCATGTTCTGAAAACAATATGAATTAAATATTACACAGCAAAAAAGTTGTCACATAATATGTTTTAAAAAGAAGTCAGAGGAAATATCCACACCTATTCTTCTTAACAGAAGCATAGTGAAATTAAGCCAATCTCAAGCCATTTTAAGCATAAAAAAGAATTCTGTAACATAAAATTCTCAATATGTAAAGGTTTTTTGGACTTTTTTTCATTACTCTCAGAGTGAACAGTGTTATTATTTCATTGCATCTATCTTCCCTCTCATTAGGAATTAGTTACAGGTCATAGAACTATTTGGACTTGTACCATCTCCCACATCTGAAAAATAAGAATACCCTGACCACAGAGTTACTTGAGTCAACCCCTCTAAGGTTCACTTTATCTTGAATAAATAAATAATGTTTAATTACTTATAGAGAGTGGAGTGAATTATTCATAGAAATAATTTCTCTAACAACAGAAGTAAGAAACATCTCACATGTCTTTCAGTGTAATGGAATGACTGGAGAAGTCATTACCTCTCAGCATATCGCAGTCACGCACAGTCAATAAGTTAATTTCGCATTGGATTTCTTGGACCTCTCTAAGTACAGTCCTTCCTGGATGAGTTTTTAGTTTTTTCCTCTTTTTCAAGATGAGAGTATATAATTCCTCCTTTCTAGGCTATGTCCTGGATGTCAGACAAGATAGATCAGTCAGAGTTCACCTCACAAGGTTTGGCAGTGCTTTCCTGGGAGTAATGCCAGTGACAAGATGACTATGTAACATTGTAATTTTTTCAGGTGAGGAGAAAAACTTATTTAGAGGAAACCAACCTTTAAACAATGGATGAAACTGTATTCTTTTTTGGCTCCTGCAGTACCATCATGTGTATTGGCCACTTGCCAGCATCTGTTAAGGTGCTTTCAATTGCCTTATCCGCATCACAAACTTTCTCAGAGCATTTTTCAGCTGATCTGCCTCCTTCGATTTCTAGAGCTTTACCTTTGATGAAGTAAAACTTCTAGAAACTTACAGATGGAATAAAAGCTCCTGTAGCTAGTAAGCTTGTCCACTGCTTTTTAAATGCATTGACATTCTTCTCTCAGAATCCATCACACTTTTTTTTTCAATATATTTTTGATAGATATTTTCAGATAGGAAAGTCTTGTAGCACACAGAAAGACAATTTTACAGTAAAAACCCCCTTGCTACTATTACTATGGCAATGTCATAGCATGAGTCTGTGCACAGAGTGAAGCAAAGGTGCGCACTACTCTGTCCCTGTCAATGGCAATAAGTGGTTGGCTAACGAGGAGCATGGAAACAAAGTTTTTACAGATGCATTGACAAGTACTCTCTCAGCCCTCAAAACCTTGCATTTTAGAGACTTCCTGAACATGGTGGTGTCCATGTTTCCACTAATTCTCAAAGGAGTTCTAGTTTATCAATTTTTCCAGTGACCCCTTGCATTCCACTAAACTTCCAGCACCCGCAACATGTAGTATGTTCTCAGAGAGCATTACCTTTAAACTTTCATAGACCTCTGTATTGAAAGTGGTAGTTTAAACTCTCTTTATGGTTTATAAAGAGTGACTGTAAAGAACTACCTTAAAGGAAGTCTAGACAACTCAGAGTCAAGGTCTATGCTCTGAACATCTAAGTTAGTTAAGATGAATGCCAACCTTTCTGCCAGTTACAGTTCTTCTGGGGCAGTGTCAGATGGAACAAAATTAATCAATCTTCACAACTGTTCCCAGTTCCCAATAAAATACAGACTAAACTTCTAGAAAAGTCAATATGGAATTTCAAAGGGAATCATATCTTTATAAATTCCATTGATTCAAAAACATTAAAGTCTCTCTTCTCGGAAACTATTGTCAGTACATTAAAGGTTGGTATCAGTGTTCAGAAAATAAAATCTTCCTACAAGAAAACCCCAGCTGAATGGCCACAGCATATGCCTCAAATGTTCAGTAATTTGTCCTATGTTTTTGTTTCTTTATATAAAAACCACAGCCTATTATATTGTGTATTAAGTTCAAATGATCACAACTGTACAATGCTTAACATTTGTTTACACACCAGGAGTTCTAATATCATGTTCCCAGTGTCTTGCTAGATTTTCAATATAAATATGGCATTGATAATATTATCTGGGTATCCATAAATTTGATTTTATAAGTGTATCTCTTCCTAGACTAAGAAATTATTTTTTTAATGTAATATTTATCTATGTGAAAATGTCTTAATTTCAAATTCATTGTCTGACAATCAATATGAAACCCATTCTTCACTCCAGCAAAGAAGATACAGTTTCTGAATACTCCAGAATAAATCTACTTTCTCCATTGTAAGACAAAGAGAGAGATTTAGCAAGGTCTGAAAAAGAAATTGGTTTTTAAGTTCTGGACAATGTCTATTTTTTCCAGGTTTTCAATTATAATTCAAGTTGAGTGGGTCATTTTTACTTACATATCTTTCGTTGGAAAATGCTCAATCAAATAAAAGATCCCAGTACTATTGCCCTAGTTTCTCTGAAAATAATTTCTTGAGAAGGACTTCTGCCTAGTGAGGGTGATGACATCCTGATTATAATTGTCAGGGTCATGGGGTCACCACCAGCCCTGACTGTCCCTGCTCAGCCCCCCAGGACTCCCCCGCCTTGTCCATGGCCCCGTACCCCACATCAGCCCCCCAGAGCTGCCAGCCCCTCCTCTAGCAATGCTGCAGCAGAACCAGTCTGCAGCTGCCCACAGCCCTTCAGGTTGGTCTTTTCCTCCCCTTTTTTTCTTTATCACACAGAAGGAGGTCCATGTGGGCTGCACCTACACTGCGGAGTAGACAAAATACTGTAAAGGAAGTGTGTCAGGGGAGAGACAGAGAGAGAGAGCAAGAGAAAGAGAAGGATGAAGGGAGAAAACAAGATAGAGAACAAGAGGGAGAGAGAAATTAGACAGAAGAGAGGAGAAGTAAGCCAGGGGAAAAAAAGTGAGAAAGGAAAAAAGAACGGGATGGGATGGGGAGATAAAGACCGGATGAAAGGGATGGAAAGAAAAAGAAAAAAAGGAAGAGTGATAAATGGGCAAAAAGAGAAAATAAGAGCAAAAATAAGACAAATAGGTAATCAGGAGGCTACAGCAATAGTACCAAAAATTCAGGAAGGATACTGCAAAATATGAAAAAGTAGAAACTTATTGGAATAAGTCCAGTGTAGAGCCACTAACTTGCTCAAAGAAATGGAGCATACCTTTTATGAAGACAGACTGAGACAGCTGGGGCTGTTCAGCTTGGAGAAGAGAAGGTTCCAGAGAGAATTTATAGCACCTTCCAGTGTTTACAAGGAGAGCTCACAAGAAGGCCAGAGACACACAAGGGCATGTAGTGATGGAGAGAGGGGCAATTCCTGTCAGCTGAAAGCAGATTTTATAAATTAGATATTCAGAAGAAATTCTTTATGATGAGGGTGGTGAGGCACTAGAAGAGGTTTCCCAGAGAGGTTGTGGACTTCTCATACCTGGAGGTGTTCAAGACCAGGCTGAATGGCACTCTGAGTAAACTCGTCTAGTGAAAGGTGGCCTGGTCCATGGCAGGGAGGCTTGAAGTAGATGACCTTTAAGGTCCCTTCCTACCCAAACTGTTCTATGATTCGATGAGTTCAAGAAGCAAGTATAATGAAGACAGTGTTAGTTGAAAATATTTCTGAAAAATATGTAGCCCTTCAGAGAGACTTGCCTGCAAGGACGAAATCCTGGCTAACCCTTTTAGCAAAACACCACTCATTGTTTTGTTCCAAACCAAGTCACTCAAGTCCTTTTCATCAAGAGGACAAGAGGGTTAGAGCTGGTGTCCGTATTTTATCCCTCAGACTATTGAGTACAATGTGGGGGTTTTAATTTTTCAGCAAAAGGTTTCTCTGAGAAGCTTGAATATAGGATAAATTTTATGCATTATAGTATTGTTGTGGGCATCTGTCAATTTTACAAACTGACCTTTTTTTCCGTTCCTTTGAGCATGTTACTAGAAGTACACTAACAAGAAAAACAGTAAATAATAAAAATTAATAGAAGTTAGAGCTGTTCAAGCTACTGGTACTAAACTTGAGAGTATGTAGAAAAAAGGTAATTGTCAGTTTAATAAGAAGACACAGCACACTTAACCCACAGACAAAAAATATTTCCTACAGAAGGAACAACAGGAGAAAGGGCTGCCCACAGAAAATTTATAAATGGAAGTTCTTGCAATGAAGCCTGACTTTTCCCCTGAAAACTCATCCTATCTTTTGGAATGAGTGCTCTCACTTCAGAAAAAGTTGACCCTCATTTTTCTCAAATTTGTTTATCTGAAAACTTTTACAAATAAGAGCATATGCAGTAAGCTCAAGCAAGCCCCACAGGCTTCTCTTACTGGGGCATTCTTCTGCCCATCAGAATTAGTATATCTACACCTGAGAAGGCTGTCCTGCAGTTTGCAGATTAGGCTATTTTGCAAAGAGTATAAAATTCCTTGTATGTCCAAAATACTAAAATGAGACAGATAGTCTCATTTTAACCATTTTAACCATTGTCTAACACTTTAACACTTTAACCATTGTCTAAAAGGATTCTCAGTCAGGTTTTTTTTTCCTTACTATATTCTGTGAGCCTCTAAGTAAGCAATTTCTCATGTTTACTCCTTTTTAGCTGAACTTTGTGTCAGAACATAAGGTCTTGACCACATGCAGTTCAAATACCAAATTAACTAAATGGATTAGAAAGCAGCCTAATGAAAACTGTGAACCATGTTCACTCTTACTTCAGATTGCAGAGGAGAATCCACCAATTAGCTAAATTAATACTGATGGATTCTCTGCCAGTATTTCACCCATTCTGAAAACAACCTTGAAAATGTGAATTAGCATAATTTGATCAAATCTTGTCTTACGTTGTTTGCAGACTGACTGAAAAAATAGTCAAATACTGTGACCATTGAACTAAGTTCCCAAAACTTCTGAAAGCTCTGCCAAGGTCATTTTAATACCTCATTCACCTATCCTAGAATTTACCATAAAGGTTTAACTCAGGTAGGAGAAATGACTGAATTTAGGTCAGATTCATCTCTCATCCTGGCCAAGGGAAAAAATCCAGCTATTTCACTCCTGATCATTTTGACCACAACATTAATCTTAATTTCGTATCCCACAATTCTAAACCACTGCTTTGCTTATTTTGGAAGGCAAGCCATCCAAAAGAAAACAACAAGAAAACAGATCCCCTACTGATAGTCACTGAAACTAAATGGAATTATGGTGCAACTTGCTACACTGAACACAGTATGTTCAGTACAGCTCTGGCTGCTTATTTATCTTCAGGTTACTGCTCCTCAAGTATATCTTTCTAAGAGCAGAGGAAGTTACAAGTTGGTTTTGGATTATTTTTTTTTCTGTACAGAGAAGTGCTCCATGAATTCTGTCTGTTTGTCCCACAGCAGGTATATATTCATGGACCACTTGTTCTCAAAACTGTTTGCATTTAAGTTTTGTCTCACCCATTCTTCCATTTAGCTACCAAAAAGAAGACAGCTGCCACCTGTCACATGGTCTGTGGCTTTCCCAACGCCCTGCTCGCTGCCTTCTTGCTAGCTCCAGATGGGTAGGTGCAGCTAGGAACAGGGAACAGGGTTCGAAGCACAGCAAAAATTTTATGGCTTTTCATTCCCGTGGAAGCGGCACAGGCACAATCAACACAACTTCCAGTTACTTTATAACACCTCAGCCTCCGACACTCAGGCCTGGGTTTGGGTATTGCTGCTTCTGGACTTCTAGAGATCATTGAAGATACAGCTCTACCATGGCCAGGATAGGGATCTTCAAGTAAATACATATTTTAAAGGCAAATCAGAGGTCTGAGCAACACCGGCTGTATTTTTCCCCATTTTTACTGATATAGCTATATGAATATTCATGTGGTTAGATATGGCTCTTGTGAAAGATTTCAAGGGAGAGCATGTTATTCGTGAAAGCCATAACCTGTACAAACACAGTTTGTATTATTCAATACAAATTGAATAATCAATTAATTGAATTGTATCATTCCATATAGTTGTTGTGTTGCCTTCATTTTCCATGTTCTTTCTCCCTTTGGTAGGATGCACAGCCCTTTGTATCACCTGAG
This sequence comes from Acanthiza pusilla, assembly GCA_036630365.1. Lineage (NCBI taxonomy): Eukaryota > Metazoa > Chordata > Aves > Passeriformes > Acanthizidae > Acanthiza > Acanthiza pusilla. The sequence continues at coordinate 34,649,714 of JAXCHO010000034.1, forward strand.
ATAAATGTCATTCCTGGGAAGGCCATAATGTTATTTTTTGAAAATTACATGGCACAGATGACTAATTTTTCTGAGCACAAATAGTAATGATTTAAATTTTGGTGCTCAGCAAATCAGAAAATAATAGGTATCATAGGGATCTTAATGCAAAACAACACTCATTTCATACTGTATTTCTATCAGACTCTAAAGAGATACATGCTGTTATTGCTAAACTGTTCTTCAATGTCTTACAATTTGTGTTGCTGAAGCAGATTAGAAAGAGAGTGTCCAGGACAGGAGGGCCTGTCAGCAATGAACTGTGCCTTGTGTGAGTTTAGAGTCTATAATTCATCTGTAGCCTTGAGAAGCACTACTTTTGGAAGTAGTATCTGGACTCCCAAGACGCATTTTTTCAAAGAGACTAAATTCAGTTCAAATGCTAGTAGCCCAAGAAACACAAGGAATTGTTTTATTAATTGTATTGGCATTAATTTTAATACATGTGCTTCTGGGGAAAATCCTCAGCTCCTGAATCTCTTCTTTGATAATGGTTTCTGTCAGTAACACCTTTACTAACTGCTATTGACATCAAATCTTCCAAATTTTCACCCATCTTTCATGGTAGTGCAGCCACCACAGTGCTACACTGTGCTTCTTTAACCCAACAAACTCATCAGATCAGCCATTTCTGGACTGGTCACCTTGAATATTTAAAAGGGTTTTGACAAGGTTAAAGCACTTCACCAAAGGTTATGTATTAGGCAGAGCTCTGTAATGAGTGCCATGTGCACATCATCTGTCCCTGGGCAGTTCTGGGAATTAGGGTTAGAGGAACCAGTTCATTGATAATCTGTTCCTTCTTGCTTGTCTGGAGCCTGTTGACCCTCCCAGCACAATATTTATAAAAGTCATTGCATTTCTCTGCAATTTTAGAAACACATCATGACGTCCATATGAGACAGGAAAGAACCTTAGATCTAAATAATTTCATTGAATAGCTCTTAGTCTGTGAATTTTTCATAAGCCATTCATAACTACTTGAAATTTGTGCTACTTCAACTACTTGACTATCCAAGAAGACAGAGGTGATACAGTTTGCTTTTGTTTTTATAACTGCCTGAGTCAAGTTGCTATACAAATACTCAATTTTGGACCCTGAGTATGCCTATGACATTCTGTATCTATGAGTATACTGAGCAGTATTCCTGTTTGACACAGTATTTATGAAAAAATGACATCAAGAGATCATGTGAAGAGATGAAACATACAGAATTACAATGAAATACTTGTGGAATTTTCCTTTTACAGATTTCACCTAGCCTTAACCTCACCCTGCTTCGACTATCGCATTTCTTACCAACTATTTGATTAAATGAGGCATCAGTTACTTGTCATTAATTTCTAAATATATCTTACATATTAGCTCAAATTCTATCATTTAGTTCTTGGCTATTAGACATTAACGTACAGAGACGGGATATGCCATATTCCCTATGGCTATAATATTTTCTGCATGTTATCTTTAGAGTGATTAGTTCTTCAACAAGGTTTTAAAACATATAAAAAATTCCTTGACTTTTTTTTTTTTTTTGGCAGGTTTTCGATGTCCTGAGATGGTAAGTCATTATTTTTGCGGGGTTTTTTTGGTTTTTTTCTTGTCCCAGGAAAGCCTCTGTCTACTGCTTAAGCAGTACCAAAGCTGCATGAGCTCCAATTTACCCACTCATTGCCAAGAAGATATTTGTGGTGAACCAGCATCATGAACTGAGAGAGACACCCTCTCTCAGCAAAACTACCACCTCAGCATAAGCAAGCTGATCAATAAGTTAATGGCATGAATCAATGAAAAAGATTTGGGAGAGATCTTAATTAAAGAAACAACTGCTGATACAAATTATGTTTCCAATGTATTGATGTAGCAGAGGGCATGAGGTTGAACGGAGATGAGTGCTGATCAATGCCTTGAACATTTGCATTTCTTTTCATCAGAAACCATCTCTCCTCATCCTTAGGCATACAGGCACGCACACATGCAGACACACATCACTACCACCAGCACCTCAGAAGGGCTTTGGTTTCTTTGTCTTTATTGATTCCTATAGCACTTTTCTGGAGGCTATTGTGGTTGCCTCACTTTACAAGGTGAAATGAAGGTCTCCACAGACTAGATGAGGCTCATCCCTATAGACTTTCCTGGGTACTATCTCAATACCCTAAATTGGTAAGAAGTGCTTTGCCTCACTCTGAGCATCATGGCCCGCATGTTGTAATGTACAGATGTAATAAGTATGACTTTGGCAAGCTACAGTTACACAAAAAAATAATGACAATGCTCCCTCACACAAAGGGACGAGTGTGGGTGTGGGTGTGGCTGTGGGTGTGGGTGTGGGGGTGTGTGTGTGTGTGCATGGGCAGGCATTCGAGAGAGACTCAGTCAAACAGACGGACAAAGGGAGAGGGAGACAGTGAGAGAGCATTCTCCAGTGGCCGAACAGCACAAACATCCAAAGTCAATAGCTGGTTTCCCCAAGTGATTAAATCTGAGACACAGTTTAAAGAGACATCAATCTGTGATGTCAGCAATGCTCAACATATAGCTAATGGAGCTTCAAAAGATCAATATTCAAACCTGACTTTTTCGTGCTAGAAACTTACACCACTGTGACATCTCCTGCTAGATGCAAAGTACAATTTATTTTAATTACTTTTATCACTGCTGTTCACATTTTCATTACATCAGATGTTGCTGTTTTTTTGTTTGTTTGTTTGTTTGTTTTGTTTTTTTTGGTTTTTTTTTAAATTTGGGAGGGAAGGAAGCTTTATTCCCCAGGATGCACGAAAGTAATTTAAACTTTTGCTCAGCTGGTAACCATGTAATCCATCTTATTTTCCTGTCAGGTTTTATAATGAAGTCAAAAGCAATCCTAAACTGGTGACATAATAATCTAATGCTGTGTAGTAATGATTATGCCGGATCCAAAAATATGTTTTCACTGCATACTAAAATTGAAGAAACAGAGCAATTTCAATTATCATCATAGCAGTATCCCAGGGCAACAATAATAAAAATATCTGATAGGAGAAGAAAGAACTACATTTTTAGCTACTTAAATCATAACCAAGACTCAGTGAAAAGGCTGAAAAAATGAAAAGACTGAAAAGTATCTTTCAATAAAATACCAATTTCCTGTGGTTGAATTGCTGGGTGTTTCATTAGTTGCATTTAAAAGGCCATAGGAAAAACAGAGGAATCTAAAAGATTGAAGCCATTAGCAGTGCTAATATTATCACTGTTCTAAAATAACATCCTATCTGGAGCTAAACTGTAGTATGCATCACATTTATTAGAGAATTATTCTATTGACACATTGTAGTATATGTAAACTGGCTGAATATATAGTAAAATGATTTAAATATTAAGTGAGCTCACTTTTCCAAACGTTAGTTCAAAGACTGGTAGAATTGGAACCCCACTCTAATCAGGCTTTCCCATTTCCTTCTCCCATAAGAAATAAAAGAAAAACAAAACCAAGTCAAATTAAGTTGTTAAATGGTTTAAGGATTTGATATCTTTTGCTGTTAATTTAAAAGGCTGAGCTGCAGCTCATTTCTTTTCATCTTTATAGCAAAGCAGAGGGTGACCCCAAGGGTCAGTGAGGATTATCTTTGTGTCTTTCCATTCCATCTTACATTATTAGTTTACGCTGCAAATGAGAAACTGATGTCAGAAATATGCCAAACATTATTTATAAATATAGAAAAAGCCTGGGTGAAGTCTGATAGGTCTGTGGCTTAGCATGTAAAGGTCTCAACAGCAATTAGTAATTAAGATATGTCCACCGTAAGGTGGAAACTGTCATCTGAAGAACAGAAAATATTTTGTTAGAATGTTGGTAATTTACATTAAATACAACTCTGAAATGTCAAATACTAAGCATGAAATCAATCAGAAATCCCATCAATTAAAAAAAAATTATTAGAACAGTGTCTTTAGGTAAAAAGAAGTAGTGAAGTCATTACTAGGCTTAATTTGACTCAAATTTATTAAGAAGTTACTTTGCATTTTTCCATATACTTTGTTTGATTTACCTTAAAATACTGATTTTTTTTCAGTTTTTATAATGAAGAGTTTTAATTGTACCAAAGTATTGTAAATGGTGTAAATAAAAAGATGTGAACTTTCTTCATTAATGAAAAGCCATACTAGTCTTATGAGGGCTTTTAGTTAATTAACATTAGGAAAAATGCGATATGATACAACATTGTATTTTCACATTATCACAGAGGAGTGGAAACTACTCATTATATTCATCATTGGAAGAACAATTAAAAAATAACCAAGGCAGTATTTAAGATTCAAAATGCTTCAAATAAGTATAAATTTACTGCTATGAAAATGTGAGGACAAAATAGTTAATAGGCAATGATATTTGTGGAGAAGAAATTGCTCTGACGTAACAAAATCCACTACACTTAAAGTTATTTAAAATCTTGTGTCTTGGTATCAGAGGGTTTATATGAAAAAAGTGCATTCTTTTTTCTATGCTCACCACAAGTTACTGGAAAGGTGTGTTTGTTAAATACACTATGTTTGGGTGATATTGCCCTATACCATATTGTGCCAATAAATCAGAAAGCATGAAGGTCACACATTTGAATAGATGCTCCATTTGTAGCATGTCATACTTTTTAACCCAGGCTCTAATGAAGGCAGAAGCTAATGAAGTGCTGTGACATTCAGAGGACGCATGCGTGCGCACACACACACTCTCACAAGGGCTGATCGTTAAGGCAAACCAGCAAGTCAGAGATGTCATATACCCCACTTTTATTAAAGCAAAGGAACATGACGTTCTGACCCTTACCACCAGAAAATAATAAAAGGGGAAAAATAAACAGGAGCACATATCTCTGGCCAATCAAGTGACCAGGTAATTCATTCAAATTTCACTCCAGTGCGCTTCTCTCATCATCCCCATCTCTAGCCTAGATCAATCTGTGCACAAAATGAGTAACAAGAGTCTGTAGCATAATTGCATAGAAACTGTTGTTATGCTTTAAATCCCATCTTGTAGACAACTTAGTGTATCATGTGTACAGAAATACTGTCTAATTTTGTAGATTTGTAAATTAATTTTACTTTTACTTTGTTTTAATGATTTGTTCTCTCCTCTTTCTCATCTCAGTATGTTATCTCTAGGTTCCTGCACTGTAAACCAAGGAAAACCAAATATTCCAGGTTCAGAATAAGCTCCAGGGATGGGAATGATCAACTGGGATCATCTGGACAGAGAGAGACAGAATTTCTTCTCTCAGTTATGCTGCCAAAGCCAATGGCTCAGGGCATTGTATCAAAAGTATTCCTAGATTCTTAACTGCACATTGCTCTCTCCAGCATGGTTACAGTTGTTCCTCTGAACTCATAGGATAATTTTATAATATCTAGTAGTCCAGTTTTATTTGACAACACTACTAAAGAGAAGTCGAGGAAGACATAAAGCGTTGAAATTAAAAATAATTTTTAAAACTAGTAGTTTAGTTTTGGTTTTGTAATGAAAAAAATATGGAAATAGATTAAAAAAAAAGGCAAGTGAGTTTGAGTGTAAAAGATTCTGTGAAGTCCACTAGGAATTCACTAGGTAATTTCACTTGGGGAGTGTGACAATAAGTGAAGATAAATGTTATTCAAATTGTAAGATAGATTTTAGACTAAGATACTGTAGTTGGCAGAGACATAAGTGAGGGCTGGCAGAAAGCGGCAATGGGTCATTGGTGTCTCAGCATTTAACTTTCAGGTGTCTCTTCACAAAGTTCTGAGGGTGTTTATTAAACCCAAAGGTCATGTATACTGTCTGAAGGAAAATGTGGTTAACAACCAGTATGAAATCTACAGCTACACAAAAATTCCTTTTAGAGCTAGGGAATTTTTGCAAGTGCTGATTATTTATTCAGGAATTTGGACAATTCTACTCAAATTATACATTACTCCCAGGGTAACTATTCAGAGGAAGGACCAGGAATTGGACTTTGATGATCCTGGTGACCACTTGCTAACTCTGGATATTCTATGAAAATTATGAAGAGAGTAACAGCAGCAAGCTGCTGGAAACCAGTGCTGTTTAGTTCAAATATCACTTTGAAGAACACTTAAGATAAAAACTATCTTCCATACTCACCCAAATGTCTATGTTGCTTGAAAAAGAAGAAAGTGGAGCAGGCCTCTCCCTGTCCCTGATGATTTACATGAGCTCACAAGGAGTAGTCGTTAGCAGTATATGGGAGCATATTGGTAGCAGTAAAGACAAAAAGAGGTAATCAGTGGTATGAAGTGCTGTACAAATTGCCACCTTACAAGTGAGGCTGAAGAGCATTCCCAGAGCAGATGATTTTTCAGGTGATTTCAGATAACACCTTGTTACTCACATTGGCTCATGGGGCATGTTTCTTGGAATTCTTTGTGTCACCATAGTGAAGAGGTATCTTTTTGCTCTGGCAAACTGTGCTAGAAGTCCATCAAAAGCACTGGTAGGCTCACTGAGACTAAGCTGGAGGCTCGATATTTTTAAAGGACTTATCCACTGTAGCTCTAGTACGGGTTGCGAAGTCTCTGGAGCTCCTAGTTCTTTGCAAAGCAGATTATAAATCTTTCCCATAGTCAGAGAAAGAAGAGCTAGTAGGATCTTCAAGGATTGTTCATTTGGGTCATGTCCTAGCCAAAGCAATCCCAATAAGCTTGAAGAGGTGATTGATAAAGAAAGAATTTGGTCTCTATGTGAACAAAAGCTTCCTGGCCCTTCAAGATGCCTAATAAGAATTGCTGGATTGAATGTCTGCAAGGAGATGGTGGTGGCACAAGAAACTTGCTATGACAGAAAGCAAGTTTAATCCAAAGTTCAGGATTTAAAGATGCACAGAATTAAAGCAGTTTCTGGAAGATCACACTTGAAATGGACCATATTATGACTTCACTCTCATATAAAGGGAAATAATGAAGGGTATTATGCTACGATATTAGTACATCCAAATTTGCTGGAAAAACTTGGCTTCCTGCCTCATTCATTATGTTGCAGAGAGTACCATAAGCACCTATGTCACTTCTGTGTGTCACAGGCTCTTTTATATGGCAAGAATATTTCTAGGAAAGTTTTCTAAAAGCCTCCTTCAATTCAACATTACAGTGCAATTTTATCTGTGTGACGCAGCGAGAGCGCGCTGGTCTCGCTGGCCACCTGGGATCGGTCACAGCCCGACAGCGGCGTCTGCCCGCGTTCTTGGAGTCCAAGTTCACGGCAGTCAGAGACAGATCTCCTGGCCGCGAGCGGGACCGTCCCAAATGCAGCCATGCCGCGTCAGCCGGTGTGCTGCTAAGAGAGAGAGGGCTCTCCCGCCCGGACTAGAAAGCAGACACGGAGTCCTGCGATGGTCAGCGGCTTTCGTCTGGGGCGAGAGACCTCGACCCAGCCGGGCACCAGACTTTTATTCAGAGGGTAACAACCAATAATGGAACCGCGCAGGGGAGGGATCAGGGAGGGACAAAGGGACTCGGACCAATCGGGAAGGAGGAAGGGAGGAGAGAGGGAGATACGAATACCATTATGAACTGAGGGACAGGGGGGGAACCTTGACCCCTCTCTGGGGCAATCCACTTTCTACTCTGCTCCAGGGGGGTCTTATTCTCTAGGCCTCCAGAGGTTCCTCAGGGGGGAAGAAACTCTCTGGGCTTGAACCAACGCTACATCTGTGTATTAATATTTTAAATAAAAAATAGTTACTTAAAATGAAAAAATCATAGCAATGCATTTCTAACTGATCAAGCTGCCATCTAATCAATCTAATGGATTTTTCAATTTTTTTAATCAGTTGAATTCTTGGAATCTATCCTTAATCTGGAAGTATTCACTGCTGGTGGTAAAGCAGTTAGCTACCTACTAATATCAAACATAGTACTGTGGTGCAAGACTGAGAAAAGCAAGTGTGAAACCATATGTCACGACTGCTCAACACACAGAGTGTTATTCACTTTACTTTTCAATGCATGCCTATGCACTGCACAGGAATGAGGGACATACAGATTTTTGTTCACACCTGTATTCACTTCCCCATACGTAACATGTACAATACAGTCCTCAGAAAGTTTCTGAACTTATTTAACATGTTGAAAGGCTTTTCCTGTGTGAATCTGTTTGCAAGTTGTGAGCTGTGTGTATTGATGAATGCAATAAAGTCAGATTAGATGCTATTGTGCAATTAAACCATTAAGCCTTGGTCAGACTTGAATCCTTTCCAGACAGCACTTACGCACACTTCAGAGGATTGAATAATTCAGAAAGTGTTACCAAGATTCAGCATAGATGATGCTACTTTGCTTTTTTGAGATTATGAGACTTCAGCCATATGGACATGAGCTGTGCTGTGTCACGTGCCCCTGGAGATCAGAGGACAGACACCCAATCACTGTATTTACAAGTAAAGACACAGACCTTTGGGACAATATGAAATACAGTAATGAAAACAAAATATCATCCACTTCTAAGATGAGTAGTCTGACTCCTCTTCGTTTTGCACATTGGCAAGTGGCTGTTTCAGAATTCCTTTCCTGCCAGTGAGGAAGTGACTGTTTAAGAAGCTGCCCAGTAGTCAGCAAGTAAGCCTTGTGTACTTGCCTGTTTGTATCTGCAATCCTCACTCTGTAAAATCAGTGTAAAATCACTTCTCTTCTGTCTAGCACAGATGGAAGAAAAGGACAAATCTTAAATTTGCTTTTAATGAAGGATAGGCTCTCTTTGAGGTCTTGATGCACTTGTTAGAGGATGCCCTCCCTATTTTTATTTCAGGGATCCTCCAGAATATGATCCATATAACATAATCGTATTTGTCAATAAAATGTAGAACATAAAGATGTATGTGATTATTGTTTGTTTAATTAAATGTATAAGATAGTGCATTATTTTTTCACTTGAACAGTTATCCAAGTTCTACTCGATTACATGCTCTAATAAAATAGAGTAGCAAGAATAAAAGACAGCTTCTACTTAGATACACCCAAACTGAAATCACACAAAGTAGCAATAAAATAATGTTGATACCAGACCAGTAGGTATTTGATTTTAAATACAGAACCACAGAAGTTATGATTTATTTCTCTGAACTCATTGACATATTCCGAATGTCATAAACCTAAGTCCACATTTCTGCAATTAAATTTATAAAAATATATAAAGATCTATAAAAATATATAAATATATAAATAAATACATATTCATACGTATTGTTTTCAGAGAGCAGTTGAAACATTTTAGAGGTACCATGCCATATCACATTACTGAAAGCCTATGTATCTTAGCACTCATTTATGGAACATGACATAATACTTTTATTTACAGAAATTACCTGCATGCGTTCATAGAAAAAAGGTATGAATATTATTAAAATTAGCATCTCGGGGTAATTGTATTTTGCTTTGGTTTTGAAGGATGTAACAGTTTCATTGAAAGAATAAGTAATCAGCTCCAAATAGTCTATCAGCATATCAACCTTTCAGGGCACACAACATATGTTTCTTACTGAAACTGCTCAAACTACAAAGCTGCTCCTCTTTAATGTGACAAAGGTGCATAAAAGAATTTTATGCACCTGTGTTTCCAATAATTTGAAAATGAAAAAGTCACAATGAAAAAGTCACACTCTGACTCTGAGAGCCTTGCAAGCATTCAATTAAGATAGGTATGAGTACCTCCCTCCTGTTTGCCAGACAATAACATGGATAAAGGCCTGGTCATGCAACAGGTATATCTGGAGGCAAATGAAATAACTTTAGATTGTTGTTACATCTTACTTCTCATTTCATGCTGATATTTTTTACAGTATAAAGGAAAAACAGCATGATATGTGAAATACTACTCTATAGCATGAATACATTTACCAAAATGGAGGAGTTGTTTTCAAACAATTTATATGTGTAGTCATGATTCCTCAGATCTTTTCTTTCCTAAATTGGCATCTTTAGGGTCTGATTTTATTTGGAACAGTCTGGGGACATTTTGCATAACAAATTTTACTAAACTCCGTGCCTTGAAAATGTTAACATTTTTTAAAGTATGGGAAAAAATATTCTCCTGCTCATATTTCTGTACAGAAAGTCATCCATAGTGATGATCTGAATGACTAAACAAAGTATTTTCAAGAAATGTGGATTTTAAAATATTTTTCCCTTTTATATTAGGCGCATTCTGTGAGTTACCATGTAATATTATTTATCCAGAATATTAGAAAAAAAATTACAAGGTAGTCTATATTTTATCTTTTGGGCATTTAAAATGTGTCCAGTTATCAGAAGAAAGCCCAATTGGTTTTATGATTTATCAGCACCTGCATTTCAGACATATGCCCACAAGACAATAGCATGACTTCAAATTTGCACAAGCTGTCTATATATTATGCTGCTGTGAATAGATTTATATTTTAGGAAAGTATATACACCTACTCACATTTAAAACAGAGACAAAACTCAAATTGATTACTATGAGACACAGACTTGGACGAATGACTAATATTTTCAAAACCTGAATTTAAGTTCCTAAACCAATACTCAGTCGTATAAAGAAATGGCCTGATTTTCAGAACTACAGAGTGTCCAAAAACTCTTATTGAGATTAAAGGTTTTTTTAATCTAACAGGCCATTTATTTGTGTATCTAGGGGTCTTTGCGGATCTAAATTTAGGCTCCTATTTTAAAAATCCTTGGCCTAGAAGTTTTGGAGTTTGTTTTTCACATATTATTTACACAATGGTTCAGGAGGTGAGATGAATCTTATATCCTACATTGCAGCCTTAGTTCCCTGCAATGTTTTTTTCAATCATGTCTGCCGAATATATCTGCTTGTGGCTGGTTTTAGTACAAGTTATTCAGATAATAATTCTGCAATAAATTAGTAAAAACGATGGTGCTTTTCCATATTAAAAAAAGAAATTTCAATACTATGCCTTCAACTATATCAGCTTTTATCCCTGCATATATTCTGAAGAGTTTTGCTCCTCTAGTGTTCTCATAAGCATATATCATTGCTCACAGGTTACTTCCATTACACATCCACATCTCTCCTTATATTTAAATTAACATTAATATTGAAAACTGCATTGGTACTGATACACACAGAGAAAATTTTAAGAATATTATGGAAAATTAGTATTATTAGTAAATAATGTTATATTTTGTAAAAGGTGCTCCTTCCTGTCTTTCAGATGGAAAACCCTAAAGAATCAAGAAATAAAATGGTATACAAGTACAGATAAGAAATAGCTTAAAAATATGAAATGATGACGCACTGTACTGAAAGTATGTGCATATTTGGACAAATAATCACAGAATCACAGAATCGGCTGAGCTGGAAGGGACCCAGAAGGATCATCAAGTCCAACTCCTGGCCCTGCACAGGACACTCCCAGGGTCACACCATGTGCCTGAGAGCACTGTCCAAATGCTTCTTGAACTCTGTCAGGCTGGTGCTGTGCTCATTCCCCTGGGGAGCTGTTCCAGTGCGCAGTCACTCTCTGGGTGAAGAACCTTCTTCTAATATCCAACATAAACCTCCCTGACACAATTTCAGGCCATTCCCTTGGGTCCTGTCACTGTCACCACAGAGAAGAGATCAGTGTCTGCCCCTCCTCTTCCCCTCACAAGGAAGTTGTAACTTCAATGAGGTCTCCCCTCAGTTTCCTCTTCTCCAGGCTGAACAGACCAAGTGACCTCAGCTACTCCTCATACAGCTTCCCCTCAAGGCCCTTCACCATCTACATTGCCCTCAATTAGACACTGTCTAATAGCTTAACATCTTTCTTACATTGTGGTGCCCAAAACTGCGCACAGCACTCAAGGAGAGGCTGTAGTAGTGCAAAACTGAGCAGGACAATCCCCTCCCTTGACTAGCTGGTGATGCTGTGCCTGACACACCCCAAAACACATTACTGACTCATATTCAACTTTCTGTCAACCAGGATCCCCAGATTCCTTTCATGCAGCATATTATTGATTCTAGAAATCTGCAATTATAAATATACAAATAAATGTGTTCCAGTTGCTCTTGTCAGTTTTTTAAATCTTTGCCTCCTGATTAGAAAATTTTCAAGCCAAATTTCTATGTAGTGATGAGTTCAGCCATCTTCAGCCTCACATTTCATATTTTATTTGTAACTGTTTTTTAAGTGATGACTCCTTATTTGTAGAGAGACAGAATTTGTGTGTGTAAACTGGCTGTATCCATAAGAACGCACTGAATATTTGCAGCAAATGCACATTTTTTAATGTGTATCAAAATGTGAGATTTTCTACTAGCAAATGAAGAATGTGTATAAGAGGATATTCAAGAGAAAGATGTGGGCTCCCTTAGCTGAGAAACATTTCATAGTTCAAGTATCTGTACCCCAAATTCCAGCTGAATTTGAACAATGATATTTCATATATGTCTTTTCAGAGACAGGTGGTAGCTTTGCAATTCTCTTATGACAGATCACCAGCAGTACTGAAAATCACTGTAAAAGCGAGCTCTTCTGATTGCTCCATAAAATTGAAGTATAAATGTCCAAAATGTAGACCAAGACTATCAGAAACACTTGGGTCTGTAAACAGTTTTTGATAAAAAAAATAAAATGTTCTTTAGAAAAATTTAATTCAAGAAAAAATCGTTATAAACTAACTATTTGGTTTTAGCTGCTGAAAATTTAGATTCAGTCTTAAGGGCTGTACTGGTGAGTGACTGATGGGACTGTGGAGCCTCCATCCACAGAATTTGGCTGGACACAGCCCTGAGCCACCTGATCCATGTTGACCCTTAGGCAACCTCCAGAGGTCCTTTGCAATCTAAATTATTCTGTGATTCTGCAACTACTCTTTCTGTCTTCAACACCAAAATTTCATTTCCAACTAATTATAGAGAAATTTGCAAAATCTATGTATTTTCTGAATATGCTGTAGATTATGGATCCAGCTATTTCTTTGATGTCTTTGCTCCATACAACCAGAAAGGAAATAATATCTCTGGTAATGCTTTGAAGGCTTTCCGTCTTCTGAAGAGAAGCTGCTTTATGAGACTCTCTGGACAAGCTTCTCTGAGGAGAGCAGAGACTAAATGAACAGCCTAAAGCAGCAATCAACCGAATCAACAGACTAATGGCAGCAATCAGTTCCCACAAGGGTATTTCTTCTATAGCACAAAGGATACTTAGATATGTAACAATAATGAAAAGGAGGAATCCTCATTTAGCGCAGACCCCTGAGTAATACTTTCACTGAAAAACAGCAGAGTCATTGACGTAAGATAATGGTTTACACTCACTAAATATATTTAAAATTCATACACTGATAGGAGTATTTCACATTCCTCTTCCTGTTTTCTACGTCTGAAACAAAACAAGAATATCAGCTGACCCAGAGAGCTGAAAGTATTGTTGTTCAAATATACTTAGGACTCCAACACAAAGGTCCATTAACACAGCTTAGCCAAACTTATGTATGGCAGCCGACCTTTGGGAACTCTGTGTGTATTCCTAGACCACCAAAAATGTGAGATCTAATACTTTCATGTAGGTTTCTTTCAACAATTTTTTTGCTAATAGGTTTCATCTCATATTTGTCACAGGTTCATTGGGTACGATGACAATTACTGTGGTCACAATTTTTATATATTTATTTATTAAACTCATAGATATGTCTGAACTCTTAGGCCAGAGAAAAAACAATGACTCTCGGACTCAAGTAGGAGCCAGCCATAGCTTTGGGTTCAGTGTTTTGCAAAAATTATTTTGTTCCTACTTTATTTCTGTCATTTGAAATTGTGGCTAGTAAGACATCTTTTTTTACCTGTCATTGCAGAATTTCAACAGATGGTGCATTCCCTCATTTTTCAAACTATCTGGAAGTTGGGTTTGTTTATAGCTACCTTTTTATAATTTGAGTAGAGCAGCATTTTCTGTTTAGACTTTCTTTAAGGACAGTTTGCTTTATCCATCTTCTTGTATCTCTTCATGCAGTAAATGCTTCCATCCTGGTGGAGGGAATTTCCACAAATTCATGTTTGAAAAAAAAAAATCAAATGAAACCTATGTTAATATTACAGAAGTATTTTCACATGTAGTCTAACCCACTCAATTACTTTTCAGTCAATGAGTAAGTAAATCAGCAGATGTATCACAGGGCTACCAGGTATTGATTTGCTTGCTAACTTAACTCTGGGTAAATGAAGGCTATCCTTGATCTGGAGATCAGGGACTGTTTTTCTCTGTGCTCCTCTAGAGTCACGATCCATTCTTCAGCCATTAAAATGTAAGTGTGAAATTAGTTCATATATAGTGAGAAAATATAAAATAAGTAAATGCATAAATGTAATGGAAACATATGAAGGGCAGCAGTGGGGCAACCCAAAATTTGTAACCCCGTAGGAGGCTGTATAGATACTTGTATTCACTGTGTGCCCAGTATTGCAGTTTTTGCTGATGAAAAACCACCAACATTAGATCAAACCTTATAATGGCACCATATTCAAAGTATTTAATTTGAGAGTCCTCTGGAGTCCCAATTCAGAGGTCACCCCTGCCATTTCAAAGGAGAATGCTACAGGGACATCGATAGAGAATCCATTCACAGCAACAAATATTTAATGCATTCTACTAGTACGTGTTTAAGGTGTAGCTGTAGCCTACAGAATTTTAAAATAAAACAAAACCATGCATTACACTTTTAGAAAGAGAAAGTTATTCATGGTCTTTTTCCTGTAATTTTTCTGGTCTTCAGATGCTGGCAGCTGAGAAACATATACCGTTCCTTTCAGCTGCATAACTATCCTTCTAGCGATTAATTACTTAGATACTTCTGAATAAATAGGATGTAAAGAAATACCTAACAAAAGCCTAATGCATCTCCAATGATGGAACCCTGTGCTATGCCTGAGATGAATATCCTTTTCAATTTTTTTTTGAAAGACAAGCAGATTATTCAAAATTATGGCAATCAGATACTGGCAGAGAAGAAAAATAGCGATATGCTGAACAGAAACCACTTAAATGCCGCGAGTCTTGATAATATAATATTTCCACAACTGTTTCTGTTTAAAACTAATAAAAATAAACATAAAACATTCCCTTCTCCTCCTATCAAATTCATTACTTTGAGCGACAAAATGACAAAATGATTAGCTGTTAATAAGGCCCTGGTTTAAAAGATTGACTGACATTGCATTACTCATTTAATTTCCGCTTCTCCTAGGTTTTTTTTTTTCCTTCCTCCAAGCACAGAGGGAATTAATATTATCACATCAAAGGCCTCCCTTTAAACGGGGGAGAAAAATCATTTAAAAGGACAGAGGCTGTGATTATTCAAACTAGGTTATTTGCACCTTGTATATATAACGATATCATGGTACAACTTCATTTTGTTCAAATTGCTGTCAGTCACTAATAGAAGAAATTTGCTTCCGTTTTATCAGTGCTATTGTGTTCAGTCAGATTTGTGGGTGTAGGACGGGGAGTTCAGGCTGGGCATTAAACATGAAATCTGATAAGAAGGATATGAGGAACGGGGAGTAAGGAAGGTACAGAGCAAAGGAAGACTGATTGTGAATCCAACATTCACAATGCAAATGCCTCCCCACCCCAGCTTCCTTCGCAGTTTTCTTCCCTCTGTGTGTGTGTTGTTTTTATTTAAAGACACAGATACAAACACACACTAAAGTGTAAGCATGAGCCTCTGTGGAATATGAGATTTAGCAATACAACTCTGTGCTCTAGTGATTTTATTTCCTTTCACTTTGATTCCTGACAGACAAATTATTCCAGGGATGATTTAACACCTAAAGATGTATGTCATATTCCATAAAATAGTTGTATCAGTGGGAAAAATTATGAGTGGCACAACTCCTGGCCTAGCAACATCCAATGATCTATCAGCATTTAACTCTTGGCAGATTGAATTATTCCCCTCCCTAACTGTAACTGTGTTAGGGCTTGCATGACAAACAGTCCACTTGTCAAATATTTATCCTTCCTCCTAAAAAAAAAAAAAAAAAAAGGGAAAAAAGGGTGGTGGTGGCAGGGGGAAGGCAGAGGGAGAGGGAAAATAAAAAAAAAAGATTGACCAGGATAAGGAGGGGGAATATAAGTGGTAAAAGACCAACCACAGCATGAAATATGAAACATAAATCACTGGGGTCAGGGAGAGCAGGGGAACTTGGTTACTAAGGCTCCAGATGGATTAAATAATGCACATCCTGAGGGAGGGTGGGAAGGCAAGCACTAAAATAATAACAGAACAGAATGCTCCTATGTCGAAAGGTTTGAAGACAAGCCTTGTTAATTCAGAAAACAGCAGAGTTAAATTAGCCCAGGTCCCTGTGAAAAGTAGTGTTACATATTGTGCAGAGAGATAAATTTTCACTCACTCTCTCCAATAAACTGGCCACTGACAGGTTACTGCTGTGAGTAGTTCATTAAAATGTCCAATTCATGAGAGAGTTTCAAAATTTATAATGCTTCCTATAGACAACAGGGTCAAGTTCAATGAGAAAGGAAGAGAGCAGAGTAACTAAAGGAATTATTCACTAATTACCTTTTAAACACATTTGCAATTTTTTTCAACAAGTATTAACTTACTTTTAATGCCTCTGGGTTTACGGCTTTAAATCAGAGAGGGTGTTCAGAGTTCAGCACACATCCCTGTTTTCATTGTCCTCTGGATGGAAGATTTTTGAACATGTAAGACCATGTGCTGAAGCCCTCAGAGTAAATTATTTTAGAAGATATAGGATCAGACATTTAGCAGGGAATGTAACAGTGATGGCAATTTTAATTAGGTTTCATTTACCTGTAAGCTAAGAATATACACTGAAGTTCAGTAATTATGAGTGGGGTGGATAGCACTGCATATTATGAAAAATTACTGGGCACCTATGAAAAGAGCACTGCATATAAATTATTGTGTTAACAGGGATGAAATATCTTTCCGAAATTGGATAAGTAAAGTTGAATTTCTCTGCAAAATTTCAACCATAACCATTATGCTA
Source organism: Acanthiza pusilla (assembly GCA_036630365.1). Taxonomy (NCBI): domain Eukaryota; kingdom Metazoa; phylum Chordata; class Aves; order Passeriformes; family Acanthizidae; genus Acanthiza; species Acanthiza pusilla. The sequence goes on from JAXCHO010000034.1 coordinate 34,666,744, forward strand.
TTCCTGAAATATTCTAAAATTTGAATGTATTTTAGACAAGAAAATGTATATCCTATAAGACTTGGAAGAAGGACAATGGCAGGAAAAGAAGGCATGGCATTTGTTTCCTTTTGAAAATCTTCCCAAATTTATCTTTAGTCTGGTGCAAAACACACTTCTCCATGGTAATCTGGGCAATCTACTGGCATAGATGAGTAGGTCTTTTCCTGAAATTTTAACTTTAGGCTGCTGCAGGCTGTGTCAGGTTTGCCGTCTGCAAAGCCTTTTAGCATAGAGTTTAGTCTCGGTCTTAGTCCACACACAGGTGACAATTTTTTTAAGTTTCCCCATTAGCTCATCTTTGAATCCTGAGAAGACACAAAACCCAGAAAGTTTTTGTTTCTTATTGTCACTACAAGAGGAATATAGTTTGGGACACTTTTGAGTATGTGTGTCTCCTGACTGTCTTCTGAACAAAAGCAGTGATGGACTGTTAGAACACAAGGACTGACAGGGCGACATGAGGAAGGGACAAGCTTGATTCAAGTGGGTGCAAGAGTCCTTTTAGTCAAAAGAGCAGGGAAATGCTATGAACTGAAAATTATTAGGAATAAGAGAGAAACATAAATGAGTCAAAGGAAGGTTGGAGAAGGATCCCAGTGGAAAACTGGAAGGCATTCGCAGAAAATCTCAGAAAGACAAAGACAAAATGTGGCTGGTCCTTTATAAAGGCTAAATTTATCTAAGGACAAAGAGGTTAAATGGGAATTGCTGCCAGCATAAAGGAAAAAATTTCCAGGCATTTTCAGGGAAAAGTGAGCTACATTAACAGTCATTATGTTGTTTTCTAATGACTTAAGCTTTGTTAATTAATATAATACCATGTTCAGAAATTTACCTTAGGGATAAAAAAGCATCTTTTATTGTAGAGGTTGGAAGATACATAGCGAAAGTGAAGGAAGGGAAGTTAAGGGAAGAAAGAATCATAATAACCTCGTAGTTAGGACTATGCAAGAAAACTGGAGTGGATTTCAATTTGCAGATTAAGACAGATAACTGTAGGCGTCTACATGTGAACTAGGTGCTGCTGCTCCCCTTGTACTCAGCCAAATATAATATACAAAACAGATTATGCAGCTGAGCACATATGGGCATTACCTTCGGGGTGAACTGATTAACTTAAAACTCCATTGAGTCAAACGGGCTGACACAGTCAGGGTTCAAATCCTGACTTCAGAGACTGTGACTATGCTGTGAAGGTTCTCTATGTTCCTGGGTAAAAGGTTTTTTCATGAGATCGCTATCTGTGCATTCCTCACATTCTTGGTTGGATGATTAGAGGCCCAAGAACTTGTTTGCCATAAACACTGAGAATTCACAGCTGCAAGTGCAGCAAATAAAAATCATCTTTCCACTCACAAAGTGCTATCTAATTAAAGTGCCTTTGGAAAAAAGTATAATTCAGACAACAGTCCTCTCAAATTCAGCATCTACTTTAGAAGTACCATTGACACGAATCTCATTCCATCCCAGCTGTTTTTGCAGGGGCATAAATTCCCTTGTTTGTTAGGTATAAGACAATGATCAGCACTACAAATAAGCCATGAGGGTGTTCATCATTGCATCTTCAGAAGAGTCTTGAATAAATAGGTATGTCCCAGAGACCACACACTGAATGATGATGGGAAAAGAGTATAGTGAATAGTTATTCGTAAGAAAACATTATCCATTTTATGAGGCAAAAGTCCTGTGGAAAAATAAGGAAGAAAGAATGTGATCACATTATTAACATCTTTATAATAATGCATACACTGACAGAGTAAATTAAGGTTGCATGAGCAATTTTAGTTGTGGCGTTTTCAGATTTTTGAATGCTTGACTTTGCAACCTTAATAGATTCTCTTAATATATTTTATGTGCAATTACATAAAGTGCAGTGCCTTTTGATTTATTGCAAATGAATATTCTTTCTTTGCTAGAGTCATGTACATCGTTAGTTCAAGTGGAAGAGCAGCATTTAGATTATATGTGTTTAGAGTGTCATGCTATGGCTTTCTAAGGCATATCTGATCATGTTAAAAAGGTCATGAAAACTCAGGGTGAGAAGAAAAAAGATGGATGTGATTCAAGCCACTAACTTTCTAGATATATTTGTAAATTTGTTCATAACTCTTCAGAACAGTGTTTTTATAAATGGATTGCCATAAAAAAAAACATTAATTTTTATTTTATAAAAATATTAAATATATTTTAAACCAGTTTCTGGAGGGGTTTTTGTTCCTCTAGGAAAATTAGAAGAACATTAGAAAAACTGGCCCAGTATAATGTTCAAATAGCTGCCTAAATAATATATATAGTCTCATTAACTTCATATGAAACGAAGTTAAAAGTATTATTAGGTCTTTAGTGAAACAAGACCTTTTGACAATTGTTTAAAAATAATATTTTTAAGATAAATCCCTGTATAAGATGCCCCAGACCTTTACATATATAAATTCCCAGACAGCAAGAAAAGAAACTTTTAAGTGTCAGTAGTTTAATTTATCCCTTTGTTTACTGAATGTTACTGAAAGTTTCTTATGGCTTTTTACATAATTACTCCACTTGGGCATGGTATTGTTCCTTGTGTGATCTATACCATGTTATCCTCACCACGCTCAACAGCATCCATCCTCATAGTGAGAGATTTTGTTTCAGAAAGTGCTTAGTCATGGCACTAGTTGTCAGTGGCATATCCTCTTCTTTGCTTATCTGGAATTCCTGTGCTCTCACAGTCACAGGAAAGGGAATATGGCCCCAAACTGTGCCATTGCTTGTTCTGTTTGTCCCAAATGAAGACGGGGTAATGAATACATCGCAACCACTATTCCAGTCCACTCTTTATAAGGCATGGTTTTATACTCTAAAAGGCAGTCTTCTATCCAGCCAATGAAAATCCATCTAGCGAAGGGCAGTGGGGTGGGGACAGGACAATTTTTATTCATCCTCTGTGGCTACTTCACTTCAGCAAGACCACTTTGCATGAATAGAATGAGGAAGGATTTTAGCTGAGAAGAGATGACATTTACCTGGATGTACAAAATTAAAAATCAACTTGATTCATTTGCAACATTTTGAGGCGTTTCATTCCAAATGGAACAAAAATGCAATATTCCAAAAATCTTTACATAATAAAAATTAGCTCAAAAATGTTATTGGCAACATTGAAATATTTCCTTTGATAAAGTCTTCCGTTTCATGTGAATATTAAATATATATACTAAATGTACATATAAAATATACAGAGATTAATATCAGTATATACATTTTATAATATTAAAATAAAAGTAATAATCTATGTGATTCAGTGAAACAGAGGAAAATGTTTTAAAAAGTGCTCACTTTATCTTGTTGAACATCAAGAGAAAAAAAACATTTTTTAATTTTCTATGTAAAAGCTGTGAAATTGACATATTTCCATCAAATATTTCACTTTAATAAATCTACGTCTTTTACTAAAACCTGTTCAAACAATATGCTTGCTCCAGTAATCCTTTTCTTACCCTCAGAGAGACTATAACCTGTTTTCATGTTGATGTAGTTTTCACAGATTCTGTAAAAGAGAGATTCTCTTTTAAATGAGAGAAACTGAGAGAGACTTGGAAAGCAAGTGTGAGAAGAACTTCCTCAGGGAAGTCAAGAGACCATGTGCTAATTTCGTGCTTTGTCAGGTGAGCAGCACTAACACATAGTTTCCACAGCTCTTTACTAAAGTACAGAAAAAACTCCTAAGACCCATTATTGAGCATGACACAATTTTGGTTGCTGCCTACAGAAAGAGAGAAATTAATTGCTCTTTTTTAAAAATTTTGTTGATTCATTTCTAATATATGAATAATAGGTGTAGGTATAGAAAGAAATTTTGAGAAACTAAGTCTTCTGATTTTTCTACAGCTATCTCAGTGTGGTGTGGCTTTTTGTAGTGTCTCTGGTGCCAAACAGTCTTAAAAATGCTCAAAGACAAACATGTATATACTTACTTTTGGTTGACTGCCATTTATTTGTTATTACAACAATTTTAAGACCAACTGATTTTTTTTATGAGTAAACAAAACTCTCTAAGTTCACACATGTGTTTCTTGTGTACATATGGAAACATTTCTATCTCTAGTGGAAGTAAAAGTCCATTTGACAGTTCAAAAGTAGTCAAAATGAGAAAAACATCCCAGCAGATCATATGACGGTGTTAACATGCCTGAAGTTATTGTTTTGAATTATACTATTTTTCTATTAGGTAAAATAAAAGCAATTAAAAAAATCCTTGAGCTTTTGTTTTGTTTTGTTGTTTTTGCTGTTGATACAATATCTGGAGCAACAAATATCAAAATAACAGAAAGCAATAGAAAAGTGACAAAAGATTACTACCACTTATTCATGTTCTTCAGTGACATCATTCCGGTCACTTCATAAATGAGGGAAGACATAAAGAATGCATACTGTGACAGATTTTTAAATTATATAATTACAGTGATATCATTCATATATTCTACTCTTAAACCACACAGAAAGTCTCTGATATCTGTGATGTTCACTTGACGGGTGGAATCCCTCCACATTTTCCTCATCCAGCAGTGGCTTGTAGGGCTGTCGAAGTTTTCAGTGTTGCAAGCAATAAATTGTCACAGGAGAAGGAGGTGGCTAGTGTCAAATACAACAGGCTTTGTGTTTCATGGAGATAACGTTCTGGAGCCTACTTGGTACTTCTCTTAAAAGAGTCGTTTTTGGCTTCCCTTGAATGAGCTCACCTCATCCCACTGCTCACCCATCTCCTGACTCTACTCCCTCTAGTTGTCAGGTTCACTCAGTGTGCTCAATAGAAAGGGAATGGCTTTTTGTTTTGCAGGCCCTCTTCTCCATCCTAAGGATCTCTCTGATCACAGTGTGATGTACTAATGAAAGTAGAAGGGAGGTGAGAGATCAGTCTTGTCTGCCACAGGTTGCTATTCTTCAAAGAAAACTGTGTTTTCTTGAGTGTTGCAGGATTTATCTCTAAAAGGAAAATCTTGTTTCTAAAATTTCTTCCATCCTTCCATCCAATGCACAAAAGCAGGAATTTTGTTGGTAATGTAAAAATCACAAAACCCTTTATAGCTTTTCTCCTCCATAAATGCAAGTCAGAGAAAGAAATGAGAAACAATTATTGTGTTTCACAGTAAGAGCTCAGATTCTGTCACATCTTTTGAAGTCTGTAGATTGCTGATGAAGCATGATCCATTTTAGAAGAATGCAATTCTGCTGGATGGTCCAAGCTATTATTGGAAGAGTTTCACACTCTGCCAAATTCAGAATTCTCTTGGCATGTTTTCTATATGATTAACATAAATTTATATTAATTCTTGTTTGCCTGAGCTTTATTGAGTAATAACAGATTGCTGCATTTTACATCTGCCTTGAAAGTACTCTAATCAGAAATTCACTGGAGCACAACCTGCAGCAACTTTGGTTAAAATTATATCTTTAGAAAACAAAGGTTACTACATAGATAATTTTATGCACACCTAAATTGGTGAAGGAAATGCTTATCCCAGGCATGTTCTTTTCAAATATAATTTCACAAATCTCATTTTTAAAAATACATAAAAGAAAAATTCCTCAACAAATAATATCTACATTGGAAAATTAATTTGCAGATCACCTTTGAGCAGTCTGGTTTCCTTTATCCCTTTCTTTTAAATAACTGAAATCAACAGGTTTTTTCCTGCCTATGAAACTAACAAATGGATGGTTTATATATGGCTTTTTTTTCTGTCAAAAAAATGCATGTGTGCACTGAAAACAAGAAATGGGAATTTTTATACAAAAAGATAATTAATAAAAGGAATGACATTTGTATAAAAATGGTGTTTAGTTTGGTAGTGCATCCTCAGTCAACTCCTCAATGTCTTTCATCCAACATTATAAAACCACTTATGTTCAATACCGATAAATGTGCTACTTTGTAAAGCTACAGCTGAAATAGCGTTTCAAAGCTGCACTTGGCAAAACAATAATAAATGCATTTTGATAAAATCTCAATTCTATTTTTTGAGGATTTATTTCTAAACTGTTGGTACACTCTCCACCTTGCAAAAAAATTAAATGTGTTCTGGCAGCATCGTCATCTGAACAGCAGCTTGAAGGGTGTTTGAAGTAGCGCTGCTGTGTCTGAAAGACTCTGATCAGGACCTTGTTTGTCAGACTGCATGTTTGTCAACACTGATATATCAAAGAGGTCAGGTCAACAGCGCTTCAGTATAAACTGAGCAGGACAGGGTCAAATGGAAGCCCTGAGCCTTGTACCAACATCAGATGGGAAAAATGTGAAGTACATTTAAAAGGAGGCGATTGTTTTTCTCTCTTCACTGAATGCAGGTGTATGTTTGTTGACCTGGATGGTGCGTTTTTTAGCTTAAGAAAACAAGGTACCTCTCAACAGTATTAAAACAGGAAAACATCTGGAGCAGAAGCAGAACATTTCAAAGTTTTAAAATCCTCTTCAGATACTAAAACCTCATAAGAGAACATGGAAATTGAGTGAGGTTGGAAGGAACAGGAGTGGAGGTCAAAATCACACTTCCTTCAAGCATAAAGTATACCCAGCCAGGGCAGTGTTCCCAAACACACTCATGAGCAGGTCTAGATGTTGTATCCATCCCTCATTCAGGCATTAGCACTGCTGACTCTTTGCCTCGCTGTCTCTGAGTGTCTTTTCAAAATCTGTCCTCATTTTAGGCTGTGATTACACACACCAGTCAGACATGGTGCCTTTGATCAGTTATCATCTGCTTTTACAGATGGAGGCAATGTGATTTGCCAAAGGCTGCAGAGCAAATCAGAAGCAGAGTCAGAAACAAATTCTGGATCTAGATTTAAAATAGATCTGCTACCAGTAGACCAGCTAAGCAATAGACTTTGCATATTTATGCCATTTCAGCCAAACACTGAAAACAGTATTTGATTTTCCAGCCCGAGAAATGTAATTACAACAATATGTTATTGATTTGCATGGTGCATTTTGATGTTGATACTAAACACTTTAGTGGAGAATGGATAATAATATGACTGGGTAGATGGACAGCTGCCATAAACCAAAAGGATGTGATGACATTTCTGCAAGAAAAACATCCCAGTGGATCAGAACTGATGTTCGGCAGTTTAAGCAGAAAGTCAAATGTTAGGACACTGAACTTGAAAGCCCCCACTTAGCACACTGTCACCCTGCCATCTGTCAGAGTGAGTTGGGCTAACACCAAAACAAAACAAACATTTACAGCTAATCTCTGCTGAAGGTTTTAAAAATTATTTCAAGCAGTTATTCAGCTACAATCCAAGGACAGATCTTCACTACCACCAAATTAAGAGACATTTTATGCATTGAGGTTGAGATGGTTTTAGTTGGCTCAGCTGAAAAAGGACTCCTCAGAGCAATATAATCTGTGTTGTTTCTCTGAGTGAAAAACAAACTGAATGAAAGCCAGAAAAAGAATTTCTTTTAAGAACAGACTTATGTGGGCTGCGGACTGACACACTTTTATCAGCATTAAGAGAGCTGTCCTCAGATCAGCATTGCTTGGTCAGGAAAAGAAATCTGACAATATATAGCACATATCTGTTTATATTCAACATCCCTTAGCAGAAAGCTGACAAGGACTGCCCAGGAGGTTTACAATTTTATGCTTACCACCCCCACCATTTTTTCCCCCTTCTCTCTCTACATAAGGAGCATTCTTTCTGTTTTGAGATGTAAAATGGCAACCTTGGGGCTTGGTTGCTTTTTTCCCTTCCCCTTAGGTTTTTCTGTTAAGGTCAACATTGCTTCAGAGTCCACCTATCACTTCTAATCCAGTTGTTTCCAGTATTCATTATATCACTTCCTAGCACAAAAAATATCACTTTCCTTGACTCTATCTGTGAGTTCTACTGCTCATCATGAAGAAATTCAGAGCTGTTGAATGATGATAGGTTAAAGTGAATAAAAAAGTGCCAGCAACAACAAAATAATAAAAAAAAAAGGGGGGGGGGGGAGAAGAAGTGGAGAAGAAGGTTTCTGAAGAATGTGGGAAAGATAAATAGGACTGATACTTTGTTTCATTGTCAGTAGCACTCTGGGGTTATTTGAAGCACTTATTTATGCACTGTAAGCAGAACAATACTGAAGAAGAAATGATTAAATACCAGCTCTCTGAGCAATAGACATCTCATTGTGGCAGGCCTAGACTCACCACTGGGTGGTTTTGATAAAGGCAATATGAGTTGATAACTGATACAGTTTGCCAGGGAGTCATCTGGGGATGCTGACAGCTACTATGCTTTAATAAAATCATTAGAATGTAAATGTTTTTATTGCGAAATAAAGAGCCTCCAGCAAAGTTGACACTATCGCTGCTCCCTCCACTGAATGAAAGCACCGATTAGCATTCAAATGATATAATGATAGTCTGGTTATCTTTATTAAAATTTTTCAAATCGAGTCTTCATTTTGCATGATTGAGTTTTAAACAAATGCAATATTCAGTAGGCTGGTGAGCCAGTCTGAACACTCTTGAAATAATTAAAGTGTGCCTTTTATTTTTTTAAACATGTGTTTCATAAGCAATGAATTGGATTTGCTATTTTAATATGACAATATCTAGTTAGCTTTGCATAAAATAGGGATGTTATAGCATAATTATTGAAAGAGTACAACTTTTAAACATATGTTTCATAAAGCTGAATTCAATTTTCTGAAATGTGACAATGCCAGTCAGCTACTGAAATAATATCAAAGGATGACTTGATTGTTTAGGTTAATTTCTTGGACAATCTTTGCTATATCATAATTGATGGTAAATGGTATGCTTTGTGGTATTTCTTTTCAAAGGAAACACAGAACTCATTTCCCATAATGCTTATCAATTCACAGTTCAGACTACAACTGCAAGAAAATGAAGGAAATTCTAAGCAAGAAGTTCAGACCCTGAATTTCTGCAGTGTATGATTTAATGTAAACTAGCAGAGCTTTTGAGCTATCCAAGATGAGCCTCAGAAAAACTGAAGAATAAATTAACTCATCTAAGTCCATTAAACTGTACTCTACATAGGATCAATCAATCATTAATAAATGTTTAGAAATCCTATAGGACTTGATCTCTTTTTCATTACTTCTTTCAGTCTTGTCAACTTAGGCTAACCTTTCTCCTGGATTAACCAACCCTATAAAACACACTGTACTACAGTTACCAATAAATACACAGTATCGTAAGCAAATATGTTTTGGCTAGTTGTTGTTTATAAAGAATCAAGAGAATCAATGATGACATAAATGTTCCTTTAAAAATGTGTGCCTGAAATAGCTGTATTATTGATTCAAGCCTGAGACAGCTTCAGAGCTGAATTGCAAAAAAAAAAAAAAAAAAATTAAAAAAAAAAAAAAATCTGAATACCCGACAAAACTCTTGCATCCATTGTTTGAGGAAGAAATGGATAGTGTAGGAGCATTCTTAGTTCTTAACTAGTAGTTTATTACAGTTACTGTCAGAAGTTGTCCTGGATGTTTTAGAAGAATCTAAAGAATCAGGATGTAAATTTCACTATTTACATTTCACTGAAGATGTGCCAGGGACTATCATCAAAAGAAGGAATATAAATACCCCTCTGGTAATAAACCTAACATGTGAGAAAGCAGGAATGTTAAAAAAATATCCTTTTAACTCTTGTGCATTAGGAAGTACAGGCACACAAAACTGTGTTATAGAAAAAAGACAGCAAATAATTCAGAGGGCTAGGTGTGGGGTTTTGGTTTTTTAAAATATATATGTGCAGGAGAAAAAAACTTAATTGAAAAATTAGAATTTGACACATCTGTCAACACGGTATTATTACACCAATTTGACTAAATGAGACTAGAACATCTTCAGCAGTAGCATCTAAGAGAGGACTACTGAGAGCTGCAGTAGCTGTTACTGAGGAAAATACATTCCTTTTTCTACCCAAAAGACATCGTTACCATCTAAAGGATACAGGAGAGAGTTCAGGTCAGAGCATTCCTTTCCCTCTGCATCAGATTTCGGAACATTCTACAATGCAGCCTGGACAGGAGAATATCTCTCCTGTCTGCTGCCAGTGTAGTCAATCTTGTCCAAATGAGAGATATTGCAACAGTCTTTGGAACTAAGCTTCAACAAATGCTTTACAGTATTATTTAGGAGGTTATGAGATTACTGATCTGGAAGAAGAAAATCTTTCCAGTTTATAAATGTCTTTTAGTGGCAACTTGCAAAAGTGGGAGCAAGACAGTAAATCTATGTAAAAGCCATTTCAATACAGATTTTGTTGAATGACCAAGGGAAGTCTTCCCCCTATCACCTACAAAATATTGCTATATGGAAATCTTCTTTTGGGGTTACATACCATAACCACACAATCACTTACATTGGAACTGGGCATGTAACATTTCTTTTCACTTCTTTCAAAATTTTTCTAAAATAAAGAGATTTTTTTTTCAGGCAGAAATTTTCTCTTCACAGAGAAATTCAACTGCAAGCCTAATACTTACACATGGCATTTCTTTGGGACAAGTATTGTTCCAAATATCTGATTTGGTTGTCACATGGAGTTTCATAAAACAGACCTAAGCAGTGTGCCTGGTTATACTCCAAGTCTGAGGGAAGAAAAAGGAAAAAGAAAAAGGTGGCATTCCACTTTTTGTTATCCAGCCCAGGTATTGCATTATCGATTCAGGGAGCAAATGTGCTGAGCAAGTGCCCCTGGATGGAACTAAAAGAAACCCTTGGGACCATTTATGAGATAGAATTTGAGCTCAGTTAAAGAGCCATAGCACATACTGTTCTTCTTATTGACAGGGAAGGAGTTTGCCTTTTTTTTAGTACAATGTGCTTTTTAGTAACATGTGCCATAGAGATTTAGGAAAGACGACAATTTCTATGTATGTAAAAGCTGGACAGACATGACTGAAGCCCAAAGTAAATGAAGAGCACAAAGGTAGACATGGATTTGGGTGGACATAGGCCCATGCCAGGTAGAAAATAGAGACAGGAGAAAAAAAAAAAAAAAAAAAAAAAAAAAGATGGAACAAATATTGGGTATGTCATTTGAGGGTTACCTGAGTAAGAAAGCTTTTGGGAGCCATGACTGCCAGGATGAATGTTTGTTTCTGCTTCATTCCTGGGCAGTGCACTTTTAGATGGATACTGGAGCATTTTCAGATTGTATTTGTTTGGTTTCAAAGATAAAGTGGCAGAACAATTGCTGCCTTTTGAATACAGGAGAGTTTTTGTAGGCATACAGGCCCGAGAATAAAATTAAGCAGGTAAAATTGATAAGACCAAACAAAGAGAGAGAGAAAGGAAAAGAATGATGAAAAAAAGAAAGGACAGAGACAGAGAAAACCCAGGGAGAGGATTTCCAGAGAGATAAATAAGTAGAGAAAGATGGAGAGTAAGAACACTGTACAGTGTAAAAAAACCCCATGAAATTGCAAGAATAAAATAGAAATATGGAAATATGTTAAGGTAGATAATGAAAGAAAAATAAGACTCAATTGTAGCATTAGAAAGGGATTGATCCATTGCTATATTTCATAGTACTATCAGTAGCACTATGACATAACTTGCATCCTGAATTTTCAATCTTTTTTAATAGAGGATATCAACCTCATGGGGGACAACACACCAACTGTGTATGTTTTTCAGATGCTAACACACACTGGACAAAGTTCAACAGCTGCTCTCACAAGTGCGTGTTGAAAATGCAACTGAACTGCTGGCATAGCGATCCAAGTGTCTTGAAAACAACTGCAGAATAGTTTTAACTGCCACCTTCTGCCTCCTCCCCATATTCCTCCTTCTGGCTCACAGAAGGCTGTCAGACACACAAAATTCTCTGGACTTTAACTAACAGAATAAAATATCTAATATAAATTACCTTTGACTGCTGAAAGTCTTTATTTACAGCTGCTCAGAGCTGCATCTGGAGAGTTTAGGTAGAGACTACAAGTGCCAGATGGTGGCCAGACTTACCCAATTAGCAATCTCTCTCATCCTGTGCCTGGGCTTGCAGAGTGGCTCCTCACATCACAGTTGCCTGACTCAATCCAGTACCTCTATGGTCTAAAATAGTAAATACTAAAATAGTAACAACCTTGTCAGGTGAGCCAACACAGAGCTCTGTAGGCTTGGCTCAGTCGGAAGGTGCTCTTTGCTTTTGTTTTCCTGGCTGTTGATATTAACGATGTAGCTCTTGAACCGTTCAACTTGTTGACAGGTAAGGCCCGATCCTGGACTGCTTTTTAAGGTAGTGATATGTTTAAAAGAGTAATGAGAGCTGGCCTGAGCAGACCTAAAAGTGGAAAATCAGGGAGGATGGGAAAAAAGAAGGTTCACATTCTCAAGTATAAATATTTATGTTAAGAAAAAAATAATCAAAAATGAAGCTCATCAAAGCATATTCAAGCCCAAAAGGACCATCTGCTGAAATCTATGCAACTGATTGAAAAATTTTCATTTATTATTGTAGCTGTGCTAAAGCACACCATTTAGACTGATCTGTGGTTAGACTGCTACAGGTAGTTGGAGAAACAAATAAAAATCACAGGCTTTTCCAGTGTACAATTTAGGAAAGGCAGAGATACACAGACTGATTAAAAGTGCAGATCCTCATGGGACTTTTGGAAAACGCTCCCTGTCCTACTAGAAGAAAGGATTAGTCTCATCCAAAAAGTCTAATTAAAATAGTTATGTTACTCTGGTTATGCTTCTCCAGGTAATTAGGAAGACAGGGTGTTGTATTACAGCCTGAAGGTGGAAAGAGGTTGATGTTTGCATTTTGTTAGATAGAGTTTCTTTTGCCTTTCTGACCTGCCCTTGGCACAGAACAGGGACTGGGGGAATGTTGGCTTTAAGGCACTCAGCACTCAGAGACTCTGAGATCACCTGAGAATCGTTAAGGCTTCCTCTGCATCACGATGCCAATTCCTCTCAGGAAGGGGAAGGGGAAGGAGAATGGGAATGGGAATAGTTTTTGATGAATATATATATATAACCTGGGAAAGGCAAAGTGCAGAACTTTATTACAAGAACTGCAAAGCTCTTGAGAGATATCCAACATGCTATAGGAGTCAGGTTTCCAACTGTTTTGTGCTGCAAGGGTAATTAAAAATGACTACTGATGAGGATTGAAGGTATTTGCCCTCCTCTGAAAGGCTGCCACAATACCAGCCTGTTATTATGCTCATATGAAAGCCATATTCCTTCCTCCACACCACCTTTATGGCTGCTTCAATTACAGTTTTATGGACACCGGGCCCACGACTTTGTTTTGACCCCGAAAGAAAAATAAATGCAAAATAAACCAATGCAAAATTCAGAGCACGCCAGCATGTTCCATCACACCTCTTTAGAAAACTCACCAAGTTTCAGCAGGTGTAGTATATCAGTATACAACGGTACAAGTTCAGTTATAAAATTATGACTAGTTACAATCTTAGCTTTGATTTCTGATTGTTTTGTATGGATAGTATTTTAAGGATTTATGAGTAAATTTAAATGGGTTGTCCAACGAAACAGTACAATTCACATAGCAAAAAGGCTAAATGAGTGTTTCATTCACTCCTTAGTTTTATTCTGCCTCTAGCTGCTTTCCATCCCTTTCCTGGAGACTGTATACTCCCTGGTTTTATGTGCTCTTCTCTTGTTATTTGTCATACATTAGATTTACTATTTTTCTTTCTTTGTGTGTAGAAGCAGTTTAGTGACAGCTAGTGTTTTTTCAGCATAAATTATATTTGTAGAAATTGTGACCCAGAGAGGCAAAATCAGGACTCAAAGGACCAGTTCAGAAAACATAAGCATCTATAAAATTTGATCTGAACCTGATTCAAATTAAAAAATTTGGGTAGGTTTAAAAACACTTTTAAGTCACGATTTTAACCTCTGTAACAAATTTGGCTATAGCTTAACATGAAATTGCTTGCTAAGAGCAAGCACAATTATTCACTGACATCATATTATTGATATCTAACCCAGAGAGGTTATATCCAGGGAAGATATGGGAATCAGATACCCTTCTGAGGTCTACTTCTATTCCTGCTCCTGTTCTGTTTTGATGCAGAGCTTTTTGCTGTAGCCCAAATTTGCTATATGATATTGTGCTGATCTGCATGTTATGTGTAGCCACTTATCCAAATTGTTCTTTGCCCAAATTGCTCTTTGCCTGTTGTTTCTCCTTGCTTCCCCTTTTCCCTGGCCTGTGGGTAAGGGAATTACAACTTGCTCCAATGCCCTGCAACCTGAGATTTAAGTATTATGGCTGCTGACATAAAAGAGGATCTCATTCTCTTTTATTCCTCCCAGCATATGACCTCAATCTCTATCCTTTAGATAGCTGATTATCCAGATCCTCTGACTCTCTTTTAATCCCTTCTCCTTCATTTCACTGAGACTGCTCATGGAGTAAACCAGGATTTTCTTTAAGTGAGGTGGAATTATCTAGCTTTCTCAAATCACCAATGTATATTTAGCAAGACTCTGGGCTGATGAAAACATAATTGTAATAAGCCATCCTAAGGGTTCTGAATCTAGAGGTTTGTTTATATGATTTACATTATAAATAAAACTTGAGGGTTTTTTTTCTTTTTTTAATGAGAGATATTTGTGGTTACTCATACACAACCCTAAAAAGACACATGAAAAATTATCAAGGGATGTATTTTGAGTAACCAGATCAAGGGTAGAATTTGTTCTTCACAAGGGAAAGAAATAACACAGCTATTAGGAAATTGATCAATGCCTCCAGACCCATATTGTGAACTTCTCTTCTTTCATCTTTACGCATAGAAATAAAGGGACCTATCTGTTTCAACTGGAGTTTTATAGGTATGTTTTACCTGCACTGACTGAGTTATCTGTCTCCTTGTTGACAAGGAGGTGGGTAATTCCCTATCTGAAAGCGCTGTATTTTTACAATGAGCTTTTTTGGGCAAACATCAGAAGTGACCACAATCTCAAAACACAAGGAAGAACACAAATTGGAAGAAAAACACAGCATAATAGACCTTCTCATATTGTGCTCAAGGGGACTCCAGGGACCAGCCAATCCATACAAGAAGAATAGTGTGAGCTAGATGGGACCCAGTATGATTAATCACCTGAGCAATGCAGATTTAGCACATTAGGTGAAAAGATAAATGTGTAAAACGCTGTGTCAGAACCCATGGAGTGGCCCACACGGTAATTCAGGGTCAGTAATTGAACTTCACTCTAATTATCCTGGGGAGATAATATTAACTTATAGTTGAGTGTGAAAGAGAGAGTCCATAATTCATCACTCGATGGGGCTGCTCATTGCATTGTGTTATTGAAATATGATGGCTCCATTTTTATCCTGTCATAATGACAACTGATGTGCTTATTTTCTTTCTCTGTGCCTCCAGGGGATGATGAAATAGTAAGCAAACATTCTTTCTGGTGAAAGAACAGCACTTTATCACACTGGCTTCAGCTCTAAAAAAGCACTTGCAATCTCAGAAACAATTTCTAGAAAGAAGACCAGGCATTTCCCCTTGCATTCTGGTTGTAGTCAGCTAACCTAAATAAAAGCCACTGCCTTTTTCTCTTTATGAGAGATAATTTTTCCTTTCTCAGTTATCAGTTTCGGTTTCTTAATTTTTTTGAGAAGTTTCCTTTCCTTTTCTAGTTTCCCAGGATACACTTGGCTTTCATTCTGTTCCTTTTAAAAATATAAGTTTTCCTCAGCAAAGATTTTAAAATGAGCCCCTTATTCAATTTGACTTTATTCAGCATCTTAGAAGTATTCAAATTTTTTCTGTGTCAGGAACTTCCTATCTTTTGCAAACTTTTTCTCCAAGTTACATAGATTCATAGACTCACAAAACAGTTTGGGTTGGAAGGGATCTTAAAGATCATCTAGTTCCAACCTTCTTGCCATAAACAGGGATGCCTTCCAATAGACCAAGCTGCTCAAAGCTCCATCCAACATGGTCTTGAGCACTTCCAGTGATGGGGCGTCCACATGTCTATGCAACCTGTGCCAGTGTCTCACCACACTTGCAATAAACAATTTCTTCCTAATATCCAATATAAACCTACTCTCATTTTAAAGCCATTACACCTTGTCCTATCACTACGTGCCCTTGCAAAAAGTCCCTCTCCAGTTGTCTTATAGGCCCCCTTTAGGTTCTGGAAGCTCTCCCTGGAGCCTTCTCCATGCTGAGCAGGCCCAATTCTCTCCACTTGTCTTCACAGGAGAGGTTCTCTTTAGGTCATCTTCGTGGGCTCATTTGGACTCACTCCAACAGGTCCACGCTTTTCTTATGTTGAGAGCCATCCAGCCAGATGCAGCACTCCAAGTGGGGTCTCACCAGAGCTGAGTAGAGGGGGAGAATCTCCTCCCTGCACCTCCTGGCTGCACTCCTTTTGATGCAGCCCAGGATATGTTTGGCTTTGTGGGCTGCAAGAGCATATTCCCGGCTCATGCCAGCCTTCTCATGAACCCCTAAGTCATTCTCTTCAGGGTTGCTTTCAATCCATTCCCCACCCAGCTTGCATTTGGGATTGCCCTGATCCAAGTGCACAACATTGCACTTGGACTTGTGGAACTTTACAAGGCTCACATGGGTCCACCTCTCCAGCTGCTCAAGATCCCTCTGGATGGTATCTCTTCCATGTCAACTGCACCACACAGTGCAGTGTCATTGGCAAACTTGCTGAGGGTGCACTCAATCCAACTGTCGTCACCAAAAAAGATGTTAAAGAGTGTCAGTCCCAACACCAACCCAAAGGACACCACTTGTCACTGGTCTGCATTTGGACATAGGACCATTCACCAGACCTCTTTGAGTGCAACCACCCAGCCTATTCCTTATCCACCAAGTGGTCCATCCATCAAATCCACCTCTGTCCTGTGGAACGACAATGATGTCATGAGGGAAGTGTCAAGTGTTTTGCACAAGTCCAGATGGATGATGTCAATTGCTCTTCACTTACCCACCAATTCTGTAACCCTGACACAGAAAGCCATGAAATCTTTCAGACATGATTTGCTCTTAAAGTCATTCTGGCTTTCAAAAATCACCTCCTTATTACGCATGTGCCTTAGGATATTTCCAGAAGCACTTGCTCCATGATCTTGCTGAGAGCAGAATTGTGACTGACTGGCCTGTAGTTCCCTAGGTCTTGTTTTTTTCCATTTTTAAAAATGGGGGTTATGTTCCCCCCTCTTTCCAGTCAGTAGGAACCTCACTGGACTACCACAATGTTTCAAATATGAAGGATAGTGGCTTAGCCACTTCATCTACCACTTCCTTCAGGACCTGTGGATGCATCTCATCAGATCCAGAGAAGCTGTGAATGCGCCATCACTGAAAAGTGTTCAAGACCAAGTTGGATGAGGCTTTGATCAAACTAGTCTAGTGAAAACCATGGCAGGGGGGTTGGAACAAGAAGATATTCCAACCCAAACCATTCGATGATTCTGTGACTTGTTCCTTAATGGTCTTGAACCTGATCTTTTCCTGCAGTGGGGAGTTCTGATTCTCCCAATCCCTAGCTTTGTCTTCTGTGAGTTGGGCAGTGTGGCCAAAGCACTTGCCTTCTATAGAAAGGAAAATTCTTGTTACTAAACATGGAGTGACAAGTGCTGTCATCACTGCTCAGGTGACTCACAGGGCATGGATGATGATGATGATGATGATGATGATAAGAGATTGTATTTGTCAGAATACAGATTCTTCAAATTTTCGGTACTGTAATATCATTTCTAATTGATCATAAGTGGGAGATGCTAGACATAAACAAGATTCAGATTAAATCCATAAGGCAAATTACAGCTTAGTACAAAGATGTAGAAACTTAGATTTTATGGAAGTGGGCTTTATTTCTTGTGCTCCAACAATAAAATCTATGTCTTTGGATCACACTACAGTGCTGAAGATCACTATTTTTTCCTTAAAAATTTCCAGTGCAGTTTTATACACCCCATGAAAGGCATTGAAGCTCTTCATATTGCTCTGGCTAGCAAAAGTTAGAAAGCCAAGAAAAACAGCTCAAATTGCTCTGACTTAGCATTTCTGGAGAGACAAGCCTGAAGTACGAGTAAGGACAGCTTGAGTAACAGGTTGACACTTGCTATCATAATAGTGAAGAAGGAGAAAACTGATTTTCCTTTGGTTCCATGCAACTCACTCCTGAAACAACTGCACTATGGCAAGAGTCAGTTGAAATGTGTGCTGGTGGTTACATGTCGGGAGATGGTCAACTGAGGAAAATGGTACATAAAAAGTAAAGAAGCAATGCTGAGTAGTATAAGACTTTGGAAAAAATTATCTTACTTTTTTGGAAGTTAAAACAACTGAAGGGTAAAAAAGCGTAATATGTGTTTACACATTGACAGTTACATTCACATTAATAACCAAACTGGACAAAAGCATGGGCTTGAATGATATTCTGACGTAGTGCAGGTATTTGATTCTTGGCATTTTTCTTGCTATGGTTTTGACACAGGTCAGATAGCTTCCTCTCAGAAGCTGCCCAAGCATCACTGAAGGATTAGCCAAGGAGAGAAGTGCCCTCACAGTCAGCATGGACAACTCACAGATTTTTTGGTGGTAGCAGAGTGGGAGTGAGGCAATGAGGGACTTCAGTGTCACAGATCTGAGCTGTGGAGAATTTCTGAGTGCTTTTAGTTACTTTGGAGTACAGAATTTGATAAAAATGAAGAGGAAATGAGTAAAAGGTCTTTTGAAATGAAAAAAAAAAAAAAAAATCCTGAAATTTGTCATTCTCAGATGCCTTACCAGTGCTAATTTCAAGTGTGTAAAATGGAGAATGAGATAGGATGAAATTCAACTCACATTTTTGTCATGTAAGGATAAATGGTTCTAGAATTCAGTGTTTGGGATTTATTTCTGCTATTTTGGTTTTTATTATTATTTTAAGCTGGCTGTGTCAAGGGATCATCAGGGTGCTTGCTGTGCAATTTTCAGTAACCAACTGAAATTTTAACACACAAAATCACAGTTTTCACTTCAGAACTGTGATTAAAAAGAGTTTGGGATGAATAACATTATGGAGGACATTGCCTTTTATGCCAGGTTCTACTAAGTTTTTTCATATGTAACCCTTTTATTTTGGTATTTTAGTGTCTTTCACTGATTGTCACCTGATCTCTAATTTTAACTTATTGCCTTACTCAGGCCTGGAACAGTTATTCCTTTAAAGATATCTTTCAATATAAACACTGATTTTTGATCATCAAATCAATACTACACAAACTAGAAAGGACAGTCACTGCAAAACATAAGAAAAGAGAACTGACCTATACTTATCAAAATGCTACTGCTGTGTCTCACTGGCAGGAAACATAACCATTATAGCAAAGGTGAAAATTTAGAAAGTGATTTTTCGGTATTTAATACACCATGTGGAGTCAAATTGCACTTATTATTTCTTCTGCATAAAACTAGAAAAAAAATCACATTTAATTCTTAGATGCACATATTTTTCTCGTAATATTCAAAAATAAATATATTATACTTGACTATCCAAATGTGACTCTTAGCACTTTTGAGGTATTTCTTTCTTTTTTTAAACAGAAAAGTCTCCTGTACATAAACTGTATATTTTCATTTCTCATGTATTTTAATATCAAATTATTTTGAGAAAAGAGTCTTTGGGCAATATTTTCTGATATGTCATATTTTATTACGTGTTTAGAATTCTTTATTTTATGGGTGTGCAAAATTTAAACGTGTACAGTGAGGATGTAAAAGGCTACAAGTATACACAAAGGAAAATTTTAGTTCCCACAATGTATTTTTCCTACTGTTGGACTATCTGATTTCAGATCAAATGCTTTAAAGAAAAAGCAGTAAGTTTCCTTAAAGTTTTCCTAAGAATTCATATTAGCTTGCACATCCAGATATAATGGAACTTTTCTGAACTATGAAATAACTGTGTGTAGCCTTATGTCAAATAAAAATGGTTAGAGTATTGAGTTAATTAAGCCACTGATCTTTAACAGAGGCTACGTTCATCAACTTAGGTTCCTGCCATCTTTCAGAATTAATAGGTTTATTTGTGTATCATCCATCTCTGGTATTTTAGAAGTTTCATAGTCAACATAAAAAAGTGAAAATAAAAGGTAGAGCAATATTTTCCATTAGTCTCACAACTGAATCTGGTTTATCTTTTAAAATAAATGGCTACATTTATATTTACTGACTCTTGTATACAAGTCATAATGTCAAGAAATGCATTTGTTCTTTAATAAAACTTATCCTAATGTCTGAAGGTTTGATTAATGGACAGATCCGTTGTCACCTTGACTGCCTGAACCCTTTCATTTACTGCAAGTGTTCCAAGACAGGTCATGATATTTACACTAGGTCAGAATAATAATGTCACTGGGATCACGGTCCCTGACAATAGCCTATTTGTCTCATTTAAATAATGAACATCATTGGTGAAAATTGCAGTCTGAAACCACAACACACAAAGGACAAGAGCACACAACTGTGCAGGTTACGAAAAACCAATATTGACACAAAATACGATCTAGTTGTTCAAATTCGCTAGCCATCTATTTTTTTTTCAAAGCACTCTCCAGAAGTACACAGATGATCATGAAACAAAATAAAAAAAAAATTGTTGCACTGATTCTCAAAATAGAGCATTCATTTTAATAAGTATGAGGGTCAATGTGGTGCAACTTTTCTCATAGTGTAGTAAATGTCATGGTAAGCTTTTACATTATCTACTCTTCAGATATATGAGAAATAATTTATAAGGGTTGATTTTTGATTGACGGAAAACAGAAAACTCTTTTCAAGCCATTAACAGGTGCTTCCTGATCTGCTTTGGATACTCAGATCCAAGGAATTTCAATTCACTGTAAAATTTAAAAGTGTATAAGCACAACCAGATACCCTTGTGTACAATATAAGGACTGGAATAAAATGTCACCATGCCAATACTTATTTTGGACAACGAACACAAAGGACACCTCCCTGTTCAGTGTCCAATACATGAAATTCGGCAACTCAAGGTAGAAGCCGATTTTCCATCCACAAGAAATCCTACAAGGCAGACACCTAAGACTGCAGATTTGAAGGCTGCGTGGGGAGTAGGCAGGAGGTAAAAACAGATAATAAAAAGCACAGACTTAGTGTACCCCCTGTACTGAGGTCAAAAGTCCTACTTGCAGCACCTGCCTTGTGTACACCCATGTGCAGATGCCTCTCTGCCGCTACCTTCTGCCGTGGGCCTGGGGTTTGTGCGGCACAGTCTGGTGCTGCAGAGTGCCCTTAGCTGATGCATTCAGCTTAAGATCACCAGTGCTCCCCCACACTGTGCATACACACAGTGCTGCATAGCCAGGGATACCTGTGGTGTGACCTTTCCACAGGTGGCCAACTCTCCGTTTTCCCTACAGCGTGCTCTGCGTGTCCCATAGATGCCACGTAACAAAGTGGTCTGGAAACAATGATGAGAGGAATGCTGCACACTGCCCAGAGCTCGGCAATTACACATGGTCCTGAGCTGCATACCTCCAGAAATTGGGATTTATGACTCAAAGGTTCGGCTTGACACAGGCATGTAAATTTTTCCTTGTGAGCAGATTTGTATTTCCTTGCTGAACATAGGTGGATAAGCAGCTGCTGATGGTTTGAGAGGGCTGAAACTCCCAATCCTCAGAACAGAGTTTTAACCTCTCGAGGTTAAAGAGTAAAATTTTCCAAAGAAGGATTGGGGTAAAAAACAAGCAGGAAGCAGAAAATTTACCAAGTGCTCTAAACATCCTATGTAAATTGGACCACAATGAATCAGGAACACAGCAAGCATGATCCTGCAAATAATTTGTCAGATTACGCCTGTGATAGGAAGCATTATAATATTTTTCAGTAAATTACTTAAACTGATGTGGACTGAGCATGGTATCTAAAACATATGCAAGTCTTCTGAAAAGTAATGTATAAAATACTTGAATACTGTAATGAGATTACCGTTCTTATTACAGAAGTGACACTGCCTGTTAAAGCAGCTACTAGTTAAATGTTGCATTGTGTAAGTAAATGGTATCCTGAGATTGTGGATGAAAGGTAACACTATCACATAAAATGAAACATAAGAGCTCTAACATCAATTTCAAAGTAATAAATTTGTCTGCAAATTTTCTTCAGAGATGTATTCCTTCCTACAGCCAAAAAAGATGCCCTCAACCTAAAAATATGCATCAAAGAAATCACACATTTACTATCCAGGTGGAGGGTTTTATCCTCATTCCTACCTCACTCACTGAATTTGCACTATAGAGAGTGAAAGGCAGAGTTCTTGCTAAATATACTTTTCTCAAAATACTTTGTTTAATTAGTGCTTTTTTAATTTAGTACTTTCTAGTGGGATAATTTCCATCTTCCAGAGTTCTCTAATTATAGAGAAGGAAGGAGAGAAATTGAATCCAAGAAATATTATCGGTTTTGCTCCAAAGAGCACTGTTTTATTAGAGTTCTGTCTTGGGATGCAACAGTTTGGTTCAATGTGGACAAAACATAAATTTTGAAGCCTCAGATAGACCTGTGAAATAGAAGTCTCTGAATGGACACTTCCAAGCAATCATGAAAAGGTATGTGGGGACCCTTCCATCCACCCTACATCTGTGTAACTCAAGATGACACATCCATAACATGCTACTTCTCATTTTCCTTGCTTTCTTTTTGAATAAAAGGGTAATTTTCACAGCATTTATTGAAATAGTGGATATTTCAAACCTGCATTTCATTTTTAACCAGCTATAAGGAGTTCCTTTAGATAATAAGTCAGTAATTCCTCCAGAAATCAATGAAAATGCTCAGAGCTATTATTATCTTGACAGCATATTGCAAGATTAGTAGAACAATTTCACTATGTTTATAACTACCTCATGCTGGCATTTGATTCCCATTTGTCTTTAAAATGAAAACAAAGAAAAGTAGTTGCACAATCACTCTCAGTCTCTGTCTCTCAAGCACCGATCTTTCTAACAAAGCCACTATTATTTTCTTCAAAGCAATGAAAAAGTTCCTGTTAAGGAAATTTAAAAGTTCAAATGGATTTTAGGTAAATGTCATTAAAAATGTATGTGAAAAAAAGAGTAATTCATTTAGCACCATACTTACCAAAAAAAAAAAAAAAAAAAAAAGTGGATTAACAATATAGTCCTAATCTACTTTTAATGGCTAGGGAAAATACTCAGAAAGATCAAAAAGCATGACCAATTCCTGACCTACAATTTTGTCATTATTTCATTAAAAACCCAAACACACACACACACACACACACACACACACATATATATATATACCCACAGAATTATAGTTCTTTATTCTTTACATGCCCACGTTGGCTGCTATTTATCTCTTTAGTGTCTTTCTGATGGTTAGAGATTGTTTGATTGTTTGCTTATGTGTTTTTTGGTTTTTTGAGTTTGTTTTAAAATTTTTGACAAGGATTATATACAACTGATGTGTCCCTCCTGCTTTCCTTCTTTGTTTTTGGGTTTTTTTTAATGAATGAATCAGTCTTGTATTTATCAGTCTCAAAAATATCTGTTTACTTTTTGTGATTTCATTTGAATGTTTTCAGAACCAAATGAGTTGAAAAAGTCTGTCTGATTTAAGTACTCTCATTTCTTCTTAATTTCTTCTAGATTGGAAATTCCTTATTCTCTTTTCATCCATTTTGCTAATAGCAAAGAGTGGCTTATAATTTTAATGTCTTATGAAGATTCCATAAGCCATTATAATATTTGGCCTTCTATGCATCATTTGTCAATACCTTTCCTTCTCCATGAGGAAGCTGACCAATGATATTCCTAGTTTTCCTTATCTTATAAATATACTTTTTCTGCACTATCAATGCCATTTCTTGTAATTTGTACCTCATTTGGTGTCTAGACATTTAGGATTTTGTCCCTATGTGTTTGCTCTGTGCTTTTTAACTTATTCTTAGTAAGATAACACATTTTTTGCTTCCTGCACAATTTCTCCATGCATCTGAGATCTATGAAAAACTCATAATTCAGAGAAGTCTCCCAACTGCCTATCTTTGCTTTGAGTATTTTATGTTTGTGCCCGTAAGAAAAGGCCACCTATAATTTATATCAATTTTTCTTACATTCATCTGCAATAGTTGTCAACCCTCTGAGTACATATGTCTTCCTGAGAGCCTAACTTTTTAATATTTTTTCCATGTCATTCTACTTCTTAACCCTACCAGGTCTTGAATATCATTGGTTTATTTTTACTCACATTAAGATGGCCTTTCACCTTTACATTCTTATCCAATATCTCCGTGTTGGCTGGAATTAGCTCTAACCTTCTGTATCATTTCCCTATCACCCCCATTCCCTTTGAAAGCAAGTTCTGTGTGCTGAATAGTTTTGCTATTTCTTGGCAGAAAGTGTTATCCTGAACAACTTTACATTTTGGACTGCAGTAAATCTTAATGAGATAGCTCCATTATTCTCTTCCCCTTCCTTTCTACTCAGAGATTTTCAACAACCTTCTCTCTTCTCTTTTCCTTCTTGGCAAGCACATGCATCCTTCATCTTCAAAGCAATGTTCCTCCTTTTTTCATTACCTGCCTTTCTTGTACAAGCTAGTCCTATTTTATATAAACATTTCAGTAATAGAAATTATCCTATCCTGTATTTACTATACCAATTTATTCTCAAACTTGACCAACTGGTAACAATCTCAGCACTTTTTTCTTCCCCGTATTTCTTGCCATGATATGCCTACAGCAGAGTATTTTGCAGACTGTCATACTAATGCTGATGTCCTTATCACATTAAGAAGCCTCAGTTCCCTTTCTCCAGTTACAGAGGTTTGTGTGCTTTGCTGTTTCCTATTGTTGGCTGGCTATTGGCATTCTTCAGCTACTACTTCTTGTTCTGTCAATCCTTATTTAAAGGCCTTTTCATGACATGGTTTCAAAACCAGGTGTGTAAAACAGCAGGGTTTCATTCAAAACAAATTATCGCTTGAAGTGGTCCATTCTTCCAGAGATCATATTTGGATTTTTTGGGGGGACTATATATTTATTTTATGCTGAGGTGAGTACTCAGAGTGTTCTCTCATCCTGTTACATACAATATTTAGAAAGAAATTCTGCATGAAGTGTTGAGCAGCTTCTTCACCAGGGGAAGAGGATGAGCCAGCACTCATTTCTTCTCTCTGGTGATCAGTCACCTGAGAGAACGGCCTGAAGTTGTGTCAGGGAAGCTGCAGGTTGGATAATAAGAGAAGGTTCTTCGCCCAGAAGGTATTTGGGCACTGGAACAGCTCCCCAGGGAAGTGGTCACAGCACCAGCCTGACAGAGTTCAAGAAGTGTTGGGACAATGCTCTCAGGCACATGGTGTGACTCTTGGGGTGTCCTGTGCAGGCCGGGAGCTGGACTTTGATGGTCTTTGTGGGTCCCTTCCAACTCAGGACTTTCTATGATTCTATGATTTTATACTGAAGTGCCTCCAGACTACTTGGAATTTCATACTGCACTTAACCTTAATTTCTTGCTTTTTGATTACAGACTTAGAGTCTCTTTTGGAACTTAACTCTCAAAAAGTACCTTAACATTATTACTGAACAAGACTGTGATGAAGTTAGGAATTTCTTCTTTCAAAGCTATACAAAGAAACAGTTCTCAGTGACACAGCTGCATGTGTATATTTAAAGAGAAGTGCTATACTAATTAAATTTGAATTATCATATATTCATTAAATTATTTATCTAATGCATAATGTTATGTCCATAAAAATGTAAATTGAGATATACTGTTATATCATACATTTATACTATAAATCAGAATTAAAACTAACAAGTGTTTTTTAAGTTATTTCTTCATTGTTGTTTTTTTTGGAACCACATTTCCTTTGCACAAACATATGAGCAGAAAAATATTAATAGTTTTTCTAAAATAAATAATCATTTGCATGTGAAATGTGTCTACTGTACCAACTTTCCCCTTACTCAAAATAGTGTTTCAACAATGGTCTATCAATACACAGCTATCTAAAAACACTGCAAAAAATTATTTTAAAAGTAAAGCAGATTGGACCACCCAGGTCTAGACTTTTAAAAAACCTAACTTTGTTTCCAGAAATAAAATTAAAACTTCAAGTAGAGTCTTTATGAAGATCAACAAGGATTATATGTTTTTTATACGGGGACTAGTCATGTAATCATCAGTAAAAAAATTATGGAAGAGGGTAACACAGAGTGCAAATAAATGTGTAACTCTGGCACCTGTTTTGGTTTTGTTTATTCTTTTTCCTTTTAATTCAATTAAAATTCTTCTTTTATCATTTAGTGTGTTAAAGAACTAAATTAAACTTGGGGTAAGCAATCATAGACCTTCAAGATGAAATAAACTGCAACTACAGTATGTTTTATTTTTCATAGGGTTTGTAATATTAGCGACCTTTTTAGTAAAGATGATAACAGACAGGGCTTGAAAACCAAACTTCTGCAGAAAACCAGAAGTGACATGACAAAGGGCTGACATTATGTCCAAGATACTGATTTTTATTGTATTTGATGTCTGTTCAGACATGTTTGACATGTCTGTTTTCACACCTCTTCTCCTCTAATAGCAGCTGTGCTGTGATGAGATATAAAGTCTTCAGTTTCCAGCCTTTTTCTTATTCTTCTCACCAAAGTGAAAAAATTCTCCCAACATAAAAGTAGCCTTCCCATCCATTTGAGCTATGACTCCAAATTTCAGTTTTGACGGAAACTTCCAACAAAGTAATTAATGCTAAAGTAAACAGGTATCAATGAATGCTCGCGATTCAGCCTTTTATTTATTTTACACTCGTATCTACTTAACCTTCTCTAACCTAACCATCTATCAAGAAACTACACAGCTATGCATGGTGACTAGGCTTTTGTCCAATAGAATATTTTAAGCCTGGGAAAAATGAAATTTATATAACTGGCATTATGTGCTCCTAAACTTTATAACTAGAGAATGATGGCGCAGGTTTAACTGATACATTGTTGTAAGAATCTGTTGTCAATTAAGGGTGTTAGTGCTTAAGTAAAATACCCATTCATGCTGTCATAACTTCCCAAATTGATTACTTGAACCAATTAAATCTTTCTGCACATTATCCTGTTATGCAAAATTCTTTGCATAAAGACATTAAACAGGATTATCTGGTGTTGCTTTCCATGAAGGAAAAAGGCCATAGTAAAGGGAAGAGTTAAACAAAATTTGATGAAGACTTGAAAGACTTGGGTATCTTCCTTTAGGTATTAGGAAAGTTTTGGTTGGCTGGTTGGTTGGCGTGAGAGGTTGCCCACTAACGATTAAATATTGTCAAAATGCAAAATAAGGCCAGTTTATTTTGTTTTGCATGGAGTTTTTAAAGCTGTGGTCTAGGGAATGTGTTTCATTAGCTTATAACCACCTGTCACTTCAAACCATATAAACCATTTACTACAGAGCAATTAAGCCAAAAATTCTCAGAGGATCATTTTAAGATATTAATTATGAACAACAAGGGAAAAGAAGTTGATATAGACAAATATTATGTATGTTGCAAATCAAACCCACCTTATTTACAACTCTTAAAACTGAAATTCTCTCAGATTTTACAGTTGCAATCAGATGCAGGTACTATTTTTATTCTGAAATTATTCTACACAGTACACAGCTACATTTATAGACATGCTTTTGTTACTTGAAAGAAAATGGGTATATATTTCCAGTTGTTTTTCTTTTCCATTTCTGTTGGCCTTTTACTTTGAAACAAGACAGGTCAAACAGAAAAATGATGAATAATTCAAAATGTTGAAAGCAGAAGACAGTGAAAAGCCTAGAAAGGTCTGTTTCAGACAATTCAGGGTATTATCTTTTCCCTCTCCTTTAGTAATTTGCAATTTTTTCCCTGGAAAGAGGCAGGATCTTATGTGCTTTCCCATTCTAGGATGACAATTACAAAAGTATGACTTGATGAAAAAAAAATACGGTGAGATTTTTATGCTGACGTTTTCCTGTTAATTGAGATTAACAAAGATGAAGAACAATTTACATTAACACAGTAATGTGGTGACATTTCCCCATATAACTAACACAGCTGTTTTATATGGTTTGCTGTTTTGAGTGTACAAAAAATAATTTTATCCTTAGATGACTTTGTTAGTATGTTTGCTGATATGCTTAAGCCTTACAGCAAAGCAATAATTTCTAAATAAATTTAAGACAGCACCTTAATAATTTTATTTAATTAGAGGGATTCCTTAGCTTCTTGGAATTCAATACAGTGTTTGTTGAATAGACATATGAAAAGAAATAAATCACTTGTCTATAAAACAGTCTTTTCAAGACCATCATGAATAAGCACATGTAATCACTTAATGTTCTCTTGATGTTTAATTCCTTGTGTTTATAAAGATGAGGCAGGCTTCACGTTACACTTAAATACTGTCCTATCTTCAGATTTACTCAGATTTGGTTTGTTTCCTCCAATGGTGAAAATATCTATTTAAAATCATCTTGTAGTATAATTTCATTATTTTCATTATTTTCAAGCTACACCATTTCAGTTAATACTCTGTTTCTGTCACCATAGTGTGGATAGGTCATGCTATAGTTTAAATAAATTTCTTCCCTTATTTACTATTCCCAGCCTAGCCTTAGCTGCTGTAAACAGAGGCAGAGAAATTTGGTGAATATCAATCAGTCTTACCAGCTTGGATTTCCCCTCTCCTATCAATAAGTTTAGTCCTTCAGGCATGACAACTCACATCAAGGGGTTTTGTATAGCGCTTAAGCTCCTTAGGTCATTTAGATGCACTTTCTACTAGATCATCTTTTGACGTGTGCCTAGGGATAGCTTCTTTCCCTCACATCCCACTATTCAGGTGAGTGTGGTTCATATCCACCTTCTCCCCTACTGTTCTTAGAGGGATACTGGGTCACACGTTTGGAAGAGGCCTAACTTCTAGCATGTCTCTAAAAATCCTGGAGATGACAGGCAAGTAGATCCTTATGTCCTCTGCTGTAAGCAGTCAGCCTTTTCTTGACAAAATATGTTGGATTTCTATAATTACAGAATTTTTTGTCTCATCAAAAGCCATGTCACCATTAGCTTGGTAAGCCAACATATACAGGAAAAACAGATATACCAGGCTGAAAGTTTCAAAAATACCCATCTAAGCACTTGAGTCTGAGCCAAAACAGAGGTGACAGATTGTTATGTTGCCTCACAGAACACAAAGACTGAAAATAACTCCACAGAAATCACAATTAAAAAATGAAGATGAAAATAATTTTTTTTAAACTAAAATTGTGGGTTTTATCAAACTGCATTGTATTCAAGCCAACAGTCATTTTTATCAAGCAGCATGCCTGAGCAAAAAAGAACAGTCATGTACCAGTGAAATTCCAGTCTTTCTTTTGTGCTACGTGTGGTTCTGCTCCATGGCAAAACCCTGTTTGTTTACTCTGCTTTCATGGATAGGAAATTTGAAGAGGGGTTGTAACATCAAAAACTGAAAAACTATCATTTATATGCTTGCAGCTTTCAAAAAATAGAGTATATATGTTTAACAACCTGTAGGGAAATATAATATTAATACCACTACTACTACTACTACTACTAACAATAATAGTAGAGTAACTATAAGGATCACGAATAACATAAAATGCTGTTTACTATTTGAAATTACACACCCATTAATGTAGATAATAGTAAAAATAATGATAATAATGGGTTCAGGGTGTCTACAATACTACATTCCCTTTAAGGCGGAAGATAAATTAGAAAAAAAAGTCAGCTCTGTGATGTTTTTATACATTCATAATTTTAGAAGACCTCTTAGAGTGTCAAGTGGACAGAAGAATGGCAAGGTTTCCAGAGCTACATGATAATTGCACGTGGTAGCAAAACCCTACTTTGGCTGCACACTGGATAGTGGGCAGCATGAAAAATATAGACAAGCACCCTTCAATCTCTATATAGTCAGTATTAATAGGTTCTGGGAATAAGATGGGACTGAACAATGACCAGGACACCACCAGCAGTATCTCAGGACATTTTCTATGGAAGGGCAACGTAATTTGTGTGAACTGCCTGGCCATGTAACTTTAACTATCATTTCAATAATTTCCATACTAAATTTATGCCATGTGCATAGAAATTCAGCTAGTTATGTCTGACGGCAAAACCAGAAATCAAGCTCTTCAGGTTCTCTCTGCTTTATGTACAGGACGTTAAAAATTTTGCAAATGGAATTTTCTAACTTGAGTATTGTTATAGCATATACCATGATTCCTCCCTGTAATTGTAGTCACACAAAAAGATAAATACAACTGAAAAACCATCAGCATATCATTTTGCCATGGCTTTGTGACTAAAAAAAAAAAATTATATTTTTATATTCTGGATGCCAAGCAAAGTAATTTAAAGTGGTTTTATTTCAATTTGATTAGAGCCTTAGAATGCAGATGCGGAGGTAGGTGTGTTTGCATGTCTACATGCATATGTAGATGTGCGTGAAAATATATTTACAAAGGAAGGGAAGTTCTTTTTCTAATATAATAAGTTTTCTTAATTACCATTTTGAACAGAAGTGAAGGCATATTCCAGGATTTTTTAACTGTACTGGATCAATCTAGAAGTCAAATTCTTAGTGGTATCCATGTACAGAAATCCCTGTCTCACACTGTGAGCAAAATAAAGAAAAAAAAAAGAAAGAAAGACAACTGCTAGCTCTGATCAGCTGTGCCGTATTTTCTAAAAGCCCATGAACCAGAACAGTGGGTTAAAAGGAAGTTGACCTGACACATCCAGGTAGACTGATAAACTGAGCTGAAAACATTTCATCTTGCAGCTGATGCTAGGTGAAGCATATATGACAAATTGTAATGGCTGCAGGGTAATGGATCACCTGTAAGGGCTCAGTGTTCGCTTACTAAGTTGCTCTCGCTCGCTCTCCTGCTTTCTCCCACACAAGGCAAGACATTTTCCCTTCACAAATCCAAGGGCTGCAGGGAAAAGTCACAACTCTGGGCAAGTCATTCAGCATCCCCTGCAAAGCAAGAGCACTGTCTTTACATGCACACACTCAGAGTCACAGTTGGTCTCCCATAAATTTTCCCTTTGGGACAGTGCCTGCCTGGCTGGCACTGCTGACCATGCCTCTAAAGAAAGAAAGCAGTAACTGCAGGGCTGTTAGGCCTAAAGAAATATTTCTGCTTATATACCATAATCTGCTTTCTCTAGTTATCATAGAAGAAGATTTGTTTCCCTACAAATGAGGGAGTCTTAACAAAAACTAAGTATTCCTAAAATATTGTGGTGTTTGATTAGTCTGTGCCACCAGAGCTACACTCAGCTGGGGTTCCAGCTCAAGGCTGAGCAGCTCGTACACTTTATCATATAAACAGATAAGCCAGACAGAAATATAAATAGCACACTCTCTTGTTTCTGGCTCCCTGTCTGTCAAACCGCCTGCTTTGCAACCCCGCTCCCTTTGGGTGCAAGCTGTTGAGTCTGCCAGAGGAATGTCTGACATGGGGCACCAGCCACAGGAAAGAAGAACATCATATACATGCGACTCAGAAATACTGGATAGGGTTTGTTCAGAGGCCCCTGAACTCTCTGTCATTCCCACTTTAAATGTACAGCTAACCTCTGTCTATTGTTATACCAAAGAACATAACCTTGAGTGCTGCAGTTTGCTGCATTTCCCCATAATGGAAAGTACAGTTTTTCTACACCCAAACCTGTAAAATTTAACTCACAGTTTATAGCAATTTAGGTAAACTGGAATAACTTAGTAGGTAGACATGCCAAACAAGGTTATCTGGCTTGTCCTATGCAACCATTTTCATATGGTGGTGTTTTCCAATAACAGGTGCATGTGTAATCCAGATTAAGATCAGCAGCAGTAGCCACACACAGGTTTATCTAGTTTTTTGCTGAGTTAAGAAAGCAAAAATATGCAGGAAAATTAAAAAGTTTTAAAATATTGACATAGTTTCCTCTAAATGAACAATCTTCAGCATCAGTAACATTCTCTGGTTTTTGTTCTTTCAACAACTTGGCTCCGGGTTTGCATGAAAGCTGTCCATGGAAACGTTTCTCAGACAAAATGGGTTACAAATGAAGTATTTTCTTTTATTTGTAAAAGCAGGTCCCTTACATATAACCAGAATATCTGTGAGTATCTCACATAAATATTGAAATACATTCCAGGAATATTCTGCGTTTTCCCTTCTCCTCTCTTACTTTATAGACCTTGATTTTAAGTGTCTATAGTATGGTTTATATCTTAACTCTTATTTCCTCTAAACAAGGGTCAAACAAATATAATTTCTATTTATAAAGCATCACAGATTAAATTCACTTTGTTGTAAATTGTAAATGAGGCTGTTTGTGGAGCTGGAACACTGAACACAGTGTTAGTCACTATGACACTAAATGACACAACGGACATCCTCTGCTGACTTTCCCTACCTAGAAGCTTTTAATGTGACACAGCACATGCCTTGCCTCTCAGTTCTCCCTATTCAGAAAATCCATCAAAATTAGTGGCATTACTGTGCTATAAAAGTGGTTTCAGTGAGACAAAATTATTCCCAGAATTTATAGTGAATAAGTAAGGAAGAAAATTATTTTTCCAACAAAATGATTTTGTACCAGCTGAAAATGAATGTACAGTAGCAACTGGAGATTCAGAAGAGGGATTCAGGTTATCACTCATTGCGACTACCCTCTTTATCATCTCATACAGCCAAGCTGGAAAAAGATCTAGTTCTCCATTCTGGTCTTTTCACATCACACATTGCAAATTTCCACATTAATAGCATCGGTAAAGAAAGGAAGAAGCAAAACCCATCCATGACAGAGTCAAGGACAAGACATATTTTCAATAGTCAGATTTCTTTCAGTCTGGACATTATTGAACTTCAACTCAGTGAATCATTAGCCTAGGTGGTCAAACCTGACATAAGTAGGAGAAAATTAAATTGGTATTTGGATAATTAAAATAGCATAATTGAAATAAATCAAAATACATAGGTCATCTTTTGATAACCAGAAGATTAACAAGAAAATTAACAAATTTTTGGCTGTGATTGATTCATAGGGTTGGCACTAGAACAACTACTTTATTTTACTTTGGACCTTAAGATCATGTAGACAGTCCATAGCAACTTCTGTGGGATTAGAAATGACAGTGAAGAGCTGAAATGTTTGTCTTGGCTAACTGCTAACCACTGCCAGTGTCATCACCAGCATCTGTGTGTACCAGTCTGGCTCAAAGTAATGTGCTGTTTTCCAAGGGTTTCCATCCTTTGACTTTGAGGAAGACAATAGCCATCCTTACTTAGACATTATACTGTCCTATGTGGTGTCTTGTTATTGATACTCCTGTCAGACAGCTTTCAGGACCTGAGCACAGAAAGGGAGAGAGCTTTGTGGTATTCTGTAGAGTCATACGCTAGACTCCAGGAAGACTGGAAGCATACTTTTCCTTTAAGATGAAAAATCTTTTGCTGTGAAAAACAGTATGAGGGTGCTGTAACCAATTTCGATGTCAGATTATTATTGCTTGCTGGAAGCAAGGTTGTACGTGAAATATTTTGTTAAAATATGTACATGTTTTGTCAGCATGCAGAATTTCTGATGTATTTCCTAGGTGTTTCCTTCTTATTCTGTCTGCTTTACATCCTTTCTTTCTTTCTTGTTAAACTTTCCTTAAGTCATTTTCTTCATAATTTTTCACTGAATCCCTTTCATTTTGCTACTAATTCATCAATATTGTTTAGATGGTGATGACAGGTAATGTAATTTCTATAATTCCAGTTTACTATGTGATATTGTAGTGGCTTGACCTTAAATGGCTGCCAGGTGCCCATCATGTGACTCTCTCAAACCTCACCCTTAGCAGGACAGGAAATATGATGAAAACCTTATGTGTTAAGGACAGAGATATCACTCACGAATTGCCATCACAGGAAAACAGACTCAACTTGGGGAAGAATTATTTCACTTATTGCCAATTAATAATGGAGCAGGATAGTGAGAAATAGGCACAAAACTAAAACTGCCTTCATTACCTCACTGCCCAGACACAGCTTCCTTCCTAACTCTTCAACTTCCCTCCTTTCCTGCCTCAAGCAGTGCAGAGTAGATGCAGAATGGGGGCTGTGGATGGTCTTTACTGCTACTTTTCTCACTGTTCCTCTGAACCAAGGTAGGGTCTCTCCCATGGGATACAGTCCTTCTCCATCATGAGCCTTTCCCACAGGCTGCAGTTCTTCAAGAACTGCTCCACTCTGGATCATTTCCATGGAGTACAGCCCTTTAGACACAGACTGCTCCTGTGTGGGCTCCCTTTCACAGGCCATGGCTCCTTCTAGGAGCCTTCTCCTGCATAAGCCCTCCATGAGCTGCAGCTTTCTCCAGGGCATATTGACTGTTCTGGTGCGGGATCCTCCACAGGCTGTGGTCATTGCCATAGGTGGCAGAGTGACAACATGCTTCACCATCGTCTTTTCCAGGGGAATACCGAGTGTACCCTCAGTCAGTTTGCAGATGACATTGAGTTGGATGGGAGAGTTGATCAGCTGGAGGGTTGGGAGACTCTGCAGAGGAATCTGGACAGGCTGGATGGATGGGCCAAGGCCAATTGTATGAGGTTCAATCATGTTAGCTGCCAAGTGCTGCCCTTGGGTCACCAGAGCCCTGTGCATCCCTGCAGGCCGGGGACAGAGTGGCTGGAAAAATGCTCATCAGGAAAGGACCTGGGGGTGCTGTTTGACAGCTAGCTGAACACAAGGCAGCGTGTGCCCCGGTGGCCAAGTAGGCCAATGGCATGCTGGCCTGTGTCAGAATTAGTGTGGCCAGCAGGACCAGGACTTTGGCAACTGAGTTCTGCTGAGTATGCAACATCGGTGACATGAGTAGAGCAAAGAAAGATTAAAACTATCCTCTGCTAGAAAACAGGCAGATGAACTGTTTCAGGTCTCAGAGCCTAAACAGCTTTGTATGAAAGGCATCAGTAATGATTCCTTTGTCTTTAACAGTAGCCAAAAAAGGCTTATATTTTCTGGTCAATCAAAGGATTTGTTCATATGACAAAGTGCTAAAGAAATGGCAAAAGTACTCATTTCTTATTGGAGTACTAATTGGAAGAGGTTTAAAGGACCAGGGGTGAAATGGACATTCCTTTTAAAAAAAGTTGTTCCAGCTGACTGGAACACAAAAAAAATTAAGAGAAAATCTAAAGGGAAAATGTAATCTATTATACATAATTTCTAGAAAACACAAGCAAGAAATCTGCAGGTAAGTTGTAGTGGGTATGTTGGAAGTAGGAGCAATCAGCACACTTTTATCAGGGGGCTATTTGAAATCAGGATTAACACTCTTCATATCGCAGTCACACCACATGCACATGACATTTAATATGTGCTGTTGGCAGTTAGATAACCTCACAAGTGGGAGCTGAAGAGCCCATCTATGTTTAGGCTTTCTCACATAGTATGCATTTAAATTGAGATTCCTGCTGTACATGGTTACTCTGTCTCACTTTCTCAGAGAAAAAAATGGATAAGCCAGTGTTTCATAACATGGCTATTCTGTCAGATACAACTGATACACTTTCTTTTTTCTCCAAAATGAAAACTGAAAATCAACAGCAATGTCTTCGGCACCATTAGGCAGCTGATTCAAAAGTCCCAAAGTCCAACTAAGCATGTGTTCCTCATTAATGGAATAAATCTATGGAGACCAATAAAAATGGTGTTGAAGACCTGGATCTTCTCACATATGCAACATATGCTTTGTGTACAAAAATCAGGTGACAAAAGATGGAAGTTCTCAGTTTGTCATAGCTTTTTTCTGTGGCACATATCCTAGAAATTGGCATATTAACAGTTTGATATTCTATAGCCATTCTACAGTCTAGACACTGGTTAAAAAATTTTGAAGCATTTTCAAAAGCATGATCAGCAGACACCAGCAGCTTAGCAATATTCTTCCTAAAATTTTAAAACTTTTTTTCTTCCTGTGAATGAACATGATGTATCCAGAAATGTTGATGGACCATGATGTATCCAGAAATCTTGATTCCAACCATCTTTGATTGTGGATAAAAAACAAGCTAGAACAAATCTGCAGGACAGAATTATTCTTGTTTCATAGCCTAACACAAGAGTTGTTTCATTCTGATTCATGTGGTTTTGTGGGCAGCATTATTATTATTATTATTGTTATTATTGTAATTGTTAATATTACTATTAATAATTATTTTATTTTTTTTATTATTATTATCATACATGGCCTTTGATATATATATTTTTGTAATGCCTCTTTCATTTTTTCTGCCATGAAGGAGGAAATAGCAAGACACCAGGGGAAACATCTCAGGTTATTTTTAGGCCAAAAATGCTCAGAGGTGTGTATTTTGGTCCATAAAAGAAAAGTAAACTGGATACTAAATAGTACCTAATTTTACACCATAACAAAAGCATGTCTTAATTTCAGCATGAGATTGCTACCAATTTCCTAACAGTGAACTTAAAATGCACACATATCTCTACATATATCTATATTTATAATTTCAGGTTTTATTTATTGGGGTACACTTTAGTTGTTTTATTTACCACTTAAACCACTGGTTAACTGCTTTAGTAAAACCTTAATCTAAGGTGGGAATTTTCTCCTGATTTTTATTTCTTCTTATTTTGCTGCCCTTGTTTTTTATTTGTTCTTATAGTAGGCTTAGGCACAAGAGGGACAGTTAGCTGATTGAATCACAGCATGAGATATCATGACACTATGATTCAAAGTATCTGAAGAATTTCTGTGATTTTTCCCTCCACTGGGATTCTACTGCACCTGAGAACAACCTTGCTGCTATAGAATGATGACAAACATTTCTGATGCAATTTGTCCAAAGCATCACCTTAGATTATAAATTGCAATATATTTTGCTATACAATGATTTGTTCCTATGAACAAAGCACTACTGTTCAAGATTTGCAGAACTGTACTGCAATTTCCCTTAACTGGCCAAGAAAATTCACCTTTTTTTTTCCTGAATGAGTCTTTTCCACTATAATGTGAAGTCAAGTCCTAATCCCACATGGGTAAATGGATAGTCAAGTCTGGCTGTCCGTATAAAATGGTATGAGTATGCAATATTAAAGAAGTTAGATATGACATAGCTCAGGGTTTTCTCCCTCACTTAAATGCTGCCAACTAAAGAATAAATTTTAGTAACATAATTCCTATTTTTTCCATATACATTGTGTTCTAAATTATATTTAAAACTAAAGGGGAACTTAAAAAAAATTAAAAAGAGACAATCTCTTTTCACTGGAGATGCAGAAAAAGGTAGGGATAGAGAAATAACAGGGTGGATTTAAAATTATTACTTGTAGTATTAATTATCACATCTGAATTACTGCTGGTAAAAAAAATTTCCTATGGAGTGTTATAAAACAAAATTATGAAGAGTTCACTGTCTGAACCCTACTGCTGCCAGAATGCCTTATTTTAGCTCATATTTTCCAGTAGAATTGTTTAGAAGGCACAGATGACAAGAAAAAGAAATGTGAATGAAATTCATACACATGCATATGAACAGAAGGTAATATACATGAGTTCTGAATGTTAAAAATCTGAAAGTTGAAAATACTAAAATTAAGTTCAATCCAATAGAATTCTATGTGCCTATTGATTTATGCACAAGCCTATTTGCTGATATTAGACTTATGCTGAATAGTAACACAACACCTTTTCATCATCCCTATTTACCTTGTTAAATGGGAACTTGCATACCTTTATGCTAAGCTGCAGTTTAGCTATATTGGCATTTTTAAAAAAATCAAATTGGTATTGTTCAGCAAGTTTAAATCATTGTGCATAGGAATAAAGGGAGTTATAAAAAAATTGGAATCTAAAAATCAATCTGATCTTTTTCTTCCTCATTAGCAGTGTGCTAGAAATAAACATTCCCCTACAACATTCTGCAATATTCCCTGGAAAAGAAATTAAGAAAATAAAAAATATATCATTCCAGTTTAATTCCATCTTCTGAGAAATTTGATATTGTTTCAAAATGCTAAAAAAATCCATTTTCAGATTGTATTATCTGAAAAACAGTTCTTTCTATACTTCTTTGGTCAGAATTATAGTAAGTGATATATGGAGTAATAATACATGAGCAAAGGAGGGGAGCAGAGAGCAAGCTATAAACAACAGTCTCAGAAGGAAATATGAGCAAAAACTGTTGGACATTCTTGAGAACTTTCCAAAAACAGAGTGCAAGTTATATTGTGTGGGTTTTTAAAATTTCTGTTATAATTGCCATCACCTTTCTTATTTCCTGCTCACTTAAAGAGAGACTTTATAAGCTAGATTATTGCCATTTCAATTTGTGCTTGGTTTTTAAGTTTATAGCATTTCCAGGTCTACAAAGCAGGCACTCAAAGTATGGAAAAAGTCCATGTTTTCTGTATGATATAGTAGAAATATTCATACGGTCATAATCTTGGGATCACTAAAGTTGAAATTTTATTTTGTTTTAGGTGACAGCAACACTCATTCTTGTGTATAGCATCAAATTAAAAATAAAAAAAAAGACAAATTAAGATACCACAAGATTATTGGGCCATTCAGCAACATATAGGAAGGTGTAATGAATTCCTTTTATGCTTTCTGCATAAACACGAACTCCAGAGTAATTTTCAATGAGAGTGATGGGCTGAAGCTTGCTACAGTTGCTGTGCAGCTAGCATCTCTTCATTTACAAAAAGAATTCGCCTCCCATGAGTTGTTTCAGTATGGTCGAGTGTATCCGGATGTAAACGGAGTACATTTTAATTAATGCATCCACATGCTAGCAAGCAAATCTCAATATGTGAATCAGAGATCCAATTTGAATAGGTATCTGGTATCTGATATTGTTGAAATATTCAGTATGCAACAGATCAGCAGAAGCAAAAGGAAGTTACAAGGAGTAACAAGGAAGTTACGTCCTTGACCTTCATTTAAACAGCTGAACTTGGGATGCCATTGTGAGTGTCCCTGGCCAGGTTACCAGCTGCTGTAAATCAAACTGACTCCACTGATTTTCAAAGGCAATAGATCTGTTTACATTATCGGACATCCTCATTGACATAATCCAAAAGTGTAGAGTGAGTCAATCTGACACACAGTGTAGTATCACAAATCAGAGGTTTAGCATGGTGCTATGGTCCCTTTAAAATCAGCGTCCAAACCCCAATTGAAATTAGGAAGTACAGGCTTTCAACCTCAGACTTTAATTGAATAACTATCATGAGAAATACCAAGGCCAAACTTGAAGACCCTTTCTATAGCATTTCAATTTAGACTTTCAAACATCTCATTAGTCCTGCTTACACAAAGGCACAGACATCCACATTAAAGTTTCAGATGCCCAAAAAGACATGAACTGAGCAATTTTCCCCTTGTTAAAAAAGAAACAAAACAAAATTAGTGCCTTTACTTTGCTAAAAAAAAAAGAAAAATCGGTATTTTCTCCTCTACTTTTTTTTGCCCTGATCACCTCTGTAAGTCTATTCTTGCACATGAGCCTGATGCCTTACCTTCTCAGCAGTTCCTTTTCTTTTCTTGTTATCTTTTTTAGTCTCTGAGTCAAGGTGATCCAGATTCATATTAAAATAACTTGAAAATTTTCTTATATCCAAATAAAACTAGACACATTGGAAACTGGATTTTAAGGAACTTAATTAATTAATTACTTTAGTATGAATTAGACTCATTAACTCATCTTAACCTGATACCCCATTAAGTTAGGCTGAAGTTTAATGAAATTTATCTGCCCTATTGACAACTAGGCATCACACGATTTTAGCTGGTCTGTTTTAAAACTCACTGGAATTGATGCAACTTTGAAACTGAATTAAATTAATCAATCCCAAAGAGTGGTGTAGAGGCACCTATGTCAGTGTAAAATCACTATGAGTGAGATGTATCTGTTAACTGTAGACAACCGCTGTATAGATTTTCACATCTCAGCTGGTTATCTAGACTCTCTCTGCAATCAGTAAAGAGAGGCACTTTGAGGCCGTGACTCATTTGGCTTATTTAGATGACTGCTGTAGAACTTTGCCCTCGAAGCCTCTCTTTTGCACCATCAGTGACAAAGACAATACATGTAACTAGCTCAAATACAGATGCATGCTTAGTAGGCACTGAAATGTAAGTATAAATCAGGGTGTGATTTTACTGCCTTTACCATGTTGAGCTGTGCTTTTCAGTATTTATTACAGAGTTTCCTTTCTGGGTAATACTTATTTTGACTGGGATTAGCAAAATTAGGCCATATGAATCCAGGTGAATATTGCCAACATTATCCCAAGCTGGACTCTGTTTAGGTATACCTAAGCAATTCAGAGAACAGAGAAGATGCACTTATGTAAATGAAGCTGGATAAGAGACGCTGTTTTCCTTGCTTTCTGAGGTACTTATTTAAGTTGAACTTTTTACTTTGCATGTATATATAAATATTTGTATAAGCATTTCATGGCAGCATCTGCAAAATTATGAATGACAGCCGCAGAAACATATTATAGGGAGCTAACAGAATTGCAAAGTATTTTAGAGCAATTACTAAATTATGCCCTGGTCTTTAATCTTACCCCTGTAAAATGAAATAGGTAAAACCATCACAAATGGTTTTACAAATGCACAGTCAACTGAAAACGAAATAATTACCTGTAACCTCTGTTGTTCTTTCTCTTTTGTGATTCACATCACAAAACTGCTGTTATAAGGCTTCTGAGTGAAAAAAAAAAAAAAGTCTTCAAAATTAGTCCTAGACTTTTAACCATTAAAGTAAAAACCAATAAAAGCAATTCAGAACCTGGAATGCCGTGCTTCATCCTACAGTACCTCAGTAGCTCAATTAAGACTATATCAGATTGCTACTTGCCTGCTACTCAGCTCAGGTTTATGATCATCTAAGTGGTCAGATCTTAATCAAACGGTGGTGATATCTAAGGGTAGAAATAAAGCAGTCCTTTTTTTTTTTTTTTTTTTTTTTGTATCACAGTCTTTGTTATCTGATTCAAACACCATTTGGAAAAATTTCATTTGTTGCTGAAAAGCTCATCAGTAAGATCGGGAAAGAAAGAACTCCATCAGTTGATAGCATGAATATGAAATTGAGAATGTGGCACCATAACACCAGATTCAGTGTGACCCTGGATAACTATAGAAAAGACAGATTAAAATATTAACCTATGTTCCTCTGAAAAGGTAGTTCCTCCTGGGTTTGAGGCTAAAACTTACTCTTGTGCTTAGAATCAGATTACATGTTCTGTGTCAAATTCTACATCATGTAGGCAGAGTTGTTTTTTGTATGTTGAACAACAGTGAAAGGAAAAGAACTTCTCTTGAGAATTTAGACCTTCCTGAAGATGCATGTCACCATAGATACATTGGAGACCGTGCTGGATGGCTTGAATTTGGTCCTAAATGTATAATTAAGCTTGAAGCTCTGACTGATTTTTGGTCTCTTTTACTACACGCTCTTCAGCTGAGCAAAATACAAATAATTTGATTTTATTTTAATTTTTCTATGAAGATCTTTCAAATGTGCAAGGCCAAAATTAATGCTATTCATACATCTATAAATAAAATAATCCACACAAGAGCTTTAAATGAAAGGCATTTTATCTGTTCTTAACTTTTCAAATGCTTTGATTTCCATTTTCAGTGTCAGCAATGGTTAAGTGATGGTGCACGCTCTCCGGAGCTGCCAGATAATAAGATACAAACTATATTTATTTATTATATTTTGTTAATTTCTTCAGATCATGTGCACCACATAAAAGTGTACCAACAATCACTCCTTGGTAAAGAATGACACAAATTATGGAAGATCTTCAATAGAAAATAACAACAACAAAATCAGCAGATGATAGATCTAGCTGGATGACTTTACCTGCCTCATTCCAGAAAGATATGTGAACAATACTCTACTGTGCACAGTGGAAGAAAAGGCAAGAAGCATTCTCTTTGTAAATATTATATTGGGAAGGCAGATTTAGTTTTAATTTTGAATGACAAGTCAAGAATGTTGTTTAATGCAAATCCTTTCCAAAAGAGAACATACAAGACACAATTTATTATTTATCATTCATTTTCTGTACTTCATTATATATATCTGCTATAGGGATTTTATGCCATTGTTTGGTCTGAAAAAATGAGAAATATAAATGTACTTTCAGGGATAAACCCAATCTGTGTAAAAGCCATGCTATTCATTTTCTTATGGTGGTTTATATTTTTAAAGTCACTCCTCAGTCTATTACCATAGAAACTTACATTTTACTATGCCCAAGTGCTTAGAATATTTTGCACTTTACTTACAAGAGCACACCTTGAAATCAGTATTTTAATTGATCCATAAACTACTGGAAAAAAGATAAAATGTTTTTCTTCTTGTTTTCTGTGGATTTTTTTTTATTTTAAGTTCAATGTTTTTGCAGATCCTAGGACAGTATTGTCTTGATTAACTACTAGCACCCTAGAACTCTGCAATAATACAAATAAATTGTTATTATGTCATCATTTGGTAGGGATAAAATTATTTTATTTCTCAAAAAAGTAGCAAAACTCAGTACCTAGTAGTAAAAGAGAAAGAAAAATCTATTTCTCAACACTGTTTTGTGCCCTCAGAATAGCTGTATCAGGTATCAGAGCATATCATGCACATAAAATCACAATGAGGACTTACACAGTATCAATTTTGCTTAAGCAAATAAAAAAAGAAAGAAAAAAAAATTAGAAGTCCAACTAGCAGTAATTCTAATTATAAGATTTTGGACTGAAAATGCCAATTTTACTACAATTCCCAGAATTCAGATGTAGGATCGTGCCTATGTTTATTCAATAAGTTGTAAACTACCTTTTAATGGTCAAATAATATGGCAATTTTTAATTTCCTTTTTTACATGTACCACACTCCATTTGACAAATTTTGGAAAGAAAAGCAGGATATTATCAATGAACACATCAAAAATAAAAGAAGACAGAGCACAGTCAAAATAGTCCACTATTTTATCTGAATCAGATTGGTAGAGGAAGAAGTGACTGAGACAAAGGAGTGAGTTTTCATCACTCTTAGGTTATATGGTTAACCTGAAAAAATGAAGTAACGTTTCATGCAATCCCTTGAAACATTTTTGCATGGATAAGGTAACAAAAAGTGTAGTTCTGAAAGAGTGCATTTATGTGCACCTAATTTTGTTTTTCTTATAAAAACATTTGAATATTAACATATGTGCAGTCTAAGTGGCTGCAGTACTTCGATAAAGAATGTTTTTCTTTCCTATGTAAGATAATGTTTTTAATAATTCAGTTATTTTTAGATCAAAATTTATAATGAACTACAAAGCTTAGATCTGTTGGATAATTTTTTTTTTTTAGACTACAAAAAATATTTCAGTTTTTTTACTTTAAAGAGTAGAAAAAAAATGAAACAGTAAAACTTCCCTTTTTGTCTTTTTACCAAGTCAACTGCTTGAATATAAAGCCAAAATTATCGAGTTTAACGGGTAGATTTTTGAAGTACTTTTGTATTTCATTCATTTCACCTAATATGAGTAATGTCAGAATCATCCAATTTCAACAGTTTCCATAACTATTAGAAAAGAAGAAAGATTTAGTAGAAATTGAAGACAAGACCAACAGACCATTTTGAATATGTGACTGGAAGATCATGAAGAAAAATGTCTACAGGCAGTTAAAAAATCATCAGGCAAATACTTAAAAATTATGGATATTGTGATAAAAGCACTTCCTTACTTCACTGGAAAAGTTGGGGTAGGGGGGTTCAGCTGCTCAAAATATTTTGGACAGTACGCTTGTTCTTTATCAGAGAAGTTCTACTATGGGGTAAATTGTCCTTTAAAAAAGACTCACCTGAATGCCAGAAAGATCTTCAGGCTTAAATCCAGCTCACCTTTCTGTAATATGAATATTAACATTTAAATCCACACACTTATAATTTAATACTACAATTAATTATTTAACTAAGCTGAAAAGAAAAAAAATGGAAATAAAGAAGGTATTCGGCATACTGAATTTCAAGAGTCACTAGATTTCTTGGTTATTTCTAAAGGTTATTGATATTCTGAAGGACTTAATAGTCATGTATGAGTATTTTCACTTTTTAAAATTGACCATATTTTATTTGTGTTGTAGGGTTGGTCATCTTTGAGTTCTCATTTTTTCCACACACTGCTTTATGTTTTCTGTTTAATTTTTGTGCGTTTAGTTACACCAAAATCCAATGTTTATACAAATTTTGTCTAAACTGTTCTATG
Organism: Acanthiza pusilla; assembly: GCA_036630365.1. Classification (NCBI taxonomy): domain Eukaryota; kingdom Metazoa; phylum Chordata; class Aves; order Passeriformes; family Acanthizidae; genus Acanthiza; species Acanthiza pusilla. The sequence goes on from JAXCHO010000034.1 coordinate 34,711,126, forward strand.
TTTTCAGCTATTGAATTGAAAAGTCCGCATAGACGTGCAAAAATCTCCTTTCACTCTGATAGAACAAGACAAACGTATTTTTTTAAGACATCTTTTTTCAACAGATATTGCTCCTTGTTTCCTTTTAACTAGAATAGTAGTAATAAATAACAAACCTTTTTTTCCTTGAAAAAGTATCAAAATCTAAAATTCTAACTTAAATGTTGCTGAAGGAATTATATAAATTTTGGTCACAAAGGCATCCTGTACCAGAATTCACTCCACGTGGGGAAGATTTATGTTGGATATTGTTAAAAATTTCTTCCCCAAAGGGTTTGTTAAGCATTGGCACAGGCTGCCCAGAGCAGTGGTGGAGTTGCCGTCCCCAGGGGTATTTAGAAGACATGTAGCTGTGCCACTGAGGACGTGGCTTAGTGGTGGACTTGGCAGTGCTGGACTAATGGTTGGGCTCAATGGTCCGAAGGGTCTTCTGCAACCTTAATGACTCTGTGATTCATCACAGCATGAGCAGAGCAAAGCCGTATGTTTCTACAATGATGTAAGGCACAAACACCATGTCAGAATGAATTTAGATGCACATGAAATGGCCTGTGCTACGAAGTTGCTTGAGCTGCACAGGAAGGACAGAGTAACAGTGATTGATGAATGACCTTCCATGTTGGACTGATTTGAATGTTTATGATGGAAGGCTTTTGAAGGCCAGCGTTTCACTGCTGAAATCCTTGGCCTTTCAAATGTCTCATGAGGAAGAAGGGAAACTTTATTGTGCCTGACCAACCAGATATATTTAGCAGACTGCATCAACAAAGATGTTTACACTGTATTAATTCATATAATCTAAAATTACAACATAAAATCAGTACTTAAAGCACATGCTTTGTTAATTAACTTCTGCTGTACTTTATTGCTTATGCAGTGAAGAAGACTTTAGCCCATCCAGATACAGTATTGGTTCTGCGGATGATGCAATGCCTCAAGCTTCCCATTCTTTCTCTCTTTTCTTGTTCTTCCTTTTTATTCCTGTAAAATGTTAATGTGATAATTTCACCAGCACCATTCCTAATCAGCAAAGAGTATCCTGAGACAGTTACAGAGTTTGTCTGGCCTAAACAGTTTGCATAGCCTGAACTCCGCAGTCACACTGGGACTTTACAATGTTGCATTTCTTGGTTTATTTTGGCTCTGAGTTGATCATCGCTGAATTCTGCCTTCGTGTATATTTTATAGTGGTGAGTTTCTGAATAGGATTCACTGTGACCCACTGGAATTTTATATCCTTGCAGTCAAAGAAAAACCCCTGGCTTAAAAAGGTGAGCTGTGACTGGTATGGGAATGCAGATAGAGTTTTAGATACCTCAGGTCCTACAAATAGAAACTATTTTTTTTAATCCTCTTTCCTGAGTAGGAGACTATGTCATGCTGCTTGTTAAGTTTCAGGAATAGATGGGACACGCCGACCCCTGTGTATGAATGGGGAATATGAGAAGAGGAAAAAGTGGCTGGATTAGATTTGGGCTGAGTAAATGTTGATCTTTCCTCACCTGCTCTGCACAAGTTTTCACCTCACTGAACATTTTTATTAAATTTTAATCAAAAGCACAAAAAAGATTGTTGATTGTAGAAATGTCTAACCCTGCTCTAAGCTTCTCTGCTAGGCCAATTTATAGATGTTAACGGTGCCACACTGATACTGACTTTAATGTTGTTTTACAGCCTAGGTGTCCTACAAATTATCACAAAACACAAAAGCATCAAAAAAATCCTGTGGCTTCATAAATGTGACCGACCAAAGACCCCAAGCCTCTATGAGATACTAAGACTGACTTGTGTTCAGAAGGTTCCCTCTGCATTTGTTGTTCCTGATGCTAGTCTTTGGTGAGATCACAATTTGATTATGGGGGGAACTTGTGCTGAGACCCCAATTTAAGGGTCTGTTGAGTATATGTTTTGAGGAGTATAAAGTTGCATCCATGAGATCTTTGATCACAAATAGATGGTCTGCCTCTTTTTTGGAATTCATACACAATCAAAGAGATCCTTTATTTAGAGATGCAAATGCTGTTGTCAAGCCCATAAAATACATACAATTGACAATTTTTACAATCCTGCATTGTACTTCAGAAGAGTGTTTTTTAAAAAAAGGTCATGACCATTTTGATATCAGATATCACTATTCGTGAGTGGAAGGGTCAGCAATCTTTTATTCTTCTGACTTAAACATCATATGAATATGTGCATTAAAGCAAAGATGAATCTCTTAGAATGAGGAAATGAATTTTTTAACAGATGTTAAAAGGCTAATAAGTTCACAACTCTTAGCACCCATTCAAAATACCAGATTTTTATATTGCAATAAAAATTTACCAGATTTCTGAAAGTATGTGATCTCTTGAAAAGAAAAATCATAAGAAACTTGGATCAGATGTCTATTATTTAAAAAACTTTACAATCCACTAAAGACTGCTTTTGGCAGGGAAATAGGAAATGAGTTGGAAAGCATTAATAAACTTTCAGGATACTTAAAAACACCAGCTTATGGTACTTGATCTGTAAGTGAACTCTAGATTACTTCCATTTTTTTTTTTTTAAACCATAAGTAGTCCTTAGAAAGAAAGACAGTTTATCTAAGCAAAAGAAAAAAAAAACAGAAGGAGTGGAAAGAAAGTTTAGCTTGGACAAAAGCTACAAAAGACAGAAAATTAAGTACTTGATTTTATTTTTTCATTGAATTTGATTAATACTTTCAGTGTTCTACAGAAGGAAATAGAAAATTGCAGTAGGATTCCATTTTAATTTCACTTACGTGTTACTGAAATCTATTTTAAAATTAATTCATAACAAAATGTCAGTCTGGCACAGAAGAACAAGAAAGGTATGTCAACTAGTTTATAACAATAAAACAAGGTACATAAGCTTTGTGGATCAAACAAAAAGATTCCAAAACACCAGTTTGTTCCACTGTCTTGACAGGCATTGATTTTTTCGGGTCTTAAACCAGATCTACTTTGCTCCTCCATAAAAATGTTAAGTGGTTCAAATTCAGTACAATGCTACGTAGCACTCTACCCAGTGAAAACCCCAGTGAAAATACTTAGCCTCTGAAAAGCACTATTGCCTGAAAAGGGAGCAAATTTTTGAGATCAGCCTGAGACTTAAAAAAATTGTACATTTCCAGAGTTCTTGTTTCTTTTTTCAAAAGACCTGAAAACTGTTTCTGTATATTTCTGGAGGGGTTTTTTTTGTTGTTGTTTTTGTTTTTGTTTTGTTTTCTGTTTTTTTAAGGGCTCAAACAAGCTTTGAAAAGTCTCTCTCCTTTTATTTAACATAAACTTGTCAAGATTCAACTGGTTTTCTTGAAAGCTTTTTCTGAGGATTGGAAAGCGTGTTTTGTGTGAACTCAAGCACCTTAATTGAAAGGTGTCTATGAGTGTACTGAAGCCTTAATAATGCAGTGTTTTATCCAGAATGTTAATTAGGTGTTGTGCTAGATGGGTATTAACAAGAAATAAAAGCAAAACAGTTTTAAAGAATACGTCTATAAATCCCTACCTTTCAACTTTCCTTCCTGTGATCTTTTTATCAGTTCTTCAGTCACACTAGAATTTTATAGGATTGAAAAGATTTACATTCATCATTAAAACAAACCAAAAATAATTTTCTTGAGAAAAATGCTCCTGTCTGACTATGAATGTCAATAATAAACAAGAATGAGATCAGGGCAGCAGCTTGTTTTCTTTCTGCTGTGTCCTTAACATAATGCTAATAAGACCATTCTCTGTGAGTATATCAAAGAAGCAGGCAAAGCAGATTTGAATAGATAAACTATGTGCAGCAGAAGATCTTGGGTATAAACCTTTAAAAGGCTGTAATAAACCACTTTTCTGTGTATGCTGATACAATAGATATCAGCCTGCCTAGATAATTAGGTGCATATGACTATTTTCTGCACTGAGTAGAATGAACTCAGAAAATACTTTTCTAAAGAATTTGAAAAAGCTTTCAGAAAATGCTGTAACAAAACACCTCTGATAGAACACCAGTTGTAGAATAGGAGTCCATTCCACTAGAAGGAATAGTATGCTGAACTAATAATTAACAATATTTGCAACATAGGAAGAGAAAGAAAAGTCGAGTGCAAAAGACTTTAGGAGATGCAACTGGTCACCATACAATGAACACCTTGAGTCTACTTCTTCTTCTTGTGAAGCTAAGAGGAGACAGAGCAAACACCAGGTATTTTTGTCTACTACTCTTCAAATTCATGCTGATAAGAAGCTTACAGTCAGCAAGGAGACAGTTTGGCTAAAAAGTTTCTTTTAAGTTACAAGTTGCTTGGTAAGGCTTTGAAATTTTGATTTTAAACTGATATGGGAACAGAAAAATAATTTAACCCAAAACAAAGATTGCTAAAACATTTTATCCCTGAAAATAGAACTATGGTGTGCAGAGCGGATCAGTGTTTGTCCTCTCTGACTATTTGTATTGCTGTGGCAAACCACTATCACAAAATTCTAAAGAGCTAGCAGTGGTGTGGAATTATAAACTGAACCATGACTGCCTTATATTTTCCAGAGTAGAGTCCTGCATGATTAGTACTACTGAAGACAATGGAGGAGCAGATTCCTAATGGAAAAGTTGACAGTGACCCATAAAATTGGATAATATGGTGCAAAAATCTTCAGGACAGACAGGCAGGCAGACAGGGAGGGAGGGAGGGAGTGAAAGACTGATTTGAAAGCCACTGCTATTGGAAAAAATACCTGTGGTTTAATTTGGATAATAATTATGCCTAACATCTCTGTTTGCTGTCATAATAGCATTAGTCTCATTTTTTTCTATGTCACTTTGTGAAAACCTGACTTTCCAAGGCCATGCATTCCTTGGGCATCACTTAGCAGAAGGCCAAAAATATATGACTTTTTTTTTTTTAAAGCCTCCATTTTTTCTTCAGAATGATAACTGAGCCCAGAGGTGACCCTTATACACAATTGCAGTTATTCAGGTCTAAAAAGCCAGCAAATTCACATGTAACTATATCTTCCAGCTTCAACAGTAGGGCAGACTGTCAGCTCCCTCATCTGTCAGCACTTGTTCAGGCTGGTAAATGAAGACTGGTGCATACTAGCAGTATCTATTTGCTACAGGATATGCACTCAAGAAAGTCACGAAAAGGAGTTTCAAGCAAGGGCCAAAACCAATCAGTCATTTTCTCCTGTCAGTGATAAGAAAAGCAACATAAAAGAGAGAGGTGCTTGTCCCAAAGGTGGTATCAGTAGCAAACTGTCACCAAATAAAAATAGTTAAAGTCCTAATGACTGTACTAATTCAATACAAATAGCCAGGTTCCAGTCAGCTTAGCATTTCCTCTTGCTAGGCCTCAGGCAGGGAAAACAGAGGTCTTACTGTTCAGAAGACAAATCGTGTGCAACTTGCTTTGGGTGAAAACAGATACACTGAAATGGTGGGACAATCAGTGCCGTATTCTTTCCTTGGAGCTGAAGTCCTCGAAAACCATGCTGCACCTCACTAAACTAGCAGAAATCTTCCTGCCTTTTTGCTTCTCTGTGTTGTGAAAACTCCAACACAGCTAGAGTCCTCGCCATGCTCAATGGATATTTAATAAACCTTGAGGCAGTGGCAAGCTGAGCCATCACCCAGGGAGACTGGGAGAGGATAGCCAAGCAGAAAGGGTGTGAGGCAGAGAAGCTCTGCTGGATGTGCAGGCTCTCCCAGCAGTCAAACTGGCTGCTCTCTGAAAGCTCTGCTCCCTGTTGCCAGCACCAGAAGCTGGATCTCTCCATAGGGAATTGAAAAGTAACTGTAAAGACCCACTACTCTGACCTGATGTGATTTTACAACAGACTTCTGTGATTCTAAAAGGTCACAGAATGCCTAAGAGAGAGGAAAGGGAGGTTAAAAGTTTTCAGATCAGGAGTGGATTGTAGGGAATGACTGACTAAGGCTCCACTGATGGTGCCCCGTCTGACATGTATGATCCCAATCACACTGTGTGCTGCTGGACGTCTCTTCACATCTAGAGTGAAGCTGTCTCTGGCTCTGTAAATTGATTGTGCTTTTCCAGTACCATACAGAATGCTTGATTAAACTTAACCAGAAAGCTGAAAAGGAAAGATGTTTTGATAGTCTTTTCAAGCCCTTATATATACAGTGTTATGTTCTAACATTTTAGAAATATTTTACATGCATAAAATATAAAAAGGAGTGCCTTGGTTCTGTGACTTTTATTTGCATATTTTCAAGAAAATATACCAGCCAGAAACTGAAACAATTTTCAATATTTGACTGTTGCCCCCAGTCTCAAAATAATTATAGATTTCTATCATAATTTTAAATTAGAAATTAATGAGTGTTCCCATATTAAAGTGTTTTCCATAAAGGTGCTGTCTACATTATCTGTAGATACATAATCTGTATCTGAAAACCTGGTTTGGTAAAATATATATATAGAGGGAAGGGTTCCATAGCTGGCATTATAACAAAAGATAAAGAAACCCCTTTCTATATAGTCAAACTTCCCTTCTGGTAACTCTTTTTCTAACACTGTCTTTGGGATATTAAAAGGAAAAGTCAACACCAAAAACATTCAAGAGGTGCTTTCAGTAGTGGGTTCTCTATTGAACTTCCATTCCTCTTTCATTTTTCCCTGTCAGCTTCTTGCACTGATGTCAGTAATTTAGCTTAGATTTGACTTGCTTCTCATACTGCCTTTCTGAACCCTTACACAAAGGACGTTCAGAAAAGAGACTGTGCTATAGTGATTTCATTCAACCTAGATGTTTGATTTCCACAGCTCCTTCAGATCCAGCTTGCAAACTTCCTCCCTTCAGACAGCTCAGAGAAAGGATGCTTTTCCTTTACAGCCTGCTGCCACTGTCATTCTGGATATAAATGCTTCCTGTTGTGTTTCTTCTTTCAACTTACAGTACTCAGATAGCTCATAAACTATGGACCTTTTCGTCTCCCCCAGTTCACAGGGAACTTTGTGGTGGACTTATTGCCCAGCTCTGAGATCCTAGCCTCCTGAAAATGGCAGGCAGCTCTGAAGAGGGGGTTACTATAACTGTATTTCTCAGGACCTAGATCCACTCATGAATGAAATAAACATCATCATAAGCATGTTGTGCTGCAGGTATTATGCCACCCCATTTTTCTGTGGTATCACTCTTCTTTCAAGATAAGCAATAATATATCTGGGGCACTGCAGCTACAATCTAGAGGAATGACATCAGAAAACAAGACCTGAGGTGGAGTTTTTAAGGACCGTTTCCCCTCCTCATTTGCCCTCTTCCAAACAAATAGAAGTACTCTGTCAAACCAACAGATGTCTTCAGAATCTGCACCACTCTCTGGTGAAACCATGGGAGATAAAAGTGTCCTTTCAAAGTGGTAAATTCTTCAATGTGTTAGAGATTTATGAAACACTTCATAGAGTAGGCAATTTCCCTTTTAGGGATTTGTGAGCAAGTCATGTGAACAACCAGATATTGTGATCCATGTATTATCCTTTACCTGGTACAGCTAGACAACCACACTGAATGAACTTTTAGGACTTTTAAAAAAATGTCCCCTCAAATCTATAGCAAAACTGATAAGCTACTGCAGTAGTAACAGTTGCTACCTAATCTTAAGTGTGATTCTGTCTTCTTTTACTGCCAAGAAATGGGTCTTATTCCTTCTACACTGGAATGAAGATCAACCTACTACTGTTTTGATGTTTCTTGTGGATAAGTCTAGGCTCAGCTCAGGCTATCTCCTAAATTTTTTCGTTGATAAGCCAAATAGACTGCCGGAATATATTTAGAATAGTTTTCAGTCTTTAAATTATTTTCATGGCATGACTCAACCCTCTCTGAAGGCTTTCCAATTTATCAGCATTCTTCCTCTGTTGTGGATGCAAGCAGCAGGTTCAGAATTGCAGTAGTCACGGAATCATAGAGTCACATAATCAGTAAGGCTGAGAGGGCCCACAATGGGACATCTGGTCCTATTGCTTGGCACCCACACAGTAAAGAAGTTCTTCTCATGTTTAGGTGGAATTTCCTGTGCATCAGTGTCTGCCCATTGCTTCTGGTCCTGTTGTTTGTCACCACCAAGAAGAGCTTGGATCCACCCTCTTACCGCCCTCCCTTCAGATTCTTGTAGACGTGGACAAGCTCATTGTCCGCCAGGACTTCCAAATCCTTCTCCATGGAGCAGCTTTCCTGCAGTTCCACCCCCAGACTGTCTGGGATTATTCCTCCCCAGGGGCAGGACTCTGCATTTGCCCTTGTGGAATTTCAGAAGGTTCCTCTCTGCCTCTCTCCACGCTGTCAAAGTCTCTCTGAAGATCTGCATAGCCCTCTGGGGTGTTTGCCACTCCTCCACAAACGATCATTGCCATGTGAGTGGACAAGAAGTAGCCCACAAGTCAACAATGTGCCCTGGGAACCAAGAAGACCAATGGTATCCTGGACTACACCAGGAAGAACATTTCCAGCATGTCAAGGAAGGTGATCCTGCCCCTCTACTCAGCCCTAGTGAGGTCACATCTGGAGTGCTGTGTCCAGCTCTGGAGGGTAACGAATGTGGTTAGGTGACTGGAGCATCTCTATTATGAGGACAGGTTGAGGGGGGTGGGCCTGTTCAGCCTCAAGAAGAGACAAATGAGAGGGGGCCTCATCCATGTGTACAAATACCTGAAGGAAGGGTGTGAAGAGGATGGAGTCAGGCTCTTCTCAGTGCTGCCCAGCCAACAGGACAAAAGGCAATGGGCGGAATCTGATGCACAGAAGTTCCACCTGAATAGGAAGAACTTCTTTATTGTGTGGGTGACCATGCACTGGTCTAGGTTGCCCAGAGAAGTTGTGGAGTCTCTCACAATGGAGATATCCAAGAACCGTGTGGACATAATCCTGTGCAGTGTGCTCTGGGATGACCCTACTTGAGCAGGGAGGTTGGACCAGATGATCCACTGTGGTATCTTCCAACATTACCCATTCTTTGATTATGTGATTTCAAATTCACTAGGTTTAGATCAAAGAATTGCATGGACTTGCTTTAGTTATGTAAATGACCACTCTGTGGTCATATCCGCCATGATACCTAATTTCTTTTTTTTGAGAAGACCAAGTTAGGATAGTAAGAAAAGATGTATCTTGCACAGATACAGCTGCCCAAAAGCTTAGAAGGGTGTCCACCTGTGAACAAGCCAAAGAGAGCTCAAAGACCTTCACACATTAATATCCACATCAACATTCAGTATGTTGAATTTTGCAAATCAAGTTTAAAATCATCTTAGGAAAAAAAGGTTAATTTTATACATGTATTCGTGCCCTTTTATTTCCATGTAACCTTCTACTGATAAAATTGATTTAATTAATATTCCTCGCTCTCTTTTTTTTTTTTAATAAGTTATTTATTGTTTGTGGTGTTGCCACATTTTTATGGCTGCTGTCATTTATCCTTTAGGCTATCTTGCTACTTGTTTTCAGCTTTGGCCAAGCTGAACTTTTGCTGATAGAATTTTAGGCATTTAGTGTAAAAATATTAAATAGTTTTCAATAACTATTTAGTCTTTTCCAGCTGAGTTTTGTCTCCCAGTTGATTTGTCTCATATTTGTTTTTTCCTTTGCTGAACTGACCCTTTTAAGCATTGAGATTATATCTCATTGGTATGTCTTTTATTTCTTTTTGCATAGTGCAGTGAAATCAAGTTGCAGTCATTTGCACCCAAGAAACCACTAATTTTTCGTCCTCTGATCAGGACCTCTTTATCTGTCAAGATGAGGTAAGACAAAATTCCTCTGTGTAAGATGAAACACTCTCTATGTTAAGAAATTGTCATCTGTAATTTTTAAAAATCCCTAGGACATTTCAGGACTGGCAGCCTGAGAAACCCCAGCATATGCTGGGCAGATTGAACTCCTCCCCATCCCCTTCCCTTTCCCTGATAAAAGAGTTTTTCTTCCTACACATAGCAAGGTACTTGAGATCAATCCATACCATGGAGAAGAAAGAAAGAGGGAAAGGAAAAATCAGATAGGTCAATTAATTATCCATATGAATACAGAATTAGAAAAAAGGGTGGCAGAGATGTGATCAGCTCTGGTCCTAGATTTTTTGCCCAGGTGATCTTCTTCCTTTGCTTCCTACTGAACATCCATGGAAAAAGAGCACCCCCATTTAGACAGGTGTAGCACACAGTGAGGTTTTTTTGTGTGTGTCCCAGAGGTGGAAGGAACAACAGACAGTGTGCCAACACAGAAGCCATTCCAAACCATCAAAGCATCTGTCTCTGAAAAGCACATAAATAATACATTTGTTCTGAATGTATATGTGTGATAGTTTATTATATTGTCACATTGATTCATGATTCAAAATTATTTGCCTTAAGATGGTATCATTTAAATCAGAGCTGGATGTTTTTCCTTCCCAATAGCGAAATTATCAGTAATAAGGAGAAGATGGGTTTTAACTGAATTCTGGAAACTTGAGGCTGAGGCTTGATTCCAAATATGCCCTTTTTTATTCACAACAGCCTTCCATTTCTCTCTTTGTTGTCTCCATCATTGCTTTTACCTTTCTGTCTGACATCACTCTACATTCCAAGCTTGATTTCTGTGTATACTGACAAACTAGGAGCTTGGTGGGGGTGTCGTTCATTTGTGTATTAGTTTTGTTCAGATATCTAAAGAAATATAAAAATAAAGCAGGAAATCACAGCTCAAAATGAAGAGAACAAGCATAATAAAACCCTAAGGAATTTGTTTAACTACATCTGTGTCTATTTAAAGACGCATTGGTGTAGCAGTGGTAATCACATTAATGAGAAGCTGAAAATTTATGAATGATGAAAGTGAGGAAGATTTAAAGACCAGAAAACCAAAAATAATACTTGGCATTGAATAAGTAGATGAAGAGAATTTAGCAGCTACAAGTCCATAAATTCCATTCATAGAAATGGGATTCATGGCATACCTACCCTTTTGGAAGCACTTAGGAAAAGGAACCAGCTGACATGTAGCTGGCAGGAGCAAATTCAGTAAAGACAATTTAATTGTTATCACAATATTGTGTCCATTTCCTGAGGATCACTGAAATAATATAAAGAATATAGTCAATATTGCAAAACTACACTGGACATGTCTGTATAAAAAGCTTTGTTTTGAAGTAAGCCTTTTAAATGTCCAGTGAGTGTTGCTGAAAGATGATGACTATTTGGCGGCACATACAAAATTATCCAAATATATACTATGACAGTAATATAGCTGTAGATAGTCTGTCAAACCTATTAATTAGAAATAGAATCAGAGAAATTGTGGGATAGGATTTTTCTTTATAACAAGAAACATCATATCATCTTTATGAATGGATTGTAAGAACAAAATTTTGAAAATGATAGTTGTGTTTGATAAATTAAACTGTTCTAAAAATTATGTAGTAATAGCTACATAATTTTTAAAAATATCAGGAAACCTGTGCCCTGTTGACATATTCCAAGAAAAAGTAATATTCATTTCCCTTTCTTTTTATTAAATTTTTAGTTCTTGAACTGCGGACACATATCATTTTACTGTTTATTAAAGGTCACGTGAAATTATGTATGAAACTACATGCATCATACTGGCTTTAAATTTGCAATTAGAATGGTATGTTTAAGTTGAAAAGTAATATCTGAATCATAAGATTAAATGGAGAAATGATAAACAGGTGAAAACTTGCTAAGCAAATTATTAAATTAGTATCAAATTGTACATTCCTTGACTATTGCAAAGGACAGTAAGTAAAGCAATTGGTAAGGGTCGAATTAAATAAAACCTCCCATATGTATATGAATTTGGCATAAGGGGAGGAACATCGTTAAGAAATGAGAAAAATCCAAAAAAAGCTGAAATTTTTTTTTTAAAGTCTGTAAAAATACAAGGATGAGAAACTTTTTCTTCTAGTGAAATTGTGAAAATGTATTTAAATGAATAATAAAAAATAATAATTTTACAATTTTACATTACTACAATTACTGTTCCACCTCTGTGTAGAAAAGGCCTCTAAAGAAGCCTGTAGTTCTGGAAATTAAATTTTAAATAGAGAAAATCCTCTAAGACTTCAATTGCGAATGAATTGCATCAGTAGCTTTTTCTGAGTCTTGAGACATAAGCTGCACAGGATTCTTACCATGTTACATCTGAGACATATGTCCTGACCTCCAAGTCCTTTTCCTGAGGAGCTCCATGACAACCCTGACAGCAGACCTGTGTTCCACTCAAATGCAGGAAGTCTTACTATGAAGGTTTATTGGAAGCAGACTTGACTACAAACACTATTAATGCTACTGCTCAATATTTTTATTTCGGTTGATCCAAAACAGTTGAGCCACTCACACTCTTGGTGGCATTTGGACTAATATACATTGCTGTAGAAGGAATGATATTTGCATTTGCAAGGGAGTCTGCTATCAGAATTTTGTGATACTATCAGAAATTATGGTATTACATTACACTATGAAGAAAAAAGAATTAAAAAGTCAAGGGCTTTGTGTTGTGACAATGAATTTACTGTGGAAAAGAAAGAGCTGAATTATGCTTGTTTGACTGTTGCTACTTGCCTCAAATCCCTCAGACTTCAACATTACCAATTTGTTTCTTCTCTAAACTGTGCAAGATCAGTGTAACAGCAGTGTGCATTTTCTAGAGAACTCTTTCAAGACCTTTTCAGACTGCCCATTTCTTCTCTTACACCTTTCCCTTGCTTGTTCAATTCCAAATATTTTTCTTGACCTTTTGGCCTGCAGCTTCTTGCCACAAACTGCAGAGAAAACCTAGACCTCTGGCTCCTGTTAACCATAGACATGATGTAATCCTGCCTACATTACTTCACTATTTTTTTTTTTTCAGTATGCATGTATATACATATTCTGCTTAACTAGTCATCTGGGGAAGGATGTGAGATCATTTTGTAAGATTGGACCAGAATGGAATTTAAGGGTCGTTTTTATAAGCAAGTGGGCAGCTGCAGTTAACTCCATATGAGGAACCAATCCCTTGACATTTTCTGAATTTTAAACCCTTGGGGTGTGGTTTTTAATATCTATCCATATGCATATTTACAACATTTTAAAAGACAAACAAACAAAATAAAGTGAAAGATAAGATGGTACAGAAGCAGTCAGCTATTACAAGCACTTCTGGGCCTCCGAACACATCCATCAAGCCCATGGGCTCTACAAATCTGCATGGATCAGAATGTTATGACATTATTAACATAACCTTTCATACCAGAAACTACTCTTGACTGTTATAAAATCAAGCAACGGGGTTAAACATTCAGAAACTTTTTTTAATTAGTGGATTTCAAAGAGAAATTCCAAAGTTTTAAACAACATTTGTTTAAATGTTCCAAGCAAGTGATAAGCCATAGTAGCAGCTCATTTAACCAATTTTTATAGCTATGGATCTTTATTGCTTTCCTGTCACTCACACAGTCGAAGTACCCAGAGAAGGCAGTTGGTTTCATCTTATTTCTCAAGTGGCAGGAAAGAAGTTTGAGAAGCCATCGTGCAATACAGTTAATATGGCCCTTCTCTGCTTGTAATCCCAGTGAGGCACAATCTGAGAGCATTCATTTGTATAAGCAGTTCAGTGCATGGGAAAGTAATACCATAAGTATCCAAGTACTGTGCATGAGACACAGCTCACAGCTATTAATTTGTTTCTAGGACATTGACCTTGTACCTTTATATATAGTCAATACTCACACAGTCAACAATTATAAAATTTCATTAAGCACACAGACATTTTCTGTGTTTCTGTACGCAGTTGAATTTATGTTAGTGATAAGGGATACAGTAGTTCCTTTTTCATTCTTCAGTATCTTACTATGCAATCCAAGGGTCTATCAGAAGACAATATTCCCTTCAGAGTTTTTTTGCCCTCTAGCAAGCTTTGCTGACATTTGTAGCGGAGCTATGAGATTCTTTAAGTAAGGAGCTCAAATAAGCTTATTACAAAACAGTTTTGACTTAAACAAAAATTACTTATAAGAAAATAAATTCATTTTAACCCCTACACATCTAATATACTTATGCATTACAGCTGTAGCTGAAATTACCAGCTGTTACTGGTAAAAACCCCTACAGTTGTGTATGGAATTCATTTTTTTTCAAACCATCATATTAATTATAAACTCTGCGTAGGAAGTCCTAGGAGCCCTCATTGTATCTTTTATTTAAATTTCCTCACAGACATATTTTCTTTATGATAATATTCAAGAATGTCTTAGTGAGGATATTACATTTTACAAAAGCTGTTCTAACATGAGCCTAGGCAGAAATGATACACTTTATTCAAGCAAATTAAAAGAAGAAAGCAGAAATTTGCAAGTAGTCTTAATTTCACTGCACTTTTAAGTAAGAACCTCGGGAGTAAACAAGTTGTTTCAGTAGAACTGGCCTAAATTGAAAAGGCTCCATATGCTAATTTTAGAGGTGCTCAAAGTAACCAGACATAATTTCAGCAAGCCTATCATTAGCCCTGATTTGTTTCTCTTGGTTTCAACTGCCTCTATTAATTTCTCAGTCTGTCAACTTTTATATAAAACAAGTTTAGTCATAAGAAAATATATTTTCACCCTTCTTTTTCTCCACATACTTTGGGTTGTGGCTGTAAAGAGATTTTTCCCCTAAGTCTTCTGAATTCTGTTCTAGTATTCATTCAGGGAAATGCCAGCTTCTCTTATGGAAGTACATGACAGGTACAGAGTTAAAATCTATTATTTTTAGTATAAACACCTTGGTTCTATACTTCTTAATCAACAGTGTTTTAAAACAAAATAAACTTTTAACAGAAAAATTTATACAGCAGTTCTATGTCCTTTCTTACAAGAGCGAAATAAACCTTTTACATGTTTTTGAGATCCATTCCACTTTCTGTCATACCCTCAGATTGTCCTCATTTGTACATACTCTTCATAAACATAGGGACACATGTATAAATTATTAATTTGCTGCGCATTTTCCCTCTCAGAAAGGGTCAAGGAGCTGAAATTCTTCTTCATTGTTTAACCTGTGCTCCTCATGCTCCTTTTTCAGTGCTAATTGTAATTTCTCTATATACTGAGTAGATAACATGCAGCATTATTCTGACTTTGCTGACAAGGATAAAAAGCTTGTGAAAAAAACCAAACCAAAACAACCAACATGTCAGGAAGAAACATATCTCTGGAAGTTTACATGGCGGGTATTTTGAGAGCACAGTTCAGGCTTCCCAGGAAGTTCTGCTGCTTCTGTTTTGAGCTTCCTGAGTTGTTTCATGACATTACCTCCAAAGACATCACTGAGATTCACTTTACTCCTGTTTAGTCATCTACAGATAATTTTTTCATTATTACTGTAACTTCTGCAAAATTTGTCTTAACCTCTCAACAGAAAAAAGAAAGAGGTATAAGGGTCAATGAGAAATTCAGAATCCACACATTTAACAAAGGAAATACAAAATTACAAGATAAGATTTTTAAATGTGTTGACCTGTTGTTTGAAAAACTTTTCCTCCAAAGGAAAAAAGTATGGTGAAAAATATATATATTAAAAATATATAATAACTATATATATTATGGAATAAATATATAGTTAGGGATAAATAAATACATATTATATGATAAATATAAGAAATATAATATTACCCAGAGAAATCTGCATTTAAAATTTTAAATAAATAATCAGCATAGTATATTGTCAATAAAACCTCTTCCATCTGTACCATAAATATATATGCTCAAGATGAACGCCTTTGTAGTATTGTGTTCGCTGAAAAATAAGCTCTTTTTAGTATCAAAGGTAAATCCATGAATGCATTTTAAAAATTTGGATATAGCATAAAGTTAATTTCAAGAAACTGCAGCTATAAGTACCATATAGAAATTCATAAACAAGAGTAGATGGAAATCATATATTTGACATTTAAATTCTTGAAAAAGAGGAATTTTGAAAGACTTTGTCTAATGATGAATTAATGAGTTAAATAATCCATTCTTCAAAGCACATCACTTATTGACCTCAAAGTCATCAACTTGCTACACCTCATTTTTATACAATAGATTTAAGAAAAAAAGAATTGTCAAATTAAATAAATAACTTGTGTAAATAAATAACTTCTGCAATTGATTTTAAATTGATGATTTCTTTACCTTCTAAAAAGAGAAAAGAACGGGATTCAAATATGGTGGAGTCCACCATGAGTGTAATTTGTAAAGCTTAAATCAATACATTAAACAATTTTAAAAAATTTTGTAGATAGCATTTCCTTCACTATTGATTTCTACCACAAAATTCTAGAACTTATAAAGCATGACCTTTTCTTATTCAAATATAGAAGTATTTTTAAAACTCTCAGTGGTAGATACTGCAAAATAAAATTAGACATTGCAAAATAAGGTGCTCATCATTATATAAAAGTGATTCTGCAGAAGTGCATGAGGATAATGTTAACAACTTAATATTATGTAAATCATGTGCCGGAAATGTGGAAGAAGTATGCATTTCTCATTGTAAATTCCTGAAACATGAAAATATTGTAGCTGCATACAAGATAACATGATGATTTTCTGGCTTGTGCTCTGTAGGAGCTTGTGCTCTTGTCTTCTACAAGATTTGTGAAAATGGTGACAATCTTCTTGAATGTTACTTGATGATCTAATCAAAGTGTAAATCTGTTCCTTTTACAGTCTGAATTTTCTTTGACATTCCTGATTACATTCCCACATTTCCATGACTTTACAAACAACACAGGTGATTACAAACGAGGTTATTTTTCTTCCATGAGTATTCCAAGTGATTCAAGTATTACACATACAAAGATAGACTATCACAGAATTTCTGATATCAAAGTGGCTTCTCACAAAGACATTACCTCCAATACATGATCTCCACCTGTACGTGTTGGGGGGGGGGGGGGGGGGGGTGTTGTGGTTTGTTTTGTTTTTTAATTCAGAACAATAATATATTCTTAGTAACTATGATTCTCAAGTCATCTGTAGGCTAGAACTAAAGGTTAAAAATTTAATGTTGTTAAGAGAAACATGTTGTTCTGAGGCTTCCAAGTGCATTGTATTTTCTCTGCACTGAAGACTTCTGTTGCTGCTCCTACGGCAGCACTTCTCAAAGGTGGCAGGGTGTAGTCCTCTCATCACAGAAGGACTCAAAGTTTTGAGATATTAGAAAAAGCAGTTGGCAGCAACTCATTTCTTCCAAGGAAGAGGTCTAATGCCTTTAATTGTTTTAATGCCTGGAAGAAACTCCCGTTCCTCCATGAGCAAAGGAAAAATGGAACAGCAGAGTAAGTGCAATTACACCTATCATTTCGTGGAAGGGAAGCCTATACATATATGATAAAACTTGAGAAGTATAGAGGAAACTTTCAAGGTATGAATATGTACATGGGTGCTAAAGAAGGTGAACTGGTGTATTTATTTATTTATTTTCTGAAGCCTGACAATGTTCTACCAATTACCTTTCCATCAAGAGACCTTTACACTTGGGATTGGGAAAAGTAATACCCAGACCACCTTTTGGGAAGCCTCTGTTACAAGGCTTCAGTATTTCACCCTGTCAATGCAAAAAGTTGGTTAATTTTATGAATTTAAATTAATTAATTTTATTTAATTAATTAATTCTCCTGTGTCTTCCAGCCTTACCAGATTCATGAGAATAGACTGCTGTACAGAGACCTTTGAAAGTCAAAGGAGCTCTGGAGTGCACCCAAGCTGCTGATTTTTGGCCTTTACACACGTCAAAAATGTGAGGAAAGGTATGCCCATGTGTCTTAGAAGAAAAAGGAGAGGATATTTAGATTAGGGAATGGGCAGCAAGGGCTGATGAGCACAAATCAGAGGAGCAGAGAGATAAACAGTGTTTAATAAATTATGGAAGAGGAAAAGAAGCTTTTGGACAACTCAGAGAGGCATTTGAGGTCTAGCAGGCTATAAATATGCACAAACTAGAGATATGATCAATAAGGTTTCTCTAAGAAGTTTCAAATGGCAGTTTGACAATCTGTTTATCAAAAAAAAAAGGGATTGATTACTGCTATCTCCAAAATAATTTATAATATGCTTCTTTTTGCTATTATAGTAGTGCTTACACCTACATCTAATTCCATACTATGGAACTTAGGTTTAGTTTAGATATTTCAAGGACAAATCACATATTAAGATTTAACTACTATCAAATGTTTCACAAATGGGATACCATATACACAGATCTATTGTATAAACAACTCTTAATCTATCTGAAAAATATATGACTACAAAAGCTACAAAAATACAAAAATCACATTTCTAAAGCATATTTAGTTACATCAGTTGGAAGCATTAAAAATAGTTTTAAAAAGACACACTGAAAAGCCAATATTATAAAGATTTGAGTCTGCCTAACTGGTACGTCTAGACTCATTAAATGTCAAAATACTAACTGTCTCTTATTTTCAGAACATAGAAATGTATATTTTTCATGTCACAGATGCCAGAGGTGAAAAGCAATTTAATTCCAAGCTGGCATGATATTAAAAAGAACTGCTGCAGAGATTTCAGGAACAACAAACCCACTTCAGACCTCAGGGAAAGCCTGCAGAGAAGTGTCCTTACTAAAATTTAAAAAGAAAGGCTTTGAACTACAACATGGAAACAAATACGGACATTTTCTGTGAGCTCAAAAAAAGAAAAAAGAAAGAGAATAGATTATTCCAAAATGGAAATAAGGTCCTGGCACCTCAGCAATAAAAAGCTCACAGGACCAAATATGTTTAGTCTCTTCCCTTCATGTTTAGCTTCAGTTTTGACTAAGAAAATGTTATCCTTTCTGATCAATAAATCTTGGTAATGGTCTCTGCAGAAGTCAATTTCCACTTTATTCTATACAGTAGGGAACACAGTATGAGAGACTCAAAGATTTATAAAGCATATTGCGGGGCTGGGAAGAACCTCAGGTTAAGTGCAGATCTTGTCTCGTGAAACTTCAAAAGACAGTGAAAAAGGAGTGGAGAGAAGGAAAATTAGGGCCAAAAGGAGATGCTGACCGAAGAGAGTAATTTAGGATCGTCCTTTTTTTTTTTTTTTTTGTTTTGTTTTGTTTTGTTTTGTTTTGTTTTGTTTTGTTTTTGTAGCCTGAGTTTTTAAATACTGGGCCGTACTCCCAAGACTTGGTAAAAACCAAAGGGCTGAAGACCACAGCCAGCCATGTAATGCCTTACCAACTTGAAACAAGGTTTTCACAATCTGTCTACAACTTAAATGGCACACGTCTATCTCCTCCTGTTTATCAAGTTCTAATAACAGCCACCTCATTTCATACGATGTTTTCACGTGAGGTGGAAAATGACACCACAGAACCACAGGGAAATGTAGTCTTGTGTCCCCATACATAGGGGGAAAGGGTCCCATTGAGATATGATAGCGTGATGCTTTGGCGCTCAGCTTGGCTGAGGAACGTCCATGCAATTTTACTGCAGCCTGCCTGGCAGAGTCCTGTCGCAGCTGCACAGTCAGTGCGAATGGCATCCTCCCAGACACATTTGGAGCTGACTTCTGCAGCAGACCAAGGGTGGTAAGCACAGTATATGATGCTGCCTTCTTTGAAGCAAGAAGAGAGTTTGCTTGTATAAAAGGACAGTGTGCCACCCACATTCTGGATGAGAAAAAGTGCTGGGCATTTTATTTGCTGTAGAGGTGAGCTGTACGGCCAAAGGAGTGAGGGTAGCATCAGATGAGTCAGTGGGAGCGGTGGGACCCTGCAGGCCTTAAAATGCATGTTCTCTGAAGGAAACCGCCTCTCTCCAGAAGACCACACAGAAAGCACCCTCCTAAAACTAACACCTTGGATTTAGGTAGGCAGTTTTGTGGAGTTTTACTGAAAAGACAATAGGGTAGCACTACACAGCTGAAGGCAGAGGTAAGGTAGCTGGCATGTTGCAGAATGAAATAATGTTAGAATGAATAATGTTAGATAAATAATGAATGATGAACTAATGAATAATGTTAGATAAAATAAATGCTACCTAAATAGCCCAACTAAATAGCTGTTAGTTCCTACACTAGGTAGGAAGGTTAATCAGGAGGATTATTAGCAGTGGGCTCTTCATTCCTGTTTCTGCCGGCCATAATGAATGGAACTAGGTGATCTTTAAGGTCCCTTCTACCCCAAAACATTCTATGATTCCATTATTCCATTCAATAATTTCCTAGTAGCAGCAA
Organism: Acanthiza pusilla; assembly: GCA_036630365.1. NCBI lineage: Eukaryota > Metazoa > Chordata > Aves > Passeriformes > Acanthizidae > Acanthiza > Acanthiza pusilla. Next base: position 34,731,361 of record JAXCHO010000034.1, read on the forward strand.
TGGAGCTTCTGGAAGGTCTGTGTATGGTGATCTGCATATCTTGCTGGGGTCCTGCACCTCCTCCTGTCCAGCACTACCCAAAAAGTGGCACATGAACGAGCACAGAGCTGGCAATGTAGCACACAGGGCAGCAGAAGGCCAAATACGAATGGACAAGAGGATTTTTTTTTGGTTTCACAGGTAGTATCTGCTCTTGATTGTCCTCATAAATTAAAGACAAATAGATAATTTATTTCATTTAGCATGCTATGAGACTTTAGGACTCACTGTGCAAGTTTTATTTATGTGAAGAAACAGTTGCACACATGAATAATCCTGTTAAATTACCAGTGACCAGGTTCACATCTGTGCAAGCTTTATTCACATTATCAGGCTCTTTTAAGCTGTATTTGCATAGAGTACTATGAAGAATATCTTTGCAATTTCCCAAAGGGAATGCATGCACTTTCATTTCTGGTTTGCAGACACTAAAAAAAGGGAGTGAAAGAAACTGCTTGTTACAGAAGAAATTATTATTTTACTTTTTTTAAATATGAGAGTACTTATCTTATTACTTACTAATCCTAAATGCTTATTGCAAAGACAAAAATTTAATTGACATTAGAATTTATCACTGTAATAAGATATGGATTACCATAAAGGCAATATAAAACATTCTTGAACAGAGCTGCTAACAGGGCTTCCTGATTGGCTCTACAAAACAGTTTTGTGCACCACGTTTTTTAGGAAAAACTCCAAGTATCCTGATGGGTGACCCAAGGCACAAGACAGCAAAGAACTTAGAGAAAATGTTGTTACACTGTTGAGAAAACAAATAGACACTTAGATCTAGTTTCATTTCTTGCTGTCACAGGTAGCTTAATAACCCTGATCCACTGATTAAACACCACAAGTAAATTAGGGCAATTATTTTCCTTATTCACAAAATGTTTGTGATGGGAATGTGTAAAAGCTTTTACCTAGGAAGTGGAGAGGAGAAATTGGTTTACAAACCAGAATTGTTCAACAAATTTTATTCGAAAAGCAAGTTTTTCCACCTTTTCTATTGAAAGAGAAGCCTGGAAGACTGCTAGCACTTTTCAGAAAGTTATGAGCATTTTGAAATAACGGGACGAAATTAAAAAAAAAAAAAAACCAAACAGTGTGCACTATGAATTCAACTCTTTTTCTTTTGTTGTTAAAAATATTGTTATAATAACAATTTGTATAGTTATAACTACAATTTTTTACTACCCATGAGATATAACAACTTTCTTGACACTGGATGAGGGAGTGGGCAAACAGACAAACAATGCAGGAGAAGTATTAGTCCATATTGTGGTACACATTTTGAGTACTTAAAAGGTCAATGAAACTCTTGCAGTTTCTGGCTAGCCTCTCCTTGATTTTCCCCCTGAATGCTACAGGGCTGGGGGAGATATGTGCTATGGATCCAATCACCTCCAGTGATGATATTTTTCCTGTATGTCACAAAACAGGAGAAATTACAAGGAACAAGCCTCAACTGATCCTTTGTCTTCTGTATCAGTGCTATGCAGATAATTTTTGTGCTTTTTCACAATACATATAGTAGAAGGATTAATGACTCTGGTTCTCCCTTTTGTAGAACCATTTCTGGAGGAATGCACCAACGATCATCTTTCTCCTCTGTAGAGCAGTAGATGATAAACTCACCCTTAGAAAAATACCTTTTAGCAGGAAAAGTATAGAGTTGGCAAAAGGAGAAGTAGGTTTCTGCTGTACTTTTTTCTACTTAATACCCCAAAGAGTAAGCAGGATTATGTTGGACTTTTAAAGAATTATCACAAACCACACTTCCCACTCTACCTGAAGGGTAAACAAACACACACACACAAAGAAAGAGGCATCATATTACAGTGCAATTTCCCCAGTGGACTATCACAGGACCCTGTTTGCCTTCTGCATTTTGAGGTTGATTACAGCAGCTCCAGTTTAACTTATATTTTTTCTGTCTGCTATATTGTTGCATGTCTGAGCTCATCTGTGTTTCATCCTAATTCTGCACTACAAAAGAAAACTAAAAATATAACTAAATTGTTTTGTAAATTGAATTTCTAAGGACTCTCTGACTTTTTCTGCATTCAGTGATATTTAAGTCATACAGTGCTTTATCTACCCTTTTCACTCACTTCAACTTTCCCAGCAAATGCAAGAAGTAAACCATAGTTTTATTTGTCTTTAAAAAGTACTTGTTTTCTAGAAAGTCAAAACAATGGAAACAAAGTCTGCAAGTAATGAAAAGTATATATGTGTTTCAAAAAGTATCTACTGCTCATATTGTACTTCCAGAAATAATACAGAAGCCTGAACTGTCCCATTTCCTAGAGTTTTATTTCATTAGTCTTCCTTCAGCTTTGAAAATTAACTTATTTCTTTCCCATATTTATTATGATATCATACCTCAAACTAGCTATGACAGGACATCAAAGAAATTAACAGATCACCTCGTTCTGTGATCTTGACAGCAGTGTGAAGAATATTTTCATGAATCCTCTATTTCTACTTCATATGCAATGGGGATCATCTGACATTTTGTAAATGACATCATCTTGATTTCCAGAATTCTGTTCAGTGGCAGTAAATCTGTCCCCACACAACCCACAATGCACCCGTCTTTCCATTTCCATGCATAGTCAAATTAAAGTTTGATTTGGGTGGGTTTGCAATAACTTTGAAGAGAGGAGTGGGGGGATTGTTTGTTTGGGTGTGGTTTTTTTGTTTTGCCTGTTGATGTTGTTGGTTTGGTTTGGGGTTTTTGTCCCCAGAGGTGTATGACCTGGGAGAAATTAGTCAAGAAACTGAAACCTGTATGTGCAAAGTAACAGGTTTTCTTTCCATAGGCTATTTGAACACTGTCTGCCATGCTGAATATTTTCTCATTCTTCCTTGGTCTAATTTTGGAAGCCACAATCTGCTTCAAAAAAAGTAATATTGAGGAACCTTATATTTAGTCTTCTTGTAATATGGCATAGCAGCAGGAGAGGTTCCATCAATCAGCTGGAGCTCTGCTATTTCCTTGGCTGACATTAGCTGAAGAATCTCTTTTCTCGAGAGGTACAGAAAATGACTCTTTAAATATGACTCTGATATTGGAAGACTTCATTGGGGGAAGCCATCACTGGCTAATTTTAAAACACAGATTGAAAAACTTTTTGGCTTTAGAGATGACACATAGAAATAGGCTCCAAGTTTGGAGCATGTGCTTCATCTTTTCTGAAGACCTTCAATAAAACTTTCATTTTATTACTATTTTCAGCTCACTTAAACAATGATAAAATCACAGACATATTTCCTTTCTTCATTGAAAAAAATTATTCCACTTTCAGAAGCAGGATTTGGAACATGTAGTCTTACAGGCAAAGACATGTTTAGGAAAGCACAATTTTGTCTGGTTTCATAGTCCACTGGCGATTGCCAGCACCTGTAATAAACACTGGCCAATATTCTTGTCTGCTCAATCTGATGAAACCAAATCAATAGAAAATCCAAATTAGGTGCCATAGTGTCTTAAGCAGAAGAATCCTACTACCCACACATGGCTCTCCATTCTGAATGATGCTTTGGGAATGTGAGGCAGGCAAGCTCATAGGTCGATGCTGAAAGGTATGACCCTGCTGGCCCCATATTTTGAAACATGCCAGAAGCCTGTGTACAAATAGCGCTCTTTTCCTCACTTCACAAATTTCAGCAGTTTAACAAGTCCCTGAAGTGAGGCAGAATGCAAAGCCTCATCCAAAGCATCACAACAAGAAGCTGGAAACCCTCTGGAGATCTGCAGTCCGCCAGTGCCTCCACTCTGCTGATCTTGTCTAAGCTGTGCTGAATGAAGGTCAACCTTTCAATTAATGCCTATTCCACTGTAGCAAATTGCTTTTTTCCCCCTGAATTGATATGATATAGGAGACTTTTTTTATTATTAATAATTTAAGGGTTCTATCTTTATTCCCTTATCCAATGGCCTGCTTTAAAGCATTAGTGGAGAATACTAATAGGGCTACTTTCACATGGGATATGTTGGTGTACGAGATAGTACCTATAATAAGGTTGAGCATGAGGCATAGGTAATCCCTAGGTACTTTGTGATATTTGATTTGATTTGTGGTCCTTTGCAAAAGAGGCAAAACATGCTTGAACCTGATAAATGTCCTGAAAGAGAAAGAAAAATGTCTATTGGTCAGAGAACAAAATTACTCCCAAGGGGATATGTTGCTTTAAGAAAGAATATTTTCCATATCCAACTTTTTGCTAATAGCACAATGAGCTAGAGGAAGAGACAGAGAAAGGTCAGATTTAGAGGACTCTTTAAGCTCCTTCTGTTTAGTCTTTAATAATGCAGTGTAATAAATTTTTACAAAGAACAAAATCTTCCCCTAAGTATTTTATTAACTATTAGCATGTTTGAAGTGGTTTAGTTAAAACACTGCTACCTTTATGCTTATAAAATATATCAATGGACTTCAAAACTTTTTATTTCTATTTTTCTTCTGCCTTTTCCTGGGAGGAGTCTATATTTTAATTTACAGGTTCACAGAACCTAAAGTTTTTGTATATTGCTCTTGTTTGTCTTCAATTAAGATATTGCTATGAACAGCATTGCAGCTAGTGCAGCATGTCTTACAATTGAATTCTTCAAGGCTCAGACCAATAATGGCAGAAGATATTTTTAATAAAGACAGCAGAAAATGTTTTTCCAGTTCTATTTGTCAAACAAAAGTTTGTTTCTCTTCAGCACAACCTTGACTTAACATCCAAACTCTCACAATGTGATGACCTTGTGAAAGAAACAACTTGAAGATTCTTAGCATTGGATTTTTTTTTTCTCCATCCCTTCCTGGTTGGCTTCAAGTACCTTGTAGTTTGTGGATGTTAAAACACTACATTCCTGAAGAATAAATACTCATACATCTAATAGTGTGACTTTTTTTTTTTTTTAATTTCTAAGACAAGCCTTCTGTTCCACAAGCATAAACAATTCTTTTGATTTTTTCATGTCTTTGATGATAGGGTCCTCAGTGCACTCATGAAATTTGATGAAGTATAAAATTATTGAGAGAAGATGGAACTAGCTGAATATCAGTGAGACTGATGCAGTACAGCAGACACATCTCACACTTTTCCCAGAAGTAAGGAAACCTGGAGATGACAAATAATAAAGTTTAGAAAACCATCTTTATGATTTGCATAACTGGGCTATTTCAAGTATTATTCAGACTTTAAAGTGGAGAAATTTCTAAATGTTTAAAGTGTGTAAATGTCATAACACAACTGGTGGTGAGACAGTATATCCTAAAAAAATATAGGACCAAAGAAGTCATGTACTTCAGAAGTGAAATGTGTAGTATTCAGCAGAATGCCAGTCATGCCACCCCTAGGGTAAAACAGTATATTTTTCCCTTTTCATGAGCTAAATCAATAACATTATTTTAACTAAAGACTGTGTTTCTGTAAGAAAAGGCCATAAAAGGCAAAAAATGCTTGAAAAATGCACAGACGTCTTTCACATCTTGGTGTTATGGCTTGAAATCGGAAATGATTTCAGGAAAAGAAATGACACTGCTTGTCCTATCCTCCTGGTGAAAGTGGCTGACAAGAAGGACTTCATCACACACACACCACACACAAACTTACATAAATGCTCAGAGCAGGTTTGCACTAATCTTCTAGTTACCACCAGCCCTGAAAACACTACTCTTCCTTTTATTTTTTTCAATATAAACTGCAAGCATCTCCAAGGTTTTCTCATTAACCTCTCTTTTCTATACTTATCAGCATCTTTTCCACATTGTTGGAGCCATTTTCCAAACAATTGTTTGAGAGAAGGGGAAAAGCCAAAGCAATAATGGGCTCAGGGTCACAATTGAGACTGTTCCATATAATAAGCAAACCTGAAACAGTAAACTGAGAAAGAAAGAGGGAAGGAGAAGGAGAGAAAAGAAAATGCTGACTTGGGTCAGGGGTCAGCTCTCTGATCTCATTGTCAGTGCCTCTGCCTTTTGCGTTATGGAATTTGTCTTTCATTACCCTGTCTGCCACTCCTGTCAATACACTCTGAAAAGACTCCTCAATAGGAAATTGTAAAGTTCTGGTTGAGGTAACAGGGGGAACTACCCGCTGAAGCCAGCCTGTGGCTTACTGCTGTTTCCTGGGTCTCCGCTCTGGTGCCAATCTTCTCCAGCACTGCCCAGCAGAGCATCAACAGGGACTGGGAGGGAAGAGGGGTTACACAGCCTGCCCCAGCCCACCCCTTCCTCCGGGGCAGGGCATCCTGCTGCTTGAGGGAATGTGGGACTTTAATATCTGAGCCTCTCGAGTGCCGCAAAGGCAAACAATGCAGGAGCACCTATTAATACAAAGAACATTGACAAATCATTTGTTTCGACATGAGAAAGAACATAATAATCTTCTGAAAGAGGAGATGAGGTAAAATGAAGACTGAGTATGGTAACATGAGCTTTATGTACCATATATGATGAAGATATTTAGTGCTGGTTTATTCCCTCTTACTTCCTACCTTTAACAGACTGGGGATTTCTGTCATAGCTAAGAGAGTTATAATCTCCCCTGACGTTGGTGCTACATCAACCTGTACTGATGGTTTTTCCAATTGAGTACTCAATTATCATTAGCACTGCTGAATGTCCCAAGGAGAGTTTCTATTTTTTACAAATTAATGAATGATTTTCAGTTTTCAAACCAAAATATTTGTACATTAATAGCCCATTTGAAATGCCAGATTTTCTTTTGTTTTCAGTTTACCCTCCAATTAAGTAATACTGTATTTAAATACCTTTTTTAGAATTTGAAGTGCTTTCTTAAAATTGGTGTAATCTTCTCAAATTTGTAAAGCAAACCCTAAATTTAGTTGTATGATTGGTGAACTTATAATACCCTTCACTGGAAACATTTGCTTGAAATAAGCAATCACATGTCCTCTCTTTGTTTCTGAAGTTCCAGCAAACTGTTATTAAACCTTTGCTTTTCCTCACTAAAAATTTTTATTTAGACACAATCTAGATCGCTGAATTTTAAGATTTCACTATCCTTGGAGGTACACTGAGATCTCTGACAGCCAAGTCTTTGCATAGCGCTCCTCATAAATAAGCTAAAATCTGTCTCTTCTGGTGTCAATACACTAAGTTTACCAAGAAGAGTTGTGGTATGGTTCATTGAATCCAGCCTAATTCGGCTTACCCTTCCTATACAAGAGAGAGCTCACTAAGGAGGATGCTTCCATTTCTGTAACATTTTTCTGCAAAACTCCAAAGTAATCCACTCATGCTTTTCCTAAGTATTTTCATCTTATCAGCTTAAGAAAGTATTCTGATATCATCTTCTGTAGGTTGATTACTTTCCCTACAGTTTCTCAGTCTAGAGGGAAAAAAGTATCATTAATAAATTGATCAACACCAAATTTTGACATCACTGTGGCTAGGGTAGGGTAGGGTAGGGTAGGGTAGGGTAGGGTAGGGCGGAAGGGCGGAAGGGCGGAAGGAAGGAAGGAAGGGCGGAAGGAAGGGCAGAAGGAAGGGCAGAAGGAAGGAAGGAAGGAAGGAAGGAAGGAAGGAAGGAAGGAAGGAAGGAAGGAAGGAAGGAAGGAAGGAAGGAAGGAAGGAAGGAAGGGAGGAAGGAAGGAAGGAAGGAAGGAAGGGAGGAAGGAAGGGAGGAAGGGAGGAAGGGAGGAAGGGAGGAAGGGAGGAAGGCAGGAAGGCAGGAAGGCAGGAAGGCAGGAAGGAAGGAAGGAAGGAAGGAAGGAAGGAAGGAAGGAAGGAAGGAATTAATTTAGTTGTTCTTCTTGATATTTCAGATAGGACAGCACCTCATAAGAGGGACAATAAAGTAAGGAAATAATTCGTTCTTAGTGACCAGCTTAAGAACAGGACATGATGCCAATTTTCCAGCCTTTGGAGAAAAGGAGAGGAGACAAAAGCGCTCAAGCTTGCAATATTGGCGTGAGTTATGCACTGTCAGATGCGAGAAGCTTCTCACAGAAGCAACTTGTTTTTCCCTCCTTAAAGATTAAAATATTTCCACCACCTCCCCCACCTCCCCCACCTCCCCCTCCCCCCCCCCCCCCCCCAATAACAAACCTGGCCATGCAAACCCAATAGAACTATCCAGGAACAAAAAATTAACAAATCTCAAAGGATCATGGGAATTTCTCCATGATAGGAAAACTGAGACTGGATTTTTTTCCCTAAAATTGATATGTTCTCATTCACAGTGAAATTAATTTTTGACCAGTCCTATTGTCTTTGTTTTCCACTGTCAGATTAGTTCACCACAATGGTTCTTTTCTATCCTAACAAATCCCAAACAAGCCTAGAGAATCTGTTCCAATCTGGAATTGTTGAAGATTACCTTAGAAATGACAGCTCTTAATTCTTGTTTGGATCTTTGAATATCTTCTCATTGCTCCCCATCCCAGATGGTCAGCCAATCGTGCTTCACACATTATGCATCATAAAATAGTTGTGTAATACCATCTTCTGTACTTACTGAAGTGCAGTTACTGGAGACTGTCTATCACTAGGACAGACAATCCCACTTTCAGAGCCAGGTGTGTTTGGCAAAGGTCAGTGTCTGAGAAGGCTTACATAAGGAAGTCCTTCAGGGACACTGATGTAGAATAAATGCTACAGAGTTCATTTGGAGACAAGGTAAATGGCACAAGTGTCCCCCTTGGACCAAAGCAAGCTGATTTATCTGTTATGAAGTAGTTCCAAATGCTGATAGAAAGGTGAGCTTAGGAATGTGGAGATTCGGCTTTTTATTTTCCTCGGATCTTCTTATGTGCTCACACCAGCACAGGACAGCGTAGCACTGTGTCTTAGAAAGAAGTGCTTGAGCAATTTATTTGTATCTTACTGTAAAAAGTCTAACTCAACTCAGAAGTCTAACTGTGCCATTTCAGTGCACAAAAGTGAATTTCATTCACAGCAATTCTACTAGCCAATTTACCAACAGATGTTGTTTTACAGGGAGATCTATTAAATGAATTTGTCCTTCATTAATGGACACTATGTTATAAAGTTTCCCCCAATAGCTTTCCAGAGCACACTTGCTCCCAATTTGGTTGAAGTCCAGTCTTTGCTATAAAGTGCAAAATACTTGGCTGCTAACTAAAAATATATAGCAAGCAAGAAACACTTTTTAATTAATATAAAAGAAGTAGTTGTATTATTAACAGTGGTACTGGGAAAAAGGCAGTTTTATTTTTCCTCCTAAATTATTATTATATGTCTCCCACTGCTGGCATTTTCTTTGAAATAATCGTCCTTTTTCCAAAAGGTAATGGATACTTTTGCCTTCCATACTTTCCCTTTATGAGCATTTATAAGCCTCACTGCACATACTTTATCCAACAGGTAAGGTTCTACCTTATAAAAAAGCAATTTAGCTTTATAGATTTGGCAATACTGAACACTTGGTTAAATGAAGGGTGCCTAATTTAAGAAATGGCATATCTGAAAAGGCCTGCTATCACAGCTTTAAGTCAGTGCAAAAACACTATCCAGTACACTGCTTTGATATGGACAGAAACTATTGCTTCTGGCATATTCTCACATTGGTGGGTGCCTGGAAATCTTTCAGTATATGCTTCTGTTTAGCTGAAAAAAAGATGGTATATATCTTGAGGATGATTTTTTTATTTAAAACTGTGTTATTTTATTTAGGAAAATATTTGTACAGAAATATGATATATTAATTGCTCAAGTTTTTAAGATACATTGCTTTTCAAAATAAGGGACTTCAAAGCAAGCATTTCTAGAACATGATTGAATCATAATGAAATTTTATGGTATTGAATGTTACACTTTCTATGTTCCGATCTTAACCAATTTAACATTCAGACATCCCAAAACTGTGTTTATTTGAAAGAAAAACAAGTCAGGAATGGCAGAAAGTGGTAATTAAATACTATGGTTTATAATGTTAATGAGATTAACATTTTATAATAACCTAAGGTTATTTTATATTATTTTTAAGTTGGCAGAAAATAAAGTATGCAAATACTGGGGCATTTGAGGGTCACTTCGGGAGCTATGCCTACGGTCATTTTTTATTAGAACATTAACTGACTGACTTTAAAAGATAATCTGTTAAATAGAATAACAGTATTTTTGCACAATTTAAACCTTAATAGGAGCCCTTTATTTTCATTCAGCACACGGCAGTATCTTGTAAAACTCTTCAATTTTTTTTTTCTTTTTGACAGAGGGTTAGTTAAAATTAATATAACTTTATTTTATTTTGTGGTTTGGCTGGTTTTTTTTTCAGAATTGGGTGGTGGGGTTCTTGTGTATTTGTTGCTTTGAGCTGGTACTTCTTTGTCTCTTAATGATAATTTAATTTGAAAAGGAACAGATGATCTTAGTCTTCAAAGCAACAGTCTCTCCCAACATTTGAAAAGTTCCCCAAGATATCCAAAAAACCTTTCAGCTTATTTGTCCTGGTGAGCCTTTTGCAATTACAAATTTGAGGAAGTTTCTTGCAACTCTCTATCATTGCATTTTGTAAACAATTTAGTTGCCAGTCCTTTATAGCTGTTGTCACCCATAATCCTCTCTTGTGTACCATTGACAGAGTGACCTTCATACTCACTGGCTCATCCATCATACAATGAACTTTTCACTCTACACCATGCTCATCCCTTCCGAGTAAGGAAAACCTTTGTCCGCATCCCACTTTGCCATTCACTGGAGATTCTGTACTTTTGCGAATGTGCATCATGAGAAATGAAAAAGGAGGAAGTGGGGGGAAAATCACCAGTTCAGCACCTTTGAAAGTAAGTACAGATGGCTAGCTTTAAAGCACATCTATCATTCTCATTTGGAGTTCTTTATCCGATAGGCCGCCCCCACTTGTGCCGCCCCACTGGACAGAAGACACCTAGTGAATCAGTAACAGCAAAAAACTAATTGCTATTTGAGAAATGCACTTTCCCTGCATTGCAGGATGCTCTGTGCATTTGCCTCACATCCCTAAATTTTAAGGATCTCAATGAAAAGACTTTGTTTTTTAAATAATAAACAATTTTTTAAAATGAAACATATGAATAACTGAAGATTAATTGATATTTTCTACATTTTGTAATTGGCAAAGTTTGCTTTCTAAAGGGCTACACAACACATTATTAAGGACAATGAATTCATCCTGTTCACATATTCATGTACAGGGTCTTGAGCACTCCTGCACTAAAATATTTCTTGCTCCTCCAGAGAACAGGTTAAAACATTCTACTCTGGTGTCATTCTATTTGTATTTAATCCTTATTTTTCTCTGCTTTTATTGATATAACACTTGACTAAAACCTAATCTCGGGCTTTTAAAGTCACCACTACAGCTGCTTATATGGATATAGAACCAGCAGAGAGTACCAATAGCTGTGTGGTGCCCCAGGAAAAGAAAAAAAGGAAATGTTACCCTTAAGTTACCACATGGCACAAAGGCATAGAATATGGATCTATTTATTTTATTGGATCCCTATGACTTGTCGGTTTTTTTACCACTAGGTTTTTTAAAATTTTTTTCCCAGAGATTTTCAGAAAATGTTTTAAATAACATACACCTATTCATTCTTTAAAATTATATATGAGAAAATAAAACATAGAAAGACCCCAAGCTTAGAAAAGGGGAAGAGGATTATTTAGCTGTATAGCTGATGTGAGAAACTGGGGACTGGCAATGGTACGTCACTGATATTTTCATATAATGAATGCAAGTAGATTTGGTTATGTTTAAAATTTTGTTTCATTTTCTTCATGAAGGTAGAGCTATGCTACAAACGTTTCTTATTCACTATTGTTTTTCACAGTTATATGCAAGAAAGTTTGCATTGAAAGTCCTATTTGGGGATCATTGTGAATTAGCTATTTCCCAAGAACTTATTTGCCTTTATTAAAGAAACCAATAAGCACACAAAAAAATTTCCAACAAATAAAAAAAAACAAAACAAAACAAAACAAAAAGCCAACCAAAAAAACTCAAAAAACACCAGCCCAAAAAAGACAACAAACCTTTTAGATTAAAATCCATGACATATAAGTAGGTTATAAACACATTGTGAACATGTCTTCTTTTTTTTTCATCCATTTCAGTTGAGTCTTTCTACTTTACATACTAGAATTTTAGTGTCTTTATAATCCCAGAATTATGGACTTGAACACTCTCTCAGAGATGTTGACAAAAGTCAAATTAACATAACCTGAGTAATTTTCACCAAAGAAAGTGAGTAATTACAAGACAGGAGAAAGAAGTATCTCGCTCAAAATCATTCACTTGCCAAGGTTTGGTCAGGCCTTGCACTCATTCACTGTGTTTTTTTCTCCAGCTTTGCCTCCTAGGTGTTTAACCTGTGAAACTGCAAACCTGTATTTCCCAATTGCATATATTCCCCCATCAGAAAGTTTCCTCATTTAAAAATTGTGCCTTTTAGTTGTATCTATATAGACGAAAAATGTAAGAGAGTAAAATATTTTTCATGCAAACCTTAAGCAGCAAGAATGATAGTAATAAAAATAAGCTGAGGATGAATTTGAGTGTGCATGTTTATCAAAAGCCAATTTTTTAAAATTACACTGTTTCCTCTTCAGTTTAAGGCATATGGACTTTTTAAAATGATTTTGTGATATATGCCTGAGGCCACCTTTTCTTCCCTCTCCTTTTATGGGTAAATTATGTAACTAGCTTCTCTACAAGTTCATAATAAACCACTCAGAGATTTGACAGTGAGCTTCAGTAGACTAAGGAAAATTACTTGAGGTAAGCACTTAAAAAGTACAAGTACCTTTGAAACATCTCTTTATAAATTATTTTTTTAGGGATAACTTCCACTTGGGTGGGATGAAACCTTTGCTGTCCAAAGAACAGAGGTGCCTCTTAGTTACAGTGGATGTCAAGGCAGAAGATTTTCCTCCTTTTTACTGATTAGTAAAACAAGCACATGTGAAAGTGGACATGATCTGCCAGGCTTTGGCTAAGAAAATGTACTCAGTACCTGCAAGTGGAGCACACTTGTTGCTTCTTTTTAACATGACATCCCCTTGCACTCAACTGAATGATTACTGGGCAAACTTTTGGGACCCTCCTGCTCAGCTCAGAGACTGAATACACACAAGAAATCAATTTGCACCTCATCAATATAGCTGTGAGGTTAAAGGTTGGGATTTCCTTCCCAATGTGTTAATGACACAACAAGAAATTACAGAAGCATTTTACATCACCTAAAGACAAAAATCCTCTTTGCAATGTCAGCAAAATCAGCTACTGAGAATCTTAGTTTCACCATTGAAAATAATCTCTATATAAAACTTTATCATTGAATTTTCATTCACTTACACAACCCACATGCAAATAACGGAGAAGGAATAATATACTTCTGCATTTCTAAAGGGAATGACTGCACCACGAGACCAGCATGAAGGAAAACCTTTGGAAGTAGAAAGCACAGTACCAAACAGGTTGAGTTAATACTGTTTTTGCTGTTTTTCTGCCTTGTCTCTCAATCTTAAGTCAGCTGAGCAGCAGCTTTCTTAGAGGGAAAAAACAGGAGGAGGTCAGGCGGAATGACCTCCCTATTTTGTCTCCCAGTGGCCTGCCTCCCATTTACTACACCTTTTGACATCCTTAAGTAGATATCTCTTTAAGTGTTCAGTCAGTAAAACAAACTGCAATGCAGGCAAAGGAAACGGGGTGGGGAAAGTGTACACTCTGGGGCTCAGATTGAATGTGAAACACTCACAACCCATAAATGCTTTTTATATCTTCAGCCACAGATCAAAAATAGTCTATGATTTCATGTATTCAAAAAATACTAATTTACAGTTTACTAAGCAGCTACTACAGCTTTCAAACTGTGTCACTGAGAGTCTCTTGGGAGAAATGCCATTTTCTAAAATAAACTCTGGAGCTACATCTCAGGGAAATCTGTATTCAGATTTGCTAATTCAGCAGCAGTATTTTGGAAGTTAATAACTTGACTAATGAACTCAGAGTGAGGAATGTTAGTGTGTGCTGTACTTACTGAATCCATCCTATTCATATACAAGAAATCAATTAATTGAGTAGTTATGGTAGTACATATGTGAGATATGTTATAATGAGATCTATGGCTTGGAGGATATTATTTCAAGACTGTTGTGGAAACGTTCCAGATGTACTGCAAAACTTTTTAGAGCTTTTTTCAATTTGTAAATTACACGTTTCCCATCTCTTGCTATTATCCATTAATTAAGCAGTTAAAATATTATGCTATGAAAAGAAATTCTTAAATAAATATCACATGCAACTCATTAACTTTAAATAATCAGAACTATAGATTTTAACACCCTGGATGTACCTGTTTTTATCTGTAATCCCTAAAAAAGAAATCTGAAAGCTGTACATAGCATTTAGGGCTTCAATAATTGGTAAAGAACTTCACAAAAAAATTGATTTAATAGCTTCAAATATTATTATGAGCCCTGTTCAGCATATCAAAACACTGGTGAATTTTTAGTTTTTCAGAATTTCTACTAATTTATTCTCTGATAGTCACAGAGTTAAAGCTGACACATTTAAGATGACCTAAAGATCTTATGTTAATCAGTTAATTTCAACCTCCATATAAACTGGAACCTTCATATAATCAAAATTTTTCATGAAAAAATAAGGCCTTTTTGGAGACCAGACTCATATGAATGTAATTGGGTACATTCCTTTCTTTCAAGTTTAATTCTTTTGAATGACTTTTTTTTTTTTTAATTGGAAAATAAAATTGTCTTTAATTTTTTTTTTGCTGAATCTTGCTGTGCAGCTCCCCACACAGTATGCTTTAGAGCAACTTTCCAAATAGAAAAACTACTTTTTTTCCCGTATTTTGTTATTCAAATTTGTCATTTGTAATACAAATCAATCTCTACTCAAAAAAAGAAAAAAAAACCCATTACATAAACAAATTATTAAGCTGTTGTATAATGTTTATATTAGTGAAATGGTATCTTCTATTGCTGTACATAAGAACTGGATTGGGCAAGCCAAACTAGGTTTTAGTGCTAAATCAGATGAATGGAACAAGAAAATATTAAGAAATATCTTTTTGTCATTAAGGTGAGCAAATATGAATGAAATACAGAGACATATGTTTCAGATGTGCTAATAACAAAAGAATTCAGAAAAACTAAACATCCATGATACATTTCAAGAAGAAAGTAATTAATGTAAGCAAATGGCACTGATACATACTGGGAGAAGGCAACACATAATGTAGATTTGAAGGCTCTGTTTCCTTTGAAATTAAATCTCTGGAAAACAATAAATGGCACAAAAGATCCTACCTGGATCTGGTCAAAACATTTTAATAAACTTTATCTTTCAGTTACTTCTATGGCAAAGCTAAGCCTTTCTGCAATGGCACATACATTTACAAAGCTTTCGATGGGAGAATTCCAGAGGTTCGTGGCTTTGTGGTATATCTGGGTGCTTTAGAACAATCTTCTTTAGGGAAAACACAGGGATTTTGTTTGCCCCATGGATCCAATCAGCAACATCAGTGTAATGCTGCTCACCTATTAAGTCCCTCCTAAAGGAAAGATCTTTAACTCGGAATAGGCAGTGGGATGACATGGCTTCCAATGTGGTGTTATTCAGCATCACACTTGCAGGCAGAAAAAGTCCAGGACAGCCCCTAATGATGCAAACATTTCTCTAGAAGCAAAAGCATTACATTCTCATGCTTAGGCAGCCTGACAGCACACTGTCCATAGTTCAATCACCAGAAGATACTTTCTCTTAGACATATCCTTTCTGGAGAAAAGTGGGAGAACGGAGGAATCAGCCTACACATCCCAAAAACTGTGTATGAAATTCTGATAATTTAGACCATGCTATAGAAAATATGATGACAGGATATATTTAGACACTGCAGATATAACCATCCCTGAAATATGTAAACTTCTTTTTCTGGGAACCATCTTCCACTTTGCATGTATTAAAAGAATGGACTTCTTTTATGTTCACTTTTGAAAATCTTGATGGACATCTGATCGTAAAAATTTCCAATTTTTTGTCCACATTTGACAAATGAAATTTATTTGCATGCTTAGGCAAGTCTACAACATGTTTTAAATATGCTCTGGGGTTTTTTTAATGAGTAATTATTTTAAAAGCAGTTTATAAAAGGGAGATGCTACTAACATATTTTTCTCTTCAGTGGTTAACACATTTCTTAAACTGGCTTTCTGAACTTGGCATTTTCTCTTAAAAATGTCCCATTAATTCCTATTAGGGAGCTACTAGTAAAGAAAATTGCATGTTAACTTTTATCAATCTGTATGAATAAATGTTAACCATTCTCAGTTAAAACTCTCCTTTTAGCTCCACTCAAGTGAAAACACCTAAAGCAGTGCACATGTTGGCAAATCATTCAGAAGATTAATGCACTTAGGCCTGTACAAAGAGTTAGAGATGTGTATTAGCATTATAGATTTTAATTTGAAATGATGTCAGTCTTTTCTCAGCTGCATTGTAGTGCAAGGACTGCCATCTGCTTATAATAATGAATCTGACAATCCACGTAAATGTGATTTGCTGCTCCTTTTGCCAACATAATGGCCTGGATATTGATCCTAACGGTGGAGCAGTTGCTGCCATTTCATTCAATAGAAATGGGAGGAAAGGGTGAAACAGTGAAATTTCCAGGATTTCTGCTGGAATGACAGTTCAGAACAGAGCTGTGGAGTTTCCACTATGAGAGGGGATGAGGATATTGTTTATTCTCTTTTTTTCCTGGAACAAACCCTAGAACCTACAACTCCAAAAAGGAAACAAACAAAAGAAAACGTGAACATCTGTAAGGAAAAAGAGCTCACAAGAAGAAGAAGATAAAATACACTCTTCCTGTTCAAATGTTCATTTTTCTTCCTGTTGCTGATGACAATCAAGATGGCATTTGGGCCAGGAGGAAAGAGTGCTATAATATTTTACCCTCTAAGGCAAGTTTGGAGCCAGGCAGTGACTCCTCTGTGCTGTGGGAAT
Source organism: Acanthiza pusilla (assembly GCA_036630365.1). Taxonomy (NCBI): domain Eukaryota; kingdom Metazoa; phylum Chordata; class Aves; order Passeriformes; family Acanthizidae; genus Acanthiza; species Acanthiza pusilla. Next base: position 34,748,395 of record JAXCHO010000034.1, read on the forward strand.
GAGACGTCTGAGGTGTAGCATTCTGCCTCTCTCTCTCTAATTTCTTCATGAGCACTTGCATCCTTGAAGAAAGGCATTGGATGGCAAAAGCTCTGTGTCATTCATAAATCCCAGATCTCAGAGGAAACTTCTCTCCAGCTCACAGTAAATGTGGGCATTTCATGCCTGTCATTTTCATCACCCCAGTGCAGAACTGCAGGTGTCTCTCAGGATGGCTTTCCTCCAGGAAATGGAACCTGGTTTCCCGGGAAGTGCTTGGACTTGGAGCTGTCTAGACGAGAGGTGAGGGACTATTTCCCTAAGCTACAACCATTATTATGTCTAAGTTGATTCCACCTCCACTGTTAATGTGATTTGTGTGGGGCCCAACAGTATTACAGTACCTTTATAAGAGGGTGCATGGCGTTTCCATGACAGCCAGAAGAGGTAGGGATGGAAAATGCCATTTGAGATAGCCCAGAAGTGTTTGATTGATACAAGTCATAAGGTCAGAAGCTTTAAGAAGCAAACTCCAGTAACACTCAGCCCGATTTTCTTCAAAAAGTGAAGTTTACAAGTAGTGGCATGACAATTTTTAATAGATTTTAACCAAAGGAGATAAAATATAATTACGCTGTTAATTTTACCTCAAAGAGTTCCTGAACAAGTCAATGTGACCTCTGTGACTGTAATAATAATCTCCACAGCAATTTATAGTGGTTCCTCACATTTACACTCAAATTTACACCATAACAAAGAGTGATATATGAAGCAGCTTATACATAACTCCAATTCAGAACTGTTCCTTTACTTTGAACAACTTTAACTACTGATTTTTCAACTTTCATTTCTAACCTTGAAGATTGTTATATTCATAAATGGAACAATCTTCAAGGTTAGAAATGAAAGTTGAAAAATCAGTAGTTAAAGTTGTTCAAAGTAAAGCACCGCTCATTTCAAGATATCCTCAACAATCCATCATCTTCATGTCTTTTGATCTCCCAGGACTATAATTTTCAAAAAAAGTGTTCTCAATGTGTGAAACCACCTATAAGAGCTGCAGAGTGCATGTAAAATTTTTGTAATATTCTATCAAGACTAACCACAGAGCCTCCTGATTTAATATAGAACATCCTAGAATATCTTGCATCTTCTGCCTTATCTGAAAGAAATTTATTTCCCACAGAGCAGTGCAGCACTGAGTAAAAGACAGTAAGAGGCAGAAAACCTACACAAAGATGGTGAATGTGAAAGAAATGGAAGAAGAAAGAATAAATTCCAAAGTTTTATAAGAAAAAAGCTTTTCCAAAACAGCATGATCATTACTCTCTGATCTTTTTTCTGACGATTGGGGATAATAAAAACCACTAGTGATACTCAGATGAGAGTCAGAAAAACCCACCTGCCCTGAGGAAAGTAGGCAAACAGAATTTGGCATAACCACAGAGGTGTGAGATATGTGTATAAAATGAGGGTAATTTATTACTAATGACCAGTTTTATGTGACACACAATAAATCTCCAACCAAAAAACATTTTTCATCTCAGAATGAAGGACAAATCTGTTCTTTCATCTTCTCTCCTACTATTTTCCTCCAGTGTTTCTGCTCAGGTAGGAACAGACAAGCAGCTTTAACTCAGGTCCTTCGCACAGCGCACCTTAATCTTTCTGTGGTGCAGATCTCCTTTTCCACAGGTGTTCCCCAGTCCACTCTTCTTTAAGCTGCATTTCCACTAGTTTTCTTTCTCTGAGAGGAAAGGTCAGGTTAAAAAAAAAAAAAAAAAGTTAAAATTTATATCATTCCAGAATATCTCTGTGTGGAAATCATTAGGTAAAACCTGTTTGCAATCAGACTGGATGCCTTTAGAGGACAGGGATGGGGTCCGGATGCCTTCTATCCTCTTTGGTTAGTACCCATTAGCCGTATTTCACTACTGTTTAAGCTACTATCAGCTATCCAGATGTACATCCTTTTTATTTTGATTCAACCTTCTGAACTCCCTTGTCATATGAAGAAGAACAACCATTTTAGTTAGGTACAGACCAATAGGAAGAAAACTCATGTTCTAGTCCCAGTTTCTGAGGCTGTTGGTATGTATGCTGTAGAATCTCAGGACTAGCTTGTTTGTATCTCAATATAGCTTTTTTAGTAGGCACATTTTCCTGAGGAAGAACACAAAAATGGAAATAAATATCCTTAAATCTGATTAAATACATACATTGTTTTGGACATCTATATAATTTCTTTTACATTACAGCAATATTTGCGTATGCATGTGAATGTATATGAAAAAGAACCCCCTCAACACACACAGTCTAAGCATATAGCAGATGCTCATTTACAGTTTGGGCATATATCTCAAACTAGATAATCCAGCTTCAGGAAAGAGCACTGGAAAAGCTGTTAGCATGGTGACAAACTACTTCTTCACATGGTGCCAAATCTTCATTTCCCTTCAAAAGGAAATTACTACTGGAGGGGGAAAAAAACTGTTCAGCTGGGATTGAAACAAATACATCTTAAAAAATAAAAGTGATGTGCAACTCTTAATATGATGGTACCCTACCAAATCTCTCCCAGATGTCAAGCAAATGTAGAACCACAGCAGCACATCGTCCACCATGAGGCAATGCCCATAAGCATCCACATTTTACAGTCATAGAAGAGCTTGGGTAGGAAGGGACTTAAAATATCATCTAGTTCTAACTCCTCTGCCACAGGGACCCTTCCAATAGATTAGGTTGCCCAAAGTCCCATCCAGCCTGACCTTGAACACTTCCAGGGATGGGGCATCCACAGCATCTCTGGGCCACTTGTTAAGTGTCTCACTACCCTTACATTAGACAATTTATTCCTTATCTCTAACATAAACATTCTCTCAGTTTAAAGCCATTGTCCCTTGTCTTATCCCCACATCCTTTTGTAAAAAGTTCCTTTCCAGCTTTCTTGTAGCCCCCCTTAGGTACTGGAAGGCAGCTTTAAGGTCTCCCTGGAGCCTTCTCTTTGGCTGAACAGCCCCAACTCTCTCAGCCTCTCTCAGCCTCCAACTCTCTTCATTGGAGAGGTGCTCCAGCTCTGATCATCTTCATGGTCCTCCTCTAGACTCAAACTTCCTGTTTTGGGCATCATTAGTGTCATCATGTCCTTTTGATTTTTTTTTTCCTGAGAAGTGGAAGAACACTAAGAGACCTAGAATATTACCCTGCAAATTAAAACAGAAACACAGATTTTCTACCTTGTGGAGCAGAAGGGGTACAATGTTCAGATTGTAAAATTGTCATCGTAATAGAATGGTACAATGTTCAATTGTAATTGTCATTTTTTTGTGATCCATCAGTAAATGTATATCATTATGCCTCCTAGCACATCTCATCCAAACCTTGCCTCTCTTCTTCAATTTTGCAATGCCTCCTTTTTAGTAATCACAGTTAAAAACACTGAATGAGAAGAATCCATTTTTGAGTTTATAAGTATAAGCCAAGATCTTTGTGGAGGAAAAAAAAAAGAAAAAAAAAAGTGTTTGTTGGTGTTTCTTAATCAGCAGAAAAGGAGCAGCTGTCAGCCTGCCGGAATTCAGAATTTAGATGAGCTGTGAGGCCACACTTCTGCTACCCTGCATCTGGTTTGGAAACAAAGAACAACCTGTCTTTGGTTGCTCTCATCTTGTAAGTACAACTACCGCATAGGTAATTAACACTCCATGATAAGGGCTTAGTTTTGCATATCTTCATTTCTACTGACTCTTCCACAATGTGTCTTCTTCCCACTTACAATTAAAACAAAGGCTATGCAGAGGAAAGGAAACCTGAATCTTTTCTGATGTTGAGGGGAAGTGAGGTAAATTTACTTTTACAGTTCATTTCCTGGAAAGCACACCATAGTATATAATACTTCAAATATATTTTTTAATCTTATCCTTAAAAGACAAAGAAGGACTTCTTTCCTTCCCCTCCAAAATGTTTCAAGATTAACTGTCTTTGTGAAGTATGTGGTAACTAAGAGCAGTATTTTTAAGATATTATAGAAACATAGAACGGCCCAGTTTGGAAAGGACCTTTAAATCACTTTAAATCACTAACACCTGTGCCATGGGCAGGGACACCTTTCACTTAGACTAAGTTGCTCAGAGCTCCATTGTTGTAATCGAATAAAAAGAAGAAGCCAACCAGGTAGAGGGTGTGCAGGAGAGGGTGTCCTCCCCTAGCTCTCCTTTTATTTAGGGTTTAGGGGTACATGTGGTTGGGAGGGAGAGAAGGGAAGGATTGACTCCTACACCCATGGGGGGTGCAGGGAAAGCCCCACCCCTGCACAGGGACAGCTGCTTATCTAGGGACAGGGGTGACCAACCAGAGGAAAGACAAAGGGAGGAGATAAGCATACTTAACCAATAATAACAAAGGAGGAAGGGGTACAAATTCAAAGCAACCAATGACACAGATAACGGAACAGAAGATTCAGGAAAGGTGGGCGGATCCTGAGCCCTGGGCATTCCTTTCCCCGAGATCCAGGGGCAGACCCAGGCACTCAAACCCCCCAGGGTCCTCCCACGGTAGGGCTGCTCCCTCTGAGGAGCCGGACCAGCCTGGGAGGCCGAGGCAGCATGAGGGGCTGCACTCCATGCAACTTGTCTTTCAACAGTTCCAGGGATGGGGCAGCTACAGATTCTCTGGGCAACCTGTTCCAGTGCCTCATCATCACCATCACAGTAAAAAACTTTTTCCCAATATCTTATCTAAATCTACTCTCTTTCACTTTGAAGCCATTGACCCTTGTGCTGTCACTTACTGGTGCTATATGAGTGGTATTATTGCATTACACTTATTTGTAAATTAGTATAGAGCAGTATTGTTTGATGTTACATATAATATGAGTTCATTGGTGCTGTCTATAAAGTGAGTAGAGATTCACCTCCACAGGGGAATGAGATTTCTCTTACTCTCTGGTCATCTACAACAAATTCCAAGCAAAGCCATTCAGCACTGCAGGGTTCAGGCCCTGTGGTGAATACTGGGTTTCGTGGGCAGCAGAGAGGTAGAGGGGACATCTCATCCTCTGTAGCTTGAACATCACATATGGTCAAGACAACTTGAACTTCTGCAATTTCAGCCCATGAACTCATCATAAACCATGGATTTTTGAAAGCTTATGAAATCCAAAGTTGCAGCAGGAAGGAAATATTAAGGCAACACTGTCAATAAGATAAGACAAAAAACCATAAACCTGTGATTGTTCTATATTTTAACACTCATGGCTGACTTTTTTCCCTCTGTAATTTCAGGAATTGAACCCAGGTACATAGATATCTTACAATCTTGTAAATCACTTTTTGACTCCTAGTAAGTGGGCATTTTTTAAAACATATTTTCGCCCCAAAAAATGCTTAGAAGGAAAATCTTAGGAAAAAACCTCCTAGTGAGACAGTTTAACCAAAGTTTGTGTCTTTGTTTTATTTCAGTTTCAGTATTTCACAGTATTTTTCTGCTTAACTGTCAAGTGAAAGATAAGGCTGTCATACTGTCTGAATAACAAAAGAAATAAAATTTTCCTACACTGAAGTGTACTGGCCTAGTGCCACTGTTAAAATTAAATTTGTCCAATACCAGTTAGCTGCAGCAAACATTTTTATGGCAATAGTTGGCAAAGAGAAGAGGTCTTTCTGGGGTTTTGTGTTGCTCCATTTCTCTGAAACAATGGGAAGAATTGACATTGTCTATTCAGTATAGAAGATAGGCTGTCAAGTAAAGCAAGACAAATGTGATGTCCTGACTGATTATTTCCTCAGATACTAAATCAATGAGCTTATTATCACAGCAATTACATTACTAATGTAAACAGATGCTATGTGTAGAAAACTGGTTAACAATAAGGTAGGCAGAGTGCTGGGGTTTTTTCTGTTACACAAAAAAAACTTGGAGTGTGTTACACTACAAATAACATTCAATCTTCAGTTCATATGCATCAGTTATCTGAATATATGCTGCATCACATGATTTTACATGTAAGAGAAATGTACTGTAAAAATGTACATAATTAAAGTTTTACTTGTGTAGTCTTTATTACCAGCATTAATGTTCTTATCTATATCAATCATTAATAAAATTCAGGGATTCAGAAATAAAAAAGAAGCACTACAGTTCTGCTCAGAAATTAACTCTGCCAATTTTCTAATGCAACTTGTTATTTAGTTTATAATGAAATCAAAAGGGGGGAAAAAAAGCAATATCCTGTACAATGGCTAAAATTAGTTTCATATAACTCTACCTGAATTTCCCATCTATTCTTCTATCTTATAAATAGCTATCTCTAAATTTCTAAAGTCTTCTCTGTTCTGGTCATTGTATATGTGCTTTAGATATATCTAGTATGCATTAAAAAATCATTATAAATTATATTATAAACAGCATTTATAAAGATATGTCTTTTTAGCAGAAGGCAGTTACTACCTATGAAACAATTCAACCAGCTCTTAAGCTTTCTGAATACAGGTGGGTATTTGGGACATATGTTTTATTAATCCGACACAGTAATGAGGAATTGAAATAAATTGGTATGCGAGTTCTATAGGAAAAGACCATTAATCAGTATTTGACTTGATAGCAGGACACTTATATGTTATACTGTGATCTTTTTAAGTCAAAGGAGTCAAAGGAGTCTAGTAAGTACTAATAAAGAACATATGGAGCTGGTCTAGCTATAACAGATCATGTCAGAAAACAACTTGTCAGAAAACAACTTTTCAGAAAACATTGTTTCATCAAGTGCAAAACCTAAAATGGTAGTGCTGATCACAGAGTTCTCACTACAGAGAGTTTTGTCTCTGCCGAATGCAGACAGCGAAAAAACTTCAGGATTTTTTTCCCCCAAAATGAGATTAAAAACAAATGGCAGATAACAAATCCTTCAATTTCTCTTGTCATCACTTTTATTATATATATATATATATATACACAACAGTGAAAGAAGCAATCATATTTCTCCCTACTTCAATATTTCAGGAAAAAATTTACACTGAAAGGTTTGTTCTCATCATCATGTTAAATTAAACCATAGTTGAATAACTCCAGTTATTTTCTAAGGCCTTTTTGAAGCAATATGATCTTTTTCTGAGTCATTTAGGAAGACTCTTTAAGTAAACTGTGTTCTCTATTTTCTATAAAAAGCTGAGTAGTAATCAAAAATAATTTAAAAAAGCAATAATTCCGCAAAGATATAGGTTAAGTGAACTACAAATTTGAACACCAAGCCAAAAGTTCCTAAGCTGCAGCCACAGGACATGTTTCTCTGTGACCATTGCAAGAGTTTATTTTCATGAGATCTTGCAATGTCCTAACACATTTGGAAGTAGATTGTTTAAGATGTTTTCGTTCTACAAATCCATTATATATGTGTACATGTGTACCAACAACCTCAAAACACATTTTTTCTGGTCTGGCACCTGATTCTGTATCAATGGAGAGAGAAGTACAGTCACTACTGCACCACTGAGGAGAATGGGTGCAGGAAAAACTTCTTAGCAACAACGCACTCAAACATCCACACCGCCAGCAAAAGATTTCTAGTCTTGTCAACCAACTGCCAAACTAAGCTTTCCCGGGAAGTCAGTCAAAATCATTTTGCCTTTGTGGAGACTGACTTCCATGACGGATATCAGTCAGAGCTGCTTATAGTCATATGTATATTTTATGCTGTTATCATCTGGAATTTTTCATTCAAAAATAAACCATTTCTGTTAAAGTTTAAAAAATCACTTGGTAAAAAAAGATGGAGATCGAGTGGAAGATGTTGATAAATTGCAGTCTTTTTATGGAATATCTAATACAGAATAAAATAACCTTAAATGGACAAATAAGGAAAATTACAAACGTACTTATTTTTAGTAATAAAAAAACCCAACAACTTGGTACATGTTTGAAAGTGTCAGGGAAGTTTCAGGTAAAAGACTGCATCAAAAGTTACCCAGAGAGCTCTCACAATTAAAGAGAAAATAATTTGCAGAAGTTAAAAATTCATTAAGATTTCTCTATGCAATAAATAAATCTTCTACAATATAATTTGCATTTATTACAAGTGGCAGATACAGTACAGTTATATCTCTTTTAATATCTGTTAGCTTTGGTACATAGTATTGGTCTCTGTCTTCAGAGAATTTCTCTACCTCATACAAAATTTAATTCTGCTCCTTTTGAAATACTAGAACAAACCAGCTCCTTTTTAAAGATATTTTTTGATGAAAAGTAATATGTCTTTGTTTAAAACCACAAACTAGGCATATCATTAGTTACAGTGTCCGTTCTTTGTCACTGAATTCCTCATTGGTTTTCCATATACTGGTGAAACTGCTGAGTTTCACTGCTCATCCAAAACACCTATGAAGATGAGTCTTCAGTTCCCCAGTTTACTCAGAAAATAATAAAATTGGCTCAGATTACTAGGGAAATATTGTTGCAATATTTCAACAACTTGTTTTAAAATTGAGTGTAATTTGAAGTGAAAATCTTGTGGGAGGGGTGTCAAATTCTTGTTTTTTCCTTTCTGGAATTTTTGAAGTCTTGAGAAAAATGTTTTGGACTTGAGTTTATCATTAAAGGTAAAGAACCACTGTTTTAAAAAAAAAAATATTTATAGTCACTGGTAGTCATTATTCCAGTTTTCCACATGCATATTTCAGAGTCCATTAATTTCTGATATTATTATATAGGTTGCAATATGCTGTAACTTCATAACAAAAATAGTTCTGTAAGAACAAACTGAGAATAGTTTTGCCATATTCAGTGCATGTGGAATCTCTGTTCCTATGTTTTCTTAATATATTTTCACTTCACTAATTCTATGCATTACCGGCCTTATACTAAAAATGTTGAAATTTTAAAAATCCTTTTGAAAATCCATCATTTTTATGCCTCTGAAGAAAATATATCATATTTTACAGATGCAGCTGACAAATATTTTTAAAGAAATGGCAGCATGTATTTATTACTTCTATCAGTGGTTAATAAATAAGATAAAGGTTTTTAGTTTTGTGGTTTTAATTTCTTTTAAAATCATATTATTACTTTGGACATAATAAATCAAATTGTTTGCTATCTCATCCACTGTCTGAGAGTTCTATTGATCGGTGATGAATGAGTCCCCAAATTGCCTACTGTGTGCTCTATTCATGCACACTGCATTGCTTGTTTTAGCTACGCTTATTGTGAGACACAAAAAAACCAAAACCAAAAAAAACCCAGCAAAGCTGCAGGTGTGGGAAAATTAAGAACCTTTGCCAAGGAAGGTCAGAACTTTGGATAGGCTGAACAGCTCTAGAAATTGACTTAAGGTGTGAGACATCTGCCTTTCATTCTCATACTGTATCTTAACTCAGACAATTGCAAATCAAAAACTAGAGGTCTTTTAGAAGTTGGACCACATACTGAGGAACAAAAGGAAATTCTAAGTTGATGCAGGCAACAGTGATAACCATATCGAAAGCGGATATTCTTTCCTCTATTTTTGCATTGTACATACGCTCCTCAACAAAGTACTTATAAAAATAAGTCCAAGTCCGTTTCCTCATAGCTGGTTTTCTACTTTGTTCTTTCACACTCTCCCAAAGACTCATCACCACTCATGACACTGAAACCTCGGTGCAGCACTGGATACTCTTTGTGCTCAGAGAAGACACACCAGGTCCTATAAATGACACAGAGCTGAGCACTGTTTAAATCACTTTTGCTTATTGCTGTGCATAACAGCAGATAATTCTGAGAAGCCAGTTTCAAAGCATAGCTTAAAGAGAGCTAACGTAGCTTTCACTTTGTCCTAAAGATAAATTCCATTCCAACGTTTTAAAAGGACAGCATCTAGAAAATAAAACTAATTAAATAATATCATTGCCTTATTTTTATGTGGTCAGCAAAAATGGGCTTCTCCATTATGCTTACAGTTGGGGAAAACAACAGTTGTTTCCATCAACACATACACAGCCAGCAGAAGAAAAAAAAAAAAAAAGAAAAGAGGCTAGTCTACTAGTCTTTTTTCTAGGATATTTTTCTTACTGTTGTTAGAAAACACATGTATTCAGAGCCAAAAGCTCTAACATGAGATACAGAATCTGACTGTAGGATGCCTTGTTTAAATATGTGGAATCTAAAATAAAAATTCAAAATAAAAATATAGATAACCCTTTTTTTTCGCCCAGAAGGACCAAATTAAAAAAAAAAAAAAATACAGTGACAGCTTATCAGTTCTGAAAATTTGGCTACTAATAGATTCTTTTTGCAGATTTTAGGAACTAGATTCTGTCTTTCACCAGTCTTGCCTTGCCACTGTTATCTGTCTTTTCAGAATCTCAAACAAGTTGATTTAAACTTGCAGTTGATTTAAGGTCGAACTTCTACACAGTATTTCTCTCACTCCAGTGTATTTTGGACATGGAAATGATCTATGCACTTTTGCATAGAACATAGCTGTAGAGAAAAGGAGAAAATGCTACAGAGAACTTGAAGCCCTTGAAAGGAAAAAACAAAAAATATAATTATGAGAAAATTCATTAAAATCACTTAGAATTTTGGAATACCAATGGCAATAATGAAGCATGGAGGTACTAAAATCATGTAATAGTGGTCAAAGTTTTGTATTACTTACAATTCATCACTGTCAGAGTTTTCAGACTGTTGTACATTTGTTTAAATATTTTCTCAAGGATCTCACCATCCCAGGCACTCAGCCAGTATAAAACATATATAAGTTTGTTATAAAATAAGCATAATTAACCTTAAATTCTCTTGCATCATACAGTAGCATAATATTTGCTGGCAAAAAATACAGAAAAAATACAGAAAAAAAGATTTGGAGAAAGATATTCCGTTTTTCACTTAGATGGCATTTTCATTTATAAAAATTTTTAAAATGCTACAGTTTAGAAACTACATTCAATGATACACATGTGGCACAATTCAATTTTCATGACACAAATATAGTAACAAAAAATCATTATATTATCACACCACATTTAGCAAAATACAGAAAGACAGAAATCCCCAAGTTTTACATCTGCCACTGTAGTCCTTCACATTTGAACACCTCATCCACTGTCCTTGACAGCTTCAGGGGAGATTTGACTCCTATTCCTGCCTTCTACCTTTGCTCCCGCAAATGACAAACACAATCATCAGTGGATGCTCACAGAGGCACAGCCACAAGCAAAGAAAGCCATTTAAAAAGACAGCCATGATTAAGTATTTCCTACTGTACTTCAGAATCCAGGTAACGCATATAAGCACTAGCTCAGGGAACACTGTTGACTGGATTCCAAAGACCAAATTTTGATTTGCCCAAGCCTAGATTACCAGCAAAGCCACTGTGCACTTCCTACAGCAACCAAAAGATATTCACATTCAATGTAGTGACCCTCTTTAGTTCTAAAGACAGGACTGACAATGTGGAATTTTTTCCCAGGCTGGCCAATATCCTTGCATTATACAACTTGCTTTGAGTCACTGATTTGCCAAGGTGATATAGTTCTTTCTTAAAAGCATAGGTCTGATTTTCTACAGATCAGGTATTTTGGACAACTGCTTTCTGAAGGAGACATTGAATCAGAACTGGCTAAAATTCTTATATTTTTATGTTATTGAAAAAGTAATTCCACTATGTAACCTTTAACAGCTAAGTTTAACCATGCACAGATGCAGCTGCTACTAAAACAAGGAGCAGAATTCATTCCAGATAGTCATTATGCTAGATCTTTGAAGGCTATGGAGGAAATGAGTGTAGAGTTTCTAATAAAGCATTTACAAGCCAATTATGAATTTGTGTGCATTTCTAGGCTGGAAGGACTGACTACTAAACTAAGACATTCAAAAGAGCTAAACAGCATTATGCATACATGAAAATAACATGAAATTCAGCTTTCACCACAGTATTATGCATTAGTGTTTTATACTTGACATGGTAAAGTTGTCCATGAAAAGGCATATTCTGCTGCATTTGCCAGGAAGGATTGGTTTTGCCACTCAGGGATGCATTATTTATTTATTGATCAGGAGAAAAGCTACCCGAAACTGACTTTCTCTAATTATCTATCTTTGCTACCAATGAGTAGGCACTGGACAAATGATACTGCCCTCTTTGAAATCAGCACATAGGCTAATTTACTGATAATTCTAGGAGATCTGGACAAACGATCTTAAATTAAATTCTTTGTTGAATACTCAGAGCACTCTGCAGAGGATTAATGGAAACCTGAAGCGATGAGCTCCAGTCTCAATGTCATATGCATTCTGCGTACTCATTTCCATCCCAAACTGCTGAAACACAGAACATTAAGGTTAACAAAAAAAAAGTCATTACCAAAATTATTTTAGATTTCTATGGCCTTTGTCTACAGTCAGAAACAGTGAACTGCTGCGCAAGTAACAGCAACATTAGAAAGCAGCCGTGCCCTGTACTGGCTGCTTGTATCAGTGACCAGCCCAACACCAGTGAATTAGCTTTCCACTTCGAGACACACACAGTGTGATTCATATTCACACTTTTTTTGAAAGGGAAGGAACAAAAGGTCATAACCTGAGACACAACTCTTCTAACTTTACCAAGATGGCAAAGAAAAGTGTTCTGTGTTAATCTTGTATCTAAAGCCTCAAGGAACGAATGTATATAAGGATTTAATCTTTTTCCACATTATGTTCCTCAAGTATGCTTAAACAAGACACAAAACATCACACATTTCAATTACTAAAAAACACACAGGATGGAGTAACCTGTTTTATAACCCTTTAAAAACTTTATAAACAACACATAACTATTAAATAATTTCCTTGGCCCTAATACCCTTTATTGTCTTGATTTTTTTTCCTCTGTTTTTTAAAGCCAAAATCAAAATGTTTTGTTGTTTTGATCTTATTTTCATTGTAATTTACTTTCAAGCTGATTTAGAAACCTGTTTTAAAGTTCTAACTTAAGTGAAAAAGCAGCTACTGCACAATAAAATCCTTGGGAAGAAATGTGATTTATGCAGATGAGTTTGTTAACAAAATTTACACATAAATGAGAACATTTTTTTCCATTCCGGTTGCTATTACAAAGAAACACTGGGAAGTAAATTATCTGTAGAAGAGTACAAGATAAAAAATGTATTAAAAGCTGTAAGAACGAAATTGAAATGTCAAACATAGTTACTTATAAAAAACAGGTGATGGACTCCTTGTAAGCTACCTATTAAAAAGAGTAATCAAAGTGAACTAAAATGACTTTAGTTCTCCCACTAAACTTGTGGTTCAAATTCTCCACAGCTTTATTGCCTGTTTGCAGAGTTTCATTCACTCCTAGGCAGTGCATGCTTTCTGAAAGTTAAGGCTATATATGATAAGACTCTTTATTACTCACATACATAACATTTGAATTCTGCTACAGGATTTCACAAAATCCTAATAAATGCTTCTTGGCACTAAGATTTTATGCATGCCATAACCAAGATGTTCTGCAGGCTGTAGAAGAGGGAGATGTGGTGCAAATACAGGTTTTCAAGCTGCAAAAAGGCTGTGAAGTCAAAACTGGGACAAGGTCATTGTGACCAAGGCTGCTCCTGGCTGCAGGGCACGTTTTCCTCAGGATCTCCCCTCTCAAACCCCCATCCCATTTCCATCCCCCCATCCCAACACCCCTGGTTGCTTTCTGGTGGGGTGGTGACGCCTCCCGCCTGGGACCTGGGGTCCTGGGACAATGGGGTCAGGAGCACAAAGCATAACGCTGTGACCAAAGTCTCCTCACCGGCAGGCCTTTTCAAGCTGATGGGAAGTAGGGCCACTTGAGCTGGACATGGCTGGCTTGTCAGTTCCTGACAACAAACTGTGTTTGGTACGCAGTGCATTCATGGGCAGTGTCATGCTTTTGTCCAGAGCCATGCCGACTTTCCCCAGGTCGGTTTCTGGCTTTTGCGGACGGGCAACAGCATTGAGAAATCCACCCAAGCAGAAAGGGCCCCCCTGGCTGGTGATTTCTCACATTTAATTACTTGATTTTCCTTTCCTGCAGTCAGGAAGAAAATGGAATTACATCACGCCCCATGTAGCCTTGGAAAAGGACCAATTGTTTCTAATAGAGCCGCTGGCGACAGGCACAATACATGCTCTCCTTGTTTCATGTCGGATATTAGATCGTCCAAACAAGTCTGAGTACTCCTGCTCGGAGGATCCTCAATAGGGAACAAAGGGGACCAGGCTTCTCCAATGTCACTTCCAGCACCCCACAAAAAGGAAATCTTTATTTAGGCACACTTCACCCTTTTTCACACTTTCCAAATATCTTCTGAGACTCAGAGAATGGTTTGGAGAGCAATGATTTCCTACATGGAATCAGTAAACCAATATTTTATTCTACCCATCAATAATTAGTTAAATGAATGCCTCTGCCACTTCACTTAACTGCAGCCATGCCTGGTTGTAAATTTAGTCACCAAGAAGTATGTGATGGGTCTATGACACTTGGCCCTGGGACTGTACAATAATGACAGTTTACTAAATTAGGTACATTTCCCACAGGCACACAGATTATGTCACAGATCTTGCACAGATGTTCCACCACAGTCTATGTTTAAAAAAACCCAACCAACCAAACGAACAAAAACCCTGCAAGAATCACCATATTTAATCAGACAAGTGGTGCATTGCAGTCAGTACTGGGTCTCTAATGGCAGTGTATGGAGAATTGGTAGGGAGAAGCATGGGCACATAGAGTAATAGAGAATAAGGCACATGTGTCAAAAAAATAAATAGCAGTACTTCCCTAGAATACAGTCCCCACTTGCAGTGATTTGTGGCTTAATGACTTTGTGAATCAGAGTATTTAAGAGCACTGGATGGACTTGTGTCCTACCAATCTTGGCATTACTGACATGCTCAGGCTTTGTTGCACAAAATATCTAGAAACACTTTAATCACTTCCCAGCAAGGGAAGATGCATGCCTGAGAATCATCCGGGTAAACCTTTCTTCCCAGCACACATTCACTCGCCTCCCTGTCCTGTGCTTCTAAACAGGATCAATGATCAATGTTCAGTGATCAGCTTCTTCTGAGAAGAAGTTATTTCTTCCAGGTGCTAAAAGATGTATGCATAGTTCTAAAACAAGGCTTTCCTTAGCAATAAGTTTTAAACTAGTATACCTATAAGAAAAATGCAGGCAAAACCTGTTTCTGTTAACTGCTAGAGATGGGGGTCACTATCATAAATACCCATGTTAAAATATTTCTCCTCTTCTGTCAATATCAATCTCTGTGTGTGAATTGCAGAGCTGAGCATTGTTCTTTCACTATGTATGTGGACAGTAAACCACAGAGTCATCCTACACCAAAAAGTAGGACTAGAATGCAATCATGATCAACAAGAGGGTACGGAGTAACATTTTCAGCAAGCAGACTTCAGACATGGAACATCATCAGGATAGGATGCAAGCAAGAGTAGATGGTATCAGGCGATGTTTTACCTGAAATAAAAAATACTGGACCAGCTTTGCTCTCCAGATGATTCTGTAGATGATTTTATCAGAGAACTTCTTATTACTGCTAATGACATTAAGACATAAATTCTGTATTATGCCTGCTATTTATTCCAAACAACAGGCCTCTAGAACTGACAAAATCTACACAGATACACTGTGTTCCTGTACCAAGAGAGGCAGAAATCTCCAAGCTTTCACTGAGAACTTTTGGATACAATATTAATGAACATCACAATATGAGTCCATATGGCTGGTGAGGCCTGAGCTGAAATTCATAGGACATCAGTCATTGTACTGCAGGAGTCAGGTCTTATATATATTTTAAAATAGTTTCTTTAATGGTATATTGAGCCACTGATGTCAATAATGAAAGAGAAGCGACAGATGTGCCTGTGCAGATCAACTAAGCTTTTTTAATGTTTTTAAATTATTTGTTCTGTTGTAGACCTACATTACCTAACAAAAGAAAAATAGATTTGACTGGTATACATTCTAATTAGTTATACTAAATTTAGTCAAAAGTAGGAGTCTCTCTTTCATGCAAGTCTTTTGATATGTTTTTTAATGTTTTCATTCTGAACTGGAATAAAACAATATATTTTGATGTTTCCAAACCAGTAGCTGCTTTTGTCACAACAATAAAATATCAAATTTACAAAATAATAATTCTCTAGAAGAACAGAAAGCAGAAGAAAAAGCACATTAAAAGAAATTTTACAGGGATTCATGACAATGTAGTCTTAACACATAAAGTGTACTTGCCAAAACCAGATGCTTTGTCTGAAAAAAAAAAAAAAGGAAAGCAAGAAATTTATCTTCTGGTAGCTTGTCAGTCAGAAAAAGAAACCTCAACATCTAGACCAAAGAGGGTTGAACAGAGAAGATAGAAATTGCTACATTTTAAATTGGACCTCCACTCCCAGCTTCCCACGATGAAGTGATTTTTAGATGCGTCCACCAAAGACATACACAAACCTAAGCAGAGTGGTAGATTAATGAAGCTGGATGACTGCTGGATGGCAGCTAAGGCCAAGACTGTAGCTATACATGTTAGAAAACTGCACCATGGCCATGTTCTGTCTAAAACTAGGACACAGATAAGGAAGCTGGGTGAATATAATGTACAAGTTGTGAGTCTAACTCAGTTGTGTAACAGTGTTAGTGGGCAACTGCCTATCTCAGTGCAAGTCAACATTCAGTGGTGTCTGTAGAGGCTTGATAACCCCTAGTTTCTAAAGCTCCAGTTTAGGATATGGCACTTCACCATATCTTACAGAGGTCTGTTGAATACAGTGGGTAAATCCTGAAAAAAGGAATAACAACTGTCCAGCAAAAGTGATGGAACACCATTAACAATCAAGGGGAAAGGATGAAGATGGATAACTCCTGCCCAGCGTGGCAAGGGAAAGACCAAAGACCTTCTCCCAGAATTGGGATGATGGGCGCTGGGTGAGATGAAGATGTGAGAACTCATTAAAACTTGCCACAGCTGCTCTCTCTACAAGCCTGTTCAATAGTATACAACTAAGATGCAATTACATGTATCCCCTGGATGGGTTTTCTGTATCAACTCATAATCACTTACTGGTATCTCTTTGATTTTGACAACTCCTTCAGCTCAAACAGTTCCAAACAACCTTCCAATCATCCTATCAGACACAAGGCTAAGTTCATTCCTTAATTGCATTTACTCTGATTAATTTAAATTTATTTTTGTGACAGAGGCTTGTATTGTGCTGAAATACCATTAATATCCAAAAGTTGTACTTAAGAATCCAGTGTTGAGTTTGTCACATACCTGGCAGCATTACCAGAGCCTCAGAAATATAAAAATACTTGGTTTTACATGTGAAAATCTCCCACAATGACATTAAACACCCCTGGATTATTTTAACATCCATATTGCTAAGTCATGGTTTAGACAACTTTCTGAGGCCCCTTAGGTAACTGTTATTTTCACCGTAATGTATGAGTTTGAAACAACAGCAAAGGGCACAGTGTTTTCCCGGCATTTACAGTAAAGGTGAAATTGATATGTTTGAAATGCCACAAGTAAACACAGATAGTGGGCTCAACACATAATGAAGCCCACACATCCCAAACTAACAAAGGTAACATCAGCTTGGAGCTTTAGCTATATAGAAACTCAAATTATATTTGCTGGCTATTTGCTTTAGACAGCACTGCTTTCCCATGATCACAGAACTCTGCCTGTACTTTGATTCAGTATTCACATGTAAAGGACATTTGTTAATTGTCCATTTTAACACACAGCGAAATGCGTGAGCTTAACGCAACTGAAGACTTAGAGCCGGTTTGACATGTATCAAGTGGGTGAATTGAAAAAGCAACTTCAAAATTGAGGGATTGTTTTAAGTGGTTTAAACCTATCCTCTAAGCCAACTTTGTTGCTTAAAAGCTGCAGAGGTTTAAAATAAAAATAACACATTCTTAGCCTGTTTGCATTTCCTATTCAAACACCTTGTTCGTCTTTAATCTTAACTCTTTATCTCCAGAACCGTGAATGGGGGGAAAAAGACAGAGACTATACCAGAATCCTTTGCTCTATCAACAGATACATGGGAATTAGAAAATAACCCTCTGCTCATTTGCCAATAGCCTTTGCAAGTCACCTAATTAGATGATTAAGTCATTAAAGGGATATGCGCATCTGAAAAGCCTCTAGTCAGCCTCTGAAATCAGAGGAGATAAAGACAAGACTCATTTCTTTTTTCTCTTACACTGAAAAGGTAATTAATCCATTTAACTCTGCCTAGTACTGCTTTTCTGTAGTAAAAAAGAGAGACTGAAGCAGGATAGCTTTTCAGAAACACTCTTTGAAACACCAGAATGACAAATGCCTCTTTCTTTTGCATGCCACATGAAGAGGTTAGGCTTAGCCTCCAGTGGTCAAAATTATTTAGACAAGAGATCAGCAGCCCTGTGTGTAATGCTGACTTTGGTATTTGGCATGTTACTACCTGGTAATTTGACTTTGTTGTAGCTCAGTGAAAAGTCTCTCCCCAGAGCAGCACATAAGGCTGGTAAACAAAATTCTGAAGAGAAAATTATTTAGCATCATTCACCTCCTCCTATAGAGGCTTCACAGTGTCATTCTTGGGTGCGCGTCACCTGCAGGATGAGGGCTGACTTCCAAACAGTAACCACAATGTGCTGTGATTTCCAGGCCTTTGCTGTGAAACTGGAAGTAGTGTGTTGGGAATGACATACAAATGTGGGCTGCCCTAGCAACTGAAGAAAGCTCCACATTTCAAGCTGCCAGCTACACTGGGGATAAACCAGTGCTCCAACACTAATTGTTACCGTCTTCATCTGTGTAAGGTTTGAGGCTTAATTTCTATGAATACATTTTGATGTTTTCAGTGTAACACAACCATGAAGAAATAAAGGTTAGCAGTAAGAAACAGAGCTCAATAAAACCTTAATCCACAATGCTGTTGTCAGATTTCATCAGATCAGGGAGCATAGCCTGTGTTGCAATAGCTCAGCCTCATCACTTCAGCCATTTGAGAGGGTCTGAACACAGGTGACAGTGGACAGAGGTCCTACACTCTGCTTTGCAATTCCCCTCTTTAGAATCAAATTGGTGAGTGAGGTAAAGAAAGAAAGATTAGTCCTATGAGCTTATTAAAACAAGAAACTTCTTTCCTCTGCTTCATGACTCTAAAATTTTTCCTGGGTGTGTTACAGGAATCCTAGCAACACTGTACAGCAAAAGGCAATGACAAACATGGAAAGCATATTATTATAACTAACTGCCATTGTTATTCTGTAATCTGATATTTCTATGTCAAAACAATTCCTAGTTTTGAGCCACATTTGGAGTAAAATTTATGTGTGCTCACACAGTTTTTGTACTTGCAGTGCTGTAAGTTCAATTAGAACATTGTGTGATTTCCACAATAATTTTCTGAAAGAGTTCAGCATTGACCTATTCCCTGTTATTCTATTGTGTGTAACCCTCACAGTGTTTCAATACTGCATCAAGTCCAAGGAAAGACAGAGAAATCACTCTGAAAGGTTTAATACACCTTTCAGTGCACATTTTAGTAGTATATTTTGGCTGAAAATTTCAGTGATGAAACAGAAACAAAAATCCTGGTGTATGGACAGACAACACTTTTCAGGTTTTATGACCAGATTATTGTGGTGTGAGTGCATAGATACATATTTTCTTGGAAGAGAGGTGAAAAAATGAATCTAAATCATCTCAAAATACTATAGATTCTTAAAAATCCATGAATTGTCAAAGAAGTCCAAATATTTCATTTAAAAGTCAATTGACACATTGATATCAAACAGATATACTGCCAGGATGTGTTCCTTTAGGCAAAATGATTATCAGTCTTCCTTAGTTGACAGCAATTTAATAATAATACCAACATGAATTATTAATTTCTAACAATACTATAAATACATTGAAAATTTCTTGTCAACCCTTGCCTAGAAGGTAATAAATGAAACTTCCCCCAGATAAACTGAAATACAGCTCTTAAGCCATTATTTTTCTTTGAAAAATGCAAATGGAAGGAAGAGTATTAACTTAGCAAATGTTCTTTATTTTATTCATAATTCAATAGTTTGTGCTTGCTTTAATCCTTATAGTAACTTTGTATTTTCCTTGGTATTTATTGGATCTATATTTGATATGCACAAAAGCAAATACCTACTTCTCACCTTCTATGGTGAGACGATAATTCTTTCTGTCCCACAGTAACTAATGGGACTCTGTATTCTAAAATAATTTTAATTTTAAATAAATAAAGGGAATGAAGAGGAAATTAAATATGTGTCTTGAGGATGTCCTAGCCCAGTAATTTTCTAGTTTCTCAAACCAGGCTTTTTTCCCTAGTTTCTTTAAAAATTGAACTTGTACAGGAATGGTCAGATCAAAATACCAAGTAGACCAAAAGGCATTGTGGGTTATTTTAATGGTAAAGCCTGTAACAGGCAAACACGAATCTGTACACAAGTTCATTACTTGCAGTATGAGAAAACAGAAAAAAACAGCAATGGAAACAGTTTTTAACTATCTAAGAAATTCTTTTAATTCTGATTTGATGTATCATCATTATTTCCCTCATAATACAAAAAAAGACAACATATTGTTTCATATATTCTAGATTTGCAGGGAAGAGGAGCAAAGCTGAAAAAATTTGGGCTACAAACTCAGCCTTAAGCAAAAAAAAATCCTGCCAATGTCTTGCTTGAGTGGCCCTTGAGAAATCCGTGAATAGATGTTTTTTTGCTCTTATTACACACAATATTTCCGTCCTTCCCTATCTCAATTTGCATTACATACTTTTGACTGAAGGCAATAACAACAGTACCAGGAAAAGAAACACATGTCAAAGGACATCTAGATAGCAACCTCTCAATGGTTGAAATTCTCCAAACAAAGTGTAACTTGCAAATGTAACTAGTACCATACCACAAGGCAAGCTAGCTCAAGCTATCAGTTGAAGTAAAGATATTTAGTAGCTTGCTAAAAATTTCTAGTGGCTAGCATTTCATCTGCAGTGAAGAATTATTTTCGACAGACACCATAGCATATTGAGTTATTCTAATCCACTGCTGAAACATTCTTAGTTGCAAACACCTGAAATAGTATTAGGAGCTAAAAATGTACTTATCCCATAAATTAATTATTAATCAAAATGAAAATATATGTAATAAAATGAAAGAAACTAGTGTAGGGGAAACACAGGAAGGTGTTGTAACAATAGTTGTTGCAAAATACATAGAAAACAGATTATATGCTTTCAGTAATTAACAAATAGGAATTATGTCAAGATTAGAAAAACAAGACAACCAGCAGGGCAGGACAATTTTGGATGGCAGCTAATTCACCAGGGATGACTTCAGGAAGTAACTAACACATCTGTACAAACAAGACAATTAAAATCCACTTTTGGGGCCCAGTTAAAGACTTAAATATAGTCTATGTGTACATTCAGTGTAAGGAATAAATAAGCATTGCAGAGTTAGCATTGAAAATCTCTGTCATCACAAATTTCCTTCTTTCTTTTCTTTCTTAGGTCAGGCTACCATTTCCAATACCTTCTTAAAGCATTAGCAGTTTTCTATTTCCCTCTTCTTTTCTCTTCCTTTTTTTCTTTTCTTTTTTTTTTTTTTTTTTGTCAGCTGCTTCATTCATACATCCTATACACTAAGGGCTCCCCCTGTACACAAATTCCCACAATGAAGTTAGGTAGAGAAAAAAATATACGCAGAAGCTGAAAAAGGATTATTTTCTGTCTGTCTAACATTAGCTTTTAATGTTTGTTGTCTAAAGTTGTTCTGTCAGTGCAAAACTAAGAGAACACCATTAAAACTGTAATCTTACTGGCAGGCATAGGTCACGAGAGCAAGTTTGATGTAAGTAAGCTTTAAGTATCACAGTCAAGGCTAATCAGCAACACTTAACAACATATTTCAATGCAAAAAATATTTACTGCATTTTGTTCCTAAATGACCTTTTCCAGAGCCAGTACTAGACAAGCTCCAGGTCATGCTGTGCAGAAGCTTAAGGTGTTAGTATCCCCCCAGCCTGTTCTTCCCCAACAACAAAGTTCCCATTTTGTTTTTCCCATTTTTGTTCCCTCAAAACTGATGCCTATAAATTTGTAAGTGGTCTTCTTTCAGTAACCCTGAAGTTAACAAAACAGTCTTTGAGATGAAATTTTCAGACTGCTCAGCATCTTCCTGAAAAAGAATATCCATTGACTTTCAGTATTATATCATCACTTTGAAGTCAGCTGGATGATTCTCACAAAAGGTCAAATGAACAAATGAGAGACTTGCCAGGATTTATTTTAGGTATTTATGCACCATTACACAGAGTTACCATCACCTGCTTTCCAAGACATCATTTTGATCTTTGGATTGCACAGGGTATAATAGTGATAATGAATGGAAAAACACAGGTTGTTTCTATCTCAGGATTTATTTCTGCTTAATTCAATCTTGTTTTTCTCTTCAGACAAAGCGATAACTTGAAGGGAAATGACCAGAGCTTTTTGGAGCACAGTAATGTCATCTCAAAAAATCCTCTATCAGACCTTGGCATGCCTCCTCTCCTGTATTCTCTCCTGAATTCAGCAGGAGGCTTCCAATATGACAACTGATCTACTAGACTTCCTACTAAACAAGCCAGAGCTTTACATTGGATAAGCCACTTTAAAGGTAGCTGTGAGGAGCCTGCCAACCATGAGCTGCATGCAGATGAAAGTGAATAATGCAACATGCAGCATGCAGCAATATTCTGCCAGTACTGATTCCATCTGCACAACAAATACTCATCATGTGCACATAGACGGCAACTGAATCAATTATAATCTTTCAAGAAGGGTAAAAACAAAGACCTACGTTTTCAAAGCAAATGTCACCAAAACAGTTAAAAAAGACAAAAGCCAGATAAAAATATGAATAGAAAAGATCTCTTGATTGCTCTTCTCATTGTAAACTGCATGGTGAGGGTTTTTTCTCCTGTTTGAAGGGTCAGAATAAAAAGTCTGAAGTAAAAACCATGTTTAAGTTTTCATCTTTGAAAGGATCTATCTACTCTTGGAAAGAGAAAAAGAAAAGCTGATAATATTTTAACATGTAGGGATCAAACTAACAGTGCCACTCACAATCAGAAAGTAAAATACATTTGAAGCATGTTATTTTCAAACTTTCTTGCCCTAAAGAATAACAAGCTTTCTAGTGTATCTAGGGAAAGTAAACACACAAAAATAAAACCACAGAAATGTCAGATGACTCCTTTCTGTTGGGCAAAAATAACGTACTAGCCGTTTACTGCTTACCCTTATTTCTGAAAGGAAGTCTCTTCAACATATAGCAGCAGTACAGCTTCTACCACTTAAATACGTTTGATAATTGAGACACAGAATACACATGTAAAGTATGTATTTAATCTATGCTTTCAGGGAAGAAAACATAGTTAAAGAACATACAAACCTCTAAGACCTACCAAATTAAAATCAGGAAATACATCTTGAGTCCCACAATCTTTTTTATTATGTAGCATATTAGGTGGTGCTACAAACTGCTTATACCAAAGAAAAAAACAAACAATGTTTTCCTCCAAGCTTTCATTCTCACTTACCTATATAGGTTAAAACAAGCCAGCAGAAACATATGCCAAAATATCATTAAATAATTAACTCCATTCATACCTTTTACTTATTCCCTGCTCCCAAAGCAGTTTCTGCAGCAGCTGATAGCACCCCCTTTGGCTCGTGGAAGGAATTAATGGGTGCTCCTTCTGAGGGAACCCAGACCACATCCAGGCTGGTGGTTATTTGAAGATCTTGTGACTCACCATTGTCATGTCCCACTTAGACTGAAAGGAAATGTATTTTAGTCATGTTTAAATACTGCTAGTTGCTAATTTTATTCAATGTGGAACTGAAGTTGTCAAGCTGATGTTTGACTGTACTATTTATACGTTGTCAACCAACCATTACTCAATTTTAATCTAAATAAAAGGCATCAAAATATATACACTGTGTTTAGTTATTATTGCCATCATTGTGAATAAAATTTATTAATGAGACAGGGAAGGTATGAATGTCCTTTTCACAGTTTAATATAAGGCTGAAAAAAGTCAGATTTTTGTACTATACTTAGTTATTAATGAAATGTTGCATTGCTGTGAGAAAAAAACAGAAGCTGGACAAGTTTGAACTCTTTTCCACTGAATACCACCTTCCTTTGCAAAGGTAATTTCAAGATGTCCATATACGTCTAAGAACAAATCACACAAAAAATTGAAATAGCTGTTTTCCTCAGTTTCAATGAGATTTCTGGAGGCCCCCAGAAAAGATAGGGCAGTGAATCATAGTCTTACAATATGAAAAATAAAAATTAAGTCACAAAGAAGACTGGAGCAGACACATATTTTGAAAAATGCCTTTCATTATGCTGTTTTCCTCTGATCTTAGTTATATTTGCTTATACCTTAACAAGAGTCACAGAACTATGCGAAGTAATATGAATTCATGACGAGGAAGTGGAGGAAGATGTGTGAGTTTTGGTGATCACAACTGCAAAGAAAAGCAGTCTTTCCTCCCTATTCCATGCCTCTCTGGAATGGAAAAATCTGTCTCTAATTTTCCACTTCCCTTCAGTGATAGATTAGAAAACACTCCCAAGTGGAATTGTAAATCTTTGACCATACTCCTTAAGAAAGCAAAGATTTTGGTTTCTTTCAAAAAGGAGTTACCCAAGTTTATAGTGAAGAGAATTGATTTTGTCACATTCTAGTATGTACTTAATCTAAGGCATTTAAACATTCTGTAAGAGGAATTAGCAAATTTCAAAATCATAATGGGCATGAGTTCTTAAATGAATCAAATACTCACATTCATGAAATGATTTTGTAGGCTTGTTAGCACTGCCAAAAAGCTGCTTTTTTTCTCAAAGGCATCACACACTCTCACATGCTCCCCTTTCAGCAGAAAATTATAAGATTTTCTTGACCATAAGGAAGGGTCACTGTGCAATTTCCTCTTACTATAATTTGAAATCCCGCAAATATAATTTCTCATCATACTCTAGGGAACATAACAGTTTTGGCAAAATGCAAAGAAAAGGTAGAGCCAAAAAAAAAAATTAATTTCTGCAAAGCATTTTAGTATTTTCTCCTAGAAAGACAGTAACAATCACCAGGCCACCTTGAGATATTTGGGGTCTATTGAAAGAAACAAAGTTGTTCAAACATATGCTTGGAGAATATTTTGAGTCAAAATGGTTATTTGACATTCTTTCAAAATATAGATATTTAACTTTGAATCATACTTTTCACACATTAAATTTTCTTTGCTTGCTTACTGAAGCATGAGAATTAAAAAGTTATTTTAAATATGAAGTTATCACTATGCATAGAATTTAGTAATACTGTTTCATAAGAGGCTTTAGCTTGCATTTACAAACTTACAAGTAAATCTGTTATCTATTTGTGAGTGTCTGTCCTGAAAGACCTAACTACCGCATTTCAAAAACACTTTACAAACATTCAGAAGTTGATCATTCTAAATTATTTCCAAATATTTACTCAAGATCTAGCTAGTTATCCTACGACAGGATGCTGTAACACACTATTCTTAATGAGAATATTATTTCAGTGACTACAACAATCAAAATTTTCCAGGCTATGCTGAGTTGGTTACCCAGCAGAAACTGCATTTTCAGAAGCTGAAGACAGAGAGAATGTACTACCCAGCAAATATGAACAAGTATGAAATTGTAGGACAGGCTGTCCTGTTCATGGTTCTTGTGCTTCTTAAAGGAGAAAGGAAGGTCATGTAACAAAGACAGGTATTTGTGGATGTAAATATGTGGGGCAGCTTGTGCCTTTTGAACACACAGGAAAGCTTCAGAAAATACTGGTGTAGCTCATCCTGTTTAAGACAGGTAAATGCTGTCTGCTGGTTGGGCATCCAAAGGCTCTGAATGCCTTTTCTTGGGTGTCATGTTTATTAGAATAACTTGTCCAACACCCTTGTTGTGGGGCTGTGAAATAGCTTTTGCATGTTAGGGTTGCCGTACTGTTTCTGAAAGATATCATCTTGTATTTTTCTATAATGTACACTACATACAAAGAAAAACAAATGTGAGCTGTGTCCAGCTGGTAGGAAGTGAGAGCTCTATGTTATTCCTTCTGTCCTGGTCTCTTCAGAAGTTGAAACTGGGAACACACTGTAACTCCACTCCTATCTATTTGTGAGAAAGAAAATCAGGAAAACCAAAAGGATTGTTGTATGATTAGGTCTTAATATGAAGAAATGCACCAAGAAATTAAAACAACGCATGCCACAGAATAAATTCTCTGCTATCACCATGGTCAGTACCAGGTGAGCAAATGGTCAGCTTGCTTGCTTTAGGATCTTCTAAATCCATGCCTATTTTGCACACATTCCCAGAGTAGGAATGGTGTTCATTATACAAACGTTTTTGCTTTATAATGGTGCTGGAGGCATCTGCAATGATTAAATTGTCAGACATATTTGCTGACATTTGCTTAAAATAGGAGATGAAGTAGGCTTCTGGCATGTAGTTAGGCAATAATCTTGCTTGCTAATTTGTGAGACCTTTCAGGCACCACAAGTTTTTCTGCTTTGCATGGCTTTGCGTCATTGATCCTTACATACAGTGTGCAGGAAAACCAGCAAGATTTCTAACTATTCCATCCAGAACGATTCTGTCCAGAAACCTCTGACTGTGGAGGAAGACTGAAGTGTTAATGATACATATTACCTTTATTTGTACTTTAACTCATGCTTCTGCTAACTCTTGTGATTTGTTTTGTTTGTTGCATCTCCTGCCAGGAATACTGGTTCAGACTACCTCAGGGTTCTCCTTGCTCAATAATTAGTGTAGTAGTTTGAGCAAATTTGGTAGACCTTTAGATGTTGTTTATCACATTCAATCTTTCAAGTAGAACCCAAAACTTTGCAAAAACATGCTTCAGAGCTGTAGTTTAAAAGAACATAATACTACCATAAGCCTGTATATGAGAAGTGAGAGCGAAGCCAAAAATAATGACAAAGAGCTTCACAGTAATATGATGCCAATATTTTTCTTGATGCAATCACGGACAACCTCTAGATCCTAGAATTATGTTCCATTTCCGTTACTCCTGCTTTACATCTTTGTACGGGACAGTTAGTCAATGATCTATAAACTATTAAAATGATAGATGGTCAAACATTTGGGAAATGGATAGCATCTCAGTGAAGATGGACTGATTTTTTCTGCAAGCTTTCAGGAGTTCCCAAGTCCTCTTGGACCTAATCTTCAATTGGTGGAGGTATGTTATTAAAATCCTAAACTTCCTTTTTTGCATCTCTTCTTGCTTCAGATTAATGTAGGACCAAAGGAGCATTGCCTGTAGTATCCAAGATGCATTTTCCCCCCAACCCACTTCAGTCAATATATCAAAATCCTCTGCTGCGTTCTCCTTCTTTCCTAAAAAATCCTGTCTGTGTGCTTTTTTTTTTTTGTCTGTGGCTGACCTTTGCAGAAAATATTTTATCCTGCTGTGTTTCATGGTGACAGAGCCTGCTTCACCCTGCCCACAAATGCATCACACAGAGCACTGCAAAAGAGGAGGGTGGGGAAGGGCAATATATACATCAGGATGGGCAACTGTGTCATGTCCAAAAAGAAGAATCAGTGTTTTGAAATCCTTCTCTGAAGTAAGAAACCCTGTCTTGTTCTGAATACAGGAAAGAGAGCGGTGGTGCTGTACAAACCATGCCTCACTCAGAGGCCACTGTCCCCTCCAAAGACTCCCTCTGCAATGCTCTATGTATCTGACCATGGTCACAGTCTCTCCTCACCTGCTCCAGTGAAAATGTGGACCCACTCTGCTGTTTACTTATGGGGTTTTATGGTCTTACGTGACAGAGACAGTTTTAGAAATGCAGGATAAAATACTCAGAGCTTCCTTTTCATGTCTCCTTCCTTTGCAACATGTTTTCTTTAGTAACAGGCAGAGTACAGAAGGATGGCAGATCAGATAGGAGAGCCAGGTGATCCCCTGGCTGATGAGGGGGTTTGGGCTGTCATTGCAGGCACCAGAGAATAGCTGAATGCCTGGCATTTCAGAAAGAAGCCTGACTCTTATTTCCTTTCCTTGTATTTGAAGGAACTTCACAGTACTTGACAGGTCTTAAAACTGTGCATATCTGCTGCCATGTAAGAAGCTTGCCTCTAATTTAGAAAGGTACAGTAGATAAATATTACCTCAGTAGGGCTTACTAAAAGTCTTTCTTAAATCAACAACTATGCAGTGTAGTTAGAACTATATGCATGCAGAGCAATTTTAGTTTTTTTGACATCTTCACAAAGCCAGTGGTGGATACCCATTTTCAGACTCTGAGAATGATTACATGATATCTTGGCAGGCCAAGATGACAGTATGCAGCTGGTAAGCTGTTTCTAGCTGTCATAATAGGTAGTGTTTGAAAAGGAAAAAACAAAGGCTTACTTTAATGAGGCCTACAGCAGCAGCAAACTGAAGTTATAAACACATTTGCTGCTATTTTGAAATTTTCAGTGAACTTTTTTCTTACTTCACATTCCTTTTTCA
This sequence comes from Acanthiza pusilla, assembly GCA_036630365.1. Lineage (NCBI taxonomy): Eukaryota > Metazoa > Chordata > Aves > Passeriformes > Acanthizidae > Acanthiza > Acanthiza pusilla. Next base: position 34,776,973 of record JAXCHO010000034.1, read on the forward strand.
AACACATTTTGCTGTCTGCCTTTATAACTTCAACCACTGCTGTGTGCCGTCTTGTGTAAAACTTGCTCGGAGAGATTTAAGGGTTATTTTTTGTTTGTTTGTTTTTGGGGTGTTCTTTTTTATCTTTATCCCATGTTTCCTTTGAATTTTTCCTTGAAGAAAGAAACTGTTTCCTCTAAATACAACCATTTGGTTGAGTGTAAAAGTGTTAATTGGGGCATTTATTTACTCTGCCGAATTAAATTCCACAGTGATTCTACACAGAGCTTCAGCAAATCCAGTATTTTTTCTTCTGAAAGCCTATGCAGGTGGCGTCAGTACTGGATATTCTGTTTACAAATCATTAATGAAGTGATTGTGGCTTTTTTCATTTGCTCACACTTTTGAACTGCTCAGAGCGACACATTCCTAAATAGGGAACACAAGAGTAGAGAGAAGCACACAATAGCCTTATTATGGGGGCCACACAAACACTGGTAGTGCTGAGGGTTTATATTAACCCAATCAATTAAAGATGTACGGAAAGAGTTCAGCTAGTAGGGGACTGGGAAAAAACGGTACACAGCAATGAGTTGCTAGGCATGCTAATCTGGACTCTGAAATTTTCGCTTAGCGCTATATCTGAGCTTTCTTCCTGCACAATAAAAGGTCCCTTTCAAAGCTGAGAGTCCTTAGCAGTGCAACCATTGGAAGTCACTGCATTCTCTGAATGAAATAAATGCCTTGCTTTAATTTCTATAAGGCTTGTGTAAATTTCCTTCAGTACTAAACCATTAGAATTCTGAAGGAAAAATGCATATATTAGGCTATACTGTATCCCTATTGTGCACTAAACATCAACTCATGCTACTGATATGGAGTTTAAAAGCTTAAATAAAGTGCGGAGCTCCTGCTGGGCAAACAAGCTGAACTGGCCCAATGAAGTAACCTTTTTGTTAAGAATTCTCATTTGAATAAACAGCATGGTAGAACTGCTGAATGCAGATGGCGTAAGTGTTCAGGTTCTTCTAGAAGAAATAAGTCTTAGTAGTTTTACACTTTCATGAACTAAATCATATTTTATGAAGGACAAGTGCCCCAATTTCTCTCAGACTGTGTGGTAGAAATGAAAGGAATTCGTAGCTAACAGGTTCATTTTGAAGGCTGCATCAAGGCAAAACAAATATACAGATTTTATTCTGTAATTCTCTTGTTGCATGTTTGTCTATGCAAACACACGTACAGACACTTGCATACAGAAAGACGTAGCTCTAAAAGCGATCTGAGTTCTCCAAGGAGTAAATTGAATCCCTGTGCTCAGGTTTGGCATTATTTTTGTGTTCTGCATGTATCTGTGATACTTTTTCAATTGGACATAGCATCAAGAGCTATGAAAGACTCAGTACAGCACAAAGCCTGTTTTAACATAGATGCTTTGCTTCAACTTTTATTGCATTCCCTCTCATTTGCTAGGTAGATATTTTCCCTCCTGACAGCAGAACGCTGGTCCTGTTTGCTTCCTTCATCTGTGAAAGTGTACAGGTGATAGGGAATGCTAGTGATCACACAAAGAGCTCATAGTGCCATCTTGAATGGAATATAACAACTGAGAGATACAAACATTAATTTGGGATCCTATTTAATGGGCTGCCGTTGTGCAAATAGAATCAAGAGTTGACTGCCCTCAGCTGTCCAATAGATAATCCATTCTCTGCATATTTATAGGAGGTGAATAAGCCATTAACTGTTGTGTGAAGCATCAACCAGCTATTTCTATAGGCTTCCCCCTGTACTGTAAGGACAGTTTTTGTTTTAACTATTACTGTTGCATATCTAATAGACAAATATGAAAACCTGAGGAGGTGTGGAACAATAAAAACATCTGTCAAAAAACTGTCTTTGAAAGGGTCTGCTGAATACTGTAATGTCTTGTCTAGAAAAAAATGGGAATTTGCAAAAACTGGGGAAACGAGAGAGAAAATTGCTAAGAGTCAATCAGGTAATCTGACTACAGTTATATGAGAAGACACTTTCTAATTATCAACATCTGTAAAACCAGGCATTTGCATGTTGGAAAAGAAGAAGGGGCACTGTGCACCAAAACTCTTAAGACAGACTTTTCCTCGTGTTTTGCCATTTGTCCCCATAAAGATGAGGCAAGTTTCTATCATGTTGTAATAGCACTAATCTTCATTTAATTGTTATTTTTCTGCTGTTCTCATAGCACTTTAAAGAGTTCTCTTGGTCTATGCATTTGAACTTGTCGTGGCTAAACCCCAGCCAGTAACCAAGTAACCACGGACCCACATGCTCACTTCCCCACCAGTGGGATCAGGGAGAGAATCAGAAGAGTAAAAGTGAGAAAACTAGTGGGTTGAGATAAAGACAATTAAATAGGGAAGCAAAAGATGCACATGTGCAAAGTAAAACAAAAAGTACTTCCCATGGACAGACAGGTGTTCAGCTATCACAAGGAAAGCAGGGCTTCATTATGTGTCACAGTGACTTGGAAAGACAAATACCATCACTCCAAATGTTTTCCCAATTCCTCCTTTTTATCTTCATTTTGTGTATTGAGCATGACAACACATGCTGTGGAATATCCCTTTGGTCAGTAGGGGTCAGCTGGATGCTTTCCACTAGACCAGGCTGCTGAAAGCCCCATCCAATCTGGCCTTGCTTACAGAAACATCACCATGCCAGAGAGGACGGACTTCTGCAAGCACAAGCAAAGCTCCTTATACCTTGCCAAAATTAGGTCTGTATCAGGGGATTAAAGACTTCCCTCAGGTAAAAATACATAGGAACATCTGAGAACAAAATGTGTGACTAATTAAAAGAGGTGCTTCTCTTTCAAATCTAGGGACATAAATGATAGGAAATAAACCACATTAAACTGTGTTGTGCATTATTTCAGATTAAAAACACTTACAGACCTTATTAGCCATGGTAGATCACTCTTCATAGCAGCTAAATTTAATCTGATGACATTTAGCCCAAAAGAGCCCTCTAAATACACCATGTTCCATCAACTTTACTTAAAAGTTGATGCAAACTTAGAGAATTGCTCCATATTGCTCCTCCCACTGCTCTCACAGCTCTGCTGTTGCCTGCAAGGTCTGCGAATTGCTTGTAAGCAACAGCCTGTCCAAACTTCACATCTCCCAACAGCACGTGTTGGGTGAAGGAATGTTGCTAGACCAAGAGCAGCAGGATGGCCAACTTGGTGAGGTGGGCTTTAAACAGAAAGAGTTTGGAAGTAAGGTCTAAAGTAACAATTCTCACACCAGGGGAACAAGCCAGGTCAAGCAGAGCAGCAACAAATTTTCCTTAGCTGTCTCCCAAGATGAGAATCAGAAAACCTTTCATACATATATATATATATATATATGTGTGTGTGTGTGTATATATATATGTATACCAATGCACACAGGCTGAGGAATGGGCAGGAGGAACTGGAGCTCCTGGGCCTGTCAGAAAGTTCTGATATCATAAGAATAACTGAAACATGGTGGAACAACCCACATGGCTCAGAGGATCATGATAGATGGCTATAGGCTGTTTTGTACAGAGAGACAGGGAAAAAGAAGAGGAGAAGTTGCACTCTGTATTAGGGATAACCTTGAATGCATAGAAGTCAACTACGGGTGACTTCGGTTGATCCCACTGGGGTCACAATCAATGCCATCTCAAGTCTGAATCCATGCAAAATAGGAAGCATAATGACTAAACTCTAATAACAGGCTGAGACATTTCAAGTAATTCAAAGAAATATGAAAAATGGCTTAAATAAGGTCAAAGTTTCTGATGCTAAGCTTAATTGGAAGGAAAAGAGCAGCTATTCAGTGTGTCACTCATCAAAACACCTAGTGAGAAGGAAGCAGAGTTTGATTTTGAGGCTCAAGATGGGCTGCTGGCATATTCCTTGTTCTAAGAGATGCTTTGATTGGACTGAGCCATCCAGAAGGTCCTACGTGACATGCCCTGGAGCTTTGAAATGCTAGACATCTCCTTTTATGTGAAAATTATGATTCTGCTGTCATCTTTCCCCATTATATATCTTTTTCCTACTCTTCTACCTGACCTCTATTTTTTTTCTTTCTGCTCTCTAAATATATCCCTGTCTTGTGATGCTACCATGACCAAAAGGACACTGAAGTGGTCTGGCCACACAAACAGAGAAGGAAGCTTTCAGATGTCAGTATCTCAAGGAATGAAATACAAAATGCCACTCGGGAGACAAAGGTCATCTTTTGGAAGATTTCCCATACTGATATATACAGCCAGAGAACTGTGTGACAGCAGAATTCTTAGGCAGGGCAAACGTTTCTTCTCTCTGGTAAGAATTATTCACTGTTTGTTGTCTTTGTCTAGAGGGATATCAGTTCCTTGTTTTTGTGCACAGTTCTGTATTCCTCACCATGCAACAACAATTCACGTTTCTAATTCTTTCCCTGTTGCCCTTTCAAGCATGGCTGCTATCCCTTCCCATCAGACTTTTCACTGATATAAAATGCTAGAACATTTATCTAACAAGAACTATACACAAAGTAGAATAAATCTGAACAATTCCTTCAATGATAATAGATGTTACATAGCCCCTTAGTATAAAAGCGAACAGTATTAATGTGCTACAGAACTCGGAAAAAGTCAAGTATTTTTAAAATATTGTTGTTATTATTATTGAATAGAAGGAAAAAGTTTTAATTTTAAATATTATAACACGCAGAACACTGAATTTTTTCTGAAAATGCATTATCAGTTATTAATACATATAAATCAGTTCTGAAGTAAAGGTTCACTAACAGACTTCTGTGCCAGCTTAACCTGGAATAAACTTTGCAAAGTGACACCAAAATAGCCCATAATGAAATTCGTCTGACAAATGGCCAGGACTCTTGTGAGTAGGGTCAGATATCAAAGCAAAATATTAAACACTTCACAAATCTGGCACTTTCACTATTGCATCTACAAGAAGCCTCTCCAGAATAATTTCCTGCTTCTTCCAATCCAGAAGGAGTTTTAAAAGGAGAAGGAATGGAGTATCTGATCTTCCCACAATCATTACCATGTAGACATTTTGTCACATGATTTGTATTGAGATGCAGCAAGGGCTCCTTACAAATCTTTAAATACAGCTAAACTTGGAGGCTATCACAGGTTGAAAACTTTGATTTCTTCTTGAGGATGTGGACAATTTGAGGAGTTCCATATGATAGAGGATATCCTTCTTTCACCTGTGAATGAAATGAAACACCTCCGGCTGATGCTGATGTCAGTCTACCAGCAGAATAACAGAAAATCTGTTGGCAAATTAAATGCAGTTTGGAGATAAGCAAGAAACTGTGAGGAGACAAAGTAGACCTATGCCTAATAAAAGTATTTTTTGGTTTTGTGGGAATTCAGGTAAAAATGGTAACTTGAAACTTGTTTAGATTGCAAATTGACAAAGAAATATTCAAAACACTGATTTACTGAGAAATAATTAATCACTTTGATTTGGATTGAAATCATTATTAAAATATGTTGCATTACAAAATCATGGATTTTATAGCCAAAACATGGATTTGTCTCCAGTGTAGCAGAAAAATTACATCTGGACAAGATAAAGAGTAACTTTCCTTCAGGAGGAAGAGACTGAAAAAATGAACACGTACAGATGGAAGCTCAGGAATGTGGTAGCGACATGGAAATTGGCAATTTATCTGGGCACATGATTTTTTCTTGAATCCAAGTAAAAACTTGCATTAATAATGAAATTGTATCAAAGGAGTCTAAGGGAGGATTAAACCAATTATCAAATAAATAACAAGGATCAAAACCTAAAATATTTTTAATACAAAACTTTTTTCTTCTGAAAGTTATGTTAATTCATGTTTTGGGGGAAAGAAGAAATTCAAGAGACTCTTGGAATAATTCATCCAATGAGAAAACAGAAAAAAGAAAAGATGTGAAGTGATATGAGAAACAGTACATTAAGTACTAAAACCTAAGTCAGTTTCCCAGCCAACCTGGCAGAAGCCCCATTACTTGATATAAATGCAGCTGTTTCATCAAGATCTCAGACCTGAGAAGAAATATTATCAGACTTTCTGATGTACCACTTTTCCAACACAAGGACTTACATTTTAAGTTACTTCATATATTTGGCCTTGAAACTTCTCAGCCAAAAATGAAGTGGTCTTTAATACACAACTTGCTCTGGGTAACATGTGTTGCCTGGTATGAAATTAAGGAGTTTGCTTTCCAGCACCTCTTTTCTGTTTCTAAAACTGTCACTTGTTACCAAGCATCCCATAACTGTGTTTCCAACAAAGATTACACTGATATTTCTGTTCAGCTACATGTCCTGCAGGCCTGTTCTGCGGTCTTCTGATCAGTAAAAATGTAATAACATTTTCACATAGTCAATATTTAATTCTGTAAATGCAACTGGTAGTTGTAATCTAGGTTATTAACCACACAGTGATTTATGAGGGAGGGCAGACACTGGAGAGGTGCAGAGCACTAGGAAGGTCCTCTGGTGACAATAAAAAAGTTATAAATTTCATAGCTCTGCCTGAGAAATGTATTTATATCCTATATTAAGAATAGCTTTTTATAAATTTTAATGATCCATGTTATTAATGGTGCTGTCATCATTACTGCCTGTGCAAGACTGCAGTCTTTTTTTCCCTCTTATACTTTTCCATCAGCTGAAGGTCTTACAGTTTCTAAAAAGCTCTTATTAGCAGTATGCCAAAAATCTTTAAGGGTTATAAGTCTGTCTTTGTTTCATTGGACTGCAAAGACTGCAAGGAATATTTTGCATAAAGTTTTACAGCCAAGGCAAAGGTTGGGCTAATTGGACAGAAAACAATTGCTTCTCTATCATGTTTACAAAGCCTAGGTCAATACATAGGAATAAAAGTAGCACCATATCAAAAAGAGGAATTTATACATGAAAATTATTCTTAAATAGTGTAGTATACACCGTTGGGTAACTATAAGATAGTTATATAACAAAGATCTGATATAAATGTGTGGCACCACAGACCATTACTGCTAAAGTCAAGGGTAGTACTTACAAAAAAAACCTCCACATTTTCACTCACTTTACACTACTTTAGAATGCTCTGTCACACTTGGCCAGGTTTGCCAAGGGAAGGTAAACTGCGGCAACGCCTGATAGCTGAACAGCTTTCACATTTATCTGACCTTCATGCAAGAATTTCAGAAACACAAAAAGAAGTTTGGGAATGAATCAAAAGACACAAAAGGAAAAGAAAGCAGAAGTAGCGCCATTTCCATTCTGAGCATTTCCCACTATCCACCTCTAAAAGCAGAAACAGACACCTACAGCAGCCTCCAGATTTACTGCTCTCAGGGATGGAGGCAGCTTTTCTAAAACTGTCAGAAGTCTCTACAGTAGTCAGAATCCCTCCCACTGTCAGAAGCCAACAACAAAAAGTGGTGCACAAACATCAGATCTGTTGGCAAGGCAGAGGTGTTCAGTAGGGAAGAAACACAACCTTGCATGATTGTATGTGTAAGTCACATAGATCCTCTGGCTTACAAGCATAGGTATTTTTAATCATAAAATCATAAAAATAAACCAAGCCTTATGGGCTATCAGGCACTCTGATGCTTTGGTGATAGCAGCTGTACAGTTCAGGCAGGTATATTAAAGAAGGTATGTGAGTTGGAGCAAGGTCCTGTGGTATTGTATGACTGCTGTTTAATTTTAAAATATTCAGCAAGAAAAGGAAAAACTAACATTGCAATCTCCAGATAAATGTAAGCACTTGCTATTGTAAAATAGCAAGTATTTTGTATTGATTATGATTTTTTCAAGGATGCAAACAAATTTTCAACACTGAGCCACTATTTTCCACAATTCTTCTTCTTCAAAAAAAGCTTAATTACCATCTTTTGTCTTCTCTATTTTCATACCTACTCTGTTTCAAGTTGATATGGTGAAAGTAATTTTTCCCCTTGTCATTCAGCTACTTATTCCTGGGATAGGAAACATGAATATTGCTAGTTAGTAAAGCCAACATTCCACTGAAAATAATGCACTTCACATTTGTACCTCAACTTGCAGTGTTTTCTCACCTCGTTACCTACAAGTTATGGCTTGAACCCCATTCTTTTACTTTTATATTTCTGTCTCACATTGGCTTCATGTGTTATGTGCTCAGCCTAATTCAAGGTAAGCCCTGAACAGAAAGTATAATTTCCAATCAATATGAATACAGAAGATAAGAAAGGACAAATTTGCTTTGATGAGAGAGGAATTCCCATCCATTCCTATTCTGAAGAAAAAAAACCAAACAACTCCACTAGTGCTAAAAGAAAATTCAGCCTCCCCGCAGCCCAGTTCTCTTCCTTTCTTAAGCAAATTCTGCCAACTATATCACAATACCTCCCTGTAAACTCATATAGAAATTATTTGAAATTCAGCTGCATTTTCCTTTGCTAGAAACTCCTCTTAATGAAATCAGCTATCAAACCAATTTTTTTTTAAGTGATTAATTTTTAATAATAATTTTTCTAAGATTCTCTCTTTTTTTACAAATACGACCTGCACAATACTTAATATATGTTAATACTTATCTGAATTTCTGATGATTATTTACAGTAATGTAATAAGGATATTGAAAACTATTTTGGAGAGATTGAATAACGGTGATTGCTAATGACTACTTAAGTCACATGCAGGATGCCTCAGCTCTCAGCATCTGTCTCTGCAAGATTAAGTACAAGACAGACTATGGCTTAATAAGAAATAAGTCAGTTGGAATGCTTTGCTAAATAAAATGTTTCACAAAAAAAAGTTTGCCTAAGCCTCCAGAGATAGGAATTTCAATGGTTCTTAAGCAAAGCTAACAGAATTTGACATCAGTCTGGCTTAGAAAAAACCTATTTTGTTTTTCATGATAAGTTGCTTTCAGAACACAACAGTATGCAGTGTAAGAATGCTAAATTGTGCTTTTCTGGTACATGAGTGAGAAAAGCTTTTATTCCAGGTGATTACAGAGTAATCTATTGATTTAACTAATATGTACTTACTCTAACTTTCCTTTAAATTACTAAAAAACCCAGTCAACAGCATGACTTCAAAATTAAAATGCACAGTTCCAAGACACCTGCATTAGTGCATTGAGGCTACAATCTTATCTTATGGAGTAAGGATGCAACAGAACAAATATCATAGATGTAAAGGTAATGTGCTACTACTACTTATTCTGAAGACAAATAAAGCAAAAAAAGGCAGGAGAAATGCTTCAGAAAAGAAAACAGGAATGCATCTTCATGGGAACAGTTTGCTTCACCTGAGTGTCACATTTTAGCTAACTTAAAGTACAACAGAAAATGTGATACTGGTTGAAACGCATGTGAAAGCTGAGGGTGAAAGAAGCAAAGGGAAAAGCAATTTCTCAGTTATAGCATCATATGAAGATATTCTAGAAAGAAAGCATCAAACTGGAAAAAAAATTGAAATGTCAGGGAACCTCATTGTAATTCTGGAAGCTCCCTTTGAAAGCTTCCAGTAGCGTTTTTAAAAGTAAGCCTAGACATACTCACTGTCTCAGGGAGTGGCAGGAGACTTCCTATTCAGCAAAGTGAAGAAGAGAAGAAGAAAAAAAATGTGACCATCAAAAGCTGGCTTTTTTTACTGAGAAGCTGCTGAAAGTGCACAGTGGGAAGCATCAAGGAGAGTGTGACTTTAGTCCATTTAAGAAAAAGTTCTGTGAGAAACAGGTGAATCCCTGATACTCAAAGCCATAAGATTTTTATCCAGCCAGCCTGGTTCTCACAAAGCATCAATGTCAGAGGAGGTTGGTGACGCCCTCTCTCATATCAGCCTCTCGGTTACAACAGAGTTCCTAAACATGCTGGTCTGCGGTAAACTGTGTTTCTTGGTGATCATTGCACCCCTACTCAAACTTGAGTTTCAAACACTTCTACAGATGCAGAGCTTTACCATGGCCAGTAAACTAAGAACCACATCTCAAGGGGCCTCTGGCAGAGGACCCACCCAGGCTACACAAAACTTTTCCTGGGCATTATTGTAACCACTAGGTGATACACACTGTGTTCCTTGATGGGGATGCTCTTTTTCCATCTCATACCGATTACTGAAAAAAGAATTTATGTCTCTTTCACCAGTTCCTCAAAACTATTGTTCACTTGGTTATTCACTTACTTTTCCCTTCTACTAACAGAGCCTGAAACAGGGAGGAATATGATTTCTTGTTGTCAAGTTGTTCCTTGTTGTTCCTTGCAGAGGAATGCTGTCTAGCAGCTGTCTTAAGGGCATTAGAGCAAAATGATCTATTCAAATAGGGCTCTGAAAGTCTCACTGAAATCTTGCTTACAGCCTTCCATGTCCTAATCTGTCCTGCCCTCCTGTATCTCCTGTTCATTTCCCTTCAATCTCCTTTTCTTTTTCTTATTTTGTTTTTCCTGCTGTTTCCATCTACACTGCAACTGTCCTAACAGAAATGGAAACAAGAAGTCATTTCACATTTGTCAAATTACTTGTCTGCTGTGATTTTCTGTATGATTCTCTTCCATTTAATTGATTTTTTCATTCCAGATAACTACCATTTATCTGCAAGAAATAGGTCTCTATTTGTTAAGAAAGCAATTACGCTATTTAGGGTAGTGCCACAACCTAGATCACCTTTCAGAAAGAATCCTACAGTTACACACATATACATACATATACATACACATACATACATTTTCAAACCCCAAAGGCCCTTCCTTTTTTTATGAGAATGACAATCTGGGGTGACTTCCAGAAACTACACAAGAAATAGTTGAAGAGTGCCAGATCCCACACTGGAAAGTGAAAAAGGACGGCCACAAATCCTTATCCTCCAATTATAATGATGGAGGAGTTTCAAGACAAAGATAAAACTGGACTGAGCTAACTCATACACACTGAAGGCTAGGGTGAATGAGTACTTTTTATTGTTATTTTAATGGTTTGGAGTTTTAATAAGTAACTGGAAAGAACAGTGAAAATTACAAATATGAGAAAGAACTGTATTAATAAATGACAAAAGATCTGGAAAAGAAAAAGGCAGCCTGACCACAAAAACCTTGTGGTGGTCCAGAAGGACCAAGTAGAATCTGTGATGGATCTCTCTGTGATTTTTTTGGGACACTTGCAATATTCCATGAAACATAAAATGGAAAATATTTTAAAACAACCCTCACCTGTGTGCTCACCCTTCTATCCTCAGCATCTGTCTCCCTGCACATCTTGATGAAATCCATTAATGTCCCAATTCTGAAAATTTCCGCTTAACATTCTGCAGCTACTGAGATCTAGTAAAGTCTGAAATGCTGTATTTTCATATAAACTAAATTACTTCTATCAAAAGAAAGATCAGGACTTGCAGATATAAGTTCTTTATAGCAGAAATTTTAAATAGCAAACCCTCCCTTGAAAATCTATTGATTCAAAGGACTTGGATAACTCTTTCAAATTTCATTCCTACCATTTATAAGTCCTCCTTCATCCCAAGATGCATTTTATAAACAAAACAGCAATGATAAAAAATGGGTATAGTGGGGTATTTTACATCTCTTCTCTAATACCACTCTGCCTAGCTTCCAAGCGCATTTAAGACTTACTGAGGCTTATCTCTTGCTTTGCTGGTCATATGCATGTGGCAGCTCTCCTACTGCCTGAGGACAGTTTGGAGTAGAGTTTGGAGATAGAATGACCACTGCAGCGCTGTGACAGAGGAAACACCCTTCTACAGTCACAGAACCAGGAAAATAAGAAAGTAATAGAGCTCACTGACTAGAATCATTCCACTCATCTTCAATGTCCTGCCAGTTTTAACAAGTTGTTGTTGTATAGATCGGCATAGGAATCAATCAACGCACCATCACTCCTGCAGTCTATCATCCAATTGAAAATGCTATAGTTCAAGTGAAAGGTGTCCCAGAAATTCCTGAGTTTAAATTTAATGTGAGATAATGAAAATGCAAAATGTGCTGTTAAAAGTGACAAATATTGCTATACTTGACTTTCTTGAAAATAAATTAATTTATAAAGGAAATCTAGAAATGCAGGTTATTTTATTATATTTCAACATATTTTATTCCACAAAAATTTTTGATTATTATTTTACTTACAGTATTTAGCAATTTACAATATACTTATTTTTCTTAAATTATGTTTTAAAAAATTAAAACTAGTTTCTACATCTATCCCAAATATGCCAATGACCTCATTCAAATCAAGTCAGATACAGAGAATACACCTGAATTCCAAGACAGATATGTCTGAATCATTTGCTGCTTATTCACATATTTTCTGTGGCAAAGACCTCATTTTGACTGATTTCAAATCAGAATGAACACTTACCTTATTTATAACCATAAAACAAGAACCTTTCATCTTTACATTATGTGAACATTCCAGGAAACATAACAGATGTGCAAAAAGACATCTTAAAAACTGAGTTGTGTTTTTCTTGACTAAATTTTCTCTATGATATAGATACACTGTCTCATCATTGAAAAATACACATGCTGACTTTTAAAAGTCTAATAAACATTGGGGTTTTTTATCACTTAAGCAACCTAAAGCCTCATAGAATATGCTTTATCTCTGGAGGTTTTGGACAGAGAAGAACTGGAGCTTGATTATGCAAATCTGCTCCCAATGCTCCAAGGGCAAGACCACTCCACAATTCATAACAGAGTTCTGCAACCTTATTCATCCAAAGTGAGGAAGCCACATTTGTTCAGCAAGGTAATTGTGCCCAACTGCTTCGCAGCTGACTTGCATTCAGACCCAGACATGTTGCACGCCATGGACAATGACAGTGAAAAAACACTGAGAAAAGAAAAAATTCTAACCTAGCTGTTACAAGCAATCAATTTAGACTCAAGCCAACCTTGCTCTGACCTTAAAAAGACATTCCAGTAAACAAATGTAGAGTCTGATTCAGCTCTCACTGCAGTAAGGTAACATGTGATCTCTCAAGTCAAGGCATTTAAATGAGTGAAATGAAGTAAAAAGGCAAAACCAATCAATAACTCAGTATATAAAATTAAATTTTTTTTAAAAAAGTTTGAGAGATTTCTGAGAATGAGTTCAGAAGATTCATTCTTTTGGCTTTGTGGCATGTATTAAAAGAAGAAATTCATAGACATACTGTCACATCATTCATTTAAACCTGAGATCTTTAGAGTTTGTAGCAAAATATGAAATTTGGTGGGAATACTACAAGTTTATCTTCTGCTTGTCCTAGAAATGCTCCCCCAAACATGATCTGTGGAAACTTCAGTTTGCATCATTGTAAACAGCCTACCTCATCAGAGCATCCTTCGGCTCCTCACAACTCCTACATTGGAAGAAGCCTGAGCACATATTATGCTTACAGAGTAATTATCTACCTTTCACTTCTGACTGTGGGAGCAGAGTTAGGAGGCAAGCCTATCTTGAGAAAGTGAGAAAGGGAGTATCACAAGCCTGGCATGTGAACAGAGCAAAAGAACAGAGAGAAACATTGGTTTAGAACTCAGAGTTTTTTTGCTGGATGAGGGCTCAGACCTCAGGACAAGATCTGTCTGTAGGCTAGTATTTTTCAGCAGCCAGTGTCAAATAAAACTACTTTTTGAAAGAAGTACCATTCTTTGCTTTTATCTTTCTGTTGATGCTGTTGAAAACAGCCTTTTTCAATCCTCATCTGTGGGCAAACCATCCCTGGTTATATAATCCATATTTACTGTAAAATAAGACAAACATGGGCATGTTACTTTTCCCCATATGAATTAGCTTTTTTATATTTTCAGATCTCAAAGGAAAGTATAGAATCTCCCTGCACTGACAGAAGAGCAGTTTTTCAACTCTACCCATGAGTTGAGTTTACATGAATACGAAGCCACATCCTTTGTATAAAGAGCAGAACTATGGAGGATAATCAGCTCTGCCATATGAAGGGACTCTGAACTTATCTTGAAGGCAGAACCCATTTTGATATCTTGGCATCTCATTTTTCCTCTGGAATGGGACCTCTCCTGTGGAGTAACAGCTCTGATTACCATGCGAACGTATCAGCTTTAGAAAGCCTTGTGCTGGATCAGCTACAACAGGGGAGTTAATGACTGCAAAAGCAGCTCTGCTTCAGAGTAGAAAAGAGTCTGAATAAAGTGTAGCTGTGACTTTTTCTTTGCACTGACTCTTTTTGTCTTTGCTTGTTTCTGCATCTGTTCTACTTATTACATCAGTTGCAGAAATGCCCCACTGACAACTCAAATGTGAGCAGCAGGAGGGCAATCCTTTAAAACTGGCAAAAGGACAGCCCATGATTCACTACCTGAGTGCTTTATAATGTCCACAAAATGAATAAGATTTCTTTTTGTAATGGTTATATAACCAAACCAATAATAAATATGACAAGATCAAATCTATATAATGGGCCCTGACTACTAATCAAGACATAATTGGAATATTCACTATACTTGTGAGAACATGCACTCTTGATAATAATGATATTTTCTCCATGGTACTAAATAATAAAAAAAGAAAAAATTTGGAAACTACTGCCTTCCATGTGCTTCCAGGTGTGTATAACACTGAGAAAATATTACACAGATCTCTGGTCTTGTAAGTGTAATTCTTTATCTGTCTTCCCAGAACCATAAAAATGATGTAGTTCATCAAAGCATAAGAGTAAACAAAGGAACTCTTCCACATCATTGATGTGGAAGAAATAATCATGTCAGAAATAATGTTTATCGATTAGAAACTGGGATAACAGAGAAAATCAGGGAAAGGTGTCATTTTAAAGACATGTTTAAGTGTTGTAAACATCTCTGAAAAACACTAGTGCTTGATTGTCATCCTCATACCACATTCTTATTTTCATGTGAAGTCTCAGACAATTATAAGAATTTAACAAAATAATTTAAAAGCTGGTGGACAGGTCAGACCAAAGGCACAAATTATATCTGCTCTCTCACAGGAAGGAAAAATGAAGGTCTAAGAACAACTGAAAAGTGACTGCAAGTCATTTTATTTCCACAAATACCATTCCAGCTTTGAACAATTTGCAACACGGGCCTTCCAAGGCAGAGGTAGAATCTTTGCGCTTTACAATCTTTTTCATTTTCATTCACTCAGCTGTTCACTTCTTGTGTCCTTGTGAATATTTTATCACTAATAGCATTCTTAAGTTGAAGCTTCCTAGACTAGAAATGGGTTGTGGACATTTGTACCATTTGTTTCAAAGAGGTCACAAGCTGTTTTATGCTGACTGACCTTAGATCTTGTATTGGAAGACTGAGCAAATAATCAAATCTTATTCCCCTTCTCCATGGTTTCAGAGATGCCCATTATATACTCTTGCAAAGTTCCTCCTTTTCTCTGAGCTGAAGAGTGCCACTCAGTTAAGCTGTTCCTTTACAGAGATATTCCATGCATTTGATCTTCTTCAAAATGAGGAGGGGTGACAGAAAAAAGATGACTGTTCAGTGTTCAAGACACAGGGCATCTACATGTGTATTTACAAAATGATGCAATGTCTTGTGGTTTATCTTATGTTCTCTTTCTGGTAATCCCTTACATTTGATTAGAACTCATTGCACTACTGAGCACTGAGCGGACTTTTCACAGAACTAGGTCTTAAATTCAAGATCTAGAGTGGTAATGGTCATCCCAGAGCCGAGAATCACATTGTGTGTAACATTAGGACTTTTCACACTGTCAATTTTCTCTGAAGAGTGAGCAAGAGTGATAACATTATCACAAAACATTCTTTCACATCACTTAAATTATTCCAATGGCTTCTGGAGGATATCCACATCTTTAATTCATTTATATTCTAAGGCATAACTCATCTTCATAAATCTGCACCTGATATCCTTAATGCATTTTGGAACTGGCTTTGGTTTGTAGGACTGGTGAGGTGGATAGCAATTTAATTTAGTATTCCAGTCAAGGGTAAAAAAAGTGAATGCAGGAGGATGAGATTCAAGCCTTTCTCAGAAGAGAGAAGAGTGTGGTAGCATGTGTAATGAGAAGACAGAGTGTCTTCTGAGTATTGATTCAGCTGCTACCATTAGTTATGGAGCACTTATGAACAAGATCTGCTTTTCAAGTAAACAAACCTAGAGAACACACAGGGAAAGAACTGTGGACAAATACAGTCTGTATATTCAATCTTAGCCTGACGGGTTCTTTGCTAAAGTCCAAATAAATTCTATGGCACTTAGAAATGATTTTTCTGCAGTAGCCACTCTTTATAAAAGTAATACCTGTAGGAGATCACCCAGATGGTAAACAAATTAGATTGGTTCCTTGCCAACGTAAACATTATTGCTTACAAATTCTGAATTTGGGGAAAATATGTTGAACATTTGATAGTCCTTAAGTGCCTCACATACCTGGGGGTTGTGTATGTACTGTCATATTAAGATACAGGACAGAAAGCATTTGCCTGTGTTAAATGTCATTCATCATTTAAATTTAGTCACCTGCACTCTGCCCATATCACTCAGGACTTTTTCCTGCTATTCTAACACCCTCTGAACAGTTTCAAACCCCTATTATTTTTAGAAAAATGTCTCAGGTGAAAAATGCAAACATCCTCAAAAAATCTCTGAAATAATCATAATAATGACAACAATATCAAGGAAATGTAAAATTTAAAGATTTATTCCTTGGTTCCTATTTTGCACTGGATGAGAATAATTTCTGAAGAGTTAATTGTAAGCATTCAAAAACCATTACAAAATATTGCTGCAATACATAGCATAGAGTACAAAACACTGTTCAGGTTCATTCATTGCTCAAGAAGTGGGGAGGAATGTGCTAAGGATATGATTGTATTTTTCCTGGTCCTAGAATAATTATTGTAGCTGATAATAACTCTTTATTATAATTGCACCTGAGTAATTATCGAGGTCACAGACACATTGAGTGAGGCATTGTATGAACACAGGGAAGCTGCCCCTGTTTTAAACAGCTTACAATTAAATTAAACAAGACGTATGAAAATGACAGGAAGGAATAAAATTCATAAACTGAATAGCATGATTGCAACAAATGTCAACCCATGACTGCTTTTCTTGGGTTGAATGGGAGGCTATTAAGCATGGGCATAGCACATGGAAAGAAGAATGAAGCCACTGGAAAAGATAGGACCACTCATGACTGAATGACATGAAATAGTTGGAAACAAATTCAGGGCAGGGCGGGGCACATACTGTCACATGATGGGCTCTTTGGGCGTGTCCAGCCTGGCACAGGCACACTGCCTCACACTCAGAGGGCAATTACAGCCTCCTTGGGCTATTCCCCACATACAAGTGTCAATCATGCCTTCCAGCAGATACAGAAAAGATGAGAAAATATGAGCAAGGGGCTGGGATCCATGGGAAGCATGCATTCATGCCTCCTGAACCTGCCATATCCTGCCTTCACTGTAGTGTCCACTGCCAGGACCCACTCCCATACCCATTCTCTTTTCTCAGAGGCCAGGCATGCCCCAAACAAAAGTGCAGTGTCCTTGAGCACAGAAGAGGTTGGGATAAGTGCTCCATATTTTTCTGTTGTGTCCATAGAAGGTCAGAAAGGTACTAAGCAACCTGAGGCACACTGTTCCAATAATGCTACTCCACCAAGGCTGTCCTTGAGAAAGTCAGCAAAAAGGGCCCAGCTGGCCCCATCTCCAGCATGCAGTGATGTTTATGGCATGGACAGAGACATTTTCAGTGTGAGCCAAGTGCCAAGTTTGCATCTTGGCCAGGTTCCTGAAAGAAAATTTTCCAGACCAAACTTCTGACCTTGAGAAGCCAAGCCTATAACAAATCCATGAGATCGAATCTAATCCTTCCAGGGTCATGGGCTTTGCAATGTCTGAGGCATACCAGCTTCACATGGCAGGATTTTGAATCTTGTGTATTGCAAGGATAGTTGTGCAACCTAAAAAGCTCCAGTGTTGTTCTGTTTTTATCTGGTTTGTGAATGTTCTTACACAGACTGGCTGCTCAGACACACTGATGCAGTCAGGCCAGCATCTAAGCAGGCACTAACACCACCCTGTAGGGCAGCTGGAATTAGGTATGGCAGGTTCAAATAATCATGCACCAGAAACATGGACTGGGCCCTAAGTAAGTGAACATTATCTACCTTAACAAACTAAGCAAATTTTAATTGCCTGGCAACATCAGTCACGATGACTAGGTGTTAGAGCAGGAACTTAAGTGGTACAAACTGTGTACGAAATGGAATGAGCTTAGCTGGGGAGGAGAGGGACACTGATGTAGAAGGACTGGCCATTCCAGCAGCTTTCCACTTCTCACGACACGTGGCTGCAGCCGGCTTCTGCTTCAGGCAGGTGCATGTACCTTTCCAAGGAACATTCTCCTGGGACCTCTTTGTGGAACATCTACTTTTGTACATCTTGATTACCACACAGTCAAGTCTTAAGAAAAATAAAAACATAGGTTGGGCTAAGATGTGGATATTTAAAATTATTTGGTTTTCACTTAATTTTTAAATCAAAACACAGCACTTTTAGCTTTTTGCCCCATAGAATAAACAAATTATGTTGGTTTTTTTTACACCAGACAAAAATATTGAAGTGTAAAAATAGTTTTTGTTCAACAGTAGTTAAAAATGAAAGTTATATTATTTTTTCGTATCCCTCCATAAGGGAATGAATGCCATAAAATACTAATACTAATACTAATACTAATACTAATACTAATACTAATACTAATCATCATCTCAGTCTTCAGATGTCTTTCTAAAGTTGTTAAAGAATCCATTCTTTTTCTCACTCAAGGTGCAAAATACGGTTTCTTTGTGGATTTGGGATTTTGCTCAGCTGCTTTTTTCCATTTAGATGTTTAGTTTTAAGTGGCACTGAGTTTAGCATTACGTATTCAACAAACATTTATTGGTTTTGTGAAAACTGCAATTCTCGGCATATTTTCTTCAATTAGATCAACCATAAACACATGTTATGTGGGTGTGTAGTTATTTGGTTCATTTGTAAACATAGGTAATAAAATGTCTGTATTGCAATACCTCTGTGTGCAGAGTATTCATGTTATTTCTTCCACTGGAGTTTGCTCATTAATCATGGTGACAGCTGATACTTTTTTCACTGACATGAGACATACAATTGTTAAAAAATTTGTTAGAAAGCTTAATATTGTCATTTATGATATCTGCAAAATAGAGAGAACCTTCATGGGAAAACTAATATGACAAATATTGATACCAGTGGTAGATGTCTTCTGTCTCACAAGTAGAGACCTCTTTGAGAGGCACTAAGGTGTTAAATGTGAAGACAACCGACTTTTAAATGCAAAATGCATGTGTACGCAAGAAATTCTTCACATATAAACTCAAAATTATTTAAATTACACTAGATATCCTAAAGGGTGTGAAGGAGCAACAGTTCTATTCTAAATAGGATAACATATGCATACAGACACGTAATAATTAATTTAACTAAATATATCATGTCTTAGGAAAAAACAGTTAGAATCAAAGTATCAAAGTATCAGCTGACATCTGAAGAGAGGGGTGAGGCTGTAAACTGTGATCTGGTAAGGACATACCACTCTTGTGAAACAGTGATAAAAACCATATCTGAAAACAGATAAAACTTCGGAGTTCCCCAGCTAGACAGCAGAAAACAACCATAAAGGATAAACTCTCAGATTAACTGAGTTTAGATTTCACTTTGCCAGGATCCTCTATATTAAATATTAACTGCGCCACAAAAAGAAGAATGATAAAACATTTGGACCTGGTGATGTCTTCCAGTGACCTGAAGTGGATGAATACCAAGAAAAGTTTATGAAAAAAGCTCATTGACTCTAAGAGAACAAAAATAAACTGTCAAAGGAAGCTTCTGGGTCAAATTTGGAAAAGTCCTGATTTCTGTATGAGAAGTGGAGAAAGAAAAACAAAAGTAACCTCTTCTCTTTTTCAGTCAGGCTCTTGTCACAGGTAGACTTGGCCACTCTAGATAGACTTCAGCCTTCCCAGGCTGCTTCTATGCTAGCGTGACTACGTATTTGGGATCAAAATCAATTTCCTTGGACACTTATAACTAAATTCAAACTGTTAACAACTCTCCAGCTAATATTTCCTTTATTTTAAATGTATCTTGAGGTGTTGCCCTATGGGGACTATCAGGAATGCCTAGGAAATTTAGTACCAGGTTATCCTGTACTTTCCATCTTCAAAAGTGCCACCAGGAAGTTTCTCCTCTTAGAGAAAACACTATTTTAATGAATCATGACCACAGGAGGAGGGAAAGTGCCTGTTAAAGGAGCCAAGAACCCCATAATATGCACACTCAGAAAACTCAGAAATTGTGAGAGTGTGAGCTTTAATGATCTGGCAAGTAAATTGTTTAATTGTTATCAATTTCCTTTAGTTAAGACAATAGAAAGTCCCTTTGTGGATACTACCTTTAATTTCTTGTTTTCTTGCAAAGAAGATTCATGTGTGTAAAGAGAGCTTTGGCAAGAAGCTAAGGAGACACACATTTCCTGTAAGTATCATCTTACAGGATAATGTATTATCTAACTGACGTTGCTAAAAGACTCAGAGTAGAATTTTGTCCTTGAATATATAAGCAAGCCACTGCTGTTTACTTTAATGGGAGATATGTGCCATATTCCAGTGATCAACCTTGGCACTTGCAGAGAACTCCAGCTAGGAAACCAAATGCTTATTTCATAGATATGCTGCACTTGCTATTGTTGGAGAGATGTAAACACCAGCAGACCATACAGGCTCTTTCCATTTTGCTTATTTTAGAGGTATAACCAGCTTATGACATGCTTGAAGAAACCTCACCTCCTGTATTAAACTGAGCATCAGTTCTTACACCAAAAACTCCGTGAATATCCCATCATCATTTTTTCTTTCAGGATGATACACTGACTTTCAGAACAAGGTTTTTAGATTCCTAGCACAAAATTCAGATGCACCATGTTCTTCAAACATGAAACTACAGGGAGAAGAATCAAATGGAAGGCTTGTGAAAGTCTCGGAAATTAGTTCTGGATTAATCTTAGGGGTTTTTTTGTGAAAGCCCAAGGTATCACCCTTGGCTATTTGTTTTATCATTAAAATTCTGGCTCCATTCATTCCTCTTTATTTCATATTGGTTTAAAATACCTAAAACATTTTTTTGTTGTTTTATCAAATTCCACAGTCCATCAAGTCACTATATTAATTTGTCATAGGACATAGAATATGTATGGTCATGTGGGAAGAGACTGGAGAGTAGGTACAACCAATTCATTTTTGAAGGAGAAAGGCTTCATTCCCTGGAGATAGCATAGCAGGTATTTTGCAAGTGGAGGCATACTATTACTTAAATCCTCAAATACTTTTGTCTATTGTCTTCAAAAGTAGAACATGCATTAGCCCATATTAATTCAACCTCACTGTGACCCACAGCGACATATCACTGTCCTTAATCTTTATAAATGGCTTTTGCACTCTGCACCATCAAAAAACTTTCTTTTTGCTGATCAATACAAAGTGTATTTGAAAAGAGCATTATCTGCCTTTGAAAGAGCCTTCTGCACAATCAATGGTCTTCAGAAGCAGATGCTGATCAAGCAAGCATAGGCAACATTGTAGAAAGCTAGTAAATATTGATCCCAATTCAGAAAAGGAAATTGCCTTGTAGTTGCAGTGTCTGACTTCATTTAGCTCATAAGTTTACTAAAGGTCTGATTGGCTGATCTGGTAAACACTATAGTGCATCATCACTGATCTCTGTGCTTGTACGAACAACATGCCAGTTTTCCATGGTCACATTGTGAGATAAAACTACAGTTAAAAACTGTTTCAAAAATGCTGATTTTTGTTGTAGAAAAACATGAGTAATACTAATTGTTCACATGATTTCATAGTGGATTGAAGCAAGCAATACAAAAGCTCTGACACTGACATATTTTATGAATTTGTACTCCTTAATTAAAAAAAACCAAAATATAATAATGTTTGGTCATTTTTATATACCAGAGAACCACCTGAACTCAATTGCTTTGACAATGTTAAACACTCAATTAATTTCTTTGCTTCCTAGGATTTTATTAATAGAACCTGGCATTTCTGAGAGCAGAAAAAGCATTTCATGGTAGGCCTAGATCCAGCCAGCACTACTCCACCAGTGTTGAGAGAAGGAAAGTTGCAAGGGAACCTCAGCAGATGATCTAAAGTTCCATGCAATACATTACAATAAAACTTGAATTATTCTAGATTTATGATGTTGTTTATAACAGAAATCTTGTTTAGTACTTCCAAATTGTGAGAGTCACATAATTAGCTGTCAGAAAAGTGCACTGATCGTCATTCTGCAAAAGATATTTTAGCTTACAGCACCATATAAATCACAGCAGGTGACGGTCATACCCTGTGTCACTGAAGTCAATAGGACTTAATTGATATTCAGCGGCCTATCTGAGCATTCCTTCAGATTATTGTAGGAAAGGTTGTCCCTCACAAATACAGGGCAAAAATACACTAATTGCAGGTCTAAGATTCAAAAGGAAATACACTAGTAGAGGTTCCACAAATATGTGATCAGCCCATTATTCCAGTCAGCTTGCTAGCTCTGGAACAAGAACCAACCCCAAATTCTCAGCAGTCACAGGATGGACCACTTATCTTTGAGCCAGACACAATGCTGGGCAATAAGTGACACAACAATACCATGACACCATAAGCATTATGTGTCAAATAGATATTCTTCATCATGGCTCCTTGCTGGAAAATCGGGATGGGACTGATGAAGCCTACGAGCAACACAGATACTCAAAAATTTACTCAGAAGAGTAAGGATGAGAAAGGCAACGGCCATTGTTCCGGCCCAACCTGAGGCTAGGTGAATTCACTGGCCCTCACTGGCAAATCATCTTTATAAAAAGGCCCAAATGGACCTTTCAAAGAACATGTGTCTTCTATTAAACAGGAAAAATAAATTCAAAGACTACCTCCTGTATCAAAGAAATTTATGATACAATATTTTACTCTTTTTATTTTTTAACAGATTTACAGATATTAGTTACTAAATAACTGCAAAGTACTTTCATTTGTACTGTCAAATATATATGTCAATACATGGATAAAAATAACTTTTAGATTTTAATTAGTTTTAAGAACTTAAGAAAGGCAGAAGTAAAATTCAAGACATACTTTGACCCCACTTTCAACCTATCACAGTTGAAAGTAATAAAAGTAATAATAATAAAAAATTCATACTCTTCAAATCTAACTCTTGAACAACTTAGAGCCAAATTTCCTAGACTGAGAGCCTAATTTTCCACACAAATACAGCAATTAGACATGAAACTGCTCATGTACCATAATGTTGTCACAGTGTGGTATTTGGTCTATATCAGGAGGTAAATCAGGGAGCTATTGTGCGGTTGTACAGCCACTATATATTTGGAGGGTGGGAAGAGTAGTTTGGGCCGTCCAGATCACAGCTGAACAATGGATCTGAAATAGGGTTGTTTCTAGTATATATGTGGAGGACAAAATATGACAGACAATATTTTTCACTGTCAGTTTGTGGGCTGTTAAGAAAGTGCTTGGTTTGGGTTGACAAGCCATATGTGATAAATGGTGCATAGTTTTGTAGGACAGTATTTTCTCAGCAAGAGGTGAAGGCTTGTCTTATTTTAGACATTAAGTAGAATGACTTTGTTTTTACAGAATGGTGGTCTGATGCCAAGGACTATGGGAGGAGTTGTGAAATTCCACATACATATATCCACCATAATGATGTCAACCACTTTTTAGCATTATTAACATTATTTTGCAATAATGCTCAGAACCCTTATTGGAATGAAGACCACAGCATGGGCTACATTTGTTCCTGTTCAGCACAAACACATAATGAAATTGGGTTGTTTGCTTACTGGAAAAGGCTATTGTTGCATCCTTGCTGCTGACTCAATATATTGCAAATATTTTACCAGAGAAAGTCCCATATAACTGCAGTTGCCAACTACACACTAACATACATGGCTTAATTTATGTCTCCTCTGGCACTGGTACTCATGACTTACACAATGCATGTGAAGGAGGCCCATCAGAGGGCTCTTAAACTATTTTAGAATACTAATCAGTCCCTACACACTACAGCTTTTATGCTGTTTACAGTAGGCTACAAAGGCAAAAGCAAGCTGCAAGTGCAAGCCTCAGTGAGGGCAGCAGCCTTTAGTCCTGTACCATTACCAGCAGCCAAAAAACGCAATTCTAAGGTAATTGCGTCCTTGCTAATCATCAAGTATATGACTACACAAATCCTTAAAATAATAGCTGTTAGTGAAAAACAATTCCTATTGCACGGAAACTACTGCTTCTCAGCAACACCCCATCTTTCTAAGCAGCATCATTCAGAAAACCCTTAGTGAGCTCAGCATACTCAGAAGAGCTTGCGTGCAGGTCAGAGAGCATCTCCACCACATCCCAGCCCCTGGCTGTGCCGGGCTGGAGGCACAGGGCCAGGATGTTAAATTGTCAGTCCTCTGAAACTGGAAAGAACAAGTAACAATGAAGGACACAGCAATACAAGAACAACGGAGAGGGAGACTGCATCAAATCTATGTATTGGGGTGGTGCTTAAAAGATCAGTCACAAACAACACAATTTGAATAAAGAGCAGCATGATAACACAAGGAAAAAGTGCCAGACCAAAAAAAAAAAAAAAAAAAAAAAAGCTAGGCAAAATTTTGTTATGCAATGTAATATGCCCATTTTAAGGATAACATCATGTCTGCAAGCTCCCAATTAAGAGTTCTATTTCTTTGGCCCTGGACAAAGGAAAAAAGTTAAGTTTAACACAGTAACTTTTTGCTTTAAACTGCGCAATGAAAGTTTGATCCCCTGACATAAACGACAAAATCCTCTAGGCTTTTGCAGCTTGGTGGAAACAGCCAAATCTGCATTCAACTTGTTTTTCACATTTCCATCATTGTGCAGAATGAAACCTTGCAGAGCCCAAGGGACATGTGTTTAGCTGCCATTCTGCAGCGCTTGTAGCATTTTAACTTCAAGCCTCTGGGAAAAAGCTGAATACCTATTACTATGGCTTTGGAGTTTAAATTGTTAGTTGATGTGTCCTGTTTATCAAATCCAAAAAGCAGTTTGTGCCTGAAAAATAGACCAGGGCCCTGCAAGCAGACAAGGGTTTTGGCTGGTTGTTTTTTTAAATAAAAGCCTAAAGAAGTGGCATTCAAAAGTAAGTAATCAAGTATTTGTCCCTCTTGTCTGCCTCTGAGTTATTTTACACTTAAATTGACTCATTGCTGACATTCTAAGTTTGGCAAGGTACAGTGCTCACCTATCTGACCTCGTGTATGAAATATGCTTATGAGAATAAAAAGGAGATGGGTTGACACTTTCTTCTTTCAGTGAGGTTTTTATTTCCATGTTTGGTCAATGCAAAACAAAACAAAACCAAACCAACAAAACCCCAAGCTTAGAACCCCTTTCCATACTCTCATATATATCTCATTGTACATAATCAAATGGAATCAGCATCTTGCAAATAGCAAGTACATTTCACTTTACAGCTATTAACAAGGAAATACATGTAAAACATTAAAGTGTATTTAATTTTATATGTTTTTGCAGACAAGTGTGTTTCTGTAGGCTTGGATGGGTGGGTTGTTGATTTTCATTAATACATATAATCTGCCATCCATTTATTGTATATGTTGTAAAAGAAATAATAGCTGAATTACAGTGCAAAGACAGTCAATATACTTTTTAAATCTAAAGAACAGCCTTCATAACTGAAAGGATTAACTTTTTTCCGTTTGTTTTAAAGCACTTCTTAAAAAGAAGTCTGTTGTTATGAATGAGTTTATGTTGGCCAGCTAGACTATTATCTGGGGAACAAATGTTTCCTTGTGAGCATGAGACAGCTTGCAACTTTTATGATAGTATTTCAAATAATGGAAAGTAATAGTAAAATTGCTGCAATAAACTAAAAGAAAATCTTGATAGGCAAGTCTGTTATGCAATATGTATTCCCCTCGCTGCTCCTTCACTGGTGCCAAAAGCATGTCACTCAGGTAATTTGTTTTAGACCCTTAACAAGACTTAGAAGCAATTATTATGAAACACTGACACAACAGATCTCACCAACAATTGAAGTTTGACAGCTTGTGAGAAAAGTCTCATGTTTATGTCATTGGAGAGGTGATCCTTGTATGACCTCCTTTTTCACTGCTGTGAATGATAAACTATCGCTTTCCAGTGGTTCACTATAGCTGAAGGCCCAGTGTACTGTACTTGTAAAGGAAATTTTCAGTTGGTTCTCTGAATCAAATAAAGCTGGAAACTCCTTTGGTCCCTTTGACTGATCCAGTTTAGGCTTTATGATATGCTCTGACTGTGTAAGGAGCTAAAAACCTAAATATATCCACACCGTGCACTTTGTAAAGGACTGTAGAACAAACATCAATAGAAATATATGTGCAGGGCTAACAACACATACACTTATTGATTGAAAATAGCTTCAAATTTACTTTTCTAGGCAAACTGAAACTACTTGCACGTGAGAGAGGGAGAGAAAGGACATGTTAATATCTATTGCAATATATTTATTTGCCTTGTTTCAGAGTAGAGGTTGGAGGGATTATTTGATGGTTTATGTTCATTCCAGCATTTGCAAGCATCCAAATGAAGTATGCTTAATCCACATTTCAAAGGAAAGTGGAAGATGATGTGGAAGGACTACAGGCCTACATATTCATGCCGCAAGTGTTCCTCAAAACTCACTTGAATCGGTTGAAATTCTCATGAAGCAGTGGAGTAGAAATAATCTTCAGGCAATGAATTTAGAGATCCCTGCACTCCTGCACTTAGTTTGGACAGGATAAGACAAAACCTGTACTTCTTGTTTTGCTGTCAGGTAGCTTTCTTATTGAAGATAATTTTCAAAACAACCCAAAAAACCAACCACCAAACCCACAAATCAATACCACACTCCCCCCAAACAAACAAACAAAAACCTCTCCAACTTTCTGACTGTTTTATTTATTTGTGTACTCACATCTTGGATTCTTGGTGTGGGCCTTACAAAAGCAGTATGCACAGCTTCCATGGTGTACAGCTTGGCTCCTTGTTATATTTTGTGCTGTGCCCAATGTGAACCTCATGAGACATTCTCTCCTACCTAATATTAAGTCACACATTGGCCAAACTGCAAGTCTTCCAAAAAGAATGCTTTATTTTACAATTTTGATCACTGTGTATCTTAAACATATGCAAGTAAGAGTGTACATCTTTGTCTAATGATTCCAGAAAGAGTAAGATTTGACACGCATTTGTTTTAGGTTACAAAGTGATTTAAAGGACTTCAGATTAAAATATCTTTCCTCTCATTTGTGTATTCTGACTCTTTATTTGCATTGCTTGCACAATAGCAGAAAAACTTGAGAATAAAAACTGTTCCACTTTAATTAGTATATTATGTAGCTGACAATTTATCATGGGTGTTACATAATTGGTACTTTCACAACATCAATCTAACCCATGTTCAGCAGCTTTAATAATAGTTTCTAATCTCAAACAAAAGTATTTTTGTTTTCATCCAGATTTTTATTCCCTATTACTGAAAGGAGAACATGGCAAGAACTTTTAGCAAACACAGTCACATTTAACTACTACCACGGGAAATCAAAATATGACCAGGCCCGGCTGATACCAGGGCACCAGTTATAACATGACAGAACTTTTTTATAACCCAATGTTTAAACTCTATTTATTTTCCCTTTTGTTTAGGATTGCACATCAGAACACAGTTTAATTGCAATCTACACAGAAACCAGCTGTGATCATATCTAGGACCTTTCAGTAGTAACATATCAGCATAAATAAATATGAATGGCCACATTTTTGTTCTAAATATTAGCTGAAGCTAGTTGCAGGAGGCAGAACCTTATCCTGGACATATACAATGAGATTACATTAATATATTAATTGTATAAAAGTTGCAGCTGGTAGGTAAGGTTAAGAATCCTGTGATTATGGAACATATTGACTGCATTTCACAACATCTTTAAAATGTGCTTAATCTAACATGAGTTAGATTATATCCCAACTGAGAGGAAACCCAACAAACACACCACTCTCAGGTCCTCTCTGCCAGACCTTAGGAGAGCTTGGCCTGCAGTACAGTCAGATAGAGTCTGGACTCTAGGAGGTGAGATGGAGCAAGAAAGTACATGAAGGACTTCACATATGTTCCAGAAATTCATTGGTATCCTCTGATCTTGTTGTTCTGGACATTCAGTCATGGTTTTAAATCAAAGTGTAATTCTGTGATACTTATCTCTTGGAACAATATGGTTACAGTGTGCCTAATGCAATCTTGTTCACCCTGGAAAACTAAACACACATGCGGACTATACACCCCACACTCCAACACAAGTCTTACTAAACTTTGGGCCATCTGCTAACCAGAGAGGCCTGAACTTTTGGAATTACGTTCTGTTCCTCCTTTTGTTTATGTTTATATGTATACAAAGCCCTGCTAATTGTGTCAGAGAAGAAAGGGTAAAATCAAAAGTAAACTCGGCTTGAATAACGGTTATCTAATAATCTGGGAAGTAATAGTGTGTGCCTTCTGCATCAGGAAGTTTCCAAGTCTTTGACTTTCCAAGACTTTCCAAGAGTTGACAGAATGGCAAATTGGTTCAAACTACCATAATTTTCACAAAAATACATACTGTACTTTAGTGACAGCCTGGCACACTGCAGTACGATGTTGAAATAATAAAACCAGTGTCAGGAATATGAATACCTTGCCCTGCAATTATTTTAGTCTTTTAAGATACTAGTGCAGTTTTACCAGTGAATTCCTTGTTGGGAATGTAGCCTTCTGCTAATGTGGGGTCTTGTCTCTATTACAACAGTTTAAGGTCTCAAAGGTCTGTAACAGAGACTCTTCCTCAGTCTCAAAAAAAGCTTCAAACACAGCTCTTGGGATATCCCCAACAATACTGGCATACATATCCATAACTATGTTGCTAAATGGGACTGAACATGATTCTTCAGGTCCAAGTAACTAAAATGTTAAAATCTTCAAGTCCATACAGGCATGATCCCTCCACATTTCTGCTCACACCCCATGATGAATCTCTGATCAGTGCCCCTCCATGCATCTGCTCCCCTCCTCCCACTATTATTTATCTTTATTTTATTTATTGCCATTGAAACTGGCAATCTCAAGGATATGAGGTGTTTAACGTCTTGCTCATTACTGCAAAACAAATGCAGGTTTGTGTGAATCACCGTCATTAGCAGAAACGAGAGCACTCCTAATTGCAAACAATTACTCAACAAGTGTTGCTCTTCCCCAAGAAACCTATTAAATGCTCACAGTGGAGCACCCGGCAGCCTTCTGAGACTTCAGTTTCCTATGCAAATGGGGACTTTGCCATGGAATTTGGTGACTTTTATTCAGTTGTTTTAGATAGGTGGGTAGGACGCAATTAAATGTTTCTAGAAAGAATGCCCATGAATGGCACAACTTGTCAGACTTACCGGCATTCTTATCCCACTTATTCCAAGTGGTTTTATGTCTAGTTGGTTGGAGGTGTGTAGGTTTTGTTTTCTTTATTTTGGAGTTGGTTGTTTGGTGTTTTTTTGGGTGGCTGGGTTTTTAACAACAACAAAACAAACAAAAAAAAAAACCCAGCAATCACCCTTCTGGTTGTAAAGGTCTGTCTCCAGAAATGATAACATTGACATGTCCTAGCCATTATGCCTTACAGACAAAACCAGCATCTTTTGTCTTCCACGGGAATTAGCAATCACATCTTTTGTCAATAATTGAAACTAAACCAGCCTAGGTTTCTGTGCAATTTACGATTGCCTCCTTGATCCTAGGTATTTCACATCTGGAAAACAGCATCGTAGTATCACACCTAAAAAACAACAAGTTATGTTATCTATTTTTGTAACCCCCTAAGGATACAAGTCATAACAGAAGATTTTCACCCTCAAGGTTACAGCAACAGTTGTATTCTTGTGCAGCACCTAAACCAGGTGGTGGTGCTGGACACAGCAAAGCTTCTGCCATTTAGGAGTTAATGTAGTTGGTGTGTGTGTATGTATGTGTGCATGCACTAATTATAGATCACAGCATGCACTAGGACGCTAAGGAAGTTCAAAGAGAATATTAGATCCCTGACTCCAGCAGATGCACAGCTCTGGGGTATAAGAAAAAATGTGTGAGCAAATCACACAAGCTTCCTGAGCAGCTAGAAACAAACCTGGAACCCTGCAGGCTATTGTTGGATTTGTAAAATTGACAATAGCCTCCGCAACTTGTAATTTAGTCTTGTTTTTCATTACTATTAAGATTATTGTTTCAGTTTACTGAGCTCATGAAAATGTAAGTAGAGAAGAATGCAGGGATTCTCTGCCAGTATTTATGCTATAAAATATTAACCTGTTGACGCCTTGCATTAAAATGGATTCATTTTTAGAGAGAGCGTAATAGTTCTATCATCTTTATGTAAGCATTATACACTATTCTGAAGTGCCTTGAAACTGCTCCTTGAGTTCTGCATTTCTAAACTCAGTTTATACAATATTTAGAATACATTTAACACACACAACCCTTGTTGTTTGAAGACAACCAGATCAGGCCCTAGAGCTGGTGTCTGCGATGTTGCCTTACAGCTGTTTGGGCAGAGCAGGGCAGGACAGTTAAGGTTAGAAATACCCAGTGAAGAGCTCTCTCATTCCTCTATGTAAATGATAGATTTTAAGGCCAAAAGAATTTATTTTGCTAGAATTTATTTTGTTAATCTTAAAGAATCTCACACAATCAGTAAGGGGATAGAGAGCTTAATTCCCCAGCAGGGCATCCATTATTGGGCAAAACTGACCTGACTAATGACAAGCCTGCCTTTCATCTTGTTTTCACTGTAGGCAGCACAGTAGCTTGGAGAAACACATCTTCCAGGAACACATCCAGTCCTGAACTGAAGACACAATGAGAAGGAAAAGCCACCACTTTATTCCAATAATCTGTTTCAAGGGTTTCTCAGACCTACTGTGAAATTGTGCACTTGATTTCTCAGATGACTCTGCCTTGCTTCAGCCTCCAGCCATTGGTTCTAATTATGCCTCTCTCTACTAGATTAAAGAGCCTTTAGTATCCTACACTATCTCTCCTGACATTACTTTTACAGTGAGATCAAACCACCTCTGACATTCTTAATACAATAAGCAGAATGATCTTTAATGTTCTTGTAGTAAAATGTCTCCTCCTGGGCCTCACATAATCGCTGTGGGTCTTCTCTCCAATTTTGGGCACCCTTTAAGATGAGGATATTAGAACTGATTGCGTGGATATACCTATATATTTGTTCACTACTTCCCTATTAGCATATTCAAGGAGCATATTCTCAGGTTTTTGCCTCAGTTTTGCCATTCAAACACTCCACTGTCTGGATCAGTTGCTTCTCAGGATGCAACTTTCCATATTGCAGCTATACACTGTGCTCCTTGACATGTGATCCTATTTGTCACTGCCCCACATCCCACCCCCCATGGATACATCTTTTTCACTCATGTATCCAGACTTGATTACCTAGACCCAGCAGGGTTAAACTCTCTGTTAACCCGCATCAGACTTTTTCAGTTGCAGTTCTGTATGTAATTCCAGATCAAAGTCTTGAGCCTAGACCTGGAATCTTTTCTAGATACAGCTCACTCAACAACGAACTTCCACTGACATTTTTGGACTTTTGAAATCTCAGTAAGCTATATCCACACACACCGGGGAGGAGCACTGCCAAAATATGACATGTCCATATAATATGGCACAGCACCAAGCAAAACCTGTGTTACTGCAGATGTCCTATTGTGGCCCCTAGTCATCACTACCATGTGCAATACTGTCTGCAGTAGCACACGAAACACTCCTTGTTTTCCCACACAGCATTTCATTGAAGCTACTTCTCAAGTGGATGTGGCTGCCTATTCTCACAGAATCATAGAACCTTTAGGATTTGAAAGAACTTCTGGAGATCAACTAGTTCAACACCACTTCTCAAAGCTGGGTCAACTAAAGCAGAATACTGACCAGGTTCGTTTTTTAATATTTTCAAGGATGAGGATTTCCAGGACATTTCTAGGCAACCTGGTCAAGCGATCACCTTTAAAGTGACATTTTGTTCTCATTACATTTAATTTTCTGTGTTTTAGTTTGGGCCTATCACCTCTTAACTTCTAGTTGATACCACTGAGAAGAGTTTTAGTCCATTTTCTTTGCTCCTTTCTATCACACATTGGTAAGATTTGCTCCTGAACCCTCCCTTCTCTAGCCTAAGTGATCCCACCTCTCTCAGCCTCTCATATGTCAGGGACCACAATCTCTTCAGCATCTTTCCAACCCTTCATTGGCCTTTGTCCTGTATGTCCAAGTCTCCCTTTCACCGGACATCCTAGACTTGGACACACAATTCAGATGTGCTCTCAGCATGCCTGAGGAGAAGAATCACCATCTTGACCTGCTGGTGACGCTCTAACGCAGGACAGCTACTGCTGGCTGCCTTTGCCACAAGGGCACAGTGCTGGCTCACATTCCACTTGGTGTCCACCTGGAGCCCTGTGGCCTTTTCTGCAAAACTCCTTTCCAGTCAGTCAGATCCCAGCCTGTTCATGTGGGTGCCTGGAGTTTTGTTCCTTCCCAGGGAGGAGCTTGGCATTTATTTTCTTTCATGCATGTCTGGAAATTCCCACTGGCCCACTTCAGCAACCTCTCAAGATCTGACTTAATGGCAGTGCAGTCACCTGGTGTATCAATCACTTCTCATGTACAAATTTGCTGAGGGTACACTTCATCCCATCATCCTGATTATCAGTGACTATGTTGAACAGTACTAACTTTATTAGCAACCTCTGGATTAGAGAACTAGTGCTGAGACTCCAGCTGGACTTCCTGTGTGTGACCCCAACCCATCCACTGTCCTTTTATCTCACTGTTATGTATCAAGTTGTCAATGAGGAAGTCAGAGAAGGCAACACTGAAAGCCTCATAGCCACTGCTAACTGCCAAGTCAGTCATCTAATCACAGAAGGCTATCACATTCATCAAGCATGATTTCCCCTTCCTAAAGCCAGGCTGACTACTCCCAATCACATCTTGGCCTTCTTATGTCCAGAAATACTTTCCAGAATTATTTCTGCATTACATTGCACACAATCAGCAAAGCTGACTGGTCTGTGGTTCTCTAGAACTTCCTTCTTGCCATTCCTGAAGATAAGGATGGCATTTGCTTTCTTTCAGTTGTCAGGAAACTCCCCAAAGGCCTACAGACTTTCAAAGATAATCAAGAGCAGCCTCATGATGACATCAGACAGCTCCCTCAGCATTTGTGGATGTGTCCCATTAGGTCCTACAGGTTTGTTTTTTATTTAGTGTACTTAAGTTGATCCTTCACAAAGGTTAAGGTTTTCTTTCTCCAGACTCTCCCCAGTGTCCTCAGGGACCTGGGATTCCTGAAGGCTAATTTTACCAGTAAAGGAGTGAGGCAAGAATGGTAGTCAGTACCTCAATCTTCTCCATGCCCTTGACTACAAAGATCACTGGAAGAAACAGCTACAACCCTCATAAGGAGCAGAAGCTTGGTGTCTCTTTTTCCTTCTTGATTCACCAACCAACCAAAGACTTTAGTAATAACTGCCTAACATACTATAAATTATGGCAAAATAGAGAAAAGAATTTGTAATTTAAAATGGCAAGTATTATTTTAGTTCTTCTGAAATGAAGATAGTCTGGAATGTTCTTAAAATGTACGGAAAATGAAAATGGGGAACAGCAGAAAAAAACAGAGCAGAACTAGGTAAACAAATTACAGTATTTGGGATACAACAGTCTACATTAGAAACCATCCCTAAGCTGTGATATCATCAGCAGACTAGCTGCATGGCCATGCTAACATAAACATTTTTTAAATTAAATATACAATAGAAATATAAAATAGTGGTTTGTATTCCTTTTCTTGAATTATTAACACAAGTAGACCCTTATATGAAAACATGATGGATTCGAGTCTTAGAAACTAAAGCAATTTTGAGTAACCCATACTGAAAATGCTGGAATCACAAAAGGAGCATCAGAACCACCACACTGATAAGGCATTTAATAAGAAATATTTTCTCCAACTAAGAGCAGTAGTGGGCACTTTGCAGAAGTTAAAAAAGGGTGGACAGTTTCTAACATGAACGGACTAATGTTTCTTGAGTGCATTCACCATTTTTTATATTCTCTGGTTAGAGAGTCAGTAACGTCCTTTTTTGTGTATGTGGTTTAAATCTGCTTTATGATAACTTCTCTGGGTGTCCTGAAAACATTGTACTGAAATGCTGAAATCTACTTCCTATCCAACCTTCTCCCAATTACTCACAATATAATTAATACTTACCACAATCCATTTTAGCTACCTCCCCTTGAAGCTGAAAGGAATAGTGTCTACGTACAGGTAAGTTGCTCCATTCCCCTGACAAAGGCTCCCCGTCTCTACTACAGAGACCAAATGCAAAACTTAAAATGAAGACATTCTCATGGACAAGATGCACATCCTGATTTCTATTGCATAATCTAAGCAAAATGAAACAAAACCACATTTTCAACATGGGTTCAGGTGTATTCAACTTTTTCAATTTTGTCTTCTGTCTTTTTGCCTTGAGTTATTAATTTTTCAAATAAATTAGTCTGTTTGACTGTGTTCCCCAATATCCTGGCACACACATACAGTTGCTGGGAGAAGGGCATTGTTTTTTTAAGTCCACCTAAAAATGTAACGTCTGGCTCTAATTCACTATTCTCCCATGAAGGCCATGGGGAGGATTACATTTCTTTCTTCCCTATTCCCTCTTTCCTAGCTAATGTCTGCTGCTGTCACACACTGCTGATAGTAGCAGAGCGAGATGGGTAAACCAGATCAAAGAGAAATGTCAGCTCCAATTTTTGTCCATAGGATTGCAAAGTAACAAGGAGTTAAACAGAGTCATGCCATTTTTCAGCATTTACATTTCATAGCTGGTACTTTTTTGCCACGCATCTCACATTTAACAGCTTTCTAGTAAGTAAAAACCAAATTTCTTACCCTCCATAGTGTCATTGAGTTCAAAAAGGTCTTAAAAAAGGTAGCACAAGGCTGAATTTGGCTCTGTGCTTCAGAACTGACAACCTGATGTAGCAGCCTGCAGCAGCAACACACATAGGAAGAATTTTTTTCCCTCTGTGGATTGGTATTGCAATCCTTGACTCAGCCTTTGCACAGATTTTCTCTGGAAATCAAATGGGAATTTACTGTATGGAACCAATGCAGAATATGCAGCTGCGATTTTCAGGTTAGATAACTGAATATAATCAAAGACAGGAGTTTTGCCTTTCCCTACAGCCAAATCTGCATTCTGCGACAGAAAGGCTGTCTTAGTTGCAAAATACATTGTAAAAAGCAGAATCTATCATCACAGCATTAAAAATGTTACTTGATATTCACACACTAAATAACTTCAAAAGGACCAGTAAAGAAATAAAAACAACCTCATCACCTACAGTATTTAATGGCAGTGGTACTCGACCTATGGAATTCGTTCTTCAGAGGCCTATACAGAGCTTTTATCATGGGTCTGAGTGAGAAATCGTATGACATGCTGGCTCAGTTCTGTTTCTTTTCAGCGATTCTGCAAACTTGTTGGATGATATCTTTCACCATTTGCTTCCATTTATGTATGTAAAGTTTCTTTTTTCCTCCTTGTAAAAACATACAACCTATGCAAGCAGTTACTTTGCCCTAAGACACAAATTGCAGAGTGCCTTCAGGATTTCCTTAACTGTTTTTGATGAATGCATTCATTCATAATTTTTAATAAAATGGTCACACGCGTTTTTGTATTTTTGACTTGTGTGCCTCTTGTGATTTTAAATGGCTCTTCGATTGTTAAAGGTCGAGTGCCATTGCTCTAAGGGGCATATTTTCATTGCACTGCACGAAGAGTTATGCACGTCAATCTTTAATCAAGATGAAAAGTCTCCTCCTAATGCTTTCTGCTGACAAGCTCAATGCACAGAAAAAGAAAACTTACAACAGAATAGAAGTTGCAAGTTTAAAAAAAAATCTATTTGGGTATGTTTTCATCTAGTAAATCATTAATAACTTCATGATTCATTCTGAATTATTTTATTCTCTGAAACCAATGTCATTAACATGAGTAGTTCCTAGAGAAAAGCCTGTTGTTGCCTTGTCAAAAAATAGTTTTATCATGAGGCAACTGCTTTTAATAAATAAGATTAGAATGTACTTTATGGCAGCTTCTGAGGAAAAATTACAAATGAAATTATGCACATGGGGATCAATTCTAACTTCCAGGAAAAAAAAAAGAAACAACTACAGATAAAATTCTGGGATGTAATAAAATCCATGCATTTGAAAGCAGCATTTCTCCCACGCAAAACCAATAAAGAAACCGACTCTTGATCTCACTGAGACTATGGCTATATATGCTAATGAACAGAGCATCCCATGGAACTGTCACAGGTAGCATTTGTACATGCAAAAGCCATAATTCTTACTGCAGCAGTCCTGTTGATTCAAACAGACAGACCCGAGAACTCCATTTTTTCTTTTCATGTTTCGCCTTGTCCTCATGTCTATAAATCGATCAAATTTCTTATTTACCTAGGAAGGGGAAAAAAAATTCTGTAATGGATATGCAATCAAGAAGAAAAAAAAATTAAATTCCAGTGGTTTTGCTCAGTTTTGAAAACCCAAAGAAACAGAGTATATAGCAATTTTTTAAAAATTTGACTGATTTGATGAATGTTTTTTATACAAATGACCACAGAAAAACATTTAAAATTTGTTTCCTAGTGTATGAACATATGCTAGATTAAAACAGATGGGGCTTTTTGAAAGTATTTATAAGAAAAAAACACAGGAAGTTTCTGGAGAAGAACAATAAGAAAAAATGTGCTGAAGTACAGGGGGAAATTTATTTGGACTATTCACCTAGATTTTGGTCAGATCAGGTTTGTGAAATTCCATTTTCTGTGAGAAAGATAAAAGAACATTTGATGCAAAAGTTTCTGAGGCCTCTTTTAATGTTAAAGTAAGATCCCCCTTGTTCTGATAGCAGAAATTGTGTTATTTTTTGTACTTAATTTTTCAACAGGAATCTTGGAAAAACTGAAGGTAGTACAGATTTGCAGAGATGACTCTTCCAGCTTTGCCGACTTACTTGTGGCAGGTTTTCTGAATTCATCATTTTGTTCTGGAATAAAGGCACTAATAACAGTGAGGAGAAATTAACTGGGTTTTTTTGTTTGTTTTTTTACCTTTTTCCAAATAGAGTGGATTGATACACATTATGAAATTCACTTACATCAGAGAAAGAATTACACTTTAGAGCATAGCAAATATTAAACTTAGCACAGTGCAAACAATCTTTTTTTAGACTGAAAATATTTAAGAAAATTAATATTCCATCACAAGAGTATCAGTTTTGTTAAGTATGTTTAATTGGTGAGGTCTTCTTTATATAATGTTTCTTAGCCTTCTTCCTAAGCATTTGATATTGTATCATGAAATACAAGTATTGAATTAATTTTCTCCCCTGATGCTTTTGCACTTCTGTGGGAACTAAATGATTTTTTCAAGTGCCTCACACAGCTTCCGTTGGCTTTAGTTCCCTTTAAACGTTGCCAACTCAGGCTGCACAGATTTGGATCTTCCCTTTTGTACCTGTTATTTTCAGGCTTAACCCTAATTTCAGTGTTACAAAATTCCGAGCTGCAAATAATCAGTTCATACTTTTAACTGCAGAGGAGCTCTGTTAATCCTTTGAGAGCCACATCTTTACGTGCCCAAACACTTCTTCAATACTTTATTTCCTGTTGTCAAGTTGTGATACCCAACGCACAAAACATGCATGCAAGAACAAGCAATAAATACCAGTTTGCTAAAATTCTCCCCCTCTCCCTCTGGTGAGAAATGCATGTGTCCCGATTGGATGTACATGTGTTTTCCCATGTGAGAATCCCCTCTCTAACAACAAACAATCCATGTTTGTCACTGCCATTGAACTGACTAATCCAGGCAGTATAGAAGGAGACTTATATATCACAAAACAATGGGGCTAATTTGAGTGACAATCACTTAAGCAGAGCGGGCTCCTCAGCGGCATAAGGCAGCACGAGGTTCCAAACTGAAATGTACCATTGCTTAAAAAACACAGGAATAGCAATGGTAATACACTCGGGGAGGGCGGGGGGGGGGTGGGGGGGAGGAAGAAAAAAAAAAGGGATGGACATCTTTCATAGGATTGCCCATGATAAGAGAAAATACTAACTAGAATTATAACTACAAACAAAATCATCAACAGTGCTTTCTTATTTTAT
Organism: Acanthiza pusilla; assembly: GCA_036630365.1. Taxonomy (NCBI): domain Eukaryota; kingdom Metazoa; phylum Chordata; class Aves; order Passeriformes; family Acanthizidae; genus Acanthiza; species Acanthiza pusilla. Next base: position 34,815,396 of record JAXCHO010000034.1, read on the forward strand.
ATATATATCGATGCATGTACACACACACTTTTTTTTTCTGGTTTTTTGGTTTTTTGGTTTTTTGTTTTTTTATTTCCCCCCCCCCCCGTATGGTCAACACACCCTTGGACTACTTTTTCCTGGGGAAGAAACTATTTTTTCGCTCCTTTCCGGGGCAGACGCCTCTTTCCCACACCCCACCGAAGCGACCCTCGCCGTGCTCCTGCGGCGGGCGGGGGTTCGGGGCGGACAGAGCCCGCGGGGGTGAACAGCGGCTCGCTCCCCTTTGGCGGTCTCATTTACCAGGAGCGCGGCTGACTCCGGCCAGAGCCCTTCCAGCGCGGTGCCCGCTGCCAGGGCCGGGCTCGGGGCTCGCCGGGCCCGGCGGGGCGGTGCAGGCCGGCTCCGGGCGGGGGCTGCCTGAGGGGACGGCGCGGCTTCAGTGGAGCTCTTGCACCCCCTACAGGCCGCCCGCGGTGCGGCGGGCCGGGCTCGGCCATGGCGGCGCGGCAGCACCCGCGGGCCCTGCGGGGAGAGAAAAACCCACCCTTGAGGGGCATTTCCTCCAGCCTCTCTGTCGCCCGGAGCAGGCGCTGCGAGCTGTTACCCTCGTTCTAAATTGACTGCCGGACAGCGGAGGATTCTTGAGGAAGATGCGCACAGGGAAGAGAAACTTCTCCTGGGCGGCAGGGTGGCTCACAACTAAGCCGGTGATGACAGGAGCTAGGAAGTAACTAGGAGCAGGCCGTTTGCAGATTAATAAATAAAGAGATAAACAAATAAATAAAAACTGCCAGCTTCCAAGCCAATGTCAAGGAGAAAAAAAAAAAAGAAAAATACTTGTCGGCCTGACACAGGGCCTGTGTGGAAAAAAAACCAAAACAATTCAAGCTGGAAGATACCTGATTCCTAAATAGGCATCTTAGCAGAGCAGTGGTCATCCAAAGGATTGGGAGACTAGCAGAAGCAATTCCCATCCTCCTGGTGCATCCAAAATAAAATACAGATGGGGCATATTTGAAAAGACACCGAGTGTGCCATCCCAGGCTGAGCCAGCCATGACCTGTCCGTCCATGAGCCATGTCTCACGTACACACCAATGCCAGCGAGCAGGACAGACTCACTAGCTTTAACTCATCTCCAACAGAGCAGTCTCTTTGCAGGCATGCTAAAGCCATCTCACCTCTATAAAAATTGGGTTTGAACCATTTTGTAGCCCCAGCTGCACTGCATAAATTTTGTTTGATTCAATTACCTACAGTCAAGTTACTGGAGACTGACATAGAATAGAGAATTGCAGAGGAAAAAAAAAAAAAAATTAAAGAGGGAAATCCTCCAAAGGGAAAGTTCGCTGTGTGGGCCAGTTTCCATTTTCTAGGCAAGTGAGATTACAGGTGTTTAGTGTGGCCTTTCTGTTTTTGCTAATCCCATCCCATCCCTCATCTGAACAGCGGTGTTTCTACCATTTTTATCATATGTATATCCAATACATATGGGTTTACAATTCAGACCAGAATACTAATTTTATACAACCAGTTAAAATTAACATTACTTTGAAAGCTCAGAACAAATCATTGCTCCCATCTCTTCAAATCCATAGGTTTCCCGTCTATCAGGTTTAGCAGAACATGAAAGGAAACACATGTCTCCCTCATACTCACTTGTCTCCTGAGGTGGAGTGGCTTTTTGCTTCATGAAGATGTAGGGAGACTGAGAACCACCAGAACACCCTTCCTGCTAAGACAGCCGTAGGTGAGATCCACTACACTCCCAAAATTTGTTTTGACTGATACAAACTGAGCAGTGAGAAAAAAAATCAAAGTACCCTGTCTTCCCCTTACAATCACAAAGACTGGACTTCATGGAGCAATAGGTGGAGGCATTTTTTTTTTGACTAAATGGCTCTATATACTGGGGTTTTAGTTAAAGCAATAAATACCATCCGTCTTCTCATTAAAAAATTCGGGATTGAAAATACTACCATCTCTTATCCTTGGTTTACTGGTACACAAAAATGTATAAAGGATTCCTTCCCTCAATTACACCTCCTCAAGATAACATTTCCTAATTAACACCTTAATTAGCACTGAGAGGGTATGGCCTGTAGTTTATTGGATCTATTTAGCTCTCCAAGCAGCTGCATTGCTTTTAATCAGCACCGATATTTCCCAGAAAGCAGAAGCAACACTCCTGTTCTAAATATGCTGCAATATGTTTCATCATTTATCTCCCCATCCACCAAGGGGAATCCTGTGTAAAGGCATGCTTTATACCTAGGCTTTTGCTCTTCTCTCAATACCTGGAGTTTATGTTTTTTTCCTGACTGACAGTAAGAAATTAATCTCAACAGCAAAGGCTTGGGAAAGTGAAAAGACTCACCTCAGTTTTTCTTCCTACCCAAAGGTTGTAGGAACTTGGGGTATTCAGGTAATGATAGTGTGTTTACATGCTCAGGTGAAGACAAGATTTCTTCAGTAGCCTGATTTTAAAAAGAGTGAAAAAGCATCTACATTAGTTGTGCAAAAGCTTGTCTTTTCACTTTTGGTTATCTCCAATTTAAACTGAAGACATAACAATAATATTTTGGTGCTGCCTGTATGAGCAAGTTGGTGTTACAATTTGGCCTGACCACCACAGAAAACAGGAGGCAGCTACTCACAGCTAAGTGATTTCTGCTCTACCCTTGCAAAAGCATGATTTGCCTCTGTGCTGCTTCGTTTGACAGGCTATGCTAGTTCTTAAATTACAAGTGAAGCAGGATGCTGTTGGCGGGGTGGCCATTTTCAGCAGAACAAATTACAGTCTGCATCTGAAACACAGCTCTTCTGAAATCAACCATTTTCAATGGGAACAGAACCGAACTGTATTCCTGCTGATATTTCAATGTAATGACAGTCCCTAATTTTCCCAACCACTAGAACACTAAGCATGTGCCCTGGTAATTGCCTGCTTTTGCAGCCAAAAAATCCCACAAAGTCAGCACAAGATGTGCATATACAGCATCGAAGAGAGTAGCAAAGAGAGGAACCTGACAAGTGCTGAAAACAGTAAGAGCTTAAAAACACTAAAATAAATTTTAAAATGCTCAACATACTATCTTTTCCCGTGGCTTTCCCAGACAAAGTGGCTAGTAACTCACTTTCGATAAAGCACTGACAAGTGTTAAAATCTATCCAGTCATTTATGACAAAAGTTTAATTTATATTTTTATATTATATTTCAGTATCATTCTTCTTTCACTTTGACTTACACCACTTTCATTCAGTTAACAACTGTCCTGACCAAATCAGCGTAAATGACAGAAACCAGGTAACAATTTATAAGGTTGGGTTACTAATCCCATAGGAGTCTTACTTCAGCTGCCGTGCTGAGAAATTACCTCTCAATAGACCCACATCAGAAATACTGAAAATGTGACAGAAAACACCAAGCAAGAGGGCAGAAAAGAACATTTGAAAGGAACGTGTACTGCTAGGATTTCTGGAACTTTAATAGCTTTCCACCTCAATTTTGGCCATCGTGAACTCGAGCTAAGAGAAAAAATATATCTTTTTAATGAGTTTTACAACATGCAAGTTGCTTTATAACATATTACATAATGATGTAAGTGCCATAAAGAAGGTTGTGTGCTGCTCTGTAAAACGTATTAGATCATCAATATTTCTAGTTTCGTACTGAGGAATTAGAAATAATGATGAAGATTAGAGTTACAAGAATTAAAAAAATCCTTTGAATTGAACCATTCAGCCGTCCCCAGGGAAATACTAAGGAATTTGTAGGCTGCGAAAATAGGTAAGTTTATAGGTTCTCCTTAGGTGAAAGAAGTCATGTTAACATCATAAGTTTTATACAAACTTTCCATATGCTGTAGTACCCTCTCTGCTTACCCCCAGGTTTCATTCCCTTGCACCCTTATTGTGTAGCCCAGTTGGAAACAGATTTATTAAAAATGATCCATCAACTTTTACACAGAAGGAGGTCAAACATCTTTCAGTAGCGTGATTCAAAACAGGAATATCCATTTAATCCTCCTGCACATGACAGGCCAGGAGAGTTTACATCAGTAAGAACAGAGGCAAAGAAAGTTTGAAGAAGATTAATCCTTCCACTTAGTGCCATGTTTTCTTGAAGTTACCCCCACTCTGTCTCACAGCCCACTTCTGCAGATGTTCTGTATTCCCGGAGAGGAATGCAGACACCTGGAGATATCTTCCTTCCAAATTTTTTTTTTTCTTTTTTTTCCCTTTGCTCAGACATGTGTTTTCAACTTTTGAAATACCTGTACGATTGCTATGTACATTAGGCAATCAACAAGCTAGAAAAGAATCCTTACTGAATGGGTCTAGAAAGCACTCTCATATAGTTTTTTGACAGTTTGATTAGACTGGTTCAGTATTTAGCTACTTCTGAAAGGCCAGCATGGCAAATAAGTGCCCAAATGCAGCTTCAAATCTGACACTGAGCAAGCTAAATCATGCTGTCTGTCAATAAAACATAGATTTCTGAGTTCTTTTTTTTTTTTAATGGGACTTAGGTTTTAATGATATAATGCAAAACAAGACTGCGTCTAAAATGATTGAAAGTGAAAAGAGAGATTAATTAGCAACCTAAATGTAGTGATTTTCATCATGCACAACTCATTGTGCACCAACAACAATGACCACTGTAAGTCCACAAAAGAAATGCTGTCTATATCTAGGGTCCAGGGTCAGGAACTTTGGCAAAGATGTATTAAAAATGTGTCTACTTTTAAAGTTAGCAGTTTCTACCACAGAGATGTGTGTTCATTATGATACAATGAATGGGAGTTTGTGAAAGCATGTGAGGTATAACACAGCCTAATGAAATTATGTTTCAGTCTGCATTGTTTTCATTTAAAATAACTATGATTTCCACATTCCTAAGCTTTGTTTAGAGTGAGCAGGTAAATCAACATAAAACTTTTGAAATGCTGATTCATATGGAAACATGTGAAAAGAGGTCTGATGCTCTCAGCACTTATCAATGAACAAGTAACTGGATCTGGCATAGTAAGTTTTCCGATTTTGATTAAGGGCAAAATTGGCTTTTGCCATATTTGAAGCACTTTTTGTTGCAAGTCTATAATTTTTGTGACGCAAGATGCAAACAAACTGCAGTAGGTAGAGAAGTCTGACTGATGCTGCAGAAGCCGAGACATCTAAAATGATAGTTAAAGAAGACCTAAGAGGTACAAAGAAGGAAGAAATAAACATTAAGTTAGGAATCAGGAAAATAAATCTCTTTGCTTTCAGCAGGGAGTGCAGTCTCCAGGCTGGTATTAAGCTCAGAAAGATAAGGCTGTATTCCTCAGGCATAAAAATTAAAGGAAGTAGGAGAGCACTGAAATGGCTCTTTAATGTCTAGTGTGATTATAAATTTTGCACCTGGCTTCACAAATTTTCTTTCTATAGTTCTTTTGCCTAAATCAAATGCAATATAACAGCTACATACTGTACAAGCTTCAACTGTCTCATTTCAGAAGAGTCAGAAATTATATTATTTACAGTTTATTAGAACAGTGAAAATCAAATGGATCATTAGATACCTTGAGTGATTCTCTAGACAACAGCTGTTCCATACCTGTCTTGCTGTTCCCTCCCAAAGTGAAATAAATTCTTAGAATAAGTGCGTAAGTTCTTAGATGTGAAACAATGCTGACATTCAGATGATAAACCCTGTGCTGACTTCATTGACATTATCTTCGTTCATTTTGCTTTCTAATGAAAATTAAAATCAAGATCCCCTAACACACTAATATTTTGTCTTGCTACCAAGTAAATGATAAGCAATGTAGGTCAAGAGCAATGCATTATTAAAGTTGTCTGAAATGTCATTTTTCACTTCATGGCTGTAGCCACTTTTATGAGTGTACTTTCAGCCACTAAAATCCCAAGGATTTTTTTATGATATTGTGTTAACCATAGACGTACACTGAAGTTTTTGTCAAATCAAGCAATAGCTTGAGCAAGTTGGTGAGAGAACTGGGAGGTTCTTTCTGCTGTGAGCTTAGCCACAAGGTAATATTAAAACAGCTCCAAGTGTTCCCTGGCATTCTTCAGTGAGTTCAAAAATGCCTCATTATTTTCAGATATCTTAGGGTTTAATATTTTAATGTACTCTACTATTTTATTTAATTTTTTGTTACTATTTTTATTTCATTTTTTATATACTGCTACTATTTATTAGTAGGAAAAGAAAGATTTTTTGCTCTTTGGGCTCTACTGGCTGTACCGTCTGAACATTAGTTTACCAGGGCAGGAGCTTCAGACTTCTGCAGTACATCTAGATCCCTTCTTGTGGATTTTCCTTCCCACATTCAATAATTTTAACCCAGATACAGGTCTCATTAACAGAGTCCCAGAGTAAACTCAGCATGGCTAAAGTTATACAGTCATCATTTCAGTATGGAAATGACAGAAAAACCTCTGAGAACCCATCTGACAAATTATATTCATATAGTTCAGATGTGATTCATAGAATGGTCCTTGTTAGGGGTTCTTTCCTTAAGAGATTGCATTATGCATGGGATATGTTGCATACAAATAGATTTTTTTTTCTGTCTTGGGAGAGCCAGGAGATGAAATGTGACTCTAAGATTAATAAGATTAAGCCAGTCCTTCAAGTGAAATGATCACTGTTCTAGACAGGACACCTTCCACTTTGCCAGCTCCTAATGGCACTAAAGCAGGTGCTGAAAGAGTTGAACATTTCTGTCAGAGGTTACATATCCTGTAACAAAAGAGAAAGGAAATGCAAAGCAAAAAATCTAGACAGCAACGAATTTACAGTAATACTTTTAATAGCTAATCAATTAAGTTGTACACAGAAAAGATTTTCTGTTTTTAGAAAATTGGTTTGCCATCTGTGATATCATGCTGCGGAGGTTGGATGGCTTCCATCTCAGTAGAAGGGAAACCAATGTTCTTGGAGACAGGCTGGCTAGACTAGTCAGGAGGGCATCCAAAATGCAATATATGTACTTGGTGCTTTTAAAGGACCATTTAACAAACCTGAAAATAATTAAAAGACCTATCAGGCCACAGAAGGGAATCAAAGAGAAAAACATAAATGGCAGTTTGGAACTGTTTAACAGCATTTTATTGGGTGTCCAAAAACCACAGTTCCATACCTGACAGAAAAGGCTATGTGAATTTTAAAAAGAGCCTGGTTTAGTGGGGAAGGGAAGGCAGCTATAAAGAAAGGGAACTAAAAAATAATACAGAAACAAGATGAAAGTAAAGGGGAGGAGCAGTGGAGAGCAATGAATATAAAATAATAATTGCACAAAACTGAGAGAGAAGAAATGAGTAAAATAAAACTAAAAAAAAATACATTCTTGACTGAAAGAGCTAAGGTATAGACAGAAGACCTTGTCTGATAGTAGTTTAGGAATAAAGGGAAACCTAGTAAAGGAACAGAACCATTATCAGATGATAATTGGAGGTGTGTAAATATTAATACAGCAATGCACTGTGTTGTGAGGAGAAATAGGGTGAAGTATTAATCATCTCATGATCATGACATAATTCTGTCCCCATATTAAAGCAAGGAAATGTTGAAAGGTCACTAAAGTTGGGCATTTAAATATTTGCTTCAAATAATTTGAAAGCATTAATTTTTCTGTATTGTTACATTGCTTTTCAGTAATTCTTAAAATTACTGAAAGGCTAAAAGGTTTTCCTGAAGGCAAGAAGAAGGCCAGTGAGATACTGATATTTAAAAAGGGAAAATTGGATGATGTCAGTAACTGCAGGCCTGCTGTCATAATAACATTGGAAAAAAATGATGGGATGGCTGATAGGAGACTTAATGTACAAAGAATCAAAAGAGAGTAAAAAAACCTAGTCTCAGTCAATATGGGTGTATCAGAAATAGATCTTATCAAGGTAACTTAATATATTTTTAATAAGATTAGAAATTTGGTTGCTAAAGATAATCAAGTTGATATAGAGTACTGAGGTTTCAGTAAGGCATTCCATTTATTACAACACAACACTTTGATTAAGAAATGAGAGCAGTACAAAATCAACATGTAATATATTAAATTGATTAAAAACTGGCTAACCAGTAAGTCTCAAAAAGTGCTTCTAAGCAGAAATTGTCATTAGCCTGTGCTTCTAAATGGGGTCTAAAAAAAAATAGTTTTACACTTTATTCTATTTTGATCAATGATATAGAAGACAACTTTAAGTAGAGGCCCATAGAAGTTTGCAGGTGGCAGAAAAGCAGCAGGTATGGGAGATAATAAAGAGGACAAGTCACTGCTGCAAAACTATCTGGCTTGCTTGGCAACATAAGATCATTTTAATGTAGCAAGTTGTAAAAGCCTACATGTACTCACAAAGAATGAAGGACATATTTATGGTTGGGGGACTGTACTGTATAAAGTAGTGATGATGAAAAGGACTCCTGGGGTGAAGGCAAGGTCAATGGGAGATAATCAGCTGAACAAGAGTTCCCAGTATGATGCTGCACCAAGACGAACAAAAATTTGATAACACAGTGCTCTTTGATCTATCAGACAAAACTATAATAAGATCGAATGGCTAGAAGTTAAATCTTTTCAGGGTGAAAAAGGAAACATATTTTCAGTAGTGAAAGTATATATATCTTCTCTAATATATGCGATTTTAAAATAGTGCTTGGTGACTTACTTTTTATTTTATTCAATTTCCCCCTCCCCCCCCCAAAAAAAAACAAAACAGAAGAGCCAAGGGATTCATGCATGGCTTATGTTACACAGAAGACCATACAAATTCATCTCACTTGGTTAGTATTATTTCTGAATTTTATATGCACTTGGCTAATGCCTTCATTCACACTTTTAGTAATGGTGAAGTCACTGTCATTCTTTTCACGTAACTCCAAGTAATGCACCTCTGAATAACCATCACAGTTAATCAGAAATGCTACATTTTCAAACTTAGGTGGGGATTTCAAGCGTTATCAGTAGTTCTACAGGTGGCATTGTTCTAGCCATTCATTGTTGTATAAATCAAAAATAGAAAAATAATCGAGTTCATAAAAAATGTTAAGGCCTCTGTATTTTAGGACTGGTGGCCTTAGTTCACTTCTTTGGTCTGATTCTTGCCTTCAAGACCCTCCCCAAGTGCTTGAAATGCATGTAGGTCCTGAGCAGAGCCCTCACAGTAGACTGTGTTCTTTTAAAGTGCTTTGCTCAGCTTGCAATCTACAAACCTATGCCATTTGCAGCAACAGACAACTCACTATCTTCCCATTCAGACAGCAAATTCTGGAAAAGCTTGACTGGGAGCAGTTTTCCCCAGAAATGGTCAGATCTTTCCACTGTCTTCGAGAGTGACTAAGTCCCTGCTCTTCCTTAGTTCCTGGGAAATCACAGGATCAGCCCTGTGTAAAAGAGAGCAGCTACAAAATCTTTTAGCAGGGTTTCATCTAAAAATTTGAATCGAGATCCAAATTAGGCTTTTCCAATAAGGAATAAAGTTTTAATCAGCCACAAGTACTCTAAGTGTTATTAAAAAACATGACCTATTTACCTTATTAAAAACAAGAGACTGAAAGCATTTCAAAGTCATATTTAAGCCTCCTGCTGACATTGCTATTCTGAAATATGGGGACTTTATTATGTTACTTGGACATGTGTTAAGGGACATTACTGACATTCTCCATAGTATATAAAATAGGGAAACAGCTACAAATGTTTTCGTTACCTCTCAGACTTGCAAAGAGAAAGTATTAAAAGTTAACAATTAAATAAGTAAAGTATTTTCTTATTAGAAACAAAATAAAAGTTGCTCTCAATCTGCTATTTCAGCCTGCTATCTCAATATAAGGTGACGGGAAATTAATTATTTTTTGGATATCTGGAATCAATTTTAATAGAAGAAGAAATAGAATGAAAGAAAATAAACAAATCTGAAATGTCAGTTAGAAATCAGATGTGACGTAAACACCAAACAAGATTCTGGGGTCTAACCATACCGGGCCTTCCTCTAATACAAATTAAAGGTAATCCACAATTATGGGCTCTAATTATTTAATAAAATGTTTATTTGTATTTCTAATTCTCTGGGTGAAATTCAATCTCCTGCAGTCGTATGAGGCCAAAGTATTGGGGGTCTGTGCAGTGGTTGTGTAAAGGGAATGGTGAGGTGAAATTCATCCTTCCTGATCTGAGGCTCATGACTACTCCATGCCCCTCGAGCTCCCCAGCCAGCTTCTCTCATCTGTACCTTTGCAGTGCTTGGTTGGGAATGGCAGTTGCAAACTCTCCAGGTAGTTTATAAGGCTTAGGGCTGGTTTTGGTGTCCTGTGAGTGCAGTTTATAATTTCTCTTGCCCTTCCTTGACTGAATATCTATCCAGAGAAAAAAGTGTTTCGTACTGCACAAGACACTTACAAAATATTCAAAATGAGGACGTTTTTCTGATTGCACCACAGGTGATGCCACTGGTGTGGTAATAGCTTGAAATATCCCTGGTCTTCAGGCATCAGATGTAAGAGCAGAGATGTTTTACATTCACTCACAATGGAAAGGAAAAGAGACATCTAAACAGAAAGGGTTTCTGATCTTTTTAATGTTTATTTCTTCTCTGTATGTATGAAAGAGGCAGAGTCTTTATTTTAGTATATGTATGTGTAAGTCAGCATTTTGTTTTTGTAAATATCTTTGAGAGAGGAAAAAAAGAGATCAAATCCATTTGAGCCTGGTTTTGGGTGCATGTGTGTGTATTAAAATTGCCAGAGTAAAGAAAAGCTGTGAAGATGAATGATGAAACTGAAAATTTCCATTCACACTCTCATGTAAGAGGAGATATGAACAGAAACCAAATTCTAATACCGGTAAAGTTTTGGTCCATTTTACTGTAAAATGTGCAGGAGTTAAGGCAACACGTTGGATGCTTTGGTGAATGTAGTGGCCTGAGTCAATCATATGCTATCAAGCCTGCAAATTATGGGACATTGTTGTTGTCTTGCACATGTGAGACTTCCAGGCCAGATACTGTTTCACAGTCACTGAGCATTTCCTCTTAGACTTCAAAATCCCTAAACAACAGAATGTGAACAATGCTGTGGGACTGAACAATATCTTGTTTCAGTCCATATGGAAGAGTCCAATGTTGACATACTATTAATGCTTTTGCAAATCTCTGACAATGATCTATACATTTATATTCTGCAACAAATAAAGCGCTTATATCAGCCCATCAGAACAAAACATTCAATTAAACCACTTATTTTAAAGGAGATTGAAATTTAAAGGTCTTAACATGGATTCCCAAATCTTAAAAAAATCCTTCTTCTTTCTATATATTGGAAAGAGTGAAGGGAAAAAAAAGTGACTGAGTACTTTGAATGAAGACTTTGAGCAGACCCTTCTTAGGGAAAGTTGTTTCTTACTGAAAGCCTTGGTGAGTGTCTAATTATTTCCTTTAGAGCCACTTTGAATTGAACCATAAGATTCCAATGTGTATTGAATTTAAATTCTACTTATGGGCTCTGCTTCCTTTGATTCTGCATTTCTAGCAAGGGGAGCTCCTTACACCACATTAATCATAAAATATGGAAGGGCTTCTGTGTTTGCTTCTGCAGTGCACTAAGTTGTCCCTGAAGATAAAAAAAAAATCCCCTTGGAAGAAAAATCTCATTCTAAATGAAGATTTAAATTGAAATTATTGGAGAAGTTAAGAGGAAAAGATATGCCCAGTAAAATTAGAACAAGCATTTAAATGGAAGAGGGTATCTTTAATTATTTTCTTCCTTGGCATTGCAGAAAATCCCATGATATGATAACTAAGGATACTTTGGGGGGTTAAGAGCCCAACAGCAGAAAAGCTAATGGGATTTTTTTTTTTTCAGATAGAGGTTAAAGTGATGGTGCTGTAAGTAGGCTGTCAAACTATCTCAGCTCACCATCTGCTACATATTAATTTACAATAGAGAGATAGGTGAAGTGGGTGTTACTCTTCAGGAGCTATATAAATGTGTAACTTTCTCAATTAGTATTCACTTCAAATGAAGAATAAAATCCCAGGAAATTCAGACCAGAATACAAGCCAGACAGTATTATATTTAAATGGAAATAGTGTATCTGTAATACACAGCTAGAGCTGCAGTGTATCGCCAAGAATAGAGTCCAAAAGACTAGGCTAAGCCATTTACCATTAATGTCATGAGATGTCTTTGTTTTGAATAGGTATGCAAAATGGGATAGAATAAATGTGTGTTTCCAGGAGGCTTTTAACTTTATTTTTTTCCCTTTTATTTTATTGGAAATAAGTGTTGCAGTTTTAGTTTGGAGGAAACTGTATTTCCTTTAAAAGTATTAATTCCCAGTTGCACCAAATCAGATCAAGAAAAGGAAACAGCTACTTAAGAAAAACAAACTCTACTTTCTCCCATTCCTGTGTGAATCACATACTAGTTGAAGAGGAGAACTCTTACTTTTTGTATATTGGAAGCCAGAAGCTACTTGTAAAAGTGGGAACAGATTTCCATTTCTCAGTGTAATGGCAACACAGAGCCCTATCCCATCTCTTGGATACGTGGGACTTCTTTAGGCTAATTCCCTTCCTCTCTGAATGAGACTGAAAATCCTTTTCTTGAACTCAGAGGAAGCGGATCAAACACTGAGAGTGAAAATGTGGGCTGTGTGCAGTTTATAACTCTGTTAGAGATACCCATTTAAATAGAGTGAGATTCTTCTTTGGTAATTAAAAGGTTTGGATGCATTATGATATATAGAATAATGTGTTCCTTTAAATTCATAGATATTATTTTTCCTGGTCTCTTGAGCATTTACTGTAGCATGAAATATTGGTTAACAATTAGACAGTACTTAAGTGAAAATGCTGTTCAGGCTTAGGGTAATCGAAGCAGACCTGGCTGTGTTTTATGTAGAAAAATCTCACAAATCTTTATCCCAAGTCAGAAGCCCTTTTGTTTTCCTCGTTCATTCATTGCTCAAAGAATATGTGATTTCCCACCATGACAGGGCTTTTTTGTCCCACAACCTGAAGTTTCCCCAGCTCTCCTCCTCTTCTTCCCTCATGAAGGAAAAATACCAAATTCAGGGAAAAGTAGAGCTATGCTCGAGCTTTCACCATTCCGTATCCCCTGTGCAAAGCCAGGGTGGTGACGGTAAGTGAGCAGCAGAAGGCAGGGGACATGACAGTGACACAGGAGCATGGGGCTACAGCAGTCCTGCAGACCAGAGCTGTAATGGTGCAGTCCACCTCCGAGGCAAGTTTCTTTATAACGCAGGGCCATTTCCTGCTAAATGTCCAGAGCAAAGGTGGTATGCTCAGCCATAATTTAAAGGACCATGACATGAAGAAAGGGTTATGATGTTTAAGTTATAGGCCATCCAAATGTTATAGGCCCAAGCAAGTTCCTATTAGCAATAACTCAAGTCCACCGAGGAGATTTGACATTCAAAACTGATGAGCACTAATCCCTCGAGCCTGCTCCGACCCAGCCACACTCAGGCCACTTGGTAACCCGAGTGACCCAGGAGTCAAACCGTGATAACCCTCTTCAATTTAAAGAGCAGCTTCTCCCCATCTGTCTGAGTTCTGACTCTGCACAATAAATTTCCCAAAGAGCATAAAGACCCATCTAGTGTATATCAAATCAATATCATTGTGGCTTGCAGCGATATCTGAGGCTACAGTTCACAAAATAAACTAGGCCAGGGGCTGGATTTCTGCCCTTGGCAATCAATCAGACTCACTGGGTCATAGATTTTAGTGTAAATTAACACAGCAGAAACAATCACGCTCCCCAGATGATGATATAATACAGTATTTGCTTTTCTTTTCCCCCCCATTTCATTGCTCATGCTCGGCAGCTAAGCTGTACTGAACAAGAATAATAAAAAGCAATGATTAGAAAGGTGGTGGTAATCATAAAGCAGAACATTAATATTCTCCTGACAAATGTATATAAAATGCACACAAAATATATACACAGTATTAAAAGGAAAAAGGAGAGGGGAAGTGGTGTTAAGTCACTGATGTTTCAAAGGCATTATTTTTGCTTAAGAATTGTAGAAGTGATCTTGTAAATTAGTGTGAGTGGTTATCGTTTTCTTTCTGAATGGATTTGAATCCAAAGATGCTAAATGCTCCGTTATTGTCTCCATATACCACTTCCCTTACATGGTGTGGAGCGTACTGACAAGTCCTTTCTCCACTTGCAATTTGGGCTTTCCCCAACGTTTACCTGAGCATTGCCAACATTTTTCCCCCAGAGGAGTTTTAATTTTTTCTCTTTAGTATGTCGTTGTTATAGGAGAAGAGACACCTGGTTTTTCCTGACACTCACCTTTATGCAAATCTCATCTTTTGAAATTTTCTCAGAATGTGCCACATGTGAAAGCCTTGCAGGAATTACTATAATCTCTAATTATTCAATTGACATAAGACAGTGTATTGTATTTTCTGTCAGAACCCCAGGAAGAAATGTCAATATTTTCAGCATTAGCAGGACATTTTTTGCATTATAAACACCTATCTTCTAATGTTATTTTATCTCATGCATCTTCACAAAATAGTTTACATAAAGAAAATGTGATACACATGAAGGTGCCTGCTGGATGTTTAATGTAATGCAACAGAAAATTTTCATAAGCAACTGTTTCATTCTTTAAGTATTCAAACCTTTACATTACTGTTCAGATAGTGTAATTCTGGTCAGAATGTATTTATTTGCAAAATTCCTAATTAGATTATACAAATAGTATTTAGTTTATATATAATAAAATACTAATCTGTGTACAAAAGCTACATGGTATGGATTAGAACTCTGTGAGAATAATAACTACCATGCAGGAGTGGTTTTTGTTGAATAGTCAGAATAATAAGATTTATCAAATAACAGTTATAAGCAGGAATTCATTTCTTAGATTAAATTTATCCACTATTTTCTGCCAGGGGCATAAAGAAACAGAAGCTTCAAAGGTAGCTCTCTTCTGAGATGATTGAAGGCAAACTGTACCTCCTTTAGTGACAAATCTATTCTTCTGTTCTCTGACTAAGGAAAGGAGCTGGATTAAGAGTCTGTGGAAGGGGGAGAATCCCTTGTGTGTGCGTTGGTGTGTCCAGCTCAGGAAAGCTCTTAAGTAGTTGCTAAAGGGTAGAACTGAGGTGGAAGTGAGGAAGAACTAAGGAATCTGACACCTCAATGATGCAACATGTATTCCCTTTCCTGTGCAATGGGGATATGAGCTGGACTAGCAAAATATAGTCATTACAGGACTGCACAGAGTCCCTTCGTGGTAATTGTGAAGGAACCCCCTTTTTCATCCTCTCAGTGCTCCTCTTATTTGGTGGGTAATTCCTGTGTGGCTAAGGACTTTTCCATGGAGAAAATAAAATTTCTGAGAAAGTGAAATTTACTGGATTAGTGACAGGTAACTGAGTAGTGTGTCTGAGGTGAAGCAACATTCTCCCCCTCAAATAAAACCTCAAAAGCTAAAAAAACCACAACTGACTCAGTCTATAGGCTGAAGAAGTAGATCTTCTCTTTTCATAATAGTCCACCCATGAACAGCTGAGTTACAAATTCTTGCAAATTATTATTTTGGTTTCAAAATTTAGATTCCTCAGGAAAAGTCTGGTTGTGTGCCACTAGAACAGCTGGTGTATTCTGACAACAACTAGATTACCCATTTTTCTAAAAGCTGGTGTAGGCCAAGGATTGCCTTGAGGTAGCAACCACCTTATGTTTGTTCACAGTGATTCTATGTTCAGTTTAAGTATTTGAAAATAATTTCTTAGTGTCTGAAATGTAGCGATTACCTCTGTGTTCCATGGAAGTTACTGTTAAAATAAACTGCTGATTTTTACTTCCTTTTTAAAAAAAAATACAAAACTTGACTCATATGTAGAAAAATTTAGCTGAAAAGGTTCATTAGGCCCAATGCTCCATCTCAGAAGGAAGAACACAAAAAATGTCTCAACAAATTTTATTTGATCCTTTGTGAATCTGTATTATGCTACAGACCTTAATTGTGTTGTGGCAGGGTATTTTTCATGAGACTGCTTCTTTCGGTGCACAGGCTGGATGCAAAAAGGAGCAGAATTAAGATCTCACAGGGTACCATAAATCTCACCTCACCCAACTTGCTCTTTCTGGAGTTTGCCACATAAGCATCATTCCGCTGACCTGTTTTCAAGCACTTTAAAATAGTAACTTTATTGCCACCCTATCTTTTCCCTGCATTTTTTCTTCCTTTAGTGATGTACACATGAAACAGTTCTGGATCTTTGGAGTGCGGCAGTGATGGTAACCCCTAAATAAGGAGCAAGTGCTATCTGTCAATATGCTGTGTTGTGCAACACAGTAGGCCACATGAGAGGTCTGCATTACATCATTCATGGACTTTCCAGGCTTGTAATGTCCTTTCAGTGAACCTGAACTGAGTGTTGAGCTTATAACGAAAACTGAAACCCAGGGAGTTACTCGTGGTTTAGAATTTTTGCACAGCTTCAATATATACATGTGGGGAGCCATTGCAATAGGCAAAAGATGTGTTTCAGCCACTTGTGAGGTAGTCATGTTAATAGGTAAAAAAAATTGCTTCCTAGCATAAAAACTTTTCATTTCTCCATTTTAGAGGTTTGTGTTGGTTTTGTTGTTTTTTTTTTTTTTTTTTAACTAGCAAGGTACACTTGGCATAGAGCATCTGTAATATTTTTTTAAGTTCTCCAGTTATAGAAAAATGGCATGTGTTGCAAAGATTATATTTATAGATACTATTCTATAGATGTGTAAGTGTATGATTCTCTGTGTTTGTCTGTATGCCTGCATATAAAAATAATGAAATAATTAAATATTCACTAGGCTAGAAGAAAGAGGGGAAAATTACAAATAAATCCTACAGTCCAATGGTCAGGGTACTCCCCTGGAATGTGGGAGAATCCAGTTACAGTCCCTGCAGAGATGAATGTTAATTATGTACTGGAAGTAGAGCACTTCCAGAGGGAGAGATTAAGAGGTACCTATTCACTAGCCCATGGATTAAGTCACCTTTGTGGGAGATTTGTGTTCAGTGCCAACTGGGATTCACTCGAAAGGTAAGCGCTTCTAGGCAGTAAAAACCTCATCTCCCATGGTGTGAGACAGAAATTTTCCACCTGTCCACCAAGTTTTGACCTTGTGAGTGAGATGAGCACAAATTGCTTTTCAAGCATGTGCTGTCTTGTGTTTGAGACTAGCACTACAGCTCAGATCTAGTAACACTTTCAGGCCTTTCTATGAAATTTTGGGGTCTGAGGCATTTCTCTGGTAGAAGCAGACACATAAGAAATGCAGATACCTACAACATAAAAGAAAGTGAGATAGTATGGAGGGAGGATGACAGGAGAATGGGAATCTAAATCTTGTATTTGAGTCTCCTAAAAAGTAGATTTTTTTGTATTAACCCTTGGGAACATAGTGTTATTTTTTGTCCTTTCATTTCCAGTGTACACTTCTGGCCCTGTCTTCTCTGTTTGTCTTGCCAAAATTATTCCATGCCTGACCTTGGAAGATAATTGCTTTAAGGGCCGTTTTCATGGAGTTCCCTTTGTGATGATGCTGCCTTGAAAGTCACCTTAGTATAAGGCTATTCTTAGGTTTTAGTAGGCAAGTTGACTTGCTCTGGGAAAGTCAAATGCCCATCGTGAGGGGTCCCACCATCATGAGCCAAATGACAGGCTGGGGGAAAGGGTGCACCAGGAAGCAATTATTCTTTCTCCCATTCTGCAGCTGCCGTGTGTCAGGGTCGTTTCTTTTTGCACTCAGGTCAGAAAGCTTTCTTTTCTAAACTGTTTCCATGTTTTGTGCTTCATGAGCAATTCTTGAGGTCTCTTCCAAGCCTTTCCTACCTGACTTCCAAATACAGCTATAGAGAAACTATATTTAAATCTAATGACACACCTTGGTAAATATGTAGAAGTTGCAGTCTTTAGAAACAAAAAGGTCATTCATCTTTTGTCTTATATTTATCACGCAAAGGAAATTTTATAAATCCAGATTGAAGAGCTGAACGGGAAACACAATGGAAATCCTCACATTTCAACCAAACTACCCAGGTATCTTTCCTGTTTGGATTTATTTTTAAATTCACTTAAGTGTTTAAAATATTTAACTGATTAATGGAAAAGAGCTTATTCAAATGATCGTTTTTGTTTCCTTTTAATCAGGAAAAGTACTTCTTAGATTACAAAAGAAAACAGTTGCCAGACTGTAGAAAGGCAGGTAGATCTTTAAATCTTGAGAGAAAACCTAGTGCTCTCAGCTTTTAATCTTATTTTCAAAATTTTAGTTATATTCAGTTAACTTGGATAATCCTTAGGAAGAAAAACAAATGCTATGTTTCTTACAAGACCCAAACTTCCAATAAATCATTTGGGACTGAGGTAGTGAAAGCAATGCCAAACTGGGTTAATTTGGGGGTTGGCCCCCATAGCTAATTTGACAAATGGCACTGAAATTTAACTGGTATTTTTTTCTATGCATGCCATTTTTGTTTGGTGGCTGTAAGGGTTATTAGCATGACTTGTTTCCTTCATGTTACTGCTTTTCATAAAGTTAACTAGTAGAAATGGTGCCAAGAAAGAAAAAAAATTCAATTGGTTCATGGTTTAAAGTAATAAAATGATACAGTATTAAAATGGCAACAATCCTGCCCTTACAAAATTAGCTGGTACAAAACTCGAGCTGGTTACAAACTGTATGCAAAATATAAAGCAATAAAGAGAAATGAATATTTGCCCTTTGTTTTACTGAATGTCATAAACAAAGCCAACTAAAATTCTGGGAAGTAATGCTCTGCTTGTTTTTCTAAGTAACACTAAGAAGCTGCTTCACTTAAATAGTATACCATGAGAAAGTTATTTCTAATTATTTTAAGTAATATTTAGATCAATTCATAATAATCTTATTATCTTTCATGTTTATGTCAGTATTAGATTACTTTCATGTTTGTTTAAGCTCTTTTGCTTTTTAGAATGTTGGTTTCAAAGGCAAATTGAGCATAGTTAAAATAATCAATGTCCTTTGTGGTTTCAGCATATGCATAGAACAACAACAGTTGAAAGGAATCTAGTGCTTTCTTATACAAACTATTAAGCTTTTACTGAAGAAAAACAGAATTATCTAGCTAATTATATCATTCATTATTGCTACCTGCATATAGTCAGTAACTTACAGTCTATTAAAGAAAACTATGGTGAAAGAGATATGCTGTGAGAAAGAATAGCAGCTGGGTAGCCTCAATCCCTGTACAGCATTGCTCAAAAAATGGCCTTTGTTTGCTCATGTGAAAGACTGGGAATAAACAGCAGCATGGTGCTGAAATTACTGAATTTCACCTGGGAAACTGATTTTTTTGCTCTGCCGCAAACTTTTTGTATGACCTTCGGCTGATTATTTCACTGCCTCTGAGCTCTGGCGTGGAGCTAAAAGGAGCTGAGGTGCTTCCTTTCTCCTGTCCTTTGCCTACAGCTGGACTGTAAGAAACCTGTGGTGGGGGTTATACGTGCTCTTTGTGACGTGCTGGTGCAGTCCATAGCCTGGTAGGGTACCTGTCTTGGCTGCAGCCACTCTCCCAGGTTGTACAGTGAGTAATGATACTAATCCACCAGGCCGTCTGTACATGAAAGCACTCATTAGCTTCACTAAGATTTCCACTGGAGCCATAATTGCAGCAGTGAGTGCTGACAATTTCTCAGCATGGGTCACCTTCTGAAATATTTAATGGGAGTGAAAAATACCTGAACTAATTGCTAGTGTCTTATTCTTTGTTGTCTTTTCTTCGCTTCATCCTCCTGTGCTTTGTGCCTGACTGTCATGAAAGGAAAATTAACATTTTGCAAGGACTCTGGGGGCTCCATTGCAACAGAAGAAGCAATGGGTGTAAAGGGTTGGCAACACTCAACAGGGTGCTTTGTGCTCCTGAGAGAAGTGCCTGGGGTATGCTGTTTCTCCTGCTGGTTTATGCATCTAGGATTTTTACTGACAGAAGAAACTGAAGCATGGAAGGAGAGGGATTAAATTTGTGTCCAGGGCATGGCTGAGCTTTCCCTAGATCCAAAAACACGGTAGTGGGACTAGTCTAATTTTTTTTTAAAAGTCGACCTACAGATTTTTTGCTGCTTCTCTTACCTCAAATGTGAGCAAGATATGTCCATTAGGAGATACCAAACTGTCACTACACCAAATTTCTGTGCACAGAGAGCATCCATGACAACTCGTTGATAAAAAATGTGTTAACTGATCCTGCTCAATTTTGAGTTTATTTTGTTGTTTCTCTTTTGCAGTGAGAAGACACTTCAAATTGCTCTTCCCAAAATGGTAGTAGAATGTTTTCTTTTCTTAGTAGCCATCTTTGTCAACTTCCTTAACATTTCAGCTGCCTTTGTATAAATCAGTCAGAAAATATTTCCACTCTGATGGAAGCATAGAGCCTGCTTTGCAAGATCCACAAGTGTGATCTTGCTAAAAAATTACATTTCTCTTCCAAACACTGGAATGTAACATACTATTGGTATGTGGCAAATTTTATTGGTTATATTCAGTGGTAATACCAGTGTAGCATTGTATTAGCAGACTAATGAATTTTTATTTTAGCGTGTTTCTCTTTTGCAGTTTTAAGTTCCAGGCGGTAGCTCAGACTTCCAGACCATTTGGTAGCTGGAGATAAATGCAAGGAGAATAGTCACCTCAAGGATTTCAGTATGTTTCAAAGAAGATGACTTTTGGGTTTGTATCCAACTTGCATCTTTTTGATGAGCCCAGCTGTAAATTGATTTATGGAATTCAATATTTCCAGAAGTACACTGCATATTGACACGTACTGATACTGAGTTTTTTTAACAAATATTTGCCACTTTCTGTTTCTGATTCTTCCTCTGCTCAAGGGGACTTCTAATTCTTTGGCTATCAGCCAGGGACACTTCCTAACACTATGTATGAATGGTACAAACCCTCCAATTTCTTTTTAAAAAGAATGTTCATGTGGGCAAGAAAACTATTTGATAACTGTACCTGTCATTAGCCAAAATGTGCAAGTTTGCATCAAAATCGCTCCTTCAGTATTCACATGTATTCAGATCTAAAGTTTCAGGTCACACCACTGAAAAGAAAGAGGGAGGTTCCTAATGTGCAGAATATTCCTTCTTCTTTTGAGAAGGGCTCTACAGAAAAGTGCAGATAGTAGATTCTGTGTATTCCTGTTGAATTCTACATGGATTTATTTCTCACAAAGCTAGAAATAAGTGAAGCTGTTAATCTGAAATAAGTGAAGCCCAAAGGAAACCATGATGACCTAGGCATATATCAAAACAAATGAAAACTTGAAACACTTAGCAGTAATATATTACATGTAGGAGTCAACAACTACATTTAACTATTGAAATGCATCTGGAAAATCATAAAGAAGAGATTTTTGGAAACTGTAATTTTATCCTTTTTGCTGTAATGGATTGTAGGGAAATTATAAATACCATTAACTACTTGTGCAAGATTATGAGGTGAGACAGAGGTGAAAAAGTAAATGAAACAACCTGAAAAGCAGATGTTTCAGTAACCAGTGAGGCTAGAAACAGGTGGTTATTAATACAGAAGTCAAGTTAGTAAAAACTTTTAATCATAAAATATGTGTAATATACTAACATAGCAATCTGAAAAGCAGAAAATACTGATTATTTTGTAATATCTGGCATGCAATTTGAACTTATTTAGGAAAAAAATGCAATCATACTTAACCTGATATAGATTTTCTAAGGAAAAAACCTAGAGGGGAAAATATATACATACAGGAATCAAAAGGGAAACTGTATTTATTCTGATAAAAAATATTATTTAACTACAGACTTAGAGCATGCCAAAAAGCAGTTATGAATCAGCAAACAAAGAAAATAAATATTCTGTGATATGATTGTTCTATATGATAAAAAGAGCTGTAAAAGTGATACTATTATCGCACTGACAGGCTGCAACAGCGCGTTTGATTGACTGAGCTTCAGTGGGACCAAGAATTTATTTTGTGTCCCAAGGAGCACCAACAAGCAGGAAGACTCCTTAAAGAAAATTGTCTGTAGCAGAACAAACTTTATAGGTCATGCCAGTTTTAACAATTTTGTTGCAAATATAGAAGTATTTATTGTCCCTTTCAAAGTTTATGTTCCTGAAGTCAGACCTTTTTCCTGAGACCCTCATCCAACAATTTAAAAAAAAATAAACCCAACAAGCAAAAAAGGGTTTACATGTTGAATTATTTTTTTTTTTTTACTTCATTCTCATGAATTATAAATAATTTCATTTGTCAGTGAGGGAAAAATAAGAATTCTATAAAAGGTTGTTTGAAAAAAAGAGGACTAAGACTCTAGTAAATGTTTAGCTTACAATTTAATAATAAGCCTAATTCCAGACAAGACTAACTAAATGTTATATAATAAAGAAATAAGGGAACACTTGCTTCCTTTGAAACACAAATTTTAGGCAAGTGGAAGGAAATAATTTACTGCTTTTATAATAAGCTTTTGGGATTCACTTTTGCAGTACATTTTATCCCAAATAAATACCATACTTATATGTATAATTATTATGCATAAAAGTATAAACAGTCATAAAATCATAATTTTGTAAAGAATACTTTCTGTTATTGCATTAACTACGGTAAAACTAGGAGTGCTAGTCATACTTCAAAAATAAAACATCCCATTAGCCTCAGAAAGACTAAATTATTCTGTTGTGATAGAATTTGATAAGTATAGATATTTTTTTATGCATTAAATGCTGAGCGTTTACCCCAGTTAACTTCAGTTGCTGAACAGTGTTATTCCTGTCTTCCATCAGTTGTTAAGGGGGAAAAAAAAACGCATTAGCAATGTTGTAGATCACAGCATGTGTTAGCTTGCACTGTGAAGGTGGTTCTTTCTCTCCACTGCCGTGGGTCTGGGTTGCCAGCTTAGGTTTGACTAGAGGACCTCCTGATATCTCTTCTCATCTAACTTAACCTGTGAATAATTCTGTGCTCTTTAGTCACTTCATATAAGAACCCGAAGGCTTTCTCCACTAAATGGTTTAGTTCATCTCCTGAAATTTATGTCTCAGCGTTCTCCCCGTTCCTGTGGTTTAGTTCACATTGGGACAGAGGAGCTGGGTGACACAGAGCTCTTAAGATGCACCCGTGGGAGTGCACTTTTAAAGGATTACAGTTGCAGCAGAGTATTTGGTCCATTGGGACCATACCAAACCTTGTCCAAATTAAAACACAGTGGACATACATACAGTGAGGATATTGGTCCTCAATACCAACCACTGTGCTCTGCAGATCCCCCCCTATTGCTCTGTTACTTGTTAACATGGAGACAGATGGGGATTGCAGTATTGAATCCAAGCCTCCAGGTGTGAATGAAGCCACAGAATGCAGACGAAATATTGTTATTATCTGACAGTGAAGAAGAATTACTTCACTAGCAATTTAGAAGAACTTCTAGTCTGTTCACCCACAGAACAGGTCAAGTACCAAAATACCCAGTCATTAAACAGACTTCATATGGGACCACAGAAATAATTTGGAAAAATTGCTGCAGAGTTGTGCAGTTTTCAAAAGATTAATTTTCCTTTTTTATTTCTTTTTCTTGGAAATGTTACACAGACTCTGTGCAACTATATAAATACTATAAGTATCAAGTATAAATTTGCTTAACCTTCTAAAACAGATACTATTTATGCAGAGCATAGCCACAATCATTATGAAAAAATCAAATATTGACAGCTTTTGAAATAAAAGTGCTTCACATTACCAGCAAGACTAATTGCTGTTTCTGATGAACCTCCTGTTTTTAAAATGGCCTAATCTACAGAAAGAGATTACTAGAAATCAGGCATGGTGGTAGTAAGCATTTGAAATTGCAGGCATCCAAGCCTCATCTAAAAAAGTCAGTTCTGAGTGTTGCTTTTCAAAAAGAAGCAGCAGTGCTGAACATCTTACTATTTCACCTCTAAAGTTACTGGACTGTGTCACAGTAAGAGCAATCAATATTGGTTAATAGGCCAGATCTGTGTTATTAGTATTCTTTACAACCTTGACATACTTCATTTTATGTACAGATTGCCTATGAAAACTTGGGCTTATATCTTGTCTAGACAATGCCTTACATGGCCATTCAAATTAATAATGTGCCAGAATTATCCTATGCTTAATGCAGCTGTGCTCTGTATTGACTCTGAAAATTAAATTTACTTCATGGTTCCTATTGACAGCTGGGTCTCAAGCATATTTAATGGATTTGAATGGAGTTTGGGCTATGGCTTATGCCTCCAAGCAAAATGTTAATAGCTAATAATTTTCATTAAAAGTGAGAGCGTTTATCTATAAACGTTGCATTTCTCAGTATATGAAGTCAGCATAAAAACAAGTTTAAGATCACCTTTCAGTTCACTCAAAGCACCCAGAAGGAATCAAGAGAAAATAAAAATAACCTGTTTGCTGTCTTTAAATGCAATTCGTTGGCTTATTAACAATGTATTTGCAAATATGTGTAAAGGGAATCCTATTCTAGTTGAGAAAAATAGCTTTAGTTCCATGAAGGCACAGACAATACCTCAAGTTGCATCTGAACATAATGAAAAACCTCATACATAATATATTTATTGACAGCCTTGGAAATTGAACTTCTTTATTTATTGACAGCCTGCACACAGCACCGGCAGTGCAAGTTTTTCTCACTGCTAAGAAAACATTCTTTTTACCTGGACTGAAGAAACTACTTTTTCTGAAGGAAATATAATTTATTCACCATATCCATCTGTTCCTTGGACTGTCTGTGAAATGTAAGAAAGGTTTGTAAGCCAGTTTCACTTCTGCTGGTCACTTTTCTGCTCTGGAATATGTTCTCAAGAGAAACAGAAACACGTTTTAGTGACTACTAATATGAGATTGACTTCTGCCACTAAATCTACAGTTAGTCAGTTACACATGTAATTAGCTAAATAACTAACCAACTTCCCATTAAAAATTAATATCAAAATTGATTGTTTTGGTTCTAGTTGCCACCAGGTAAGCTGGTAAAATTGGTGGATTTTGCCTTCCCTCCCACCGCCCCTTGAGAAATTCTTGCTACAGATCCTTCGTAGTTTTACAGTGCAAATGGAATTATTTGTTTGAGATAAAGGCTGCTTCCTGGTCTCCAATCAGGATAGAGCTCCATAATGTCAGGATGAAGGACAGCAGTACATTTTGCACAAAGCTGTTTGCTAAACTTAGAAATCAGGCAGCTTAGGAGGGACTTCACTGGACTTTAGCAGAAATCAAGGCAGGCCTGAAATCCAGATAAAAGTGTCACATGCTATAGCAGGCTTTGTGAGGTCAATCAGCAGATACCCTGCCAGTTCACCTTACATGTAGCAAAACTGTTCCTTTTTAGGACCTTCCAAAATGTGTTGGGTGCAGAACAAACCACTGAAAAACATATGCTTATTTTTTTTGCTTGTTTTCTCTCTTTCCCCTACAGGCTCTAACATATTCAATATAAAAGGCTGTGGTAAGATTAAGTGGAAAGAAGAAGGCATACATATTCTAGATGTAATATCTATACAGATATATAACAGAGACATACATACACACACACACATAGGTACACATGTACATGTATATAGGTATATATATATACATATGTAGAGATACACAAGCACATTAACTTACAGAACAATCTATAACCCAGAGAAATATAACAGAAAATGCATTAGAAAATAGAGAACAAACATGACACCTGGCTCAGCTTCCTAGGAACTGTCAGAGCAACTGCAGTCTCTGATATGCATTGCAGGCAGCAATGATTAAAAAACAAAACAGAAAATAAAACAAACAAATAAAAACAAAAACAAAATGAAAGAAAAAGTAGTAGTTTGATGTGGAAGAATGTTACAAAGATTAATCAAAGTTCAGAGTACATTATAGAAAGATTAATGATGGGCAGTGACATACAGGCCAACACACCACTGAGTTGCAATTAAAAAGAAAGCAAGAAAGCATGGTATTTCCAGCTGGCACATCCTCCATAGAAGGGAAATCTTGCGTGATATTTCATGGTCTCAGAAGAGACGTGAAGTGAAGCAAATGTACAAAGGCCTCACAGAAAACCTTAATTTAATTCTTTTTCTTCTTTAGGTTGGTTCACCTTTGAGTTCAGGAATTTTAGGGATCAATAATATCTTCAATTGAAAATGGCTTTTTGAAGACAAATTTCAAGAAGATTCTTCTTCTTCTTCCCAGTGAATTCAGTCCCAATGAGAAAGAAATTTTGCCTCCTTACAGAAAAAAATTATTTTTTACGCCATGGTTCTCTCATATACCCCAAGATTTGGGAGATTTGCTTGAATTTAAGAGCTTTTTAAGCTAGAATCTCATGACTGCAGCCCCATTTCCTGATGACAAAGCTGACTACAATTACCTTTCCTTCTATAGCATTTTTTCTGCAAGAAACCGTGACAATAGTGTGCCCCTCTCTCTCAACAGTGCTTGGATTTGTCTTTTATCCCCTCTGACTTGTTTTGATTTCTGACAGTCCTGCTATGCATTTTACCTTTCCAACAATCTGCACAGATCCCAGTTTCATGAAGAAGTCTGAAGGGCACCCCACCTCTTTTGTACTGAGGAGCATTATTTATAACCTAGAACGTATGACTTTTTCTTACATTAAAAAAATCAAGAAACTATTGAGGTCCGTCTTATTGGAAATGGAGAAAATTCTAACTCATGAAGACAAAAGTTAATGTCTTTCAAAACTCCAACTAAAACACTGGTTGGACAATGTATTTTCATGCTGATAAAATGTTGATATTACTAATGATGTTTCTTAATGCCAAAAGTTTTTCTTCCTGTAACTCTAAGCAAACAAAAGAACAAAGATTGTTTCAGAAATGCTGTCAGAACTGTCCAGATTGTTCAGTTACAGTTTTTCATTCTTCAGATAAAACCCAGGAAACTCAGCTAGTCCTCCCAAACACAAAAGAAAGTCACTATTTTTTCCCTTGTTATGCACTTACCTTTAGAAATGCATCAGACTTTTCAGAATTGTCGCCTTTAAATTTTTGCCGGTGCTGATGATGGATGAAGTGCATCATATGAAAATGAAAATGTTTCCCAAAAGAGTACTTTAATGGCAGATTCCTCCCCCTCACACACACAAAAAAATAATCAGCAGGTGTTTTCCTCCTTTCTTTTCTTGTTCCTTCTCTCTTCTTTCTTTTGATAGGAAAAAAACAAAAATAAACCAAAAAAAAGCCCTGTACTCCTTTGGGGCTTATCTTGTGGGGGAGTGGTAAAGCGGGACTAGACTCTATAGATTTCACACATTTTAAATGAGGATTTTTGGCTCATGGAAGTAAGCCTCGTTCCTAGATTTTACACAATAGCCATAGTGTGACACTCTGTGACTTGAAATTTCCATGACATGTATACTTTTAAAGTAAAGACAGCTAAGACATTCCTTTTATGCTATTTTGCTCTTCCATAGCTACGGAAAACAATAGCTACGATCTTTTAATTAATTTCTATAATACATGTCCTGATAACATCCACTCATGGGCCATTTTTAATTTTGAAATAAAAGAAACTAAATAAAATAATTTCCTAATACCTATAATAGACTCCTGTTAGAATACATAATTTAATGAACTACTGATAGCACTGAAAATTTTGCTAATTGTTAGCAGGTTTTTCTTCCCAATACAAACCAGTCGATAAATTAGGAAAAATAGCAAATACATAAATCATGTGTGTTTCACCGGGCACAAATTTCAAAAGTTTGCATAGGATGGATGATGCTGTATGAAGCAGCACTTCTGAAAAACTATGACTAGGACATGTGCTGGTAGTTTGGATTTTCTAATGAAGTGTGCTTTTATATCCCTTTAAATCCTCCTAAAAATTAAGTATATTGTTCATAATTTTACCTGCATTACTTTCAATCTCCAGATGGATTTTATTTGCATAAGAGTTCCCAGGAGGGCTTTGCTATAAAGAAGCCTTGCTGAACATGTTACAGAACTAATAATTTCTTGAAACAGACATTTGTAAATAAAATAAAATACCAATACAATATGTCATATCTGAAAGGTTAGCCACTGTGCACAATAGCAAAATAATTCAGTTTTAAATAAATTACTTTGCCTTAATTAATTATGAGGTGAACTGAGCCTCAATTCCTAACATAGTTAAGGAAGAATTCTCCTGCCAAAAAGCAGATTGTAAAAAAATATGAGGCTGCAAAACACTTTCCCTTCACTAACTAGTGTGAGCCTGAGGTTTCTGCAAGCAGGGGAAGCTCTTAGAATCAGCTCTCAAGGCTGCTTTGTATCAATACATGACAGGAAAGTGGCCATAAAAACTACAGAATTGACAATTACATGATTTATTTGTCCTTTTGAAATGGTTCCCCTTCAGGATGGAGAACCTTTGAAGGTAGTAAGGTGACAAAATCAACAGGACTTAGTCTCTAACTACTTGTAAGCATCTAGAGCAAAGTTCAACAACACATTTGAGATACCTCTTTTCCACCAGTACCTGTAGTGGCCTGCACAAGCATGAAATTCAAACCCTCACGTTTAAATTGATACATACAGGAACAAAAGAATAGACAAAAAACCCCATGAGGTATTTATCTTGATTGTTTTCCGCCCTGAAACTTCCTTTAGGAATCACTATTGTTGGGAACTACAGTCACATCCTGTAAGCAGGTTCACATGTGACTGTTGATACCTCCAGGGACTTCCAGTAAATCCTTTAAACTCTTCAGAGAGGCAGAATTACTCATGTGCATAATTATCTGAGGGACAGATAATTATCTATTAGTAGTTTCCTTTAAAGCATTGATTTATAATAGTAACAGTGTATCCCTTTCAGTGAAATATTATTGCAATTGGCCTAATATGTGTTTTTTATCTTTTATCTGCTGAGGCCTGAGGGATAGAGAGAGGGAGGAAGGAGAGGGCAGAAAAACAGTAAACCGGTGAGTGCTCTTATCTTTGACATGCTGTGAATAGACAGGATATTAGACTAATACCCACAAAATCACAGATAAATTATTATCTTGTCTTGATTATTACTGCCCTTTAACAGGCTTCTCTTTTTAGCCAAAGACATTAGTTCTAATTTATTTGACACAAATTTTAAGGCCTTCTGCCAAGAGGAGAGGAAAAGCTTCATGAAAATGTTCTTAGCATAAATTTGGGACATCACTTGTAAAACGAGTTGATAAAAAGAAAGGTCTTTCTACTGAAACCAGAAGATCCCCCACCTTAAAGCAGTTCTGGTTTATATATTTTACCATGTATTTATAATAAAGACTTAACTCACCTTTGATGTGAACTTCCTAGCAAAAGCTGAGGCTTAGAGACTGTCTATATTATAAGCACTTAATCATAAAGTACAGCAGAGCACACTGCATACCTTCATATGATTTATTTCCTTACAGAATAACCTTTAGGAACAAGAAGCCTTTCATTTTTTCTCTTGTGTTTCTGTGCTAATTAATTTTCAAGAAAAGTCAACACTTTATTTCAGCTGCCAGGGAAATTATTTGCCTTGCCATAGGAAAATGTATCACTGTATTATGATACTCGCTTGCTATTGGCGATGTTCCTAACAGCCTGGAATGTCTGCGAATGATGTTAGTTTTACTTTGTTATGTGTATTTTACAAAGCATTTTTAAAATATTTTTGGGTCCATTTCTGCTGAGTGATATGTTGTGTTCTTTCATGGTTACATAGGTTCAACTTATAAGCAGTTAATTTGGCTTGAGTTATGTTTGCTTGGTTTTATTGTTTTGATACTTCTAATGTCAAGTACATAAAAAGCAAATGCATTAAAATGTATATTTTCATTACCAAGGGTCAATGGGTTAGGAGAAAGGTGTGTGCCCTGGATTTTCCAGTCCATCAGTGGATTTGCAGTTACAAAAGTTATTGTTTTCTTCTTCATTTTGGCTGGTTTCCATTTTATGTCATTCCTAAACAGCTTTGTGTGTAATGAAGCTATTGTTCAGTTAACAGGAAGCCACATTTTCCCTCCTGCCATAGCTTGTTTGGGCTCTGGTACCTGCAGTGCTTCCCATGTTCATGAAATTTCATCTTATAATTATGGAATAATTTGTATTGGGCGAGACCCCAGCCACTCTTCTGCCCCAAACAGAACTATCTTCAAGATAAGATCATGTCAGTCTGATGGGATTTAACCACCTGAGGACTCTAGCTTTAGCAAAAGTGGGACTTCTTCCCAAGACACAGCTCTAAGATACATACTGTCTACTTCGAGACAACTAATTCATACACTATGACTTCTACATGCCTATGGTTCTGAATAAGACCAAGTCAATTACAACAAGCACTTTAATTAATGTTATCTGAATATTTCACAGGTACTTTAAAGGTCTAGAAGGAAAAGAGTGAACATTATTAGCTAAGAAGTTTTGAGTAGAATACTTGTCCTTTTCTAAGCATTCATTGAGAAGAAGCTCTCATGAATATTCTCATCAAAGCAGCCTTTTCTCCAGAACTGATAAAATATGTTTCTACTCTACTCTTAATTCTGAAAAGACTCAGATACCTGATTAGATTCAGGGATTGGGACTAGTTCCAATGAAATAATCCACCCAATAAAAATCCCTATGAAATCAAGAAAATAGTTTTGAAACCCTCAAAAATAATTTCTACTTTTATCCATGGAAGAATGATCTGATTGAAAAAGAGCAGAAAAATAGAGACATTAATTCTTGCTTTCTAAATTTTCTTTACATATATACTATGACACTTTCATCAGGCTTCTGATAAAAAGACCAAATTTAGGTATCCATAAAACTGTTGAATTGAAATTTCCAGTCATCTAATTGGAAGCTATCTGTGCATGAGGAGTAAAACTAATGGAAGGGTTATTTTAAAAAAAAAAATCTGTTTAAGATTTAGCTCAAGTATGTATGAGCAAGTAAGGCATTTTGCTGCAACTGCTGACAATAACATTAACATTGAGACATGTCACAGTTAACGACTGGAGTTTCCAAAGACAATTGTTTAACAACTTTGTG
Source organism: Acanthiza pusilla (assembly GCA_036630365.1). Lineage (NCBI taxonomy): Eukaryota > Metazoa > Chordata > Aves > Passeriformes > Acanthizidae > Acanthiza > Acanthiza pusilla. The sequence continues at coordinate 34,846,455 of JAXCHO010000034.1, forward strand.
CAATAGGAAGCAAGACAGTTTGGAATAATATTATTTATTTGGATTAAATACTACAAAAGAGAAATTTGCCTGAAGTAAAATGACACTAAATAGAAAATAGAAGCTGAACTGTTTGACTTCAATAAAGCTAAAGGTTGAACAGTCAAACCCTAACTGAAAAACACAGAGGAAATATTCATCCGGTTCTTTGTTAGAGATTCCTTTTAGAAATTTGCCAGAATAGTCATAATAAAAAGTGTAATTAAGCAATCAGACTTTTCAGAGATACATCTGTACTTGCAAACAATGAAGTGTTTTATTGTGGATTATACTTTATGCAATTCAATAAAAACAAATGTAATTGTAACGAAAACTTATGGCATCATACCTCATGTTTGCACAGGTGTGATGTTTTATCAGACTGAAAGTTTTCTTTAACACAAGAACAGTGTAAAAATACCTTACAACATTGCCAGAAGTAATTGAACGATTAACAAACAAGTGTGTTCACCTGTTTAGAAACAGCTCTCCATTCTTTGTTTGCAGTGTCTGCGCTCCATCACTTAAAGTGCTTTGAGTACGGAGGTTATTTTAAGCCTTTTTGTACCCATCTGGCTGGTCAGGTTTCATTTGTATTATGGACAAATCTACTGCTAGTGGGTCCCAAATATGTGCATGGACCATGAAGCCTATGGTGGGAGTCGACAGCCCACGTTGTCTCATGTATCAGTGTTTCTGGGTGGGGAGAAGTGTTCCTCTTGAAGGAACTGATGCTGATCCCACTTAGGGACTCAGCCAGAGGATGGGAGCAGCAGCTCCTGGCATTGCCTGACACCCTGAGGGCCAGTATCCATTGTCTGGGAACTGCCTGGCTGGACCAGGCAGAAGAAGGGAGCAGCAACTCAGGAGAGATTTCCAAACAGCTCTCCTCTTCACTTGTTGATGTGGGCTGAAACTAGTAAGAGGCTGTTTTAGGAGGAAGAGTGCTCCATCATCATGCAGCCACTCAACCACATCACATTTCCACTAGCATGCAGCACCCGCTTAATCTATAATATTCCCTGCTTTCACACTCAGCTTTCTGGTTCGTGGTACGCCTGGTAGAAGGAATACCTGACTGACATCCTTACATCTTGCTTGTAATTGTTTATTCCACCTCCTCTCCATTTGTCATTATGGAAATTCCCTGGACGGTAACAACTTCGGTGGGAAAGCAATTGCATATTTTTTGCCGCCTCTCGGTCATACTATAGAGCAGTTCTGAGTTTCTCTTCTCATCTGCTGTGGAAGAGCCTGGAGACATAAAAAGGAATCTAGAAATATGATCTTTAGCTATCTATAACAGCAGTGAGGGAGCAGAGGACTATACTTTTGGAGTCAATATTTAAGAGAATTTCATTCAGTGGCCAGTGCTGAAACAACATGACTTGTTGTTTCAGTCTATTGTCACCATCCTTTTCAAAGGTAAAGTACAAGAATAGTGGCAATTATTGTAAGTGTTCTTACATTGGGACACTTTAATTTTTGCAGGACCCTGGCCTTCAGTTTGTTATCAAACTGAGCTGAGTAAGTCGGCTCTTCCACAAAGATAAAATAAGGTGTCCTAAAACAATATATGCAATATTCCCAGAAATAAAATGCAGACCTCAATAGTTATAGTATTTACAAAAAGAAAATATTATAAAATACTAAATAAGCACAACAGCATTATATGTTCTTGATTTCCAGTACATTTAAGGGACTCCTTTTATTGGTATTACTGCAGAGCTGAACTGGTCAGGGAAAATTGTGAAGGTCTGGCTAAATTATTAACACTTCTCATTTTAAATTAGTTTTCTACTGATATTTTATATGAGTCCATATTAAGAAGTAAAGTCCATTAAGAAGTAAATGAGCTACAAGCACAAAACGAATCTGCTGTTTTTGCCACAAATGGTTTACAAGATAAATATAGGACATTCCCCTTGCCAGTGCTGAACTGACAGCTAAACCCTCAGTGTTAAGATTGACTCTATGTTGATTTTTTCAGAATAATTTCTGTGAAAAACATGTGGTGCATGGTTAAAGCTTACCACAAAAAAAGGAAATTAAATACATGACATTGCATCCCTTATAATATGTTGATTGCCAACTTGCACCTAGTCGGGCAATTAAATCTGACAATAATCTCTCACCCCTCCTGAAAATTCCTGGAGCGCCGACCTGTTGATATGGATGATCTGAATCTCTCATGCTGTAAGGGTGGCATCAACTCCCAATGTTAGAGTGAGACAAGAAAGGGATTCATTAGTTCAGCTCTTTTTTCCATGTTCTCAACATGGCATAAAGGAATGTAAAAAAACTTAGTGGAGCCCTGAATCTAATGTGCACTCTGTATTCCTAAACTTGGAGAGTCTCTCTTGGTGGGAAAAGGAGGTGAGAAACTGGAAACTACCTACAAAAATGTTAATAAAATTGTGGAAAGAAATAATTTGTTGTGCATATGTTGTTGTATGTTCTTTTAAAATATTTTAATAACAACTAATTGGCCAGTTAAATTAATATGAGTATACGGAGCCAAAAAATTTCAGGCATGTGAAAATAAGCAGTTTAACTGCATCATGCTGAAATGAAGAAAGAGTTACTTGCTGCACACCACAAACTATGAAAATGCCAGCAGTAACAGAGTGTGCATAACAGGAACATGTATAAAGGATCATAAACAGTAATTTAAAAAAATTTTAGTCTACACTGCTCTATTTCAAGATTAGGTTAATTGAATGTGAAATGTTAGTTTAAAGGTAAGAAAAAGTGATAGATTAAGATTCACAAATCCTGAAGATAAGTGACTTAAGGAATATTGGTATAACCGTAAAATAAATTTGACCCAAGAGCATGCAGATAATCATAAGCTCCTTTATCTTCTGGACCTTTGGGTTTAGTGCTTTATTTTTTATTTTACTGTCTGAAAAATAGATTTTAAAGATTTACATACTTGCCACAGAACAATATCTTTAAAATGTCTGGATAAAATTATGACTTAGAGGAATTCAGTCATGATAGGACTTGTATTGAAAAATATGCCATAACAAATTTTAATTCATAATTGTTATTGAATAGCAAAGACAGATTTAATTATCTCCATTATTGACCTGTTATAGGCAAGTACTTTATGTTATAAATCCACACATTATTGCCAAAGAGCAGGCTGAATGCATAAATTCTCTGCCAGTTCTCTCACAGCTACTTTATGCCAGAAAACTTCTAAAGGAATAAAATATGTCTATCTTCCTCCAGTTCGCCTAGCTATAATGCAGATACAGATTTGTCAGGATTGCAGGCCACAACAAAATAAAGTTATTATTTGGGGATTCAAGAGAGTTAAATAAGTCAAAAACTGAAATATTGCATAAAACCAGTTAAAATTTCAGTGGTGATAAAGGGGTTTTGATTGGTTGGGGCACTGGACATCAATTACACAGAAATACTTCAGCAGATCTGCCATTGACACCCATCTGTTTCTCAGTCATCTAGAGGAGTGATGACACTGTGTGAAAACAGGTAAAATGTGGGATTCTTTTTCTTGCTGGAGGAAAGAAAAGGGGGCTATAATAGCAACAATGACCTTGGTACAGGACATTTCCCGGGGAATTGATGACCGCCGTGGACCATCAACTCTCCTAGCTAGTCATTAATCCCCAGGAAATGCCCTGTGTCTGCCTTGTTATTGCTTAATTCAATTATTTGTGGTTGTGGCATATATTCTGTGAATATTTTATTGCTCAATCTGCTCTGCGTCTTACCTCTGCACCTCTTAAAGTCCATCTCAGTTGTGCAGACCGGCTCAGCTCAAGAGCACCTCACATTTACCAGGAGAGACTATGGTTTGCACATTTCTTTGTCCCTGGTATTTCATTAAGGTATCATAGTTTGAATGGAGCAATAAAAAGTGTGCTTTTCTATTTATCATAGGAGTTTTATAAATTGTAATGTATGTGGAATCAGGTTTTATTAGGCATTTACATTGCATATATACACTCACCATAACAAAACCAATTGATCCTGCTACTTGAAATGGCATCATTATGCTGAGATTTTTAGGTTTGCTGGAATGGTAGGCTGCTAAAATAAAGGTAAGAAATGGGATGGTGTGATTCCTTTTTGTTAGTTTGGGTTTTTCCTCCTGCCTTATATCAGTCAGTTCTTGTTTCTAGTTCTGAGGATGCAGCACAACAAAGCATTTAAACATCAGCCTCATTGTTTCTTCTTCAATACTGCAACTAAATGTTTATTCGTCTCTTTATTTCTGGCATGGGATTGTTCTGTGGGGAACCAGAAAGATAAGGGGGCTGGATTTTAACCTGCAGATAAAAAGAGGCTATTTTGAACCCCTACAGTCCATTTCAGCAAACAGCCTGGCTAGTTTTAAGCTCTGAAATCCATTACAGCAAACAGCCTTACCAGTCGTTGTACCAGCACAATGGAGGGTCTTGTCTGGAGCCAGGAAGGAGTGGTGAGGAGTAAGAACGGCTTAGCCAGCCTGCCACAGAAAGAAATGCTCCTCTAATTACAGTCTGAGAGTTGTATTCTCTTCTACACTAAAGGCTTTCGCAGTGCTTTGGCTGTGTGGAGACATTAAACAAGACTAAATATAATCTGTGTTCATGTTGCTACTAACGTGGAGCATTAAGACATTTCTGACAAGCATAGGTATACAAATAGAAATTATCAGACAGCAAATAGAAATTATCAGACAACACTCAGTGCATGACCTCACTCACAGTGCATGCACAGAGGTCCATGGGATGAGATGGTGTTGAGATGTGTGCGAGTGTTGAGTTGGACAATGTTATTGTGAGAACATTGTGCCATCTTTTAAAGCTCATGGCAGTCAAGCAAAGTTAATAAGAATGGAAATAAAACTAATGGGGACTGCAAGAAAGCTGACAAGTGCAATAAAAACATTGATTTATTTGAGCCGGTCCAGTGGAGGAACCAAAGTGGTTAACAGATGCAACATGTGACATCTTAGGAGAAGCTGAGAGAACTGGGTTTATTCAGTCTGGAGAACAGAAAATTAAAGAGAGACTCTATTGCAGTTTGCAGTGGAATTGATCAGAACATGAAGAAAAAGAGCCAGAAGGTTCTCAGATGTGCACTATGACAGTCCAGAGGCCACAGATACAAGTCAAAACATGTGAAATTCTGGTTAGATATACAGAAAATTATTTATTTTCAGAGGAGTCAAATGCTGGAGCATTCTGACCAGAGAGATTGTGGAGTCTCCATCCTTATGGGTGTTCAAGGCTTGATGGGATAAGACACGGGGCAACATTTATCAAATTACACTTGCTCTACATCTTTATCAAATTACACCTAAGCAGGGCTTGAACTATATGACCTCGAGTTAGTTGTTCCTCTTAACTTTAATTATTCAATGAGTCTATGATTCCAAAGCCATACTTGAAGTAATGCGAGGACAATATTTCAACCACAGGTAATTAAATGGTATGGATATAACTATGTGACATCACTGTGACCAGAGTGTTTCTTTCCCTTTGTTCGCTAAGAGGCCATCCCCAGGGACAAAAATCTCAGTTTAAAACATTTCCATTAAGTTCTGGGTTATCAACACTTTAATATTAATGTTAATTTTAATATCTTAAAGAAAGCTACCCTTGTCTATTTGGTAGTTAAACATATTGCCTATAGTGGATTGGCATGTTGGCATGCCACATACTGTAAGATTGAAAAAGTAGTAATGTCTTATATTTGCACTTCTGCTATACTATTAGCCTCCAAAATCATGAGTTCCAAAACAGGATTTTTGGAAATTTGATGAGAATTGTTTTTGCCTTTTTCTTGGTATCATTTTCACACAAAATCAAAACTGGAGTTGTTTGCTAGGAAGTGACACTGTTTTGCTTCAAGACTGAGTAATGTTAGAGGACCTAACTTCCTTGAGGTGCCTTGAAATAGTTCCTAGCCTACATTATTTTCCATATTTTTTTGTTTTCTTGCTACAGGCAACCCTAGTGATAGTCTCTACCCCTTCCACACAACCTTTCACATTCAGAAGAGTCAGTGAACTACCTGCAAGTCCCATCAGAAGTTTTGTAAACCCTGTGCAGATTTATAGATTCAACCCTTATGTTTCTCATAACTTAATGGATGATGGGTCCATGGGTGATTTCTGACCCGTTCCATTTGATGCAACTAAACAGAGAAATGCCACAGGCATTTCAGTTTTTCATTAATATTGCTAAAGAGGCCAGGAATTTGAAGTATAAGATTGGAAGTCAGAAGATTCATACTCTGGATGCAACTCTGCAACTTATTTATGTGTGTCTTCTTGCAACTCACTATGCATTACTCGGTTCCTTAGCTTGAAAAAATAGGGGGAAAAAAGCATTGCTGATCCACTTTTAAGCTATACACACTCTAGTAGTGATTTTTCACTTTTTAAAATGTTTTTATTGTTTATAGAGAACAAACAGGACAGATACACATATGAAGATAACTTTGTCAGAACCAGTTTGCAATCTTTCTTCTCAAAGTGTTTAAAAATAAATGTAAATGGCATGTGTAAGTCAATATGAAGTTTTAGACACAGACAGACACATGACTGCCTATACACATGCAAACGGAATAGTTCCTAAATTCTTAAATGCTGCACTCCTTTGATAGCATAACCATAGTTAATGTTGTGTCAGGGTTTCCACTATAAACCCTCTCTTTTATAACTGGGCAATAAAATTTTTCCCCAGGCATGAAGTACCAGGTCTCAGCACAGCGGCTGACATTTTTATATGTACACGTTTTCACACACATAAAAAAAAATAAATTAGTTTAGCTACTTTAATACATGCAAGTATAACTAATATAAAAAAGTTTAAGCTACATTTCAGTTGAAGATATATACTGCACATATACATATATACACATATACATAGTGTAACTCCAAACAGCCTGTCCTTGTTACTGAAAGGGTGCTAGAGAAAGACAATACAGAATCTTCAACTAGAAGACATGCAATCATTACTTATATCTAAAGAAAAAAATGTATACAACCAGATATTTGATTGAAAGTTACTTTGTTCAAGTAAATATGAGCCCTCACACGTGGCTCTACTCCCTATGCCACCAACATTTGCCTCACCCCTGACATGATACACTTCATTAAACACAGAAGTGCTTTGTTGCATTAGGGGTTTTAAAAGAAGTGGAACGGCAGGCTCCTTGCACTTCCTATGAGAAATGAACATTGACTTCCTCTGAAGAAAATGTAAATGGATTTGCTTAATTGGACTTAGGGCACTGGAGCAATTAATAATAGATTGTGTCATAGTAAGGGCTTTGTTTATATTTAAAGCAATAAATTACAAGTATTAAGTTTATATTTATTCCAAGTTAAACTCATTTGTAATTGACATGTTACTTAGCCCAAGGCTTTTAAGATCTTTTAGTATAATTAAATTAATAGAGAATTATAGATCACTGCATGATAAACAAACAACATGGACTTTAATATGACAGATATGCAGAGAACAGGCCATGTAAGTAGATCATTATTATCGGTTTTACCTTCAGCAAAAATACAACTGAAATAGCAGCAAAGATTCAGTGCAAACCATGGTGAATGCAAGGATGGTTTCTAAAAAATTTTCTTTTCCTTTTCTAACTTGATGGTTAAATAGCATATTTATTAGTGTGAGCGAATAATAGTCAGTGAAGGAAGCTTTCTTCTCTCACCACTCCATCACTGTCTTTCTTCTGCTCTCATGCCAAATACTTGGCATTACATTTTTTAAGAGATCACACCATGCAAGGAGTCACGTAAACTTTGGACATTTGATTTTCAAGGGATTGTTCTAGTCCTTTGTCCCCCCTTCCCCAATAAGCTTAAATATATCATTCCCAAAAGAACTTTGTTGAAGCAATTAGTGAAGGCTCTAACAGCTTCTCAGTCATGGAGAGCAGTGATGAAGATCCCACACATGACTTGGCAACTCATTTTGACATCTAACAGTCCCGAGGTTTGATATCTAACTAAAAATGCTTGGTAAATAGTCTTTTTATTCCTGTTTACTGTGGCCATGGAGAACAGACAATTCTGTTTCTCTTCCAGCTGTCTTTTAAGACCAGCATGAGTCAAACACTCTCCCTGTTCTTTTCTGTGCATGACACGCTTTAAAGAGCAGAATTCTCAGCCTGTCTGCTCAGGATCTGCTTTTCAGATCTCTGACTGTTCTCTTTTTTCTCCTGCAGAGTCTCCTACACTTCTGTCAAAATACCCCCCACAGGACTCCTCCTGAGCTCTTACAAATACTGAGCAGAGCAGAAAGCTCTACCGTATGTTTGTTTGCTTTGCCCCTTTTAATCTTCCCAGGATAGTGCTTATCTTTTTCTCAACAGCATGACATTATTGACTTGTGTTCCACTTGTGATCCACTAATACCTTTAAATCCCTGTCTATTGGCCTGTTGCTCAACCAGTTTTTCTAGATCCTGAATTTGTTTGGCTGATTAGGCCTGTCTATCTACACTGTTTCACTTGTGCCTCTTGAACTGCATTTTGGTTTTCTTCAGACCATGCTTTCAATCTGTCAAGATCCTTTTGAAATGAAATCCCATCCATCAGTATAATGTGGTGCTTTCCATCTCAGCATCACCTACAGATTTAATTACTACTCCCTTTCCATTATTCAGGTCATTAACAAAAAAAAATAGTGCCAAATCCTGACAGTTATATGCATAGTCAGTGCTTCCCAGTAAAAAATACTATTTATCAAAGACTTTCCTATTGGTTTTACACTATCTTAAAGTACACTTAATGAGAGACTGTTTTCTTGTAAGCATATAATGAGATACAGTATCACAGTTAGGATTTTACTAAGTTTAAAATTAAGATGTATATGTTTTCTTCATCTGTTCTGTCCATATTATGCTTCTTTGTCCTAGAATAAAATTACATGTGCTTGACCCCATCTGTAGTTAAGTAACCCATGCTGACTGCTACTCATCTCCTTGGTTTCTTGCAGGTAAACTGTCTCATAAGTTATTCCAGTATGGGGTTTTTAAGTTGAACAGTCCATAACTCTCTACATCTCCCCCACTGTTTTTAAGTTATGTACCGTGTCTCTTTCCTGTTTTCCATACCACATATGGCTGTGCAATTTCTCAAAAGTGAATACAACAACCCCAAAAGTGGTATTTGGGATTCTTTAAATAAATCCCAAGACATTTCAGGACCAAACTGTAATTCTATTTTAAACCAGTGTTATTCTCTGACCTATTCTTTCTGAATTCCTTTACCATCTGGGTGAATCAAATGACTCTTTTCAGTCCCATAGCTGACCTCCTTCCCCTCTATTACCATGGACATTGCAGTGTTCTCTCAACTTCTCTCTGAAACCCATTAGAAGACCAGAAATCAGTGGTGTTCAAAACTTTTCTGCTGTAAGTGGATTTTATGCTGTCAGTTCATAGTGTTATAATAGACCTGTTTTGGGATACTTTACCTTTGAAACTATTTGTTGCCACATTTTGTAGATCAAAAGGTATAATTTGCTAGCTTATAAGTTCAGTGTTTACCTTAAATATTTCCTCTACTCCGTGATAAAGCAAAGAATTCACAAATTTTCCTGATGATGTCTTTCTGCCCAAGAGTTAAAAGTGTGCTATTTTATCCACTGGTACCTAATGGGCCCTTCTCCTTCCGAGCTTGTCTTACTGTTTGTAAATGAAAGCTATCATTCTTCACATTAAGCTAAAATCCATTTTGTGTTTACCAATTCTATTCTTGCATACCAATATGTCTATGTGTGTTTATATGGATATGCAAATTTATGTATATTTGTAAAAGTGTATCTGGTTTTATATATATGTGTGTAATGACATATATGCTTATATCAATTGTTCTGTCATCCTCTTTTTCTTTTCTAACCTCTCCTTTGTACAGCTTGTCCCATGTTAATAATTCTTTACTGTATCTTTCTACTCTGGATGTCAGTTTAATTGTGCTGAGGTCTGTATTATTTGCTGCATGATGTGAGTACATCATTTTCTGAAGAAATCCCAGAGCTGAGAAAGTCTTCCTCTTTTCTATTACTTGCTGTCCCAAGTAATGATCATTCAAGGAACAGGAAATTACTTTTTGTGTTACTGCTCTTTCTGTTTAGCTAATTGATTCCAAATAACAGAAATCATATCAGTTTACTCTTTTTTACAAGAGTCATTTGTCTATATCTGTGTGTTATGTCTTTTTTAAGGTTGGGTTTTTTTTTTTTTTCCAGTTGGTAGCTAATAGTACATTTTTCCTCAAACAAATTTTTGGATGGGTCTTCACTGTTCATATTTTTCAAGTCAGACTTCCTTAAATTTTATCAGTATTTTATAAATATATATATATGTTATGTATTACTTTATAGACATCTGTGACTTAAAATGTTATTCACATTTGATTTAGAACTAGATGTTATAGTACCTTATTGATTTTTGTCATTGGTATTTGTCATTTACTATAGTACATTAAGGTCTTCCATTCTCACCTTTTATTTAAGGGTGTTTGATCAAGACTTTATATTGAAAGACCCTGAATGAGGAGACTACTTTAAATAAATGATCACTTTGTGTTTGAACTTTTTTGGGGGAGAAAGAAAGTGAAATATCAGTTACAATCTTCTTAATTTACATACTTCTCACTTAATTTAGTGAGAAGATGCTAATCACACAGGTAAAATTTCTAGACTCTACAACTAAGAGATAATAAAACATACTTTTAGGTTTCTAATCTAATATGTAGTTGCAATCATAAAATTCTCTTATGAGATTAACAATACTGAAAGCAACATATGAATATTTGGTTTTTTTAGTTACAAAGCTTTACTAGCAAAAATTAAGAAAAAAAGACTTGGAAGTAAGGAGGGTTATCCTTGTAGATTTATCAGTACCACTCATCATGTTGCACATCCATGTGCACTTTTAATTTTCTTATTCATCGTAGCTTTCCCGTGCATGAGGGTCTCTAAATAAGAGAATAAGCACCCTCCTCTGGGATACACTTCTGTCATTCCAGTATAGATTATTGTCGCATGAAATAATTTCATATAGTGAAATTCACAATGAAATTATGGACGCAAAATTAATTACTTCATGTGTTCTGTGGACACAAGTGTTAATTAAATAATTCTGAATAAAAATAAATTTCAATTAAATAACTTCTGAATAAAAAGAATTTATTTGCTCACTCCCAAAATTTTATAATTGCTTTACCTGCTGTGCTTAAGTCACATTACTGAAATATACTCCAGGCAATCCTTTGCTTTCAGATCAAGAGAGCTGATAACTCATATGAACATCAGTCTAGAGGGAGTTTTTTTGCATCATCACCTCTTTAAAGACAAGCACTAATTCCCTAGTATTTAATTTTCCAAACAGCCATACTATCCGTTGTTTGGCTAGCTAGCAACTGCTATCAATTCTAGGTAGCTAAATCATTAGCTTTGACTGGTGTCTCTCACTGATACAGGCTTAAAAGCACCCTGTGGCTAATTTTGTTGCTAAATATGCATTTAGTGCTTGATTTTGGTCTCTCAAGTTTGAAAACTGTAATCTAAATGACTTTGCTAACCTCATCCTGTGATAACTGTTATCTTTCTGGCTACTAGAATTAGACTAGGAAGGAAAAAACCTCTCAGATATTGCTATGTGATAAATACTGACCTGTCTTGACTTTAATTGTTACTGGCAATTATATGTAAACCAGTGTCATAACTGAAACTAGTTTCTGGGGGAAATTCTGATCCCTTGAAAGATAATGAAAGTTTTGCCCTTTTTTATTTCTTGTGGATAACAACAGCTCACTCTGACTCTCTGAAATGGAGTTGTAGACATAGCTGTCTCCTTCAAAAAATGGCCAAGAGCATACACTGTGCCTTCATGCTCATGGTGATCTTGTGTGAAGCCAGGTTCTGACCTGCCGACATGAAGAGCATGGACTAAATTTTTAAAAATGTCATTAACAGCATTAAGAATGTTGTCCTTTTACTATGTTGGAGTAACTTGAGAAATGCTTCATAACTTGCCGTGGGAGCTATGACTTAAAGAGCTGGTTGTCATCCTCACTTCTCACTAAATTATCTATGAAATTTTGATACCAGCAAGATGGGAAAAATGCATCAGCAGTGATATTACACTTCGCTGTGTCCAAATGGAAAGATTTGCATTCATGCAAAATCCTGTGTAAAACATTGCAGGATTACAGTAGACCACAGAAGTTAAGTAATAAACTCTCATTCTTCACTGAAATGTTGCTATGCACAATTTCTTACTAATATTTTCTCACTAATGTTTTTAATGAAAATATATTTTTAAAGGCAAGCAGAGAACAGACAAGATGATTTTTCAAAGTAGTTCCAGTATGCTTCTGACTCCATCTTGCAGTAATTCAGTTTTCTAAATAATTCCAGTTGTACTTTTTGGAGCAAATCCCTGCAGAGAACAATAGGGTTGATTGTTTTGTTGACTGCAATTGTTTTATATGTGGGTTGTTTCTCAAACCTCACTTTTGGGCAGGATAAGGAGTGGTTCAGAGAAGCCCCTCTAATGAATGGGTAACAGATGACTGTAAACCACAGGTATTAGACCTTTCCAAATGGAGCTTTAGTGACTCAAAATGTTAAAACAGAGACAGAAGAAAAACTGTGAACATATCCTAAAAGCTCAATGAATTAATTGTCTCAAATTAGGTAATTTGTGGCCAACCTCAGTTTGGATTTTTAACATTTCTGGGAATGTGGGTGAGTTTGTAATGCACAAATAACCAAACAATATAGTATCAAATGTACTTTTTGCAAAAGATATGATTGGCTGTGGGACTTTTCAATAGCACAGAGTCTTAGGATATACAATGATGATTGCAACATTTTCAGGCTTTTAACAATCACTCTATGTAGCAAAAGGTACTTGGTAAAACAATAAAAAATAATTAAAATAAGGAGGAACACATTGCAATAAAAGAGTGGCCTTAAATACATTTGTTCCCATTCACAGCTGTGTTCAACTGATCCCTTTTGCATGATTTTCACGCAGCATCTCCTGACTGCTGTAACAATTCCTCACAAGCTAAAGTCTTTAATGAATTTCATGCAGTTCAGCATGATCACAGAAGAGCTAATCCAAATATAGTTCTAAGAAATAAGGTATCTCCTCTAGCAAAGTCTTTTTCAGGCAAAATAAAATGTAAATCTTTATAGTCACTGCTACTGATTGACAATTTTAGTGGAAATCAAATCATGTAGCAAAACATCCCTGGGATGCTACTCACACTTTGGTACATTGATGAGAACTTAAAATTAGCTAATTAGCTAGTTTCTACTGTGAAATCTTAGGTTCCTGAAAAAACATGGGTATTTCTTTCTGTTAGAGTCAAAGGCAAATCTTAGATTAAAATATCTGAGATATTTGTCCCATTCTGTTCTTGTGGGTGGAGACAAACCGACAGCTAGAAGATCCACACTACGTTATGCTTTACCTGTCCTTCAGACCTCAAAAACCTCATGAGACCATCAATTCATAAAAATGACACGTCTTTTTAACACATCTGTATGTGCAAAATTACTTATTTTCCTTTTTATGCATTAAATTCAGGAACTATTGAAATGAAGAATCACCTCAAAAATCAAGGTAATTTATTTTGCAAATGCCGAAACACAATGTGGGACTTCATATTCTTTCCTTTCCTCTAAAACTCCCGTTTTCATTAAATAAAAAATGAATCAGAGAAACCTTTCTCAGTATCTAAGCTTTGTGTCAATCACAGAAAGATATCCTACAGTTCTTTGCATAGAAGAAAGTACATCCTATCCCCTCCTAGCCTGATTAATGAAGTGACTAAAATGTTCAAACGTTCAAACATCTTAAGGAATTTGGACACCTGATCTCCAGTTATTTTAAATCAACTGATATATCCACGAGGGAACTTTCAGTTCTCTGCATGGCCATAACTTACACATGATCCTTTCCATGTTTTTCTTGATTTCTTCTCCCTATGAAATCAGAAAGACTAACATCTGGAAAAAACAGCAGGATTTGTAGTGCACCATTTGAAAGCTGCAGCACTACAAGTGTCTCTTTTCTGCTTTTCTCTGTCACTGGCTAATAATTGGTCACGGACAGTTTCTGTCCCAGACTCTATTCATCCAGCTGCTATTCACATGCCCACTTCTCCTGGCTTCTGAAGTGTACTGTAAGGTCTGCAGATGGCTTTACTGTTTGTTCATCTGAAGAACTACCCTAATTTTCTTTACTGCAGATGGCAGAGTCATTCATTTTTGCAGATTTTTTTGCATCTTTTGCATTCTCTTGTTGTTTCAGTATATCGGTGACTTCCAGGACTCATGGTGTTATGGCTGCCATTCTCTCGACTAGACCTGTTTCTCCCATTCCAGAAGGACATATCACTGATTAGCACCATTGATTAGAAGACCACATGGAATCATGAATTCACTTTAGCAGCACAGTCGTGTCTTCTCTGATGCAGTTTCAAAGTTTGTGTATACAAAGGATATGAAGGCATCTCTTTCCTTTGGTTGATGAATACCTGGAAGGATGACCAAGCAGCACTGAGAGTTCTGTGCACGATTTTGACTCATATCAACATTTTTCATCCTGGAGTGGCTGTTGTACATTAATATTAGAGCAGTAACCAGTGTTAGAAATCAAATTTCAAAGCAAATTAAAATGACCGTCGTAGTATCCTGTTGGATGTCAATGTGTCAATTTTTTCCCTGGGAATTAGAGAAGCTCACAATTTTGGCTTGTGAATCACAAGCCAAATAATGTCATAGAAAATTTACATTTTGCTGTGCAGAGCCACAATTTCTGCAGTTGCAGCCATTCTCTTCATGAGGCAGCAATAGGAAGTACAATGCCCATGCCATCAGGGGTGAGTCCCACAAGCAGCTTAGGAGCAGAACACCATGAGGAACAATTCTGTAGGTCTCTTACTGGCAGCAGAACACAGTATTTGCCTCCTATTTCAGCCACTGCTCAGCTAGCCACTGCAGGGATAAGACATTTGGATGTCTGTCTGTCTGTTGCTCCATCTGTGTTGCCTTGTGTGCTCATATATAGGGAGAGCATCCTAATTCTTGGCCTCTTGCTTTTTCTTCCATTCCTCCCTTCCTTTGCTTCCCCTGTACCTTACATCTCCACACAGACGTACAGACTCTTGGCTTACATGAATATTAATTCATTACCTTAAAATTATTTCCCTTTGGAATTTATGTTGTTAATTCTTACATCCTGTAATTTACAATGAAATAATTCTCTAACTTGTGAATCTTTACACAAAAGAGATATCAGTGCTCTGCAGAGAAGGACTACAGAAGCAGAAATAGAAACTCCCCATCCTAAATCTTAATTAAAAATTTTATTTGTACAGCGCAAAGTAATATTTCAGTAGTCCTCTATTTGTTCAGAATCTCTTTATACAGGTTTTCACCGCAAATTAATTTGTATAACACAGGAGGATTTTGCTACAATTGTGACTAGACTAATGTCATTTTGGATAATCTTCATAATGTCTAAAGCTTCAATCTCTCCCTGAAGAACAGAAACAGCAGGAAAAAGGAGAAACTTCCCTCCCCTGTGGCTTATGGAGCTATTTACACTGGTCATATTAAGCACTGCAAATAATTTATTTGGTGAAATTAGCCCTTTCTGTTTAAGAGATCAGAAACCAAAACTTTCATGTCTTTGGCCTTGTGTTTCGGACACTCTCCCAGGAGGGAAGGACAAGGATAAAAAGGTGCAAAGAGAGGTAAAAATGTGCACTGCACCACTTGGCAAAGCATTTGACAGAGAATGTACAGTAAACAGATGTTACAGTCTGGATCTGTTACATATCAAGTAGTTCACAGAGTCTGCATTCGTACTAAGAACTCGTTTGATGGCTTAAGGAACACATTGTGTTCACTAATTAGGTAACACAACCTTTACCAATTAATTCCACTTTAAGCTGAATTAAATAATTGCCGTCAAAAGGAGCTTGTCCAACATTTTAAAACCACTAAACTATACTGTGTCTGAGATCTGTAGGAAGTTTCAGCCATTTTTTGGTTTATTAGTTGCAGATATCTGGCTGGACGAACTATCAATTTCATGGTCTGTCCTGCTTTTAGCAAAAAGTTCGATTAGGATCCTTAGAAGTTTCCTTCCAACATGAATTGTCCTATGGTACTATGAGCTGCTTGTAGAATATCGTTCAATTAAAGCTAGCATAGCATATGCTACTAATCTATTTTTATATAAAGGATAAACATATATATTAACAGTTCCTGTCCTATGTTAATGTTCTTCTGATTGTTCACGTATTTTGCAGCATTCATTAAAAATAGCTAAGAAAATTGAACCCTTAATCAGAAGACTTACTTGCCTTTACAAAGATCCCTATCCATACTGATAACTTGTTAGGGGCTCAAAACAAGGTCTAAAAATAATGAATTGTATTAATCCTCTAGTTTTTAAAAGTAATCTCTGTTAATTGCTTGAGAATTTAAATAACTTGTTAGGATATCGAGATTTCTGGAGACTGGAAATAACCCTCTGCACCCAAACACTGCAATATCATTTATTTTTAAATACATATAATTGAGGTCCTCATGAGAAGAGCTCTGCCTACTGGGAACTTCTCAGTCTCTCTGAGACTGGTGACTAAACAAGACATTTACTGAAAATTAACTCTGTACCATAAAGCAACTTTTAGAAATGGTTTCAAAATTGGCCTCGCTTGCCTATCTATTACTGATTACTTGGTTTAAGCAATTTTTATCTTTGAGAGGGAACACAGATTTTAGCAAGAGAGTTCCAAACACTGCAGTTCTTTTCAAGCCCACAAAGCTGGATTTTTCCTTTTTTTTCTTTTCTTTTTACTTTCCAATCTAAAAAAGCTATTTATCTTTTCCATTTCTCTTCTGGTTCATCTCTTCTGCAGTGGCTGCAGCAACTGGGCTGAAGTTAGAAGAATTCAGCTCATAGAGTTCAACAAGTTTATGGTGTTAACAACAGGAAACCACCACACTAATCTGCAGATTGCCTGCCTTCGCATACAGGGCTATTCATGAATTCATACTGCTGTTTTCCTGCATTTCAGAACTTCCATTGTTTTATATGGGAGCTTGGAGGCTGGTTTAATTAAAGTGATCTGAATAGAAGTACAGTATGCCAGATGTACATTATAAATGTAGAGCAGGTTATGTAATGGTAAACCATCAGGAAATATATGGGAATAGTTTGTGATAACTCATTGTTAACTAAATATAAATCCTAATTTATTTCACTGTTTTAAACTTACTGCTTTTTTTAACTAGCACAAATGAACTTTCTTTGTATTTTTACTTTTTCCTATTTTTACTACATCTATCCCATGGGAAAAGTCTGCTTCACATTAGTTCATTCTGGTGAACAGGTACTATTCAGTGTGAATAAGAATTGAAGCATTTGGACTGGATCTACAGAGAGACTAAGACAGGGTACGCTGTTGTTACTTCTTCCCACAACAGAGGTATTTTAGAGTCATGATTCAGCTGCCATCTAACTGGCATAAAAACAGAAAGAAAATTATTACAAAATTTATATTTTCACCATCTTTAAAGAATATAGCCTTGCCATAAAAAATTTCTATTTTTCACTATGCTGAACTGTTCAACTCTGTTGCTCCATGATTCACCAATAAAGTATTGTCTCTCCTAATTTACCTCTGTGGCCAGGTCTACAAAGCACTTTCAGCATTCTCTTGGCAGAAGAGGCAGATAGTCAAGTTCTCATTTTTGCCTCTTTTTATCCTCTTCTTTCATTGCTGAAGCCCCATACACACACACACCACTGCAGTTCCCTCTCACTTTCCCTTAATGAAATTAATTTAAATGGGGGGTGTGGAAGCCCCTACCCATTCCATTTGGAGGAAGATTGCCTCTTCATGTCACAGGCAAAAAGTTCTTTGTGCAGCCCTGGTTCAGGTCATACAGCACAGCTTTCACTGGGTTAAAAGGTATAATGAAGTGTATATTCTTCAGCTACTGGCATACTACCATATAAAAAAACCTCAACCCAGAGACCCAGATACCACATAAGCTGTGGTGACAGATACATGTTTCACAAATTACTTGCTTTTTTTATTTTTGAAAGCCCAAGAGCAACTCATTAAATAGTCAACCATTTTCAGGTTTTGAACTATTCTAATTCATAAATTATTATACTTTTTGCATTGTCTTTTAGACTATTTGTTTCACTTGATTAGCACAGAGGCTTTAAATGTTGAAATTACTTTTTATAAGCCACATTTTGTATCCAAAATGAAATATTTCTGACAAGAAACATGGTCCTACATATTCGTTCAGTGCTTTTTCTGTCTTTTGACTAATTAACAATTTCACCTGATAGGCATTTTCAAAGTTGAGTGGGCAGGAGGTGTAGAGCAAATTTTGTAGACAAATCCCACTGTTTGCTAATTAATTTCTCTCTTCTTAAGATCACTAACAGGAAAATCAATGGTCGTCTAGCACATGTTCTTTATAACCTGCAGTGGTTTAGCATAATTTGTTGAAAGATTACCCAAATACTATTCACAAAGAGGAAAAAATATCAAAAGGTCATTACAGCAGAATAGTAAAGAATAAAACAAATATTTCTCCAACTGTGGAATTGTCTTTCTGAAGAATTTACACTTCACAGCAAATACGCATCCTAGACTCCTGCAGAAAGTTCCCTAATAAAATCCTCCCTTTCAAGGAGTTCCTGCACCAGACAGAGCATCTCAGAGAGTGGAAATGAGATGCAACTCCTTTAACTTCATCACCACAACTTACCCTATGATTCCACTTGTTGCAGTGGGTGAAACTGGAATAAACAAAAATAATATGTCAGACCTGCCTTGTCTGAATTGTCCTTCTAAATCCACAACAGGACTGGAAGGAACTCAAAGTATGAGCCAATGGGTGTGTCTGGGCAGTGATTTTCAACTTTCAGCCATCTCTCTTCATCATCACACATCTGGTGCTGTTTATTGCCAAAGATTTCGATGAATGATTTTAAATAATTTTCACAAGTTTTGGGAAACTATCTAGGGCTTCTGAAATTAGCCATAAAGCCTTGAATGTATTTGCACATGGTCTTCTAATACTCCATATCGAGGCATTACCAACCAACCCTTTGGCAGTTTGCATGATTTACCACGCCTTGCTCGCTCACATGGCTTTTGGTGCCTGGTACTCAGTGGATATGCAGGAGATGGCAGAGTAGGAACCTGATCATGTTTATGAGGCAGGAGAACATCACCTTGTGGTGATGTATTTACTATTATCTTGAATTTGGTATTAATGCATAGCAAGATATTGAAAACAAATCAGAGACTATCACAGACCCCTGAAACAAGACACATGGGTGGTTCCCTGTAGGAGGCTTTCAGGTGCTTTATGGGCATGCACCCACCCAGGCAGTCTGTGAAGACAGCATCTGTCTCAAACCTGTCAGACCCATTCATGTCTGATCTGAAATATTCTGCCGTTGTACATTAATCCTTGATTTCCTTCTGGCTGGCAAAAAAAGGGGGGGAGGTGCTGTCTAGAAACTTGGAATTGCCTCCTAGAAATGGCATGCAAGAGTGTTATGGTCATGCATGATCATGTAAGCTTCTTGTCTTGAAAACCAGAAAAAAAAGGCAGCAACTTCCACAATTATTTCTTCTTCTTCTTTTTTTTTTTTTTTTTTAATAAGTGGGATTTGTACTAAACCCTTCTTCTGCAAAAGGACGCACAGTGCTAGAGCTGCTGAAAACCCATGCTGCAGTCACCAGAGATGGTGGGGTTCCTGACTTCAAAGTTTTTTCTCTGGGTTTGAGGACAGACCTGAATTTCCATCCCAGGGGATGTAGATGGATTGTAGATAGTACTCCCTGCCTCACTGGGACTCTGCCATGTTACATCAGTATTTCTACTTTCACTGAGACAAAAGGAAAGCTGTTGACTATGCAGCCTCGTAAATTTGATCACTTATCTGGAATGAGAGATGCTTAGGCATTGAACCCTTGCTTTCCAGACATTCATTTTGGAGCCAAGTCTGCAATTCCTGCAGAAGACCCCAAATCTTGGCTAAAGCATTCACTTGATGATTCGTAGTCAAATCTTTGCTCCTATCATTCCAGTCTACAGTCATGCACAGGTCTCATTTGGTGCTAACATACAGTTTACTTAGGAAATGGGAAAAGGGAGATTCATATCCAAAAGCTTTATCTTTCAAGCACTTGTATTGGTCCTTTCTAGAATTAGAGACAGTACAGGAGGAAATGGCATCAAATTGCCCCAGGGGATGTTTAGATTGGATACTGGGAAAAATTTCACCACTGCAAACGTTATCAAGCATAAGAATGGGTTGCCCACTGAAGTGGTTGAGTCACCATCCCAGAAGGTATTTAAACACATAGATGTGGCACTTAGGGACTTGGCAGTGTTAGGCTCACTGTTGGATTCCACGGCCTTAAGGGCCTTTTCCAGCCTCAGTGATTCTGTGATTGAATTTTATACTTAGAGAGTTTGGTCTTCAAGGTACTACAAGTTTTTTGGAAAAATTTACACTTGTAGCATTCTTATTTAATGGAAAAAACACCCCAAAATGAAGGCAGTGATAGTATTGCCTATTACATCATATTTGCATAGTCTCATGCCTTACCTACAGCCCAAACACACAGTCCTCATAGATGGAGGGCAGCCTATGAGTGGTTCCTGGAGAGGATGATTAGTGTTAAGTGTTTATATCTAAAATACACTTGCTTTGGTTTCCTAAGAAAACTCAGTAAAATCACAGTCTTATCACACATGTCATCATTTAAAATTGACAGGCACACCACTCCTCTTATAATTAAAAGCTTTGAATGCTAATTTCCCAAATTCCCACATCATCAGGGGGATGAAATTTAATCTCTGCGTATGTCAGAGTGGACTGAGCCAGGGATTTGATATGTTAGGAGAATCCTGGACCTGTATTTCTCAGGCAGAAGGAAATGGCAACATTTCAGTGTAACACTGTACTGCGCTTGTCCCTCAGGGGAGGGTTTGTATTGAGTATTTCAGTAGCATAGGGTCAATTTTGAAACTCACAGGGCATTGCTTTCTTTAGGGTCACAGCATCTAGTATCGAGCCAGCCTCAAACACTCAGGAAAAAAGGTTGGTAAAAGTCAGATAAACAGTGGCTGGTGGGTGCTGCAAAACTTGGGACAAGAAAACAGTGAACTTGTGGGATACCAAACTGGGTAAAAACCTTCTGCCCGAGAGACTAGTTAGTTGTTTGTGTGAAGCTGAAGCCTGCAGATTTAAGTACAAGAAAAATGAGGGAGTGACTGCAAATGGAAAGAAGAAAATTTTGTGGTCCATCATAGCAAACTGATGCCACATTGAAGAGAAAAAAATCCAGAAAAATTTGAGCTATTATTAACAGCTTTTAACAACCTCTAATAAGGTGAAATTTTAATAATTTTTCAAGGGAAAAAAAGTTATCATTTTCATGAACTTTCCAGGGTAAAGCCAATGTGGGTATTTAACCTGCGCCTTGTCAACTCTCCCTGCAGAAATTATCTTTCTTCTTTGGGCAGCGAGCACTCCACAGTGGTAAATGACCATGCTATCTTTTTCCATAGTCCCATATGTGAAATAGCTACATTTTTCCCCATGATTAATGAGATAAGTTCAAATAAAGGTTATGTGTTTAAGTAAACCTCAGCAGCAGAATTATGAGACACATATTTAATATTTTTTCATCAGAAGCGACATGCTGTTCTAATTTGCTGATTGCCAAATTATATCATCCAGCTAAAAAGGGTTTTTTTGTTGTTTGGGCCTACAGAGATGCCTTTTTAAAATAGAAAGACAGGGGAAAACTATCGATATCAAGGGGGAAAAATGATCTAAACGACAAAATACGGTTATCAGACATTTCCAATAAATCACTCTATTAGATTAATAAATATGTTCTGAGGTTGCCCATATCATTCTTATACTGAAGACCACAGTTAAATTAATAAATCTCCTACTGGTATAGATTTACTGCATAAACAGGCAGCAGCCTAGAGAGGTTATACAATCTTCACCTTTTTGCTTTGTTGGGGAGAAAGTGCATGGGAAGAAACTTTTTACTTCTCGTTTACTCTCCATTTTTTCTCTCTCACATCAATAGATACAACCCAGTCACTTCCATCTTTTGGAAGGCTTCTCAAGCCATGTCATTGGTTTGGACATCTTGCTACCAGCTGTAGAATGGATACAATTAAAATGTGAGGGAAGTGATAAAACTTTCCCCATAGAGACTAGAGTGCAGCACAAAGGAATCAGCTGAGGGGTTTATGATGATAATTTTGTCTAATGCCTGCACTGCAGTCTGAAAGGCTGAGCAAGAGCCTTGCTTGCTAGAGCAAGATATATGTGAAGTTATTGAGCTGTGACACCACCAAGCCTGGTGAGGGCAAGGTGATCTCAGCTCACCAGCTGGGACATTTCTCACTCCATGTATTGTCTCTAACTGCTGGGATATTTCCAGAAGGATTTCAGTGGGGTTTTCAAGGTTTATCTCTGTACCAGAACACTGGAAAAATGTATTTGGGATGCTGATTGCCCCATACAATCCAGAATCAGTGCTTGAGGATAGGGCAGAAGGGTTGCTGAAGAGCATCCTGACAAGAGCACTGACAAGATATAAAAAAACTGACTAGGCAGAACAGAAAAAACTTGAAGCTAGTAAGAAATTTTCAGCCATGAGTCCCTTGGTTTTAACTCCCTTCCTCTTGCAGGAGTGATAAAAAGTGCTGTTAAGGGTACAAACCCTGCAATGACAAATTCAATTTTTCACATTTTAGAAAACCTTTGAACTTCTGTTGTGTCTGCAACACAGATAAGGCCACAATTTCTTTGCTCTAACTCAAAAAGTATAAAACAACCATGTGTGTCCAGAGCATGGCAACAAAAACAGTCAGAGGTCTATAACACCTCCCCCTGTGAGCAAAAGCTCAGACAGTTGGGGCTGTTCAGCCTGGATAAGAGAAGGCTCCTAGTGTCCCTTGTCAGTGCCCATTCTCTACTCATTGAACATGAAATCAGAAGAAAAACAGCTAAAATATACAATGCACAAGAGATTAACTTGACAACAGTTAGGCAGAACTGCTACTATAACTTCTATAAAGAACAATTATTACACAGGACTATGGGTTAACCCAGGATATGTGAAAATAATCATGCAGTGATCTGTAATTTCCAAAATAAGAGAGAGATAAATTATATTATTTTCTAGAGAAAATCCTTTACAAGTTTTAAAAAAAAAAAAAAAATCAAGACTTGAAAATCTCATGAGCTACTGGAGTAATGAAATTCATTGTTTCAAAAAACTTTTCTACAAATTTGAAGAACCATTGTTCATATTGCTATCTACTTCAAGTGCATTTACATAGGAAGCATCATAGAGAAATAATCCTGTGTGATTACTGCAGTGAACATGACTCACTGTGAGTGCAGATTTTTAATTTTATGCAGCAAAATGTTGAAATACTAAGTTCTTCATGTGCTTAACGAAAAAAGAAAACAGTAAAAATCCAAAATTAAGCTCACTAACCAACACATTTTAGCATAAATAAAAACACAAGTGTTTCAAAGGGATTCTGTGCTCAGTATTACAAAGTAGAAAGGACTTACTATGACCCATACATTAGTTTACCCTTTTAAACATCTCTATATTTTTAATAAAAAATATTACAAATTTGTCTTGTAACAAGCAGGCACATTTTCAAGAGATAAATGTTCAAGAAATTTCAATTGAAACTTGATTGAGACATTTTAAAGGAAAGGAGAGAGGTTTAAACCACGAGGCTGGATTAATGTAAATTGATTTGTCCAAGGCTATTTGTTTAGATAATAGAGGTAATAGAAGGAAGGCCCTGGGTCTCACAGAAGTGATGCTCTGAGACGTCCCATCCTGTCATCATACTCAAAGCAGGTTCACAATAGGGCATATTCCATTTAGGCAGGGAAAATTCAATTAGGATCATTCTGTGGACTCAGGGATCCCAGTGGGGATCAGGATAGGCAATATTCAGATTTCATTGTCTCACAACAATATATGCCAGTGAAAAATATTTTTTGCCCTGCCTTGTGCTCCCCCTTGTGTTTTCCCAAGGTCTGGTCATAAGATTTTGATATCCTGAAAAAAGAAAAGGTTAATTCTTTATGGTATGTTTTATTCATTGTATTTAAAATAATAAAAACCAGCCATAATTAAATACTATAAACAGAAAAAATAATTGTCAAACTTACACAAAATTATGGATTTGTCACTACACAATGACTAGAATTAAAAAACATGCTGCATATACAGAAATAGAAAATAATTAAGGAAGAAACATGAAAAAAGAAAACAAACAAACAGCAAACAAAATCCAACCAAACAATATTTAAACAGTTTCTGGGGTCAGATACAGTTTTTCCCTCATTGTACTGTCAACTAAGTACGTATGTCCGCAACAAACCCTTGAAAAAATCAAGCCGGAGATAGTTCCTGCTGCAGCCCTCAGGCCAGTCCAACACTAAAATTTCAAAATAATTAATGAGACATTTAAAGTCAAAAGGCTGAGTAAAGCACTGATTAAATGTGAGACTGTGTTGGATTCATCCTTTTGATTTTTAGTGTCTTCTTACCCTCCGCACAATGAATGTGTCACAGCTACAGAGGTATCAAGTGTACGAACTGTAAGTGGGCTGGCTCTGGTTCACACAGCACGAGTTCTTACACTCCGATGACCAAGTCCACCCAGCTTTGCCCCAACATAAGGATGCTGATTAATCAGTCCTTGCTCCTCAGCCACGCAAATACCAGTTTCTTATTGGTAATTCTGTCTTACCACTGAAGTGTTAGTGGAGGAGAGTCTGTGCTTTTCCTGCAGCAGTTTTCACCAGCTTCCTTTCCACAGTAGCGACAAAGGTATTTATTCAGAGCATCTGTCCTTGCAGAACTGTAATTCATGTGAATCCTTTTAGTGGTATGGCAGACTTCTGTGAAGACTTAAGATGCTATATTGAACACAATAGATGAAAATTAAAAGTACAAAGGAAGAGAAGAAAGACCTTGAGGGAAAATGTCCAAAAGACATAAAATTAATAAACCCTATTTTAAACACATCAGGAACAGGAAAGTTGCCAAAGCACCTGTAGGGCCAGTAAGTAATATAGAAGGAATGTTCAAAGAAGATAAAGTTACTGTAGGAAAACTCAGCACATGTTTTCCATCTGTTTTCCCTGTGGAGAATAGGAAGGATTCTCCAAAGTACCCCTTTTTTTTATGCAGGACTTATCAGAGGATCTTGTTGATGCTGCATGTCTGGAAGAATGTGGAAAAAAAAATGAAAAATTTCATATCAGTGTGATCTGATACATGCTGCAGAGTTAAACAAACTCAGGTCTGAAGTCTTGCTTCCCAGAGCTTTTGGATTCCTTTACAAGAGTAAGGATGATCACATGTCACTGCTCAGCCCTGGTGAGGCCACATCTGCAGTGCTGTGTCCAGTTCTGGGCTCCTCAGCACAGGGAAGACAAGGAGTTTTTGGAGAGGGTCCATTGGAGGCCACAAAGATGATTTGGGTGTGGAGCATCTCTCTTATGAGGAGAGACTGAGGGAGCTGGGCCTGTTTGGTCTGGAGGAAAGAAGACTGAAGAGGGGATCTCATTAATGAATGTAAATATCTCAAAGGCAGCTGCCAAGAGCATGGGGCCAGACAGTTTTGAGTGGTGCCCAGCGACAGGACAAGGAGCAATGGCCACAAACTAAATCACAAGAAGTTCCGCCTCAACATGAAGAAGAACTTCTTTATGTTGAGGGTGACAGGGCACTAGAACAGGCTGCCCAGGGAGACTGTAGGGTCTCCCTCTCTAGAGACATTCCAAACACACCTAAAAGTGATCCTATTCCACCTGCTCTGGGTGACCCTGCTTCAGCAGGGGGATTGGACTAGATGTTCTCCAGAGATCCCTTCCAAAACTAACAATTCTGTTATTCTGTGATAACCATAAGGAAATCCAGGGAATATAATCTCTCCAGATTCCAAATGGTCTGAAAGATATCAATGAAATGAGACTGCTGCATTGTGAACATCTTAATCCCCATAAGTAATAGGTTAAATAATAGGAATCAGATAATAGTAAGAATTAGATTATTTAATAAAAATAACTCTGTGCTTCCCTCACATGCATAGTTATCAAGTCTATAATTCAGCTATAAATAAAACAATTATTAAGAGGAATCTCTAATACCCCATCTGTCTCACCATTAAGGGATCTCACTGTTTTCTAAAAGACATTGGTCTTACCTTTACCCTTGGGGAGGACTTCCAAAACACACCAATGCACATTCTGCTCTGGAATTTAGGAAGCCACCGTGGTTACCCTGGTAGGAGCCTGTGCTTTCAATAAGAGTAGGAGCCTTCACTCTATATAGGTTTCATTCCTGGAAGCTGGGTCAATATCTAAAAAGAACAGCGATGTAGAAGACAGATAACATTTTGTTTCCGTCAGTCTATTGGACCAGCTACCTGCATAGCAGACTTTAGCAGATAAGGAAAACACTTCTTGTCTATTGCATTTTAATTATCTGGGAACTGAGAACCAGTCAATATCTTCAGGTTGCAGCTTTCAATCCTTCCACACATTTGCTCAATTTGCAAGTTTCTACTTATCTCTCCTCTTGTCCTCTGTTTTCATTTTGAAACTGCCATCTAACTTCTCTCTTATATATATCTCTTGGTCTAGGAGTGCCAGCATTTGCCACCACGGAATCATAAAATCATTTAGGATGGAAAAGACCTCTAAGTTCATTGTGTCCAACCATTAACCCATCACTGCCAAATCCACCACTAAATCATGTCCCGCAGTGCCATATCTACACATCAGGAAAGAATTAAAACAACAGGTGGGACACTGTTGTCACCTGGTTGAAAGGAGGAAACAGACTGCCTACCCTGTGTACAGGATCATCTTGACCAATGAATACAAAGGAAAATGGGGATATATGTTGGTTTACCTTGCTGTGGGAGGTTTTTTTTTCCTGCTAACCATTAATGGTTTAAATAAAGGACAAGAAAAAGAAAGCATGGTATCCACCCATTTCTTAATTAGAAATTAGCTGGGGATGAGAAAGTAAAACAGAGTGTACAACTCTGTTTACACATGTCTTATATAAAAAGAATAATTTCTAGAAACTCTTCAGAATGAGATGCCTAATTTCATGACTGCTTTTTACTGTACTGGACAAATCTGGTGACCTAAGAGAGTTTGATGTCATAAGTAGCCCCTCCCAAGCCTATGGATCTTGAGTTCATGTGTTTCTAAACATATTTGGTTCAAATCCAATCGCCTTTTCAAATTCACTGGGGAAAAGTATTCTTCAAATTCATATTTATTTCAGATGAAGTACGAAAAAATTCCTTGTTTCACTGAAGGAAGTTTTGTTTGACAGTACCATTACAACAGTATTACTGCTGGTCTGGGGTGTGCAAGTAATGGCTGAGGAAAAATAATCAACCAGGTGATGTGTTGTCCTGAATATTTTCTGTGTTTTGAAGTTTTTTCACAGCTACATTTGCAGTAGCATAGCAAACAAGAAAAGTTCACAGTTAAGAATAATAATAATAACGATAATAATAATAATATTCAACTTTTTTTATTTGATGTCATACAAACAGAACATGTATGTCTCTTGTCTGAAACCAAAAAAAAAAAAAAGGAACCAGAAAGACTAGGTATGACGCACCAAAAATGTAGCTCAATAATCAGTCATTATTTTTCATAGTGTTTCATAGAAAATGAGCCTGTATGACTGCCTTCTTGTTTTGTACATCTGGCAAACAATTGTTCCTCCCCTTACAATAACTTTTGAACTAACTGACCAATTTCAATCAAATGCAGTTCATATATTAGGGCTTCAAAGGTTAAATTCCTTCAAATTTTATGAAAAGGGACAGCCAGATAAAGCAAATACAAATAATCTACAAAATTAATGTTGCAATAAAGGCAAAATTACGCTCTGAGCTGAAACGGTTTTTTAACATCACAAAATCTATTTCATACAGAAGTGGACTATAAATGCATTATTGTTGACAAAAACTAAAGTTTATCTCGAAAGTCATTTTATATATGATTTTGCATATTGTTGTCAATATCAAATCCATGATGGTTTGCACCTAATTCAAGTTTTCATACTGCATAATTTCTACAGTGAATATTATAATTATGTTGCATTTTTGCAATGAAGCACATTTTCATCTCCTAGACAAACCTGTAGTATTCATTTTCTTAATTACAAATACCAGGATATGAAAAAGAGAATTAAGACATGATGTAGGTAACAGGAGCTCTGTGTTCATTCCCTTTGATGAATAAATAATTGGCTATTTGATTAATAAATAATAATATTTTGTTACCATTTTTCTCAAACACTTCACAAAATAAATAAATAAATAAATAAATCCTGACATTGTTTTATTGGGTATTACCTAACAACACACTTTTGGGTTGAGGAAATATTTTTACTTAAATTTTTCAGCTGAAGAAAGTGGGGCATATGCAGTTTTAGAAATATATTTTACCTCCCTGGACAGTCACAGACTCTGTGCTGCAATTTCCCATGCTTTTTCAGACACTGTGAACAAAAGAGGAAGTGAAAGAAGGGATGCTCAAAATGTGAAGGTGTGGGGTTTTTTCCGAGTTGTATTTGCCCAGCCAGAGATTAAGTAATTGCACCATTTTGTGATTGCAATTGAATCATGACAGCAATTCTATGGATACAAATTTTTCTTGCAAAGGATATTTATGTGCTTTATGCTTCTTTGGCCTGGGTATCATTTTCACAGTAACTGAGGTATAGAGGGGTGCTGAGGAGCAGCGGAGCCCAGATTATGTCATCCAAGGTCCTACATGCAACAGTGAGTAAGAAACAACAGTAAAGCTCCATCAGTGGAGATGTCTGCTCCTGTATCCATGCCTGGGACACAGGAACTGCTCACATTCCTCTAAGGGGGCAAACAACAAACAGGTGTCAGAATTCCTTCATTAAGCTGAATGCCAAATCTTGGGTACCTTGTGGCACATGGTCTAAACCAAACCTTATTTGCAGTTTACTTGTCACAAGCCTCCATCTTCTGTAAGAGGAGATATTCTGCATCTCACTGTGCAGCTAATTGAAATAGAGAAAAATAAACAAGAATCTCATGTTCTGAAAGCTTTAGTCAGGTCTGATAATGAACAGCACAAAAAGCTAAGCTTTGAAATAACCCAGCATCTATATTAATGTTGTTATTCGTCTTCCAAATGTACTGGCTAATCATAAGTAGAATAAAACAAAAAACAAAGTAGAATAAAACAAAAAAAACCCTCCACAAGCATTTTTATTAGACACAGGTTCTCCTTGGGTTGATAATTGTAAATTGGTTTATTAGTGAAATTACTGTGATAGCACATCTTTCTGTAAGAAATATTATTTTGGGAATTTTAGGAAAGGGCCTCAAATTAAAGACAAACATAGCAGCTCCTATTTGTGGAAGGAATTCTTCTGAGTGTCTTCTCTTAAACTGTACCATATAAAAGGCAAAGTTTTCATGTTCTACTGCTACTGAACATTTATTTATTCTCACATTATGATACCTCAAGTTGAAGAGATCTTTCATAAACAGAAAGACTTCAAAGGAGTCTGATAATGTTTTTCTCAAAAAGATAATTTTAGCATGCTACAAATGATTTTATTAAAACTAATTTAAAAGCTTTTCTGCACATAGTGTTTGTGTTCTTCAACCTTGCTGTGACCCCCAGCACCCTTGTCCTACAATCCAGTTGTTGAATAAACTAGAAATATTGCTACAGACTTAAAGAAAACGAACACAACTTACGTAGCAAAAGCAACTTATATTTTTAATAAAATTTGCTGTAAAAATTGGCACAAAAAACAATAGTCCATCTTGCAATTAGGGGAAGGAAAATAATAAACTGTTAAAGTATTGGTAGGTTTTTTAATATTATATCTGCACTTCAAGCTGCTGCAATACCCAGCCTAATTTTAAGCAAATTATTTCAACTATTGACTGAAATCAACCTCACAGAAGCATTGTGGAGTTTTGTGAAGGCTAATTTACTGTGCTGTACCTTTGCTATGTATAGTGTAGACATACTTTTACTTTTCTGAAGTTTTGGGTGCAAGATTAAAAAGAATATTGTATGCGTGTGTATTTATATATGCTACTATGTATGAATGCTGGAAAACAATAACCAGAATCAGAATTCTGCATGATAAGGCTTGCACAAAAGGTGAGTTTCCATAAAGGCAAATGAGCTTCTGAAGGATTTTTTTTTTAGTTTGTGTTGAAATTTTACAAGCTGTAACATGACCATTTAGTATATGAAGAAAAGCAACAAATCTACAAAACCAGAAATATATGTATATGGGGTATATTGTTGCTGCTCCTATTTGCATTCGGTGCAATGTAAAGGTCATTTTAGAATGGTGATGCCATACAATAATATTCTCTAAAGAGTAACTATATTCACCAGGGATATGTCCTCACTTGATATATTCTGAGGTATCTGAACAGCGTGTTGTTTGAATAGCACATGTTGAGCTTGGATTTTAGAATCACTATGGGCAATAACTACCTGGGAGCAATATTACTTTCTGTGTAAAGAAAAACCTGCTGAATTCGGTCATTAACTGAGCTAAGAAATGCTGTCTTGACATGTTAATATTTTCATAGTAGATATTCCAAAAGGGCTGTCCATACAAGACTCAATGGCAATATTAATTAATTTCTTATTACCATTGAATTTAATTAATATTATAGAGGAGCTATAGATGGTAACTCTAGAGAATATATTTCTAGGTTTTGGGATTTGGGTTTTTTTAAGAATTTAACTTATATACAGTCAAAACTCTGTTGCAAATAGAGCAGAATTTAAGGAGATGAAGGGAGAGGAAGAAAACATACCATGCTGCTGTGTAATTTGAATACCTCGGTAATCAGAGAAGAACACAATACACTGTGTCAATCCCACTGACGCCAACTGTTCACTTGGAGGACTGAAGAATATTGCACCTGGGACTGAAAAAAACTGGACCTATCAAAATCAATAAACGTCTTACCAGAAAAACTGAAACAAACAAATAAAATTATGCTAAGTTGCTTTGATGGAAACTTATGCTTTCCTAGTAGTTGGTGGTACTTTGGAATACTATTTAAATAGAACAAATACATTTTATAACTGCTGAAAGAGCTAAATCATCCTTTCCCTTCTTCAGCCCCTTTCCTTTGCTCTCAAATAAGCCTACCAAGATTTTAAAGATCTGAGACACAGCCAGACATGTTTTTTGGAGCCAGAGACCATGACACAAAAATTAAACACAAGCAGGTAAAAATAGAAAAAGAAATCATTATCACATGATTATAAAACAAAAGCTCACATTACCACCAGAAAAATTATGCCCATGTATTTGTCTCACTTTCCTCCTGAGTTTATTAGAGTAGCCAAAATACAAGAGGAAAAGTAAATCTAATTAGTATAAGCAGGCCTTGTTCTTGGTAGTTCTTGGTACTTTGTTTATCATCCCATCTTTCACCTATATATTTTTTTTTAATTGTTATTCATTTTTCTATTTAGATCAGACATTCTGACAGAAGCCATTTTTCCTCTAGGTTTGCACAATGTCTGGGGAAAAGGAGAGGAAAATTTTGATAGCATTTTTAAGAATAAAAATGTTAACAAAGTTGATATGTGTGCTCACAAGAATAAATCTTCCAAATGAGCAATCCCTTTCTTCCATCTATTATTCCTAACCACACTTGTTTCCAAATACAAAGCAAAGATCATTTATGTTAACTCTCTAATTTTTACTCCTTGAATTAATAGTGATATAACACTGTAATATATGTTACTCTGTAGCTGTGATATTGTGAAAGAAAACTGAAGAAAAGAAGTAAAGGTGCGGATGTTGCCAAAAAAAAAAAAAGAAAAAAAAAAAGTTCTGACGCCAAAATTGTCAGTCTCTGTGTCAACTTCAGCATCTTCTCAGACTACAGAATGATTTTCTTTGGCACACTTTAGAAATCTTTAAACCCCTTTTCTGAGGCCTTTCAAAGATTAGTAATTTCCCTGTATGATTGATATCTTCCTTCATTGCCCTGACTCTGAAAAGAATAACTTTCTTTAGAACAGCAATCTTCATTTTCCTAGAGAAAATATGTTCCTTCAAAAGTGGGTTATAAGATGGAGCCACAGCCTTGAAAACTCCAGCTCAAACGAGTGCTTTGTATCCCAAAACAGGCAGGGGCAGGGTCTACGACAACAGATCCTCTCAAGGTCATTCATGGTCAGAGATGTTATTGTGTAATTATAGAGATGTTATTATGTAATTATGGCACCTTCTCATCTCTTTTTAGCAGTTATCAATTACAGTTGAAGAAACACTTACTATTTCATATTCAAGCATATCCTATCGATTCTTTCTTTCTTATTCAATGTTATTTGATTTAAATTGCAATATTCCACTGAAGAATTTGTTAAGTCAGAGGGACACAGCTCAAATCGTGACTTTTACATGTTTCTTTTGCCTTGTAAGCCTTACTTTAAAACACTCCCTTTTTCTTAGTGACAGACAAACTTGATATGGCATTCACTGTAACATGATTAACTCTGGTGACATTTTTACAAAGTCACTTTCGGACTGTATCCATACATCGTTTAAAAAGAAAGAACTGAAAGCAGAGGCATGATTATCATATAGTATCTTGAACAAATTTAAAGCATAGAAAACATTGAAAAATTTGGGGAAAAATTCCACAATCAAGAGAGAAAACTTGTATTAGAGGTTCTGTTCTATGTCTATGTGTAAAGACAGAAGTTACAGAGATTAAAAAATTGCTACACATTTTCTTGCTTTATTTTTTACAGTTTTGAATCCTCTAGTTAATAATAATATCGGATTTTCTTTCTCTCTCCTCCCTCTCTGCACTCCCTCCTCCCTTTCATCCCCTTCAACTATATTCAGGCTGCCTGATCAAAACAAATTACAGGACAGCCTTATAAATTAGTTACAGTAGACTAATGTCTAATGGTGACATGTCTGTTTTGCCATGGTGATGCTCATCCTCCAGAGGTAATGTCACCTAGGTTGTCAGACAAGCAACAGCATTTTCATAAATAATCCATGTGATGCTAATACAGGATGATTTGTGATGCCTTATAAAAAGTTTGGTTGGGTTTGATTGAGTTTCCCTCAAGATACTGTGTACTTAACATTATGACCTGCTCTGACTTGGTTGATTCTAATTTCTGAAAAGGCTACTCCAAAATCCTGGTGTGTAACATGAAGACACTGTGCTACGCAAGCACAGCTACTCTGGTAAGACACACAAGACTGTAATATTCTGCATGTATCTCTGATTACATCAAAAATTCACGAGTGCATTAAAATACCTATAGAGCTAAAAAATCTGGCTGACATTTTTGAAGCGTGAATTTATTGGGTGAGGAGAGAAAACAAAGGGAGTTGAATCTCTTCCCCATGATTACCATGGCCTCATACCGTTTGCATGCTTCAGTTCACATGACACTGACCTGTCATTCAGCTGCACAGCCCTCCTACACCCCTCCTGCCCTATCTGATCTTGGCTGATCTGGACCAAATTTCACTTTTCAAGAATGCAAAGGTCTATGCTGGCATTAAACAGCAGCTAAACCTACAGAGGGAAAATACTTTGTGATTAATGTAATGAGGCTATATACCTTATTTGTAGAATACCACCTCCTCTTCAACTAATAAGGGCAAAAGGGCAAACACACAGCTGTAATATAAATGAGTCTCTAACTGGTTTACAAATATGAGCCAGATGCTCATTATCATACTGGAAAAATCTCAGCATGTTCCTTTCTCCATATATTGAGATAGACACTACCTTCGCATATCTCAATGCAACTAGTTTTCATTTTAGTGGCTGATTGGCTGCTTCTGGTTAAGGACATCTTGAGCTCTCCATAAGTGCTATGGTTACTTCTCCACTTTTTTAATAGGACA
Organism: Acanthiza pusilla; assembly: GCA_036630365.1. Classification (NCBI taxonomy): domain Eukaryota; kingdom Metazoa; phylum Chordata; class Aves; order Passeriformes; family Acanthizidae; genus Acanthiza; species Acanthiza pusilla. The sequence goes on from JAXCHO010000034.1 coordinate 34,880,550, forward strand.
TGTTTTGCCAATATCTCAACATATTTCCCAGGAAATTACAATGTCTTCACTGTTGCCACACAAAGTTGCCCAGTCCTGTGAAACAACGTGCTTCTCAATTTGAAAAGAGTTTGAACTGTAGTTGTGATGCTTAGAATTTCTTCAGCACTTTTCAGGATATGACAGACTTATGATATGGTTAAATATTTAGCATTGATGCAGAGAAATTAACTAGATCCTTAAAAGCCACATCATGATTTCTGGAGAAACAGACTGTATGTATGTACGGACATGAGAAGGTTCAGGCAGCAACTGAGAGGAAAGAAAAAATGTGGAGGAAGAGACAGGACAAAGTACTCAGGTTAGGAGGAAGAATTCAGTACGGAACACCTTTACAAAAGGATGAAAACTAGGAATGCCTTCTCAAATTTCTTATATTCTCTGTGTTTTCTGCAATGTGGCTTATGGTACAAACACTCTAATACTCACATATAGAAATCAAAGAGCTTGTCGAAAAAAACGTGAGAGCTCTAGCAAATATTGCACCCCCCTCACAGTCTGATCAAAGCAGCAATATAATGCCAGAATAAGACAACAATTCAATAATGAGACTAAGTCATAGAATGACATCCAAGGATGCAAGGTTCAGCTCAACTCTAACAAGAACAGAAAGGGAGTTTTAATATTGCTGCAATTTGTTCTCTTGGACATGCAGTTTTCTGAGTTGGTGGCACACCCATGCCACAGTGTTTCTGTTGTGCAATTGCAATTGCTCACCTTAGACCTTTATGCTCCACAGTAGTCTCACAGTTGTAGCATCTCACTGCATACCTGGAGAAATGGAGAGCCTCTTCAGTGAAATGTTGGTGAAATTTGCTCTCTGGAAAAGTCAACACTCTTTAGAGTTCACAATTTTCCTCCCAAATGTTCCCCTCAAACACTTTGTGGAAACAAATTAAGCCATCTTAGTAAGTAAAGAGGACTCCATTTTCAAAATCTGACTCTATCAGGCCTTCACTCTGACATTATAAAGGTGCTACAAGAACATTTAGACATCATAAAATAATTCACAAGTTTATTCCTGCGAATCTCTGTTCTTCCTTAAACCTGAAGCATCACTTCATTAGACAATATCCACCTCAAAGACTATTAGACTACTTTACTTCTGGTGAGTTATCCCAAAGGATGGATATGGATCTGTAAGCAGCCTGTGCCTCCAGTCACGAGAGCATATCTTGGAATTTTAGTTAGGACTTTGTTTACAGCCATAGGGAAAGAGGTATACAAGTGCTCAAGCCATGTTCCCACATGACAAGAATCTTCTCTTTCCCAGCAGTACAGAGGGGTTTCTCTAAATCAACATCCCTTGGCTTAAGGAACATCTGAAGCTGTCCCTGCTTATTCCTTTAAAACCATTTAGTCTTCTCACAGGACACACTGACACATCAGAAAAACAGCTGCTAAAGCTTTTTCTTGGTCCTCCCTGGGCAACCATTCACACAGGGTCTGGGTCTTTTACTTACTGGGATGTTTTACAGCTATAGACCTCGGCTTCTTCGAGGGGTTTTAAGACATGTTTAGAAGGGTCTGTGATCGATTTTTCATTAACTGGGCTTTCACAATAATGATGTTTCTCTTGACCTCATAATTCGGTACGGCCTGTAAACAGCTTTCCCAAACATCACTTCCAGCTGGATATTTGTGGTTTAAGACATTTCAGCAAGCATGCTGCCATAGTCCTTTATTCATAAGAGTTTTATTAATACGAAGACTTTCTGAAACCAAAATTCTAGTTTTAATTGCTTGAAGAGAAACTTTATGCACTAATTAAAGGCATCTTGAACACCAGATGTGCCCTCCCTGTTCCAATAGGGACATTTAACTATAACAAAGGAAAGCAATAGTCCCATAAATGTGCCATCCTATGACATTTTCAGGTAGCCACCTTTAGGACAGCAACCATGACAATGTCAAGCAAGCTAAAAAGATTGATTCCCACATAAGGTATCAGTGTCCTGAGGCCTTCCCCCACCCTGACTTATGCCCACGTTTTTCCTGGCAGTTATATACTGCTTTGAACAAGGGGCTGGAAGATGAAAGCAAACAATCACTATTTCTAAAGCATAAAAAAATGGATATCAACATCTGTATCTGAGCAACATAAGCAAGAGAGCTCCACAAAGCAGCCATGAAGCCAAAGGGCATTGTTAGCTGCTGTTTCCTAATCAATGATCATTGACAATGGATTTTCTCTCTTCCCCCAATTTTAATTTTTTTAAAGAAAATCAGGTGTTAATCATGTTCTCAAAAAAAGTGTTCTCCGGCCCCTCATTAGTACCTGTTAATGAGATGCATATTCACATGTCCCAGTATTAGATTTACCCTGCCATTTGCACCAGGGTTCTGATTTTCCATGACATAACTTGAATATGTACCAGACAACCACTAAAACACTAAAGCACTAAAAAAAATTTTTTCCCCTTTTTAAAATTAGCTTCCACAGAGTCTGTTGTGCCAATTAATAAAGTACACTAGAAAGAATCAAAATAGTGCCTTTCTGCACACCACTTGTGTGGCATATATGCAGACTGTTGCAGATCTTTTCTTCCATACTTGGATATACTTTGGATGGGATGCTGTTTTTTAAGGGTTATTTTCTTTCAGACCTTCTCAGACTGAATTGAATACAAAGGCCCAAAGCACTCAAATTATCTAAGCAGTTCATGTCTTTGGAGGAAACACAGTATGGAATTAAGGTACAGTTGACTCAGGAAAAGAATACTGGCTGTGTTTCACAGGAAAGTCTGTCTCAGTAAATTTTATTTTAGATGCCAAGTTTGTTCTGTGCGCAATATGGCAGCTGATCTGCAGGAAGGAATGGAAGGTGGAGATGATCCAGCAAAGAGAGTTTTTTGTTTCAAAACTGTTCAGTTTTGGGAGGGATGCAAAGAGTGTCAGATCCATTCTTCAGCAGATCAGCGCTTCAGAAAAAAATTTAGCTAATATTTCTGAGCATTCCCATTCAGATTCCACTATCACAGACATTCATTCTTGAATTTTATTGACGTTTTATGTGTGCAGATAAATGATTGGATGTTTTCTGACTTAGGAAGTGCAACCTCTGTATACCAGAACGCCCAGATTTTCATTACACTTTTCTGAGTGGCCCTAGAAATTGTTACATTGATTCCTTAATCCTCTCCTTACATTTCTGTTTCAAAGTCTGCAAGATGGTTTCAGTGAGAAAATTTCAGTGATCAAACACCTCTCAATATAAATGTGGAATTGCCACAATTATGTTAAATGTGAAGGTAAATAAGATCCTATATTATACCATAAACAAAGTGTTGACAATAAAAGCCAAGACAAAAACCCCCCAATATTTGTAAACACATATATTTTCCTAAACATAAACATGCTTTCACATTAATTTCCAGAAAAAAAATCTTTATGATATTTTTAAAGGTATCAAGCTATACTGCATTTCTTTGTAAGAAATCAGAACTGAAGATACATATGATACTTATTTTTTACTTCCCAAGAGGAATAAAGCTCACCCAGATTTGAAAATAGTTTGATAAAGATAAGGAAAATAAATACCAGCTTTTTTAAACTGACTTTTTAGAAAATCAAATTGCATGCTTTATATATGGAATCTGACTGGATAAAATTGCTCCAGGCTTCAGAATTATTGTCATTTGAGAAAGCAAACAATAGAAACCTATTTTCAGCCAGTTGTGAGCCTGCAGTTGTTTCAGTGATGTAACCACACCTTCGATATTCATGAGTGATGATCAGTACAGAACATTCCTAATCCTTCGGTGAAAAATACAATATCGCAGCCTCCCTCCCTGTTTCTGTTCATCCCTGCACAAACACAGACAGCTACTCCACAACTAAAAGAAGTACAGTCAATCGTCTTGTTATGCTCCTTTTGCATTACAGATGCATTAGAGCTCTGCTTAGGTTTCATAATTGAGTTATAGCAATCATCCACATATTAGATTCTAGGCTGAGCTTTGGCAACACTAAATAATAGATTGAAAAATACAATTATTGCTTACCTACAGAATTCCTTTGCTTGGGAGGTAAAGCATATCTATCAGAAAAGTTGTTGTTTTTTTTCCTCAGGCCTATTCAATAAATAAACGTTACACCAGGATTCTTACACAGAGTATCTTTGAAATGGGTTTTGTATTGATTTTTATAACTACCCTGTTAGATGACGTTATCCCTTAGTGTGTCATGTTTAGATGGGTCCGCCCGGAGCAGGTCACTGAGGTGATAACTGTCATTTGGAGGGACAGAAAAGCAATCATAGCTTTTTCATTACTTACTGTTTTCCCCTGCAAGTGTAGGATCATTTGACATATTATGGTTTCTGTGATTTAAGCTGCATTCTGAAATTAAGTGCAAGAATATCAAGCTGTGGATTTAGAAAAATAAACTTCATGTCAAAGGAACCACATGCCCTGTAGGTTATGAGTAAGATCTAGGGGAAGTGACAGTCCTCAGCATTTAAAAGAAGCCAAAACAAACCCCAAACACACACCCTCAAAAAAAATTTACCATAAAATAAATATGTTTTTGTAAGTAGAAAAAGGATCCAAAATTGTTAAAGTAATTGCAGACTGCACTTCTCATGTAAATGAACAATTGAAAAGCAATTTATAACCTGAATCTCTTAATTTTCCATGCCAAAACAAAAACATTGTAAAAATATCACCAATTTGTTAAAGCACTTAATATGCCAACAGCAGGGAAAAAAAAATTACCAAAAATGTTTTTCATCAGCCTTCAAAACACTGCTTCACTTCCTTAAAAGTGACCAAGTTTCTAAGGCAAGTTTTATATCAATCCAAACTCATTCTAAACTGAATATGTATTAATGCATAGTTGCCAAGAGAAAATACAGAATGTCAGAGTTACTAAACTGTTTTGATATAGAAAGAGGAAACTGGTTATACTTTAGCTGAGCTTTCACAATTTTTAAAAATTAATCAAACACCAGGCTAAAACCCAGGTTATTTAACTAATAGACTAGTCTTCCAACTCAGATAGAATTTTATATATAAACTGGGTTTTGGTGTATTTTAAAAACAAGGCATAATGTCAAAATTCCCCTTCCATTGTTAATCTTGAGTGTTTACTGTGTAAGATCTGTTCATGTATTTAAGGGATAAGCCCTTTAACTGTCACTTTTGGGGTATTTTTCATTTATTCAGTATCTTCATTTTTTATCAAAATTAGATTTCATTCACATCACTTCATGTTTCCCTTACATTAAATTTATTTTTACAGCTCTCTGTCTGTAATTCTCTGGAAACTCCTATAGTACTATAAAATGTCAGTATAGCAATGCTCATCTATTACATGGTCATTGGATAGAATGCAAAAACTACCTGGAAGCGAGGACTGGCAAAGAGTATTTTAAAATGCTGGAGAGCCACAAAGATTATCACAGGGCTGGAGCACTTCTCCTGTGAAGACAAGGTAAGAGAGTTGGTAGTGTTCAGTCTGGAGAGGAGAAGGCTCCAGGATGCCTTACAGCAGCCTGCCAGTTGTAGAACCTGTACTTCAGATCTCATGGGTGGTTTCCCTGCCCATGGTGGTGTGGAACTAGACAATCTTTAAGGTCCCTTCCAATCCAAGCCATTCTGTGAAAATATCCTACATAAGTGCCAGGATGCAGAACTTGCTCTCTCTTGTCTTCTTTCTTACTCTTTAAAACCCGTGGACATTCAAGATTTTGCCATGTGTAGGAGCAGTTTCAAGGCTATTATTGTGTGGTTCATGTACTCTCTAAAGGGCAGAGTGTCGTGGTCCAAATAGCTTGAGCCTGAGGAATCCAGGCCACCACACACTGTGCAGAGGTTTTAACCATGAGGTTTGGTGCTTTATTTTCAAGGAGCAAGTCTAATCTATTTCTCCAGAAGAAAGCTTAACATTCTTTTCTATGGTTACAGAGTGGGTAGGTTTCCCAGAGTCTGGAAAAAGAAAGGCAAATGCTTAAGTATGTCTGTGTATGCTAGTCCTCAGCAGCTCCTTCCTTAGCAGTCAATTTGGATTTCATGCTGAAAAGTTTAAACCAAGATTAGTAAAATGTCACCATTCCGTTACCCCCTCACGTTCAACAAAGTAAGCTAACAAAATAACTTTCTTGGGGGTTTTGTTTGGTTGGTTTTTTTAAAAGTAGGCAACCATTACATTAATATATACTGAAGTGATTACGGCTATTATCTCCCCAAATAATATATATATATATATATATATATATATATATATATATATATAAAGAGTACTATTAATGTTCATTGACCTTAAAATGCTCCACAATAGATTTGCAGTCATGCAACTAAAATTAAAGCCTTAAACAGATGCTGATTACATTTTACATATGATTCATTAAAGTAATACTTCTTTTAGGTTGCTATCTCAGATCCTTAAGAAAGAACTGACCATAAATGAAATAAATTGTTTTTAGAATGTGCTCAGAAATTCTATACTTCCTTGGTGATGATTAAGCATAAATAAACAGCTGAGAATGGCCATAAAAATAAAAGGTGATCAAGTTACATACTTCTCTTTTTGTCAGATAATTGAACGGTGGTTGGATACTAGCACTATTTGAAAAAATTACAATATACAGAAGAATAGGTGTTGTCTGAATTGAAAAGTAACCATTTGGCATATCACAAAACCAAACACATTGAAAAAGAAATTGATGAAATTATTTCTGGTGAATAAGGCGGGTCAGTGTATTCAGTAATTCTATGACTCATAAGAAAAAGCTGATCAGGTTTATTGATGACACAGAGATTGGTTGATTAAAAATAATGGTGAGAATAGGCTGTTTATTCAGAGACATCCAGATCACATGGCACCATGGGTGTATTCAAATAACATGCATTTTAATATACATTTAATACATTCAGTATTCAGCCAGAGGCATGTTTTGAGAGAGCTCAAAACCAGGTTTCTGATGGAATGCTAGTCACAATCTTATTAATTATGAAATATTATTTTTTCTTATTTAGAGGACAGTCTTAAATTCTACTATTTAGGGTTTAAAAGAATCTTTGCATTTTTATTTTTTTCATATTTGCAGGGAATTATATCACTGGAAGATATTCAAAACCAGTTGTTTTCATTTGGTGTTTTTTCATTGGTTTTCATATGCAAAGTCTTCTGTTTTCTGGATGTCATAAAATTCAAATTGCAGGCACACATTTTTCCCTTGGAAACAAATTAAATCATCATAACATTGATCACTGCAGTCATTCCCTGAGATTCTAGAGGAGTTTAAGAATCTAGCTTTTTCAAATAATTCAAATAAGTCTCACTAGAAATATCCACTGTTAATTATAAGGAATTAGTAAAAGTTGTACACTATTTTTTTCAACCATTAATATGCTTCCTCTAAAGGGAAGCTAAGAGAATATTGTGAAGGAAACTTTATTGTCCCTACAGAAAGATATAACTGTGGTTTAACTGTCAAGGAAATATGACAATACTATCCTTTTTTCACTGACATTATATTTTGAAAACACAGAATATTAAATCAGGATACTATCAGTTATTCTTCCTTCCTTAAATTCAGGACACAATAGGTAGTGAAAAGTGAGTGAAACTGACATTTTTTAACTTCTCAAATCTCTTTCATAATAAAAATTATTTGGGTTTTTTTATTACTTTATTAAGAATATTTTCTTTTCTCTCTTACTGGGTCATAGACTTGCCAAATGACTTTACATTGTATCATCTTAAATATGCATTATTGCCTATCGTGTCAACTTTCAGAGATATAATCCCAAAAATGTATTCAGGTTGTTTAAAATCCATGCATATAATTCTGATAGAGAAACACTACAAGAATCTATTGTAAAAAAAAATCCATTCAACCACAATGTATTTATAACTTGTCACAGACTATTAATATGCATCATCCCAACAAAGACTCCCTTTGTTCCGAACCGAAAGTGGAAGAACTCAGTGAGACTGGGAGGATTCTTGATCCACAGGCTTCTGTTGTTCATTCTTAAGCCAGCATGGCTTCTTTTTCATGGATATACTTATTTACTTTGTCTTCTTTCAGGAATGTAAAAGGAGTTTAAAGTAGCTTTAGCTGGGCTGCAAGATTGGGTTAATAAGATTAAAGCAAATCTTTCCAATTCTTCAGTCACCTTGCCTTGGGTTTGACTATGTGGTCTGAAGAAGCCTTTGAGCTTCAGCTGAAACATTTCACATTTCTCAAGATGCAAGCTTCTTAATTAACCCCAGTCTTCATTGGTAGAAACCAGCTTCTAGAGAGCCATTTTATATTTGCCATAAAATTGTTGCAGCTGCTTGGCAAGTCTGTTCTGTCTTTGTGACACAAGTGACCAGATGACCCAAGTAAGTCAAACTTTTTTCCAGAATGAGGCCAGATAGTGAGGAAGCATCAGCACAATGTACTCACATGTGATTTCTAGGTGTTCCAGATGCTGAGGTGGCACTACACTTCTTGGAGCTTGGATCAAAGGTTAAGTCACCCATTTCTTCTTCCTTGCATCCACACAGCGTCTGGTTTACTGCCCAGTTTACCCTAGGGTTAAGCATGTCACATTCTTTCCCCATTCCCTGTCAGAAAACACTCTAACTTTTTAATAAAAATAATATAAACCAACGTTTTTGAGAAAAAATAAAATATTTCAAAGAAATGAAGTAGCTTTATATCATGTTTATCCAATATCATCCAACAGAAAAACCTACCCAAAAATCTGAAAAAAAACCAAAAACATTCTAGAGTCACCATTATTTTTCTGAAGATTTTCTCTCACTACAGTAGAGTGACACAACGTTTCTGTGAGATCTTCTATTAAAACAGCATTTCTTCTACTCTTTCTAACCTAAACAAGAATTTCCACAGAGGAATTTGGTTGAATATATTATTTTTTGTAATAAGAATGTACATTTTAGAAAAATGAAAAATATGTATTCTCTAAACAATGGGATTCAGTGTACTTGATAGAAAAGGATGAAATAAAATTGCTGGAAATTCTATAGCAGTCATTCCAAATATCCATTTTTAGCTTATGTTAGTTTTGTCAGTATTTGTGAGCTGTAATACCAATTTCTAGAAAGGGAAATTGTTTGCAAACACAGGATACCAAATCTTTTAAATGGCTCCAGTAGAGAGATGTATCTGGGGAACTCCAGAATATTACATATGGCCAAAACCTGAGTAAACCTGTAGAAACTGTTAATAAAGTATAGAAACAGTGGGCTCAAGGAAACATGATTCAGTGGGGAAGACATAACCCAGCACGCATAGAGAAGTACTATGCTTACAGTTCATTAATGATCTCTGTAGGACTGAAGGTGAAGGTGATCTGGTTGAAATAATTACAGAATCACAGGATCCTGTGTTTTAATGCTTACAAAGTTATCTGCCACATCCGTCGTGGTGGGCTGTAAAAGAAATTAAAATTCCAAGGTGTGACACAAATACCTGTTTGTATATTATGGAACAAAAAGAAGGATAAATTGTGGTTCTGGTCAATAATGCAGACTGGTAGGAACCTGCATTAACATCTGCAGCGCTCAAAATAAGCTGTCATTACTAAGCTGTTCAAGGTTCTCAAGTTGGAAGAGATACAAGGAATGCCTAGGATTAATGTTAACCATTATTTAGGGGAAAATAAAGAGTTAGATCAGGTGGCATTCAAGTGCCACAGAGGGTAACATAGCACTGGGAGAGGGAGTGAGGAGGATCTGTGGCACATTTTCTCTACAAAGATCACTTAAAGAGATAACAACTACCATCTGGAAGAAAGATGACAGTCTATAAACAGATTTATGTGAAAGTGATATAAAATCAGAAGCGGCCTGGGTGAATCAAAATGGTGCATTTAAAGGAGTGATACTGTACCACTTAATGAACACAAAAAGCAGAAGCAGAAATTCCTTGATATGTTCACAGAAAAAAAATCCAAAAAGGCACCATCTCTGACTCAACCAGTCCACATGCTGCTGACTTCTAGGAGGGTGCACAGAGAGAATTATCACTGCTTCCCTACTCATCTGCTGCTAGTCACCAGTGAAGAAAAGGAAACCAGGATAAGATGGACTCTTTCATCTGATCCACCATAGCAGCACTAATGTTTTTTTTTCAGGAGCCCCTGGCATTACAGAGGCGAAACAATGTCAATTAGCTGATTAGCAGTATCTTGCAACAGGGAAAAGCAGATGCTCTTAAACTAAATTGCTTTATTTGGAATGCATACAGGACTGCAGCAGAAGTTCCCACAGAGATCCTGCAGGCTGACCAACTGCAGTCCTGCTCAGCACAGCTCCATGTCCATCTTGGGGGGAGTAAGGCGGGAGGGAAGGTTATTGCACATCTTTTTGATATACTCATCCAAGCTCATTGTAGGAGCACCTTGATTTTAGAAGCAAACCAACCACACAATCCTGCTATTACTTGTTTTTTCTTCTAAGCTGCTGACACCGAACTCAGAAGCTTTTTGAGATCAAGGCTGTCTGAAAATTTATACATGTGAAACAGACAAATGTCAGTGTCCACCTCTATTACTTTAGTGAGTTTGGTTATGTCTTTCATTTATGGTCCTTGTAATTGTAAAAATGCTTTGACTCTACAGAAAGAGTCTCTATTAGAAACAGAATTGGCTCAGATCTCCTTATCAGTTGACAGGATCAGGAGACAGAAGGAATCTAGTGATTTTTGAAAACTTTTAATGTAATTTCGATCTCCAGGGCTAGCACTCTGAAATCATAAGGTTTCAGCCACTGCGAGACATCATCAAAGATAAGAAGCAAAGTCTTTGGAGTGGTTTGTACTCTAATATTTTTGGATTTGTCTTGAGTGCAAGTTAGGTCTAAATTTCTTTGATTTAAGGATAGCTACGATATCACTATAATGTTTTATTACCATTAAATGGCACATCCACTTTCAGCTGTAATTGAAGTTTTTCTTGTGTGGTAATATAGGGTCTGGTTATAGGACTTTAGCTAAGAGCCGTTGTTCGTAATTCATAGAGCACTTTGAGATTTGCAAATAGGGTCTCATAATTCAGTTTAAAGAATAATAATGGAAGGCAATGGAATTAAATTATTAACATTATATATACACTCCATTTCATTTCAACTGACTTTCCATCATGAGGACTTTTCTTGACATATAAATATAAAGCTCTGCAAAAGAGGGAGCTTTTTTGGTCTTTGTGAGAGAATGAGAGTATTGAAAGGAAATTAGTCACCTGTGTAAGAAACGGTAACTGAGTAGCACTACAGGCAGAAGCAGATATTCCTCACAAGGACTGTGCAAAACAGAGAACTCTAATCATCTGCATCTTGATGCATTTAGGCATAATCAGCTGAGGCTTTTTATGTATGCCTAGTATTGCAATGGCCTCCACAAATCCATACTGCAAATTCATGAATCACAAAATCATCGCACGGAAAAATACTTGTGTCCCAGAAACATTACCACCTCATGGCCAGATCCAGAGGGAGCTAAATCTGAATAAGTGGAATAAAAGTAAATTTAGCAGCCTATGTCCAAAACTGCAATCCTGAAATATATGACTGTTCAGGAACATCTTCACAGAAGAGAAAAGTTTCCTGTTTATTACCCTGTTACCTCTGTTCTTCTCTATAAGTGAAAACAATACTATGCTTTGGTATTCAGAAGAACACAGTGCTATACGTGAAATATACAATTCAAAATGTTTTGTTCAGAAATAACTCTGAAATGGGTTAAAGTAAAACAGTTCTGGCAAATTAATATATCTTAGATGTTGTCATAAAAAAGACAATTTCACACTCGTGGGGTGAAGCAAAAGGTGTTTATTGCCCAGACCCACGAGGTCCAGAATCTCCCAAAGGAGAAGGAAAAGAAAAAGGAAAAAAAGCACAAAAAAGGAAGGTCCCGGGACAGTGATAAGACTCCCCCTGCCACGGGTTGGTGGCCAAGGAAGAGGAGATCCCTCAGGCCGGGTGGCGAACTTAAGCTAATCTTAAGTCCAAAAAAAGATTTTAAGTATAGCCCATAAAAATGGGCAAGAGGCCCAGCACCCGACCCAGTCTCTGACTCCCTGCTAGTCAGAGAGACAGAGACACCAGGCACCCTGCACAGACCAGAGTCTGCAGCTGCTTGAGGTAAAGGCACCTGGAAAAAAAGCCTGTCAGCCCCTGAGGGTGACCAAATTTATAAAGTTTTTGATGGGCTGGTCCGAATTAGTCTCTCCGCCCTCTTGCTCACTGGTGATTGGGAATACTAATTAATGAGGTGTACTTCCCCACCAATAGATGGCTTGTGTCTAGGGGTAATTTGCAAAGGCGGGAAAGAGCCTCATTAGTATTCCACTTGAGGTGGGTGGAGAGGTGCAAACCTTCTATTTTTAGCTTGGGTGCTGCAGGGTGCCTTTAATATTGGGATGGGTGATGGGCTTACAGATTTACATAAAAACTGAGTTTTACATAAATAAAATTACAAAGATAAAGGATTTTTTAAAAAAAGTACATAACTTCTGAAACATTACACTCTTAAAACATCTTTAAAACAGTCTCTTTTTAACTTTTCAATCTATAACTTTATCAAAAATCCAAACTTTCAACTTTATTCAACAGGTATAACAATGCAACAGTCATTATTAACTCCAACATGCGAAAAATCACTTTATTTTCATTTATAACAGATGTCAATACAGTTTGTGAATGCTTTACAAGCCAAAGTGGGAACAAATGTTAACAGTTATCATTTGTTGTGAATAATCCAACCCTACCGACAACCAATATTAGATTATTATAGTTTAGGATAAGCTGTTACCCTCTCAGTAATCAATTTGTACTGATTACATTCTATCTTATTAATTAAAAACTCTGGCATTCACTCCATTGAAACTGACTTTCCCTAAATTCACAAAAATGTAGCCTACTCTGTTGCTGTATGACTTGTAGCTATATACCTACCCATGTTTATTCCTAACTCTAGCAAATATCTTAATTTATTATCCGCTTTTGTTCATGACACATTAATTATATATTCATTTTACTCTAATCAGTGCATTCACACGTTCCTATATTTCAGTTTCTTTTTATCATATATTTGAGTTGAAAAAACACTGAGGTTTTTATTCTTTGCTGTAAATACTCAATGACACAAATTGACCAAAAGAATGTCTTCATTACATCTAAGTTATGGCTTGCAGAGTCTTTCTACTGTCTCCCAAAGGAGAGACGCCATTCCAGAAGCCCAGACATGCTGGAGATAACATTCCATAGTCTCTCTAGGAGAGAGAATCAGTAGTCTCTTAAGGAGACAGTTAACCAGTCTCTGTGTTCAGAATCACTGCTCATATTCTCCAGCTGTCTGCTCACTTGTTTTCAGATTAACTCACAAGTCTTTCTCTTTTCCCAAGCAAATTATTCTCTCAAGACATTCACGGTACCAGAAATGCCAAGGCATTTATGCAAACGTGAATAGTGTGAAGTGTCACCTAGTTCAGTAAAGCAGAGCACAAAGGAGAGGCCAGCAGAATTTCTCAGTCTGGCACACCCATCCTTAGCTGTTGGGGTGAGGTGACACAGAGCATGTGGCACACTGGACACGCCAGTGTTCCCCTCAGTCCTGCCAGCAATGGAGAAGGACCTGAGGACTTTGTCAACACTCTGTGTCAGCAATTGGTCCTGAGTCAACCATGGTTGTAGAAGAAAAGAAGAAAACGTTAAGGGGGAGAACTCAACGAATTGTTCAAATTCCTGAGGGAAGGATGCAAAAAAGACAGAGCTCTTTTCCATGGTGCCTAGTCCAAGACCAGAAGCAATGCACTCCCACCAAAACACAGGAAGTGTCATCTGATCCTGAGGAACAACTTTTTTACTGTGAGGGGTAACTAAGCTCTGACACTGCATTTTGTCATTACATTTTCCAATATGAGCGCTTTGCAACTTGAGGGCAAGGATGTATTTACAAAGCATCTTTTGGATAAAAGATTTTTTTTTTCTTCACAGTAATGAAGTACTGGTTAAGAATGCTCAGAAGGGTTCACTGAGTCGTACACATCACCCGCTTAGAAATATGCAGGAAAGTTTCTAAGACATTATCTAAAAATGGAGCCAGCACAATAAGCTTCTCAAAGCTGTTTTTCAGTTCTGTTAGGAAGACTAAAAAGCTGCTGTCAAGATCCATTTTATTTGATGTAGGATGCCAGTTTCAAGAAATATGCTGATTTTTACAACTAAATTAGATTACAACCATATTTAATGAAAAAACAGGTCTCTACTGAAGTTCCTAAAGCTTTTCAATTGCATAAAGAATCAGCAGTAGCTCACATTGTTACCTGTAACACAGTTTAGGAACTGTAAGATACAAGTAAGTTAATCATATCTCTGTTGCCCCAATAATATGAATTAATCAAGTGTTGAATGTATTGTGGAAATGAATTTATTCTACTGAAATAGCATTATATGTTTGTATGGAAAAGAGTGAAAATCTACTTTTGAATCCAAAAGGAAGTTGAAATTTTAATAAAACTTGTACTGTTCAATTCATAGAATTGTTGGGATTGGGAAGGACTTAAAGGCCATGTTATTCTAATCCCACTGCCACGGACAGGGACACCTTCCACTACAGCAGGTTGCTCAAAATGCCATCCAACCCAGCCTTGAATGCTGCCAGGGATGAGGCATCCACAGCTTCTCTGGACAATCTGTTCCAGTGCCTCTCTACCCTCTGAGTAAAGAATTCCTTCCTAATATCTAATCTAAACCTGCCATTACCCCTTGTCTATCAATCCATGCCCTTGTAAAAAGTCCCTCTCCAGGGACTTTCTTGTAGGTTCCCTTTAGGTACTGCAAGGCTGTTGCAAGGTCTCTCCAGAGCCTTTTCTTCTCCAGGCTGAACAGCCCCAACTCTCTCAGTCTGTCTTCACAGGAGAGGTGCTCCAGCTCGGATCATCTTCCTGGCCCTCCTCTGGTCTTGCTCCAACAGCTTCCTGTTGTCCTGGGGCTCCAACAGGCTCTTGTCCTAGGGCACCAGAACTGAACGCAGTGTTCCAGGTGGGGTCACAGGAGCGCACAGTAGAGGGGGAGAATCACCTCCCTCACCCTGCTGGCCACGCTGTTCTTAGTGCAGCTCAGGTTATGCTCAGCTTTCTGGGCTACAATCTCACACTGCCAGCTCATGTTGAGCTCCAACACCCCAAGTCGTTCTCCCCAGGGCTGTAATCAATCCATTCTCCACCCAGCCTGCATCTGTGCTTGGGATTGCCCTGATTCAGGTGCAGGACCTTGCACTTGGCCTTGTTGAACTTCATGAGGTTTGGACACACTGTTCAAGCCTGTAGTGGCCCCTCTGGATGGCATCCCTTCCTACCAGTGTGTCAGCTGTGCCACATAGCTTGGTGACATTGATGAAATTGCTGAGGTTGCATTCAAGAGCACTGTCCATGTCACTGACAAAGATGTTAAACTATACTGCTCCCAGTACTGACCCCTGAGGAAAGTCACTTGTCGCTGGTCCTCACTTGGATGTCAAGCCATTGCCTCACAAAACTGTGAGTGTGACCATGCAGGCAATTCTGCATTCTCTGAGTGGTTCATCCATCAAATCCATGTCTCTAATTTAGACAAAGGTCATGCAGGACACTGTCAAATGCTTTGCAGGTAGGTGATATCAGTCACTCTTCCCTTAACCACCAACATCATAAGCCCATCACAGAACGCCACCAGATTTGCCTGAGTGTATTTTCCCAGGCAAACAGCTCTGTTGCACCCTGTATAACTGTGCCATGATTCTCATTTGGAAAGGAGACACAGAGGTATCAATGAGAAAAGAGCCCTTCCAGTAGTATCTCCAATCTGGTCAGTCCAAAGGTCACAAGGTGCACAGTTCATGGAGTAGTTTTCAGTCTCACAGTACCAATGCAGGCACAGAGACACAACTCTAAACAACTAAAGTTGGTGATCAAATGGGAAAAAACAGAGAATACATCTACAAAAGCAGAAACCTTCCCACCCTGGACACCTTATGAGGTGGTTGGACATAAATTGAAACCCCAAGGATGCATCCCTGGATCTTCGTGCCCAGGGAAGTGCTTTCAGCAGACTGTCTTTGCTCAGAAATTGTGTTGCAGGAACACAGGAGACCGAATCTGGATGGTGATGATTAATATTATTTTTTATGTGTTTCTTTTATTTGTATCAGACACTATGGCTTCCATTAAAGTTTAGCTCAAGATCACTTCTAAAACATTAACTTTCTCCGAAAAGTATCACATATGAGCAAGCAAGATGATGTGAGATGTACAGCTTCATACCAGCTGAGAATCTGGCCTAGAAAGTGTCCAAAACTAAAAGTGCCTCTTCTGATGCACCATTTTCCATAGCTGTCCATAATACTTTATTTTCTGCATGGTTTTGTCATTATTTATAGGCACAGGCACAGATGCACACAAACAGTTGTGCGGATGAATTTCTGATGTGATATCTCTTCCCTTTACTTTTGGTCCAAAGCTCTGCTAGACCCAGTTGATTCTGAAATAAGTGCTTCAGGAAACATATTGGAATAACTTGAAGAACATTTCTTCCGCTTCAACTAATAAAGGAAAGGATTCATACCACATCTGTAATGTTGAATTTCAGGACAAGGTGTGCTTGTTCTACCAAGGATATGCCAGTAATTCAAGGCAATCAGCAGGGTACATTACAGAGGAAAGTCTGAACCAACAAGCTGTACAAACAAAATAGCAATCAGAAGATTTAATGCATTTCTGATGTACATTTAAGGCATTGACACTGGGCCACAGATGTACATGTGTTGTGTTTTATCTTGTTGAGATATGGCTTGTGAGAACCTATTATAGCACATCATCACCCACAAGTACTGGGCCCAGCAAAGGAAAAATTCCATCACACATTACTCCTGCAGATATATTAGAGAAACAAATTGTACTTGGAATTGAAAAGTCACAGGCTTATTCTGTCTTAATAAATTCCTGCCAAAAGGCTAAGTGTGAAACTAGAAATACTTCCCAAATGTTGTTACTGTATTATCATCTCTGACATCTCAAGGGCTGCTCGGGATCATCTAGATATCATTTCAGAGTTCTCACAATAAATCTGCTTTTTTTTTTAACCTGTGCTTGGTTTTATGTAGCCATTTTGAATTTGCTGTACTTGCAATTTAGTATCTCCTTTACCAAAAGGCAAAGGCTGTTTTATAACAAAAGCTCTGACACATCGGTGATGTGATGATACCATACACTTTTCAAAATCATAGATAAATCTTCAAATCTTCCTTAAACTTTGCCAAAGACATAGTGTGAAATTCTGTGATGCATCTACTGAACAGAAATAGGGAGTGATGCAAAGCAGGCCTGTAACTATCTCTGTCCCAGTACAAAGTTAAATGAATTCTGAAAGAAACTAAAGCAGATTTTGTAACTGAGTCCCAATAAGAAAAAGCCCTCTAGATCAAGAAGAGCCAACCTTCATAGGTGCTTCTATGTGCCCCATGCAAGACACAGGTGGCCTTCTAGTGAGAAGACTGGGACATGCTGTCTACATTTGTCTAGAGGAGGCCACCAGGGCATTCCATGAAGAGGGTTAGGAACAGTAACTAGCCAGAACTCGGCCTTGGTGTCTAATGTATAAACCTTAGCAGAGACATTCCAGGTCAGGTCAGTATCACACCGAGTCATGTATCCCAGCAATCATCAGTATAGCATGGTGTGATGGAAAAATAAATTGAAATTGTAAGACAAAAGCGTTAATTAAATTCAATGTTTCATATGAAACAGGAAATTGTGTATCCCTTGTGAGTAAAATTTTCCCTTACGAAACATAGCTGTGGACTTTGTCTATCAGTGTGCTTACTTTTTAGGTTTAACAATTTTTTCACAAATAATTTAAGGTTCTCAGTGTCAAAATAATAAATCATTTATGCAAAAAAAATTGTTGCTTTGTGGTCCAAGAAGTCCTACCATGTTATTCACACAGCAGGAGAAAAATGTGAATACTAATGGGCACCTTTCCTCAGTCATGTATCTTTTATTGTTCTTCTTCTGTGCTTCCTTCCTAAAATGCTCCAGCTTTTTTGTTTTTATGAAAATATGGACAGCTCTGGATTTGCAATGTCATTCCTTCACAAGTGAGGCTACATGACATATCTGTCTCACCTGTCCTTCACCTTAACCCTTGCCCATGTCCTCGTGCGTTCTTTTGGAAGTGAGGAATCAGCAGGCTACTTTGGGTAACAAGGATGCTTTATCGGGTGTCTTACTTTTGGGGAAGATATCTTTCTTTCTTTTCTTTCCCATAAGTGTAATATTTCTTACGGTTAAAGTTGATATGGCTACTGCTGAGCTTTGTGGGTTCACATTTAGTGTTTCAAGAGAACTCCGGATCTCCTCCAGCGTGTGTGCCTAACATGCCAGCATGCAGTGATCAGGCATTTCTGCCTTTATTTCGGCATTTTGCAAACCAGCAGAGCAGTTTGCTGTTGGCTGTGTACAGACTCCTCCACACAGCACCTTTACATCAGCATTCAACAGGTAGGCCAGCCAAACACAGGTTTCGTAATAGTAAAGTAGCAACTTGTCATTTCAGCAGTGCTGGAAGTCAACAACTGTGGTGCCAGGTATGAAAATGTGCAGCAGAGTGGTCATCTCGTTTCTCTGGCATCCGAATAAGACAGAGAAGACAACTGGGTTTCAGAGTTGCACATCAGTGCCTCGTAGTTTAAAGCTCGTTAATGTTAACAGGCCCTGGTAAATGAATGAAAAGAAAATTGATCATTAAATGGTGCGATTAAATGTATGAACAAGACATCCAGATACCAGGAGCTTTCTGTGTACTGAATGTAGCAGCCTCACAGGCAACAAGCTTACAATGTACACCTGCAGATCCCACTAAATTGTTTAGATTGCACACTTTACTGTAGGTCAGGGCTGTTAATCACCAGAACGCCCCAGGGCAGCCACATACAGCCTTATTTATGGGCAAATCAAGAAACTGAAATACTGAACCGTGCCTGATTAGCTGCACTAATATGCTACTTGTGGCTAATTTCTGAGCTGCTTAATTCGCAGGTGTTTGCCCCAGCCAATAAATCATGCTTTCTACCTCCTCTTTGCACTCATGACCTGCCATGCATATGTGGAGCCTGTTTAAGTGACAAGCAGGAAATAATTGATGGTGCATTAAATCACTCTGGTGTTTAGTGAACTGGCTCTCCTTTGAAACAGGCCCTGGTATGTTCCCACTCCCAGGCTCATTTCAGATGTTATTGTAACCCAAGTCTTCTGCGCCACTGCTCGCAACCTTTCAAAGGTACAATGTGTACATTTCCTCATTTTTATTTGTTTTACTTGTAGAGCACACGATTTGCATAACCCATCGCTATTAAATTTTCCACAACAGTTAATTGCCAATGCGATGAAACAGAACAAAATTCCCTGGGCTGAGAAGCTGGAAAGGAACGTACCAGGAGCCTTAGGAGCTCCAGCCCTGCACTGTGCAAGAAGCTCTTGTCTATCAGGCGTTCTCAGTCATGTTTTGTATTGATCAACACGATGTTGCTCACTCTGATTTCCTTCTTTCAGATGAGACAAAGGGATCTGAAAGTCGAGCTCACAGAAACAATTAACTCCTACCTCATTCTAAGTCAGCATGTGGCAGAGTCATGTTCTTTCCCATATCTTGACCCAAAACCACTGAGAAATTGCAAAATTTCCAAGCTTTAATTGAAAATGCTGTTGAGGGTATACTGGAAGGCCCAAAAATAGGAAGGATCCTATTTTTTCATCTGTCTTATGAGTCATGCCATATTAACATGATGTTGAGTGAAGCAATTTTTGTTTTGGGGCACTCTCTGGTATTCAGATCAGTATTCTGGTATTTTAGCTGAGGTCCTGAGGTTCCTCAGGGAATTCTGGATGAGTCACAAAAATCTTTTCTATAGGGCTTATGGAGAGATCCCTTTGGAACAAAGGATAAGAGGCCAGACCTAACTACTTCTTTCTACTTTAAAGAGTCTTTTGCCATTGTCCATGATAAAGTTCTTTTGCCTTTATTCTGACATCTAAATAGAATAATCTCAAAGTAAAGGATTTCAGCGAATAAGTAAAGATTCTGGGGTCTGAACATTTTTGCATTTGGCCATTTATGACTTACCATGAGTCCAAACAAAAATCGAAGCTAATGGGTAATGAGGTAGTCTGCTTATAAATGTATCACACAAAAAGTTTAGTGGCAACCTGAAAACCACAATATTGTTAGAACTTTTATGGTGATAGTTAAATTGGGGATTTCTTGAGCTATTTTTTCTAGGGGTACTTTTAAAATTACAATATTAGCTTAACGGAGTGTTACATTTTTTGATGTACATTTACCGGGGGGGGGCTTACCCTCCTGTAGCTAAGACTAGCAGAAAAAAAATTCACCCTTCCATCAAGAAGGCAGATAATTAAAAACAAATTAAAAGAAACAGAAAAAAAATGATAAAATGCCTACGAGTGATACAATTTTTTTAAAGAGCATGTATAAGGCATTCAAATTAACAGTGAATCACTCCTACCACTAAAAAAAATTTCTCACATATTTCCATAGGAAACCATACAGCTGAACAGAAAAGGTAAAGAAAGCACTAGTAAATCTGAAAAAAGGGGAATAATCCTCCTTATTCACAGTCAACTGAAAAAGTTTTTGAAAAGCAAAAATTGAGACAAATTACAGGAAAAAAACCCGCACAGTAAGGCACATAAAAAATGGAAATAACTTTTTTAAAGCATGGGGGAAAAAAGAGAATAAAATTAATAACAAAACAAGAAACTGTTTGGGTTTTTTCCCAGGCTTGATATGTAATCTATGAAGTGAACAGAAGGTCAAAGTTTATAAAGAGAACTTAAATGCCCTATAGTAGCCACCAGTGAAGTTGCAACACTGAGTTACATGACCGTTTAGTATGGTAATTTTATGTTCTTATCTTCTGAGATAGTAGAACTAAAGTTCTGCTGTGGCCGTGCTCTTTCCTCCTCTCATACACTTTCCTTGAATACCAAGAGAATATTTGTTAACTTCTGGGGAAGCTATAAAGTCATGTTTTGCTATAGACTTGCAAAAGAGTTGGGTTATGATCTGGATTAGGAGTGGTTTTTAATAGATTTTTAAACATCAAGGCCAGAAAGAGCCATTATGTTTGCCCAAAGTAATTTCCTTTGCTATCCAGTTATAACATTTTTTCCTGAGTAGTTTCTGAATTGGAAGGAATTATTCTTTCCTATTAAAAAGGAGTTTGTTTACATTTAGAGACTAGTAACTTAACCTGGAATATATTTTTATAATTTAGCATAGTTTCTGTAATTTTTAATGATAATTATATTATAAAAATAAAAACTATATTTGAGATATTTATCTCAAACCCCTTGATTTAAAGGAGGTTATTAATACAAATATCTAATGCATAAAGTTAATTCATAACATCTGACCTGAACACTTTAGGGGATCTTCTATATTAAATTATCATAAACCACCTACTCAACCTCATTATGAAGAAACATACATTTCAGTGTAGAGGCATGACATTTTTACACTATTTATTACTGAAAATTTTGTTTTGGTTTTGCTACTTGTTTGCTAAGAATCCTACTAGAAAAAAAAACATAGTGTATGCAATTAATATCATTTCAGTAAAACAGACTGCACTGTTTTGACTCAAAATATGTTTTTTTCCTTTAAAATGGCTTTTCTTAGAAGTAAATGTTTGGGGTCAGGGTTTTTTGTTTTGGGGGTTTTTAGTTAAAATAGACTTTTCATTTGCTTTCTGCATTACCTAAAAATTTCTTACCTTCTTATTTAATATTTTTGTGTGTCTTCTCAAGGATTAGAAAATTGTTATTGAAACTTATTATTAATTCAATTCAATGATGGATTTATTAAAAAAAGGTAACACTTTCTATGACATATTCAGTAGATAAGTCAGGCGAATAACACTTGAATAAACAAGTGCTATAATTTTAAGCTTGATGATAGGTCACAAATTAATAATAATATGACTGAAATGGGGAGCCAAGGAGTTAACAAATTTGTACAGAGCTTCAGTTCTTCATTTATAACCTGTTGAAAGTGTTTCCAGGAATAAATTACTTTTTGGTCAGCTGATATTCATGGGAAAACACCAGCTGAATTTGATGTGGACAGGGATAGAAGATACACACACACACACACGCACACATACACATTATCAGTATTTCTATCCTGACTTGATATTTTGGGTATCTTAGGATTTTTTGTGCCAACCTAGAGAAATCATCAAGATGCTTAATTTTCACTGGCTCAGTTCTGTGTTCTTTTTTAAGTCCAGGGCATTGCAAACATGATGCATTGGACACAAAAACTGTTTTCTGAACACTAATCTTAATGTTATTTTGTTGTCATTCTTGTAATTTTTGTGGTGTTTCAAAGAAAATGATGGAAATGTTCATTAGGATTTACACAAGGCTCCAATCAGGATAATGAAATAATATCAGTTATTTTTGTTCCCATTTTTCTTTTCTTTTCCCACTAACTTTCTTTTATAATATAAATAAACCTGTGCCTCACTCGTGCTAACTTCATGTTTAGCAGACACAAAACAAACTCTGATGCAAGGATCATAGCTGTGGATTTTCAAACCAATTTTTCACACCTCTGAAACAGTCTGAAAATCTAGTCTGAAGGTTCTGCTCTTAAAAAAAAAAAAAAATTAAATAAAGTAAAGTGTACTTAGAAGTTTCTTTAGACTGTCTTCACTTTAATGTTTGCTTCCTTTTACCAGCACATTTTTCCCAATTCAAACTTCAGTGAATGCAATAAACAGATCTCAATAAAGAGAATTTTAAGGCTGCAAAATAGTCACAGGCTGTTACAATAAATCCTACAATAGAAGCTGAAAATAAAACAAGCTCCTAAGTCCTGGAGGGGTTTATTAAGGACAAACACTAGGCTGTGATCAGTGTACACTAGGAGCATTCTGATAGAGTTTGCTGAAGTTTCTCTACATTTCTCAAAGTGATGAGGTAAGTAGAAAGCTAAGGTAGTTTTGGTTACCTTAATTGCTTCTCTCCGTATTCATGATGCTCTGGGTGTTTTAGAAATTGAAACTACGCCATGTAATTTTTGTGCTTTAAATTATTTTTTATTTTTGAGACTAACCCTGATAATACACTCTAAATGTTTCTGTGCTAGAAATAACCAAAAGAAATTTGCAATTTAACCCCATATTAACAAAGATACTTATTGTTGAATTTAGGTTTTGTTTGCTTCATCGTTCTTGAATTATTTTCTCAGTTGAAAATCCATTCGGTATTCCTTCACATTCTGGATCAACACCAAAGAAATAATGTACAACTCATAAAAGGAAAATGGAAAGGTATAATGCAACTTAGTAACTCAATGAAATTGTCATATTGCTGAAATGTTAAGCATGGGAGGGGGATATGGGAATGTCACGAATTGTGACTTCTGTATTTAAGAATTAAAGGTGTGCCAGACTTTACTGTCAGAATACACTTTCAGTAAGCAGAACTGGAAGTTTATATTACAAAGGTCACTCAGAGAAGAAGAATGCCATGAAGTTAAGTACATCCAGAAAAGATCAGATAATAAGGATTATCTTTTTCAACGCTAAAACAATAGATTGCAAGAATGGCAAAACAGAGCACATGGCAGATAGAAAGGGAAATTGAGACAAGAAAAAAAAATAGAAAGGTAATACAAGTGATGCTGTAGAAATCATAAAAGAAACACTTGGAAACAAGAGTGAAACTTATTGAATAAAATAAAATTTATTCAGGACATTCAGATGGCAAGATTCAGAAAAATAACCAGCAGAGTGGCATCTCAGCTGATTGAAAGATGCTTGACGAATACATTTTAAAAAAATGTCATGTGTTTTCATATAACACCATATGAATAATTTAACAGCAATGCCAAGATTTATGAAAAGAGTATTATCAGTGAAATTTTAATGCCTGAGACAAGAAATTGTGGGGGGTTAGAGTTACTGTACAGTTCTAATTTATAAAAACTTACAGCATTTAACATGGACTTGAAAAGCTGGGACAAGATCTTTCTGGATTTCTATCGTATTAACAAAGATGAAAGCTTGATGAAATTTGGGAATTCTGTGCTAGTTATCATTTAATACAATCTTTGGCAAACAGAATATATATAATACTGTCAATGCAATATTTACACAGAACAGCAGGACTAATTATTTTTCATTTAATATTTTTGCTTCCTTTGACGAGGTCCTCATAAAGTTATTCTTTACACTGAAAAAGAAATTTTATGTTGTCATTAAAATGTTACAGACACAATCATTATGTAATGTTAGTCATTTTGGCGTTGGAAAACCTGTAAGGAAGAGCATGTGCAGGCAGAATTGATTTGGTTGCTTGCACACTTGGCCTCAACATGAGACAGACAGAGCATTTCAGTTTCCTGTCATCTGTTGCACCTTGACTCAGAAACCCACCTGTATTCACCATCTTATGCTTTCATATAAGAAATCAAAAAGTTTTTGAATGAGCACAAGGCAGACAGGATTCCACTACTTTACCTGTGCAGCCCTCAGCTGCAGGACTGCAAATGTTCCATGCAGTAGTGAGAAGCTGCTGTGGAAATCTCCTGAGGGGACAGAAGAGGGTGGGGTACAAAAATATGGCAGTGTCTGTCTTAAATTTATGATGCCATAACCATTTTACAACTTCACCTGCCTTAGTATCTCCTACAGGGAGAAGGTAGTAGGCTGAATTTCCATGGTGTCAACATGTGTACAGACATGAAAATCTGATGCTCAGACACTAAGCCAGGGATGCTGAAATCACGAAAGATGAGTATAATCACTCTCAAAAAAACCCACTGTCATAAGGACCAGCATAATCTTAAGTAAAATGATTTAGACAATGCAAGTATATATTGTGACCAGAAGAGCAGAGATTATAGATTCAAGCCTTTAGGGCAGATGAGGCTAAGGGCAACCTTTCTGGTAAAATCTGTTTTGCTATCTGTTCTTTGCAGATATATCAGAAGACAGATACCATACACTTCTAATAATGTGGTGGTTTCCCCTTTTTCTCTACCAGTATTTAAAATGTGCTCAAAGCTAAAAAAGAATCCTGCTAAAGAGCAAATAATCTCTGGGTCAACAATTATTAATAAAAATCCCCATTTCCTCTTTCTGCATTGGTAAGCTAAAGAAATACTTTCTTCCCTACATGTCATTTCCTACCCACAATCATTTGTGAATCTTTCAGTATTTTAATTATATGCTACATCTTTTACCTTCACTAATAGTAATTTCTAATCTATAGAAAGCACATATTTGATAAAATGGCCCTCTCTTAGAAAATATTTTAATCACTAAATTTGTGTCAGCAATATAAAACTTACATATACATTGAGATTGGTTATAAAGTCTGGCCATGTTCTGGACCATGGAATACATTCAGTTACAGAAATACAAGCCTTGTACCAACCAAAAAAAAAAAAAATCCCATCATGCTGTGGAGATGGTGGCTCCAAAATATTTGAAGATACTGAGGTCAATTCATTACCCCTTAGAACTATAACAATTGACAAAAAAATACCCAGAACAGTCTTTTCAGTTGGACCTCTCTTGAGGTCAGATCGACATTAGAGCAAGAAAAACCACAGAGAGGAGAAATACCCATGAATCCATGGCATTACCTTCAGGAATCTTAAGCTAGGAACAGCTGTATTTAAAATTCAGTCCCTTCTGGATTGGAACCCAAGCTATGCTGTGTACTCTGCAAAAACAACTGTGTAGCAGCAGCTACTCTACGTGAGAGACAAATTGATTAAGACCTCTCAGCTCTGAACAGCATGAAATCTCAGACTACTAATCTTGTTTTTCCACCTAAGAGTTTTTAATGTGTTCAGGTACTACCTGAAGATGTGTCTTAAGCAAGGTCACTTAACCAAAAGATGAGCTGGGTCTTAGTGCAAAGTTTTGACTTTTGCCATGTATTTTTGTAATGCATTTTTAAAGGAAGTTTTTCATATGCATGCAGATCATTACACAGGTACATTAATACTATAAAGCAAAACAAGCAGGTTCCTTATATATTTTAATCTCTGCAGTGAGGAACATTGGAACATTCCTGTTTTCTGCTCTTCAGACTGCTGTATATCACACATGACTACCAATGACTATTGTGGCTGTTTTTCTCCTTCTTTTCATTTTTTTTCAGTTCATTGTGGCTGATTTTGAAAAAGAGTTCTCATTTTGAAACTGTAAACAGTTGAAGACTCTCAATTAAAAATAGATGTTTTATCAAAATGCTATACTTACATATTGCATTGCAGTGGTGTATGATATTAAGGGTGGGACTGAGACTGACTACATAGTTTCTTTACATTCCTATGCATTGTTTTCATCAGTGTGGCATGAAAGGTCTCACAAAAATGAGGCCTCAGGGCTTTTCTTCTTCTCTATGAGCAGTTCTCTGATTTCAGAAATTATGATAGCCATGATAAAATTTACTTGTTTATGACCCACCAATTTACTCAGTCAACTCTCCTACACAAGTCACAGGCCATAGGAAAGGAGGAACTTACAGGATCATCCCATCCATCTATCAGCCAAGGACCACCTCTACTTTCTTCATTCATTACACAGACAAATTCAAACTATTTTTGGAAACTCCTGTGATGGAGATCCCACAAAACTCACTGTCAGAATCATGTGCTTGTTACTTTCAGAGAAGGAGCTACATGTCTGTTTGTTTGTTTGTTTCAATGCAGAACAAGTATATTTCTGCTGAAAAGAAAAAAGTTTATTCCCACCATAGATATGAAAAAATATAGTTATATCTCTCTTCCTCTAAGCTAAACAGCATGATTTCAATCAATCTCTTCTAACTGTTCACATTTTCTAAGTTTCTGATCTTTTTCATTCTTCTACTAATTTGATTTTCCTCTTGTGGAAAGTATGGTATTAACAAACTGAATGTGGTATGTCAGCTTGGGCCATTCCAACACTGAGCAGGGTATAATCACAGAACCACAGAACATGCTGAGTTAGAAGGGACTCACAAGGACCATCAAATCCAGCTCCTGGCCCTGCACAGGACCACCCCAAGAGTCACACCAGGAGCCTGAGAGCATTGTCCAAATGCTTCTTGAACTCTGTTGTGCTTGGTGCTGTAGGTCACATGCTCTTCAGGGTATATTCTTAAAAGCCCAAGGTGGTAGTTGTCTTTTTGTGACACAGTCGGCATAATTTACTCAGTCTGGAGCCCATTGCAACCCCACAAGGTTCTCTGCTTCAGCCCTCCTGCCTAGTCAGCTCGCATTTGTTCTTGCATTTATTCTTATCTTAGTGCTCTGCTGATTCAGTATCTTTATCTTTTCAATTTGTCAGAAACTCTTCTAATCATGTCTACCTATGCATTTCATGCCTTGGCTGATCTAACAGGTTTCTTAAGCATCTGTTCAAGTCCTTTGCCCAATTCTCGAGTGAAAAACTCAAATCAGGACAGATCTCTGTTAAGTCTCATTCACTGCATTCTTCCATTTTGAAAAGGTACTGTTAATAATCTGGGTATGGTTTCCCATCAGTTTTGAATTAGTAACAATTTAAACTAAACCACTTTTGCCAAATTTATTTATAAGTACAAAATGCATTACCAAAAGATGTATATGCTGTCAGTTTCTTCTTTCCCCTGTAATGTAATTGTTTTGATATAATTTGCCCCTCACAACTCTGTTGAGTGTTTATGCCTTTCTGTTATCACTCAGATATCAGCAGATTCTTTCATTTTTAGGTGCATGTATTTTCTAAGAATGGAAGTTTCTGTAACTATCTTCTATTGCCTACTTCTTCCTCCTTTTCGTGTTTATATCTGGAGATGATCTTAGCCATTTTCTCCTTTGTGGAACTTCCACAAGGTCTCAGAGAAAATGGCTTCTGGTCTGTAGCTGCTTCATCTGGATCCATGATCATAACAGAGTGAATTTTACCCAGTTCACATGATTCAGAGCACCTACAGAACAGCTCTTTCCCTATTGCAGACTGATTTTTCTTGTTTTTCGCCATCACACTGGTCAGTGTTAACAGTGTGATATTCTTTTGGCCAAGGTTGTAGCCTGCTGCTTTGTGGTACACTGCCATGCTTTCCAGTAGCCTTCATGCTACAGCACATCTGCAAGTAGTAAAAACATAAAAAAGCAGCAGAGTGAGCTGCTACCAAACTAGTAGAATATATTTAACTTACTCTCACTGACAAGCACTTTGTTTTACCTTATTGTTTCCTGGATTTGGCCTGATACATTTCTTACAGATAAAGGAAAGCTCTCTCCTTCTCCATCTCTTTCCATATGTCTGCCTTCTCCCCTTCTTGTTCTCTGTCTGTTACTGTGAGTTACAGATCTTGCAGGATCTAATGAGATGAATGTTATAAAGTGAGAATGGGAAGCTCTGTGCTTTCACTGAACTAATCTCTACCCTGGTGTAAGGGGCTTATTTGCTGCTGAAAGTCCTGGAAGTCTAGAAATAAATGCCTCATAAAGAATTACTTAATTTAGTTAATAATGTTTGAATCAAGTCATTCTTCATTTTCCATAAAACTAGAATAGGCTAGAAGTAATTCAATTATTTTTTACAAGTACTAATGAATAAAGTAAATGTGTAATTTCCAATAAATTACATAGTTACTTGTGGTGTGAAAAATTGTGCACTCAAAACAAGTTAAAAATGTGTCACTTTTATTTTTATAGTATGTCCTTTAGAAGAGATATTAAAGCACTGTTTATTTTATCCCATGGTACTCTATAGAAAACTGTAGATTAATTTTCCCTCAGAGAAGCCATATAGTATTTCAACCCTGAAAGAAAAAAAAAAATGCCTTAGAGAGAATCATTCAGGTACCTTGTATAAATTCTTCAGTAATAAGAAATAGGCATTTATGCATTTCACATACAGCCTGTATCTGTTGAGGAAATGTGCTCTTGCCCTGTTAAAGGAAAGATTTGGGTTTTTTTCTAAGTCTTTTTCCCCCTTTTTAATTAAAATGCAAACTTATGTATAATCCTGCCCTCTCAGACAGTGTTCTTCTGTTTTGAAGCATGTGGTTAGACTTTAGTTTCTCTGGGCAATAGGGGGGACAGAAGAGTCATGAATGGAAAATGAGATTAAATACCCCTCACGCCATCACATCCCTCCTCTTTTTCTCTCAAAGCCCAAGAAAATCTGCATGTGGAAATGACAAAGTCACTTCACATTTTCAAATATAAAAAGAGGCAACTTAGAACAGTAGAGTATCTATAAAAATATAATTACTGTAAGCTGGAATCCCCCTTGGCATAACATGCAGGCACTGCCTACAAGTAATGCATCCACTGATTGTGCTGCTACACTGGGGCAGAAGGGGAAAATAAAGAGATTCACAAAATACATATCTCAGTAATCATAAATGAAGCAAATCCGCTTTAGCTTTCCTGTGACCTCCAGGAAGCAGAGCATGAAGTGCTTTGATTTATCACAAAATTGGAGCTTGCATCTAGAAATGTAAGTGTGGGATCATTTACTTAAAAGCTGTAGTCATCACCATAATCTTTAAGGAGCCAGATCCTGAGGCAAATTGCTGATGTGCTGATGTACTAAGGCCTGGGAAGCCAGTCAGACTTCCAGGATACTTTACAAATATGGCAATATCGACAGGCTGCAAATTGGTTTCTTTGTGCACGCTGTCTAGCCAAATAACTCTTAAAGAAAGCGTGATAATAGCATAAGTCACCAAGTGCATTTCACCAGGCCTCTGTGCAGATGTAACTCCTCAGGATAAAATAAACCAGCCATGCTAGTTTTGAAGACAAGGTGTTCGTACGTGGTTGTGAAATAAACCACCACCTGGCACAGTACAATCTCCTCTGCGGTCAGCTTCCTCTACACGACATGGAACCAGAACCTTCACAGGTGGCACTGGCTCCAGAGCAGGAGCAGGCAGATGTGGAATTAATGAAGAAATGCACTGACAACTAAGACAATCCAGGTAAATCAGTGCCACACATTCAGATATGCGTAGAGGAGCAAAGGTCTTCATGACCTACAAGCTCTGTATGTTTCTGGGCTGTGGAGGTGAACACAATCTTTGCCAGAATTTCTTGAGATGAAGTGTCCTTTTGGTCGAAGTGTTTTCATTTCTGGTAGGAAGAAGTTAGAAAGTGACCCTCGTTTCAGCTCCACGGACCAATGACCCATCACCTTCTTCCAAGTACTCTACTGCATTCTGTATTTTCAGAAAATTACATAAACAGAGAACTGTTAGGAAAACATTAAATAAAGGTTGAATAAGTGTTAACTTTTTACAATGACTATCTAGTGTCATCCTTTCAGTAATCTAAAGAGCAACAAATACAAAGCACACAGCGAACCAGCTATTACAAAGGAAGCAGGATAACAGAACAATAAAATTTTTTTTTTTAAATTTTTTTGTGGTTTTTTTCCCAGTAAGCTGATCCAGAACAGAATCTTCAAAACTAAACAACATATGATCAGATGCACAGATATGTACTAAGGGTTCATATAACAAGTGCTTCTTATTGTTAGAAATGCCTGGAGTACCTTATCTTCTCTGGTATGCTAATGACAAAATGCTGATTTCCAAAACAGTATCCAGTGTAGGCTAACTACTGGAAGATATGAAAATATTTACACAGATGAACATAACTGTGTGTGGTAATGTACTTGCAAATTTATCTTACAGATGTCATTCTGAGACATGAAGACATGATAATAATTTTCTAGCTAGCCCTAATTAATTGCTACCCTAAAAATCTGTAACAGGTTCCCATCAACATATCTGAAAGCATTTAGAAAGCTATTTCTGAGTGTTTCAGTCAATGTAGAAATGTGATATTTCTGCTATTCATACTCCTTCTGAGATTTGTTTCCACAGCACAGACTATACCTAGAATGAACTAGATTAGATTTTCTTTTTTTAAATATCAGTGCTTTCCAAGTTTCCAGTAAATATTTTCTTTTAAATTGATTTTCCTGTGGGGAGAGAAAGGGAGCTTCACAGCCATTTAAAATGTATTTTTCCAAAAAGTACAGCAGAATAAATCAAAATTGGACCATTCCACTACTCAAAATTAGAAGAGTGGCTTATATATCCTGTATATATGGAAAAATATTACATCAACTACTTAAAACGGAGTTCAAAAATTCCAGTAACTGAGCAAGCTAGAATCTGAACTAGCCAGTAAGAAAGGTGAGAACCATGATGCACCCAGTCCTGCACAGAAAAAAGCTGAGCCCTGGGTACTCAGCACAAGGATCCCAGCAACACCCCTCTGCCTATACAGTTCTCTGGCCCCATGCTAAAAAGCCATGCACTCTCTTGCCTTCACTGTCTCTGAATGAAAGGATTTTTCATTCATGACTACTCTTGCTTCCCAGTTTAAACAAGAAAACAGAGTATCAGTCCTTTCCAGCCAGCCTCATGAAACCTATTGGTTATAAGCATGCCTATATGATGAATGCTTTGAGCTTGAACCTATTCAGACCAAGTCACCTTTTGGTTCACCTGAATCCTTTTTTTCTAAAGCTCAATCAAGGCAATTAAAACAGCTCTGGGCAACGTAGAAGAAATTCAGGCATCTAAACCAACACACTGAAATCTATTCCTGAAGCAATTAATGCCACATACTTATTTAATGTAAGCATTGTATTGTTAAGAAATCCTTTAGTTATTTTTTCATTATAACTGTATTGATTCAAAATGTCCACTTGCAGTAACTATATTTTCAGAAGATAATCCATAAATGTTTTTTTCTCTGTT
Organism: Acanthiza pusilla; assembly: GCA_036630365.1. Taxonomy (NCBI): domain Eukaryota; kingdom Metazoa; phylum Chordata; class Aves; order Passeriformes; family Acanthizidae; genus Acanthiza; species Acanthiza pusilla. The sequence continues at coordinate 34,912,376 of JAXCHO010000034.1, forward strand.
TGTCACATTATGCTGATGGAGTAATGTTTTAGCATGTTATTATTTTTGTTGACTTACAGATAAAAAACACATAAGTAGAATTTATATCAAGATCTTAACTGAGACAAATCATGGTAGGAGAAAGCATGACCAATATCAACGGAACAGTTTTAAATATTGGTAGGACTTCTTAACACACAGTTAAGTTTAGCTTATGAGGGCTTATGAAATCTGACAGATCTGAATTGGGAAATTGAACTAAATTTCTTCTAGAATAGGGGCATTTTCTTGTGGAAATTGGCTTCATATATTTCTGACTTATTCCTTTTTAACTTTATTTTTTTTACGTGAAACATTTGGGAAAAAAGGCGTTGGGTTTTTTTGCCTTATTATGGAGTTGAAAGACATTGCAAATATTCCAATTTAAAAACTGTAATGAGTAATGCCAGAAAATAATTACTTGACCACAATTTCAACACACTTCTTTCACCACTAGAAGCACACATGACTTTGGCATCTGTACTTTGGAACTTGACTGGGGATATTCTGTGCCGTTTGTGAAATTTTCTCAGAATATTGAGGAGAACATTATGTAAAATGTCAGAAAACTTTGATGTTCTATTAAAAACTAAATCAGGGCCCCAGCCCATATATGTGTAATTTGGAAATGGTGTGCAGAAGTAGTTTTCATATTGAAAACGTGTGGATTGTCCTTTCCACTATCCATATGGAATCTGAACACCTCTGAAAACGAGCAAATTGCATTTGTAGTCCTTGCACTGCTCAGGGCCATTAGTTGCACAAGTGCAGGAAAAAGAACCCTCCAAGTTCTTCCTGATAACAAGGAGCAGTAGCTCCCTTGTGCTGCTCCATGCCCACCTCTGTCAATGTGGTGAGGCAAATTGTCTGGTGATGGGGATCAAGTGGCACCTGCTGGCTGAGGAACCTGCTATTATTTCTGGGGAAATAACATCTGGAGTGGTATGTCTGGGTCTGTCCCCAGCAGAAGGGAGATGGAGCTACTGGAAAGAGTCCAGCAAAGGGTCATGAAGAGGATGCAGGGACTAGAATATCTCTCCTACGAGGAGACACTGAATGAGATGGAGCTGTTCAGCTTGGAGAAGAGAAGCTCAGAGGAAACTCACCAAGGGACATAAATACCTGAAGCACAGGTGCAAAGAGGCAGCATCCAGGCTCTTTTCAGTGGAGCCCGGTGACAGGAACAGAGGCAACAGGTACAAAATGAAACACAGGTTCTGCCTCTGAGGGAGGCCAACAACCAGCACAGGTTGCCCAGAGAGGTTACAGAGTCTCCGTTCTTAGAGATACTGAAAAGCAGTCTGGACATGACCCTAACTGAGCTGAAGGGTTGGAATGGACGGCATCCAGCCTCAGCTGTTCTGGGAGTACTGTGAAAGTCAGAAGTATGAATACGTAACAAAAAACAAACATTGCATGAATCTCTTCTGGACTCACCCAGGAGGCCATCAGGATATACCATGGGAGCCTTCATGGCCTTACTTCCCCCTACCCTGAGGACTTCTCCTTACAAGGTTATGTGATCATTCACTGCGCCACAGAGTTCATATTTTTTAATTTTCTTAACAAATGGACTGTGCATCTTGAAGATTTCCCTCCATTTTAGAAGGATGTCCCTTCCAAGTTCTCCGGCTCATGAATGTCCGACATTCATAATTTCTCTTCCCAAAGTCCATATTCTCCCTGAAGGCTGATTTATGGTGAGAGAGCTCTTCAAGTTCTGCTCTTCAGTGATTGAGGTTCCATGATTATGGAAAGAAAAAAATCTTTTGAGAATCTCAGGGCACCAATATCTTGCATCTCAGCAAATTGCCATGGGGTAGAGTATTCTGGTGTTATCTGTTAATACCAGAAGGTGCAGTCTTATAGATTTTTATGTTAAGATGCAAAACAGTGGCACCTGGTGACTCCAGCTCCTTAAGGAGAAAGAATATTTTTGTATTGTGTCTGTTCCACTTCTGTATTCATCAAGTCAGATTGCTGAGCAAGAACAGATCAGTTAATTTTTTTGGCCCCGCTTGCTGCATAGCCATATTAATTGGAATTTTCCATGAAGGATTTATAGGGCACAGTTAAAATGAAATATACTTGCTAACACCTCTGCAGAGGAGATTTTTATAGAAAATAGATGAGAAGTAACTGGGTTCCCTTTAGAAAACAAATGTAAATGTGTACTCTGCACATTGCAAACCAGATAACATACATTGTTCAGAGTATAAATTACACAGGGAAAAAAAAATAAGGAGAAGACAAGATCAAGATCTTAAATCTGAAAACTTCCAGTTGTCTTTTCCAGAAAAATAATAATGCAAAATATTTTTCTACTGTTTTTTCCCCCCACAAACCAGCTACCTCTCAGTCACTGGGTGGCAAAGTTTCACTCTAAATAAAGCATTGATGGTATAAAAAAACAGCTGAAAAAACCCCAAATGACAGTCAGTTCTGAGTGTCAATCTACACATTTAATGAGAAACTCTGCTCAATTTAATGAATCCTGGTGCTTCAGTCTACCATCATTTTAAGTAGAACCTGCATACACAACTATGTAGTGTCAATTTGGGGTGTATACTGTGGCAGTACAATACACCTCTGAAGGCAGAACTTCATTTTCTGAACTATTAACCATATAAGCAATTGTTACTAATTTACTGTGAGAAACGTGTGTGAAAATGTATGTGCACATGATTGGCTTGTTGAGACAGCTTGAAAATGTTTAATCAAGGCTGAATAATTCTGTGTCTACAGTAGCAGTTAGATTAAAAACAATCAAAAGAAAAAAAAATAATACTATCACTTCACCAGTGTGTCAGGGGTGAAAGTCTAATTGGATTGTAGTTGAAGATAAACTAACTTCACCGTGAAATGAGCAGTGGAAATTTGAGGGGGGGGAGGGTCATTATTTGGAGCTTGACCTACCATTCCTGAGTCTGATAAAACCTGAAAAGAAGGACCCTTCTTTGAAAAATGTATTTCATATGCGTGAGGTGGGGGAAAGCAGGGGATGGAGAAAGACAAAAAGGAGAAAAAAACTCCTTGAAAGCTGCTATTTGACATCAGAACTCGATGGCTGATTACAACGTCTCGGTCAGGACAGTTCACTCCCTGTAAGTACGCGGATATAATATTACCACTAACAAACGCTGACATTTATGCATGCATTTATCAGCCAGAAGCGCCAGCGCAAACAAAACACTCCGATTATTTTAGGAATCCCTCTAAAAGCCTGCTCTTGAAATTCCGCACGGAGTCGCCGATGTCAACAATGGTCCTTGGATGCTGGCCCTGAGCACCAAACTCGCTCTCATTACAGCCAGCCCCGAACAAGCGCAGACCTCATCGCCTCTCCCCACGCTCCCCCGCACAATGCCATCCTCTCCCGGCTCCAGTGGGCTGCAGCCCGGCTCCTCTCTGCGTGAGGCTGAGAACCGGCTCATGTAAATACAAGCTGCAGAATTTAGCTTGTGTCACGTAGCAAAAACAATGAGTGGAACAAATGAGCCGAGCAGCTCGGAGAGTTGGAAATCTCTAATTACCAGAGCCAGTCACAGGCAAACACCGAAGGAGGGGCGGACTATTTGCACCTAGTGCCGCTCAGCCAGGGTGACAATAAATTTATGAAAGGTCAAAGAACTTTCCATATGTAAAACTTGCGGCGGCAGCGGCGGGGGCTGTCCCCAGCCGGGGCTGCCAGGGCCGTGGCGATGCTGCCATCTGCCGATGCCTCGCCCTCCTCCCAGATCCTTCTCCAGCCCCTGCTCTGCTTTTCCAGCCTCGCTCCTTCTGGTTGCTTGCACTGCTTTCGCTCTCATCACCTAACAGAATTGCCAGCCACTCATTTTATTATGACACTCGCTGAGGACCGACCTGGAGTGATCTGGCACCTTCTCTGCTGAGCGCACTGTCCTGCATGCAACTTCAATATCACTTGCTGGAAAGGCAAATGTAAATATCAGACAGCTAGTACTTGCCTTTGTTAAATACAGCCTCCTTTTCTAAACAGAGCTTTCCCTCGTAGCATTTATATTGCTCTGGACTATGGTGTACTTCTCTCCAACATGCCCTTTATTTCTTAGTTTTCAGACTGTGAAAAATGTTTTTCTTATTAAAATGCCTCTCCCATAAATATACAAAACTCCCACATCCAGTTGTCTTAATGAAAGGCCCTGTAAGAGTAATAAGTATTATTTATAAAACGTACACAATGATGTTTATAAATGCATACAAATGCATCCATAAACATCCAGAGGGAAACAGGATCAATAAAAGCATTTAAAAAAAAAGATAAACATAATCTAATCATATTCGAGAAATATGCTCCCTCTCTGAATTGCTTGTGCTACTTTTTTTGGACAACTAATCTAGATTAAGTTAAAAAGTGGGGTGGCGGGGGACAAGGAACTTTGCAACAGCATTCTCACTACAGGCTAAAAGGGATATTTCATTCTGCAGTGCCTCACTCAGGTAATTTCTGCACTTTTACAGTTCCCTTGTGTGGGTTCGTCCACATTGCCTGGTGGTCTCTTTGTGAAGAAGGCTCAGAAGCAAAGCTCTTCTCAAAGAATTGCTTGAACAAGGCAATCTGCAGCAGAACTTTCAAAATCAGCTCTCCAGCCAAGTGTGTCCGGTGTGCGCTGCACACACACACATGCACAGGTGCACACACACACACACAGAGATATTCATTTTCAGCTGTTGAAAAATGTCAACATGTGCTTGGGAAGAACTACCTTCATTTTCTCCCTCTAAATCTTGGTTTTATGTTATTATGTGTTTGAGACTGCTTAGGACAACGGTATCCCAAGTTCCCATTTAGCTCTGTACCTGCAAATGTGTGTGAATGTTCATGTTGTGATGCTGCACGTGCCTTCATCCCGCCTGCTTGTGCTGCAATTGCAGCCAGCCCAGCACTGTCACACTGTGCATTCGTTTGCAGCGTCTGTGGGAGACAACTTATCCAAAACACTCCAAACCTTCAAAAAGCGTTTGGACAACACTCTCGGGCACATGGTGTGATTCTTGGGGTGGTCTTGTGCAGGGCTAGGAGCTGGATGATCCTTGTGGGTCCCTTCCGAGTCAGGATATTCTGTGATTCTCCAAGTGAGGAAAAGACCCCCCCACCACACAGATCTGTGGTGACCACTGTGATCAAACTCCAGGGGAAGCATGTGGTAGTGGCATGTCCTCAGAGCAAAGCCACCAGCTCTCCCACGCTGTCAGCCCAGCACAAGCATAACTCTTGTTTATTTGTGCCTGATTAAGAACTCTGCACCTGAATTTTAATCATGAGAAAATCGTGTCCAGTACACAGAAATAGACAGAGAGAGGGTGCCCTTGGGAGGACCTTCTGTAGCAATTATTTGGCCTCAACCACTAAATCTCGTACATTATGTTTAATCATTATAAGACACATAGACTAAGGGTAACAGTTCCAGCAGTGGACAAGCCCTGATGGTCAGCTAAGGTACCTAAGGCTGTGCGTTTTACCAAACATTTGCATAATGATGCGGCTGTTTAAAAATTACATAACAGCACAATTAAAATGCCAGAATGGCACAGTGGAGCTGCTGCTTAGGTTAGCTGATCATGGATCTCTCTGCCAGCTGCTTTCTTCTCTGAAACTGCTTGTCCACTTAAAATGTAAAGGCACGCTTTTCCAGTGGCTCCCACGGTTTTCGCTCACATATAAAGTCTCTCGTGGGCTGCATGGTGTTTTCTCAAGGAAATATTTCATACCTATAATATACATTAGCATCCCAAGATTTGCCATCAAAACAATACCAGCCTTTAAAGGTCTCCTTTATCTGCTGTTATGAAGTTGTGGCCTAGATATTGTTTACAAATATATACAATAATAATGAAAATATGCATACAGAAGTTTTCTTTCTTTAAAAAAAACAAATGTAAACCCCACAAAATACTAATTCTCCCAAACCCCCGCTAAGCTTCCAATATATCTTGTTTAATTGAACTCTGGGCCTGACTGTTTAACATTAATGTAGGTGTTTGCACTTCAGCTTCAGCACCACTATGTATGATTTAAAATCTGTATTTAAATACTATTAAACTTTGACATCCACAAGTGCTGAAGAGAGTGTCCACATTTTTTTCTTCCTGAGAAAATTCTTTCTAGTCAAATATTGTAATCAAGCCATGAACAGCTGGCATGAGTCTTATCTGCTTTGACGATCACGACACCAAATGGAAAGACATGACTTCCCTTACCTCTGATTTTAAAGATTACGAAGGACTCAGACCAGAAGTCCAGAGCTTAGTATTTCCTTGTTAAGATAAGAGTGATTTGTGAGATCAGCCCTGAGTTTAATTTTGTGTTTGGGCCTTATCCCAGTTCACGACATAAAGTGTTGCTGGGAGGAATGTGACAGGCAATGCAAGCCCACTCTAAACTGAATTATAATAACATTTCCCACTTTTAAAAATGAAAATATGGGAACGAAACTTTCAATTTGTGACTGCAGATGACTGCAAGCCACTTATTTTTGATTACTGGTATTTATTTTTGATATTTTCTAGGAAATAAATTAAAAATTAGAGGAATGTAAAATGTCTCCTTGTCTGTGCTTCAGAGAATTAAAAATACTGACCACTGAGAAGCCTGCCTCTCTAACACTAGGCTTCCTGCTGTCTATTTAAAATTATGCAAGACCAATGAAGAATGATAATGAACAATAGTATTTCCAGAAATTGCCAACCAGTGGAATTCATTAACAAAAACCTGAAAAAACACAACAATTTTTTGTAAATAAACAATTGTTTCAAAATGAAAAGCTCTTGATTTCCTCCCAATTTCATTTTGCCAAAAAGAGCTTTGCTACCATGAACTCTGAGCTGCTGCCAAGATTATTGTAATGTGGAACTCCTCATTTAGTATTGAAATTCATGTTTTTTCTAGAGAAGTTGCAAATTGAATCAGAAACATTGTTTTACTTTGACTACCAAATGAATGCAGCTTCTATGATGTGCAAGAAACATCTTACAACAAGCATATGTCAAACTGTCTCCAAGCGGACTTTCTTCAGGATAAAAAGATAAACTGGTTTTCACTTGCCAAAAACTGCATTGTTGTTTCAAAGAAGTAAATAAATTAAAATATATATATTTTACATTTACGAAACATTCAGGAAAGGAGAATTCTTCTTCAGCAATAAGGAAAATAAACGGGAAGTTCAAATGCAGCTTCCCCACTCAAAAACACCCCCACCCCTGCATGTGTTGACTGACACGCCTTTAGCTTATAACTGGTGTTACACTGTTTATTGGCTACTTGCAAAGATGACAAAGAGAATAACTTATGTGAAAGTACCCCTTTTTCCCAGTATTACGGACTTGTAACTGTCCAAAGAGCTTCAGCTTCAGTAGAAAAAAGAAAATTAAATAAATAGGCCTGAGGATTCCATTAGCAGGTAAGCAGACATTTCACAAGGAATGCAGAGATGCAGGTAGACAAAAATGCAGAAAGAAAAGTATTTGCATTTCTTTAAATCCTGGAAAATAGAAATATTTTCTAGCTATGTCATAACCACTGGAAAGTCACTTTCACACAATAATTTATAAGGGCAGGCTGTTATACAGGGAGCTGTGAGTGGGTCAGTGCATTTCTTTCACAATGCCAATGGGACTCTCTCCTGAAGAAATGTACACTGGTACATCCATCAGGAACAAGTAAGAACTTTGAAACTGGGCACGGTGCTACTTCTTTCTTGAAAGAAAGTTGGAAAAATTTATTTCCAAAGCCACACTTGCAGCAGAAGACAGTGAGAGGTGTATCTTGACCAATTAGTAACATCTACTGTACAGAAATGGTAGGCATTTGTCAGTTGTTTGTGGTTTGGAACTGTTCATCTACTGCATCAGATAGGGGAGAAGGAAGATCAGATCAACCATATCAGAATTCACCATACATTTTATATTTGCTTGGGCTGAAAGCCAAAAGCATGGTCCCTCTTTTTAAAAAAAAATCAGAATTCCTCTAATTTTTTTTCCAAACATAATTACTTGAAACTGAAAGCCAAAGAAGTAGGACAGTTACAGGGAACAGTACTGCAGCATTTTGCTATAGCTCTAATAATGATAAGCACAGTAAACTATTTATTTTATTTTTCTGGACATTAGACTTAGATGCCATGAACATAAAATAAACAAGAACAAAGTCCTCTAGCATAAACCTATACCACATGTGCACAAGAAAGTTTTGCATGCATATTTATTGCTCTGAACAGAGGAAAAATTTTATGAAGGGATCTTAAATGTCATTTATTCAAACTGAGCCATACCATTCCTATGTGGACAGATTGATGATATGTCTATTAAAAAACCAAATGTTACATCCAGTTACACATGCATCACTTAGTTGCTCATCTCTGATACATGCAAAATAGTACCTTATGGGTGATCTAGGTGCTGTTTAAAACAGGTTTAACATAGTTGTTACTGGAAACCATACACAAATAAGTAAAAAAAAAAGGATTAATTCATTTCTTTTGCAGGAATAAAATGAGGGGAGAATCAGCTATGATCAAAAATGTTCTTGTTGTGCAAAAGACACTGTGATTCTATGCAGTGTTTAAAGTTTGTTCAGTATTATGTAATGTAATAAAATGTTATGTAACAATACAGATCTTCCTTCTACTTGAGGTGTTGTAAATCACTGTTGATTTCAGTGGAGGCAGGATCAGGTTCTTAGCCAGAAATTATAACAAGCCAATTCTCAATTCCCTTATATTTACCAAAGATAGCTGTCATCTTTGACAAAGGTGCAGAAATGGCAATTCCTGTGCTTTAGACACTAGCTTTTCCGAGCAGAACAGGTAGCAAAGAGAAAAGCTTTACAAGCATATGCAAGACTGACATTATAGATTACTTTCCTGAGCAAGGGCCAAGTTACTTGCATGGCTTTTACTAAGCTTTTGAATTGCACAGAAATAGTGTTAAAATTTTGTTAAACCTGTTGTATTATACTGACTGGGTTAGAATTAAATTGCAGATGTTTAATGTCCCTGAAACAGTACTTTTTATTAAGAGACAGAGTAGTCCATTAAACTTCTGTTTCAAATCACTCTACTTGTCATTAAACAATCAGAGCATGTTTTCTCTTTCTTTTGACCTTGGCAATTAACATATAAACTTTCAAAGCACTGCGCTCAGACCTCTGAAAAGAAATACGATATTGAACACAATTAGAGGCATAAGGATGAAGGAGACAAATAAAGGGTATCTAAATATAAAGAAATTTCCTAAAAACTCTTCCTGGAAATAAGACACTGTTATTAGAGAGTAGACAGTTTAAAGTGAAAAGACATCTGACATTTGCATTGATGCTGTAGTAGTGTAGCTCTGACTTGCAGTAGGTGTAATTAGAGCATTGAGTCTACGGAGGAAGAAAGACCTGTCACTCTGCAGCAAAGCCCCAAGCAAGGCAGGATAGCTAACAATGTCTTATCCTTAAATTATGCCTCTGATTTGAAAAAATATTTTTAAAAAACAAGGTTTGAGGTGGATTGTGTAGTGTTAGTAACTGAACCTTTCCCCACTTCTCTGTTAATATTATTACAGCAAGTTATTACATATTTTTTGAAGCCCAGAGGACAGCTCAAGATTCATCTGCTTGAGTAAATGCACTGATAGGATTATTTTGGAAAAGCATGATGTAAGCAGACTCTTTCTAATAGAATGAAACCCCTCAAGGTACTCATAATTAAATTGATTCATTTAGCTTTTGAAGGTGCACTATGTCATCTGATTTTGGAGGTAGACAAATATCCAAGAGATTAGAATATCAGTGTCTTCTCATGCCTTCTTTATTTAGGGTTCACCTACTACCAGCTAACATGGGAAACATCTCAGACAAAAAACTACTTTTCAGCCCTGCTGGTTGAATGGAATTAGAAATTTCAATTTTTTTCCAGTCCTGGACAAGAAAGAATTTCCATGCATTGGAAATTGCTTTGAATGTTCTGAAATACATGAAATGCAAACAGTCAAATCCCTGTTAAACCTTGATTAGATCCCCTGTTCTTAAAAAATCCTCTTCTTCTCCAAAAAGAAGTTTAGAAAAAACAGACGAGTTTCTCACTTCTACACAACCAGACATGAAGTGGATGATACCTACAATCCTCTTTTCTTGCAACAATATTTATCTTTTTTCCAAATACCCACAGAGATCCACTGGCACTATTTTATCATTACAGCATTTGTCATGAGACAGAGAAGGGACAACTTAATGCTGCTCTCTGAAATACTGATCAGAGAGACTTGATTGAGACCAAATGCTGGAGAATTTTGTGAAGGGTAGCTGATTGCAAGATAATGACCTCACATCCACACCTAAGGCAAGCCATGAAGGTTTTGTATTGCAGGGAGCCCTAAATGTCCGCTGTTTGGAAGGAGCAATAGCTTTCCAGCGAAGAGAAAAAAAATACTAAAAATTATTGACAGTCTCCATTTCTAAGGATCCCCTTGGCTACAGCCAAAATGAAAGAGAATTCTTTTGGTTTCCCTTGCCAAATTCATGAAAATCCATAACTGAAATCTATGCCAGCAAAAGAAATATAAGGCACATAAGCAAACCCAATAAAATTTAACAGAAAATCAGAGTTATTTGGCCAGTAAACAATTTAAGGTTACTATGGTACAAGGCAAACTGGCTCTTCAAAGGCTTTCTCAATAGCTCTCCTGCTTCTGTTGAGTAGGCACTGCATTAAACTTGATCATCATTTGAACTACTTATGAATAATTGATTTAGGAATAATTTCACTGACAAAAATCTCACAGTTCAATTTGCTACGGTTTGTGGAACATATTTATATTCATTTATAACAATGCTAATCGACAGCAATCCAGACTTTGGAACCCTTAAAAAAATTAACTGAACGTTACAAACTCAAATACTGTCGATCAACATAATTTAATAGAGTATCTTCCATAGATTACCTTACAAAGATCAATCATAATCACAGGACCCTCAACCATTTCTATTCTCTTGTGGTTATTAAAATAGATGGGATTTTCCAGTATGTCTAAAAGATTAATGAATCAGATTTCTGGTAGAACAGAATGGGATACTAAATTAGGAACAAGCAGTTCTCTGGAAGAACCCACACCAGTTGCCTGTCCCCACATATCATTTTCATCAATGGAGTTCCGTTTGGAATACCTTTCATGATCACAATAACAGAAACCCAGGGAGCAGAATATTTAGCACTTTTAAGACTCTTAGAGGAGAACTGGAACTACAGGTGCACTGCAAGATGGAAAAATAGCCAATGACAATCCTGACATGATAAATGTTATTTTAATGAAATATATTTTTTTATTTTGCTGTTGAAATTGTAACTGTAACATTGTTAGACTTTTTCTGCGGCGTTGGTTATGGACGTGCAGATGGCTGAACAGAAAATGCATGTGCTAGACAGTGTCTGCATGCATACACCAGGAGAGAGGAATTGCATTTAATGCTCTGTAACAGCAAGAGAACAAGGAGTTACTGCAATATCTCTGGGTTTCATGCATCTCTACGTGACAGCACACTGAATACCGGCTATCTTTCTAGGTAATACTGTTTATTTTATTGTTGGCTTGACGTGTGTGCATGCGTGTCCCAAAGGAAATAATAGAAAATAACTTTTTTATGTAAGATTTCATATGCATTGTTCTGTCGGACATGAGGACACTGAAAATAAACTCACATGCAAATCCAAAATAAAAAGATAAGTAGGAGAAGGGTGACCAGTACAAGAACTGGTAACAGCACATAATATTTTACACAGTCAAGGGCATAGCCTAGGGTACCTGAGCTGACAAAATATGGGGCACTGAGTCTTCTTTTACCACCTGTGTAAGAGACGTAATGTTGAGTGATAGCAATACTCTTCCTTCTCACAGACCCTCCACATGATGATGAAAGTTGATCAGACAGCTGATATAGAAGGCCTCTGGCACTGAGAATAAATTTTGGCTACAAAAATATGGCTACAAAATTTCTTTCAATCAAAGAAGTAAATCCCCAAAGCGAACTTAATAGAAAAACAACTTTGTTTCTACTTCTCTATTTCTATGCAGTCTGCTTTCCTAGACAATTGTTCATGTTTCCTACAGGGCTTTATCACAAAAACCAAAGTATCAGAGCAGAGTGAGCATTAATTTGTGATAGAAAGATACCAAGGAAATATTGGAATGTTGTTCCTCATGTCCCTTTTCAGATATTACAAATCCTCTTGAGCTGAGGAAACTTGTGCTGAAACACTCATAACAGTGATTTAAGAGGATCATCTTGAAAATGCCAGATTTACACTGATGGTGTGTTCTCTTCCTATGAGGAGTTTCACCATTTCCTTTGTGATGTTTGAAATGATCCAGCTTCTAGAACCACAGCCTCCAGTAAAGACATGGCATGAATTATAAACATTATAGGATGTTTCTATCACATTTTCTACACACACAAAGAATGCCCACCATGGCACGTACATATTCCCTTTCTTACTGCATCCTATCAGCACTCTCATGATCTGGCAGGTGGCTCCAATTTGGTAGGACACCAAGGGATGCTGTCCCAGGAAAGCTTTCAGCTGTTTGTAGCTGGTTGTAAGAACAGCGCAGCACTGGTGTTGCCCCTACCCGACATCCTCCAGAGAAGAATCTTGGTGAGGGAATGAAAATTAGAGATGCTCAAATGTAGTAGGGAGGCCCTTCTGCTCCCAGGCAGAAGGGAGGTCAAACTCACTAGCCACCAAGCATGTCCTAAAGCAGGCCTGAAGATACCACAGAGAACATGAGCTCAAATTTTGCAGCCTGTCTCAAGAGGCCCATTCTTTATACATGAGACTGAAGAAGCAAAACAGAATTGATACACACTGCAGATGACAGGGAAATAAATTTTCGTCATCCATTTGCAGTTGTTCTTCAAAACAAAATATGCAAGTATACTTTGCTTCATGGTCACTCAGAGGTCTAACATAATGTCACAATATGCAAACTGGTAGGAGTTTCATACTCCCTTTTGAGAAGGGAGGAAATGCAGAAATGAAGAATTAAAGAAGTCATAGGACTTTTGTTCAGGGAGTAATATGCACTGGCATGGAACACCAGGAGAAGACTTGGATTGTAGGTTTATCTGTCCCCTTTTATGCGCGACCTTGAAAATGCTTAGAGAAAGCTAGAGAGAAAAGCAATTACATTTTTGAAATTACACACCACTGTTCTCATTCATCTTGATAAGCACTTTTAAGGAATCCAAAAAAGGCTAGAATATTGCTTTTGTAAAAGTTGTGGAGACCTTGGTTCTGCAGAGTCAGTTTTAAAATAAATTTAGATGTACAAAGATGAATTTTTATTTCCTTTGTGTCACTAAATTGCTACTTTTGTAATTAAAAAAAACCCTGCAGTCCTATATTGAGGCCTTTGCCAAAAAATAAGTGTACAAGATGTTTTTTCCTTGCTCTGGAAAGATATACAGCAGTTCAACCTATGTTGTGCAGCCATCCCTACTGTGTCACAAGCACCTGAATTCATCCTTTTCTGTGCATTTATATGTGTGATTGAAGTGTTGATAAGAAGCTGCATTTATAAAAACAGGACGTTATGCAAACAATGGGCACAAGATCTTAGTTATTCCTATTCCTGCTGCTTAAGCTCCCCTGTGTTCATTTAGGCATGCTCTGTCTTCGTGTCTCTTTTACTCTCATTATTATCTTGCCTTACCAATTAGGTGAGGCACTGAACGGCCTGTTACTCCAGCCTGGGAGGGCTGGGGGTCAGAAGGAGTCATGCTTAATGTTAAGTGGCTGTGAAACGCTAAAGCCTGTAAATTCAACAGGACAGTTGGCATGGCCCACTGCAGGGCAAGGGGTGTAAGTGCTTTTCTGCTTGACTTACGCATGGAGCAGCACCGGCTTTGAAATGCCAGGATCCACGCTGAGCTCAGCCAACGCTCCCCAAGTGCGTAGCTCCAGCCTCAGCTCTAATAGCAGGAGCAATAGGGGTTATTTTTGGAAGCTCTTGGCAGACAGATAGAAAAAGAAACTTCAAAAATCATCCTGCCTTTTTACTGAGGACCCCCTTAGGAGTACTACTGGGAAGAAGTCTGTCGACCTGCCACAGCTAATAGTCACTCAGCAACCCGGCGTAACCGGCGCTCCAGAATCAATGCGCTGCCGCTATTCAGTAGTACCACATCTGATGCTTGAAAGGATGGAAAATACGATATGTGACAGCTGCTTATGAGTGATAGTGATAGCGAACAAAAAGCCTAACGGGTGCTGGAATGTCCCCGCCCTGCGCACAGAAAGGACGCGGAAGGGAATGATGACTTTTCCTAGCACGGCTGCACTCTTCAGCAGGCACCATCCTGTGTGCCAGATTGGCAACTCCAGCAGCTCGACAGCATTCACATGCCACCTCTGAAGCAGTGGTTTGCTACTCACAGGATCCCTGCTATATCATGTACCACACTGCTGACTACACATCAAGAGGTTTTTAACTTCTTGGACAAGAGAGTAAGAGACCAACAGACAGAAAACAGGAAAGGGTCAAATCTCTTAGTCTAGAATTTGTACAAGGAGAGCAGCCATTTGTAACCTGTATGGACAAAGTTAAAATCTAAGCAAGGCTAGTTAACTTTGGAAAGAAGGATTTTCTGATGCACCAAAAAATTGGCCAGCATTTGTTACTATGGTGATTTACTGCTGGCTTCATTGGGATCTCAGTTGCCTACTCTCTTGGTCTGCTAAAAACTTAGAAACCAGCAGAATTTAAATAATTTTTGAAATTATGGATTATTTCTTGAAATACAATAGTCTCTCTTTTTGACAAATAGTAAGACATTTCTTTGGCAAAAGCAACGTTTCTTCTGTCTACTGTATGGCTTAGTACCTCAAACTTTTGTCTCCAAATCTAAATAAATACTTATAGTTACCCCTTATCTCCATGATCTTCAATCTTCAATGTGTGAGCATAAAGATTGGTATTTACAGAAGAAATATTCACATGTTCTGAGAGGAAAGCTCTTTTTTTAACACAGCTGAAACCTCTAAAAATATGCGTCAAAACAATTCTCATAATCATTTTGGCAAGCTTCTATAGAAAAAAATCTTCAGTATAGAGCAATAATGTTCTCACTAGCATGCAGAATGATAGAACACCTCCCTAAAAAAAAGAAAAAGGCAAGAAGGAATTTCATCAGGAGAGAACCTAATTATTAAAGACATTGTAAAAGCAAAGATGACTCTGAATTTGGTGTACAAAGATGAGTTTGATCAAAGGTTAGTTTAATGATTTGTCTATACAAGGAAGTGCTGCCCTGAGTTGTCACTAGCTCTTCTCGACCTATTAAAAGTCCTAAGTGAATATTATTTTGTAGATCTCAATTGGAAAGGCTCCTTTAATAACCCATGTATCAGAACAACTTTTCAAATTATATTTTTACTTGTTATTTTTCCTACAAATAAGTATTTTCTGTCATCATGTTCAATTTTTTTATACTGTAAGATTTTTTTATCTTGCTTTAAGATATACAAACTCCCTTTCAAATATTTATATACCACCAAGAAATATTTTCAAGACTACCTCTGCTTGTGATTTTATCTTCATGCTAAGGGACTTAAAAGGTTAAGATTTTAATCCACTGCAAGGGATTTGCTGAATAAATACCTTGTTTGTAAGAGCTGGATTAGGACAACACACTAAACCTACTCCATCTAACTACGACACAGTGAATGTTCCCAAGAAAATAAACTCTTCTGTTTATCCTTACTTATGCACAGAGCTATGAATAACTCCTATAACCAGCTAGTGATCCTGCCTACATTATCTTGTCTGTAAACATGCCCTGCATGCTGAAACAGCTGAAAGGAACATACAGGATTAGGAAAAATCACAGAAGCTGAAAACATGTTTCGACGCAGCTAGGGGGAAAAAAAAAATCCTCTGCTCCAGGTGAAAAGCTTTATAGTCTGTCTCATCTCCCCTTATCCTCACATTGCCCAGAATTGCCTTATTTGTCAAAGAGAAGCTATGATGAAAAGCTCCTTAGAGTGACCCAACTTCAAGGAATGCCTCCCTTTTTAATTTCCCTAAGAGATAAAACAGTATATAGGTGTCTACTTTCAAATTATTGTTTTTTAAAAGGTACACTAGGAATGGTTAGAAAAAATTGTTACAGCTGAGCAAAAACACACAGCTCAAAAGATTTGTTAATTTGTAAACCACTGTTTGAACTTTGAGTTTCAACATTTTATTTTTAACCTAGGAGATCCCAAGCATGTTACAAACCTTATCAGAGACCCTGTTTACCTTTAATGCTAAATTAGTGGGCTGCTTGTTTAAGGACAGCATCTAGCACTAGCCTGCAGAGGAACAGCTGTTTAATTGACCCAGGTGGCCAAGAAGGCCAGTGGCATCCTGGCCTTTATCAGCAATAGTGTGGCCAGCAGGACCAGGGACGTAATTCTCAGTGTTTAACCTGGCAGTGTTTAACCTGGAGAAAAGGAGGCTCTGGGGGGACCTCATGACTCCCTTGCTGCAAGGAGGCTGTAGCCAGGTGAAGGTCAGCCTCTTCTCCCAGGAAACCAGTGACAGGACGGAAGGACATAGCCTTAAGCCACACCAGAGGACGTTCAGGTTGGACATTTGGAAGAATTTCTTCACAGCAAGGGTGTTTGGAAATTGGAATGGGCTGCTCAGGGAGGTGTTGGAGTCACTGTCCCTGAAGGTGTTTAAGGAAAGACTGGACATGGCTCTCAGTGCCATGGTCTAGTTGAGACACTGCTGCTGGGTCATAGGTTGGACTCCATCGTCTCAGAAATCCTTTCCAATCTAACAGATCTGTGATTTTGTAATTTAGGACAACAAATACCTGGCCATACCATCCTGCCTTCATAAAATACTCTCCCAATGACCCAAAATGGACTTAAGTCAGAATATTATTTTCTGAAATTTTAAACATCTCAAGACTGTAATCAGTCAGCAGTTCTCCTCAAAAAGAGATTCTGTACTGATATTTAGAAAATCATAGAACAAGGAATTTCACTGAAGTGACAGCTTCTCAGGCACTGCAGACCTTCCCGTTTAGCAGGTGAAATGAGCATAAAGCCCTAGACATTTACTAGAGTAGGAATTGACTTCTCTCACATTATGAACATTAGCAACACCTCTGGTTTTTATAAATAGGCTAGAACACTGTAGCTATGGCACAAAACAGTTCTAATACCATTATTTTAATGGTATTTATAATACCATTATTTTAAAACCTGGGGTTTTACTGGATCTGTCTAATACAAGAGGGTAAATTCACTTTACTGAATATTCAGTGAGTCTGCAGCACTGCAGCCTCACCTGAGGAGTGAAAGGTTTGACATAGTCATGTAACCCCACATCAGTGACATGCTCTGCTGAGGTGACATATTTAGAGGCTGCAGGACCTTGAAAAATCTAATAACAAAGTCAAATAATAGCATAAAGATTCATTTCTCCTACTTCATGAATGAGTACATCATAAACATTTCTTGAAGACCTTTACCTTCAGCACTGGAAACAACCACAGCCTGCAACTCTACATTTCATATAAGAATTTACTGTCACACACAAAGAAAAAAGTGTACCACTGAAGACTTAGACTCAGCAAAACCTTCTCATCAAAGATGGAGAGATCCTGTACTTTGCTACCTTGACACTGTACTTTTGTCCCATTCAACATCTTCTGACAGGAGGGATTGTAAAATGATGCCCTGCCTCTTGAAGGGTAACAAGAAATTGCAGGCAAGAAAATAAATGCTTACTTGCAGCTCAACCAAAATTATCTGACTTGTTTGTCATTTGATGGGGAAGGATGTGGTGCCAGAAAGGGAAAAATTTATTCAACATCAGCATGTTCATGGGATGTATGTCAGTTTAATAAACATCATAATCCCTATGGAATAGTCTCTGATTTTCTGCCTTCTGATTTCCAGGCTTAGAGCTCTTCGACTCCAGGTTTTTAACTTTTCTTTGAAAACAGCATCTACCCTTGACCAGCTGATCCCCTCCCCCCACCATGATACACTATGACATTACCCTGGAACCAATCAGTAAATGCTAACCCAGAGCCCTGGCAAGAGAAGATGCAGTGTTCCTTCATAGAAACATGACTCAACCACAGTTCATAGGCAAGAGTGTCTATTTCCTTAGGGACATTTCTGTTTCTATCAACAGTCTTCTGTTCTGGAGCACCTGCACATAAGGAGTCAGACCAACAGATGCCTCCAGCTGGATGTGGTCACACGTGGTTAGGATGTTTAAGATCAGAAATACAGGTCAAGGTCCTTCACTCATATTTTGAATACTGCTACTGGCATTTCTGATGAAAAAAGTCAGCTCTACAGCTGGGGAAGAAAGTCTGGCAGAGCCCATCTTTAAAATCCAGTGATACAACTTCCACTACACTTAATGTAACATGGAACATAACACAGATCAAACTCCTGTACATATTTTTTTCCCCTTTGGCAACTGGCAAAGTATTGATGTTGCTATATAATTAGGTCTTCCGAAATATTACTTTGTTTTCCAGAAGAAAATACAGTGATGAAATAAATCAGGTTAACATCAATGCTTGAAACCTACCACAGACTCCCCAGAATTAGGAGTGAAAAAAAATAATGACATTATTATAAATTAATACCTTAACCATACTGTTAAACTACAAGATTTAAATTACAGACTTTCTTTGTTTAATTTTCTGTTGTTGAAAAGGTGACAAAGGAACAACAACAACAACAAGAAGCCATGGCCTTGAATTTCTGAGTTCTAAGAAAATGATTTTTCTTTCCTCCTTTATTGGAGAAACCTGTGCATTAATAGATGCAACCTTAGAATTAGATGAATATGAGGTGTCTGTTTAACAATGGTATAGCTGTTACAGCATTTACCAACAGTGAAATGCTTTTCCAGTTAGAGTATTTCCCATTCAACTTCTTTAGGATAAGTTATCTCCCAGGAAATCATCTCAGTATAGTTGTCCTAATATTTCCTCTGCCAATCTTCTGCTGTAAACCATTACATGCTGTGAGCATACATACATACACACGTGTGTGTATATATATGTATGTATGTATGTATGTATGTATGCATTTCAGATTCTTCATTTCTGTCCTGATTTTCTTGTCTAGTACGTAGAAGAATGTGGTCAAACTCCCCTCTTGTTGTCTAGTTTATTGTGGAATAGTTTGACTGAAAAGAAATTATATTTTTACACAAACAACAGTGAGATAAAATCCTGATTTAAAAGCCACTGAAAAACTAATACCTCTAATTCCAGAAATGAGCAGGAGAAAGAAAATCTATTGCACGTTCAAAGCATGTGAAATACTAAATCTAAACTGAAATTTAACCACAGAATTTGGATAGTCAGAGTCTATACAAGGAGAGTGAGTATAAGCTATTCTGTGATGCCTCACTAATTTTGACCTAGAAAGTAAACTTTTGAAAGAAAAGGATAACCTATTATGTACACTCCCTCAGCCAGAAGTCTCTCCTCTGAGCTTAGAGATTCCATAGCAAGATCAAAAATATACCTTTTTTCTATGTCACTCTCTTCCCTAAGAGGTGAGTTGAGAATGTCTAACAACAGCAGTGCTAAATCTCATCTTCCCTTAGAGTTCATTTTCTAACACAAATAAGATTAAATGTTTGCATTCATGAGTACGACTTTGATAGTGCATGGGAATAAATGCTTTCCTGCTCCAAACTGAACATTAATGAGACCCAGTAGAATGGCAACAAACAAAGCAAGCACAGAAAGGCAAAGCTCAATCGCATGATCTTCAAAAACAGAAGAGAATTTAATGCTGCTGGTTCTCTCTGATAATTTGGTCAGGTTTTTTTCATACATGAAGAAACATTAGAGGCCCAACAAAGTCATCCAGAAATGTCATTTATTTCATTGACCACACTTCTTTTGACACAAAACCGCAGGCCATAAATGAAGAAATAACTGACATAAGTTTGGTTCTAAAGAAAAGGAAAGGTTTGGGAACAGATACTTGGCTGTTACTCCTCACACATCAGCACTGCACAATGCCAAATCCACACGGTACATTCTAACCTCAAGCAGACCACTGCATTTTACACATTGCCAAATTTTGAATTTTTAATCACAAAATAAGCTACAAAACAAGATCCACAGGCATTACATTTTTTTCCCCATCCAAAGTCCAGAACCAATTCCAGTGGATTCAATTCATAAAATTATACTAAACTTCCTATATAAGGTGGCCATTTGGAAAAGAGTTAGGCTATGGAAGAAATTCTTCCCAAAGGAAAACATGTAAGTAGCTACCTGGCAAGCACGGACTTCAAAAATCTAAAAGGTGATTCTAGGGTGCTTTTCATGTTTTCTCCTCAGATTGAAATGAATCTAGCTAAGAAGTCCATGAAAAGTTGGAATTACAGCAATGAGAAAATATTTCAGATGTGATTCTGCACACCTTAACGATATACCTGTCCAGAAAGTTTCTACCTAAGTGTTTAGAGAACTATCTCCTCAAATAGCTTTGAAAATTTTAAAAGAGAACACTAAATTTTTTAATTCCACCTTTACACCTAGATTTTAAACTTTTTTTTCCTATGAAGACAAAAAACATACATTGCAACTCTCACCAGTTCTCCTCCCTAACCATATTTTGCCATTAGGCTTCCTTAGAATCAAATTCAGAGAAAAAATGTTATAACTTTTTTTTTGCAATTTTTAAGTAAAATAAATCCCACAGTTCTTGTTGCTAATAAAGGCAGCAGCTGCACTTTGCCATGGGAATTTCATAAGGCACTGCATGATACTAAATAAGTTTTTTTAAGTATTCCTCTTGCATTATACAGTTAGAGATATGCAGATTTGTCTGGTAAGCAAGTATATTTTATTATTTGCATTTTATTTCCACTATAGAATGTAAAAGAATGTGTGACCAGCAGAAGTAGGAAAAAGGACAATAAAATGATAATTTGGTATAAAAGTTGGGGCATTCCACTCAGTTAATTTCCTTTTCTACAGGAGGCGTAGCTATCTGAATTTCCATAATATAAAACCATTTACTCTTCCACTGAGTAGGAATATATGAAAAAAAACATCCCTGTGGCATGGTTTAAGGTCAACTATTATAGTAAAACATTCATTTCATGATACATATGAAATAAATATTTAAATATAAAACACCGCCATTTCTTTCATCAGCAGTAGTAAAAGCAGCAAATAGTTGGTTCAGCAAGGATGTTTTTACAATTATTTATCAGGATTTTTCATTGTCTGGTCAGAAACACCAACCACTTTTCCATGAATAAAGATATAAAGAAGTGAACACTGCTTAGTATTCACGGACGCTTCTATAAGTAAAATTATAGCATGGATCTACTCATAAAGAACACATTCACTCAAGATATATCTTTGTTTTATTCCCCTAAGAAGTTTCACAGGATCAGCAGCCTCTTCTCACAAAAAAGGACCATTCTTCATAAAATGGGGGGAAAAAATTATACTGGTGATGAAAGACACACAGAGCTCATAAAAATGAATCCCTACATATGCTGGTTAACAATGTCTCAATTTAAAACAACATAATTCCTGAAATTTGTGCAGCATAAATAATTCCTTTTGTGTGAGTAGTATTTATATGGATTTGTCAGTATTACTAGGAGAAAACAAACAAATTTTAATATGTAGTCCTAAAACTCACGTGTTAGCATGCACTATCCAAAAACTGGAATCATAGCTAACAGCGATAAAAATGTTAATTTATTTCTAATCCTGTAGAAGTATATTTTCTCTAATAGTTACGGAAATGGAAATGAAGTGGTGTCTAAAATGAGCACAACTGTATTTTGCTTCTTCAAAGACCAAGAATTTCAAGTGGCTACTTTTGGATAAGTTGTCCAACATATTACGTGCAAGATGTATTTGGGACCTTAAAAAATGAGCATCCTAAAGAGTACACAATAAAACACTAAATAAGGCCTTATAAATCAAAGTATTTGAGAATTTTTAAGAATGGCAAAAGTAGAATTCCTTCCCTTGGACCACACGATCTTTCACATGTGTTTATATATGTATTGTGCTTATTCTTCAGTATTCAGCATATCTGCACTGGCAAGTAACCCACATGGTGTTGGCAGAAGAGATATGGAGAAGTCTTTTAGAGTGATGTCCTGCAACCTCTGTCTCCAGGAGAGATAGGATTTTCCCCTCATCTTTCCCATCTGTTATGAAAATTGTATGAGTCTGTGGACAGAGATGCTACAAAAGCATTTCACATGTTACTAGCTGTCTGCGCCCTTACCTTACAATGAGGATTTTTTTTTCCTTAAATGTATAACTCTTTCCTCCCCCTAGAAATTCTACTGTTCTTGTCTGAGTCAGTGGGTCCAATATTCATATTCAATATCAAAACCGAGGAGGGCCATTTTCAATCTAAATGATAGAGGAACAGTAACAAAATCACAGAACTGAAAAAAAATTAAAAACATTATAAAGAAAAGGAAATATCCACAAAATCCCCACAAAGCTTGCTGCCTAAAAATTTATTAAGCAGATTAACAGATTGCTGAATTACTTATGCTCTTCTATAGGTACATATACATGCTTTAAATAATATACATTATGACTATATTAATTTATAATATGTCTATTGCATCAAAATTTCAAGCCACCTGAAATAAACTCGCATTTTACTCTTGGAATGTTTTTTTTTTGTGGTGTCATTCATTTAAAAAAATACATAAAAGATATAGGGTATTGTTCTGATTTAAGGCAGGCCCAGGCAGAAAGTTTCATGTTATCACTCTGAGAAAATAGGGTAAGAAACGTAGAACATTTGGATGCACAGAATAATTTTTTTGATCCCTTCACCTCATCTGTCTTTGATGTTGGCTCGAGAGATGGAATGCTTGTAATGGAGCAGCCTTGTCATTCTGGCATCAGTAAGAGCACTGCCCTCCCTTCTCTCTCCCAGTCCTCTTGACACTTGTTTCTGGTCTGTGTTGTGTGATAAAGCCCAGAGTCTGAAGGCCTTCCTTGAAGACCATTCCTATCATGAGGAAATACAGACTATCCCCAAGGGCTGGGAAAAGAAGCCATGTAAGAAATGAAGACTGAAAAGTCACATTTGTGAAGAGTTCTGTTACTTGAACAGGACTGCACTTTACTTGTGACCTTCGCTCAGAACACCTCCATGCTGCACCATCCAACCGTGGCTGTGCTTCCACAGACATTCACATTGTTCTGACCCAGCTGTGCCTACACCCTCCCAGGACTGCAGTGATGAATTAAATCTAATATATGTGTTCCATTTGTGTGCAAAAACTTCAAAGGCACAAATAAATTCCACTGCTTATTTATGAAGCACTTTGGAGCTGTGGCAATGGACAGGTATTGCTGCACAACCAGGGGCTTGCTGGTTTGAACTGAAGTGCCAGAGCCAACTTTGTAGAAAAACTGAGATGAAGGCAACGACTTGAGAGAATGAACCTCGCCCTAAACTTCAAAACATGCCACAATGCTATTGTTTCTGGCACTCTGAAACAAGTCTCTTGAAGGTATTTTCCTAGGATCCACTTCCTTTCTCTAATGCTGGAAAGCTACAGTGGGGACGAGGGCTGGAGAAACAAACGTCAGAGTTTTCTAAAAGGTACCAATTCCCTACCTATTGCCATTGCCTTCTATTTCAGACTGAAAGTATAATACGCTCCAGTAATCTGGGAGTATTATTGCCTGCCTCAAGCCCAAACTGTTGCTTCAAAATGTGGAAACTGTATCTGAATTTCCCCACAGCTTTCACCCTTGCCTAAAACTATTCGGTAACACTCACTAATGTTCTGGTTTCTTTGTCAAGGCAGATGCTTCTAAAGACAACCTGAACAACCTTATGCCAGAGGATGGAGATATATTAGCATCTCCAGGCCGAGACAATCAATTAATTGGTAATAACTGCTAGAATTAATCAGCCTTATCTATCCAGCTTCATTACTCAGAAACAAAGCACCAGCATGTCTTTCCTGCTGTCACTTCTGTTATTTTTTTCTATATATTTTGCTTAATCTTAGATGGCATCATATCTGAATTTATTCAAAAGTCATGCCTCACATTAATTTCAGTACCTCTGCTTTGTCATGTATCAGCACAGCATATGGAAATTAGGTGTTCTGCTTGGTGGGCTACATTTTCACAAGGAGAAAGTGGAAGTGGGAGTGCTTATTAGGAACAATGGAATGATCCAGTGATGGTATGGCTTCTACCTTTGCATCTGCAGGGATGCTCAAAGCGTGACCATAGACTCTAACATGTATTTGAGGTGGGATTAAAATAAGGCAGCAAAAGTCACCACTCCTTGCCAGCCCAAAAGTAAATATTTTTTTGCATAGGCCATCAGCAGCCACAGTCAGAGGTTTGATAACATTAACATGAATGCTCAGGTGAAATCTGTGAGGGTTTAGAACAAAATATTGTATTTCTGCCTCAAGAACAGAAACATCCTTCAGATAGAGTGGATACTGGACCTGTATAGTTCCAGCTTTGCTGGATGTTTATCCACTGACAGGATGGAAATGCAAATACCATATCCACAAAAATGGACCAGTTGGTGACATTTCACAAATATTCTCAGCCAAAAGGGTTCTCTTTTATGGATAAATTCTAGACGTCCATGTTTAACATAAACCTAGTAGACTAACTGTCCAGTCGTGACCTTCTCCTTCATGAGTTTTATTCTTCTAGATATTACTGTTTGAAGCCTTTCCATAATTTATAGCACGTTACTCCACGCTTTCTTTAGTTTTCAAAGCTGGGTCCTAAATAAAGACCAAAAAACACTTCAAACAACTTAATCCTTCCTAGAAAAGGCTGTTAGCATTCAAAGATGACATTACATCAAAAGCAAAGGTTAAACTCCAGAATGCATTCTTTGAATGAAGTAACAAAAGCTCTATTATAGCCTTTGATCACTTGAGCTCACCTGTAGGAAATGTTACACCTTTTTATTAAACTGTTGAATTGTCTTTGCTGTACAAGCTGGAGACATTCTTGACAGGCTTAAAGTCGTTAACACCTCTGAGGAATGCTCAACTGAGCCTATAATACTCTCTCGTGTCTATGCATGTTAGTACAGCAACTCGATAGTTTCCTAACAGCCCAGGCACTCTTTCCTCTTCTGATTTCTGTAACAAATTTATTGAAATGGGTTAAAAAATAGTATATTGGCGAAATTATCCATGACACAGATGTGCACAGCAAAATATTTGACACTTACAAGTAAAGACCCTATCACTAAATTAGCAAATTTATTGAATTACATGACAGTTTTTTTAAATAAATCGCCAGTTAATTACTGTAAAGAAAACCAAACAACTTTGCATTTTTAATTGGTAGCTGAGCAGTACATTTACCACTGTGCATTACCATCTACTGTACACACATTTGGCATTCAGATAACAGGTATTCACATTCTCCCACAAACTGACACACACATACCTGCCATGCTTTTCCTCCCTCTCTTGAGCATAAACTACTTGTATAGAAATGTATATGCATGCAACTGTGGACTATTGAAATAAAAATGAAGATCAACATTATACCTTTGGTTTCTTGTAAAGATTGCTGCACATTTATTTTGTTTTAGAAGCACTGCCAGATATAACATAAACATGTCTTCTCTTAAAATTAAATAAATAAATAAGCTTATAAGGATTTTCTGGCAATCCAGACTGCTATTTAGTTCTAATATCTTTCAGAATGAGCAGCTGAAAGCTATTCCCCCCCCCATCCTCTGAGGATCCTTCCCCTCCCCCCCACCCCATTTTATTTCTTCAGTTCTTTGGCACAGCTCATCTCTTCATGCTTAAAGATGATTTTTATAAAAACTAACATTGCTACACAGATGCACTCTCTCAGACACACAGAGAACTAGGATTTGATTCTGCTTTTCTTCCCAAGTTGTGCTCTATATACATTATTTCTTACATGTCAGAAAGCTCTTGAATATTTCTAATACACTTTACACTTCAGGTTCTGAGACATCTTCTGCTGAATAAGCACTCACATACATGAAAGCCAACTTCCAGACCAACAGTGCTTGCACAAACAAAAAGAATTCTTACCTAGCAAAGAATGCTATGAAACAGCTGAGAAACACAGGGAAAACAACTACCAAATATAAATTATGATAGATTTTTTAAAAGAGCATGTATGCTTTAAGAAAGGAAATGCACCTGCTGTAGCTGTACTGTAGCTGAAGCCTTGCACTCAGCCTCATGTAATCAGCAAAAACTAAGTTTACGTCCTTCTTTCCCACTAGATCTATGATTTTCTTAGAGAACTTTTTACTTACTCATGCTTCTATTCTTGGCCTATTTAGAGATAACTATTCAGCAGAGGCTTACAGTGAGCTTCTGGATCTTAATCCTGTTGTCTCGATTAGTCTCTCTAATGATTACACAGTTTGATTGCCTCAGAGGGAGATGGAGAAGAATGGGGTAGAGTGAAGGGAGCAGTTTGTGTAGTCCCCATTAGCTCCTGATTACAGGAAAAACAAGATAGTGTCATGTTGTCTGAGTTCAGCAGGGAGGAAGGTAACGTGCCTCAGAATAATTCTGTACAATCAAGAGATTAGAAGGATTAAACGTAACCAAACCTTTCCTAAAACAGAAGTGATGAGCAATATGTTTTTAAATGGTAAACACTGACTAATTTGTTGACTCATTTGTGAGTGTCTACTAACACAGTGAGAGCACTAGCGAGAATAAAGCAGCTGCCTATACCTGTTTCCATGCTGAATCACATGGAATGGATTTAAGATTGTTGTGCCTCTATGACTTTGTTCATAGAGAGATGATTTCTCTCCTTCTCCCTTTTCTGATTCCACTGGGCAATAAAAATTGAGTATTTTCTAAAACTATGATTTTTTTTCTGTACATTTGGGTGACCAGAACTAATGAGTAAAAGCTACCTCACTTGGAAGAAATTTTCATCAGCAGTTTCATCTTAGATATGAGTGAGAGATTGTATTTTGCATAAAATTTGATAATGCCTTTCATAACCATTCAATCAGAAAAACAACAACACCGATTTATTTGCTAATTCCCTTTGAAAAATTATACAATACAAAAATAAGCCTAATAGACTTTTCATTTTTCTACTTTTGATCACTTCTTAAATTAACAATTAATGATTTCTTTATTTCATTTTATGAAAATAGCTCATTATTTGCAGCAACATATGGAAATTCTTCATCAAATGTCTTCAGTTTCTGGTGAACAATCTTTTCTTTTCTGCAATCCCAGCGCAGTCAGATGCAGAAAGCAATATTCACTCTGCACAGAAAAGTCCTTTTTAGTCCCCACAAGAACTCTACAGTGTGATAATATTCACAGCAGTGAAATCACAGCGATATCCACTTCTATTCTCTCCTAAAAGCTCATAGGAGATGATGGCTTAAACAGAGAACTGCAGCTCCTCCAACTGGAAAAATACACATCCCATCCTTATCAAGCAAACATCGGTGCTGCTTATTCATTCTTTAACGTCATTTATCCACTAATGTTAGCCTGCTCCTCCCTTCAAGACACACCATTCAGCAGAGAGGAGTAATTGCAGTGAAGTATGCAAGCTACATGTCCCAAAATGCTCTGGAAAGCAAGTGCAACTCCTTTCTATATGTGCAGTAACACCAGAAGAGTGGAGGAGCTGTGGCCTGTCAGTTGCCTTCCTCATAACAGTAAGATAAAGATGTTAAATAATACTTTATAAGGAGTTTATGTAATTGGTATAAGATTATGTATCATGTCAAAAGAAATTACTAAGGCAATTAGTAAGGAGAGAGACTAAATTTTATGAGGTTAGTTAGTGTAACTGGAAAAGACAAATTTCTGAAGTCTTTTATAAGATGAAATGCAGGAGCTCTTGGTTTCCAAGGTTGTTTTAGTGCATGTAACTCCACTTCCAACCAACTCAAGGATCTAAAAATGAAAGTAACAGCATAAGAAAACTGGAAGTTTATAGCTCATGTAGACACATGGACTAAAGCTCACAAACTCAGACACAGACTGGAAAAAATTTTGAATTTCTCTTGGCTTCAGATACCTGGCCTTCAGTCACCAGGATGAGTCTCAGATTAGCATTCCCAAATCTGTTTAATTCATAAGCTCTGTGCTTATCACAGAATCGTAGAACAGTCTGGGTTGGAAGTGACCTCTAAAGGTCATCTGGTTCCAACTCTCCTGCCATGAGCAGGGATACCTTTCACTAAACCAGAGAAAGGCTGGCTCAAGCCCTCATCCAACCTGGCCTTGAACATTGCCAGGGATGGGGCATCCATGTCTCCAAGCAACCAGTTCCAGTGTTTCACTACCCTCACAGTAAAGAATTTCTTCCTTATGTCAAATCTAATTCTATCCTCTTTAAAACCATTACCCCTTCTCCTTTTGCCCTACTAAAAAGTTTGTCTGCTTCTCTCTTGTGAGCCCTTTTAAATATTGAAAGGCCACAATCAGGTCTTCCCCAAGCCTTCTCTTCCCCAGGCTGAATAACCCCACCTCTCTCAGCCTTTCTTTATTAAGTAAGCACACCTTTCTACACAGACTTTCCACCACTACCTGAACTGGAGAGCTGTCAGCACCTGTCTTTCCCAATTTGGAGTCAGAATCTGAGGTTTACTCAACTAGTAATAGAACATAAAATGAGTAATTGTGGGGAAAGAGGTTTATTGAGAGTCACAGGACTGAGTTTTCCAAAGGCAGGCATCCTTCTTGCTGGAAGCTCAGCCTCATTTGGAAAAGTATAGGCAATAGCTGAATTACAGATCTGAAAGAACAGTTTAACATGGATGTTTTAACAAAAGAAAAATAGCAATTTTCAAGTAGTCACCCCAAAATTGGACTTTTTTTCAGATCATTTGTTCAGTAACCTTAGTAATCATTAAAGGAGTTTAGGGATTCTTTTGACACATTATTCATCACAAGCAGAAGCTAGAAAGTCACAACACTAAAAAAAGAAGTTGGTTGCCCTAGGCATGTTTCAGCTTACTGTCAGCTCAGTCTGTTCTAGTGTTTCACTTGTAATAGCTCCCTTGCTGTACTTATGACTAATAACAATAAAATATTAACAAAATAGTTTTGCTTGGTGGCGACTCTAGAGACAGGAATGAAAGATGTTATTGTGTCCTCTGTTTTGTTCCTAGTCTGACAACTAGTTTTGTTCCCATTGCTACTGTAACATTTTGATGCCAAAGGGATCAGTGACAGCAATACTGCTGGTCTAAGAATAAACAGCCTGGTATACTCTCCTCAATTTAGAGGGAATTTTTTTCCCTGTAGTGCCTATTCCTTCTCAACTAGAACTTCCTAATACCAGCTTCCTCTAGCTCTTCCCACTTCGTCCCAGATATTGCTAAAAGACCCAGTGATTCTTTTCCTCATTGAGCTGCCTCGCTGCCCATGCTGAGCTCCCTTTCATCTCTTCATCTCCTTCTGCACTCATTCAGCCTCCAGCTGCACACCTGAGAGCTGCTCCAATTCCCAGAGCCTCTGGAGTGATGCTTTTTTAAAAAACCAACCCTCTCCCCCTCTGTACTGCAGCAATGAATGTGAAAGGTTTGCCAGTTCTCAGAGGGCTCTCCCATAAAATCACCCCAAAATATGCAACAGATTAAATTTGACATTTTTAACAATATATTTTTATTTCACTTGTTTGCAAACATGCATACAGGCCCTAGGTGAGAATGGGCACTACCCACAGGAATAAACAGCCCTCGACACAGTTTGCTGTATAAACTTAATCAGACCAAAGGGAAGTAGATGCTATAATTCTTATTATCTCATTTCACTCCAAAGTACAGCTGAATTTGTGCAAAACCTGTGGTAACTACAGCAAAAGTGTTCGGGCTGTACTATGAACTTGATGCTGCCTATATTTAATTGAGTTTTATAGTTTTCAGGGGTTTTTGCAATAGCTTCATGTGGTTCTAGGACTTACAGAATTATGGTCTAGTTGTTCCAGCACCAGTGCATTATGAACAAGGGGTCTGTTAAGGGTTTCTCAAACATCTCTTTCAAATTAAATTCTGAAGAATATTTAGTGTCTTTAAACCAATTAAGTTCTATGTTTTTAATCCCTTGGGTGATGTCACATGAATGTACAATTTTTTGTGCAATCTTAGGATTCTTAGAATAAGAACAAATAAAATTTAAGAGAAAATAAATAAATAAATAAGAGAAAATAAAATAAAATATAAAATAAGGCTTGAAAAAGCCAGGCACTATCTGATAATATGAAGGTTGACTTTTGCATTGTCTGTGCAATTTGTAGCCTCTCATTCAAACCACATAATGCCCTTAAAATATGTTTTGCAAACAGTGTCACAATTTTTTTTCCTTAAGGTTTCTCTAAGCCCTTGCATTTCATTCACTCATTGAGAAGAATTTTTAAATAAGATTTTCAAGGCATTTCAAGAAGAGGCAAATATGGGCTTCTCATCCCACAGTCTTCTACAAAAAAATAGGAAAAAAAAAGGGTCCTGAGTGATTCACTACAAACATGGCACCTTTTAAATGCTAATTGGTATCTTCATTTTTCTTATGCACAGGTGGATTGCTCATTTTTGTTCCAGCTCTGTTCAGTTTTGGTAAATACTACAAGGAATCAGGAACTCCTTGCAGTTCAAAGTGACAAATTTTCCCAAAATCCTTGGATTGTACAAGCATTTAATAGCCTACAACCAGACCAAACATTGACATAAATGAGGATTATGTCTGCAGATCAGTAGCAGAAGCAGAGCTGGACAGACCTATTGGGCAATCTGGGAGCTAATCAATGGAGTTTAACCCAGCATGTGACACACTCTTTGCTTCAGTTTCTTAGGCTGGAGGCCAGGGACACCTATTCTAAGGCAGCCTTTTGAACTTCCTTGAGAATGCTGAACATATTACACTGGATACAGCCACATTATCGTTATATATAAATAGTTAGGATTGAGTCAGGATTCAGATGAGACCAAAACCACTTTTTCTATTGAAGACTTCTCCAGTGAGATAGGCCAGAAGGGTGATGTTCACTATTGTTTAAATATCTGCCAAACTGCAGCTTTAATATTAATGGCTTATTCAGGTCATGCCATTTCTTAACGGGTTTTTTTGTATCATCCTCTATGATATTTATGCTAATGGCCAAATGCTTTCAATGAACTTAATTTCCAGCTTCAGTGAAATAACTTCTACACATCTAATTTAAAAAGTAGAACACTTAATTTAAACAGAATATACATAAAAGGTTTTTTCTCTTTTGCCTTATACTGCTATTGTTAAGCCCGAATCAGATATGAAATCTAAGCTTGTTACTGGGAAAAAATCCATTCACATTCAAAGTTTAATGTTAGTCAGCTCTCCATACAATCACTGCAATAACACTTTATCTGCCTATTATGAGTGTCCTTGACAGAATGTTCGCAGAGCTAATAATTTACAGAAGAAAATTAGAAATGAGGGCAAGAGGATATGTACATATTTTTATGTGTGTGTGTGTGTATACAAGTATATATGCTCTTGGAGATTATTTTTTTCTGCTCTGGACATTTGCAACTTCTTACTGAAGTCATAAAGCTTCATCTAAGTCACTATAACCTAAGCAGGGAAATCAGAGCTTCAGGATTCAGTTATGTTTATGAATTCTTTCAACTACATAAATAGTTTTAAAATTCCTAAAATACTAACCACTGCTGTGTATTGATTCATTACCTTATTGAAGAAAATATTATTGTCAAATATAATCCTACTGAGTGGTTATGGTGAAGCCATATACCCAAACAACAAAAACCTTCAGAAACGTATGATATGATTCCAGTCAACAATTTACAGCTGCTGGCTGAACACACATTCTGGTGCAACTTCTTTTTAACCTCCTAATGAAACCTAATACTGCGGATTGGAGTCTATCTCCTCAAAACTGCAGCTTACAGGATACCTTCGTGGTGCATTAATCTTTTAACCCCTTGAGGCATACTGAACATCAATTACAGAGTGCTGTTGCCCAGAGGTGAGATATGTGAGCTGGAGCTGAAGACAGACTACAGCAGCGGCATCTTACACACAGATCATGAACAATCCATCTTCTTCAGGGTGTGGGGGCAGAACAACTTTGGAAAGCCATCAAGGCGTAATACCGTATTTGAGTGTATTTGCGGCTAAAACTAACTTGTCACACAAGGAAGAGCTCGCAAATCATCCTGACCCTCCTGACCCCACGCAATCTGCTGCTGAGGAGCACAGGCTGTTAAAGAGCCTCACAAAGTCCCCACAAAAGAAGCAAAAAAGGGTCTCTTATAACTACCCTAGATTTCTCAGAGCATCCAGCTTAGGAGGAGGATGGAAAATAAATACCGCCATCAAAATTGAGAGTTATCATTGTATTGCTTAAAGACAAGTCCACTTTGATAAAAAAAGGGGGAAATCAGCTCAAAAAACATGATATGAACCCCCTGCTCTTGAGATTTCCCAGCAGTTGTAAATATTAAAAAGTGAGCTTTTCCTACATAATAAAGCTCCCATAGAAATTACAATAACTGTATGTATAGCTCCTTTCAGGCACTAAGTTTGTTCTTCATGTGCTTGTGACTTTGAGATACTAAGAGTTTTTACTGCTTTAGGAAGTATAAATCTAAAATATACTGGTTATGAACTTCAGCTTGCTTAAGGATAGATGGAAATGGCACCTCCACTTGTAGGGTCATCCAGTACTACTTGTTATAAGACTAGATGCTTGTGTCACGAATACATGTACACCTTTCATGAGCAGCTACCTACTGTTTCACCAAGGCTTGCCTGGATGCTATGACATGCTGCTATCTATTCAGAAACTCACCAAAGCACCTGCTTCAAAAAACTTCTAAAGGATGCATTGACTGATTAAGGATAACCATATATTGAATAATTGATGTGCTAGAGGATGATAGATGCATTTTCCAAAGATTTTCAATGAGTCATCCCGGGGCTGAAGAAAGGGAATGAGTACCCAGGAACCAACAGTGGGGTCAGGCTCCAAAACTAAGAGTTAATTACATGCTTTTTTATTGCTCCTTTATTTCTATTAGAAAGAATAGCATGGAAGTAAAGGAAGTCTGTATTTGTCTGTGTTCAAAGCTGTACATATCTCGATGCATATTGCACAGCTAATGAACTATCACAATCAGTGCATATTACTGGATAATTTCTTTCTTCAGAAATAGTGGGTGCACCTTTTCCTGTGGCAAATTTTTGTTGGGGTTGGTATTTACCACCTGTTCAATAACTTCTGTGAATTTCTTCTCTAACTTATTATTACTAATTCATGTTAAATCTGACATTGCTGTTTTCCATGTTTCAAGAATGTTTCCCATTTTAGAGATATCCTTTAATATAAGTAGTGATCTATGTTGGCTAAATGTGTAAAGGCATAAATATTTCTCTAGAAATCAGATAGAGAAGCCATTACTGTAAAAGTCTATTAACTCTTGCTGTTTGTCTTACTATTGTCTGTGACATCCTTAAATCTGTCAAGGTTGTCTGCTCCTGCTCACAGCCACCAACACCCTTCACAGATGCAGGTTTTTAGAATGCAAAGCAGTTTCCACTGGTCTGTGGACCTGCCCAAAGCCCCTCAGTAGCACAGGCACAACTGAATTTGTCAGCTTTAAGATAAAGAACAAATAACTTACTTTTTTTTCATACACAGGGTGGTAACATTTTTTTTTTTTACTGCAACAGAGCAGGTGCCATCTTCTACTCATGCCCAGTCTCGACTTAAAGATAGCTGCAGTTATCTCTATTTGCCTACCATTTCTACTCTTACCTTCATTTGCAATACTATCAGTATTTTAAATACTTGAACAAAAGGTATGAAATATTTAGGCATTTGTTTGAACTGTATAACCAAAGAATTAAATGCAGTAAATAAACACTCACTTTAGTAAAGTCAAACATTACATAGATTATAGCTCTTCTTAGAATTAGTATGTTGCAGCTGCAGAAGCTTGCTGTGATGTTAAAATAACTTTACTCAATCACAACCTTTATTCAAGGGGAAAAAAGACTAGATTGAAGTTGGATATTTTGCACACACATAAACAAACTTGAACATGGCAGCAGAAGAGCTGGGCTTGCTGAAGTTTGTGGAGTCCCTCATTTTAGTAGGGCTAGGGTCTCAGTCCCTCTTTTTTCTTTTTAAATTATTGGAGGAGTTGGCAACATCTTTCATTAATGGAGCAGTAAAGGAGAGTCTTAGCCCCATTAGATCTTTAACGTCTAGATAGATAAAGCTAATCTAAAATAGGCTCCCTCTAGGGTTAATGGATGCAGATAGACATCTCCAGAGGGTGTTTCATCCCACCTAGTTTTGATGTATACCAAGGAAGAACTGCCCTCAGGAGATGCATGTTTTTCTCTGCTGATTATAGAGAAAATATAAATGACTAGCGCATTTAGGTGCCTACTTTTCAGATAGCTAACTTTACATTAAACAAATACCACTCTGAATAGATATTTAGAGGGAGGTATTTTATAAAATCTTGTGATCTCACTTCCAAAATGAAAATAAAAATGCAGAATAAAGAAATTATACACTGAAAGTGCTGTACAGATGCATGCAAAGAAGTTAATGGGTCTCTCCTAACACCACTAAACTTTCCTTAACATTCTGTATAACCCTTATTTCTTTGATTGGTCTGAGTAAAGTAGTTCCATTATGTATAAAGCCATACAACTAGAGTAATGTTCGTTGCCTTCATAAATGGACACTTACATACCACCTTCTGTGTGTGGCTCTCAGAATGTCTTACAAACCTTATGGAATTTAACTTCCCTGTGAGCAAAATAGTTTTATTGTGTTTCCTATGTAGCTGTTGAAACCACACGGGATAGATTATAGTGCTTGAGAACTACAAAGTTTCATTTAATGTTCAACTTATGAAACAAAGACTTTTGAAAGTTGTTTTCTGGAGGAAATTATTCTTGGCAGCAGTGCCAAAACTAAAACTGTCCCTCAATTTTATGCAACCTGTGATTGGCAATTTTCATATAACAGAAGATTAAAATCAGACATGCTGAGATACTTTAAAATCTTGTCAAATGAATAAATATATTTCTAAGGCAGTTTGGAGGAAAAGGTGCAGCTTAATACATGACATAGTCCTTTCCATCACAATACACTATTCACTGTATGGTGAGTGTATATCATAAAACTAGTTGGGAAAAAGATATCACCATTATTTTTGAAATGCTTACCCTTTAAACACAGTGTTTATTCTGAACTAGAATAACAATAAAAATTATTATGGGAATATTTTTTAAAAATATCATACCTGTACTCATGGAAAAATTGTATTTAATTACATATGTCAAAAAACCCTTATACCTGTATGCTGTTAGCTAATAATGTATTCTATATATTATATAATGTGCATGTTTACAAATATGTATGCAGATGCAGAGAGATTCAGATGAAAAAGCCAGTAACATTGGAGACCATGTTAAAATTTTCAGAAGATTGTGGTTTATTATTTTGATCATTGAGAAATGTTTTTAATAATTTTTTACAAGCATATAACTCACTGTGGGAAGAAAATTTCCAATATTATTCCATAAGTTTGTTCCTTGACGTATCACTAGTGCTTTGTATTTTGAAAAATAAAATTAATCACAATAATATTGACTAGGCTGGAATGCTTTACTTATTGAATGAAAACATCAGATTGTTCTGTCACTTACTAGTTCAATACTTTAGCATTTTTGATCATTAAAAGGATCATTCTCTAATTTACGAAAGTAGGTGACTAGACTTTTTCATATGTATTCCATCTATATATATCAAAACATATCTATATGTATATCTATGTACCTGCATGAATGCAGAAGTTGCAAGGATTTGCAGTATATTTTATACTATTAATTACTGGTAAAGAGTACACGACATCTCTTTTATTATCCATTCTGACTGTCAGAACATTCCCATCATTAGAACAAGTTAGCTGTCCCCTCTCCTTAAAAAAGCATTACAGGACTTGCTTCTAAATGTTCTCTGAGGTCCAGAACGAAATCCGTGGGGCTCCAGAGATCTCTGCAGACTGTTTGGAGCTGTCCATCTCAGTAGCAAATTCACACATACACCAGCTTCTGCCAAAACAACAGCGTTGAGCCTGTAGGTAGACAGTGTACCCAGTTGCCAGTTCCTAGAAGAAATCTGAACTATAAGTTATTTCTGGATAATTTTGCTCAGTGTCTCTGCTGCCTCACCTCACTCTGCCCAAAACACCTCTCTCAGGTTCTTTAAGGTGGGGTTTCTCCCTTGTGAGAGGCAGATAGTTCAGAGGGGGCTGCTCTTTCTCTGGATGTGACAGTTTTTTGCCTTCCAGTTTATGGCAGAAGAATAGGTAACACTGGCTGAAGACTCACAACAAAGAACACTGGGTGTCTGAAGCATGCAAGGAGTTACAATACAGGACATTTCCCCCTCTCAAGTTAGCAGTCTGTTGCAGCCACAGGGCTTTTCTCAGCAGATGAGCTTACCTGCCTTAGCACTGCTTTTGGATCTTGGTGCCAGAAATACATAGAAAAGTATCTACTAATTATCTGATAAATGTGTTTGTTCATGTCTGAAGTGCAGCTTATCTAATTGCCAGTGCCCTTCCTATTTTCCTCTAAGGGGTGGGTTTAGCTGAGAATTCTCCCAAAGAGCTTGCTTTTCATGTGAGTAATTATGTGCTTTGCTTGCTCCGAAGGGATATTAGCTCATCTGCCAATGGCAGCAAAGGAAAAAAATAATCTCAAGGAGATTCAGATCTAAAATAATACAGAAGCAAAGAATTTTGGATTTGTGGCTTTAGACTTCATTAAAATTAACATAAAGCTATCAGTGAGGCTTGCTAGAAAGTACTAGAAGATCTGTGTTACTGGAAATGCTGTCTTAAGGGCATAAACTTGTAAGGCCAGGTCACTAATCAGTTTCCTACTTGGGAGCCAGGAGATTGGAAAGTTAATAAAAACAATCAAATGAACAAGAAAAAAAATAGGGGTTATTAAGAGTGTAAACTCTTGCAAGCTCTTGCAAACTTTGCAAATCTCTTGGCAACCACTTATACATCTGAAATTCCCACTACTTTCTGGGTACTAGCAACTTCAAGGCCAAAATGTCCCTTTCTTTATGTTTTGCAAATCTTTAGGAGCTACTATCAACCTGCAAAAACCAGGAAAAGGTTTAGCTTCTCGCTACATCTGCTGGACTTAGAACAAAAGAAGGACTCAATCCATTTCATAGGATCTATAAGCATTAACTTGCTTGGAATATGATTCAGCTTATTCAATAGAGTAGAAAGCATTAATCTGTATAATAATGATAACCTGTAATATATATTACATACAATTTTACATAATGTTTGCATTTCTCATTAGAACAATCATGTGGCTGAAGGAGAATGTTAATACAGTTAGACAGTTATATAGGTTCATTTGAACATAACCTTCCATCTTGAATATTCTTCCGATCCAGGTCGGCTACCCCTTCTGTCAGTACATATAACACAGCCTCATCTCAGCAAAACACATTACAATTCAGCATAAATTCACTGAAGAAAAAAAAATAGCAAGATTTGTAACATTCACAGAAGACAAGCAATTACAGGAGATCAATGCACCATTATTTTATTTATCAGGTCACCCTAAGTTTTCTCACACATTCAGAGAGAAAAGTGGATGAAATATAGGTGAAAAAAAAAGTATGACGGTGTCTGACACATCTTAATAACAAAGAAGTAAATCTCTGTTTCTCAGCAGACTAAACTTGTGTAAACTATCAGGTACCCTAATCTGACTTTAAGTTTACCCTTCTTACACCTATCACCCTCCATATGATTTTTCTTCTGAATACATTGTGACTAACACGTCTGTAAACCCCACCAAAGTGTGAACACCAATTAAATAATTACCCATTGCTACAAGTTACAAGAGCTACTTATCCTGTAGGAATATATTTTCAGCAAGACAGTGCAATTTGATGTGGCACTCTTAGTTAGAAGATGTGCAAATTAACCATGGAAGCAAAATATTCCTGGAAATATCGACATTATTTTGATACTTTATCTGCATCACAACAGATGTTTCACAGCAGCTTTTCATGCAAGCACTATCTTGTAAGTGGGAGCCCAATCCTGAAACACAGAGACATTCCATCTCACAGGGAGCAGACCTTCAAGTGGTAATTATTCTAACTTCTCAGGGTCTTCAAGCCTTTGGGAGAAAAAGAAATAAAGTCGGAGACAAAGACACCCTAAGTAAAATGGACTAGTGCACTCTTACTGCTAATAACTTTTGTTCCAATTGCACACTCCTTTCCAAAATGAGATAGGAAGAAGCCGAAATTATTTCTGGGTGAAGCACTATGGAGAAAAGTAAAAGCAATGCTGCAACCATTTATTTGATGCTTACGCAAACAGCTACAGGGAAGTATGAGGATTCAATGGCAAGATGGGAGAGAGAGATGCTCAAAGTTCCCTGATACTGTTATGAAACAAGCAAACTCTTCCAAAGTACTTTTTGCTTTAGTGTGGAATCTGAAAAAAAAAACAAAAACCAAGCCCTAAAGAATGCCAAGTAGCCTGAAGGGAAATTACATAAAATATCCCTTCCCTCTTCTACCATACTCCACTTCCTGCCTCCTTTCTTACACTACTGCTTTCCCTTCAGCTAATCATCCCTGAAAAACTAAACAAAAGAAAATAAGGCTTTTTCATATTGAGGAGCTGGAATGACCCACAAATACTACCACCAAGTGGATGCCCTATCCTTCTTGATATTATTTATCTTCTCTTCTGTACTAAGGCCATGCCTTCTTTAGGCAGGGAATTATATTCATTCCATGGTGTCTAGAACAGCCTCAGGTTTGTCTGGTTCATCTTACCATACCAAACAACAAATAACAACTAGAAATGACAACAAACTGTATGATAAATAAAATTGTGAAGCAACACACTTAACTTCTTTCAGCTGAAAGGTTTATCTTCACCCAGTACAGTTTGGGAGGAACAAGGAATAATGAGAAGGTGAAATATCTGGTACAATTCCCCCTCACTCCTAAGTGCAGTTATTTACTGTGCACTTACACTATTTAAGTGAACTGAAGCAATTGCACCTGCTCAAAAATTTGCACCCTCTACCCAGATCATCTAGAGAAGAATAATTTTTATTAAGAAAAAAATGGGATTCAAGAAACAGATAAATCCACAGATTAATTTTACCCCAAATCCTGTAATAATTGGCATCTAGCTTTCCTCTCAAAATTTCAGCACTTTAAGTGAAAGAATTACCCAAAAGGTAAGCTTTCTCATACATATAAAATATCAGTAGATTCTTGTTGATCTTATTTTGTGAGTTGTGAAGCAGTACAGAATTTGAGCCAGTGATACCTGACAACAGGGCTGATATTTTTTACTTATTTATCAAGACCTGTTTCTATTTGTATTAGAAGTTTCTTAGTGTATGCATTCAATATGCCACTTGTTTTGTAAGTCAGTGACTTTGCTGATTATCTGTCTCAGACATTCAGTAACCATTTAACCGATGAATTAAACACTCATTGCCATGACATTTTGGGTGGGATTCTTTTGTTGGTTTAGGTTTGGGAATCTATATTTAGAGAATGAGCATCTAGGCTTCCGTCAGTGAGGACAAATCTCTCAAATCAGTTGTCTAAACACAGGCATCTCGAGCTGTTTGGGCTATCTGGGATGTTTGTAAGGCAGATATGACACAGGTCCTGTGGGAGAGTTAAGTCTTTCTAGGATGGCAGCAAAAAGCAGGTTGGCATCCCTTAGCTTGTCTGCAATGACAACAGAGGCCTTTTCTAGGCAAAAGAATTCAACCTCAAATCAGTGCACTGAAGAACTGTTCAGTAGGTATCTACTTTTGGTCAACTGAGTTGACTCCATTGATTGGATCAAGGATTTTCTTGTCCTCAGTCCACCCTTGGTGGTGGAGAACCTTCCAAATTAGGGAGAATTTACAGCAAGCTTGCATCACTGGCTTTCTACAAAACACTTAAATTTTGTGACAGAAACCCAGTGGGCAAAAATGCAAAAATCCAGAATGGATTGTTCATAACAATTCTCTCACTTTCAAAAATTGCTGAAATTTTGAGAGCAAAGCAAGATGCCACATGATATTCAATTATTAGATTATTGAAGGTTTGGAGCAATTCTTACAGGAATATTAGGCAGCTAGAAAAAGGATTAATTTTTTCCTGCTTCTTTCTGAGAAGCTGGAACACAAAATAATCTGTGTCTTGAGACTGATGTCCAGTCACTTCACATGAAGCTTACGTGATATTCTGACTCTTATAATTCAGATTTTCAAAACACCACAACCCACCATCATGATGGAAAAAAAATGATACTTTGGTTGACCAACAATGGTCGACCTATATTGCAGGTATTTGAAAAATAATGATTTTAAAATCCTTGCAGATTTTAAATGGATGCAGATAAGCATCCAAACTTGATTGAATTCTAACAACATTTGAGTGTCTAAATAACTTAAACTACTTCAAAAATTCATGTACAAGAGTGTATCTCCCTTGTAGCTTCAGTGACTGCTGAAGAGAGACTATCCAGCACCAACACCAGAACCAGCCTAGATCCAGCATCCTGATGTTGTTTGTAATCTATTTCCTCAGTTTCTGAGTTTTGAGCTTGCAATGCTCAAGACAACTGGAGTTATGTTACTCTAGACTAATTTATTGAGTTGAGGGCACAGTTAGTCTAACATATGTATAGTACACACATAAATTTCAGTAACAAGTTTCAACTCATAAACCTTAACATTTTTAAATCAGTAAGTACCAGATTTACAAATACAGTCAGTTACATTATTTCACCATAGCAATATAAAAAAAAAGATACTTTAGAAATTTAGAGTATCCATGCTTTAAAGTAGTTTGAAGCCAGGGGCTTTTCCTGTGTTGGTAATTTACAATGTCATATGAATCTGTCAGCTTCTCTAGATTTAAGTTTACATTTGTGAGTTTTAATTTAAGAATTCTCTGATTTAACATAGATTTAGACTTAACAACACCTAGCACACTTTATATATATACTCAAAAATATGTTATAAGCTGTTTTGGATATTAAAGGTACCTAAGTTTCTCATCACTGAATTCAATAAAAACCTTGTTATCCACATAAAGGAAATCAGAATTAGATTCTCAGTGAATTCTTAACGGATGGCTCTAATCCATAGCTCTAATGGATGGTATTAAAAAGGGTAGTTGTGAACAAACACTATCTGACAAAGCAGCTCTCAATCAGTTAAAGGAGTACTCAGTTAAATCATAGTTTCAAATTTCTGAGTTATATTCATTATTTTCATTCAACCCACAGAAGATACAGTATCGATTAGACCTTCCAGTTTCACTGGCAAAGCAATAAAGAGCTCAGAAAAGTAGCCATGGTTCATTTTGATGCGGGCTTTGGATATGTTTGCCTTTTTAAAGTAATTTTGACTCTCTTTTTTTTTTTTTTTTTTATTTCTTATGTCCTGTCTTGAAATCATTGCTTTAGCAAATGTAAACATGAGCATATAACAACTTTATTATAAATTCTGTTCTGATTAACAAGCATCAAGCCCATATTTCATTGAAACAATCTGCATTTTTGAGAAATACACTAAAGGCCAAGCAATCCTTAGCTACAGTTATTTTATTAGCACATCTTACAATGAAGGCAAGAAAATTAGGTTATTACTTTGTAATTTTCATATCTATTTTCATAGCAGAATTTGAAATTGGATCCCAATCTATTACACTATATATGGACTGATTTTCAAATACGTTGATAAACCAAG
Source organism: Acanthiza pusilla (assembly GCA_036630365.1). Taxonomy (NCBI): domain Eukaryota; kingdom Metazoa; phylum Chordata; class Aves; order Passeriformes; family Acanthizidae; genus Acanthiza; species Acanthiza pusilla. The sequence continues at coordinate 34,954,262 of JAXCHO010000034.1, forward strand.
AATATGCATGTGCTGAAATACAAGTTTAGCTCTTTTGAAAGATTTGGCCTAAAGGCTTAATCCTGCACACAGTGCTGAACTGTACATTCAATACTTCCATGATATTTTTCTTTTCTGCTGCCTTCAAAATAAATCTTCCTTGCCACTGCAAAAAGACACTTCTGTATTCACACACAGACAAACACACACACGGTTACCCCTTCTCTTTTCTCTATACTTTCTCTTTCCTTGAACTCCTCTTCCCATCTCTATAACTAGTGCTCCCTTCTAAGGAAAAGTTCAAAGACTGAGAGTTTTAGTACTATTTGGATAAGCATGAAATCTTGTTGCTTATCCCAATTACACAAAACCTCTAAGTCTTTTGAACTTTTTCCTTAGAAGGGGGCACACAAAATTTTATGCTCATTCAGGACACCTGGATTTTCAAACCTGAGCTGGAATTTTATGAGGACCGTCTCTCTCTTACGGGTTAGTACACGTACTAGAGTAAGCACAGAAATAAGAAGAGAAAAAACTTCACCAACAATCCTCCTGTCTCATCTTCCCTTTCTGTAAGATGAAAGAGATTAAATTACTTATCCATCACAAGAAAGCTGTCAGGGTTTTTAATTCACAACCTATTGCATATGCATTACTTTTCAGAATGAACATGATATGTTGTTACTTCTTAATGTATTTCAGCACCAGAAGTCCCAGAGAGAACAGTGCAGAAAGAAAGGAAAACAGTGGAAAAAATACCTTTTAAAAATTTTTTGCTTATGATAACAGTAGGAAAACTGCATCTAAGTTTGTCAGCATTTAAGTTTGCATGTATCTCATATATTCCATTTGTCTTACGATTTAAGTTCCAGCATCACAAAATGACATTTAAATTTCCCTTTATCATTTTGCAGGTTGAATAAAATCCCTGAGATTATGAATTTGCCTTTTAGTCTTGAACCTTGTCTCCTGCTCTGCAGCAATAACATCTACAGACTAGCTGAGCACTTCAGCTTAAGCTTTCTTTTCTACATTTATCACCGTTGGCAAAAATATGATTTTGAGGAAGACATTAGAGAATATTATTGCAATGCAAGTACAAATGGTCAGAGTTTTTACTCTGACCCACAAGAAGGGAGTGACAGAGACAGCAAGGTGTCTGCCCTTCTGGTGTTTCCTGTAAAAGGCTTCTTAGCTGAGTTTCTTCCCCTGTCCCTGGTTATGACAGTGCCATCAGAAACATTTATGTTTCATACCAGTGGCTCTTAGAGAGTGCAGCAGACCCACAGTAAAATAATGAAAGTGGCATTATTTAACATTAAATGTCATAACACTTGACAGGTTCATGTAAATGAGGACCTTACTAGGCAAAAAAAAAAAAAAGGAAAGAATGCTTATTTTTCTTTAAAGTGAATTTAGGACTAAAATAACAACTGATCCAGGCTAGAATCCAGGAACACAGTGCCTGTGACACACATAGACACAAATTAGCTTCTCTTAGTCTCTCTGCTTTTTTGGTCAGGAAAGGGTAATTCTCCTATTTTGTTATGAATTGCATAATTCTCAGAAAAATCTTCACTATTATACCCTTTCTTCAGCTGTTAGGAAGACAGGAGGAAGAGACAGAGGGGAAGGAAGGGGAGGGAGGCAGAGCGATGAGGGCTGGGCTGAGTGGCAGCACAGAAGAGGACCAGCAGTTCGGGTCCCCACCTTCCCTCCCTCCCTGTCAGAACAACAAAGAGGTGCTTTCCGACCTAAATGGAGAAAGTCAGTGTGTTCCTCCCCTGTTGTCACAGCAGACATAGCAGGTCCTCCTGACGTGGCTTCCAGCCTTCTCATCTTCTTGCCTTGTCAGAAGGTTGCCATCATTTAGAAAGGTACACAGCATTTTGAAAGGATTAGGGTATAAAACACAATTCAATCCTTTACAAAAGAGAGACGGAGAAGGGGAGGGGAAGGGAAAAAGCAAAGTGTCAGGTGCTACAGAGTGAGTGGACGAGGACAATGTGCACAAATAAAAATAGCAAATTGATTCAACTCCTGTTGTGTGAAGCTGGGGCAGAAAGAAATGATACATAACTAATACAGCCAGAGCAAAGCAGGAGGAGAAAAATGTAGTTTATGACAATGTGTGAAGGCAAAGGATTAGGTGACACCAGCAAGGGGAAGGTCACCCCCCCAACCAGCACTAGTTCTACAGTTTAATACTGACATGGAAAGGTTCATCGTTACTATTAACTGCATTTTAGCTACATACATTTACAGTAATGGCTGCTTGTTATTGTACTACCAAAGCCTGACAAGGTGGGTTTTTTCCATTTTTAGCTTTCCTCTTAAACTTCATGCCAGCAGATCCCTTCAAATAATCAGGTTGACCACACGTTTTTCCCCCACAAAAATATGCCCTTGTATGTAGGATTTGCAGCTTTTCTTCTGTTCTATTCCAAGACAGGTTTCACCTTTATTATTTTTGTTTTGTTTTTACCATTTTAAGCATTTTGTTGCAGTTGTTGTTGTTGCTGTTCAGTGCATCTAATTCACAAAAAACCAAAAAAACCCCAATTTTTCTTAACACTTTCTTATTTTTGCTCCTCCTGGACAAGAGCAAACACCGTATGATTCCTAAAACAGGACAGTAATGCCCGGCGCTACTGATACCGGTCAATTTGTTAATTGGTGAGAGGAACTTTACTTAATGTGACAATGGCTGCCCTCAACCAAGAGTTTCAAAAGATGTTTTGTTCCTAAATGGCTGTTATGGAAAGGATATTACCTGACTCAGAAATTACAGCAGGATGTTGGCAAGCTCTAAGTTCTCTAGGCAGGACTTCAGCAGTCCAGTTAGATTCTTTTCTACACTGTCAGCATCTACTTGGCCACAACCCAATCCCTTTTATCCTGGAACAGCCATGACCAGTCTGGACAAAAGGGGAGAAAGCATTGAGCTAACAACTCTAAGTTCGTGTTGCTCCCTAAATTGCTGTAGTCTGTGCTGAACATGATTTGAATCAATTATTTGAAGCATGTGAACAGAAAGCCCACTGTACTGAGCAAGTGTGCAACACTCCACAGATCTAAGAACTAAGGGGGAAAGTCCCAGTATAGCCATCCAAAATATATTCATGGCAATTTAACTGATGAAGTTGAAATAACTGGTACATTTAAAAGATGCTATGAGATAGCTGTATTAATTAAGAAAACTCCAACAGTTATCATATAAAAATGGTTTAAAGTAAAAAAAACATGATATTATGACCAAAAAAAATTTAGTGGGAGAACATAAACGCAATCCATCATATATGGATATCTAAATCTGAAAGCAGGTCTTGTAATACTCATCGGAAAATTACAGGTACTCCATCACTTTTAGCCATTTTATGTAACTCATGAGAGCAGACAGAGAAACTTACTACTCATTATAATGGGAGTACAGAATCTTAGCCCACATAATCAAACTTAATTAAAGACTAAGAAATAATGCATACAAACAGATCCCATAATTTTGCCCTTCCCTGATCTCTAAGTTAGTCATCACACTTCTTTATCATCTCCAGAATATGTATTTTCCTCAAGATTTTAATAAGGCTAGTTGGCTTTCAAAAGAGAAGTTTTAATAAAAAAGATTATTCAAATAATAACAATTGTGCATAATCTGGATTAGTAATTTTTTTTTTATCCAGGTTAAGTATGCCCGACACTTGGATTTGGCACTTTTGGAACAAGAGGTTTACACACTGAGTTTGGTTCAGTTGCTCTTATTTTCTGGCACATTTTCATTCTTGTCCATGATTCAAAGGCTAATAATATACAAACAGTGATAGACCATTCACTATTCAGTAGCTGTAGAAATCTTGAGACAAAAAAATTTGCCATAAGCTTCTTAGAAACTCTGAGCTATTGGAGAATTAAACCTTACACTTTGGATCAGTTTATATCACATTTTTCATCATTACTCATGTGTTACCTCTCCCTACCAAAACCATTACATTGTGCTTTAAAACAAAATCAGCTCCTTCAAACTGAGAATGACAGCCAGTCAGTGCATAGCACTTTTCATGATAAGTCAAGAAAACTTTGTCAAAGACACCCAGACTCCACTTTTTTACAAAATGAGGTTTATAATGAGGTTGTAATCTTCAAGCAGAGCTGTGCAGGATCTCAGTCTATGAGGCTTTATCCTAAAACTCGTACTGAGAATTTCAAAACAAATTTGAAAAGTCTGCAGAATTAAAGGTCTATAAACTGACATGCAATGGATATGCTTAGCATACATCAAATGTATGCCAGCAATAAGGACTGCCACTCAAGAAAGAAATTTTGCTGGACGTTGCAGGTTGTCATCTTTAAGGCTGCAGTTCTGATGCAGACAGCTCATCTATTATGCTCCACAAGTCTTCAGTTTGTGGATATCTTAGTACAGAACTATCCAATTAATTGCTTGAAGCTGTAGTAATGTTATGCATGACAAGCAGGAAAATTGCTCTGATTAGGCAAAAGTGCAGAGTCAGACCTCAGAACAATGCAGTTGTATTTCCTTGTGAATACACAGGACAGAAAAACCACGACAGCTCTTCTTTTTGAATGGATGTGAAATAAGTACTTGATGCTTTCATTAAAAATCAAGTAAATAGCATTTTTATATGATCGCTGTCACAGAAGGCCACCAGACCCCTTTTACTGAAGGAGACACATCTGTCTTTGAATGGCATGCTTGCAACAACATTTCTTCTTTCCATTGGAACATCAACAGAAATTCTCTCTACTGGAAGTACATGAAGAGAAGCAAGCATACCACAGCTAGAATCACAGCAAATATATTGTCATTTCTTTCTCTCTTACTCCTGAGAATTTTTTATCTTTTCGTATTAATCCCTCCAAATATGTTTGTAGCAGAGACACAGCACTCTGGCCACTTCAGGAGAGCTCAAATTTCAGCACAGCAGCAAAAAGGGTATTAAAACTGACACAAGTGAATAATTAAATATGATAGAAAGATAAATGAAGCTAAATCAGCAAAGTGTTCTACTTCAAGACAAGAAAACAGAGGAAGCTCAGACATTCCATAAGCCAAAAATAAGAGAAACAAATATGATATCTTGTGCTCTAGTTTCAAGTAACAGGTTCTAACAGCAAGGCAGAGGTCAACCTGGATCTGAAAGAAAGTTCAAATAAGAAATTAGTAAACAGAAGAGAAATATCATAAATAATTGATGAATCTCAGAAAGCAATAGCAAAAAATAACATGCAAGTAATTAAATGCAGCTCCCTACATTTTGGAGATCCTTTTAGGTAAAGGACATTGACCTCAGGCCATGAAATTAGCCAGGAAAACGCCTAAATAAGCTGAAAAGTCTTAGTTAAAGCAGTAACATCCAGTATTATTACAATAACTTTTCACAGTCTGAGTAAACCATTTATTTATATAATATTAAATTGTATTTTATAGTTTTATAGGAATACACCTCAGTTTGAATGGTGTGTCTGTATCCATTCACAATAAAAATGTACATTTGCATTCTTACGTCTTTCTGAACACTGACTTGTATGATAAAAAATATATACGTAAGACACTATACACATAAACAGTATATAAACAAGAAACATGAAGAATATGAGAAGTAACATGACCTAACCTTGAAGTTACATATGCCCTGAGCAGGAAGGAGGTTACACCAGACAATTTCCAAAGTCCCCTTCCAACCTTAACTGTTCCCTGGTCTTAAGGTGTTTTTGTTTTTTTATAAACTACAAGCAAATATCTTGCCGTGTGAAGCACCCTGTGGTTCACCCCTAGAGATCAGTTTTGGGAAGCAGTGGCTGGGGGAAGTTGGTACAACAGAGTCCCACATGATCTTACAGCTGTGGGGCTGATGGCAGCAATGATTTTCCCAACACTGAGCAGCCAAAGCTTGAGTCCATGCTTCCTTCTGCCTTCTGCCCTACTACAGATTTCTTAGATATAATCTTTTACATAATTATTAACTTTTGCAATCGCTGTAGAACAAAATAGTCTTAAAGGACAGGGAAAAATGGTTAAATTGCAGACCTGATGTTAATCTCTTGAGAAATATAATACTAAGGAGACACACCTAAAAGTTCATATGCAGAATATTGGCGTTACAAAACAGTTTACAGACAAGAGCAAGAAAGAGTGTTTTTCTGGAAAAATTTGAACAAAGCAGGAGAAATCAGAGTATAGATAGAAATCATAATAGCCATAGCACTTACAGAGAATTACAAAAATTAAAGATAATAAATGGAAAGAGCTGGAAACAGATCTCAAAAAATGCCCTTCAATGTATTTAAGTTTCAAATAATTGTTCAGTTACCAGCTTATTATAAAGTGTGGAAAACTATGGAGAATATACACCAGGGTGTTCAAGGAAGTGATAACAAGAGCTAAATAGCACATTGATTCTTGTCTGTGCCATAAACAGGCACAGAACTCCATCCATGCTAAGATCAACTAAGTGAAGTGCTGGGTTTGCACTAAATTTTTGGTCTGTAACTATATCTGAACCCTGTATTTATCACTTTCCCCTTTCCCTGTGTAAGGTGGACACCAAAGGGCTGTCAGAAATGGCATGTAGAGAACAGGCACATCTCTTGCTAGAGGCCTCTGTTAGGACCAAAAGCAGCTCAGAAACACTGAAGAGAGCCGACAGCAGGTAATCCTGACCCTCTGCTGAAGTCACATTAACTACTTTTGGGTTTGCAAGACAGAGGATGAGATAGTACCAAGACAGCTAGCCTGGGGACAGGCTTCAGGTTATTAAGACAGCTACGGGGTTAGCCAGGAGGGATACAAACTTCGGTGAATTTTCCTGAGGGGAAGGGGGAAAATGGGAGTTAAGACCAACCAAGTAGCGTGCCTGGTAGCAACAGTGATACGATGGCAGCCTTCAGCTAGCCAGAGGCGTCCATGAAAACTGCACAGAATCACTTCTGAAATCCAACAGTAATGTCCATTTGTTGTAGAAATTAATTCCCCAAAGAAGAGAGCAAAGGAAAAAAAATCAAACATAGCAAATTTTTCTGACATTACAAAATGAAGTGCAAGTCTATAACCTTCTCAATATACTATCTCTGTTAAAGTAAGGACTTCATTTCTGATGACAGCCAAATCCCCAAATATTAGTACCATGAAGCATTATTAGATATTGAACCACTGAAGAAATACTGTAGCAGAATAAATAGCAATGCTGTTCTATTTCTTTGAACTAGATTTTTGAAACAAAGTGTGAGTCTTTCTGTAAGCTACAAAGGTGTGACAGAGAAGCACTATGAGTGAATAATGGAATAAAATGTTTCTCTATCAAATACATTAAACCATTTATTGCAGATGAATAGGTACTGCTCACTTGCTTCCCAGTAGCATTGGCTTGCAAATTATTTGCAAGGGGATGTTAAATTCTCTCTTTGGTATAAATCCAGCAAAACCACTGCCAGATCACACCTCCTGGGAAATGTGGGACTTGGCATGGGATTTGGCAAAACACTTTACAAATGTCAGCTTTCCTGTAAAAACATCAGGTCTGTTGTCATGAAAACATCAGTTATGAGTAATTTCTTTTCTTAATATTACTAGCCAATACAAATAGAGAGGGGGTGAGATGTCAGTCATGTGCAGCCATGCACTCAGGACTGGATTTTTGTAACAGAATTGCCCAGAATAGAAATATGAATTTTGGATTTTGAAATGGATGTCCACATCTTGGATCAGTACATGTTGTATTTAAAAGTATCTCTGCCCTGTATTTCAGGGATTTGTACTTTACTGCCTGTGATTATCAAACAACAGACTATTCATAAACAGCATGAGCTAGGTATTCATGTGTTCATGTGTTCAATTCAGAATTGCTGGGGTATCACCCCACTTCTTTTTCTTTACAGAAATTTTTATCAAAGTTACAAATTCTTTTTTAATCAATGTTTCCCAAGAAACAGCAATCACTAGAGAAAAGTTATGATTTTATCAAGATAGCCACAGCAATAAATTCAGCAGTCTGTGGTGTTATTTTACCAGCTTGGCATGCAATGAGTTGCATGATAGTATTAGTGAATAAATACAGCTAAGCTCCTGGCATTCCCAAAACTTTAAATGGTTAATTAGTAACTCATTTTAATATAGGGCTTAATCTGTGGGAAAGCAGGAAATATCTGCTCCAGGAAAATGCAAGTCACCTTCTGGAAGATGGCTATTAAGTTTGATGAGCCAGAACAAACTTTTGGGCTGAATGGACTTCTTACTCCACACAGCAATTCAATAGATCTTGGTCACGTCTCTATCTATCAACCTGCCAAGACATAAACATTCAGCCCTCTGAGTCACACAATACATTTGCACTGGGATCTCCTCTTGACAGTGACAGTAATTACACCTGCATCTTAAGAAAAAACCCTGCTGAAGATCACAAAATTAGAATTTTCCCAAAACATCATCTTTTCTAAAATTCCTTTTTTTGAAACAAAATTTATTTGACTGTATATCTTTATTTGACTGTACTGAAGTAAAAGCTTCAGTATGGGACCAGTGTCAAAGTAGGTCAATTTTTAGGACTAACAGCCTTGACAGTGTTCCTTTAATATGTTGATCTGTTTCTGTAAAGCACATTAAGAAAAGTTTAGCGTGAAAGAGGCTACAAATGTGTTTGATATGATATGGCAATAAGTGTACATTTTGAGCATACTAAAGCTGCCAAAGTACATTTTAAACTGCTTTTCTTTACTAGCTAAGGGTCCAGTCCATTGAAAAATAAAATCCAGACTTCTGTACACTAGAAGCTGCAGAAAATCTGGTTTTCTGTAACATCTGTAACCCACTGTATATATTTTCAAGGTGGAATCTACATCTTTCTTTAGAAGATTATGGATATTATTTGTCCCTTTGAACCCCCGAGAAACCTCGAATTGAGATTGAGAAGTTTTCCATACAGAGCTAGGCAAAATCACTTGTCTTAAGAATTTAAAAGTTCTGAGTAGTTTGTTTTTTAAGAACATTTCTGAATCACCTCATTTATTGATTTATGTTACCTCTGATTGACTTCTTATGTCCCTTATACACATGCAAATCTATCTGATGAAAATTTGATGCTGTAAGACACATACATATACACCACATTTACAGGTATTGCTAAGGAAAACACACTTGATAAAGAAGAGTGAGAACTTATACCCAAAGAAAACTCACTGGTTATTCTTGTTTTCTATTTTGATGAAAACAGATATCAATTCAGTGGTTAATGCATACAGAAAATATCTTGCACAGGTAGTTCAGGAAGTTGTTCTCTGTAAAAACCAGTAAAGTTTAAAACCTCAGGCTTTATTATGAACCCTTCCTAAACAAACTTAGTGAGGAAAATCCCTTTATGTTTGGCTTCATAAGAGAAGCAATTGCCGATATTTTATGTTTACATCATTCTGACTTCTTCATTGTTCTCACTGTTGCCCACTATGAAAATAAGCTGGCAATATATTCAGTAGTTTTGTTTTATTGCTTTACTTTTAAGTAAGTTACTCTGTAGTTTTCACCACTTTTGTATCATTTGTGATAAAGTATAGTCATCACAAGCTCTGTTTCAACATCTTTTATTACATTGCCTGATGCTTTTGAAAAAGCAGTCAGGTTTTCAAGCACACAAGCCCTTCTTCAGGCCTGCAAATGGAAACAGCCAAACTTTAACAAGTGCACCAGTTATACACACATACAATCCTGTAATGTGAACACAAATAAATCTATTTGAATAGCACTCTGTTCTAACCATTTTCTAGGAAGGTATCTGGAATTGCTTCCAAAACATTTTCAGAAGTGTAAACACTTAAGGAAAGGCATTAAAAGATGTGGCAAAGTAATCTACTCTTAGAAGATGCTTTAAAAACTAAAATTCCATCACTAAGCAACTACTAAGGCTAAATAAAATGAAGCCTGACATTCTACAAAATATCAAAGAATGCAAAGACATAAAATATACATTAATACAAAAATATATTTTCAAGGAATATACGCACAACTGTTAATTAATGGCAAATGAGGATCAAATAATTTTCTTGTGCAGAGCCACAACTACCAAAGTGTAGAACATGACTCATTGTGCAACATCAATATAAAAACAGTCAGATCAACAGCAGACACTTGCTATCTTCAAGCAAACGAACTCCCAAGACCTCATCTTCAACCAAAATTTCCTTATACCAGCTTTGATTTATGGTGATTTAATGCTCCCTTTGAAATGTGGATGGAAATATTCCACAGTTTCATAGTTTTATAATAGAGTTTAAATTCTTCATATTCACTCTCAGCACAACTGGGTAGAGAGCAGACAACAGTGTTCTAGCTGTCAACATACAATGTTTAAGTTAATTTTTCCATCCAAATTTATAACAATTTGAAACATATCCCTGAACTGTTTCTATTTCCCTGAAATATGCCTCCTACACTTGGCACAATTCTTACATTGCTGCCTTGATGGAATCTGAAAAAATCATATTTTTGAAGAAAGACAAAATTTAAAAAGCTGTTTTTTATACTAGCTTTCAAAACAATCTACACACTGAGCAACCCTCTGAAATTCTTATCTGCAGAAACAATGGTGGCTGGGCTAGCTGTCACAAAATCTCATTTTACAATACCTCTCCTTCTTTTTAAAATTCTTTTCTCTTGGAAAAGTAAGTTTTACTGAGCTTTTTTTTCTTTTTATACTTTTCTTGGTTTTCCAAATTTGTTTTAGATGGCATCCATGGGGGTTTTTCTTTCTATTATCTATTTTGTTACTCCTTTCTGCAGATACAATATATATAAAGAAACTTTGGTTTAGAATGATCAATTGGGAATATAAGGTATTAAAGAGAGTTATTTCTCTAGAATTTCTTCAGCAACCTCTTAATTAGCAACAAAGGCAAAGAATGGGTAAGTCAAGATTTTGTGCTGCAGGACATCTGAAAACAGCCGCCCAATCACCTGATAATTTTTCCATATCAGACACCAGAGCAGAAAATATGTGCCTCATCCTTGAAACAAAAATCCTTCTGCATTGAAACAAAAATCTTTCCACCCTGAATAGATATGATATATGATTATTATATGATATATTATAAGAAGCATCTGTAAGCAACAAGTCTTTAGGGTTTGGGGTCTTTTTGTTAAATGTTGCCTAGATGCATCTCACAAAACAAAACAAAAGGATTTGCATCAAAATTATGAAGTAGTGCTCTCAGCCACTGCTGGCAAATAAGTCAGTCCTGAAGCTGAGAGTGCAGTGAAAGAAATTACCAAGCTACAGCAACAGTCTGCTGCATACACCTGCTGCGTACAGCTCTTTCCTACAGCTTTGCTAAAGCGCAGCTGAGCCAAAATCATGACAGCTCTATGTACCCACAGAGCCTAGCTATGCACATGGCTGTGTCCAAGGACTTGAAAACTGCAGTCACAACAGACTCAGAGGAGCAGGAGAGACAGTTTGAATGGATGCTACATCCCAACAAAGCCTGCCAAAACTGAAACACAGCGATGGTTCCTGCAATACTGACAGGCAGCCTTCGAGTCAGGCAGGAGGACGAAGCCATAGCCCAGTCAGTGTTGTTTAACTAGCAATGTCAAGGAGGTATCTGAAGTACCTCTACTTTCCTTTTCTTTGCTAGCAGCCATATACTGGCGGAAGTAAAGTTTTCTGCAGACATTAGTGAGAGTTATAGAGATGAAAATTGCTGAGGTACTCAGGGAGGGCTCTCATACAGGGACTGCACATCTCATCCCCTTACACAGGAAATTCCGTGCTCACAGTTTGAAGATTAAGTGCAAAACCAACAAGTCTTGTTGCATTAACCCTCTGTGCTGAAATCATGTGAAAGCAAAACCAGGCTTTGTACATTTGGCAGCCAGGAGTCACACGTGACAATCACCAAATATATCTAGCCAAACATTGCCAATTAAGTGACAATCACCAAAACTTTAAAAGAACCTTTTTCTTCTGTTTCTGTGAACTATCTTTTAATTTCACCATTCATTTAGTATAAAGACAATCCATTCAGATAATTTACAGTAAACAGGGAATAGCAGATTAGAGCAGACTGGAGAGACTGTGTACACTACGTACACATTTGCTATCTGCTGCCCCAATCCCATACAAGACATGGGCAATAAATGTATTTCTTATATAACACTGCATGCTCTCTGCTAAAAACATATCACTGAGCCTGGGCAAACAAGAAAAACAATCCGTTCTTAAGGGCGCTGCATTGCAGTTTCAAGTACAGAAATAATATTGTGAAAAGCAGGTTCCTAAAAGACAGTGCTGTCTCAGAACACAATACTTAATATTTGTGCACACAGAAGTACAAACAGGAGAAAAGAACAGGGTGGTCATGTAACAGCCTTCAGTGAAAATTTAAAAAAAAACCACAGTGAATGACAGCAGCAGCAAAGGAGTGGAATATTCAAGTCTAAGAACGAAAAGAACCCTCCACTGAAAGAAATCTTTCCCAAATTTATATGAAGACAAGGTATTCAGGATTAGACAAGATAAGAGATCAAAAGGCTGAAATTATGTTTGTTTAACTGGGTTTATGAAAGGGTATATTAAGAGGTGAGCTGCACAAACAAATTAAGTTTATGTAGTTTTGACATATGCAACAAAGGGTAGTGAAAACCACAACCACCACTGGGAAACAGCAGCGGGTAACCAGCTCCAGCAAGGGAGTGGCTTGGGAGATGAGAAAATGATACAGATCACTCGACAAAAAAGGATTGGGAAGAGCAAAGCCTTGAAGTGTTGTACCTTCTGATAATTCAGATTTCAGCCTTGTCATGGTATACTATAATCAAAATGCAGGTAACAACATCACACAGAAACAGAAAGAAAGCCTGAGGTTATTTTCACTTAAGACAGAGGAGTTGCCATGTAAATTGCTGAGAACTATTTGGCCTCCAGAACTTAGTTGGCCTCCTTTCACTCCAGGAGTGAACAAGACATATCAGGCTCCCACCAGGTGTCTGGAAGTACCTGCTGGAGTCAAGGCTGCAAATACTTGGTAATTTCTTGTTTTCACAACACTGTTACTACTTGAACTCCCCTCCACCCCACCCTGCCATTTCACACAGACACACAGGGGCTGATTCGCTACTTACCCTTTTTTTTTCCTTAGGATAAAACCCCTTCAGCCTGTCTCCCCAGTTACTGGTCAAGAGTGTTGCTGAAGAGATCCCAGTGTGTGCTAAATTCTACACTTAATCCCACTACTCCATGCACTCTAGGTTTAAGAGTACCACTGTATTGCCCAGTAACAGTACAAAACATTATAGTTATACATTTACATACATTTCCAAGTGCAGATTGATTCAGTTGACAATTCCTAATATTTTTAGTGACCTCAGATGAAATTATTCTAGCCTGTTAAGTGATCTTTTCGCATGGTTTTACAGCAAACTCTTTCAATTTATTTTTATAAACATATTTAAGTGCACATAATCACATGTTCATTTAGCTGCCCAGAGATCCCAAATGCTAATTCTGAGTTTCATTCTTTAATTAATTAAAAAACTTATAACTGCTTAGCTTCCAGACAAAACCAAATTCAAAATTATTTTAGTGCATAATATTATATATATCACTCAGTTCAAATTCAATTTGATGAATATGAAAACTAAAGTCATTGAAAAATATGTAAAAAATAAAGCTGCCGTTTATATAGTTGATTTATTACAAAACATTCTGAAATAATTTCATAGCTTTAAGTGCATGCACTTCAACTTTCTTCCATTTTGAATATCTGTAGCTACAATGAAGGCTTATCAAAGTCAGCACTGAACAAGAAAATATGTCTATCCTCACATTTTTATAGACTAATAGTAATTTAAGGACCGCAGCTAGCGATGTTTATGGTCTTGCTTTGATTTATTCTTTTAATTGCAACCAGCACAATCTCGATCTGAAGTACAAGACCTAAACTAAGACTTTGAAAAAGCTTCAGATGGTAAGGACAGAAAAGAAAGGATAAAAACAAATATTTTTGCTATTCTTTTCACCAAAATCTCATTTTGGAAACAGTTTGGGATTTTATCTGGTCCATATATCTTCTCCAGATGTGAATTCTTCTGTTTCAAAGATACCTTTTCAAATTGTGTTGCAGCAAAACAAAAGCAGCTGAGGTTTTTTTCTTTTTGGTTTTTTTTGGTATTTTCATTTCAAGGAAATTATTCAAATAGTCTCACTTTTCACCTCTGCCTAAATCAAGATTCCCCATCTCCAAAAATTAAATATACTCTCAGTGTGAATTTTGCTTATAAGAGGCACTGAAGTCCCAGCTTGGTCTGACAAAAATTAGAAGCACAAAGAAAAAATTAAAACAAACAAACACACACAAAAAAGCATAGCTGCAAAGTTATCCTATAATATGTATAAGGCATAGCACCTGTAACCTACTAATGTTTATGATATTTTGAGTACTTTAACAGCTTACCATCTGTTTTGCTGTTTTTGCTGTTGAACACAACAACATATAATTGGCCAGAATTATGTCTGGACCAATTTTATGATGCCTTTAAATTTTTCATTCATCTGTCTTTTTTCTACATTTGGTATGTAATAAAAATTTCCACAGTCTTTCCCACAGTTCAACATAACAATGCTTCAGGATTGCTACAGAAAACACTTTCATAAGCTGAGATCATGGAGATGTCTGCAACACTACTGTCTGTGTTATCACACGGCCATTAATTATTAAAAATGCCCTGAAAACTGTAACCCTACTTTGAGCTTCTGGATATTTTATTAATACTTTCAGTGAAAATTATACAATTATCTTTATTACTTTAATATTCAGAATTTGCAACTCATATTTTTAAATAAAAGTGCATCCTTTAGCTTTGGAGAAAGGAGGCTAAGAGGCAGGGGTGAAAGGAGATGTAATGATATGTACTTACTGCATTCATTCCATAAGACAAGGCAGCAAATTTCTGATGGGAAAAGAGGCACTTCATAAGAAAATGAAAAAGACACAAAGAAGTAAAACTTGAGAATCAGGAAAACTGTTTCTTTCAGCTTCAAATATGATACAGGAGTTACCCATCAGCACTGTGAAATATCTGTTGTTTTAAGATCTCTGTTTTATATTTCTATTTATATTTATGTTATGAGATTTCAAGTTTCCCCTGGGGGATTATTTATACTTTTTAAAAAGAAATACAACTAAAAATCATTTTGTATCACAATAGCTTCTGGGGCTTAGAATTAGTCCTGGAATTGCAGTAGCAGAGGGAAACAGGTATGGAACAACTATTAATTGCCAGTGATACAGTTTCACTGCTCAGGAGAATTACAAGAAATCACACTAAAAGTTCCTGAGGAGAGTTGTAAGATTAAATAGTAAATTATTTTTTCATCAGCCATATGGTCACCTCAGAGATATAGGAATCTAGTTTAGGCCCCATGTGTGCCAGTAAGAGTTTACTGGCAATGTCAAGAACTCCACTCTGTACAGAAGTGGACACGTAGCAGAGGAAAACTAAATCTGAGGTGACGCAGTGCCACAGACAGTTTGTGTATGGATGCGATTTCAGACGCTCAAATTCTGCCCTGGGTCATATCCATAAGGTCTGACATATCATGGAAAAATGGAAATTCACAACTTGGTTGATGTTAGGAAAGGAGGAAACTTCTAATTCGTATTATAATTTACACCAATGTAAAATGGTCAGCAGAAAAAAAATTGCCTTTCACATAGCTATGCTTGCCTGTCTTGGTATAAAGAAGTTAATTATATAACACTACCTGTGAGAAGGAGAATTGACTCAAATAGTCTTTGAGTTAGAAAAGCTGAAATCAGAGCTCAACAATCTGGACCACCTTGGGACTAATCACAAAAACTTTCTCCTAAAATTAGGACTCAGCTTGACAAACTATATGGCAGGTGAGTTTGAAGTCAAAAGGTTGGGTGATTTCCTGAAATCACTGAGCTAGAAATTAACTCTGAATGGCTGGATTTCTGTCTGAATCTGACATTGAAGGAAGAGGTTAGGAATGATTTCCGGGAAAAAATCACATCAGCACCTTTCCTCTACCTGATCAGGTTTGCAAATAAGGATGTAGATTTTATATAAACCTGCTCATTTTGGAAAATTCTCCACTTCTTTGTGCTCTCTATTAGAAGCTAGAGGATAAATAGTGTTTAGACTGCTTATGATTGCTCTCACTGGTTCTGGGCTAGACTGAAAACGTGAACTAAAACATAAGAAATAAGGTTTTGCTCTACTAGAGTCAATAAGAAAATAGGCATTCGTTTATTCCAAGTAGTTCATAAATGTGCAAAAAGATGTCTCTAAAAATAAAAAACCAAGAGACAATCAAAGAGAAACAAACAAAGAAAGAAAAAATTAAAATGTCCCCATTTCTCCATTTTATTTTACTGAAACACCAGGAAATGTGTACACTTTTTTTTTGTTCTTTCAAATTTTAGAAATTCAGCAAGAATTGGTATAAAAACCACTTTCTTATTTTATATAGCATTCATAAATTTACATGAAAGACCCATTGCACTCACTGAATAACATCCCACAATTAAATGTATCAGGAAAGATAGTAAAGGCAAAATTAAAACTGGCTGGAATTTACAATTGTACATTTTAGAGCACTAAATATGAGAAAGAGACCTTTTCTAAATTTTTTGCTCATGCTCTCAATTTTCATTAAATGTTTATGAAACAGGTGACCAAATTTGGGGAGTAGAGTCACTATATTCACATCACTAGTAGAAAAGCAATAAAAGCAATATAGTATAGCCACTATTAGTAGCAGTACATAGCAATTAAAGTTGATTTCAGTAGGATTATTATGGTCACCTGCGAAGTGAAGCCACAAGGTTTTCAGTTTTAGACGTGGTTGACCACAGATTGACTTTTACATGGTCTACTTGTCATCACATATCACACTTAAGAAAAAAAATTAAATCAGAAGTAGGCTTCTATCTCCTTTTCAAAACTTTAAAAACAAAAATATATTCATGCTATGTGCATGCTGACAGCTGAAACATCAACAGTCAAGAAACAGTAAACAAAGGAAAAGCAGAATATCTTCAACTAAGTTTGGACCAGCTCTAGAGCTGCAGTAATTTAAATGTACTGTCAAAATTGGTAGGGAGACCCTACTTCAAAAAACAGACAACGAAAGAGAAATCCCAAAACGACAAGGCCATAGGTGAAATTCAAGGTGCTTTTTACATGAAGGTTCAGAAATGCTCCACTGAAGTGAGTTGATCTGGGAGCTGACTTTACTGCTCATGTATATGAACCATTGCCCTCGTGAAAGGCTCTTATAATTGCATATGCAAATTCAGTTAGCTGGGCACAAAGTTTCAGACAAAACAGAGTCAAGCTGGGAAGAGCAATCTGCAGCACTTTTTCATTCATGAAGGAAGGAACATACCCGAAAAGGCTAATGTCCTTTGTCTCTATGTACTTTGGAAATTACAAAAAAGCATCATCAGACTTTTTGACATCATAACAACCCTAGAAGATGTATTTTAACAATGTAACTTACAGCCATCTGTTGCTTGCTCTATCCTAACCATTTTGTGATTGCATCTCCCATGCCCTGCATGTGAATCTCCAACCTAAGCCAACAAATTACTGTGATTCCATGTTCACAAACTCTCTCACATACTCTGTTCAGGACTTTCTTTTTACAGAGGAGTACTATATGTGTATGCTGAAAATAGGTATGTGCAAGAGAACTTGTCTCACCCAACTTCCATCTGAATGTTTGTCATCTAGTCAGAGACAGTGTTCTACATTCTCTCACATGACAGTAGTAGATTTACCCCAAGTATCTTTGATCCTTTCCTCAAAAAAAATCACGCTGTATCTCCTGATTGCAGAAGGAGCTTAATGAACTTAAAGCCGACACGGGAATCTAGGCATGTTAGATAAGTCCCACCTATGTGCAGCTCAGTTTTCTTACTTGAATTCTGGATCTTGTTCTATTTCCCAAGGCGGTTGTATAGTAGATTTGGAATCCTGAGCATGATGCTCCAGGGCTTCTATGTCAAACTCTTTGAGAAGAGAAGAAAGAGTAACAGGAGTACTTCCTTCATTCATGCCATAGATACAAATAAAGACAAGGGCAAGTGATTTTATCATTTTAACAAGTGAGAACAAACCTCAACTATGCTACAGCAACTAAAAAAACCCCAATTTTTCCTTTTGATACAGAAATATGCTTTAGGCAAATTGAAATTTTTGATATTGTTCTCACTGATGGAAAGTTTTTCAAGATCTATAAAATGCTCCAATGAAGTAGATGCTGGACAGACGATGTCTACTCCAGATCTCAGAAAGGGGAACATAAAACCTAACCTCAAACAAGATGCATCTGTATTGCACTTGTGTTACACCAGCTCTCACAAAACAGAATGAAAACAAAGCCTTTCTTTGCTTTCTTTTTGGATGCTGTGGTTTTTGCCTCTCTTTTTTTAGCCCTCTTTTATTCTGAAGAATCTGTGCACTGTATTTAGTATGTAAGTACACTGTAAATTTCCTCTTTGTTAATTTATATTTACTATTCAATTACAATTTAAAAGAAATCAAAAAGAAATATGTCAAACTTAGGGAAAAAGACATTTTAATGAGCTTTTAGCAATCAATCATTAATTGATATTCATCCTTGAACTGGAAAGACAAAGACAGGTAGATGGACCTATGTAACCCATGGATCCAAGAACAATTGTCACATTGTTTTCTTTTCCTCTTTATTTAGCCAGAGAAGTTACATTAAAAAGAAGAAGAAAAAAAAATTGTAGTAAGCAGACCATAAAATTTACCTTCTTTTAATGAGCAT
The DNA here is from genome assembly GCA_036630365.1 of Acanthiza pusilla. Lineage (NCBI taxonomy): Eukaryota > Metazoa > Chordata > Aves > Passeriformes > Acanthizidae > Acanthiza > Acanthiza pusilla. The sequence continues at coordinate 34,973,065 of JAXCHO010000034.1, forward strand.
GAAAACTGCACAGTGAAAAGCAATCACATACAAATATATTCAGGAGCAATGGAATGCTACTAAATTTTGTATTTCAGTGCACTAGGTGGTAACAAATGCAAGGTTGCTATAAAGGTGTCTTTTTGTAACAGAAAGATTATCAATAACTTTCAAGCCTTATATCTACACTCCTGAGCTCCAAGAAAATAAACTAGACTACTCTTGATTCCTATTGCTTTACTATATCCCTTTCTACTAATTAACAATAGTAAGTTTATCTTCTCAGTTTTGTTTCCGTTTAAAGTGCTAAAGTCTAAGTCACCCACAGTTTTGAAAAATACATTACCTTACAGCCTCAGACATGCAGAAAGACTTGCACAACTCATCAGAACTGTAATGCTAAAAATCTTTCAAAAACTGTGCCTTCATCAGTGAGCGAGATATTCCCAAGCAAGTGTGAGAAATGACAAGCCAGGAATTCATATGTAAGGGCAGACCTTCAAGCAATGGTCACCCAAGTAAGGGTTGGACAGCTGAGTGTTGGGCCTATTTTTTACAAAAATCAAGGAAGAAATACAGTTTCATAAATAAACTGGTCATCAAACCATGCTGGAAGCAATTTCTGGAAAAGCAATTCCTCTCTTCTTTGGGACTTCACATAGGCTCTGATTTTTTGTTACAAATTCTTACAAATAGAGGTGTCAATTTCTAATGGAAAAGCTGATCCAGAGGTTGCCAGGATTCATGCCAAAAACAAGTGCATAAGAAAATACAACTGACAGAGCATGAGCTCTTGCACATCCTCTCAGTTTCGTTTCATCACTAATGCTGCACATAGTTCAACTTTGGCTGTGTTACTATAGGATGGGAGGAAAGGGGGAAGAAAAATAATCTTTCATGGTTTCAGAGCTGGTTGCATCCCTCTTCTCTTCCTTATTTCTCTGAATATACCTTGCACTCTCCAAAGATATAATTCTCTAATTATCCACTTTAAATGGACCACTGCACAACATGTGCTTGTCTCCCTCCTTTGCCTGTGCTCTGAGCTGGCTGGACAAAAAAAGTCAGATGCAGAAACTGGGTATTCATTAGCAGAGCCCTGAGCCTCACTTGGTAAGTCCCATGAGAGACTAATGGCTCCTGGCTTATGTCCATCTGAGCAGATACTTCAGCTCCACCTCAGTCTACAACATCCCGTGCATCAGCTGCTCTTGGAGAGCCTGCTAAGCTGATATTGGCACCTATGATATGTCTGCTGAGAAATCCAAGATCAGCAGTAAATACATCAAATCAGCCATGTCATTATTTAACAATGATTTGACATATGAAGAATAAAATTTATATAAAAGATTTGAAAGCGAAAGCTTACATTCTACTCTACCATAATTCAAGCCTTTCTATTTTTACAGTGTCCAAAACAAGCTATTCCAGTGACTTGCACCCAATTCCTCCACAAAACTTCCCCCATCATAAACTGCTGCAGCCTCACCAGCCATGAGACCTTAAAGTCTAAGATCTAACCTCAGAAATAAGTCTCTTCCTGGACTAGAGCAGAGCTGGCAGTTCAGTCAACTTGTTAACATCATTGAAGAGCAGCCCAGCTTGAACAACTGTTTCCCTCTAAGCAAAACAGTTGTTTCCTCAGTTGGTGTCTCTGCTGATGCCAGCGGATAGAGGTAAAGACTAAAGGTAAAGATTAAAATGCCTTCCTGAGCTATCAGCAGACAATCTGACTGACAGGAAATATGGCCATCCTACCTTCCATTTTTATCTTCCTGACAAACCTTCCTGTTGAAAGGAAATCAGGGTTTGCACACACCAACTAAACAACACAGAGCAGGTGCTCTGATGCAGCTCTATCCCAGCATCACTTGGAGCTAAAATCTGGGACTGCCTCAGGTCTCAGCACTGGTTTCCTCCTTTCCCAACCAGGGTTAAGGTGAGTAGATACCTGAAACATGGTTCGGAGCCCACCTGTCAGTGTCATGATTAGCACTAGTAGTACAAATGGATTTTGGCAAGAGAATTGCCCTGCTCTGTGCTATAACTAACTTCAAATGTAAATTGTATTTACGGTCTCAGCTCTTAACTGATCAAATATGTTCAAGCATTTTAATGCTCCTGAGGAGCTTGAGCTGGTCTGGTGGCTTCAGCTACCCTCCAAACTGACAGCAAGTTGTTATGGAACAACAAAAATTCAGAACAAACTCACGAAGGTAACACTGTAAGTGATTTAGCTACACATCAAAGAGATCTTCTCATATCTCAGATTAACACTGAATTTCCATATCAGTCAAATTTCACCAGGTGCTGCTTCATGAAAGAGATTTTACTCTGCTGGGGGAAGGTGGGGAAGGGAATGCCTACAACTTGCCAAGTCTTCTCCTAAAGAAAAAGGTGAGACATTACAAAACAACAGAAAAGAAATGCTAGTCCATTATCACCTATGATCAGCCCACTGCGCACTGCTGATCCAGCTTGGTGCTGGAAGCCAACAGCAATGTGCTTTGCCCATTACCAAGGCCGGGACAAGATGACTCGTTAGGGGTGGGGTTATCACAGAATAATCACACCCTTGGGTATTGGGTACACAACCACATCTCAAGTCTTGTAACACCCCAGAGGTGTGATTATCTGCTGTCATGCTTTAATTCTTAATTAAAACAAGAGCTGCAGCTCAGATAAGATCTGTGAGAGGATTATGGTCATTCTTGGTTAGACAAGGGGGAACGTGTATCTTTGGAATTAAAATTCAGGTGCTTGGCTGAACTCTGCAATGTTGAGCTTGAATCTGGCTCGTCTTAGTTTTCCCTTTGATATGATTCAACTAGGAGGTAGCACACACAAAAAGCTGCAATCCCCAGGAACTAAACACTGAATAACATAATAAAGTGCACAGAGCTGCCGTCATTCAACCATTTTTGCACTTTAATCACTTCTTAGCATTTTGACTTAAATAAAACTCTATGTGTGCTTCTAATGATGCTGGAAAACTACTTCTTGTTACTTAACATTAGTACAAGTCACAGCAGCCATAAAAACACTGGAGGAATGTCTTGATAAAATGTGTACTAAACTACTCAACTTGCACACATAAAGATGGATACACAGCTGGGGGAAAAATGAATATAAAGCACTCCTGTGATTTTTTAAAAAAATCTTATTTTTAACAAATATTAACCAAACTTAAGGTCTCTTTTAAAGGTTACATTTGCATTTACAAAGAGCTTTCAAGCAATTTAGCTACAATGAATTTTAACAAGGAGCTTCCTGTTCTCACTGCATGCGTATTTTTAAATTTTATGAGACTCTTCTGGCAGAGTTTTGTAGCCGTTAAGATGAAAGCCTGGATGCATGCATACTTGAAAAGTGGAGGAGGAGGAAAAAGAAGAATAAAAAGAAGAAAGGAAAATAATCAATTTGGTATCAAATTTATTCCAAAGCCGAAAAGTGCATTTTTTTCTGATTGTGAAAGAAGACATGCAGGGAGGTCAAAGGTCAAGCAAAGAGGAGACAGTATTGTGTAGGAACTGTCACGCATCACCACCTATTTTGACATGCACAGGGCCGTTTGTTGTCTGTCGAACATGCAAATTAAGTGCCTGCTGTCATAGCTAGCCGATATCTGAAAGTGGAAAATGAGACCACCTGTAACCAGTGAATGGAGTGATGGACAAGCATTCAGAGCTCGTCATTTCCAACGCCATTCACACCACCTCCGAATTGCATATGACATGTAAAAATCTTTTCTTAATATTCACAACCGGGAAGTTTGGGGAATTATGGAGGCTTCAACTGCTGCATCTAATGGGTTCTCCAAGCAGACAGCTGTGACTGTGAGCTGGCTTGATAATTAGGTGTCCAGGAAGATTTTATGCTATGAATCAGTTAAAAGGGAGAAAAGAAAAAGAAAATAATGGCAAGCAAAACTCGCTGGAATGGAAATTATATTAACCCTTGCATGTCTTCCTTAGCACTTGGTTTTTACAATTCCTGTGAAGCAAGGTTTGCAGAAACCAGACACATAATAATTTGTCTTCTGTCTCTGAGCAGCACTGTCTTCCTACTCAGAAAAATTGCAATCCAACTCTGTTTGATGCTTTGTTTTCCTGAAGAGAACTTAGAAGCATTAAATCTAAATATGCCAATCCCTCTTCTATTTGAAAGCAAAGGCAAGGCTTTATTTGAATTTCTAGTTAATATGGGGCATAGGATTTTAAGAAACGGATTCATTGTGCTAAAGTCATGTCCTGTCATGTGCCCGTACATATGAAAATCAAATAGTTTAGCTAGCTCTTCTGTAATCCTTTGCATGTTATCCCTACTTTTGTATGCATATCTGTCTTTGTGCATGGGATGCCATAAACACTGCAGGCAGTGTAATGCCAAGAAAAAATGTGATCTTCCTGATTCTCACTTCTGCTTGATAAATAAATAAAGCTGCTTCAAAACACTTAGGATAGGAGAGTTTAGATGTGCCCAGCTGCACAATAAGCTCACAAAACCTGTTATTTTATTCAAGGCCTAACTAATTAATGCTAGTGTTCATTCCTAAATAAAAAATTAAGCTCTTCAGTTTTCAACTTCTGTGCTGCATTCTGAAAGCCATTCTGGCTGTGTTTCCTTCCAAACATAAAGAACACATGCATACGGTACACTCAGGTTTTGGGAGGATTATTCAACACAAAACCAGAATCCAGTTATGGAATATCATCCACCAGCACTTCCAAATATAACCAGAGTATTAGGGGAGGCTGTCAGAAGTCCCGCAATGCAAAGATTGCAGTCCTGCTCCATACTTCTCACAAGTGAAACTGGCACTCAGAACAGAAGCAGGCAAGTTACTACTACATTAAAAAAGCTTTTAAGAGTCAGGGCACAGAAATCCTGCATTTAAATTGGGTTCATTTTTTTAAAAGCTTCTTTATTTCTATTGTGCCAAACTGTAAAACGTGGTATCTGTTCCAACATTGCCCACAACCTGTATTCACTGCTACTCTGCTTTGGGTCTCCAGTAATCCTATCTTCCTTCCTGTGGAAGTGAGAGTTTAGAAAAGCTGAAAAAATACTTGCTGATCCCTCTGACTTGAGCGGAGAGGGAATATTAGAAAATGAAGGAATGAAAATAACTAGTGAATAGACACCCAGGGGAAAAGGAGCAGAAGAGATACTGCAGAAATGAAGATCTAACTGCATATGTTCAAAAGCCATCCCTATCCCATCTTCTCTGGAATAACACAGCTACTTTGTCTCTTCCTCTGTGTTTTTGTCCCACTTATTTCAGACCTGCAAGTTTTCTTGGAAGCACTACTTCTCTTAAGCTTCCATATCCTCTACCAAGAAACAAAAAAATACAAGTATCTCAAGGACTCCTGTTTTCCAGACACAAACCAGCAGACCCCATTTGATGATTTACATCTCTAAGACTGCTGGGAAACAAGGTAGGAGAGCCTGAATCAGACACCATTCAGCCAGTACTACACTGCTGGGCACAGCTGAGAAGTGTGCAAGAGCATACCTAAACACAACACTGAACTACTATCACTCTGTTTCTTTTTTCCTCACACATGTTAGTTCTCTGCTGAACAAACAGAAGTGGAAAAGGCAAAAAACTAGCATGCTGTCTGTTTTGTTCCTCCACACTTGCTTCAGAGAGTCAGCTTGTTTCTCTGTGCTTGAAATCAAGATCCACACAGGCCTTGAAGACAGGCAGCACAAGGATGGAATCTTACTAACCATGTTCTAATCTACACACAATAGAAGATCTAAATCACTAACAGTTAAAACCACCCAGTGTGTGCATTTCCACAGAATAAAGGGTTTGGCCACAAAGTCAGATTAAAGATTTCTTCTTGAAAACACCTTCCAATTACTATCCATGTGCAACACACCCACATCTCATCAGTGCCTTTGCAACTGCTAGACCGTCAGTGTGAACAGGATTGAAAATATCTTTGAGTGTTCCAGCCTTTTATCTTTTTCAGCTCTATATGAAATGGGAGAAGAATAGCTCACTGAGCTTCTAACGAGCTTCACTTCCTGCAACATCTGTGCTGACACAAGCAGGAAGGCAGCACAGTGCCGTGCAAAACCAACACCCTGTAGCTTCAAATAGAACTTAAACTGGCATTGTTGATGAAAGACTTCGAAGCAGGGACCTACAGCTAGGGCCACATGGTAGGTAGCCTGGAGTCTGAGAACTTGGCTGTGAGTTCACCTCCAGCAGCATGGGTACACCAGAGCCCTGGTACGTGACTGCTGCTGGGGGATAACATAGACAGTCACCAATAACAATTTTATTTATATGCATTTTATTTAGTTGATATTATAGGATCTAAAACAAGCCTAGTTTTCTAAATATGGACTATTAAAATGTGAGTCTACCACCTTCAACCTCTGGCAAGGCATTTCTCAAGATGGCTTGCTCCCTATTTCAAACCTAATAATTTTCAGAGGTCAAAAATACGCTATCATGTAATAAGAGGTTGTTACATCCATTACACAGAGACTTAGAGAGGGATCAAGGTCACCAGAAAGCTCTTATAAAGGGTGAGGAGAAAAATGGACGTCACGCTTTCAGGTCAGACCAAGGAAGGACTTGCTCATCACAGTTGTACCACATTGCCTTGAGACTACCAAGTTTAATTCAGGTTGGACTTTTTAATCAACCAGCATATTTCCTAAATTTTATTTTCACTTAAAATGGTTCAAGCAGGTCACAAGCTGGTACTAAAGGCTGTTCCAGCACATGTCTAAGTAGCAAGGACATGAGGGAGTTTAAAGGGAATCCTGTTTTCTAGCACCTGACCAGGAACCTGAAACAATCCTGTTTGAAATGTCTGCCTGCAGTATTTTAGGCTACATGTTGCCTCTCTTTCTTTGCAGGAAGCAACATACCAAACAGAACACTTGATTTGCCTGTCAGCACAGGTAACAATGGCAGAGTACTTGTGGAAGAAAGATCTCATGAACAAAATTTTTTCATTCTTCCCTTTCACTGTTGTAGATCACACTCTTTGGAGCAGATCCAGGAAAACAGTCCATGAAGTAAGATGTTATATTACTAGCCTTTTTTTGACTTAGACATGCCCAGGCTGATGTAAGCCACCAAATACTTCTGAAAATTAATCTACTATTGCATTCCTTCAATAAGTATTTTGCCACCTGATCTGCAATTTGTGTTTCTGCAGAACTTCCTGGGGAGGTTTTATTTGTTTTTCTTAATCTTTTCCATGTGCCTACCTTAAACAGTAATCCTGTTGGCAGCAACACAATCCAAGGACCCAGAAGTTCTCCTTATTCTGGAGAGACTTATAATATATGTTGGGCAGACAAATAAGACTCACTTCTGTACAATTTTGTTTTATAGAAATCTGCTTATTTTATAAAAAGAATCTGTCACTGAGAAGCAGTGTGACTGTAAAGGCACAGTAGCTCACAAACTGAACTTTATTGAACTAGATGCAGCTTTAAATAAAGCAAGAGAATAGTTCTTTCTATATGAATTAAATTTGCCCAAATGCAAGACCCATTTACCATTCAAGCACAAATTCATTTACCCCTAACACTAAAAGCTGTGTGACTTTAAAATGGTGTAGATACACTGAATTTTCCCTCTTCACAAGGCAGTTTTTTACCCTAATTAAGCAAATAAAATAATGGAAATTCTCAAAAGATTTCTAGTAAAATTTTCAAATTACATTAGCTGCATATTATATTGTTTTTAAGATATGTTTAACCACTTTCTGTACTATGGAAAATTACCTGTACAGGACAAACACTTTGCTTACTTTGGTACACACAGCAATTAAAATATTCAGGTAGGCTTAATACTTAAAAGCAGCACCAGAAAATTTTATCCCTGTATTAATATGCACATAGTACTTCTTTCTCTGATTACATTCTTCAGTTTCGAAGTCAATATACTGAAGCTTTCTACCAAAAGAATTTGCAACAATAGATCGTGATGGTAATAAGGAAAAAGAAAAGTACAAACATGTCTTTCCACTCACTTTCTAGATAAGCTTCATTTTTCATATAATTTTACAATTGATGGTTTTATAAGTATTTTTCCACGTGACTTTATCCAACTATTTTAGAAATACCCTCTTACCCTAATCTCTTACTACAGATTTCTGAAATATATACAAGGGCAAGTTAGAAGAAAACACAGCAAGACTCTAAAACATGCTATCAGAGGAAAAAAACAGCAACAAACCAAACAGCACACAACAAAACAAGTGAGCACCATGCATTGTGATGAAGTCCTCAAACTGGAGTTTTATGATGGCAGCTTAAAGTTTCTTACATGCCCTTGTGTTGCAGCACAGAATAAGCCAGGGACAGCTGCACCAATTCTCCACAATTAGTCAAGGTCAGACAGTGGAAAGGGAGGACACTCACTATTTGTCAACAGAACAATGGCAGGAGGCTCAGCCTTTCTCCGCCAGGAATGACTGTTCGCTACACACATTCAATCCGTGGCAAAATTATGCCTGGCCCTTTTTCTGTCTAGTAGAGAGGGGCAACCTTTCCAGACAATCGAAGTGTAAGAGCTAACAAGGCAGAGCAACAGCACAAAAACAAGCTTGTTTTAAGTACTGAAAGCATATGTTCTTGACACAAATTAATGTTTTGACACTTGCGGAGACAAAGGTATTAATTTCTACAAGCTCTGAGTAAAAATACTAAACCCACTAAAACCTGTTCCTTAATAGTATTATTGAGGTTTCAGATTATTTCTTAAAAAGCATTCTGACAAGCTACCAGTAATTACTTTGCTTGCTATGAGGGGTTTTGTGTGTTTTGGTTTTTTTAAACATGTATTTTTCATAAACCTAGAAACATATTCAGAAAAAGAGTTAAATTTTGGGCAAAGGCTCTTCCCTCAACATTGGTAGGCAACCTGAGATGGAAAACAAGAAAAACAATTCAAAGTATCTGCCATTAGAAGGAGGAGGGAAAAAAGAATAACAAAATATTTTTAACAATGAGATTTTGTTTCCCTGTTTAATTAGGTGCACTTAGAACTGTATTTTGAGTTTCTTTATGACACAGCACAAATACAGAAAAGACAAAAAGTAGTTATAAATAATGGATATGAAGGAGTAGTTTTGATACAGAACTCTCACAGTGCTGCATTGGAATAAATTGATTTAATTGTGTAAATTCTGTCTCTTGTATGAACAAGTATGGGGATGCAGAATGGGCTGAAATTATTATACGAAACCATATGAAGACTACCTTTTAAAACAGCACATGCTACATTTAGATATATTAAAATTATTCTTATTCTCTGCAAACAGTATTTAAGCAAGGTTATGGCAGTCCTGAATGCTAAAAATTTTAAGGTTTTTATCATATTTGCATTCATCAAAGCCAAACAATTTTTAGATACTTAAGGCAAGAATTCTTACCATTAAGGAGTTTGAAAGTATTACTTAAAGTATATGTAATTAAAAAAACATCAAAGAGAAAATATTCTGTTTCTGGACACCACCTGAAAACTCGATCGCATTAGCTTTGGAAGAAAGGAATTTCTCCTTCAGGTAGTTTTTGCAGCTACTAAGGTGTAGAAGCCACACCTGTATTTGCACACTGCCATAATAGAGGGAAAGCTAGAAATCTATGAACGATTCTATCAAATCCTTCCTTCACAGTCAGAGGAATAAGGTCAGCCCCAACCATACTGACCTCTTTCTCTGTTGCTGTCCTGCAGACACATCAGGATGTTTGAAAACATCTCTTTTTTTTAATGTTCACCATCTGTTTGGTGTTTTTTTTACTCCAAAAAACTTTTCCCCTGTGACCTGAAGCAGCATCAGCCCTGCAGTTAAGGAGCCATCTGCCCCAGCAGAAAAACTGATTCTGGAAAGACTCAATAAGTGGAGGAAATGTGAAAGATTTTACCTTGAGTTAACTTCACATTCCAAATATCCTACTTTCATAATAAATCTCTACTGAATTACATCTGAAAAACAGGTTTTTAATATATTAACTTTAAAACATCTCTTTTCACCTGGAGCAATTTAGAGAAATTCTTTAAATTAGCACAAATTTAGTTCTTTGTATATCTAATAAAGACTGAGATTTCACTGTAGGAACTGTGCCTGCTAATTGAGACAAGAAATTGGTGCACTACCTTCTAATTCTAAATCCTTAATGACACTTGGCTATTGCCTTGTTTACAAAGCAAGGCATCCTTGACTGGTTTCTTTATCACATTTCCGATGTCAACTGAATAAATTAGAACAGGAAAACGTCAGAGCACAATGTACCTTTTCAAGCCATTTGGCTTAGTGAAGCAGGATAGATTCAGGCAAAATTACCTCTTTTCCAGTCTGGTGGCTTTGCAGGAAGTTTTTTTCATGTTTAGCAGTCCCTTCCCATCCTCTCTTTCTTTAGAAAGCAGCCCTGGGAGGCAAATGACATTTGTAAATGGAAGTAACCACTTAGGTCACTTTCAGGCTTCTTGCCATACACCATCTGTACTGATAGGTACAGGTACTGCTTCCTGTGATGAGAATTTAAACCTAAAATTTGTTCATTCTAATCTTCCTCTCCCCTGACCCAAAGCAGAAGCCTTGCACCATCCTCCCCTCAGTGGCTCTCCTCTATTCGCTAGAAGGTGAGGATAGGCCCCTTGTGTGAAAATATGATCAATGGAAAATAGTCAATGTTAGATAACACTGAACAAGGAAATTATTTGAAAAAGGAAGACATAATTTCTTAAGTTATTCCAGTCTTTTCCCTAAATCTAGCATAAATCAAACAGACCTAAAACCCTGCTTGGGAATTACTGGATCTGAGAAAGAACTTATTCAAATGAATTCATCTAGCTAAGGGCAACTGTTATTTAACTGCATATTTTGAATTTTTCAGTATGAAAAACTAGATATTTCTATTCCACACTGACTTTTCACATATTTGGATGGCTGAATTTTGAAACCTCAGAGCGCATTAGGAAATAATATTTTGTGGCATTATTGAGAGGGTTTTTTCCCAAATGTGTCTACTGCCATATCTGGTATTAGTACCTGACTGGTTTGCAAATTTTTGCACATAGCCCAGAAATGGAGAAGTATTGCTTGAAACTTTTATCAAGTATAAACTAGGAAAGTGATAGCATTTTACATAAAGGTTTTACCCACAGGGAAAGAAAGAATAATAAAACCTATATTAATGCTGAATATCTAGCAGCTTACAAGATATTTTTACATTATTTTAAAGTCGCTATGTCACCTTTTCTCCAACTAGAAATGGTTCAAATTAAAGAAAAATTTTTTCATCTTATTGTTTCTGAACACTGGCCTTAGAATGTTAAAAATATATCTATACAAATATATATGTTCCTCACAAAGAGTTAATAGATGCTTTTTACATGACTGCAAAATTCTAAATTTCAAAAGTCTAAAATTAATCAGTTCATTATCATAGTTTAATGATAGACATGTATTCTGCTTAAAACTAGGTCTAGATTTAATGGATGCAGAGTTTACCCACATAGTAAATAAGACTAGAGCAGCGCCAGGTAGTTTATAAAATAGAAGTCACAAGTGGTAAATAAAATGCTATAAACAACATTCAGAACAGTGTCCAACCTGTCATTTTGATAGTACATTTATGCATTTGACAGAGACTGTCTTTTCCTAAAGAGGTTAATAGAGTCACACTTATGTATCACCAAAGCTGAACTGATCTATACAGACTGTCAGGAGAAGGGCAGATGGATAGGTAAATTAGAAAATACTAAAATAACTTTCTCACTGCTATAATAAGAAGGGGAAAGAGGAAGAACTAGGACTCTGAGAATCATTAACTCCCTTCTGATATTGCTCATAGTGTACTAACTTAGGCCCCTATCAATCCAGAGAGCCTGAAATACAGGAAAGTCACCTAAAAAGACCTCAGCAAATTATAAATGGATGCACAGTTACACTCCAAACACACTCTTAATGCACATTTCTATGAACTGTAAATATCACTGATTGCCAAATTCATTCATTCTAAATGCTAATCTATAATGAAAAACCTCTGACATGAAGTGGCCTGTAAAAGGGCAAATTAATCCAGTATCAAGGCACTAAGGACAGATCAAATAAAACATCTCAGTTTAAAACTAATAAATCTATGTTTAGCTTAACAATATTCATTACTAAGAGAAAACACTTGTGCAGGCAAAATGCAGTTCACACAAAACTTACACCATGAAACAAATTTATCATAGGGAGGATTAATATTCTTTAATGATGACAAGTGTGTTCATATAAAATCCAGAAACTAAAATCTAGAAATTGTCTGAAATTTTATATGAATCAAGATCAGAAACTCCACTGTAAACCACCCCAATTATAGACAGTGCTGTAACAGCTACAGTAGAGACTGCTACATAGTGTGAGGCTGAAAATAAACTTTTACTTTCATAATATAAATTCCTGAGCATGCATTACTGGACACTAGCAGGAATTTCTGCTGCTATAAACTGTACATTTTGCAGAAACACACCTTTAATAATTTCACTCTTATCTGTTAGTTGCCTCAAATACTTGCTGGAAAAGAAGAACGTAAAACAGATGCGTCCATCAAAGTATCTAATTTAAAACTCAATAGCTAAAAAAAAATTTGAATCTGCATTTACAGGTTATTGCCTCAACATCTGCTAAGACCAACGACTAAGATAAGACCTCAAGTTCTGGTATTTGATATAGGGCCTTGACTTTCAGAGGGCAAGTGCTCACCACTTTCTGAATCATTAAGTAGAAAATTAAGGGCTGTGTTCCTCCATCCTGGCAGAAGCACACCATATGATTTAGGTGATGAGTCACTGAGCTGGAATTTCGATGATCAAATATTCACAATGAGATCCTTGAGAATGAGCTACAGACCAAGACCAAGAATTATCCACAGAAGTTATCGGGTGAATAGTTTTGAATAATGAGCACATATGAGAGCCTTTGCTTATACAGTCTGTGAAGAACAAATATCAATTGTGGAATAAATTATAAAATTAAAATTATGAATCTGTCTTCAAAACATATTTGTTACATTATAGTGAACTGTAACCCTGACTGTAAAGTGACTGCCCTATGTATTTCTAAATGCAAAATTTTCATAATAGCCATGCGCAGCAGGAAGAAATGTCTGAATGGAAGTGGTGGTGCAAGTTTGTTGTGGAACAAAAAAATATATTGCTTCTTTGATCAAAGGTCAGGCCTAGAGTAGCAATGCAAACACACACAGTCTGGGCACAGATGAGAAGTATTTCATAAATCTAGCAGAAGTGAAAGCTGTCAGTGGTTTCTTTTTATGAGCTTGTTTGATGAGAGTAGCCTGAGGTACCAATTAAAGGGAGTTACTTTATGACATTATTAGTGCAAAGTGTGTTCAAAGGTGAGCCTATTTGTCATGCCTGATTAGCACCAAGTATGGGAAAAAATTAAAATGGTAACAAACCAAGTAAAATCTGTTTTTAAAAAGATCGAGTCAAATTGATTTGACTTTCACTTGTTCAAGCACAAATTCTAGTTGCTCAGAGCTTTGTTTTCTTTTGTGGACTTGTAATTAGTGACTCAGAATACAATTCCCTATCAACCCACTGGTACCATGAGAGATATTCATCCTATAGTGCAGCTAATTTTACCGAGTATTTAGGTGGAAGGTTTTGATTTACTGGACTTTCTAATCATGCTGCTATTTCACATTCTAAACCACTTGACTGGTTCCGTTACCAAGTCTTCACTGAAAAAAAAAAAAAAAAAAGCATACAAACCAAAAATTCTCAGCAATTATCCTAGGTGGCAATGAGACTTGTTAACCAGATTTTGCACAAATCTCAAAATTTCCTAGAAAAAGTCCTAGGCTCTTTCAAACTCTTCTAGATAGTCTAGAACAGCATTTTTCATCCCAAAGTCAGGAAACCATATGAAACTTCAACACTAGAGGTCTTATAAAGGTAACCTTTTCCTAGACTATAATAGTCAGAGGGGCTTCCCCATTTTACCACTTCCTTAACTAAAAAGGTTTTATTAACAATCCCCCAAAATTCCTGATTTTGAAACCTGAAATTAATCAAAAGTCATGGATTTCAACAATCTTCCCCTTTATTAACAATCCATAAATCATTCTTCTCATCCTAGTGTGGAATCAAAGATAAAGTTACAGTGAAACTCAGTCATATGTTTCAAAGCTCATGGGAATAAAACATACCTGTTGATTTATATACTGACCCTCATTTTTTATTATTAAGTGCAATCTAAAAAACTTGTGTTAAAACATCACCCTTTACTTATACAATTTCTTACAATGATATGCAGACTTTAAACTGAGAAATCAACTCCTTTTGCCTTCTGTCCTAAATAGGACTCAACAGAAGCCAAAAAACTCCCAGCATCAAACCCTCATAGTTATCTCCCTTCCTCTACAATATTAAAAACAACTTTTCATTTTATTATGAATCCTAAATATGTGCCTACATTATAGAATTCTGTAAGGTGAATGGCATTTCTGAGACAGTGACATTCTACCTGGAAAAATGTGCTTGAACGTAGTCCGATATTAAAACAGTAGTTGTATATAATTCTTAATCAGGTGGGTGCAGATACAGTATATGCATGTCATGTACCAAGAATCTACTCTCAACTGGTGTGCAATGCACAGCCCCCCAAAGATGTGTGAACCAAGCACACAATGCATGCGACTGGCTGGGACTCCCTTTATAGTGGGATCTCAACAAACTGAGATTTGCTTGATAACATTTTGTGTCTGCCTGATAATTAGCATTGAAAAGTTTGTTTCCTATTTCTACACCCTTCTAAAAATGCAAAAGATGTTTTCATTAAAACCACTACAAAACCAGACTCCTGCCACTGAACTGCATACGCAGGTCACGTTCTTTCACAGTTTCCAAGGGAAGAAATTATGTCATGATATAAATCAAATTCTCAGCCAAGTTTTTTTTCCCCTAAAAACTTCTGGTCATTAAATGTGCTCTTAAATATTCACTTTGGCTGCCGAAAACGAAAATAAGTTGGGATTCCAGTGTAAGACAGGAGAATTACATTCAACTTCACTGGAAAAAAAACAAAAAAGCAGAAGACAAATAAACAAAACCCCAGTCATCAAAAAGAAACATTCCTCTCTTGACAGAGAATAAATAAGCAATGTTTATTTTAGATTCAGCAAGTCCAGCCACATTTCTTAAACATATACCTATGCATTTTCATGGGAGCTTTTCCTAAGTGTCTGACAGTCATTAGACAAGTAAACCTGCAGCAATTTCCTTCTCTCTTTACTTACCCTTTCCTTGTCATGAATAAGCTGACCTGATACTTTTAAAAGTAATATCATTTCTGATCTTTGTCCCTTATTTATGTCTCTTCTTTACCTTATTTATAATATGTTCAGTCCTATCCATTTGTCTTCCAAATTTCCAAAACAGAAGTTAACAACTTCTGCCTTTGTACTAAAAAAAAAAATATGGAAGTCAGAAGAAGCGCTGAGGAAAAAAAAACACTTTTCAACTTCAGCATGTTAATCACAAATGACTTTCAGCTCCAATGTGGGTGTGAGTCTTGAAGTACTTCTTATTCTAATAATAACACTTTTTATTCTAATAAGAAAGAAAAAATGAAATACGAAGAAAAACTTGGGGGTCAGGTGAAGACAATGTACAGACAAGAAAAAATTAGTACGGAATTGTGGGAGACCTATGAAATACCAAGTAAATGTTATGGAATTTCACCACTTAATTAGGCCAGGGCATCAATGCAAGATTATGAAAAACAGGTAATTAAAGTATCTTGTAGAAAGTTATCTCTTCTAATAGAAAGGTCAACCAAAAAGGCAATAAAGCAGTAGGAGGGAATGACACCTAAGCAATCTTATTAATTAATACCAATGGTAAAAAATTCTTTCTTTCCTAAAAAGATTGGATTACAACAGCCAAAAGCTTTACAGACCAAGGGAAGAGGTGATAGCAGCAGCAAAGTAATTTCTCATTTTCTTTCAAAGACTTCCTCTTATTATTGTTTATGGAAGACTGACTATTGACCAGCTACTTCATAGAAAATCAAACTAAGGAAATTAATATTTCATTCTGGCCTGAAACTGTGGAATTTTTTGCCATTCTTTCCGGAAGAAGCCAAGCTGAGGTCTGTCTCTGGCTATTAACAGCTCTGCCTTCAATGCTTGACACTTTTGCTATACCGTTATAGCATTTTACCCCATCACCAAGTCCCCAGTACTCTGACATTAGCATTTTTTCCAGTGACTCAAGAAATGTACCTTTGGTAAAATATGTGAGTGTGTTGCACCAGCACTAGTGTATTATTCTTTATAAATCTTGGTATGTATCTTGGTATAGCAAAAATATTCTCTACTGTAAACATTTATTAAGATAGAAAATAAGACCTGAAGAAAGCAGATTGAGATAAAAGTTCTGACAGAAATACTGAAGTAGCTTGTTGAAAAAAAAAATAATTCAGAGGTTCAAGGACATCTATAGCAACCAAAAGGGTTGGGATGCATTAAGTGTGAAAATGATGGAATCAGGTTAGTCTGTTAGGGACTCGGCAATATTTTGACCTTTCTGCCTAACCTAAATAAATGCTTGCATGAAAATGAGTCTGCTGTTCCAGGGTCAATTATCTGTAGAGGTGGAAGGGATTTTTCTCCCCCCTCATTGTCTGTGTTGAGATCAGGACAGGTTGGAAGGCATCAGGCACAATCTACTGCTCAAGAGAAGTGTGAAAGAGCATGAGCTGTGGTGAATGCTGAGCATTGCCCACACCAGTGTAATAATTCTTGATCAACAGCAAGCATCACAACCAGCATTAAGGGTTTGTAGAGAAGGAATTATCACCATTAACATCTGACTTACAGGACTAACCAGTACAGAATAATCCTGTGATCGTTTGGAGGTATCAATTCCCTAATATTGCTGATACATTTGGAACTGATGATATCCCAGTCACTCTCATTACTTGTTCAACATATGCAGGAAGGCACCAGAGAAACAAGTATTGCAGTAATGTTCCCACTGTATTGTGGACTGGATACCCAGGGGAAAATGATTGCAGAATTATGAGTCCATCACTTGCAGATTTCCCAGCACACAAAGAAACTTGATTTCAAACTCAGTAATATTTTCTGTGTCTCAAAACTTGTGCACATTGCCACCCACATGCCAACACAGAGGAAGGACTAATGCAGACTGCATACTTTAAAAAAAAAAAGTTCTTCCAAAGTGTAATGTACAAGACATACTGAAGCAAAAAGAATTATTATTCCCCTTCTTACACACTCTGTTTAACCACATAAAGGCACAATCAACTAAACCAGTGTCACTTAACTGTAAAACATTTCACTGCCCTAGGGAGTCAGTCTACTCAAAAATAATTCCCAGACACCTAGCTCTCCATCCATGATCCCTTCATCTGTGTTTCTGCACTTCAAAAAGCCAAAACTTCTCTGATGATTTATCTTAAAATGCTAAATTGAGGCACTTGGGATTAGCATAAGATAAAACTCCACACTCTTATCTTGAAATTTTAAAAAAAAATGTTACCACCCAAAACTTACTCCAGCAATGACTGCTGGCATTACAACACAGAAAAGAACGGACAGCTAATTTTGGACTTGTTGTTATGCTCATTTCTTTCAGATATTTTCAGTTATAGAAGACCTACCTCTTTCTTATCAGTTGCAAAATATCATAAAATTCTTGCTTAATCTTCCTTAATGCCTGTTAACATCCACTTTGAACTCTGTTGTATTTTTTTTCCACCAGACTTTCTGTTTTCCCGAAAGTCTAAACTTTCTGTTTTAGTTTACCAGTCTCAAAGACTGAGAGCACATCTTCATGGAGAAATCAAGAGATACAAAACATAAAGGAAGCTCAAAATAGTCTGTGAACTTTCACTGGGGTT
Organism: Acanthiza pusilla; assembly: GCA_036630365.1. Classification (NCBI taxonomy): domain Eukaryota; kingdom Metazoa; phylum Chordata; class Aves; order Passeriformes; family Acanthizidae; genus Acanthiza; species Acanthiza pusilla. The sequence goes on from JAXCHO010000034.1 coordinate 34,990,968, forward strand.
TTTTGCTTGTTTTTTTTTTTAAATTTAAAAGGAAGGCTTCTGAATCTATTCTAATCTTACAGGATTATCCAACAGAACTTGACCAGGAAGCCCTTAATATCCTTTCTGCAATGTTGATAGTCAAGGTGACAGAAGTCTTGCTTAATTTATTGTGCAGTAGTTGACCCTAGTCAATGTATTTATGACTTCTCTTGAACTGCAATTCAAATTTAATTGTTCCCATTATATTACAAACTCTGTTTGTATACTAAATTGTAGAGGACTATAACTCTCAGATGAAGGGATGCATTTAGAAAAAGAAGCAGTCTTATTGTTAAGAACATATAACATCTTCTGAAATCTACTTAATTAGTTAGAAAACATTTTCAAAACTTGAAGAATGTAATTGGCAAGTTCATCTCACCAGGTGAAAGCCCAGAATCTTTAGGAGTAAAGAAGAAGTATTTTACAACGAAATATTAGACCACCTTCTGTCCTTTACAAGACAGGTTTATAGAGGAAAACACAGAAGTATCCCAACTTTCCATTGCTGCATATGCCACTTTGCTGTTTAAAAGCTAGGATATTGAGTAATATTTTAACCAAAAAAACCTCAAATGTTTTCAACCGTATTCGGAAAATAACTCATAATTTAATAAAGGACATTTTTTACACTGCCACAAAATGAAAGTTATCTGTATGTATTTAAATAAAAACAATAGTGAATGTAGCACAATGGAAGAGCCATTTAACCTGTGAATTGCAAGGTTATTTTTGTAGCTGTGTCCTGTCTAACCAGTACAGTACATGATTTATGGTCTCCAGCAGAGCTTCATCATCATTGTTCTCACCTTTATTTCCATCATAGTTAATTAAAGGGAAGGTCATTGTCACCTTATGTTTTAAACCTTCTTAACATAATATATCACCCTGGGTACACTTTAATAAGGGGAACTGTGAAGGAATGCTGTTATAGGAAAAAAAACTTTAGAGCATAATCTATCCTGTTAACAATTACAACTTAGATTTACACATAATGGAAGTTAATAAGCAGACAGAATGAAGGCTACATCTTGATACTCATTCAAATCTTGATTAATTGGCTGTGTGATCTCATGGAATAAACAGTAGTATGCATTTCTTGACTTCAGGCATATGTATGAAGAGTGAGTTTCTAAAGCAAAGATCTTCCCTTGAAATAATTTTAGCATACAAAACACTGCGCCAGTGGGAAAGAAAATAAAGAGATAAAAAAGCAAAGCACATATTTTAAATATTACCAAAGAAACCTCTTTTGATGTTAGATGTACAAATAAACCACCTTTAAATTGATGATTGGCTCAGACAGATTGCAAAATACTCAGATAATGAAGACAATGGGTCTTAATACAGTTTCAGTAGGTGTTAGTATTTTTAAACCTCCTAAGGGAAAATTTCAAACTGACTTATAATTATCTCCTACAGAAAATCAACTCTCTAAAACACACATAGATTTAGGGGGGGAAATCATTTAAACATATATTTAAATATTAACTCCAGAAGAGCTCAAAAAATCTTCTGCGCTTAATCTATACTAACCATTTTTTTAACTGGTATGCTGTTCATGTAATTGGCCAAAATGTGGGCCAAACATACACAGAAAATGGAATTCCACAGCACTATTGTACTAGTTAGCTACTGATAGTCATAGAAAAACTGAATGCTGACCACTTCATGGCTTCCCAAACTTAGGTTCATTCTAGAAAACAAAGTTAACTTTTATTAAAGTATTAGTGGACTGTATTACAAGCCCTACAACAGGCAATGCACAAAAGTATGGTCCTTGTCATTTGCATGGATAGTGCCTCCTGTCCTCATGTTGCAAACACAGCAGACTTCAACTTGCCTTTATGGACACGACTTGCCCAGCTGGAGGCAAGTTTGCACCTCACCTGTTCAGGTGAATCATGGACCACAGAACCAGTCTGTCGACTGATACCTAAAAATTTGGATCCAGGCATGAAAGTCTTGTATATCAGCTCATCTGGAATTGCTGATTTTGTCTTCCTTACTATACAACCCAAAACTCCTCCATCAGTGGAGAAACAACTTGTCTATATTGGATCAAAACCACATCAATCCAGGACCTCCTCATTGTGGTTGTAGTGCTTCCATATGGGATCAAAACCACACTGATTCAGGACCTTCTCATCACGGCTGCAGTGCTCCCAGTACTGTTTCCAGTATGCATCTCTGACATGGTAATATGCTTTCAGATAGTGGGTCTAAGATTTGAACAGTGCCTCAGTGGTTTGAGTAGCCAGAAAACAAACTCATGGTTGATGCGAAAGAGATATTTTTATCAATCCCTTCCAATTACTTAGTTGGAGTCATCAGAAGAAGAATGGCTAATAAACTGCCACTTGGACAACTTGCCTTTGACACCACCAAAACTTTTGAAAGTACATCTCTCCAGACCCCAGAAATAGGATATTAACCCTCTCTGGAGACAATATAAGTATCTTATCTCCCTATTTGTCTTGACTTGTCTTCTGGCAGCATTATCGAAAGCCCTAGATTTCCCGTGAGAAGTTCCATGGAAAAGTCACAGATCAGGTACAGACAGCATAAAGAAAGGTGCCATACACTCAACACCATGCTGAGAAAATTGTGGCACTTCAAGACAAACATATTAGCATATTCATGCAACAACAAATTCCTTCCTGCACATGCAGTATGTTATTGTGTAATTGTGTGGGAGGGTGGGTCAAAAAACATACATTGTACACTGTATTCAGCCACCACAGAAACAGCCTTTGCTCTTAATACTCTGATGCAAAATTTCTCTTAAACACAAACAAATAATTTTGGCTAATAGCATAAATAATTTACTGCAACAATGTTGATCTTTACATCATATCCTGCGCTTATACATAGCCAGCATTTTAGGAACCCCAGACTCAGCATTCTTCTTTCTATAGGGCAGCCAGAAAGCAAAGCAGGGAAGTGAGCAGGGATGAATTCAGCTCTTATGAGTCCTCATAACCACTTGTTTGACTTAGTCTACTGTGAAGCTCTCAGTCATATTTATTAGAGCAGTTCATTTTGCTTCATGACAGAAGTATCCCATAAAGCCTAAAACCAACGTTAGTACTTTAAATATCCAACTAGAAAATGCAACAAAGGAGACCTCTCACCATATACATTCATAACCCTGGCCACAAAACATAATCTACACTACACTTGAACTGCTGGAAACCTGAAAAAAACAACCAGATGTTTTAGTTCATGTTCCAGGCCTTCCAAGAGTATTTAATTCTCATCTGTTATTGTGAAAATGAAATGTTTAGCTAGAGAATATGTTTTGCATAAATGGTGCATTGCTTTAGCTCCTCTTGAGATGTGAGGAGGCATGTTAAATTCTGAGGCCTTAACATTTCTCTCTTGATATTACTCCTAGCAGTCTTAAACATTTAGGTGAGTAAAAAAAAGAAAGAAAAAAGTTATGGCCTTGATGCCAAAATACCATTGAAAAAAACCTGTATTTCTCTTATACATTTGGCAAGTCTTCTGACCTCCCATTAAGGAAGGCGTGTGCAACTCACTGTGCCAGCTCTGACTGACACAAAAACATAAACCTGGCCCCTGCTTTAGAAGCTCCTGCTGACTAACATGTTGTATAGAACTTACAACTTGTTATCAAATCTGAACTAATTAACTAATTACTAGCTGCATGAAGCTTCTTGGCTCTTCATCCACACCTCAAAGATTCATAATTAATACAACCTTCACGGTTCCTAATGGCTTTGCACCCCTCTTTGAGCAATATATTCACTGCTCCTGCATTTTCAGGGGTTCTCCATTATCTTCTTTTCCTCCCCATACTTGGTTTGGCACTAAAGGGAAAGAAAGAAAAAATAATCTATATTTGCTTTGTGCAATGACCTGCACTACCTGTCCTTTCCACAAAAGATGAGGAACTGAAGGTGTCAGGCAGTCAGACGAAGCGTCTTCCTAGGCATGGAGGTTGCTGCATCTTTCTTCTGAAGGTACCTGCAGCAGAGTCCAGAATCAAAGTTATGCAACATGTCAACTCTGATAGACATCCTACCAGCTGAGGGAGAGATTAAGTTAGCAAACACAGACAGTCTGCCTCTGAAGGAGGGGCAGTCTTCTGAGGAGCAGCTGTAGGAACTGGGGTTGTTTAGCCTGGAGAACAGGAGGCTCAGGGAAGACCTTACTGCTCTCTACAACTACCTAAAAGGAGCGTGTAGCCAGGGGAGTTGTCAGTCTCTTCTCACAGGTAACAAGTGACAGGATGAGAGCAAATAGCCTTGGTTGTGCCAGGAGAGGTTTAGATTGGATATCAGGAAAAATTTCTTCATGGAAAGTGTTGTTCAAGCATTGAAGGAGGCTGTCCAGGGAAGTGGTGGAATCACAGTCCCTGGGTGTGTTCAAAATACATGTCGATATAGCACCTGAGAACATGGTTTAGTGGTGAACATGCTGATGATGGTGGCGGGACTTGATACTCTTACAGGTGTTTTCCAATCTTAATGATCCCAAGACTCTACACAGCCATGTAAATTCTTGTCTTCAGCTCATCTGAACTTTGCTGGCATGGATTTGTTCTTATGTGGTAGAAAATTTCTCCTTTATAAGCAGCTTTGAACAAATTTCCAAGATTCACTGCCTACATACTTGACAAAATTTTAGTATTTTTTTCCATTCATCTGCAATGCCCAAACAACCCTGATACTGATTATCCAGTAACAGCTCCAGCTTGTCTTCAGAATGACTCCTGCATGGTTCCTCAACTCAAAATATGTAAATGAGAGAGATGTCTGAAAAACGAGCCCTTGGAATCCCCCTCATACTGTAACTGTCCTCTGCTCAGGTGAGCAACCCCCTTAATAGTATCACCTCTCTCCTGACACCTGGCAATAATTCCAGCTGCATTAGCAGACTCCTTAGAAGGGAACAAGCAATCAAGAATATAGTAATGCAGTGACTTGAGCCTTTAGAAGCAGCAGTGGGATAGACAAGAGAAGGTTTTCTTAACACCTCTTCCAAATTCCGTGGTACCATCCAAGCCTCCTTTTCCTCCTTCAGAAATTAGACAACAACTAAATATCAGCTACCTCAAGGAAGACCTTCTGTTCAGGTGGTCATCTGCAGGAAGAATGGGATAAAATAGAAACTGTAAGAAAGGTGAGTCCTAATGTGCCCTAAATTACAGTGGAGAAAAGCATGAGCTTTTTGGCCTCAGGGACTTGGAGTCTTTACTTGACACTGGCATTTAAAGTGACAGATGATTATCCAGAGATGGAAATAATGTGACATTAAAATATTCGCTAAGACATACGAGATTTGATACCCTAGCTCAAGAAACCTACCCCAAAATAATAATAATAATCATCATCATCATCATCATTCAGGATGGTTTGGGAGACAGCATGGAAAGTCTGGTTAAGCAAAGCTAGTGAAATGACCCTATGTCTTTGTCTCAGAGCAAGATCTGCTCTTAATGCCTAACTGCCATATAAGGGTTAAGTAGAAATTAGTAATGAGACTCACATGGGAACCACAGTGAATGAACTTTACTTACTGACATGCCCACATATCCCTGCTATGAAAGACCTCATGATCAATACTGTACCAGCAGCTATATATCAGTCTACAGAGACCACATCTAACACTATAAATACCAATACATTCTCAATTAATAATCAAAAAAAGCACACTCACAACTCACTAATGACTTCATAGGTCACAAACAAAGCTTGGCACCCCTAAAAATTATGATAGTTTTCTTCCCCCAGCCTCTCACCTTCAAAGCACACCTTTTCCTATTTCCTCCCAAGACTTAGTAAATTCATACTGTTTGAAAGTACAGCCAGAGTGCTCTTCAACACAGACAAAATATCACCTGTCAAAAAGCCCCCACATTTTCTATATTTTCATGGTTTAAAATATGACAACAATGCCACCTATTAATAGTCTGAGGCTGTATTTACATGGTTCTTTAATTTATCCTGATTGTTAGGTTAGAGAAATCTAGCTGGTCTCACAGTTGCCTGCCAGTTCAGCGTGCCCCTCTCCAGTGTGACTGATTTGCTGGAGACAAAAAGTTAAAAATTATGAAGCAAGTTCAATTCTCAGAATTATACAATGGGGTTAGAGAATAGCTCGCAATAAAAAATATATACATTGCAAGCACTGTTTACTATTTATATCTTTATAAATCATGTATAGCATCCTGCTCTATTCATATTTTTACAGCATAAATTACGTAGGTGACAAGTTATGACAGTCATACAAAATCTGATTTTATGACATTTTTCCACTTGCTGTCTTTGGTATTAAAAAATCAGGTTAATGTCATTCTGCTTCGTATTTATAGTTCCTATAGAATGACATGGAAAAATTTCAGAGTAGGTTAGTCACATTGATATGCATTTGTTTTCCTACATAAGTGAGACTGCTTACATATAAAATCAGTAAATTTACTGTAATCCATGTCTCAGCAAGCCAACACTATTTATACTAATTCATACAAAAATCTTGTATAATAAGAAATGTCTATAAATATTCTCTTTGGGATTTCTAAATTCACCTGCTTCTTTCAAAACTATTCCTCTTTCTCTAGTGACTCTGAAGAGAAAACATTGAAAATATAATGGCCTATTTCTCCTCCCTCAAAGCAATCATCATTGTGACTTACTTTAGTGAGAGTAGAACTACATAAAACCTTTCTAAGTGGATGTAATTTACAAATCAAGACTAATCAGTTAACATTTCCCCCTGACTTTACCGACAAAATCCACCCCCCCCCGAAAAGAAAAAAAAAGGAACACAAGACTAGTTGCCTCATATACTAGAAAACATACAATATTTCTTATTCTGCCAACACCTCTTGTAGAACACATAACAGCAAATACAGGCATGCACTAAAGAAACACGGAGTTTTATTACTTTATTATTTTTTCTGGCAAGAAACACACCCTGCAGATTCTTCAAATTATGGTAAGTTATAGAGAATGTGATGATGTTGTTGTCTGGCAAACCTGAACAGCTTTCTTGTTCCCAGTACAATATCAGAAAGAAAACTATTTCAGGGTCTATCAGAGTTAGCTAAACAAAAGCCAGGAACTCCTAAAAAATAATAAATATAATTAGATTTGCTTTTCACACTGCACTTGTTTAGCACAGATGGTGATTGACCAAAACTTCTGTTATTACACAATAGGATGTTCTTGGACATCCTAAAAAGGAAAAATGCAATCACTTTTTGTTGTAATTTTTTTGCCTTTTTTATTATTATTATTTTATTTGGCTGATATGAGGCTTGTTTTCTTATGGTTTAGTTTTAGGAAGAATTATGAATATTAGGGGAAGTTGCTTGTTTGTTTGCTTTTCCAGTTTTTAATATTGCCATTCCATAATGTGCATTACCCCACATAATGCATGATACTCCCTGTCTGGAAAGCAATTCCTGTTCTTTTGCCCTGTGAAAAGAAACAACAGTTCAGGATTCCATGATAACAGGGTTTTAAGAGTGATTGTCCAAAACAGGGTAGCAGAGAGGAACCCAGGATACAGACCTTCCAAAGGATGGTAGCATGAGGCAAAAAAGAAACAAATAAGCCCTTCTCAGTAGCACAAGGTTATAGAATCATTTCAAAATTAAATTAATTTAACTAATTCCTTTTTTAAAAATTTAGCCCACTAAATACTGTACATTTTATGGTATATTGTTGAGGTTCTTGGACAATTTTTTTTTTAAATGCATAAGTAGTTCCTAAAAAATAACTCAATATTCAGATAGACCTGAAATACTGCCCAGCACTGCAGTAGCATTTTTATCTCTATACTAATACATCTGCACGCATACTTTCCATTTCAATTTTTGTCATAAAGCCATCAGGCTGTTTTTGAGGCCAATGTAATATTTTTTAAATACCTGCATGAAGGCAAAACTCATTGCTTAACAAATGCTACTAACCTTTTACTAAACAAATCATTTATTTTGTTGTAGAAATTGCAACGCATTTCTTGCATCTCTCATTTTCTTCTGCCAAAGAGCACTCTAACAGCATGCTGTAAGGGAGCTTGCAAAGGCACAGGCAAACATGCAAAAGGCTTTTCAATATGCCTTAGCAAAGAACTCTTTTTAAATCTTTCAACAGGTTATTTCTGCCCTTTCATTTCAGCCAATGGTATTCCAGCCCTCCCAGCATGTTTTTCAGAGAATATGCCGGAACACATCTCACAGCACACATCACTGTGTTTATTAGAAGACAGTCCCTATTGAGTAAGTAAGTACCTGGGAAGAAATGCATTAAGTAAATGCAAACGAAACTAGTAATGACTATGCAACACGTTAATCTGAAAGAACTACTATCAATATCTCATGTTAATTCTGTCTCAGAGGAGCACCTTCTTGTATGACTACCATATGCTTTTATCCTTTAAAAATGTCGACTCTCTCTAGTGCCTATTACAAGGATTTCTCCCAGGCGTTGTGATCATGTTTCAAACCACTTATACTCTTGGACAGCCAAGGGACTGCATTTGCTCTATCAGAAACCTAATGCTGAATACTCAATACTTCAATGTGTCAAATTTATGTGCAAGCATGAATTAAAAAGCACCAGGCAGTGAACTAGCAAAACTTCAAGGAAAACACTCAGCACTACTCCGATCTAATACATGTATCTCTGTCAAGTTGCCATCTTTCATTGGTTCAACGGAACATTACGTGTCACAAAATCCAAAACATACTGCATTGGTTCTATAAATATTTCATCTTCATGATCTTTAAATAAGACTTTAGCAAAAATTAGAAATTTATATTTCAATTATGTCAGCATAGAAAATGGAATTTGAATGACACTGGTTTTTCTTTTTTTTTCTTAACTTGAAACCTTTTAGGAATTTATTCTGTATTTCCAGGAAGAAGGTAAGAAAAAGAATATAACAGAAACATAGTTCAACAGAACATAGTTCAAACTGTCATATTTTGAGATGCATAACCAAGCCTAAGCATTATGTAAGTAAGCAGATACTCCCCCCAAATTCTTGCTGTGTTACACACACCTCATGCACAGTGTTTCCTAGAGTTTTCCTTCTCTTTCATTGAGGACTACATAGTTTCCTACCCCAGCCCCAGTCCAAGCACAAAAGGAAAGATCCAAACAAAAATTCTTCTTCTCTTTACTGTGCAACAGTTTCATTCATGTCCCCTTTCATGTTGGTCATAGACACTGACCTTTCAGGCCTGGGGTGCACCTTCTGGCAGAAAGGAATACAAATGGCAGAAAGAGCCTCTCCCCCATTCCAAACGGAGGGCATGAAATCCGGGCAGTCAGCAACAGTTTTGTCTGCCAGGCCAGGATTTCACACAGCATGTCCATAGCTGAATGACAGACACAAAAGAACTTGAAAAGTGCTGCACTCTTAAGATAGATGTCACGGCTGACAGTTATGGTATGGAGCTGTCAGCTGGAAGCAAAAATATATTCACTGCCTAAATATTATTCTTTCTCTCCACCCCAGGGCTGGTACCGCCCAACTTTCAAATAACTGCAGGCCAAGATTTGGTGCTGAAGGAACGACTCATGAAAACCCATATCTTCAGATAATTCATTTCTTTCCATAGATCACCTCTTCGAGTTTTGTGAGCTCTAGGCTAAAATTACAAGTTTGGAGCATGCTTTGTCAAGCTTGTGCTGATCAAGGGAACTGACAACATAATTGTTTTATCAAGATGAGTATCTATTTGATGTTCTTTTAAGATTCTGCCCAGCTGGACTGCTAAGCAGAAATTTATGAGGTTTTAGAACAGATGTAACCAGGTTTAGAGCTATGGGGATCTTTTTCTTCCTCCAGATGTACATGTACTTATGTACAAGAGTTTCATATTTAGTTTCATCCCTCTCTCCTTCTTCCCTGGCCACCGCCTACCCATTTCTTGAGCTGATAATGCCATGGACATTTCAATTAATCCACAAAATGACTAAATTAATTTAATATGTCTGCAGCAGTGAGGGAATTTTTTAAAAAAAATAGTACTTTAAAGTACTTTCAGGACTGCTACACATTGTTTTAGACCATAGTTATCCCCTAAAAGTGATAGCAAGTCGCATAATCTTAACATCTACCAGTATGCAGAATGCATTAAAAGAAAGCAGAAATTCATGTTCCTAAAAGTAAATAAAGAGTATTGAAACAAGTATTAGGTAAAGAGTATTTCACTGTATGGCAATATTATGAAGTCCAGAAGAGCAATTTATGATGCACAAAGAAGTGTGCATCTCAATGCTATACTTTTAATAAAGATATCTGAATAATTTTCTCTATGTAATGATTGCAGTCAGCCCAGATGCAGAGGAAGTTAAAATCACATTGTCATTAATTTTTTATATATGAATTTAAAATACTTTACCAAGAGAATCCCTTGGAGGAACATTTAAAATAATTGCATGCCTTCATTAGTTAGTAGCAATTCAGAATGATCGTTCTCTAGTACAGGCTCTGAAAGAACTTTTATGAAGTTAGGATGAAAGCTTTAAACTCATCACATGTACAACACTCACTGAAGTTTAATGTGATTGAAGGAAATTATTTAAAGTTATATAAATAATCCAGTATTATATATATTTATGTTCTGCACTATTATCTTCCAGAGAAACAGAAGAAAGATGATCATGGTTGGAAGATCTGTAGGATGGGTTTGATGGTTGAGTTTTGATTGCATCATCTTTGAGATATAAAGGATTAGTCCTTTACCGACTAGTTTACCATCCAGTAATCAAGGGCTGACAACTACATAAAGAAATCCCTCTGTGTAAGATTCAGAGACTCCATAAAAAACTCTAGTTTATCAAGGTAGACTTCCAGTTAACTAAATAGAAATGTATTCTTTGATAACACTAAACCCTAGCAATAATGGTAGTACTAAATTGTAAGAATTTGAAAATTTTATTTCCTTATTTAAACAAATTCATTTAAAGTATCTGCATTCGAACATTGACACTTTAATTCTTAAACTCTTGCATTCCTTCCCCATGATTTTTTCCAGAAATAAGAGATAATTGACTCTGGACAATGTTAAGTATTGGACTGACTGAAGTATTGTCTGACTCTGGGCACTGTTGAAGTATGTTGAAATATTTTATATCTGGTGGGATAAATGTTATGTTACTTAGGTCTCAAGTTCTTTCCACTAGAAGAAACATATCAGGGAGTTCAACTGTTACTTGGTTCTGAATAGCAACAATCTGGCGAATAGTAATTTTGCAAGTAGTATTATCCTAGGTCAGAGACCAAATCCTGGATGGAGGTTTTAATCCTGATTTAACAGTACTATACATCTTGAAAAATACCTTCAAGAAATTTTGATGGCATCCAAACTGAAACTAGGAAAGGTACACTTCCAATGGAGGAAGCAATGACTAGCAAAGAAGGGATATAGTCAGATGAAACATTTCAAATCACAAGGTAATCACCAAGTTCTGTCTCCACAAAAATCAAAGGAAACTTGTTCAGTCTTTTTTTTTGTTTTATCTGATATTTCCTTGTTGAGGTGTTTTTGTTTTTTTTTCAAGAGCAATAACAAATAATTTACCTCATTATCTCTGCTGCAGGTTATCTCAATTAAATTCCTACTTTCCTTCTGTATTATGTTTTTCTCACCCAAGACTCTGCCACCTCAGGTGCTTGAGTTTTCCAGATATGCCTCTTCTCATAACTGGAGAATCTTTTTAGGTGACAAAAGACGATTTTACAGCCCAAAACCCCCACATATGAGAACCAGAATTCTATATTCCCTGAGCTCCCATGAACAAGAGATCTTCATCTGTGTGCTGAAGGGTAAAGACAACTGTAATGCAAAAATTTACAATGTGAATAATTACTCCCACATCTCTTACCAAAAATAGATTTTGCTCTGGTTTTGAAAAGAAGGAAAATAAATAATAATTTAATAAAATTTTGTACTTATACGTGGAGGTTTCCATTTCAAATTTCTTTCTTTTTTAATATTCTTCTAAATAAAATGTCAAGTCATTATATTACCTGAAAAAAAAATTTAAAAAGCCATTAGTTGAACTCTGACTAATTTTCAAACACACTTTTAGAGTGAATTTAGAAGAAATGCATGACGCTTAAGCCTGAGCAGAATATGGTCCATTGCAAATGTCTGGTGTTCCATCATGGTAGTTTAATACCAATAAAAGGCAAAACTGTTGCATGCATCTATATTCAAACACAAGATAAAATGCATATTTGGATATTCAGCTTTGTTCATTGACTCCTGTGCAAACGTCTTACTTATTTTTCATGTATAAACCTTTATGCATGAAAGGAATATATTGATTTTTTTTCTGAGAGCTTAAATCTGATTTCTGAATTAGCCTGAATCAAATATTCTCTTTTGACATACTATTTAAATTTCCATCAATAGACATTTTAGGAGAAAACCTAAGTATAGAGATCTTACTCACACACTCTGTTTTCTCTCCAGCACTAGTATAAATCAAAACAAAAAAAAATTAGATGGCAATACAAAAAAGGTAGGATTTCTATAATACCCCATCTTGCAGCTATAAATGGAAAAACATATGAATGTCTTCAATAGAGCTGAAGTTTAATATTACTATCCAAATTCCATTTTATCCCACTGTCACTGCCACCAAAGGAGGGGTTTTATGTTGGAGATAATATGATACTGCAGTATAAGCCCTCCTCAGATTTCAAACAGGTCAACTTGTCAAAGCTTTTTAAGGGAGCCAATTACATTAATTTTCCACAGCAGAGAAATACATATTTCATTTCCATCTCCCACTAGAGATGGGGCCCAGGGATTCTGTTTCGAAAGGCTCTTATCACTAAGTAACATTCGTACCCCCAAAGGAACCTTTGGCAGTCACTGGTCCATTGATATAATTGAGCAAGGTATGAGCTGTCTGACACTGCCATGGCATTGCTCAATAGCACTGTGCACTAAGCAGTCGGAACAATGAAGCTTCAGCAGACGGCCGCATTGTCAATAAATTTCAATTACACTAATTGCCAAGAGTTCAATGAGTGCACTTTCAAAGGGGAGGGGGAAGGACGGATGGAAGATTAAAAAAGAGCCTATGTCTACTAGAGCCAAAGAATAGGATGCAATAAATAAACTGCAGCTTCTAATGGGGGCATTAATGTATTTTTTTTAACATGGCTTAACAAGATTTTACAAGCTGTACCAGTTTCAGGGATCCTGTTTTACATTTCTTTCTTACTGTCTCCAAACAACCTATACAGAGACTCAATTATGTGGCATTATCTTTCAGGGAAGCATCATTTTCTTAGGTTTTTATGTTGCTTGTGTTCTGCTCAGGATGGATAATGCATTTGAAAGCAGAATGTTACAATGTCAATTCCATGAGTAAATGAAGCTGCTCACTGAACAGTCATATAGCAACCAAATGCACCACCTCACTGGAGTGATACAGTCACATATTCTAAATTAATTAGGGATATTTACACATACACGTGTATTCACTCCAATCACTATTAATATTACTGTGTACATAGCAATGTATGCAGTATAGATATAAGCAATTGATATACTTACCTCTTCAACACAGACTATTTACTGCAGTGTCTGAGCTTGCATAAAAATATTCTTGTCTATTTTGAGCTAAATCTGGGAACATTTTGTTTGGCTTGTAGGGGCCAGGACGCCAAACAAAGTATTTCCTGATATGTGTAGTTCTGGTTTGGTTTTTAATACAGCCTTCTGCGTAAAAGGGGGCTCAAAGAAAAAGTCATTTTGATTAGTATTTTTTCAAAACTCTACAGAAATTCTAAGTGAGTAAATTAAATGTTTAAATTAGTAACTAAATGATGAAACCTTAGCGTGGAAACTTAGAGAGCTGTTAACAGTTCCTGCTTCTGTAAGAAATGTATGTATAAATAGACCGGAAAACTGCTTGTTCAATGTCCAAAAGGAACTTAAGGAGGTCTACAGCCCAATCTTCTGCTCAAAGCAGGGTGAGCTCTGAGGTCGGAACAGATTACTCAGGACATTATACAGCTGAATTTTGGAAATGCCAAGGACGGAGTTTGTCCACCCTCCCTAAGCAACTTGTTCCAATGCTTGACTGAACTCATGGGGAAAAAGAGCATCCTTATCCATACTTGGACTCTCTCATGGTTCAGCTTGGGCTTGTTGCCTCCTGTCTTCCCACCATGCCTCCCATTGATCTTCCAGTGAAAGTCCTCATTCTAAACACTGTTTAATGGCATAGACAGAGTGCAACTGTTCTAACAAACACACAACCCAAATAGGTACACACCTAAGTATGGCAATATCAAGAAAAGGATTTGAAAGTGGGCCTCCTTCAGACTAGTCTACTGGCTCTACTGGCACTAAAAAAACCCTCTCATCTTTAAAAAGCCACACATAAAACTACAGAAGGTTTCACTGTAGCCCAAATATGAAATCTTAAAGAACTCTGCAGAAGAGAATGACAACTTCAAAATCAATCCAGGAAACAAAACAGAGTTGTAGTGTAATATCTTTTCAAGATTTGTTTCTTTAATAAGAAACTGGAGGACTTGATAAAGTCTGATAAAATTAGTTTGACAAAATTAGGTCTTCAGCATCTCAGCACACCACTGAGAGGGTTGACAATAATGACTAAAGCAGTAATGGGTTCAATAAGACACCAGAAGAATTTACAGCACACTAGCTCAAGGCACAAAATTTAGAAAAAGTCATTTACCTACACAGCAGATTTTTAACAATTTAGTTGAGAAACATGAGCAGATAATCTCCGTTTCCTGCATAAAGGAACACATACTTTCTAGCAAGAGAGAAGGAAACGGTGGAACATGTGTAAGACTCAATTGCCTCCTCCATTTCATTATGTTTATGAGTTGATACACATCTAAGGTTTAACCCCTTTTTTACACCTCAGAGGGACCAGATCAAGATTTGCCTGTGGCAAATGAAGGAAAACTAAGGAAGGACTGAGAGCAGGACTTAAAACCTCCCGGAGGCAATATTACCCATTCACAGCATGCAGAGATTTCTGCTGCTGGGATGATAAGTAACGCAAGCCCAAGAAACGCCACAGTGTCGCAGCGTAGGAAAGGGGCTCCTCGCTGATAGTACAGCTAATAACACTACATGTGCAGACTAGAGGTGAACGAGGTATGTCTAAGGATGGAGGCCAGAGGTGATTGGGGGAAATCTCTTGGACAACTACAGAATGGAATAAATAATTGATATTTCCACCTTGAAAAACAAGCCTTATGCAGCAGAAGTAACAAATGAGATTAAAGAGCTATTTCCAGCAATTTATGAAGATTCTGAGACACCCAAAAAATGATCCCAGATATCACAATATGTCTAATTACAAGCTGTGCTACTACAAAGGTGTGGATTCTTTTTCAAAATTTACTGCAAAAATGAAAACCCATTTTGATATGTTAGGCTTTTCTTTAATCTAAAGAAATCAGATTTATGAGTAGTCACTGTCAGATTCCTGTTTCTCATCCATCTTAACCCATTACATTTTCAAAAGATAATGTGGAAGTGGAATTCAATGGGAAAATTCTAAGGAGTCTTCTAAAAATCAGTGCATGTAAAAAGGAATAACGACCAAGTGGTTTTCCACCCAAAAAGGTGAGTAGTGCTGTATGCTTCCCACACTGCACACCTCGGTTCAGTCTTATTGCACTTTGCATTGCTGCTTATTTAAGGCAAGGTGTTGTGGCCAAAGGACACAAAGTTTGTTTCTCATACAGCTCACAAAATACCTTGTTCAGGTTGAGAATTCTTTGTCAGGCATTTTTGTTAACTGTAGCATTTCCTCAGCAATTTCAGAAGTGTAAAGCAAAGCAGCAATTTCAAGAGTGTTGAAGTGAAACACAGCAGACTGTTTAGTTTCAGCTGCATTAGATGTTCTGATGACAGAACAGTTTTGTTTACTTATGACAATATTACTTATAACAAAAACAAAACCCACCACATTTAAACTTACAAAAAAAAAAAAAAAAAATCCTGCCCATAAAGAGGTTTTCCAATTTATTTTGCACAAAAATTTTAGATGCCAAAATTAAAAAATCAGCCCAAGTATGTCATGATCTTGCAGCTGTCCCAAGACTACCATAAAAAAGTAGAGAGGCTAGTTCAAACTATTAGTTCATCTGGACATTTATATTCTGCTAATCAAAGCAAAGGAATTATTCAAAGATTTAAAACCAGGAGTCACACTGATCCTGTATTTCAACTTCCTGCATAAAAGAAGCTGTACAATGTCACAGAATAATTTCTGAGGCAAGACTGGTAACTTGTAGTTAGATGAAAGCTGTTTTTAATAAAATATCTGACCTTAATCTAAAAACCTAGTGATGAATATTCCACCACAGTTATTGCTATTTGCTGGTGTTTTATTTTACTTAAAATGATATATGTAATTTCCATTGCTGCCCTTACCCATATGCACTGTTCTACCTTTTGGAATTTGTTAAGATTTTGTCTAAGAATTTTAAAAGACCAGTAGGAATATATTTATACAAATCAAAAGAAGACAGCATCAAAGGTGCTCTGTGCACCTTTGACATTAAAATGCACCCTGAAAAAAAATGTTAACACTAATGTGAAGACTAATTTTAATGTCAAGTAGCATATGCATTTCCTGTTTTCCACAGGTTATTTTGTTTATTGCTTACAGGGAGCTAATGGAACATTCTATATGAAATAGATAAATCACACAGGAATTAAATTAATACATATATAACACAATCAATTTTGTATTTATTATGATAATTATGGAAAGTTATCCATCCACTGGAAAATATTTTCCTACGATCAAATTACACTGTGAGGTACTCCACTGGTAAAACAATTTATGAATGAAGCCTGTGATACATAACAAGTCAGGAAAAATCTCATTTACCCTCAGAAATAAAGATGTTCCCCAATGTAAAAGAAGAAAGAAAGTTTGCTTGCAGAGTATAATACATACTGAATAATGGACTAAATATATGGTATAGAAAATTATTTCAATTTTCTAATTTTGAAATATGTTTCATGTGTGTCAAAAAATAAGTAATGGTTAATGGCATCTAGACTAAAGTTCAAAGTTTTTTTTCAAGAAAAATTATTCTTTTTTGATGTTATTTCATCATAACAGCATAGTGTGGTTTCTATAAAAAAAATGTGGTGTCTGTTTTCTGAGCTTAATGAAGTAAACTCATTGAAACAAAATAAATTAAAGCCTAAAACATTTTAACTTTGGATTACTAACTTTTCAACTTGATTTTTTTATTAATGACATCTTTACTATCATTTTTTTTAAATCCACTGTACTATATTCTTCAAATTACAAAAAATGAAGAACACATTTTCCTGATTCAGTCCCATTTTTGTAAGAGACCCATGAGACTAAGTGAGGTTGTTAAATGATTCCTGACATCTAAGAGGTGGTTTTTTTTGCTTCCTTATATTTACACAATATAGTACTACTTCCAGGATAACGGGACATAGCTACATGCAACTTTCTGCACAATCCCACAACATTTTAAGTCACTTTTGCTTTCCACAGACATAAATTATTTTTATAGTATTTACTTTGTATCCAGATTTGGAATGAAATCTTTCTTTTAAAACCCCAAATATTCAGTTCCTTTCAGAATTTATGTCTTAAAAAAAAATCTCATAAGTGTGGTTGAAAACTCTGGGAATCTATGAGAACAGTCTCCTGTCCAAGCGTACTAGAGAAGTATGATATATTAAACCTGACAGGATGATGTTCATTAATCTTTGAAATGTAGTCCGGACACTGGTAATTCCAAGAGGCATTACATTAAAATGAAAAGCCCCCTTATGGCAAATGAAGGTGGTTTTTTGTTTCCTGTCATCATCCATTTGTAACTGCCAATAGCTGCTAGTTAAATCAATGCACCTGATAAATATTGCTTGACTGAGGAAATCTAGAGAATCATCATTTCTTAGCACTGGGTATTTATCTTGTTTTCTTATTGCATTTATTTTTCAGCAGTTCTGTACTCTGAAAACCTGTTCATACCATTTGGCTTTTCAGCAATTAACATTGGCCTAAGGGCAAACTGAGAGAGGGAGATGGTTTCAGACCAAAGCATATACTACAATTGTTGCTTTACCACACTTCCTTACTGAGGTTTGTGGACAGAATTTCATGAGTCCTGATGTTTTTATTCAACATCTACTTCTCTCAGCTGTATAGTAACATCTGGAATGTTTGAGACAGCAGTGCTTTGAGTGCTATTCTGAAGCACAGATGCAGGAAAATTTCTTCAGAAATTCCGTATTTGATCCTGACTAAGCTAACCTGAACACCAGCTCCCCATCTTTACAATGGGCCAACAATTCCATCCAACAAAACAGTAGTAGCATGTAGGTATGATATTACATAAAATCAGACACACAGCTAGCAGCCTGGAGAGATGTGAAAATACCAACAATATAACACCTACACCAGATAATATCTCAAGGGGAAGTTATTTCACAAGTATGTGATTGGTAAAAAAAGACGTGAAGTACATGTTACAAATTTCCTAACAGTTTTGGTTTATAGTTGATTGTATCCAGTTGCTAAATCAGTCTTTTCTCACAAGACAGAGAATTCATTAAAAACTAATTTTGCCTCATTATCACAAGTAGGTTTTGGTAAATGACATCCACACCAGCTTAGCTGGACATCTTTCTATTTTGAGTTACCCTCTTACCTGACTTTTTTATAGACAGATTTCACTCAGAATTTGTACAAACATCTGTAATAAAAGCTTGATCCAGCAAAACAATTCATGCATAACTTGAAACATGAAAATAATGGCACTGAATTCAGTCCAGCTGGCTACATATTTATGGTTACACCCATGTGGGCACCTGTGGCCTGTCAACTGAAGTCACAAATTTGCAAGGTTCTCCTGTGCTTTCATACATTTACACCACATCATGGACAATGTTACTCTAATGACTGAAGAGCCAAGAAAAAATCTTCCAACACACATGGTATGGGTTTTCCTGAAGACAAATGGCAGGAAAAGGAGGGCATGGATACAACACTGCTGCCTGGCACCACATGAATATGAAAAAGGAAGAAGCCAGAGGACTGCTGATGCTCTCTGTCACACCCTGCATGTGACAAACACAATATTAACGCAGACAACATCATGCACAAAAAGAGCCATAGAAAAAATCCTACCACACTTAGAAAAGAGAGAAAGGAAGCACTGATGTATTTTGTCAGAAATAACCAACATGGATAGTACACATGCATATAAATTGTTCCATTCCAATTTTGCATCATCTTTTAATATCATTTGGCGAAGTCTTACACTTTTGTCATCGCTGCCATTCAGTGGGCTTTTTCATTACAATGGTCATCATCAAGAATGCTATTATTATCTCTGCTATAAAATATAAAACTATGATTTCTGCAGTAGGCATTAAGGTCTGACTTCAATATAAAGGAGAGAAGCTTACTCCATCCCACTGATCTACATCAGCCTGAGGGAACTGAAGGACAATTCAATGCCTCAACACCCAGCTTTAGTGGAGGTGGCTTTAGAAACCAAGCCCTGGCTGCTTGGCATTCACTCTCTTTCTCACATCCTCATTTTCAGTTAGGAATAGCTTGCTCTCATGTTTGACAATATATATTTCACATTTGGTAATTATTCTTCATCACATTATCATAATGTACCATGTCCTAAGGGCAACAGCCCTTTGAGATTCAGTTCTCTTGGCCTCTCCCATTAATACAGGCCTACTGGCTGTTTTACATGATTGAGGTTTGACTCACAGAAATACAAATAACATAAATTTAGGCCACTGGCTTTTTAATCTCCCCTTGGCTCCCCAGCAAGGCAGATGACAATATTCTAATCTGTTTTCCATTATAATTAAGGCTCTCATTTAGTTTATGGTTTTATAATTGAAGCACCACCCCTCAAGAAAAATTACAGGTTCTTTCCCACTTCACAAGAAAATAAGGGAAATTCTGCACATAGCAGAAGGGCCAATAGGCAGTAACAGAAAAGATAGTGATACAGAAAAAAGGACACATTCAAAAAGGTTCACATTTCTAAGGTGATAAAAAGCATGTCCACACAGCACAACTGGGAACATGTTAGAGAGCATTGAGCAAGCTCCAAATTTCTTTGCATCTGGTGCAATAAAAGGAAGCTCTGCTCCATAAACATATGAGAAGAATTAGCATGCCTCTCTGTGCAAGCTGTTTTGTCCTACTGACAGGGTCGTCTGCAGCCAACTCATTTGACACCAGCAATGGGTAACCCATGCCATGCCCCATACATGATTTAAGCACGCTCATCACAGTAAAAATAGCACCAGATTTAAATAGTTTCCCTTAGCTTGGGCCTTTCCAAGAACGTTAAATCTTCATGTTGACTTTGGAGAGCTCTTTATATTTGTTGACTTTCACTAGTGGGATGTAGCCCGTTGGTTCTCCTTACAGCAAAGAAATATGAACAGGGGCTCTCAGCCGAGAAAGGTGAGAAGTAGGGACAGGCCAAAAGCTGCAGTACTCATCCCATACAGAAAAAGCTTGGGTTTATTCTGAATAAGATGTTTCAGTTTTTAATAATACCAGAAGCCTGAAGTGTGTGTTTGTTCTTTCTGCTGTGAGCCATTAATGCTATTTCAAAATGGGAAAACTTCAACTATTGTCCACCTAAACACACAATATTGATTAAAAGAATACACATAGAAAATGTTGCCTTTTCATTCATCACAGACAGGATAACAGGGGATCCCAAGGAAGAAGAAAGTGGAAGTTGGTGAATTTTTTCCACCAAGTCCAGAGAAATCAGGGGAGGGAAACTTGAGGCAGAAACAGCAAAGTGGCACACAGACAATCTGGCACATACATCAGCAGCAATGAAGACAGGACTGAACTGTAGAACAGTAGTTAGAATTCCTGTATGTGCCAAAAACCATCATCTGTCAGCATGGGAGAACCAGGCACGATAACAGCAGTTTGAACAACGAAGTGAGGTTAAAGGACTTCCAGTTCTTTCAGGGTGCCCAGAGCTCCTGGACTCCACAAGAGCCAGGATCACAGAGCTGTTGGAAGGTTATATTCAAAACAAGTGTTTGCCAAAAGAAGTACTGTTATATTGGCATCTCTGGGGGCATTTCTGACCTGCATTTTCCCAAGTAGCTGTGCTTTTTCCAAGCTGCTGGAGTATGCTCAAAGCTGCTGTGTAGTGAAGCTGATGCTATTGTAGCCGACAGGTGAGCTGGCCTCTCTGAGGGAACACAGAGAAGCACATCTTTATTAAAATAAGCCAGGCCCCGTTATCACAAGGTTGCTCCGCGAGCCAGAACACGGTCCCAGCAAAGACAATGATAACAGGGTACTCTAGGCCCCTTCAAACACTATCTTTACAAACCAGGATATGAGTAGCATTAAACAGTAGCTAACTGCTGTTTACTGTCAGACACACATTTTAACATCCAAAGTCCACAGACCATATGTCATTTTCTACATCCCCACCCTCTCCCATATTTTAAGTACAAAAGAGCTGTCATTCCTTATCTAACCTTTGGTTTTGGGAAAGTGGTTCCATATTATTTTCCCTTTGGTTCTCAGAGATATCAGTTTAGGTATTACTGCAATGATATATAAAAAATAATTAAGAAAAGATGTTGCAAGAAAGTTATTTTAATTTGCTTCCAGAGAAGGGGTTAAAATCAACTTCACTTCAACTACAGCAGCGTTGACTAGCAGTCAAAGAACTACACTATGAGATGATTATGACTTCGGGGCTAGGGGAGAAATTTTTACAGGAATTACATGAGAGATGTACTCTCTGCCATACGAATGATACAAGAGAGACTGCACATAGCACTGAGAGTGTTCAAGGGGAAGATGAGATACCTGTACCTACTGCACAATACCTGTCACCCAATGAAGCCCATCATTGGGATGGCTCCAAAACTCCTCTGCTGAAATAGTGTTTAATATTTTTAGTTGTAGTTAGTTAGTTATTTAGTAGTTAATTATTTATATTATTTTGACAAGAGCAACAAATGTGTCAGTTTTTCAAAGAGTAAATTAAACTAGCTGTTAACAAAAGTTCAAATTGAAATTATGTCACAGACAGAAGAAAATAAAAGTTTGGCATTCTTCTACCAGCCTTTTCTTTTTCCTATTCAAAATAAAATTTTAGAAAAAGAAAATTGAATAATTTTACTCATTTTCTTAATTGTTATTCTTCGACTTCCTAAAACTGCAAGAGGTTCTGAAATTGCAGATGAGTAAAAGAAAGAGACTAAATCACAGATATTATCAATTTCAATGCAAGGAGAAAGATAAGGATGAGAAAAAATCATGTTAGGCCTGCATAATTTTGATGTGGGTATTTCATCAGTAGACAATGCTTTCCACAAATGGGAAAAAAAAGTGTAAAATGGCTCTATCTTATGTTAAAGGTAAAAATTTTGAAGTTGCTTCTATTTTGGTAAAATAATTCTGCCAGTTTCCAACACAATCTACTGACATGTTATATGGCTTCATCAAACAGCTGAAAGACCTAGGAAGAGAAGACAGATTTGAACAGGTTTTCTCAAAAGCAGGTAAATATTTCCAAAGACTATTTTTATCAATAATATAATGCTTATTGTTTTAGCCATAAAGAGGCTGCAAGTCAGTCTGCAAAACCTAAAATCTTACCACCAACTACTTACTAAGTATTCTACTCATTTTTAATAGTGCTTAAAGGTCATAAACCCCAATAGTCAACAGTTGGAAATTTTTGCCAGGCAGACGGCAGCGCCTGAATTTGTCACTGAGCAAAAATGTATTTAAAAGTGAAACTAATTCAAATTTTGCTCATTCTGCCACTGTAAAAAGACAAGGCAGTTAATACATAAATTCATTCACAAATAGCATCTATAAAAGCACTTAGGCGAGTTGATAAAAATATGTTATGCACATTAATCAGTTTGTTTAAAATTAAAAGAAAGCATCATATTTATGTTTAAACTAGAATCATTATGGCTTTGGGAAGAATAAAATTAAAAATAAAATAGGACTAAGCTAACAATGGTTAATACTAAGTTTCTGAGCCATAAAATCTTAAGGCAGATGAGAAAAAAAAAAAAAAAAGCTACACTGAAGACCTGGACAGTTTAGACATGTACACACACTTCAGAATACACAGAATGCTACAGCATCAGAGGATCTTATGTTGTAGTGATGTGTTGTTATCTGCCATTCATGAAAAGCCTAATTAGCACAATTATCTTCTGCATTAGGTGTTATACCTTTAGAATTAATTCACATCACACAGTGGATGTCAACACTCTAAAGTCTCATGAATTCCAGGAAACAGAAAACTTACCTGGTCAATACTATCTTACTTTGCTACATGTTTGAATAAAAATGTGATGCAAAACAATGGTTGCACCTTTGTTTAACTCTTGTGTGAAATTCCAAAATTTCTTATGATAATGCAGCCAAAATCATGCTCAGGTCTTACTGACACATGGGCAAAATGAGGCCTGTGAAATACAGGACTCCTAATATTTAAGAAAAATACACTAAACTTAAAGGTCAATTTAAAAAAAAAAACTAGTCAGGAATTATTGCAAAATACTCTTATAGAGAGAAGATACAAAAGTAAAAGATTGCTGGCAAATAAAGCAGCAATAAAAATTAAATCCGTTTTATGATAGAATTAGAGCCATAGACACAGAATTCTGACAGATATATTCTGTAGTTAGAACAACCAAATTAACCCAATATAAAGACAGATGGGAAATTTTTTTAGAACATCCTCTTGATAGTGGGTTTTGAAGTTGTACTTGTCTTCCTTTAAGACACTGAGAAGAAATTGAAAAACTGGAAACTACTCAAAGCTAAACTCGTCTAAGTTCCTGCACTGGACACAGACACCACATAGATAACTAAGTTTTCCATTTTACAGCCAGAGAAATAGAGGAAAAGGCTGAGGAACTCCCCTTGTTTGGATCCCATGTTAGTGGTTTCTCAGAAGCTGTGTGGTGCCCATTAGCTCACACAACTTCTTCATTGCAATGATTTCAAACACACATTGCACTGTCAGAAACATGAGCCTGACCTAGTACAAAACCATGAGACAAATAAACACAACATAGAGCCCACTTTAGTGGAAATAAGACCCAGACAGAGGCAATGAATGCTAAATCCAGATCCGACCACAGGACTTGCCTTTCTGTCTCAAAGTTGTCACCCACTGGGCCTAATACAGTGTCTCCAGCAGCAGCCAGCACCAGATACTTTCGTGAAAGATACAAGATCCCCACAGATGCAGGATAATCTGTCTCCCTCGAAGGTCTCATCCTAATCCCTTTAGTTATAGATTCCCTTAAATCCTGATGCATGAGGGCTTTTATCCCTTCAAATACTCTTTTTTAGCATTACTATCATAACTCTGGATATTCTTGTTATCCATGCAAATGTCCCTTCCCTCTTTGATGCTTGCAAAATTCTTGATTTCATCTTCATCCAGAGTAAATTAGTTCATCTACAGTTTGTATAGGAACCATTTGGGAAGCGTTTCTTTATTCTTAGGAGGTGGGCGAAACTGTAGTCTCATGATCTTTCTTCTTTGCTCCAGACTATTTTTTTCTTGTTTTTTTTTTTCTCTTTCGATCACATACTTTATCACTCCCATTCTCATCTGCAATATTTTGCAATATTCTGCAATATTTTTTACCAGGATGGACTTTCTATTAATACCCAATAAATTTTACAGAACACCACATTGCTGGCTGATACAATGACTTTGTATGAGATTTTTTTCCTGTATTTCTTCAAAAGGAATATTTACCTTTCACAGTTACCAAGTCTGACTGAGTCCACATGCAATTCCTTAAGGTTCCTCTGGCCTTGATTAACAAGTAACCCACAAAGAGGTTATCTACCAACAACGTGGTGTTGCTGCCTCATTTCTCCTTCCTCTTTCTAGATAACTAATAAATACATTACACAACAGCAGACCTAGTACAGAAAGTTGTGTCTATTAACCTTCTGCCATGATGAAAATGGACCACGTGCTCCTGCTTTGTCTCCTGCTTCTCAGCTACTTTTTGATCTATGGTATTACATAGCCTCACAGCTACTTGGTTTCTTTTAGAGGAGATATTATCAATCCACCACCATCAAAAAACCATCCATGACTAGTCTCAAAATCACACGATAGCTTACAAATCATGACATATTAAGACATGATAACAATTCTGTTTCTATTGGTGTCCGATTTCTGACCTAGCCCCATTCGCAATCATGAACTACCACTCCTGAGCTTCTAGGTTGTGACTTTTCAGAAAATTTCTTTTCTACAAAAATTTCTCATCCCATTTCTTGATTACCATAATGAAGAATTTTAAAGAAATAAAAGCAGGTAATATGGGCCTTAAGAAAAACCCCCAAGAGCTAGCAATGGTGAATAGTCTCTCTTCTGAGACCATGTCAGAAGTCTTGTGAAAGATACACTTAACATCCGCTCTATTCATTTGCTAACATTCTCAAAGAATTTTAAGACAGTAGACAGACAAAGTTTGCTTTGCAGAACTATATGATTAGCTATAGATTATTGTCTTCCAAATCTTCTTTCTATTTCAGAGTCACTCCAGCAAGTAGTCCCACAGAGCTCCTCTGGAACCTTTTTAAAATATATGGTCAGAATTATTACCCTGTCCTCATCTGGCTAGTTAGTCTATTTTAAACAACTTGTTGGTTTTGTTAGAAATTCAGCTGATTCATACTTAAAATGCCTTCAAAACTCTTGGATATATACAGTTTGGGCACAGTGACTTACTTCTTTGGAAATTTTTACTGGTTTACTACACCCTTTAAAAGTATAGTTTCAAAAAACAGCCTCCACTTTAACAAATCAGTGAAACACCCAGAGAAAATAAGTGTAAATAATCAAATGTTCTGTTTTAAAGGATACATTAATTGTATAGAAAACTTTTTTAAATTAGTTCAACAGTCAACTCTAAACACAAAGGGAAAAAAACTCAGAGAAAATAGAGGCAGAGAAAAAAGGATAAGATATTCAGGGCAAATATCACACCAAGGATTACCCTGGCAATTGCAAAAGTCATACCTATGGCTACTTTTTTTTAAGTGGCTCACACATTTAATTTCATTTCCTCTAGCTATTATATCTATCTTTTTGAAGAAAAAGAGAGGTTTCATAGCAGGCTAATATCTTGCTATCAGACCTAGATGAAACAGGTAGTTCTACAGCATAGCTTACAAAAAGTATCCGCTCTTTGGAAAGACCCCTGTGTATTTATGTTTTAAAATGTAAATTGTGAGGGCTTCACTTCTGCTCAGTTGCCATTGTTCTATTCCTTTGAGTCCTGTGCAGTTGAGGGTCTGTGAGAGAAGCTTGGAGAACATGCAACTCCCTCTAAGAAATAGTCATACTTAAGGTTTGAAAAATTTTACAGGATCAGAGGTTGCACAGGATATCATTTGAGATGGTCTGCATAATTTTGTTACCTGCAGCACCTAAAAGAAGTAGCAAAAAAGTTCTGCATGGACCATTCTTAGTTGCTAGCAACTAGGAAGACAAAGAGATGTGGAACGTAGACCAGGATTTCAAGGAGTTAAAAACAAAAGAAAGGTAAATAAACAGGCCCTTTCAGAAAGACTATGATGTGAAGAAGGAAATATGGTTCCTTTATCAAATCACTAATAAAAATGCTAGCAAGAAGTTGGGAAACACATCTCACTTCTTTCATTAAATAGAAAAAAACATTTTGTGTGACTAAGTATTGGTTTAGAAGTTAAAGGTTTATTTTGTATTACTGTATTTGTTCCACCATGTATTTTATATGTGGATTCCAGAAACTTGAAGTTTCACAGTATTGGAAAAGTGGAATTTTTTTTAAAAAGAAAAGCTGTTCTATTCTCTGTGCACTTTGAAATGGCAGACTGTATAAATTGTACTTACCTAAGCTCACAAATCAAAAGGAAATTCTGCTGCTTCCAACTTCCACGCCGATCAAAAAACCTCCCCTGAACTGGTAATTCCAACTGCAAATATTGTGAAGTATAAGAGAGTACACAGGCCAAATCCTTCCATCTTTGTAAATCTCCTGAATTTGTATTGTATGTTTTTATATTGTTAGCATGATCCGACAAGGTCACCATTCAATGCCATACGTGATGCTGCTGCACCATTTTGGGAATGAATTGCTTACTTCTCCTTCATCTGGAAAGCACACCACATGGGAAATATTGGTTTACATATAATTTTAAAGCAAAAGCTGATTTCCAATAAAGACTGTAATTGCAAAGATATAAATTTATTCACAAATACCAGACAGTACTTAAAATTTTCAGATATTTCTGGCACAATAGTTATATTACAGTGCCATCCACTGACTCTTTCCTGCAAGTACGTGCACTGACACACACAGCTGCTATTTTACATCGAGTTGGCTTAATTCCCACTGAAGGGCCAACCATCCCCAGACAGATATATTCCCAATTCATTTCCTTCTGCAATGATAACTGTGAAATTTACCCAGCTCACAAAGGAAGAGAAATAATTTCTGTAATAGCCTTAATGGGTTTTTAGAGACTTTGGCTAGCAGCCAAGAGAGACTTAGACATGGCTTTGCAGGCAGTATGAATACAGAGGTTATTTTCCTATGTGTGTGTGTGTGTGTGCATGTGTGTTGTGCGCATGGTTTTATTGTAAGATACGTTTCAGGGAAAAAAAAAAAAGTATTAATTGAACCCCATCAGCACTGATGCGCCCACCAATAGTTTTTCCTCACTGACATCAAGGGATATGAATGAAAACTAATTGCGCTTCAAAGAAATGGCAAATCACAAGTCTGTTGTAGGATTAGGTTTGTCTTTAATTAAGATTGTTGAAATAAACAGCAAGAGAGCTGTTATGGACTTTTTCATGTATACTTTAGTTCCAGTTTTTCTATTGAAATGTGAGACTATCATGTTATTACAAAAGAAGATCAAAGAAAAGAATACACTAGAAAAGCCTGAAAAGCTTTCAGGAAAAAAAAAAAAAAAAAAAGCCAAAACATTAAGCTTTACTTAACTAAAATTCACTGAAAAAGTCTACCCAAATATGTTCTCAATATTTCAGTTACAAAGAGTTCAATAATAACCTCTTACAGTTAGAATTTCCTAGTATGTGCCTCACTCATACTCTCCTTCAAATAGAGTATTTAAAGACTGATTTTAGAAGAAGTAATTTTGCCAATTCAGAGGCTGCTACACTCAACACAATGAACCACATTTTCTCACTTTTTGTAAAAACACACATTCATTGACTAGCACATTGCATGCCAGCACGGGCAAATGTGTCCACACACCAGCACAAATATACTGCAGAGGCTCTGCAGAGCTTTAAAATCCTAAATAGGAGGATGCAGCTTTGTGACAACTCCCATACTTGGTCGCTGAGGGTCACTGAGGGTGAGTGAGCCATCAAGAGCTTCAAATTAAAAGCAGGTTAGGAAGAAAGGAGCCTGAGGAGTACAAGGATAGTCCAGCTGGTTTGACTGTTTAGTGGCAGTTCTGCACCACACTCGCATCCGTGTTCTCACAGAGACTAAGGGGGTCACAAAGCACAACGTTCTGTATTCCAGGATGCCTGCAATGCGTACAGTGTGAACAGAGCTTTAAAAAGCCTCCTCTGTGGCAGACAGACTCACTGACATGAGATGGATTTAAAGTCTGTTTAGTCTCAGCAGAGTTTTTAAAAGGCAGAAGAGCCAAACATAATGCACATCCTCAAATTATCTGCCATAAATACCTGACCTGGCCATACAGATGATCAGGGAGGAAATTGTGATTTGGAGCACTTCAGCAAGTGCATGTCCTGCATGATTTGCCAGTCTCTCAGCCCCCTCTATCTTTTAATCTTTAGCCCCTTTCATATCCTGATGGTGACAATCACCTATGACACACACTTTCATGCTTCCTAGTCCTACCTACACTGACAGTGGAGCCGCAGTTGTGTGTCTCCACACTGTGAGCCGGCTGCCTTCCCACGAGTGAACTTTTACCAGCCAGGTACACTGTGAGCCAGGAGCCATCACACAAGGGCTGTAGAGCTTCACCAGCACCAACCACTATCGTGCCACTACTGCCATTCAGTACCTGCCAATTGCTTCGCTGTGTGACATTATCTGCTACTGCTCCTCTCTGTGAGTAATTAAAGAACACATCCAAGCAGCTCGTCAGCCACAAAGTACTAGAGATTTGCACAGTCTGTGATCTTTGGGTACAGATCAGGAAATCTACATATCTATTACCATTATATCAAAGGGGTTTAGCACACTGTTACTGATGTAGTGCCTATGTGAAGGAGTTTTAATAATGGCTAAACTCCTTTACTTTATGAATGCTGGAAACATTCCTCAAGGGAAGAAAAAAAAAAAAAAAGAAGTTGCTACAGAGAAATTGTCCCTAGGAAGCTGGGTTCTGGTTGATATTGCAGATAAAATCCACCTTCCTGGGACTCTGGGACTCAGGTTAGTTCAACAGTGCCTGACTGCAGGGTCCAACTACGCTGAAAGTCACTTACATAAAAACAAGAAAGTGGTAAGACACAAAGCTATAATATTTGAAGGAGAAGGGAAGAGAAAATCTTTGTTAACAAAGACAAGGGTCATGAAAACTGCATTTGTGGTCCTGAATCTTGAGATGCTGCCTTTTAAATTATTCCTTTTATTGTTATAGGAATCGATTGTTTTATTTCAACTAAACTCCGTATTTTCAACCATCTTGATTTTTTTTTTCTCTCAAAATAGGTGAGTTATTTTTCTCAGTATCATTGGAAGCATAGACTAATTTTGTCCTCACAGAAAGCAGAAGTCCAAATTCACCGATTTTGCTTTAAACAAAAATTCTTTCTCAGACCTCTAGTCTCAGCATAGAAGAGATTAAATGACGGTTTAAGCTCGACCCTCTTGAGACAGGTACTTAAAGGTGTTTGAACATTTCTTCTTTATCCCTTTTCTAAGAGCTACAGTGCTAAAAAGAATTTTCTTCCTCAAAGACCACTGAGGTCTGACAGAAATAATATCAAAAATTTGCTGGATTTTAGGGTTCATGAAAGTTGGAGAGTGAATATATGCCCTAGAAGTATACCATACAGATGCATCTCTGGAGGAAAAATTGCCACAAGTCCATAGCAATATTTTTTTTATATTTAATATTGCTTTCAGCACCTGGAATCCCATCTTCCTATGTTCCCTGTTTTTTCCAATATCCATTAATGTCTTTTGCTACAGCTCCTACAGCACATGTATATCAACTGGCCAACAAATTACTGCTATCTTTTAAGGGCCAGGAAACTCAAAAGAACTTTAGAATAGCCCTTAAGCACAACATACACCTTACAGGGCCTAATGTGTGAAAACTGTAAAATAAATGGCTGTGATTGGAACCTAATATACTCTATTTTAGGTCCATAACCTTCAGTGCCACATGCCCGGCACTGCTTATTGTTCAAAACTACTGCAAACTTCCCAGGTCTAGCCCAGCCAGACATAAATCTGGTGCCCACTAGTACATGCAGACCGTCATTTGAAAGAAGCTCTCTGCTCAATTCCTCAGTCACCATCTATCTAGGTAGCAATCCCAGACATGAAGCCCTAGGCAAAGCAGAAGGCCATGCTCTAAAACATGCAGAAGCCTATTTCCCTAAGGATTCCGAAAAGCTTTGTATGGTTAATATGCTGCCAGGCATACCCAGGCAAGGTTTTCCTCAGCTGCTTGCAATGCCCAGGAGGTGGACAGAGTGCAGATCACATCATGTCACAAACCCTTTTGTGGCCACTTATCAGGAAAGCCATATAGATTTAACCAACAAGTCTTAACCTCAAATTTAACCAACTAAAACCCCATTCAAACTTTTCTTAATGCTTTGGGCTAGTTTTCTGTTGAGTGTTTGCAAGATTACTACTTTACCAATTAAGCTGTGTTCTGATTAGGTTTCCTTACCTAAATTGCTCATGTTGCCTTACTGTTTTGGCTCTACTTGGATAAAACATAATAGCAATGTGTATTTATATCTCTTGCAAAGAAACAGTGGAGAGACCAAACCCACACACGTTCAAATTTATGTCATTGTCTCTACATCATGCAGGTAGGACAGTTTCTCATTTTTTATTCCAATTTCTCAAATAAATTCATCCACCTTGTTTACAGCTCATAGTTATACTCTTCTACCTACATAGAAATAGACAAGCACTGACCTGCAATACCGTGTTCTCCAGCCACTTTTATTATAGTCATGGAAATGGTTTTTCTGGCATCATCTTATAGGAAAATTTTAGACCTTTCCTGTTTTCGTCTAGCTTCAGAATTATGCAAGTCCTCTGTTAGGATCTCTACCAACATTATTTCTCCTTGAACCTAAAATTCTGACATCATATTTTATCCTATTTGATATATGTGATATATGTGTTTCAAATCTGACCAAATGAAACATTCTGGGCACATTGTTTTTGCAGCAAACCTGTAAAAGATTATGACACAGAAGTATACTCTAGATTCACGTGGCATACTCAGACCTTCACTTCTGTGGGTCAATGTGTGGGTCAGCTCTGCCTAACAGCCAAATACTCATCCCGCTTCTCAACCATACCCACTCCCCAGTCAGTGAAGGAGAGAATAGGATCAGAAATTTCCCTGTCAGGATAAAAAGAATTACAAAGAGATTCAGGTAGCAAGAAACAAAGACTTCAGCTGTCCTCCCCCCTTTCCCCTGCACAGCATGAAGTCCTGCACTCCAGACTCCTCTACCACCTCCCCTGGAGCAGCACCGGAGGGAACGGGAGAAGCGTGTGTTCCGTTCACAGCAGCTCTTCTCTGCCCCCCCCCCTTCCCTCTCACACTGTTCCACTGCTCCATCATGGACTGCAGTCCCTCAGGAACCTGCATGTATGACATTTTTTCACCCTTTCTTATCCAGGTTTTCCCCAAGGTGCCACCACCTTGGCTGCAGGGCCCAGTCATGCCCTGTGGTGGAGCCATTGGAGCTGGCTGGAATGGGTTGTGTTCAGCCACACCTCACAGAGGCTCCTGCAGCATCTGGGCACCTGCACTGTAACACTCAAAAAGATCAGAATCTACCTATATTAAGGCCAGAAGGAACGAGAAAAAGGGTCAGTCTAACACGAAGTACTACATTTTACTCAGATATGCCCTGGTCTGACTAGAAGCTTACATTTACCAGGACAGGAGAAAACGACCTAAAGTTACACCCATGGAGGTTTAGGTTGGATATTAGGAACAATTTCTTTACAGAAAGGGTGATTTGGTAGCACTGGGATAGGCTGCCCAGGGAAGTGGTAGAATCATCATCCCTGGAATGCGACACCTCAGCCTCGCCAGCACTGTGGATACACTGCTTTGGGCATCCTGAAGTTCTTAAAACATTCAGTCCCCAGTTTCTTAGTATTACTTACAATTCACCTAATCTCTGACAGCACAACATTGGTCACTATTTTCTCAGCTGTCACCAAGTTTATTGTTTTTTCACTAGATTTGAACAACTGAAATAAAGCTTTCTAGGTGAAGGTCTGTCACCTACATTTTTGTAATCTCCTACTTTCCAGGCGGTGTTTGCCTCAGTTCAGCAGCCACCTCCTTTGGGGCTTTTGCCTCTAGTAGTCCAGTCTTTTTGCTCCTATAGAGATTATAGGTCCATGAATAGTAAAAAGTATCATTTTCTATATGTTCATTTGTTTAGATTTTAATTCCTTACCAATGACTACTCTGACGGGCACTCAGAAGTTGAAAAGGAAAAGAAACATTAAAATTTCTCTTTATAATATTGGTATCTAAAGAGCTAGGGAGAAGAAATTCATCAGAGTATTTACCCAATAACATTCACTCACTATTTTGTTTCTCTCAGCAAGTATACAGTAAACAGAAATAGCTAAGGTAATCAATAACAGCTTCATTTAAGAGAAGTAAAAAGCCTAGCCAGCATTAAAATAAGCACGTTGTCCCCTACTAAACAATGTCCCACAGTGTCACATAATCTGGCCACAAAGCACCACAAGAACCAGACACAGAATTAGACCCACCTGCACCAGCACCCAATGCTGCACTCAGAAAAGAATCCTCCTCCTCTGCATCAGCAAGGATGCAGAATTAAGGAACCCTCGCTCCAAATGCGGGGTTAATAAAGCAAAAGCTCTAAGATAACACTCAGGACTGTTGAATAAAGCAGCTTGAAACTAGAGGTTTGGAGCCCTTTATCTACTCTTCCTTGCAAGGATACCCTTCCCTTTAGCCGTGAACTCCTAACATGCACCAACCTCACAGTACCCTTTGGAGCTCTACAGCAACCTCTTATCATCCCCATTACCTGAAGCTCAGCTGCATTTCTACCCTCCTTTCACCCAAATCCCACACTACTAAAATGCAGATCACCTCCAGCCATCCCAGCCTGCACGACCCCACCACTGGGATGCCTCTCCCAGCTGCACAACAAGATTATTCTCAAGGAAATACACAACCTCCCTCCTGTATAGATAGTTTTCCTGATCCTGAACAGAACAGGCTGCTCAGCCACAGGCTTGTTAACAGAACAGAGCACATGGTGTGTATTCAGTGAGCAAAAGAAATATTTCAACCATTCATCACACTGCTCTTCACTGAATTCTAAAATAATAGTGAGCAAGTATGATTCCAGATCAAGTGTGTGTACAGACAACTTACATAAGCTGAATGCTATGAAACTCCATGTTATACTTTGGAGAGCATTAGGTCACCTTGGTGGGCAAGGCAGACAACAGCTAATGCAAAGTACACTTGAATAAATTTTATGCGGGGCTTTGGGAAATATCTGTTGATGGAACAACATCAAACAAATATGCAGTGATTTAGAAATTCCACCTTGTATCTTTTATTTGTGTCTCATCACATTTTTTCTGCTCTCTCTTTTAATGTGGTTCCCCTGATTCATGCTTTAGTTTACTGTTGTACTTTGCGTTCTTGTGGTCTTTGTTGTTTTGTTGTGGATTTGAGTTTGGGTTTGGTTTTTTTGGGGTTTTTTTTCTGGGGGGGAGGGGGGGGAGATGTGGGGATTTTGTTCCAGTTTGAGTGGTTTTTGTAGTACCTCTACCACTTTTTGGGTACCACACTCACATTTTTCTGGCTCTCAGCTCTTACATGCCACACCACAGAAGTGGTGTTGCCCACTCCTGGTAGGCAGTACTGTGTGTGCCATCTTCATCTCACTCCACAGACAAAGGAAAGGGCTTCATATTAGGGGAGGATGCACTTACTTAGAAGGATTCATATTTTTTAATACAGAGAGCAAAATCTAGGATCCAGTAAATTTTTGTTCTTCTGCATTGAAATAATCCATAATGTTATGAAAGCAGTGCAAAATCAGAACTGAATGTCATCACCAGGAAAAAAGGGCACAGGTTTAAATTACTCCAGTTTAGACATCAGAATAACAAAAAAAATCAGTTAATGGTTTCCTAAGGTGTTTAGATTAGACTGAGCTGTTGGCTATCCTGTTAGTACACTGCAGTATGGCCATTGTGGTGGTGCATAGGACACAGCCAAAATGGAGAAAAGTAGATTTGAGATGAAGATGCTTGGCCTTTATTATTCCTCACCCCAAGTCTGTCTAAAATGTTAGGCATACAGTTGGATATTTCTGGTGTAGTTCATACAGTAGTTAGCTGTGATGTCGAGCTCTTTATTCTATTACTAAATCACAATATCTCAACTATGTTCTGTTATTATATTGAAATATTACAGTACTCTTAAGGCTCAAGTGACTACAAGAGAGCCAAAAATATGCTCCACTGTACATAGCATGAAAACTAATTGGCCTCCAGATATAGAAAAGTGGAAATGTACTGTAGATAATTAGGTCAGTCTTGAGGGCCTCCTAGGCCTGCCTTTGACCCATAATATTTCCAAATCATGGTTGCAGTAAAACGGTTATAGTCCAGAGGCAGTGCAGTTTTAAAGGTCTTTGCCAGTCATACCCTTTGCTATTTTCTCAGTTAATAAAAAAAACAGAGATCAAAACTTGTAGAAATGAGGATTTAAATTATATATTCATTTTGGCATTGTAACTGAGCCTAACAATATTGTTTCGCAGCTCAGAAGAGATACTATTTGTAATATATTTTCATGGTTAACAGTATATGCAATGCTGTGGGGCTTTAACAAACACTAACACATTTGTAATTCCAAATTTAATTAATTTGTGGAATAAATATATTTCTCAAATCCTCAACACCTCACTTCACCTCTCTGCTCAACCCGCTCACCAGTGCAAGCTCATTTAAAGAAATCTGAACGATATAATTCAGTAAAATGTGACTGGTTTTCTCCCTGCCTTTTTTAATGAGAAAGTATAATAAAACTCTAATTTGGTTCCGTGATTATCTAAAATCTAACACACTGCAAACCTACTACCATGAGCAATAAGGAGCATGCCTTTTAGTGTTTCGTTCAACTGAGGAATGCACCCAAGTAACTGTGCTTTCATTTGTGTTGTGCAGCAGTCTCAGAACATTTATTTGGATGAAATTAAACTAGAAAGTGCTCACTCCCCAGCAGCACACCTAATGCATACCAGATGAAATTGGGCATTAAGAGCATGGAATCATACCAGCAGCAGCCCAAAGTAAACCCCATGGAAATATGTACCGTGGGGATGTCATATCCTCTAGCCCTAGAAGGATGTTCCTGTTATGCTGGACTAATTTACTGGTTAATATTGACATAGCCTGTGATGGTGTGCCCGTAGGGCCAACTTTTGAGAACAGATCAGCTTTACATGCTTCAGCTTTAACAATATACTTTCATAAGGCTAAAGCAGTAGAGTATTGTACATAACAACAGGACAGCCTGGGCAAATGGAGCCCAGAAAGGCATAGATCAATGCTCAGGTACCCTATTTCCCAGATTTGTTTTATTATGTCTATTTTATATTGTATTTTAAATCCACTTTCCTCAGTCATGTTCACAAGTTCTGACTGTAGTTCAAATGGACTGTGCAGGGTTACTTGAACACCCCAAGTCCAGTCAGTCCCTTGACAAATATTGGGCAGGATGAATCTTAAGAGTAGGATGTGAAATATAAGTCCTAGACTTCTGAATTGAATAAAAGTACGGGGCTGAACAATCAAGCAGTCCGAGTCTGAACTGGCTTGGATTAATTAAATAAACCTGCTGCTGCTCTGAATGCAGCAGCTTACCTAATGCCCTGATGTTTTGGAGTGAATGAAGCTCAAAGCTTTGTGTTCCAGGGCTAAATAATGTAAATCCTATTTTATACCCACCCACCCAAGCACAACCCCACACCATGCACGTTTCATTTTCTCAGATCATATGCATTTGCCAGTCAACAAGGCCAGTACTAAACTTGTTCATTCACACAATTTCAGTCCCTCTAAACGTCATGGTCTATGATGCTTGCTTTCTCATTGTATGCAGCATGATCTAACTCTTCCACAACCATAACAATGTTTTTTAAGAGCTTGAAGTCAGTCCCATGATAAGTCTGAATCTGAAAAACTAGAGCTGCCCTTGGTTATCAAAAGTCTAAGAATACAACAACTTCCACTGTCTTCTTGGAGCTGCTGGACAAATGACAGAAGTCTTGAATCTCCTGAAGGACGTAGCAAGAAAAAGATCAAGAAAAAAAGATCGGAGAACAAAATTTCTACTAAGCATTACACTAAATAGCCAAAACAACCAGACAGTTATCTGTGGATTCAGCTGTCCTGCAAACTCAGTTCTCAGAAAATATTAATGGTATGTGAACCACTGCAAAATATTCACTATTCCCGAGTTCACTGTATTAGCAAGACATAATAGATAACTGGATTTCACATTGGTCTTGTGTAACTACAGCTTCCATGGCTGGTCAGAGAAAGTTTTCTAAATCTCTAATTTGATAAAAATATAACTGGTCAGGTAGTCTTTGCCAAATGTATTATTCAAAGAGTACTGCTGTAACTCATCAAAACTCTTCTTCAGCAAACAACTTTTAGCAGCATTTGACCAATTGTGTAGCTGGCTGAATATTATTCACTGAATAAATTAATTCATGTATAATGGCAATATTTGCTAAATAATTTATTTGAGGAATATCCTTTTTAAGTATTTGACAAGCTCCATTAAATTTCAATAAAATCTAAGACATCACCTAATTAAAAATAATTAAAAGTCTGTTTACAAAAATTGGCCTTATTCTTTGCTACATGCTTTATGGCATTTGACTAACTCTCCAGTTCTCAGATAAAGTTATAACTGGATAACCTGAGCAGGAAAGCAGATTCAGACTGCTCAAAGCTTTAAACTTGTATTTTCACTGCTATTTACACATCAAGACATGTAAAATATATGCTTGTCACAGAGGCCACCCCTGTAGCCCACTTCCCCTACCAAAACCTGGCCACAAAAACAAGATACATCCTATCCCTTCCTACATGTGGCAAGTAGAATAGCTCAAGACATTTCAACAGAGGAACTGTGTGTTGACATATCTCACTAAAGTGAGAGAGGGATAATGGACACCAGACAGGTTGATGGCTACAGATAAGACATGGTTTCTTTGCCAGTTGTTATATATAATAATTTCTACCTAAAACAAAAGCCCCATATCTCACAGCTTGTAGAATTCTAAATAAGTCTGTGAACAAAATATTGTTCCTTTAAAGGCAGAGTACTTTTTCTGAACAATATCTTCCATGTTGTCTTTTTTCAAAGTACCCTTCAGATCTCTCCTACTAGATAGGCCAATGCCACTGAAGGTCAAATATGCCTCAAGTGAGTTTCTGCTCCAAGAGGAGGACAAACTTTGCAGAATGCCAGGGTTTGAGAAGAAAATCTACAGATGCATTTCTGATGAAGTGCAATCTCTACATTTGTTTTGGGCTATGCCTATACCTTTTCAACTAGAAACATCTGATGTTAATTGGAAGTGCCAAAATATTGAGTTGGACCGAACCTTCTGGAAAGTATCTTGATTTTGACCTAAGTTTACTTATTGACTCTTCTTTCCACATATGTTTATACTGATACCTACCTCCCTAAAACCAGTTTCTGTTCTATCTAAATGTTGCACCAGTGAAAATAAGTTCCAAAATCTGTTTACTGAATGTTTACTTGAAATACTAATCACTCGTTAAATATGTCTCTCAAATTTCCACATGGCTTGAAGCATAAATGTTACCTATTTTTTGCACATCTTGTAGCACTACATTCTAGGCTCTCATTTAAAATCCAGCCTAAGCTGATCTGTGTAACTGTACACAAAATGTAACACGCATCATGATTGTTCGCAGCATCATCTTGCTGCTTACAGGATTCTCAGCTGCCCATTGATGCAGAAGAATCAGTGGCCACCTTTTATTATATGTCTGCCTTGCTCCGTTCATTAGAAACCCTTTTCCTAGCACTGTCTCTTTACTGACGAGCACTTGACGTGTCTCCTGGTTGTTTGCCAACCAGTCTTCTTCCCATTGTTGCTGCCAGAACAACAGGACTTTCAAGACCAGACTTTATTTAAATCCTGTGGCCTTTACCTCCCACTTCTCTTTTGTTTTAGTGGGCATTTTGTCTCCTTGACGCATCCATTCAGAATTTGATCTCCCAGTGGTTAATCTCATTACAGATAATCCCATGTACTGAAAATCCTTCCAATAGGATAATCTTGTGAACAGCTTCCCTCTGCTGCCTTCCCACCATTCTTTCAGGGTTGAATCATTTTGATCTATTAAATAAATGGATCTCACCTACACATAACAGTTTTCCCCTAAGACTAATTGGTTGGTACTGAAGTACTAACCGCACACATTGCATCCAGTCCTATTTCTTTACTGGGCAATAAAGAACCAGGCTGATATTTTGGTCACTCACCACTGACATATATGAAAGAACTGCAAGATGGCAAACTAGATTCTCAAAGACTGATGACGAAAGGAGGCACAGGCTCCTGAACAATATTATTACTCAGCCTATTAATATCTATCCATTATCTGCAGAATATGGAGATGGTAATTACTATTATAATTTCATGAGAAATTAA
The DNA here is from genome assembly GCA_036630365.1 of Acanthiza pusilla. NCBI lineage: Eukaryota > Metazoa > Chordata > Aves > Passeriformes > Acanthizidae > Acanthiza > Acanthiza pusilla. The sequence continues at coordinate 35,030,049 of JAXCHO010000034.1, forward strand.
CTACATATAAATCTAAATGTCATCTTTCAACCAATATGTACAAGAGTATATTAATTTATACTTGCATCTGTATGTGTACATATTGCACAAATAATGTTTAAATCATAACTTCAAGACATACAATTCAGTTTTGCAGCTGTAAAGTTTAAGCGATACCTGCTTAATGCAGTTCCATGCAAATAGGCACTGTAAATCAATTCGTAAAACTTTCGTCATGTATAAGTGAAATAAAATTTAAATTTAAACAGTCTCTACAGAATCCATGTTTATCAAATTTCTGTATTCGTAGCAATCCTGTTTACTCAAGGAAATATTATTCTTACTGTTGTATTAGAGTGAACAAAAATTCCACAGGTTTTAAGTAATTAACATACTCAAGATTTAAAGATTGAAATGTTGTTTCCTAATACAACACTTCTGCAGCTGTATGCAGCATGCTCTACTAAGCATCTCATTACAATATTCCTGACAAGCACTCTACACCCAGTCTTTTTCATTACTGAGCCTTCGAGAACACTTGACTTTTTTTTCTGAAAGGAGACTGGATCAGGTAAGCATAGCTTTGTTTACCAAATCAAAAAGTGGAGTTGTATATTTGAGACCAATTGTATATTATTAAATGGAGACACTTTATATTTTTCCTAACTTATCTTTTGACATACTCTGAAAAATAATTAGTATTCAGGCATCAAATGTGAATTCACCATTCCCATTTCTCCATCTTCAGAGATCTGAAAAATCCAGTTTCATATGACATTTGATAGCTAACTTTTAATAGCTGGAAAATAATCAAGAATCTGTCAACCTCATAAAGTTAATCTTAGCGTGATATAGCTCAACACTTCTATATATTTCAAGTTAGGAAAACTAAATACTTCCAGCAACTAAAAAACTTGTTGCCATACAGTGTAATAGAAAACTTCTGTTTTCTACATGATCAAATGATGACTAATCTATCATATACTTTGTTGCATTATGCAGCATATGAGCTAAGTAATTAGCTAGAAGCAAATCTTTTTCATTATTTATCATGAACTGTTTTCCTCCCCAAATTAGCAGCAGCACGGTAGGCACTAAATAATGAAAAGCTGCCAAGAAAACCCTCTAATTCACTTAAACTTATTACATTACCAAATATTTCTAATGAAATTTGATTGTTGTCAAAAAAAAAAAAAAAAGAAAGAAGTGGATTATTCTTATGTATTTTCAGAAACTTTGCATATTTCATTTGTTTTGAAATATTAGCAGCATTACAGAAATATTCAAATTTCAACCAAGTTAATTTTTTCTCATCTGAAAAAGGAACTGGCATTTTGCGGACAATATACAGATCTTTCTCTGTTTTAGCATAACTTTAAAGCACTCATTAAAATGTACTTAATTCTTTGTAGGAGTGACTCTGGTAGTATATGTTTCATGGTTTTCTTAGTAGCAAAATTGTTTCAACAACTGTGTCCTTTTATTATGTAAAAATTACTTTTATTATTTATGTTTGCATTTTTTTTCTGCATCCGGCAGTCTTTCATGAAGAACTAAATAATTATTAATCAATCATTGTAAATTTTGACATGGTAAATACTTTGTTCATCTTCATGGAAAATACAACATTTCTTCTCAAAACCAATCAAGCAAAAAGTAGTTTATACTTTCTGACTATTTCATGCAGAACAATTATCAGAAACATTTGATCTTTCTGTATTTCGGATTATGTGTAGCCCTTGAGTTATTTTTGTTCAAAGCAGTCTTCTTTTGTTTTTGAAGGAAGACTGATGCAATATTTCTTTTAAATTTACTGTCAAAGTTATGATACATTCACATTTCATTTACCAAACAAAGCACCTAAATAATACTTAGTCTCAGCTTCATATCAATGATCACACATTATCATATGTGGTGTACTGAACTAATCATTCGAAGTACTGTGTCCCATAAAATCAATATGACAAATATAAATATGGCAGCCCCTGAAAAATAAATATAATACAATCATCTTTAGATCCCAGCACACTGACTACACAGCAACTGCTCTACAAACATATTTTAAATGTAACTTTCTGAATGTCAAAGCTAGTAATATTTATAGCTTCACTTTTTTTTTAACTTAGGATCCTGCTTTTTAAAAAGTCAGTGCAAGTATGTTAAGCCTATGAGTGTAAAGTACTCCTATTTGAGAAGCCTTGATCTTAGACCAGCTGGGCTGAGAATATAAAACAGCTTTCAGAGCAGCAGCTCAGTATGACTCATTCTGATATCATTCTGATGGGGTGAATACTAATAATACATGTCCCTGTTTGTTGTGCTGAGATTTTTTTCCCTCACTCAGACAAGGCGGGGGAAAGCTTTATGCTTCCCTCCTCATATAAATGAGTCCATATCTGGCTTGAAGGAAGTTTTCCCACCACAGTTCTCTGAAAATTTCAGCTGGGCCTTACTGTAAGCTCAGAAAAAGATGTCGTATATTCCCAGTTCCACATCACAGCTCAGAATCTCCTCTCTACAAGCCCCTCAGCAGTGGCACAATAGAGTGAAGCTGGAGATGCTCTTCAACATACAGGCTGGCAAAGTCAAGAAAGAGTTCAGAAAACTCTGGTAAGTCCCCTGACCTTTAAAGTTGCAGTCAGTGACTTTTTCCCTTCTCATAGTACTCTCGCAATCTTTGCCATAAAATACTTATACAAACAGTAAACATCCACATTTCACATGGCCAGGAGTCATAAATGCTTCTGCCTTGCATAGCTCTACTCTGCTGTGGTGCAAGAAGGGAGGGAGAAAAGAGCTAACAATTACACTCTCTGGTCAGCCCTGCAATTCATGTTTCAGGTGTGCTGTTAAATGATTACAAAGAAACTTAAATACCTTGGTGCTTTTTAACTGCTGGAAACATCTTTCAGGTGTTTCTATCAAGTGCTGTTTTTGGAACCTTTCAGGTCTAACTGGAAAACAGCACCAGTATTAGACAGCCTGCTGAGAGGGAAGAACTTTCCAGACCACGGTTTGGCACTGAGGTACCCAAGCTTTATTTTCTGGTATAAGCACAGGAACTTCAGCTACTTCAAGGCAAGTGCTTTGCAAAAATAGCTGTAGCTTGTGTAGCCCCACTATTACGCTTCAGTGAAGAATTGCACCTTTGTGGTTAATTAATAAATGACTGAATAAGTAGCCATTAACAATGGTTAATTTTACCATTAATTAATATGTGTAATTCTTTCTCCTTTCCAAAAGGCCATGTTAGCTTCCTGCCATCCCCCATTCACAATTAAACTGCTGGTGACTCTGCGTGTCATGTCAGCTGCTCAAAACACTGTAAGGAAAATAGGTTGAATAACAGAAAACTGCGGAAGGTGGATTTCCCACCTCCGCAGCAGCATCGGGCGATGTGGAACGAGCGAAGCGGTTCTGCCGCTAGTCTGCTCCCACCTCCCAGCCCGGCTCTGCCTGCCATGGGAGGTCCTGGGGGAGAAGCCTCTGTGCCCGCCCCTGGACTGAGGAACAAGGCGTGCCAGGGGCTCGGGAGCCGCCCACCCCTCTAGCAGCTTCTTCACCGTTATGTGTATAATTGGATCATTCGAACTACACTCCTCCCTCTTATGTATGGATTGGTTATTGCATGCTTGTACCCTCCCTCACCCTCCTTCCTGACTGGTTACCCTGTCCTATACTTAACCGGCTGCCTCCGGGCACTCGGCGCCATTTGCCCTTCTCCCTCCTTGCACTCACCAGGGGCGGAGGATCTCCGGGCACCCCTCGGGGGTGCAGAGGGATGGGTCGGCCCTCTCTCTGCTCTCCCCTCTCGACCACCCAAGACCTGCTACCCTGAATAAAGGAGAGCTTAGGGAGAGAACACCTCCCACAAGCCTTTTGCCTCCCGCGTCGTACCTCCACCGGCATGCGGACCCTCAAGCAGCGGAGATCCCCTCGAGCATCCTTATTTATGTATTACAACAGAAAACCTACCTGGCTCTAACTTTTCAAAACATTGTTAATTAAATTAGCACTAATAAACATCTGTATTCTACTTTGTTATTTCCTTTTCAAAAGAACATGTGAATAGAATCCATCTCTAATCCAAGCTGGATATAGGACTGCTTTCAATAACAAGATGTCAGGCAGTCTTAATTTTGTGTGATTCCTGGGTAAGAAAATACGTGCTGTCACAGCATTTCCCAAAAAGGAACAGAGATATCTGCAGGGACATATAATTAATGTAGTAACTAATAGTCACCACAAAGAATCATATTACCAAATAATATAACCTATTAGCTCATAAAGAAAATTTTTAATGAACTACAATGAAAGGTTAAGCAGGAGCAAAAGTAGCTATACATCTTCTAATATTTGTGCTTCTTTTTAAACATCTATTTTTCATTTTGGAGTTTCTCATTCCCTTAGGTACAGCATGAACTTAAAAGCAACCTAGATTCTTCACAGGATTTTTAGAGTATATGATGGATCAATAACTTGTTGGTTTGTTTATGAAATATGCCAACTTACTGGGACAGAGTCATTTTTAAGAGGAAAGAGATCAATATATATGTGCATAGATTTATGGGTGTTTTTGTTGCAATCAAAATAAGTCTTTTTGTTTAAAGAACTCTAAAAAGCAAGCTTGGCTTTTCTTTTTCATCAGTGCACTGGTTTGAGCAGGCCACTTTAATACTAAATGCTGATAAATACTACTTGTGAATCTTTCATTCTGTTAAAATCCTTTCAGAGTTTAACTTGAGTAAGTCCTAAAAACACAAGCAACAAGCCTACTAAGGCTTTTTAAACATGATGATGTCTACAATGTGTTCACTTTTTTAAATATGTGAAATGTTTGCCTTGAATGATGGATCTTATCCACTCCTGTACTTTTTCTTCTCTCAGGTTACATGGATAGAAGTTTCTCAGGGAAAAAAAAAAAAAAAACACTAGATGGACGGAACAAAGGCTTAAACTCCCCATTTCCTAGTTGCATCCCCTGCATAGGGCCACAGCTTCTTTTCTCTTTCACTTATGTAAGTTATCAACATCCTCAGTGCCCTGTACACTCTGAAATTTTAACATTAAATTTACCTGTCTAATTTTGATGTCAAAGCTGAAGATAAAAAACCATCATGAACACCACTCAAAGGGTCCAAAGCCAGGTTGGATAGGGCTTTATGAAACCTCATCTACAGAGATGGCACCCCTTACCATGGCAGGGGAGGTGGAACTGAATGATATTTAAGGTCCTGTCCAAATCAAACCATTCTAAGGCTCTCTAAGTCCCGTGGGGTTTCAGTGATCCTAATACTGTTCTCGAATTGCTTTCCTACCAGTCATGAACATAGGTACCCATCTTCTGATGGCACACAGGACTTTTGCAGCCACTACTCACACATCAGCCAGAATTTCACACTAGGTGCATCTCAGCCTATCTCACCCCTTGGGTTCACTTTGATTACTTTTGTATTCTCAGACGCCATACAAAACATAAGGGTAAGACAGTGATACTGCTGTATATACAATATCTAACTTTTACCTAGCATATATAGCATTCATCTCTCATAGAGGTAAGAATAGTCAGTCTTTCCTCTTCTTGGGCAGGCCAAATCGTAATTCTGTAAAATAATGCTTGGAAGAGGGATATCATCTCCTTTCTAAAATGCTGAGCAAACCTTTTCTATACGCAGCCTAAGGACTAGACTCTGTATCTCCTAGACAGTCTACTGTAAGATGAACCCAAAACTGATGCAAGTTTTGACATCTGTTTGCCATGAAAAGATATCCAGAATCCTTCAAACCCACACTGGCCACTTAGCAGCTGTTATCTCACATGCACAAACAGGCATGATGCATGCCCAAGCTGAATGAGGCATGTTTAACCTTTCTATATGTTCTTTGAGAGAGGATTGAATTGAAAAATAAAAACAGAGCTTGCTGTAGTCAGTTGCTCCCTGAATCCTAGTCACTGGATAGCCTCTCACTGAACACAACAGATCTAAGAGCCAGGTTTTTCATGTGACAGATCATTCTCTTTTGTTGCTGCTGGTATGGATGCAGTCTTGATTTACTGAAAAAAAAATCAAAACTAATTGGCCACTACCCCCCTTAGCAGATCTGTTCTACTCATGACAGAAAAGGTCTGTCTTTCGAATCAGTGTAAATAATGTAATTAAAGACACTTCTTTTTCCCCATTTTGCACTCAAAGGATGAAGATGAATACATATTATTATATACACACTATATAATAATGGAAAAAAAATATATATTGGAAGAAAATTAACGATTTTATTTACTGGACAGCTAACTGTACTTAGTGATAACCTTTGTTTGAAAATGTCATTAAGGAATGGAATTTAGAACTCTTTGATAAAGAAAAGAGATACAGTTGCATTTTTTCTGTCCTTCATGCAAGTTAATTTCTTGCATACTTTTTCCATAATTACAGTGTAATTCCACAAATTTTGCTTAGAAAACAAGAGACCACAAAATTGATTTTTACTGCTTGAGCAACTAAGCTAGTCTATTGATCTCTCAATTCTTTGTGTGATTTCAGATAGCTTCCTTAAAATATACTAGAACAGTCAGGGTTTTCTGTGGGAAGAGGATAACATGATGCAATTCACCTACTAAACACAGTTTATTCAAATGTTTAGCAAATTCTGTTTTCTTGCTCAGTTAATACTTTCATATTTTCCCTCTTTCTCACTTTCCCTCTCCCTGTTTCCAGAGACACCAAAGCCATGATTAAAGAAGCAAAAAAGAGAAATCAAGGAAAAAAGCAAGATTACCTTGATAAAAAAATTCAAGTGGGCTACTAAAACATTAAGAAATAGCAAATAAAATATTTTAAATATTTTTTGAAGATGCTATTATTAAAATTTTGAGTGTGTTATGTTTCAGAACTGAGAAGTGGAACACCCTCCCTTCATTAATATGCCAAAGGTTCCCAAAACTAACCATTTAAACAAAGTAATTGATTAGCTTCCATATGTTTTTATTCTCAGAATTAAAAGAAACATGCAAAGTGCCCAGGAAATTTATTTTTCATTGCTTTAATCTACAACATTATTACATTAACAACAAAACAATCAGAAAATCATAAAATAAAGCTTTCAAAGCTTTGCAGAGTTGCCTGTAACTTTACAAAAGTAACCAGAGGAAATTTACCTTTCTTGTCTTGTTCTGACTCTTTGGCTGTCATGGGTAAAATTCTTAGTTGTTGTCCTACCGATTAAAAAAAAAAAAAGGCATCAAACCACAACATTCAATTCTGTCAGGGCTGTCAGAAAGGTGGAGAAAATTACCCAAGAGTTCTGTCTGTTCTTTGAATAAAATCAAGAAAAAAAAAGGAAAACATTTATTTCCTTCATTTATATTTTTATTTCTTTCAATGTGCTTGTCCAGTTCCAAACATAATTAATTCTTGAGCTTTTTCTACTGGTGTCAATTTTATTGCCTAATTTTTAAATTAATTCAATAGAATTTAAGGAGATTACATGTCACTAATAAGTACCTCGGATGTGTCTGACTACATAAGTGGTGGTCCACTTCAATGGATAATTTATATATATTTATTGCTCTCTATATCAACATGCCACACGAAGTGTTAAATACTAATAATTACTATTTTTATTATGAATTATATTTCTGTTAACTGTCTTAATTTACAGTGAGCTAAGAAAAGTGTAGAACTGTAAAATACTTTCTAAAATAATATTCAATAATAATAAATAATAATTAACATTCCTCTCATTTGTACTTTACAGTTTAATTCACAAACTTACTTACAAGTAATAAATAAAGTCTTTATCACCCCAGGAAGTCTACAGTGCTGTGCTAAATTTTGTGTTTATTTATCCCGTAAGTCTTTAGATAAATTCTGTTTGTTCCATTTGAGCTTATTAAGAACATACACACTCAAAGAATACATTAGACCTCAAAAATGTCCAGTTAATTAATGAATCTACTTAAAATCACTACACTGTTTGCAGTAGCCTGTCTTAGATTATGTTCACATTTATTTTATGCGTGACTCTCCAATATTCAAATGGATCTAATCTATCAGTCTTTAAACTCTTCATTATATTAGTCCCTGTTACTTGTAGGCAAAAATACTTCAAGAAGATCATGTGGTCTTTAGTATAGTAATGCCTGCTTTTCCAAGTTTCTACAATATGAACAAATAATTCCTAGTAATAACCTAATCTAAACTCATAATGCAGGTGTTGTTTTAGGAATTTTGCTATAACATAAAATGCCCTAAGTAATGATGAGGTGTTACCTGCCTTTAAACTTTCAATACGAAAACTAGAAACTACTTCTTGAAGATGCTAATTTAAAGATTTCATTAGGTTTTGTTGAGCTGTGTAGGAAACTCTTGGTTTTGTTTTCCAATTTGCTGCAAAAATATTCCATTGACTGAGTAGCTGTTTACTGTGCTTAATGTTGGAATTTCTGAAACAATGACTATTTTTGTTAAAACCCTTGGAGATCAGATTACATCTCACCTTGTAAGTCCCAAAGGAATGAAATTCATTACCATTGTGATCCCATTCTTTGTGCATGTTGACAGTGTCTTGAGAAAAAAAAAAAAAACAACAGAGTGATTGAAAAGACCACACAAAACAATTTCAAAATGCTTTAGGCACAAACTATGTGAGTGACAACTACAAATTTAAGTGCTGTAATTCTTTGATTAATAGAAAGAAAGTGATTTAGATTATTTTGATAACAGCCTTTAGGAAAAAAAATGACACTTAAAGGAATATAGAAATTTGAGGTTTGAATTACTTGCCTAAGATGTGTTTTTAAAAATAACCTGTCACCTATATTTTGGAGGGAGAAGAAAAAAGCCGAGTTACTGGCTTTTTACAAAGTAAATTACCTACTGTATACTGCAGAAGTGACACTTACATTTTTTCTCACCATATCCAAAACCTCAAGAACCTGAAACATATAATAACCTATTACAAAGCCAGAGTATGGACATGATAAGAAAGCAAATTCAGAATTTACTTCTAGTTCACTAAAAAGTGCAAAGCTACGGTATCTTCAAAAAATATTTCCATACAAAGACTTCTCATTATTAAGAGCAGTTTTGAAGACTGGCTATACAGATCAATACTGCATAATCACCAAGTGCCAAGTACACCACGATGAAATAAAATTGCCTGTTTTAACAAGTGTATTTGACGTCCAAATATTCTTAAAGTTCTACTTGTGTGACATAAAGGAAACCAATTGCACTCATTTAGGTGGTCAAATAAAGAATTAGGTACCTAACTGAAACTTCTTGTTCTACTGTTATCAGTTTTTCACAACGAAAACTATGGAACTTCTCAGTGCTTTTAAACAACACCTTTTGCATAACTCAGTATCCCCTCAGGGAGGAGAAGCCCAGGAACTCTGTAGATCTGCAAAGAAATCCAACATGCCATTTCTCTCTGTTCATAAACCTCTGAAACAAATTTGTATCCTCCATGCTGCCCTTCTTCATTGAAGACTGGCCCCTAGAATTATTCTGTCCCTCAGAATTATTCTGTCTATTTGCTGTATCTGTGGTCTGATTTTATGTAAAAAGTTAAAGCAAAGTGAAAGATCCCAAAAAAGAGTACATTCCTCCTGTGTCACTTGCCTCTTCCTCAGATGATCCAAAAGATCCTTTCTTAGACAAAGTTTCAGCTGTTTGACCAATCAATCAGTGCTGATACCAAGCGATGTTCCTTAACAGGAAGCAAAAGAACAGCATTTGCTAAAGTTGTTTCTCTCATTTTTGTTACCACATTCACATTGGTATGAGCCTTCAGTTCATTATTCAAGAAAATAATTTGGTCTTACCCAAACAAGATTTCTTTTTTGGTACATCTTCAGAAAACTCTTTAATGAGATCTATCAAATAGATATTTGCATATTACACAGCCTTTAAAGAAACACAAAATTTACACCTTTTTTAGCTTTCTTGGTGCAAATAAGTAACTATAAATTAGGGGATTTGCAGATAGGGCTAAAATTCAGCTTAAAGTCTTATCTATTTTGTATCTCGTAATTATTTTGTTTACAGTAACTGCAAAGTCAATGAAAATTTATAGCATGACTCATTACTGAGGGACTTAAGACACAAAATTCACCCCAGCAGTGAAACTGCAGATTTCACAGATCTCCACTGAGTCAAACAAGAGGAAGAATAGTAAATTTACCTTTCTGAAGGCATTTAAAAAAACATTATTTCTCTCTTCATCCTCCTCAGAGAAAAAGACACACATAGCAGGAGCATTCACATAGAGCACATGTATTGTGAGTATTTGGGATTGTCCACTGTGAAAAGGATTCTTAGCATAGGAGCAATGGTTCTCTGGATAACTCAGACTAGAAGGGACTTCAAGAGGTCTCAAGTCCAACCTTCTGCACCCTATGTTGAACCTTAGAATAGAATAGAATAGAATAGAATAGAATAAGAATAGAATAGAATAGAATAGAATAGAATAGAATAGAATAGAATAGAATAGAATAGAATAGAATAGAATAGAATAGAATAGAATAGAATAGCTCAGATGGAAGGGAAGTACAACTATCCCTTAGTCCATCTGCACCTTACTCCAGTTTATCACTACGTTTCTCTAGATGGGTTCTATGAGTGTTGAACAGCTGGGAATAATAAACGACCAAATTTTGCTGCAATGTGCATAAACCTGAAGCTGTTTCAGTTAAAACCACAAAAGTTCTTCTGTTTTATTTCAGAAGAGGAAAGAATTAAGACAGATTTATCTACAAATCTATATCCATTGTCAGATGATGTCAGTTTTGTGCAGAAAGACTACTTGTTGGTACCTAGAAGTTTAGAACACTAAACCCAGAAAGTCTTTCCTGAAACTCTGCAAGAGGCATAGAGAAGCGGCAGAAAAGGTCCCATTAAATAGACCACATAAATTTAAGGTCTTTTGAGATCTCTTTCAATCCACCAAAGTCCTTAAATAAAACATCATCTTTAATGAAGAATTGTGCACCAGCTATTTTAAACTCTAAGAACAAGAAATGGTAAATCCACAAAAGAAAACTGAATCAATAAAAGTCTCTGGCATTAATTATAAGGTTTTTGGAGCAGTGGCAGTTGCTTCAAATGCAGTTTTGGAAGATCTTGGGTTTCATTTGGAGGCAACTCAGGCCTCAGCTTCTCCATCCCTCCCTAAACACTTAAAGGTAATCAAACTAAAATTTTTGCCCACAGATTTTACAGATAGTGTAATTTGGGTCATTGCAGAGTAATTTAGGCCTGAAGGGGTCATAGGAGGCCATTCAGTCGAACATATGGCTCAAGGCATGCTTAACATCAAAGCTAGGTCAGATTGCCTAGGGCCTTGTCCAATCTCATTTTGAAGCTCTCTGAGGATGGGCATTTCACAATCTGTCCAGAAAACTGTTCCAGTGCACTAATGCAGTAACAGTACTAGAAAAACTACAAGCAATGGGAAGCATCTGACAGACACTGAGACATGAAGGATTTCCTCTCCTTCCAGCAGTAAGTGATGCAGGGCTCCATGTAATGTAAGACTGCTTAGACAGAGGGTTCCCTGGAAGTGGGCTACACACAAGAGCAGAGACTTCCACAAAGACTGAAGAGTAAAAGGTTCCTGGAGCAATTCCTGGTCACACCAGAACCTAAGTCTTTTACTGGTGGCTGAGCATTCTCTAGTCTGAAGGGGTAGAATAGTGTCAGTGATACAAAAAAACTGATCTGGAATAGTAGAAACTGGCTTATGCTGTTATTGCAGGAAACAAGAACAGGGTGGAGAGGTACTGAAAAGCTGCAAACAGCACCAGGTTCCCTTCAACTTTCTGTACGCTACCAAATGATGCTGTAAAAATGAGTGAAAACAAATTACTTGCACTCCAGGAACACTAAACAAAGTTAAGTTGCTTTCAATAATTTGTTGCCAAATTATTGAGGTTCTGACCACAGACTTGATGTCACTCATAAAACTTTCTGTTTTGGAGGAAAGAGATGGCTTCATAGTAGATAATTGTCTCGTAATAACAATGCAGTTCTTCATTTATAAGCAGGTCTATGACTCCAACACATACCTAGCTTTTTCCACATTCTACCTTTTACTGCTGTTCAATCATTCCCTAACCAACTTCCTTTGCTTCTCTTTTTGAATGATTCATCTCCTACTAAAATTAACTGTAGAACTGACAAGATAGGTCCTGCTATGACCAGCTTACTCCATTTATGCTCTACATTATTTTCAACTTGTCTATTTAGATTGTCAACTCTGTGTTTGTATAGGGCTTAGAAAAATGGTGATCAATACTTGACTGACCCCAGCCACTGTAATAATAAATATGATTAACAATGATGTCAGGAATTTTTTTCAGTCTAGGAACACTACCAGAAACAAATTTATTGAGGAAAGGTGAAAACCACAGTGGTTACCGCTGGTCTATTCTCTCCTTTCCACCTGTTGTTTAGATCCAGATTCACAAAGCCACATAGCCAGTCAGTCTGCCTCAAACTTTGCTCACTTTTTTCACTGTATGAAAGATAAGCCTCTGCTACTATACAGAAAGCAATAGTTCATTCAGCCTCCAATATCTGATATCCTTAACTTCCCAAAGTTACCTTTAGATCATTAAAGAATTTTATCAGCTAGACCTTTTGCACTCTGATACTCATCAAGAGGAGAAGGGATGCTCCAGTGTCTGCACACTGATAAGAAAGTCCTGCTCAGAAAAAATAAATTACCATATTTTGTCTTATTTAACACATTCATTTTTTTGAACTATAGTCTGTCTCAGAGCATGATCAATTAAAATTATTGCTTTTCATGCAAAACAAGATCATTATGCTGTTTTACCAGCTTCCCATCCTGTATTTAGCTGGCTACAGTCTATCGTGCTTGTCATAAAATTACCTTATAAGCATTTGTAGGTAAGACTATTTATAATACATGTTATACAGAGCCTAGCACTTCTTAATCAGGACACTTTTATTGTAAATGCTATCAATAACTTATAAGGGGGGAAACAAAATTAATATTTTTATGTTTAACCAATTGCAATTTTTCTGTTTGAAAATGTCATGTTCAGGGACTGATAAATGTGCCTTTGAGACAAAAACAAGTCAAAATCACATAATCCCTTCCACCTTTTATGAGCAGAGGTGACCCAAATTAGCAATTTTTGTCTGAGGATGGATCTATGGGTATCTCTTGTCTGCAATTAGGCACAATCACTGCCACAGCAGGCAGTTACTATCACCAGATGCAATTTCTTGTGCAGATGTTCATATCAAAATTGGAAATGCAAGCAATAGCCCCTCTATCTAAGACTGAATACATATGGCAAACGCAGCTACTTTACAATAACTGTGTTAGCTCCTTATGATAATTTTGCCAGAAAGGTTTTTGCATAGGGAAGGGAAAAATGTATCAGAGACACCTGCTTTTTGCCCTCCATAGCTAAGTGCATTTTCACCTCTCTTCTCTATACCTTGATATGCTTATGATGTATTCCAAAATAGTCCAACAGCTCACAAATTGATGGATAGCAATTTTTCCCATGAAAATTACTGTGACAGAGGAGTAATGCAGGCAGGGACTTAAGAAATACATACATTCTAAATACATACAGCAAGTGTACATGGAGCGGGGGATGGAAAGGCAAGAGACAGATCATCCTTATCAACCAGAGACGTTGGGGTTTTTACTGGCTGTTTTTACAACAGCTGAGATCTTTCAAAATCATCCTTTACCAATCAATTCACACTGAGCTCTGCTATCTCTTGTCACTATGCTGTTTTTCTGTCCTTCCCTCTGGATGGTCTTGCTGACCTTGATTCATCAGAGGAAGATGATGAGGATAAAAACATAAGTATTCAGACAGCAAAAGCACTCAAACAAACAGATTTACACTGGGTGTTCAAGCCCACAGGTGAGGTGGCTAAGTCTAATAGTGTATCATGTTCAGAAAGGACTCAGGCACTGAAAAGGCAGCACCTTCTCCAGCAGGTGGTCCTGATGATCAGGCTGTGTATCTAGAAAAGAAAAATCAGGGCCTATGGTGACTGGGAAAACTAACAATTTCTAGAATCTTAAAGCTCATAAACCAGAAGCTGAGTGTCTGAGAGAGGAAAGAACTTTTAGCCAAACTGTTTAAATTTTGATTTTGTTTCTGCAAGAATTATTACCTATAGCAATATTGACTTAACTCAAAAAAATACAGTGTTGAACTTTCTATTTTCACACATTTTTGGAACAAGAATACTTATATTAAATAAGGGTAATATTATCCATTTTTGATCACTCTGTATTAAAAGTAAAATACTCTTTAAACACAACAATCTTTCAGAATGCTGAAATTTATGTTAACAAGAATTGAAAAAGAAAATAACCCATTTTTAAGCATTGTGTAAAATTGCAGAAAATCCAAATACATCCCCTGTCACAGTCAGGCAGGCAATTAAAAAAAAAGTCCCCCCCCCAAAAAAAAAATCCAAAATCTGGTAATACAGCTTATTTATACTAATGGCTCTGTGCAACATATTTAAGCAGATTCTTAAAATATGAAGCAGTCCCTCCAGTTTCACTTGATTTATTCATGTAACCAATATTGTCACACTAAGTATTTATTGCATGAAGTGAACTGTACTTACAAAGAACACAATGCTACCGTGACCACGAAAAGCAGCAAGACCTGTTCTGGATGCTCTGACGAAGACTGGTAGCATGCTTGCTGTACAATGTCTTCTCACACAGCTTTGCAGTTACTCATTTGCTACAAAGAAAAGAATGCTGAATCCTCACTCTCCACATAATTTTGTCTGCTTTATTGTAAAACTAGCTAATTTGGGGTTAGAGAGAGGAAAACAACCATATACCAACAGAATGCAAGGATTGCTATTTACAGTTGTGGCTTACTGGCAGATGCTTACCTTAGCTTCCAGCCATGCCTATCCTAAAGATTCTGGGAATACTCAGGCCTCCAGAAAGTCTGCAAACTAGACAGCAGGACCCAAGTCTGATGAATACAGCACTCAATCCCTTATGCTAACAATATTCTTCTTTTAAGTGTAAAGTAGAAGATTCCTAACAACACAGTTTCAGTAGAGACAATCAGTCCAGAGATGGTAAAATGGGACCAACATTATGAATTCCCCAGGAATATACAGGACTGCGAGTCAAACTGTGCTGCCATTTGGTAAGGGCCAACTCTGCCCAGCTCAGCCAAGCAGAAAAGGCAAAGTGTAAAATGACATTGGCTAGACAGAGCAGGTATCATTGCCTGGGAGGGCTTCTCTTTCTCATGTTGTCAACACAAGCTCTAAATTCAGTGATAAATAGAGAGCTGGATATCAAGCCTGAGGAAAAGCAACTAATAATGATTTCATAGTAGCTGTTAAAAAAATTCATTCAAGACACAAGATCCTGGATCCTCTAGCACTGCAGAGTGTTTCAGGCTTCATAAAGACACAGATTCAAGGTTTTAATTAGCACTGTGACAGTTTCGAAACTGCTGTCAATCAATCTTTGAGAAAAAAAAATACTTGTCAAGTTTGCAAGCCCAGGGAGAGTTAAATTGAAATTAAAGTGAATTTTAAAAGATGGGAAATAATTAGGGCACCAGGAAAAATAATTCAGAGAAAAAGAAAGCTGTAAGAGGAAAAGTATGTTACTAATTATGCTTTTTACTTTTTATAATTAATCCTCATTGCAGTCCCAGCTCACCTTTAATAAAATTAATGAATTATTATACAGGCAGTGTTAAACTGCCCAATATTTGGTTATGCAGATTTGCCACATCATGTGCACACATATAACCATGCCCAAATGACCAAGTATGTGCCCATCAGAAATGCAGTAGAATGGTCTACACTACAGGAATGAGACTCCCAAACTCATATGCACAGTTTATTAGCATATTCACTAAGCCCAGTTTCAAGCGCAAAAGGGAAGTTGTGCATTCCCTAAAGCCAGCTCGAGAAGATTACAGAGGATGTTCACAGAGAACAAAAGGGTATCAGAATCAAACACTCCCATTCTTCAGTTGGTGCAGCTCCAATGCAAAAGCTGAAATCTGGGAGGATTGTAAACCTTAGCTTGTGAAAGACAACTGTGGGAAAGACATAAGACTAATGTGAGATGGGCAACCAAAACAGTGAGCTAAGAGAGTCTAAACAAAGCAAAAGCAACGAGGGAGTAAAACATGGAGGAAAACCTAATATTTTGCTCTGAACAAACAGCTGGGTGAAGGAATGCACGAGAAACCCTCACTGGGGAAGGTGAGCAAGGCTTTATTTCACTAAAGGAGAAATGATAACAATTTTCATAGCTCCTGAAGCTACCACATTCATATACATGCATATATGGGAGTGAGGGGACGTGCACACTTGATTGGTAGACAGAAACATATACAAAACATACAAAATGTGTTATATAACTATATACTAAGACCCCTCTATCTACAAGGTCAGTAAAGAGATGCAGTGCCACTTACACATTTTAAAACAACTAGCTGTATTTGGTGTATGCCTGAAATGTCTGCATTGCTGTAAGGTAAAGATCCCGATGCTATTGTCTTTGTAGATAGGTCTAAGAAACAGAACTAAATTACATACCCAGTGATTAGGAACGATATCTGCAGCTGCTGCAGTTTTCCTGAAACACGGTCACTACCCTATGTCTGACTCACAGAGCAAAAGAAGCAGCCTTCTGCAATGCTTTGTGAACCTGACAATTAAGCAGCAAGTAAGACAGGAGTAGGGAAACTTAGTTTCCAGCTAGCAGTTGTTCAATTCCCAGGCATTGTCTTACCTTGTAAACCCTAGCTTCATCATTAAAGAAATATGTGAGGTTACTTCAAAGTTTCACAAACTGCTAATACTTCAAATGGACAAGATAAATAGATTTCCATGACCCCTACCTGCCTTTATGCATGTACTGTTCTTCAGCTGGCAAATATATAGTATCTGAAAATGTATTATAAACCAAAATTATATTAACTATATTAGCCCTGTGCATTGAGGCTTTATTTGCTGATACTTCTAATGTGTGCCCTGTGAGAAGTGTTTTTCTAAAATATATCCTTCAGTGTCTACAATTTTAACAGACATGTCACTGCAAACAAGCACAGACAAATACTGTGACACTTGAGTTCTTCATTAGAACAAATACTGATCTATACAGTTTTTCTTTTGTGTATAGAGAGTAAAGCATCAGATAGCTTCAGAAAGTCAATTAAAAAGAGAGATGGTGCATCTTAATCACAGGGCTTTTCCTATCTGTTTTTTCCAGTAGTTACTTAAAACCACTAACTTGAAATCAGTCACACGCTGTCTTCAGAAGTTCACTCAATCAAAGGGCCAAGCTCTGAGCAATCAAAGATCTTAAATCACTGGAGCGCCCAACATCAGCCACAGGAGGATTAAAAATCCAGTAGCCAGAACTCAATTCTTCGATCTAGCAAGCTCCAGCGCATTATGAGAAGTCCCTAAAGCCCTAGATCACAGCCCAGCCTTTGCCTACTGTGGAGCTAAGTGGAAACTGTCTTTAATTCCTTAGGAGATCCTATCTTGCCAGATGAAAATAGATATTGGCCTCTGTGTGTAGGATGATTAGAAGAATGGAAGAGGATTAAACAAGATGCAAGGGGAAAGGCTCAGAGTGGCTCATTTACATGGTATTACTGCTGACAGATAGGTGTTAACAGAACAGAGCAACCTAAAGGCAAAACTGTATCTGAATTAAAGCTGCATTTATTTACTCAAGTTATAAAGGGATTAAGTCCTGTTTATTTTACCACATCCAGCACTGTTTTATCTACTAAGCACTTTGATGCTTACTCAATTGTTCTGTGTCATGCATTGCACAGCTGTTTAGGGATGTGTTTATCTTTATTTAAAACAGAAGCTTTTAAATGTTTCAAACATAAAATATAGATGCTAATGGCAAGTTAAACATTCACGGATGTCTTCTTTTCTCCCAAAATGGAGACATTTCTAAAACAGACAATGGGAACAGTAAAAAGCACATTTATAAGTACTTTGTAGATTGCTGACAGGAAGAACTAGGTACAGGAGAGTATGTGTCACACACAAAGGCAGTGTCACTGACAAAAAAAATCATTGTATTTTGATTAATTTCTAATGATTCAAAAGCTTTAATTAGGAAGGAAAATGCTGTAGCAAAAATTCCACCCTACCCAATATATCAGTCATTCTGGTACTCAGTGAGTACCAGAAAAGAGAGTTTAACATCTCATAAGGTAGCTACCATTTCACTCTGACTGAAGCCCTGTAGCAGCTGCTCTCAGGTGACCCAGTTCTCTGGGGACACAGAAACTTTCCCTCCTCTGACGGCAACACCAGAAAATCAGTTATTTGTAAGACCCAGCTTCAGTGCTGCTTGGCTGCTCTTAAACCCTTAGCTGCCTCTTTTACCATCCCAAGTTTGCCCATGACACTTATTATCTTCTGGGAACTGAAAAGCTAATTGTATCTCTTAGCTTTGTCCATCCCTGCTTGTGCATCAGCAGACCTGCTTCCATGCTCCTCTATTTGTTTTCTTCCTGCTCATTGCAATAATGATACTTTGCAAATGTTTGTGTTCTACTCCAAACCTTGCCAAGCCATTTTGCACAAAGTATGGTGAGAGTTGCTAAGAAGAGAGGAGAGGATGAGGAGGGGCAGAAGAACAGAGACTCTTTCAGAGTTGGATTTTTCAGAGCTACTGGTGCCCAGTGCTGTGATGTGTTTGCCTAGGTTCATACCCTCCACAAGAGAATATTTAGAAAGCCATAGGACTCACTCAAGTGCAATCACACACTCTTAATAATCCTGTCAGTAACATCAAGCGTTTTGTCTTCTGATGATACATTTTCTGGTTTCTGCTGGGACAGAACTGATGTGCTGAGGCTGTGAGAATGGGCTTCTGTATGTTTCTTTTCAGCAGGGAAAAAAAGACCAAGTAAAAGAAAATGGAAAATAAATTCTGTCCCAAACTGTACAAGAAATAATTACATGTTTCTACAATCTGAACACTCAGCTTCCTGCAAAACCATGGCTAATAATGGGCCCATTCCAGATGAAGTAGAGGCAAAGCTAAGTATTTAGTAGGAAAAGCTTTCAAGTTGTGCTGGGAAACATTATTATTAAGGCATCTTAGTATTCTTTGTGGAAGGCTTTTTATTCACAGGAAGCTATCTGTGCCATGAGGGACAGTAAAATCTGTGCAAAAACTTATGAAGCCAAGCCAAATACCCCAGAAAGGTTATCATCAAATAGGGAAGAAAAACAATAAGCAGGCAAACACCACCCCACCCTCAGCCCACGCTCACACCACCCTGAAAAGCAACAAACAGCAAAACAGATTTCAGACACAGGTAATAGATTCTGTCCTGCCTTGAGAAGCACCTGGAAACCTTCATGCCCTGCAGGGCAAGCAACCCCTTGTATAAGGGTCTAGCAGCATATCTGTAGATGGATTCATCGTGTAGATGGACTCATATCTCCATGTTCATTGCAATTAGGTTCTCCTCCCAGCCACCTGAGCTGTCCCCAGTTCTCTCAACAAGCTCCTCAACCACCCCAAGCACTTTATGCAGTAATGTTCTCAACCCTGCCTGCAGTTGAAGCATGACCTACTTACAGTTCATTTTGAAAGACGGTGTGACCCTGGCATTGTTGAAGACTTTTTTCTCGGTAGTGCAGTTCCTTGTAGTCTCCTACAAGATCAGACTCTGCCATTAATACTTTAGATATGAATACTGGCCCTGTTACATCAGGTACACTATTATGCACAAAGGAAACAAGATTGAAGTAAACAAGATTTCCAGGCATTAAATAATAATAAAAGAACCCAGAGACTTTAACTAGCCTGTTTATAGAGCTTCAATGCCTCTTAAAATAAATAGGTCATTGTTGATAAAAGACTGGGCTCCAATTTTATCTTTCTGTATTTTCAGAATGCTTTCCAGCATTCAAGCACAATATGAAGAAAACCCACAGGCCTATGTGTTCATGCTTCTTTAGCCTTAGTATTGATATTAATGCCAACAAAATTAGTAATTTGACAATTAGTTTTCCACTTACCTGAAAAGACATGAAAGGCAGAAAGAAAGTAGTTTAACTAGATTATAATGTGGCTGTGACAAGTCAGGTTCCTGTCATGTTACAGCCTTCCAACTTTAACATTTTCATGTCTGCTTGGCAGGTTATTAAAATAAATGAGGGTGTGTTGGACTGCTGTTGCACTTTTCTCTAATGGGAGTTCAGGAATTTGCAAGCCGCTACTGTAAATTGACCGATCGTGAAGTCTGAAAGAAGTTGGCTAAAGTGGACAATTAGGAGCATTTCTCCACAGCTGAGTGAAATACTCCTTGTTATTTTAATAATTCAGGCACAGGCTAATTTTCGGAGGCTGAGTTTGTCAAGATAATGTGCCTTGTGCTTGTCTGCTTGTCATTTTTAACTCAATCCCACATGTTACAGGTGCAGTCTAGCTTACAAAACAGGCAAATCACTCACAGTGGAATTTGCATACGGAATATAGATATATTGTACTAAGTAAAAACAGTCCAAGAAGTCAACAGATAGCTGTGATAGGAATGCACATGATGGTAAAAACTTTTGATGTTTGATAGCTGTTGTATCCCTCTTTATGCTGATATAATTAAAGGTTTTATTTGGCACTATGCATACACAAATATGCATAATGTAAAGCATCATGTAGATTTCTTCGTAAAGAGAGATGGTGAGGCCACAGGAATCCCATGTGGTATGCAGATGTTCTGGGTAGACTCAGTTACCTTTTTCAACTAAAAACATCTCAATGTTGAAAACTGTGGAACATGCAGGGAACAGTTACTTCCTTCAGCTGAGAGGGTGAAATCTTTATAAAAGATGAAGCAGTTTTTATATACGTTATTATACCCAGACTCCGAAGGAAGTAGCCACACTACTGAACCAGAATTTTGAAACCTCTGACTATCTCTTCTATGTCACTTAGCATTTGCATTCTCACCATGCATTTTCCTCCCATTTTCTCAAGCTGGATTTCTGATGATACAGAAGTGTTCAGGTTCAAACTGGTTGACAAATTCTCTAACTTGCTGCAGGCTTCACCTGATGATTTAAGCCCTAGCATTAAGCCAGGAGAACTCCTTTGAAGACAAACCAATTACAAACTTACAGTGGATGAAGCATTTCTAGGACAGCTTCCTGAAGGTCAGCTCAGACCAATCAAATATGAGCTTATACTTAAGACACCAGGCACTATATAATCCTAAGGAATATCTTCACACTGCAGCAGTTTTGGAGAAGGCATTGTGTACCTTCCCTTATGTTCCCTGCCAGCTTCATAACCCCAGAAGCCCATTAGGATGACTGTCATGAACGGACACCCAGGGAGAAAACACTGTACTTAGGAGTGTGCAGTTTATGTCGTTTAAACAGAGGATAAAGAATTTTAAATTACTTTTGCAAAGGCTGGGCAATAGGTGCCTCTCAGCCTTCTCCACCATGAGAGACAGCCATCCACACACAAATGTATGTACGTGCCTATGTATCTGTTTACGTACTTATGTATATATGATTCTGTATTTGTATATACATACATTTTTCTATTTTAAGGTGTAGAAAAGTTCAATTCACTACGGCTTTTTTATCACCCAGATTTCTCCCTTGAGGTCATGCAAAAGAAGATAACACAACACAACATACCACTTTGAACTCACCAGTCAAAAGAGTCATAATTCCACCTGATCTCTGGTGCTGCCATCACCTCCCTATATTCCAGTAGCAATGGAGCAATACTACCATCTCCTTCTGTGAAACAAAACCGAAGGCAAAGTGTGGGAGAGTATACTTACACTTAGCAGTTATGTGGCATGAATTCTTAGAACAATGCGCCATGAGAGTTCCTGTTTTTTGGCCATCCCTAGATATACCCTAAAACATCAAGAGCAATCTGAATTCCAATATTTGCATGCAAACCAGGATATCCACGTGCAAATATAAGCATTTATCATACATTATTCATTTCTGATTGCATTTTGAAAGTTTCAGTCACTCGGTCAGGGAGAAAACTCAGTCCTCAGCAGCAGAGGTGGCCACTCACTCAGCAGGAGGAATGAACAGCACAGAGTGCACAGCTGAAGCAAACAGTCCAACAGTTCACTCTCCAAGACTATTCATACAAAACTGTTCATGTAACAAAGCGTACCATAAACAAGCCACTTGCACTCTGCAATTTGCATATGAATTCATGTAAAAGATTCCATGTTAGAAATTAGTCTGAACAGCTCTGATCCTCACACATGAGGAGCAACAGTCGTTATGTCAGACCGAGGACATTGCTAAATTATGAAACACTGGAGACAAGGCTTTTAAGTCTATGCACACTATAACTTTCCAAGAATTTAACTTCAGAAGCTTCAGAAAGGGAACCATTGCTGCTGCCATCTGGACTTGAGAGACAAAAATGTCAACATATGAGCCTAAGTCAATTCTCAAGGAACCTGATATCTCTGCAAAGAAACAACAAGCAGTAAGGATAGCCGGAAAAACTTATCTCTAGTCAAGCAGAGCATGAAACTCAAAGATCAAGAATCAGAATCAACACAGACGTCAAACCTCAGCCAAGGAGGTGTCAATAGGGAATAAACAAAAGCTAACATATCACAATATTACTGAGACAGCAAAAGAAATGTCTACAGTCTCATTCTCATAACTATCATCCTATGGTACTTCAAGATGAAAAAGTTAAAATAGTTCCAGGAAAGGCAACAAAAGGAGCAGAAGAAATATGTAATTTGGTGACTTCACTCCTCCTGCAAAAGAACAGTGTCTCAACAAGTTACTGATGCCTATTTACTAATTTATTTTCCCTTCTCTCCAGCAGACTTTAGCAGAAAGCGTCTTTGAGAAGGATAGTGTTTCAAGCTTATACTGATATAAATATGATAGTTGTATTGCTTAATATCAGATTTCAGGATCAAGAGATACAACATCAATTCTGGTAGTATAGATTCCATGCCTTTTCAGGACTAGATAATATATAGCAAATAACTCCTGAAAGAGACTGGAGCATCTCATTTACTTGTGTTTCAAAAAATTTTTACAAGAAAAACTAATTTTTGTTAAAGACAGGCAATTGAATCCATTGTATGTCAACAATACAAATCAAGTACGTGACTTAAATGTCAAGAACATCACACCTGACATTTGAAAGTTGTAACAGAAAATACGGTGCATGTTTAGTATTAAAAAACATTTTAGAGGCCAAGGGGAAGAATGGAATGGCTGTTATCAACAAATGAGACCAAAACCTAACCATAAACAATTCCACAATTATTTAGAGGTTAAGGAACGTAATCACAAATGATAGTGTTTGCATAATTGTTTGTGTGCCTACCCTTGAGCAAACCTGAGTTCACACACACTTTGTCTCTTTAACACTAGAGGGAAGATCTTAAAATGTATCAATTTGCATATGTTACTTTGCAGAATAAGAGAACACTGGTGTCTATGAATACAGATATTCCCCAGATGTACATGCAGATGTAATATTTTACAGCAGATGCAGTGGAGGCCCTTTCACAAACTTAATTTTAAAATTACCTTAAACTCAATCTTAAAAGTACTTATATTAGAATATTTTCATGTAGAACTGATTTTGAAACCCCATATACAAATTCTCATGCGTTGTACTCTCAGTCTGGTTCATACCTGCAACTTTCATTTGCAGAAGCATGCAATTGTTAATTTTATTACAAAGATGTAGATTCAGAACCCTGAATTTTAAGATAGAAGAACAAAGCAACTACATGTCCTCTTTTTATTCAGTAATTTATAATTACTAAACAAACCTCTTTTCTGGTTAATATTTACAGCTTCATCTGATATTAAATAAAAAGAGACTGAAACTTTTCTAAACAAAAGATCTGACACCTCTTTTTAACAGGAAAACTGTAATCTTTTCCGGTATTCATTTACAGGAGAAAACTGTTAAGTCCAAGCCCTCTTAATTCTGCATTGTTACACATAATGAAGCCTGAAATATTTCAGAGAGAATAAGCATTTGACATTTATAGACATATTTTAATATAAAAGACATAGCACCACTCACCATGTACGTTTGTAACAGAAATGTTAAAGATAATTATCAGATGGGTTAAAGAATTCTTGATATTTCTAAATCTCCTACAGAAGTCTGACCTGCCAAGATATGCATGTGGACAAATGCATGACAAAGCCTCAATGACTTTTGGAAGTCATTATTTATTATTAAAAATAATAGTATCTGATATAACCAGTGTATATTCATCAAATATATATGGCACCTGAAGCAACTTCGTGATCTAAAGGTTACATTCCTCTGTTTTCGAGATTTCATTTACCTCAGTCCATTGTAGAAACGTTTGTCTAACACCTAAAAAGTGAGCCAGTGGAAAATGTAGAAATATGCTAAAATGTATTTTCATGTATTTCCCCCCAAACTTCAAGGTGACTGCAACTTGGTTTGGAATTGACAATTCACTCTTTGAACATAGCAAATAAGACTGGTTATGTCTTAGTAGATTACACGATTATATAAATGGATGATATTATACCTCATATTATTATTCTACATTTACATAACTATACAAAATACACATTGTATTGCATATTAAAATTAAAAAGAACCTTTCCACCAATGACTCTACTTTTACTGTCTTTTCCCCTTCAGGAAGCTCTTACAGAGAAATCTGTCCTTTACAGAAAAATTGTAGTGGCTAGTTCCAATAACTTGGACAGCTAAATAAATATTTACAATATCAGAATCTACAGTAAAAACTCATTTGCATGGACCTAGGTGGCCTCATATGGATTATCAATTTTTGCAATTAGTGTGTAAATAAACAAACAGGATTAAAAAAGTCAAGGATACTGCATCACAGAGGGTACTTTGTTCCTTTATTTTCACAAGCGCAGTTTTGCTTAAATTGTAGAGACTAATACTACCAATCTATTTATAGTTTAAGTATTATAGCATGTTTGATGAAAAGAACATACTTTAAAAATACATCTGCAAGGATGTAACAAGGAGATAAGCTCAAAAGGAAATTTGATACCTGTCTTTTCAAATGAGTTTGAATTTTTTTCTTCCATTTCATTGCAAAATTTCATTATGTGTTTTAATTTCAATAAAACACAACATTTTCTTCCAGTTATCAGTTGCTGAGGCAATTTTTTTTTTTTTTAATTTCACACTTCCACATGCTTTTTCCTTACTTTACTCTTTTTCTGGTGTTGTCAAGGGTATCGACTTAGTTGTGTAATATCTGGCAAAGCAGATTCTCCATGCTTTGGCTTACTCACCTACAAAAACTGTGTAACATGCTGATTGTGCAGATTAGCAGGATGTTTAATCAATCGTCATAGAAGCACACAGCTTCCAAATCCCAGTAGCACATATGTAGGAAGTACCAACACATTTGATTCCGATGTTTGCAGCATCAACAGAGTTGTAAAGAAGGAGTGAAGTTCCACTTTTTAAATGTTGAAATTATTAATGAACCATGCTTTTTGCATTTCAGAGACAGAACATTTCTTCAGGTCAGAGCTGCCATTTTGCTAATGCAGCTCTGTGTATACTGGAAATGTATTAAGGTATAAATGTAGCTCTATAGAAGCGCTCCTGAGACTGAAAGATTGCCAAGAGTTTTTACAGTATGTTCCATTATATTTTTCTCTAGTGTATAAAAAAACGCTAATGCTTAAGAACAGGACTTGATATAAGTCTTTAAATCCTGTTCTGAACTATGTTTCCTACAACCATTATTGTTATCAGATTGCAAATATAACAGCCGCTTAAAAAACTGCTAAAGATTATTTGTCACCATTATTTCACAGAAGTTCCCAAAACGTATCAAATGCCAGAAAAACTTTCTAGCAAGATGTCCCCATCTTCAACTTCCCCCCATACACACATCCATCCATGTGATGGGGAAAAGTGTTCAGAGATGTTCCTAGTTCATCAGCTCTGAACCTCAAGGGACAACCAAGCAGACTATACTCTTGCAGCTGGAGGTCACAACTGGAAAGTTTGTAACACTGTATTTCTTCATAGACTTGATAGCAGTTGTAGTGCAGATGCTTAGTAAGTAAAACAACATTTTTCTCCCCATTAATGTTGTTTCTACCTGCTAAAATGCATCTCTTTAAATAGATTTGTTGGTTAGTAATATTTTAAATGAATGTGTTCTGTTGATCATTAAAGAACAGATTGGAAACTGAAGTAGTTGTGCCTAATTGAGTAACTATTACTACCCCAGTAATGGGATGTGTGAAGCATTTTATAGGCTTTCTTTGCAGATTGTTAATTTAAATGGATGGCACAGCAATAAACCAGTTCGAGTTAATCAGCTGAACAAAACTGTAGAAAGACAATGTAAGGATCATTTTAATGCTAACCCAGAAAACTACAGCTGTTGTAAAATATAATAATTAATAATTAATAGAGTTGATGAGAAACTAATTTCTGAAAAATGGAACATCACTCTAAAGCTACTCATGGGTAAAAGTCCCTGAATTTCTTTAGCATAACAGCCCGAAAAGGTCTCATATTCTAATGCGAAAGACTGAAGTATGGCAAAGGAAGCTGCTATTTTTCAGCCTCCGTAACTGCAATGAAAGCAACTGAAAAAGCAATGTACAAGGCAGCAGCCCCAAAGGGTTAAACTTTGAATTGTAAAAACACAAGAAACGTGCTTTATGTACTTTCAAAATTAACAGGAAATTTTATTTCCATCTACCCAAAGCTTCCATTTCTCACAGACCCTTAAAAAAAAAAGTGCTTTCAAATTATCAGTACTGAATAGTATTTTTTGTA
Source organism: Acanthiza pusilla (assembly GCA_036630365.1). Classification (NCBI taxonomy): domain Eukaryota; kingdom Metazoa; phylum Chordata; class Aves; order Passeriformes; family Acanthizidae; genus Acanthiza; species Acanthiza pusilla. Next base: position 35,056,878 of record JAXCHO010000034.1, read on the forward strand.
CATGCTTTTTCAAACTTGAACAGAATTTTGGAGCTTTGGTATTCTTTCTCTTTTTTTCTATTTTTCCAGCAGTTAGGAATAAATAGTATATATCTTTAAGGACAAGAACCCTGGCCCTACTGTAATTATTAAAATATGCTCATCTGCAATGTGACGCCAGTTCTATCAAGGTTTTAAAAATTCTGGATGTCCTACTTCTGTTTGGAACTGGAAGGGCAGTAGAGGGAAGACTCTTGTCTCAGTATTACCATCTTAATAAACAGATCATCACTTAAACATTCACAGTGTTGGATGCTCATTGTGATCCATTTTTCAGGAACATTTACCTATGCATCCATCAGAAACTATAACTCCAAGAACTATTTGAGATGTTCCCAAACAGCATCTCTGTATCACAGTGTATGAGTAACAAATGCGAAAACACGTATTTTTAACAGACAAACGTTAAGGGCTGCAAAATTCTTCTCAAGGTTTATTCACCTTGTGACCACCACGGAAATGTCTTGTCTGTAACAATTGTTCAAGAAGTCAACAGAAAAATATTGATAGAAATTTAGTCCCAAATTCTTGCCTCACATTTATTCAGTTTTAAACTGGAAATCTCTTTAAAGTTGGTGTATTGTAATCTGATTACTCAAACCTGTAGAGTACAAAGGATTACAATCTGTAAACATGGTTTCTAGGGTAACATATGAGGATCTCAAGGGGAACACATCATTACACAAATACCCTGAAATCAGTATGACCAAACAGCAGTAATTGTCAGCTGAATCTCAGTAAAGTTAAATCATGGTCTTGATTTTAGGCTAAATAAAATCATTATATTCTGAACAGCTTTTACCCTGATTCCACAGACATGTGTTGGAGTTCCTATGCAGAGCCACTCTCCTCAAATCATGAAGAAACCTTGGACTGATAGCTAACGATGCCACAGAATGAAACCTACAATACCAGGGAAAATTTAAACAAAACAGGCCATAACTCATATATCAGCAGGTTTGATGCTTCACAGATCTATACCAGAGAAAAAGAAAAATCTTTAATGAAATTATGGACACAACAAATATCACATCTCTTCAGAACATATAGGTAATATCTTAATAGCAGGGATTGTTCTATTACATGGTTTATAAAATTCTGCTTAGAGTAGAGAGAAAGCAAGACAGTTGGCTTATATTTTTGCATAAAATTGCAAAGTGGAAGAAGCAGCACCTATGTTAAGGTACAGACATGAAAGATACTTATATACAGCTTTTTAAAAGATGACTAATCACAGACATTTGCAGAAGTATCCAGCGACCCACTTAATCCACCAGAATGAGGACTGCAAGACTTAAAATCCCTTGTCCTGAGCCTTCTCAAGGTCAGTGAAATGTTTAAAAAAACCTTGAAGGTGAGAAGAAAGAGAAAAGCAAGTAAGCCAAATGTTGCACTTCTCTGTCTTGTCAACCTCCTTTGAACCAGCAGGCAGAACAGCCATAAACCAGCACAAACTCAGAATGCCATGGAGATGCAGATGTCTGTGAAATGTGTTCTTCTTAAACATCGGTCTGGGCAAACGCATCAGGAGGGCTTCTCATCTCACCAGCCTTTTGCCAGTCTGACACTGAAAAGTTGTCACTTCCATGAAAATGCCAGCCCTTCCTCACAAATGTATCCAAAGTCCCAGGGAGCCCAGAGAGACCCATAATCTTTACAAGCATATTATTGGTATCACAGAATTGGACCATGTTTGTTATTTTTTAAAAATTTGATACACTTTGCTGACATACTGGAAATGTATGAAAGTATTTGTCCTCTTTCCCAGCTGGAAACTACTTCTTATTGGGACCTTTTTTTATTATCAGCAAAAAAGGCAAATACTGGGTGAATCATTACTAAACACAGTAAGCACAACTTATTTTATGTGTCCTGTGACAGTTATCTTTTTTTTCAGGGATTATCCAAATTTCTTCATTAAAGACTCCTTAAGTTTTTAGAACTATTGTCTGCAACCTCTTAAAAAAAAAAAAAAAAAAAAAAAAAAAAAAAAAAAAAAAAAAAAAAAAAGGTGGTTTTACTCCTATCATGGAGAGAGAAAAAAAAAAGAGTCTGTTGTCCCATCCTTTTCTGGCAAAGAGAACTTAGGAAAACTTGGCTCTTCCAGCTGTACAAGCGCTCCAAAACAACATACCTTTCCATTTAAAATGTCGACATTCTTGCAGAATACTCTGCAACTGCATCAAAAATCATCCTGTGTTTAGATACGAAATAAAAATCTCTCATTTCCCTGCTCACATTGTGGCATGTGATCAATCTGAGTACTTGCATTCATGAGGGTACAGGCACCTTTGCAATAAAGTTTGCAGAGCAAAAGCTCCCACTCCATAAGAAGCAATCTCTAACAGCCAACAGCCGAACAGCCAGAGAGGATTCATAATGAATCTTGCCTAACACTAGATCATACAGGTGACTCCAAATAAAAGGAAACCTTAATTTATACATTTAAAACTACTTTTATCCTGTGTTGATGTCCCTTTTCTGCTATTTCACAAGCTGCAGAGTGAAAACAAGAATCTGATGTTTTGAACCCTTGGGTCTCATTCAAGTCTGTACAGAAATGTAGCTATTTTTGATGTTGAAACATTTTCTGGCATAAATGCTTGCTCACAGCTAACTTCCAAATGCCGCCAGAATTTCTCCCCCTCTCCCCCATGCAGTATTTGACAACACAAAGTGCTGCTCATCCAGACATGAAAACCATATATGGATGCAGCCTTCAAACAAGTGCTGAGCACTCCAAATCTTCTTTCAGATCCAGCTGCTATATACATCTGTCTGTAAGTACCAGCTAAAGCTTATTTATGCTTTGTCAGCAAGCAGACTTTCTGTTCCAGACTTCCTCAATACCCATATTATTAGCCCACTGAATGCTGAATTATCAGAGGATAAGCAGGATGCAAAGCTGCTCTGGTTGCTTACTGAAGGGGAGAGGTGGAGAAATAGCACAAAATCAAAACATTGAAGAACTGCACACGTAGGTGGCCACTCCTCTGAAAAACATCAAAACCAAAGGAGAGAGGACAACAGGAAGGAACAATCTGTTGAAGGAACAGATTCCTTCAACAGGAATCTTCCTTTCAGCTCCCCTAAAGGGAGCGTGGTTTACCTCTTCATAACATCAGTCATTTCCAAAAGGCAAATACAATTCTCATCAAAGGTCAAACACCACAACCATACACACATCAAAAAAAGAAAAACAAAACCAAAAATAAACAAACAAATAAAAAACTCGCAAAAATAATTTAGACAAGATTGCCCATCTTTCTGTCATCGAGACATATTTCAGAAATTTAGAACCATTTTGGACTTCCGCAGAGAGTGCTCATTGCCTCTTCTTCCTTGCCATCTCAGGTCAGTATGGCTGCTGTGCTTCCTTTACCACAAGAATGCGCTCCTTGCTGCCTCAGAATATCCCTGCCACCCTATCTCTCACCTCCGGTGAGAAACTGGCTTCTCTGTTGAGTAATCAGTGCCCTGCAACACTTAGGAGTCACTGTGATCTCTAAACCACTCACTTTTGAGAACTTAGATTGGCAGAGTAGCAGAAGAGAAACGGTGCCTCAGAGCAAGGGAAAGGAAGATAGGGGGAGCTATAAAAAAGGTCTTCTTTCAAGTCCCTAGGACTATCTATTCAGCAATCAGCATTTAAACATATAGAAGACAAAGAATTTGCCAACACATCAAGAACCGATAGCATAGTTCAAGCTACTTATCTTTCCTGACAGCATAACTGGCATAAGAGAAAGAGAGAAGCAGCAGATGTGATACACTCATTTTTTTAAAACTTGATACTTTCCTTCACTACTCTCTTGTAAGAGGACTAGCAAAGGCAGTGGAGATTAACTTACAATAGACTGAGCACTTACTTGATAGGAAATGTGCATACCAGGAAAAAAAAGTTATGTTGAGAATACATTTCAATTGGAATAGAATATGAATTTGTCTTTTGTTGAACTCTTTTCAGCACAATAATCTAAAATTTGAATGTCAGAGAATACCAAATTACCAGTTTGCGGATGTCATTGAACTGAAGGCGTCACACCAGAGACAGAAGTGGTATCAAAATAATCCTAATACATTGGGAAGACATTTCATAGGCAAATGCAAAGAACGGTGGCCTGAAGAAGGGAAGTGCACAATAGGATATAAATAACTGAATAGCTAGAGCACAGAAGACCATAAATTGACAGACCCAACTAGGTAATGTTGCTGTTGTGAAAGGAGCATTCTTTTAGCATATACTGGTAGCACTGTCATATATATGACCAAAGTGATAAAGATCATTCTACTCTGTGTTCAGTCAACTTGGCTGGAATACAGCAGCCACTTCCCAGAATCGTACTTCAAGAAAGCAGAGAAATAAGATAAATGCTCAGGAGAAGAATGCTGGTAGGTTTAAGAAACAAGGCCTGTGGAGACAGGTGAAAGAAATTATTGTTCAGCCTTGGAAAAAAGGTACTGAGGAGAATCTCTAAAATTATTTTAAGATTTGTAGAAAACAACCTTATCAATACTCTCTCATATTCAGTGAGAGGGAAAGAAAAAGTAATCAGCTTCAGTGATATCATGGAATCATACAACAGCTTAAGTTGGAAGTGACCTCAAAGAGATCTTGTTCCAATCCTCCTGTCATAGGCAGGGATGTTACCCACTAGACAGGTTGCTCTAAGCCCCATCCAGCCTGGTCTTTAATGCTTCCAGGGATGGGGCATCCACCACCTCTCTGGGTAACCTGTTCCAGTGCATCACCACTCTTTGAGTAAAGAATTTCTTTGTAATATCTAATTTAAATCTCTGCTATTTTAGTTTAATACAGTGCTCCCTTTGCCCATGTAAAACATTGCTCTGCTGGTAGCAGAAGAGACTTAGGTTAGCTTTCAGGCAAAATTTTAAGAACTGTTCCACACTGGAGAGGCTGCAGAATCTCAGTCATCAAAGCTTTTGCATAGAATCTTCCATGGGTATCTGTAAAAGATGAGTTAGATGTATCCATCTATGAATGGAAAGACACTACCTGGCCTTTCTGAAGTCCAAAGGCCAGGCTCCATGGTGCTCAACTTAGGGCTCAAGAAGGTCCAAAGTGAGCAACAGGGAGCAGCAAAGGCTGGTTTCTCCATAAAGGACGGGGAGCCAGAGAGCAAGGCAGACAGCAAGGGCACAGAGCTGCAATACCCAAAAAGGAACAGCAAAGCAGGTCTAGTGGCAACAAGATTTCAAACCAATGGACAGGTCTGCAATACTTAGGCAGGTCCACAGCCAAAACAGGGAGTTAACTGCACAAATAAGCGTCTGGCTCAATGGGATATGTGGCCATAGCTGCAATAAAAGTCAGGTAGCAGCAAAGAGAACAGGTCTGAGTTTACAAACAGCACTCAAGCAAAACAGAAACTCCTGCAAGACTTCTCACAGCTCTTTCTTAGTCTTCCTTGGCAGCACCTGGATGCAAGGCCACACTTCTGCACTGACTCTAAACCCAGGCTGCCAAACCCACAGAGTGGAATAGATGCACTTGGAGAGACCTGACAAATACATAGAGTGACATGGAAACCTGTGCAGCACTCATTTACCTTTCTTCATTAGGTACCTCCTAACATTTTTGTGGTTTTAATAAATATTATCCACAAATTCGTACTCTGGCATAAATTAACATTTCTAGTTGCTGCTTCAGGAGTGCTAGTACAGTTCCAGGGTGAAACAACTGAATCAGCATAGTAATATAAAATCCAGACATATGCATGGATAATACTAATATACTAAAAGTACTGTCTTCTTGGAATAAATATATATAGGTAGAAAATAAATATACATAGAGGTGGAAAATTATTGCAGATGAATATAAATGCTCTGATTTATTACAGTAATTGCAATGCTTTTAAATGTTAACATTTAGTAAGCTAAATTTTGTTAAACAAGTCAATTGCAAAAGCATTCTGTAACTGTAGCATCATTATTAAAATCAAGAGAGGTTTGCAAGTATTTTTATTCATAGAATAAATTAAATTACTTGAGAGTATGCCATGTGTTAAGTAAAAATCATCATGTAAAGGTAACTAAAATTGTATTACTAATTAGTAGTAATGCACCAAATACTTCCCTTTAGAAAAACTTCAGTATTTCAAAGCTACACCACTGCAGGAGCAGCACACCTGGATTCCATCCAGGGATCAACTACATCCCTTTATAATAGATATTTCACCTGACCTTCTAATCTAAAGCTTGTGCTTGCTACTTTACAGTCAGCTTTTCTTCAAGCCAACTTGTCAAACACATGGGTCACGTTTTCCAAATGCCAGCAATAATCTGAAGTACGATCACCCAGAACGCCTTATCTTCAGGAAAGCAATAGGTGGGGTCATTCTCTTCTGTTAAAAAAACAGAAATAAGTGTTCAACATGACAAGCCTCAGATCTGTGAGACTCAGCTGGCCATGCAAAGCTTCACTTATCAGAACCCACAGCTCCCGTCAGCTTGGATTCCTCTCTCCTTCTGAACTAAAAACCTATCTGCTAGCTTGAAAGTGCCACACAGGGCCCTGGGTTCCACACAAAACCAGTCTAAAAAAAAGGAGTTGTTCCCTAGGCCTGCCATGCTTCTACAGCACAATACCTTGTTCAAGTCTCAGTGAGAGTCAGAGATGGCTGAAAACAGACTGGTGAGAAAGCAAAATGGCAACTCCAGTACCAACTACTGGTTTAACTATAAGCAAGTTCCAATGCTGCTTAAATCAGTGCCCAAAGATCCAGAAGAGGATTTTAGTTTTAAGATGGCATCATCTTTAAATCGTTATAGTAAACGTGAGAAGTTCTCCACTGTGTTTAATTCAAGTGTTGCAAATTTAATGTGTTATCTGTTGGATAAGACTGATTTTCAGAGCTAATCTAGCTAGGTGATGGAGATGATGCTGTTTTTGCATTTGCATCCTATCTGTCCAACATTAATCTTTACATAAACTGGCACATACTTGAGGAATTGTGCTGCCTGTGGTAACTACTATCAAATCATTCAATGCATACAATATAAGCAAGTTTTAATATTGTATCATAGAGTGTATAATTTGATGGATTAACTCAGTTTAATTGATGCTGAAAGTGATGGAATATTCCAAATTATACTGAGTTGGAATGTTGTAAGAATGTTTCAAAAATTAACCCTACAGTTTGCTGATAAAATAGACAGACTACAAGGTATTGCACTAATCAATCACATTAAGATTCCTCCAGCTCCCGGTTTACCAGTGTCCACAGTAGGTTTTGATACTTTGGCATATTTCTACAAAAAGGCCTTTGCAAGAACAGTGAGTGACTGAAAAAAAGGCTCAGGGTTGTGAGATCACAGTTAGTCAGGCAACAATATCTGGAGACAAAACTGTGAGCTGACCAAACCATAGAATCACAGAATAAGCTGAGTTGGAAGGGATTCACAAGGATCACCAAGTCTAACTCCTGTATGGGACCATCCCCAAGAAAGGACAAATGAAGAATTTTTCCTTTGGATATGAAACAGGGTAGCATTTGATATATTAATTACTCTCATGCTTTTCTCAATCTAAGGCTTTCTAAGTCCTTTCTTCTGCCCTCCTCAAAAGAGGTATTGTAGTTTTTCATGTTGAAGTTATTCCTTCTAGATCCTGGACTCCAGTTCTTCTCCTCTTATTTTCATAAAAACTTACTGAAGTGTCTCCTCTGGTTCTTTTTGTTTAAAAAAGACATGCAAGATACTTTTATTTCATGAAAGTTACAAGCAGGTAAGAAGTTAACAATTAATAGTATGTTTTTCATACTAGTAGTGCCAATTATATGCTGTTTAAGCTTATCATCTAATTGCATGGTAGTGCTGGCTTCAGAGATGGCATGACATTAAGTCAGACTTGTGCTGCATTTCCCAGCAGTGGAATATTCAATTATTTGTTCTGACTCATGTAATTCCCTGTATTCCAAGCTTGTTAATGTCATTACAGGGCTGAAATAAAGTGATTACTCTAAATGAGTATTTATCCGATAGGCAATGCAATTCCTGCCTCCTCCGGCTGACAACAGATGATTGCAAGTGTTCCCTTCTACTCCCTCACCTGCACTTCCCCCTCCTTCCCCTGTCAAGGAGGAAACCATAACATTGTGGTGCTCTGTGAAATACTGTCAGATGGCGTAAAATATATATAATAAAATAAAAAGAAGCGCAACCTTCCCCAGCAGAGTTAAAGCTAATGACCACTGCTTCCACTCCCAGTCAGTGATGACAGGTTGAACTAACTGATAATGGCATGCCTGCTGTTGAGCTGGCCACTTATGTTATTTCTCTTGACATGGTTCTGGGGAAGGCCTAATTTTTTTGACATTTGACCATGCAAATTTGAGTCCTGATACATTATTCTGCATTTACATCCTCCCAGTGTTGCTGTTTAAAATGTGCTACAAGCTCCTTGAGCTCAGCTAATAAAGGCCACAGAATGAAAGAAAGTTAAATATGAATGTAAGAGGAGACCTAAATGAAGGGCTAGCTTGTACATCTCAGAGATGACCTTCTGGAAATGAGCAAGTGGAAAATCCTTTTTAAAGCAAATGGTAAGAAGTGTAACACCGATTTTTTTTCTTCAAAAATTTTTTTAAAGATTCTAAAATATTCACAAAAAGCAAAACATTAAGTTTTACATAGACATTTCTTCAGTCAGCAATTCAGCTGAGTGTATTTTAAGCCTAGGTTCCATTAATGACTCTTAGTAATACACCTTTCCCAAAGAGCCAGAAATTCATAGTGCTTCATTAAATATAAGGAAAAAATACGGCCTGCTCTCTCTCTTTCTTTTCACTTGCTCTTAAATTTTTCACATTGTTGAAGTCCAAATGTATTACCTGTGAGCAAACCCAACTTTTTTCCATCTCTTATAATTAATTTGTATAAATTTACTGCTTATGAACAGCAGTAGCTTGACAGCTCTGAAAAAACATCTCCTTTAGCTACAGAGAGGATGTAGATTGGGCCTGTGGCTCCCCTGCCAAGGCTTTTACATCAAACCTGAATGCATCATATGCAGGGAGAGGTCAGCATGCATGGGCCATTTATACTTCTGCAAGTCAGGGAATTGTGGTAAAACTTTCAATCCCAGGTTCTTCTCTGTTATCTTCTCTCTCTCTCTCTCTTATTGACTGTTTACTACAACAAACCCCTCCATGCATAAGCCAATATAGAAATTTTTCTGTCTTGAATGTTCTGCCTCACTCTCACATAAAAACTCCAATAATGAGATGGCTGCAAGAAGATTATTCCACATCCACATTCCAGTGTCTGCATGCAGTTAGCCCAAGAAATTTATCAGACTTCCCCTAGTTCATCACTCTGGAAAATAATGGATTTTATAAAAAGCACAATCAGGATTTCTAAAAACAAACAAAACAGAAATCTACCATAAGCAAGAAAATTTTTACCACTGTGCAATCTGGACCTCCAAATCAGACGTCTGCTCTAAAGCTACTTTCTGTAGCTTGTTTTTAACTATACCCTCCTTACTTTTCTTGCAAGTACATCTGATTTCACATTTGCCAATGACTAAATACTCTGCAACATGAAATGTAAGACACAGTCTGTGTGATGGCAGTATGTTTCAGCTAGAAAACCTGAAGATGTTAATATTGCACTCTATCTTGTTGCAATTACATTATACTACATCATATCATTACTAGTTTGGGAAATTATGAGGAAAGCAGACACCTAAGGGCTGGGTTTATTTTCTTTTTCTTCCTTATGTCTGCTGGTATCAAGACTTAGTTTTCAAATTCTTATTTGAAATACATATTAAATGGGTACCTTAAATCTAGCTCAGACTGCCCAACAGTTGAAAAAGATCTTAACATCAGTCACTATGAAGGCACTTCCTCCACTTTTCAAATAAGTGTTTCTTTTACAAGACAAACACCAGCAACAACTTGATTAGTCATCCTGTATCCACACTGAGGTCGAGCAACATGGTTTTTTCCTTACCTGCTCTAAATGGATGGTCCCTCCAGAAGACTCAGTCAATTTGCAGATGTACCTGATTGCTAATCCTTAGTATCTCTCCTTCTCACCTGGTCCACAAGGAATAGCTCCATGTTAAGGAAGCCATTTAACCACTCTTTTCCCAAGATGATTTTAGAGCCACTTACCATCCTCTTCTCCTGCCTCTGTGGCTTACATGGAAAACAGGGAAATGCCTTCCCATGCCATGTGGAAAAGAAGACTAGCAGGCAAGTGTCCAAACCTACACCAAAAAAGAGGAATATAGCAGTCCAAACAACTGTCTGCATATGCTCATTTTTACCAGAGAATCCCTGCTTCTCCTGTGGTACTTGGTGTGTTTAAAACATTCCCAAGCTACCTGGAATAACCCAGTTTCTTCTCTCATTCATCTTTAAGAAAACATAATTAAAAGTAAGAGGTAGATTTGTAGCACCATACCGACCAGAATTTGCACATCATTTAACAGAAGCAAAGCAAACTAGGAACAAACTGGACTATGGATTCATTGTGCTAGACAGTGATGTAAGTGAAAATCAAGGGAGGATGCTAATGAATAGCCAATAAACGAACCCAGAAATCAATCAGATTTATACCAGAAAGACACCACCTGAGAAAATATCAGTATCTGTAGCTGGTCAGAAAGTAGCAGTAACACCACCCAACACCTTAAAAAATTCTATACATTCTTCTGTTTGTACATCTGCATAAAACATGTTATCATCCTGGTAAAGCATGAATCATCTTGAAAATCCCCCACCTCAAGTGCTGTTTCATCCCAGAGCAGCTGAGGCTGCAGGAGAAGCCATAAGAAAAAGCTGGCTATGCAATATCTTCTCACCAGTTATCACACTTAAGCTACAGAGGTTACAATCTAAGGCACATACTCCAAACGAAATAGCATTTCCCTCTGCAACTCTTTAATTCCATGAGGACTGATACCTGAGATACAATTTGAACATCCAGGTCAGACACCCATGTGACAGCTTTAAAAATGACAGTGTGGGCATGTGAAGTCCCAAATTTGCTTGTAATTTCCACTTGAAAACTCAACAGACACATGCAACATTTGCTGTGCTAAAGGGAAATAACATTTTAGCACTGTATTTCCCAGGAGGGAAAAATCATGAACATCCCAGAATTCATCACCAGTATGGTTTTGTAATCCAGTAACACAATAGCCATGAATCCAGTAATACAGAAAAAAAAAGATCTGAAGCAAACAAACACCAATTTTTCAAAGAACTGTGGTGCAGACAGTTTTTAAACACTGCAGAGCATGTTTGTCTGGGGGAAAAGAGTTTCAAAGGCACAGTGGCATGAGTGGAAACTAGAAGGAAAAAAAAGGACACAGGCCAAAACTATAAACACCTTCAAGATCATGTTTCCTCTCCTTTTACTATTGGAAAAAAATTCCACTGAGTGTAAATGCTGCTCAGTAGTTATTTACTTAGAAAGGTTGATGTCCAGTAATGTAAGCTCAAACTGTCTCCATTTCACTTCCAACATTTCTCACCTAAGCACGTTCCAGGGAAATGAACAACTAAAATAAATGATAAGATACGACAACAGAATGTGATCATATTAACCCCTTAGAAGAGAGTAAAAACATGAGAGTTGCTATTTTTTTTCAAATACATAAAGTCTCTTCTGAAGGTCAGATTATTACACCCCTCCTATATCAACAAAAGAAGGGTTAGAACTTGAAAATACCTTACAGCTCCAATCTAATTTTTATAACATGTAACAGCACTGCATAAATTGCACGGGCTGTCAAAGACTAAAATTAGCCTATTTCTACAGCAAATAACTTTAAATATTAGCATCTTCCTATTCATATCTCAACAAATAACCCAAAATTTGTAGCCATATTGAATAACAGCTACATACTACACAATTAATCAACTTTTTTCAAGTGAAAGTGACTTGAAAAAGAACAATACAAATATTTAAGTATTAGATGCATGAACATATATCCTGCCCTCTGCAGAATGAAATTATACCACCCGGGATGCTCTCTTTCAAGAAAGGATACATTAATAAAATATATGCAATAGATTTAGAAACATTCAACTGTTATCTAAGTACTCACATAACTCAAAGCACATGTTTAACTCTTTCCTAAGTTAGGACCATGTCTTATGGAATATCCATTCAGATGTTTCCATTGATTCCATTAATTGAAAAGTATTTAGCCAGCAGCTGCGTATTTAAAAGCACATCCTGAATTACTGACCGGTTATGAAAACATCAATAAATCTCTCAAACTGGAACTTCTAATGGTCAGTAGAATTTAAGGGCTATTACAAGGATTTAAAATAAACTCACAAAACTCACAGATAAGTGAGCAGTAAAGCTTGGTCAGGTTATCAATAATAAAATCAGAATAAAAAGTACAGTTCATGCCTAAAAAGAGAAAACTGGTCTATGCAGAGCAAGCAGGTAGATCCCTTCCAAAGACCATTACTTCTTAAAATCCCATCTCTTTACAAGATTAATACAGGATTAATATCAGTGCAGCTGTATTTTTGTCACTTTAGCTAACCACAAATATTCTGCTTCTACATGACATTACCTTAATGCTAGCTAAGTATAACTTGCCATGCTCTGGGGTTATTTGCTACTGCAATTTTAGCTTGCGCTCATACTTTGTCCCAAGCAATAAATTAAAAAAACCTACGTGACTAAAATAACTTTTTCCAGAGCCATTTTGATCTTGCCTGTCCCTACTTGCAATTTCTGCTATCTTTGCAGTTTCTGTGATTAATATATATATAACCTCGATTAAGCAATAGAGTTAGGCCACAGGCTTTCTGCTCTATTAGGCCTTGTGCTCTATCAGACTACAGTCTTTATGCTCAGGTTACAGAGTGATGTGGATTTTCCATTTTGCAGAGGATATATAAAATAGTCATTAATTAATTTGGAGAGAAGAAGGAGCAGCAACGTACAATACCAAACTTGTAACTCTAAGGCATAAAAAAATGTTTAGAACCCAGCAGAGAGCAAATTAATAGTCAGAAGTTGGGCAGCAAAGACCAGATAACTGACCTGAAATAGTGAGAATACATTCCCAACAGAGAGGCTACAGAGACACAAAGTGGAAAGGATATGGAAATACAGAAAAACAACACAACTCTCAGAGATTCCTGTTCAAAATACACTCACTGGTTGTTGCTTTTAAAAGTAAAAATCTACATCAAAAGTAAGAGAAAGAACAAGGGCTGCAAGTGCCGTGAAACACAGCTCTGCACTGCAAAGGGAAATACGCTCCTGAATTATCCATCAAAAATTCTGCCCAGTTCTCCCTGACCTTGTCCTGGGAAGCCTAGGAAATGTTGGCCCTGGCAAGTCACACTGCTTGCTACTTGAATCGATTCATTTACTGCTGCTCATTTACTCTCACTACCAGCCATAAACACAAACAGGAAGCAGTGTGTATTGAAATCAACATAAAAGGAGATGGGGAGGCAAACTGGAGTGGGAAGTGGGAAAGAGGAAAGGTTAAACAGTGAAGCACATGCCCTGGATAATTACAGGCAACTCAACAGTAGCTGCAATAAAGCATTACCAACACTTTAGACAATCCTGAGGTAGCTTTGCTGTAAAAGGACATCCTGATACAGAGGCCCTAACTAACTCCTAGCAAACCTAAAAAACCCAGGTGCTGTTTCTGTGTAGGACTTGAACAATGCGACTCCCTGGGAGATGAAGCATGAGAGACAGCAATGTAATGCAGAATGTGCCAGAGAGAGAGAATATTTCAGTGTTGTCAAGAAGCAACTGGGGAAAACACAATCTGACCTCAGTACAATGTGTCATCAACGGCTATGTCTACCTTTCTTGAAGAGTGGCTCTCAGTCACTCTTCCTGGGTGATGATCTGCTAACCTCCTGTGTAGATACCACATGCCTGATCTACCCCAGATACAATGCCTTGCTCACCTTGGAGCAGTTTCCACTGGTCCCCCAGCAAACAAGGGACACTACTCCCAGACTACAGAGCAGAGGCAGTAGCTTGAACTACTTGCCAAATGCCCAGAACTCAGTCTGAGTTAAATGACTACTGCATGCGTGGCAACCTGGATTTACTACTCAGGTGCAAAGGAGACATTCTGGGCACAGGGTGTAAGCTCAGTGAATCCTAAGTGTGTCAGATTCGCTGCACACACAGAACCTGCATGCTGGGCAAGACTGGCATGTGCTGCTTGTCAGCCATTGTATATGCCCAGCCCTGTGTACCTGCGTGCTAAGCTGCTGGGCAACTGAAGTCCATTTGCAGGGTCTCCATCTGAACATACAACTGAACTGAGGGTAGCAGTAGGACAGCCCTTTGGAGACAGCGCAAACCTACCTGTGGATCCCACCACGTTCCTGATCCAACAGCCCTGCAGCCAAAATGATTATGGAGCTGAAGACACTAGCAGATGTCATTGCAGGAAACAAAGTGACTTCCCTAAAAAGAAAAATAGGGATGGAGTATTTGTGAAAGGAAATGTCAAATTTCTACTCTCTTTATCTCAGTTTCATGGAACTGCGTGAACACACAGTGAATAGATCTCCTTAGTTTTGCCAAGGATATCAAATCTGTGGAAATGTTATGTCACTCTTGACCTAGCAGTCGAAAATGACAAGGCAACAAGCACAACAGAGATAATTTAGTCATAAATGAGCTGGCCCAAATGAGTTGGTCCACCTATAGGAACCAGTGGTATGCAGAGACCGTCCTGAGAAAGGTGTACTTTCATTAATCCACTATAGCCTTCTGCATAGACCAATTGCCTCTTTATGGAGCTAATTAGAGCAGAGCACATTTATCCAGACATTCTCCTTATCTTGCCAGCTGCTCCACTGAGATGCAGAACACACTTGTGTCCTCTCAGTCAGCCACAAGACAATCGCATGGATGTTTGCTATGAAAAATTCATTGTTAATACCCACTCCGTAGCTGGCAAGCTATTATTTGTTACCAGTCTCATGGAGTGACTTCAAAAGATGATGAAAATGTCCTTGCAAAACAGAGAATCCGGCTGCACATTTAAATGTGACAAACACAAAGGTGGATGTATTAACCAGACCTTTTCATGGAGACAAAAGCAGAACAAGCATCAGGGAAATGAAGCTGGCATCCAGTCTAACCAGCTGATAGCAGTGATGCTAGATGAGTCAGTTCAGATAGTTTACCAGGGCATTCACATGAATCAGGAAAAAAAATACTTAGTGAACACAAAATTCTTTCCAATGTGTAACAGCCTCTTTCCTACGTGTAACAGCCTCTTAACAAGTGCATCTGCAGTGTGAAAGTGCACCATTCTGTTGGGGGGAAAAATTATTAACTCCTCCTTCATGAAGCAGCTGCTAAAATCTTCTCAGAACTGGCCTTCATATTTGGTTATACTTCTGGAAAATTATTCTATTTATATACGGTGGAAGAGGTATAACTCACTTTGTTTCGTCCTTCTGTTAACATCAGTATTGGTTTGTGCTGTTTCAGAAGTCAGAGCCTAACCATTTCATGGCTTTGCTATAGTGGTCTGTTGTGGTTTAGGACTGGTATTCTCCAATTTAGTACTCCCACCAAAACCAGCGCTGCTGTCCCTCCCCTGTGGTGCACTTGAGAGGGGAACTGGAGGCACAAAAGGCAGAGAATAATGTGTGAAGAACCATTTACTAGAAACAATGAGAAAATAAAGTTAACACTAACAGCAACAATATTAAGAACAAAAGTGTACAAAATAGTGATTCATACGGCAAAATGCTCACTGTGGAGCCTGTAACCCAATTCCAGCCATGACACCTCGACAGTGAGAGCCCTTCCTTCCAGAAGGAGAGTCCCTTCCCATTGCACCCCACAATGAGGTACAGAATAACCTCTGGATCCTAGCCATGTCCCATGTCCTGGCTACTGCAAAATTAACCCTGTCCTGGCTGGAACCAAGACATGGTCATATCAGAGAAAACTGGCTTTTCTATAAAATTAAACTGTAAAGCACAGCAGCATTCTAGGATATTAAACCTTACATTTAAATATTGGGTCTGCACCTTTTAAAGTCTTTGGATGGCACATAAATTTTGAAAGCATCTTTTTTTTTTTTTAATTCTCTCCTTGCAATGCTATTTTTATAGTTTTGTCAGGATTAGGCTGAATCAAACTTAAGCCTTTTTTTTTTTTTATCGTTTTTTCCCCAAAAGGAGCTGGAATCTGTTCTGTAGCCTTATTTGCTACATCTGGAGCTACTATCACGCTTTTGATCAGACCAAGCTTTACAGACAGAAAAGTTCTACTTTAAAATTCCTCACGTGTTTGGAGATGTCAATAAAGTTCTTTTAAAGTGTCAGAAGCGATTGCTCTGTTTGTAGTTTTGCTAATACCAATTACAATGGTATTGTCTCCAGTCAGAAGAAGGTATAAAGAAACAACTGAATGAGGCCTTCTCATTCCCCTATCCACTCAGACACTAAACTCCACACAAACATCTAGGCACAGAAAGAGATGCACACATGCACACACATGCCACTCTGCCTCTTTAGAAGGAATATATTAAAGTATTGGCCCTGTGGAATAATGAAGGAAGTATGTAAATACAGCACTCTATTCTTTCAAGAAGAGCTTTAAAAACGCACGTACTCCACTCCCCCTAAATTATGGTAGAAGATGGGTCATAATAGCTAATGTAGTAGGCAAGAAGGGAGAATGGAGCACAATTCCCTAAACTCGATAAAATAAGCAATTACTCTTGTTATCTGAATGGCTCTGTCAGCGGAGAAGTTGTCTGTGTCATAACAGAATCTAACAAAGGCTGTTGCCTTTAAGCATCAAAGGCTTTGGCCTTATTATCTTTCTAAGATGTGCATGTATAATAAGTTTTCCCAACAAATGGCAAGGAAGCATCTCTGGAAAAATATAAAATGGTGATAAACTATGTCCAAATGATTAATTCACAGAAATTCTCCATCACACTGCAGCTACATGTGCCCGTCTCTTCTGTTATGCCCTTGGAGATTTTCATACTAAACGTATGTGCATATTTTTCATGGCCACTGATATTTGAATTGCAGCCTGCTCCCATGCAGAACATAAAACACTTCAAACTGCATAATGCTGACTAAATTATAAGTTCTCCAGTGGCCTGAGGTAGCAAGGGCCATAATAATGAGTGTGCTTAAGTGGTTTGTGTAGATTTTTTCCCCTTTAATTTTAATGCCCTGACTTGCTGCTGCCTTTTCTAAAGCTAAGGATTGTCTCATACAATCATAACAACAGGGAAATAGAAACTGCATTATGCTTTGAAAAAATGTGGGATGCAAAGCAGAAGCTCCTCTCATCAAGCGCAGTGATAGCCAATTCAGCCCTGTTGGTCACATGGAATAGAAAATGCTTTGGTGACTTTGTCCATACTTGTAATTGTATTTGGGCTGTTCCATGTATAAAGTCACATTTACTGGATATAAAGCTACAACCCTTCCAATCACATTCCTATTGCATATGTAAAAAACCAAAAACAACCCAACCCCCCCCAAAACAAAACAAAACCCCAGAACACCACACAAACTGAAATCTCATTTGATTAAAAGATAATGAAACTAGGAAAATGAAGCCTGCAAAAGTACGGAGAATTTTACTTATGGCATTACAATAGGTCAAAGTGGACATCTGTATGAGTTGTAGCGTTGTAAGACTTAGTGATTATGCAATGTTTTCAATGTTCTGGTATTGGTTATTTTTCTTGGGTTTACTCAAAAGACAAATGGATGAAAATGCTTATACTGCAGCAATGCTCACTTCCACGGTAATTGGAAAAATATACACATTCTGCACTAATATCCACGGATGTTTACAGTCAGGCAGATAAAAAGAGCCTGGGCACATGTTAACTGTTTCTATCAACTTCCTCCACCTCTAAACAGAGACCATTTGTGGCCAGCACAAGCGAGGAGCAAGGAGCTATCGACTTCACAAATCAATGCAAAGGAAGGCGGGCTCCTTGCAAAATCCTTTTCGTGTGCCCCGCTTTAGTTCCACAATGTTTTGGAAAGTTCATTTCTACATTCCTTGCTCTACAGGACTGAGGCAGATGCTTAAACTCACTTCCCATGGGATTCAGACTGATCCCCATCTGCACCTAACCACTTCATCTAAGCCTAAGGTCTGAGGCCTTCCTTGCAGATGACTGCAAACTTATGCATCTCAAGTTCTCCTATATCAAAATGGATATACAAGTCTTCCTCTGGCAATAGTCCTTGGACCTCTTCCCCACTGTGAAAACACAGAGTAAAATACTTTGGCAATCAGTATCGAGACTTAAAGGGAAGGAGTGAACATGATGGACTTCTGCCATACATGCAGATTGCTCCAGAATCCTGGTGTGGAGCTCCTGGGTCAGTAAGCAGTCAGGGTGGCTCTGTTGGCGTAGCAGAAAAAGATCAGCAGTGGCTCTGCCAACTCACTACAACAGATAAGAACTCCTGAAGCAACACCAAGACCTCCCAGGAAGTATTGTTTCTTCTCTCTGGCCTCTCTTACACATCTTGCATATTCTCTTTCCATAACAGAGAAATGAATACATCTTTCATGTGGCTCTTTAATCCCCCATCATTCTGGATACTGTTCAGCCATTTTACTCAATCAAAGTGAGTCTAAAGTGAGAAATGAAACTATTTGTTAGTTGTCAGAAAGTACAACCCTACTTGTTGCAGTGTCATGGCCTTCTGCAGCTCTTTTTCTCACTTTAATTTTCTGCTTTATGATTCAGACATTGGGTTGCACATATAGATTAGATTTACTGATTTATTCATTTGGTCTGTCTTCATCCCCAAAATAAAAGCATGGTTAATTCACTGAGTCATAGCTTGGCTGAGGCTGGAAGGAACCTCTGGAGGTCATCTGGTCCAATCGTCCTGCTCAAGCAGGGCCACCTAAAACTAGCTGCCCACGACCATGTTAAGATGACTGTTGAGTATCTGCAAGGATGGAGACTCCACAACCACCTGGCTCTGTCTTCTTTGCACTTTCCTTTCAAATATTTTTATGTGCTGACGAAACCTCCTTAGTGGTCTTTCATTGAACTCTCTTCAGTTTTCATCCCTGCTCCCCTTCTGTTAAGCCAACCTAGACTTCATGGGAGCCAGCATCAAAAGCCTTACAAAAGTTGTGGTAGACAATATCCACTACCTCATCTACCAAGGCAGTAATTTCACTATAAAAGGTTATCAAGGTTGTCAAGCATGACTCCCTGGGGTGATGACTTACTTGCCCTTCATATGCCTGGATATTGTTCCCAGGATTAGAGCTGCTTCATCACATCCACAGGTTACAAAGATGACTGTAACTGGCCTGTAGTTCCTGGGGTGATCCCTCTTGCCCGTTCTGGAGACAAAAGTGACACTTGTTTTCCTCCAGTCCTCAGACACTTCTAGTGACCATGTCATTCAAAGATTATCAAGAGCAGCCTCTCAATTATGCCAGTTCCCTCAGTTCTGATTGGTGCATCCCATCAGAGTCCACGGACTTACATATGTCCAGTTTGATTAATTTCTTTTCCAAGTTAATCGTCCTCCAGCAAGGGTAAGATTTCCTTGCTCCAGCCTTTCCCCTTAGTCTCTCGGCCCTCAGATTTCTGAAGGTAGGTCTTTCTAGTAAAGACTGCGGTGAAGATGGCATTCAGTAGCTCAGCCTCTTCCATGTCATGTGTCACCAGGGCTCTTGCCCCATTCATCAGCAGCATGTATTTTCCCTAGACTTCTTTTGCTAATTATGTATTGTGAGAAGTCTTCTTGCTACCTTTAACATCCCCAACTAGATTCAATCCTAGATGAATATCGGCTTTCCTAAAATCATTTCTGCATGTCCAGACAGTGTCTCTCATTTTTATGTTTTAGTTTTGCCAGGATCTGCTTGTTAATTCATGTAATCATGCTGATATTTTTGCCTGACTTCCTGCTTGTTGCAATGGACTGTTCTTGACCTTGGAGGAGGTAATCCTCAAAGAGCTTTCTTGGGTCCCTTTTCCATTCAGGGCCTTATCCCATGGGGGGTCTGCCTGAACAGATTCCTGCAAGGCCAAAGGGTGCTCTCCTGAAGTCCAGAGTCATGATCTTGCTTTTTGCCCTGCTTCCTCTTCTCAGGATTCTGAACTCCACCATCCCATGGCCACTGGACCCAAGGCTGATTTCAACCTTCACATTCTCAACCGGCCCTTCCTCATTTGTAATTATGAGGTCCAGCAGAGCACCTGTCCTCACTCAATCCATCATCATTTGGGTCAGGTAACACTTTCCAGGAACCTCCAGCATTGTGTATGTCCATCTGTGCTGTTCCTCGGGAAGACATCATGTGGTTGACGTTTCCCCTTGAGGACCACAGTCCGCACCACGAGGCTTCTTCTGTATGCAGAAGGCCTTTTCCATTTGTTCTTCCTGCTTATGCCACCTGTAGGTTACACCTACTACAGCATCACCCAGTCCTGAGTAATTGATAATCAAAAGCTCCCAGCAGGCTCACAGTCCTTTCCCTAGGCAGAGCTCTATACACTCCAGCCGTTCATATTAAACAAGGTCCTGAAAGCCCAGTAAACAGGAAGATGTTTGGTGTCCCAGCACTTGACTATGAGCATACATGGCTACCCATAAGTAATGACATACATATTTATTCACGATTGTTGTATAGGACATACCACCAAAAAATAGGCATGGCTTACTCAGCATACCTGGTTTGATTTCAAGGGGCATCTTGCATGTTTTGTATCTCCTGAAATATGTATCTGTGTATTTTGTAAACTTAAGATATCTGAACGACTGAATTTCCAACCTTACCAGGCACAGCTGCTAAATCAGCCACTTGGTTTGGGCAACTTCTTCATTGTATAATCTGCTCAATATATTGCTTTTACTAGCAAAATTAGGTCAGGCACGTGTTTTAACACATGAAAAGTAAACAGATGTGCTGGTTCATCAACCTGAATTCATGTGACAGAGATTCTTATTCTGTTCAGATACATGAAGACCTTTGCTTGCCAAAGAAATAAGAAGGCAGTGAGCTGGCTTCAATCTCTTTCTTTGTCTCATTCTCTGGCATAACTTGTCCAACGTTTTAAAGTGCAAGCACCTACAGCACTCTAGTCTTCCTCAAGCCAAAGGTGCTTCACTCAATCCAAGTGGGCAGCTAACCTTCAAAGAGGCTTTTTAAGGAAAGTTTCAATTTAGATTTGCATCCTTAGTTAGAGAGCAGTGTGCTGAGGACTCATCTGTGGCTTCAGGCAGATTTTAATTTAAAACTAAAAATACTACTGCTACAAGAATAGCCAACTCTACTGATGGTGTGATGCCTAGGCACCCTACACAACACTCTCCCGAGGCAGACATGCCATCTCTTAAAGCTGAATAAAACTTTTTCTTTGTCATACCAAACCCTGCTTATCCCCAGAGGTATTTCAGAGAAGGCTGGAAAATAAAGGAACATTTTAGGAACTCTCATTTACAAAACAGTATGTAAACGAGTCAGGTTTCAGTACCTTTTAATGAGCAGGTGAGCTTTGTTTAGTCCCACCTTCAGAAGTGGAACATTTTTACCACCTTCCTCAGTAAAACAATGCATCACTTATCTCTTGGGCATTCACATGTAAATCTTGTCAAGATTTATTGCCAAGTTTTCAAATGTCATTTTTAGGATGAAAGATTCTTAGATAAGTATTTCACAAACAAACTTTCAAGAGCTGATTGATGTTTGAGCACCTTGCTCTGAGTAAGATATTGTAGTTTGCTCAAATTAGTTTACAAGATTTGTCCTTTCAGCTCATTAAAGACACAAATGCTGGATGCTAATAACTTATGGAAGTAAGGTGCTTTTTATGTATCCCTTTGGAACACACCCTGTGTTCCCTAGCAATCTTAGGATTTAATATGTGATAAAGGTTGAATTTAGAACAGAGAAGGCTTCCACACAGTACTTCAAAAGAGTATTTAAGTCATGCCTTTGGCATTCTACCTAAATTTTGTTTTAAACATGCACATTTTCAATCGCACAGAACTACATAAGTTTTGAGCACCTATCTCCTCCAGGTGAACTAGATATATCCTTTTCTAAATCCAAACCTAATGATTGTAATTATTCTTCAAATAAAAGCTCTTAGAAAACCAGAAGCATATTTTTCAAGCAAAATGCTGCACAAAATGGTAAAACTGAAAGACTTATTTAACAAGGCCCTGTTTGTGTGGCTCAGCCTCCTTGTTAAAGGATTTCCTTTCCCCAAAAGAAACAAATTCAACTTTCCTCCCAAAACCATCCCTAATGAAACACTTACCAAGAGCAGGAAACAAGCTGATAACTTGGTAATGCAGCCACCTGTCAGTTGGGCACTGGTCCAGTGTTACTGATTACACAGAGACTGCAGAAAAAGCTGTAGGCCACAGAAACCAGCCTGTAGTAACTTTCAGGTGTAAATAACATAGGATTAATAGATCCGATGTCCCAGATTGAGTAGTTTGCTTATGGTGCAAAATTTCAAGTACCCCCATCTCAGAACATCATCTCTTTGCAAGCTGAAACAAACTGCAGACACATGTTCCCCTTTCTTAAATTACCCTTGCTTTGATGTCATTCATGGCATGATTTTAAGACTGCATAAATAAAACACATACCTGAATGTTAACCAAACATGGAGCAGAAATATGAGTATGAACTGGTTCCACTCATGACTCTAAGTAAAAGTAAGCATTGTAAGACTTACTTTCCAGTTTCTATCTAACACCCAGTAAAACCCTTGGTCTGGGTCTGTGAGAAATTACCTAGAGCCAAATGGAAGACACAAAAGATGGCTACTTCAATTAACTCCTTGCACATGCCCAAGTAGTTAGGCACCTCATTCTGCTTGGATTCACAGTAATGCCTCCCACATGTCACAATTGCCTAACAGCTCTCCAATTTTTATCTTAAAGCCATTTAGACCACTTCTCTATCCCACATCTTGCCACCAACTAAACAAGTGTATTAGCTATGGCTCCTGTGGTTCAATAGATGCCACTGTCACGATAGAACTTTCATATTAGTATAAATGAGCACTTTCGAGAGTAGTTTGGCCCACCTTAAGGAGCTCTTGCTGAAAGACAGGAAAAGGAATAACCGCTGATTACACAAATGTTCTATTGTCAGAATTATATAGAGTAGCTGCTCTTTACATTGTTTAATTCAGTTTGGAGACTGTACTCTTTTGATGATGAAGACGGGTCACAGAGCTTTAGTGATGAAAATGAGCACCTTCAATCCCCTTAATTTATAAAGTATTTAAATCTTTGTACTTCTGCAAGAACTGTCACTTGCGTTATTTGTCCTTCTCTCTTTAATGGATAGTTGTAGTTCCCCTACGTTGATCTGAAATCTGACACATTCTTTTCTAATTAAGGACATCTAATGGGAAAGTTACACTTTCCCATGATGCCTACTACAATAAATCCTTCTAATTATTAATGTATCTAGGCAAGTGACATCTCATTATTTTGGGTGACTTCACAAAACCATTTGACAAGGAATAATGATGACTCAACGCCAAACCTAAATTCAGAAGAATTTAAGCAGATCAGAGATTTTTCACTACCATAAATATTTTTGATTCAGATGGTTTAAACTAATAGATACTCAGATTGGAGAGTTCAGATCACTTATACTTCTTTCCACTGCAATGGGAATGCCGACTGCAATAGAGAACAATACTGGTGTGTTTTAAAGCATCGTTGAGAATTTGCTGTTCCTGTCACACTCCCCTTCCTTGAGCTTTCAACACCTTATTTCTACAGCAAATACACAGTATAATGACTGGGGCAGAGAACGCACAAAGGCAATTTTAGGTAATACTTAAAACTTGATTTGACATTCACTCACCACATATTTTGTGGGTTCTCTTTTCCTGTACGTAAACAGGGGAGGGCTTGGATCCCTGCGTCTGTTCGGAGAGTTCACCCACCATCCTGTGGAGCTGTCAGAGCATTTATCCTACACCGAGCAATTGTGTTAACGCGGGGGAGCGAGTGCCAGAAAATGCTCCGAGGGCGGCATTAGTTATGCCAGTGCAGGTGGCTTCCTCAGCCACCCTCTCCCAGTAAACTTGGGGGCTCCGCTCAGGCCACAGTAAAAACAAGGCCTCGCAGATGCTTTAGGAGCCTCTCTGACCACCCAAGCCACGCTGTCGCTGCCAGGGCAGCCACAGTGACACGTTCCCAGCCTCCTTCCCGGCCCTTGGGGCACAGCTCAGGGCCGGAGGTCGCACCAACACCCGCCACCCCCTCTATTTCGGAAACCCAGAGCGTTCACGCCGCCCGTGGAGCCGGGGATGAGGCCTTCGCCCCTGCTGGGAAACGCGGGGACGAGGCGAGGCAAAGCACATTAGCCCCACAGCAGCTCGCTGAGGAAAGGGCCACCCCGACAGCCAGCCACCGTGCAGCCACGCCGATGCAGCTCCCGCCCCGCCCGGGCTCGCTGTCCCTCATTCCCGAGGCTCCTGCTGCCGGCCGCGCCGCCAACGCCGAGCCGGCAGCGCCCCCTGGCGGGCGGCCGCCGCCATGGCGCCCCGGCGCTGAGGGGCGGCCCCGGCAATCTCCCCTCATCTGAGATCAATATTATCAGCGCGCCTCGGCTGAGGGAACGCTCGCTTCTGGGATTGTCGATAGCCATGAATAATTCAAGGCGCTGCCGCGGAGGCGGAGGAGCTCGCGATAAGGGTATCCAGAGATCAGGGGAGGCTCCAACTTTTGGAAAGTGGAGTGTTAAACTCGGTCCCTGGCTCCCGGTCCGCCCGTCTCGGCCGGTCCTCGCGTGGCAGTTCGCATCCTGGAATGCTCTGTGCATCCCCCCGGTCCCGGTGGGATGCTGGAGGCTCCAGCGGCTGACCTCAGGTGTTCTGGTGCTCTGGTCCAGCTCCTGCTCAAGGCAGCTGGGAGGTGCGAGCTGTCTGTCCAGGGCTTCATCCCCTCAGGGCTGAAAATCCTGCGAGACTGGGGGGTGCACATCCCTATGGACAACCTGCTGTACTGCTCGGCTGTCTTCCTGAGGAAAATCATCACTGATAAGCAGTCTTGTTTCAAGACTCTGACAATTGACTCCTGTCCTCCCACCCTGAAGCACTGAGAAGAGCCGGACTCCATCTTCTTGACAACCTCCGTATAGGAATCAGAAGGCTGCTGTCTTCACTAACTGCATAGCTGTCAGAGGGTCCCATGTAGCCCTATTTTCCCATGCTGAACAAACTCCATTCCCTCAGCCTCTCCTAACAGGGCAAGATCTGCAGTGTTCAATTATTTTAATGCACTTGCTGGACTTACTCTAGTTTATCCATGGCTTTCCTGGACTGTGGATCCTGACTGGATGCAGTGGGGCCTAACAGATGGTGATCAGAGAGGGATTTTCTCCTCATTCTCTGGCTGCTACAGCACAGGATGCTGTTGGCCTTCTTTGCAGACAGTCTGTGCTCCTGTCTTATGTCCACCAAGGCCCCCAAATCCTTTTCCACAGAGCTGCTCCCCACCACTCTGCTTGTATTGTTGCTCAGGGTTCTTCCTTCCCAGGTGAGGGACTTGACATTTGTCCCTGCTGAATTTTGTAAAGTTTCCTTCAGGATAAACCACTGAGGTACTATTACTACTATTCTCTAGGCTTGACCATCTAACCAATTTTTTGTCTAGTTATCCACTCATCCAAACTGTGGTATCTCACCTTGGATATAAGAATATTGTGAGACAGGGTGTTAAAAGCTTTACAAAAGTCAAGGTGCTGCCCTTGTATCCACAAATTCAGATGTTTTGTCACAGATTGGTCAAGCAGTTGGCAAACTTATGCTGACTCTTGCAGCTTTCACCATGAATCTTGGGAAGGATCATGATCCAAAGCCTGGGGATGGTGGTGTTCCTATCTGGGCACCAACACAATTATGAATGCTTTTGTAGTGGTTTTACCTTCTCATTTCAACACCTAGAAAACATCAAGAATGTCAAAGAGCAGTTTGCCACTGATGCCAATGTTAATTGTTCTTGGAGCTTTCTGTTGACAGTGTTGGTGGCTGCATAACCAGCTAAGCATGAAACATTACTAGCTGTCTTCAGGTGAAAGGAAACTGGGAGAAAAATTATTTACTCAACATCACAGAATGTGTCTGTTGTCAAGCAGGAAGAGAACTCAGGATGTACTTCCTTCTGGTCACATACTCATCCCCAAATTCATCACATGATAACTCACATCAAGAACATACTCTTCCATTCCAACCTGAGACAAATAAATATTTCTTCCATCCAGTGACCTCAGCTTAAGGTTTCATTGCATTATAAATATACATGTCTAACATGTATAACAAAAAAGCAACACAATGGTGAAGTGAATTATCTGGATTGGAACATGCACTTGGCTCTGATAATAAGCACTTACAGGGAACATGAGCTCATTGGGGAATGTTAAAAAACCTAGGATGACAGACTGAAAAAAGCAGGTACATGAACTGAGACAGCAAAGCTGGCAAAAATATTGTTGTTGGAAATGGAAACAAAACATTTATTTTATGTTTTTATGGAAAATTTCTAAATGTGTGTGGTTTTGATTATAAAAATACTACATTTTAACATAAATATAACTATATAGCTCTCATTCATGTTTTAAAACTTTCTGTGGAATTTTTAAATTTAAAACACAAAAAGCATAGGACAGTGTCTTCCTCCTCTTATTCCCTTCCTGAATCATCCTTGTTCCACCTAGGAAATTACTGGTGTGTCCTGGCCAGACATCTTCTTAAAGGTACAAAACAAGGAATCTAGGTTTTCTGCATGTGTGTGTAATAAATGAAAAGGAATCCAGTGTAACACGGGGAGCCAGACATAGAAGGTGAAAACAGCATAGAATGGAATTCCATCCTATTGTCAGCTCTGCCTTCTGTATTTGCTTGTTGTTTGGCATGTTCTGCTTGTGAAATGGCTGTGCAACCCTTCCTACTCTGCATGTTGTCTCCAGGAAAGCAATGAGGGTTTTTCATGCTGTGTTTATGCACAGTTCTCCCAAATTCATTTAAAATATTCACATGTACATAATAACTAACAGAGGAGAAGGCTATTGCTAATTCCTACATAGTAAACAAGCTAAATCAGTTGCTTAGTTTTGTTGATATATCCAACCAAATCGGGGTTTTCTGATGTTGAGTTTTGTTTGTTTAGTTTTCTTTTGTCCTCTTTGTTCCCTCATCTCTTATAAATGATCTGCTCTTTGTCTTGCTTTGATCCAACAGAAAAGAAGGGCATTATGAAACAAGTCCATTAATAACATTTGTATACTTATCAAATAACTACTCATCAGATTAGAGAGTGGCAGGGCCTTCCAAGGTTTTAAACAATGGCGTAATGAATGCCAACAGGGAGGTGAGCACCAACAAAATTAAAAAGGTATCTAAAGCAATGCGACAAATACGTACTACAGCTCCTTGTCTAAGAACGTACCTATGGTTTCCTTGCATGCACACCGTGTTTGCACAGAAATTGCAACCAACACGGTGGGCAGGATACTCCATTTCTACATTATTTTAGCCCAGATTCTTTTGCAGTTCCTGCACTTAAATCCAGAGTGGCTTAGATGTGGTAGAGTTACACCGGTACAAATCAGGCCAGTAATTGGCTCTTTAGTTCAATACTTGTTTACTACAAGGTAAAAAGGGACCTTTTTTTTTCTTTTTTTTTTTTTCTTTAATTACAACTTCTCAGCAAACATTTTGCCACAACTAGGAAGTCATTATTATGTTTAAACAGTGCTATCACAAAACTCAGCACATTTAGGAGCTGTCACATGGCACTGCCTAATCCAAGAACACCATTGTCCCCTAAACTGAGCAATGAATTGACTCCCTTAGTGTTAGAAGTCAGTACCTTTGATCATCAAAGTTTACATTTCAGGACACTTCAGAAGGTACATCTCAGGTAGAGGAAATAAGGAAGAGCTTGGTTGCAAGTAATTATTGCTGTGCAGAAAACAGCACCTGGAGCAATTGGCTTCCCTGGGAGTTGGACCCAGGTCTGCTGGCTGGCTGGCTGGCTGAATCATAGGACTAGTCAGCATGACTTCACAGTCTGTAATCTGGGTAAAACACAGGAAACCACCTGTGGCTACACTAAGGAGAGGCGTTCTATTATTGAAGGATTTGCTATCTGTTTCTGAATCTAATAGCTTGCTTCCTAACTGTGCACTGATTTGAATAAATTTGTTTTATTGTACTTGTCAGTGTGATGAGTGCCAAGAGTGAAGTTATGTCAGGCTAGAAAACATAGGGTATTGCAGTCTTCAGTATGTACTAGGTCCTTTTCCTCAAAATATTCAGAGCCTACCAAAGTCTCAGCATTTTAAAAGACCCTTGCCCACTTCATGATGATGCTGGATTTGCTTGAATGCTGATAATATCAAAAAAGTGTTGGCAAATTTTAGCTACAACCTGTTCACTCTCTTTGTCCAAGGAATTGGAAGGAAAACCCCAAGGTTTATATATCGCTGTGCAGACTGAGAAGCAACACAGCATGGCCAGAGAATGGTAACCATGAATGCTGTTGCTGTGCAATGAAAATGATGGGATGCTTGGAATAGAGATGGACAAACTACTACGAAATGTAAGAGGATGTCTATAAACCACCAAAGGACTAGCAGAAGTGTAGTATGCATAACACCCATGGTATTGCCTGAACGGCACATGAAGATGACAAAATATTCTTACATGGCATTCCAAGAAACATTGTATGATACAGACAAGTACATGGGACCTGATGGGATGGACCCTACAAGTCCTGAGGGAGTTGTCTGGTGTCATTGCAAACCTACTTCAATTATCTTTAAAAGGTTATGGTTTTTGGTCAAGGCTCCTGCACAATGTGAGAGAGCACGTCATCCCTGTCTTCATGAATGGCAAGAAAGAGGATTCAGGGAACTGGCACTTATCAGCCTTACCTTGACTTTGGGGAATGTGATGAAGAAAATAACCCTGAATATAATTTCTAGTTATTTTTAAATGGTGTTTGGCAGTAGTCAGCACAGATTTACAACAGATGAAATCATGTCAAAGCACCTGATAGCTTGCTATGAAGAGCATCTCACTGGATGAGGGGACACCAATGGAGATGGTCCGAGACAACCAGATCTAGGTGGTCTGCTTCAGCAGGGGAGCACTAGACAAGATGTACTCCAAAGGCTCCTTCCAGACTCAGCCATTCTGTGATTCTGTAAAATGCATCCATGGCATTGTTGACTACAGCTTGTGTGTGTGCTTGACACATACACCAACTAAGCAATTAAAATGCATGATAGGAGATATACAATACAATGTTTTAGGAGCATCTATAAACTGGAGCTCTGTTTCGTATTCTGTGGCCCAAGCAGCTGGAAAAGTGGATCTCTGCATACACCATTTAATTGCTACCATGGAGAATGATGCTTTCTGTTTGCTCTAAGTAAAGGTATATGAGCAAAAGATTTTGAACTAAGTCTGTGATAAACAGTAAGTCCTTTGGAGTCCTGAACTGCTGAAAAAAGTGAATCCCAGAGCATTCAATATTAATTCTGACTATTCACAAAAAACAAACTAAAAGAGATGCAGATCCTGGAAAGAAAAGTAGAAATCCCAGCCTAGTAGCTGTGCTTCTGTCTCTAGCTTTTATTCAATTTGTTTTCCTTTTATTCATTCTTCCCATTCTTAGGAAATAATGGTGGCAGAGTGACTTGTTGAAAACATATGGAGAAATCTGCTGAGAACAGTTGAAATCTGGCCTGTTGTTACGAAATCTATTGCATTTTGTTGATGCTGTCTGTGCAGTAATTTTGTTCCACAACTCAGAAAACCAGGAAATCTCTGCACCAGCTAATTGGAGGCCACTGATTCTGTGGGGTAACAAATCACTTACGCTTATTAAAAACAAGAACTCACAGCCACGTATCAAGTATATACATGAACACAGAGTATTTTTAGGTCATTTATTGGGAAGTATCTTGACTTGGCCTGCTTTCCACCACTTATATTAACCGTTTATCACCTTGAAGAACCCTGCTACAGTACATCAATACCACTCTGCTGACAGTCCTGGTATCACACTCTTCTTAACACCAGACTTTGTTGAGACTATTTTGAGTGTTGTGCACACTTACAAATAAAAATTCAGAAGCAAGAGCCAATTTAAATGCTATAGATGCAATGCTGGGAATATGGCAATCACACTTCAAAAGTCTGCTGCTGTTTTTATGATTGCATGTTAACTCCATTCAGTTTTAATGCACACTGGAATGCTGTGAATGACAAGTGGCAAAAAATGCATTAAAACAATTCCTTGCTGTGACACTTTAAGGAGGACATTGCATTAACAGTTTATTTCAATAATACAAACTTCTGAGAGACTGGAAATTAAGTGTTCCAAATGAGCTTTAAATATAGCACAAGAAGTTTCGGTTTTAATGGACAAAGCCTGTTCCCCCTAAATGTACCCTTGTACTGCCAAGAGGGCTTTGAAATAAAATAAAGTGGCAAGTTTGAGGCTATTAGTGTCAGAGTCAGACCAGACAAGCAATTGTAAATTAAGCTGATCTCAGTATTAAAGAAATCTCTTTGCACGAACTCTTATGTTCCCCTTCACTCTGGAAACCAAAGTTATTCCCTTGAGAAGCTACCTGGCTTCTGAGGCATTTGCTGAAGCATGAGAAATACTACAGATGACTGGTTGAATCATTTCCAGACAACAAAGTATCTTTATTTAAAATCTGATCTTCATTAATACTCAAAGTGCAGAAAATTAAATTCAAAGAAACTTATAATAGCTTCTGCTAAAATAACAGTACTCAGCAAATCTTAGGGTTAATAACTACAGATTAGTCAAGTCTACAACTCTAGACTGAATTATAACAAGGACTGTTTTTTGTAGCATTTCCTTCTTTGGTAAAACCCAAAAGGTATCACTTTTCATTATGAGGTAAGCGAAGTTTGCCAACAAAGATTTTCATTTAAACTGAAAAGGAGGACACAGAAAACGAACAGCAAATGGGGAAAAAAAAAAGCTTTCACCCTTGAAAATCTGTGACAAATCAGGACAAGTCAATGAAATGACAGTCTCCCTCTCTGAATGGTCTCTTTGTCCAAGTGGCTGCAACAAACAACCTGATCATAACTCTCATGTAGTGTCATGCCTGGCACCTCTTCTGGGTGCTCTGGATGCCTTAGCACCTAGCAAATGTCAGTAGAGGCCTGCACAATTGAATCAAACTCCTGGTTTAGGCCAGTGAGATACTGGGTTTTGAGGCCCCAGTGATGGTACTGACTGGACCTCCACTGCCTACAGCAGAGCTGCCTGCGCCAGCCCTGACACACAGACACACAATGCAGGACTCCCTCTCAAACTCACATCCTCTCAAAGGCAGAAAAAGCAGCCATGGTAAACAGGTAAACAACCTGTTTGGCTTCTCCACTTACGATGGCAGCTGAATCAGGCAGAACAAATGGACCATTAAGAACCAAGTGCAGCAGAAGATATAAAAAGTTCCCAAACTCTAAATCCATGTCTTTTTGTTCATATTAATAAAGCCATCTCTTCATATAGTGGGACTTGTTGATGAAACAGTCTGAGGAACCCTTTCTGCTTGTTGTGTCAACACTAAGAGCCTGCATGTATATGCCAGTAGGTCTCCTTTGACAATGCAGCATTCCATTTAAATCTCTTTCCTGCTTGTTCTTTGATGCACTTGAGCTAACTTTCCCAAATTTACTGCACTATCTACCGTCAGTCACAATTAGCTTAGGAACTGGTTAATATATCTACCAGCTATAGAAATTAAAGCCTACCTCTTCCCTGTCCTAGACCGATGTCTTTTGGGGCCACAGTCCATGAATCTTGAATTGTTTTCTTCACAGTGAGACAGACTCATCCAGAAGAATGAAACATGCCCCTTACCTTACAGCCCTGAAGTTGCTACTGTCTTCAGGGCAGTAGCATACATGAATTTGAACCGTCTTAGATTGTAGAGAAAATGAGTCTCTCAGCCTTGTGAAGTGTTTTCCGCACTGAACTGTTCCATGTTTCACTGAAAAAGGCCTGAAAAAAAGGCCTGAACACTCACACCTCAATCTATTGCAGGTATGTACTTCTTCCAGTAAGGCTCAAAACCAGCAATGTTACTGTTTCCTACTGTTAATAAGAACCTGCAACTATTTCTCTGCTGCATTTTGAGGTCCTTTAACCAAAACTGCCCACATGTTTCTTCAGGAAAGGACAAGGCCATTAGCTTAATGCTATATGGTTTGCACCCAACACTTCAGTAGATTTCTGCTGCCATATCATCTTCGGTAGCAGCTCTTGAAAACTGAAAGCAGAAATGATATATTTTTATGCTTAAGCTGAAATTAATTCAGAAGCACAATTATGCATAAGGAGTGGTTTTCTTCAGCCTAAGACACATCAGAAACATGTCACGATAAATGCTGATAGTGTTACAAATTTGGTGACGTATGTGCACTAAAAATAGAACGAAAATATTTTTCACATGGCTATATCATTACACCTGAAACGTTATTAACATGATCACCAAGGACCTCAAGGTACTAACAGGCTCTGATTGCCCTAATCAGCTCATAACCACCTTTTTTTCTGCAATACCCTTCTGCAACCTCTTCTCCTCTTCCTCCTGGGGATTTAAGCTGCCAGTGTTCGAAGTCAGCTCTGACAGCACAGCTGCATAACCTGATGCAGCTAGGCCACTCTGCTGTTATTATCCAGCTGAACTATTCGGACACCTGAGGGACAGCAGAACACCAGTGCTTTCACTGGTGCTATTATTTTTATCACTGCACCCAACTTCTATCCCTAATTTTGCAAAACACCAAAACCAGTACAGTGAGAAGCATGGAGAAATGGAAAATTTTTAGTTATGTACTGAGATCACTCAGGTAATTGGAGCTCCAAGATCCTCTTGCCTATTCCTGTGGTACTTGAGTGTTCACAAACATAAATATAGTGTCAGAGGCTGCTGATGACTTGTATTTTAATTCCTGATGATTTGCATTTTAACTGCTCAACAATAAATAATATTTACTAAACAGAAAATTATTTCTGCTTGTAACTACTGTAACTTTTGTTTCAAAATTGCTACAAAATCAAGTGTAAAAATGTATTAAGGATATTCTAGTGTTACTGTTCAAAAAAACCCAGCCCATACCAGATAAATGGTTTTATTCTCAAAAAAAAGTCAGCAATATAAAATATTTTAACATTCTTTCTGTTTAAATATTGGTGACAGATTATGCATTTCCTCAAATAAAGTGCTGTTTTTACAAATAGGTATTTAATTTTTACTTTTACGGCTGTTCTAACCTCATAATATTGAATAGATAAAGTGTATTTTGGTTAATGAAGAATGCAGCATTACTTCTCCTTTATATTTCTTCCCATTAAACCATTACATTTTCAATCTGGACTCCTGTATCTGTAACCAGGCTATTTAGTTTCTGTATTTCCCCACGTAGAAGGTGTCACAACTTGTGATGGTCTTCTTGCCTTCTTCCATGCTTTTGTTGCTCTTGACTGTGCCCATGTAGGTCCCCCACAAGTTCTTCATCTATGGGCAAGAGTGGAATGAAACATCCATCTTCTTGCATGTTCCTTCATTCTTCCTGCTCTTCTGACTTTGTTCTTCTTAAATCCAGACTACTAATACCTGAACAATTCAACACTTAGATTGAACTATAGAAGCTATCTCTTTATTATTTTCTTTGACTTTTTGTGGATTTTGCATTTTAAGCATGTTACTGCAGAAAGTCCTGTGTCAGTGTAGTCTGGATTAAATTTTCAAATTTTCATTTGTACACTTGGTTTTACTCAGTCAGATGCCAAACTTCACCATAAGAAAAGAAAATCATTTGTTCCAGTCGCTACCTTTTAGAAGAAACAGCTTCTTGTGGTTTTAAGGAGGAGCCAGGTGCTGTAAGAGGGAAAAGAAAGAAGTCTGAAAAACTGCAACCAGCAAGACTCACAGCAGTAAAAAAGAGCCCACATTTCCCAATGTAATCGTTAAACCAGAATCTAACAATTTGATCCTGTAATTCATTTTACTCATCTTAAGCAGTCTCCTGTTTGGAAAACGTATAAAATGTCAAACTCATGTGTGAAAAGTTCACCTACTGTCACACAGTGTCGAGAATCCCTTTTTACACCTTTCTAGAAAGTGACTACCTGAAACCTGTGTGATTTTTATTTGCAAGTCTGTATTATATAGATTTTGCTCCTATTTTAACTTCTCACTCTTCAGTCTCTAACTCTCTCCTCTGGATAATCTGCACTTGATATTTTTGACTCTGAATCCACAAGTGAAAAATAAGTACACAAACAACTCTGTATCGGCAGATACATATGTATCAATATACAGAACATACTATAACACACAGAGAAACTGGAAGACCAGAATTTCCACTAACGATAGACTGAATGGCACCATATTCTTTTTTCATCATAGGCATAGCTACACTTCATTTAAACTTTCATTTGGACAATATTCAGTTTATTCTTTTGATATGTCCTGACTTTGTTCATTGCTCCTACCAGATGTTTGGATGTTCTTTTTTCTTCCCACCTATTAGAAGTGTTGTTTAGATGGGACAGAGGAGCTGGGTGTCTGTACTAAGTGACAAGGCTCATCTTTTCCTTTCAAACATTTCAATAAACTTGGCAAAAGAAGGCAAACTAAGTTAACTGGCAGTTAGCTTTACCTCCAACCAACCTTAATGGGTTGGTTTTTTTTCATAATGAGGTTAAGAAATGCCCTAGTAGAAAAAGATTTTGTCCTGAGTATAAACCTTGGATGTTCTCTTGCATTTTTCATGTCATTTTTGAAGAAATGGCAAATTCTGTTGCAAGCCATAGACTTGGGCAAGAGAACTTCTATGGAATGTTTTAATTTCTTATCAGAGGATTTAACATGTAACACTTACTCACACATCTATTATAACTAGCATATAACGAGGAGGAAATTATTTCAGTTGCTTTGCTCCTTTTTTTTTTCCCTCATGGAATCCACATGAACTTTTTTTAGCTTTCCATTTCTGATTTGGCAAGTTTGTGCTGAAATGAAACTCTGTTTTCTTTGGTGTCATTTGTTTCAATTAACCTGCAGACCACTGCCAGATCTGTTCAACCTCTTGATTCCACTCAGTTGATGGGTGCATGAATCTTGACACAGCCCTCCAAAATAAACTAAACAATTAGTCCTGGCAATCAGGCATTCAAAAGTCCAGCTTTCTTTTTTACCAGAATCATGTAAGCAAAAAGGTCACCTCAAACCACAAACAGAAACTTTTCCTGGGGTAATATAATTTGTTAAATCCCATTCTCTCAGAAAGCTGGACTTTATGCTGCCACTTGCAATTTCATTGAAGCTGGAGTCCAGACAAAAGGAGGAACATTTTGCTCCTCAGAGCAGTCATTGTGCCTCATGCCTCCATGGGCTGGGCATCTGCTCTAAACGGCGAAGCAGCAAGGTAATTCTGTGTTTGCTGGACACATTCACTGGGCTGTAAAGAAGTAGTATCTTCCTAATAGTTTCTCTTACCAAGGACAGGGTACATCATCAATTTTCCAAACCACGACAGCCAAACTACCAAAGTGTCAAAACCCACCAAAATGTTCACTCTTGGAATGAATCATTTAATCAGAATTTTCTAAAAGTGACCAATTCATTTCCATTAAAAGAAGAGATGGAGGCAACACTTCCCATGCAAGTACTGTTTGCCTATTCAGAATTCAAGGTGCCTCCAAACCTAATGGCTAACAGCTTCAGTTACCTCTGAATTATTTACACTGCTCTGCAGTGTAAATCTCTGGAACATGGAACATGGAATTCCCACAGCCTAATTCCCCTCCTGGCATGGGCTGAGGAAGAAGTAGACTCAGTACTTCTGACACAATACAAATGTATGTTGAAGCCTGTTGTTTTCTACAATGCAGAATCATCTCACTTCCAGGCCAAGGGACACAGCAACTGATGTACAAAAGAAACTTTCTCCCAGCTGTGAGTTTTACTGCAATTGAAACAGCTCATCTGCTGAAACCTAACAAACACCCAACAACTTTTCCATGAGTTCTTGTAGTATCACAGGGAGCTCAGAAGCAATGATCTCAGCAGGAGGTGCTCAGCCAGAACCTACAAGAAGTCAGCAACTCATTTTGAACTTCCAAAAAGAAGAATCCAGAAGAAATTGTAGCGTGTTCCCTAAACAAGCCTGTTGTGTGAAGTAAGTCATACCATCAATCCTCCACTTCTGAGGGTCTTGCTTTAACTTATTCTGCCTCTCCTTGTTTTCCTTCTATGTATTCACTAGAAGGGTGAACGTAGATAATCTAGAAGGGTGAATGTAGATAATCACAGCAGCTCTCCTTTCCATCCTATAAACACTCACCCGGATGCACTTCTATTTCTGCTGCCTGCTATCTCATACCAGCAACATCTCCTGACCCAGTAGTAGCAGGGTAGGGACTGAGCCTGGGCAGTGTGGACTGGGCATTTTGGGCAGAACTAAAGCTAAGGGGGCACTGGAGCTATGGATGGGGAAGGGTGTAGAAGCTGTAGACATTTGCAGGCTTCATGATGATAATCAGCTGACAGACCTCCCAAAGTTATAAACTACATTTCCAGCAAGTGAGGATTAAGTTTCCTTCCCCCTGCTTTTTCATTTATGATTCATATAGATAAACTTGGGTTGTATTTCACTTCCTTCTTTACATCCCTACAGGCTGCAAACTTCATAAAAGCAGAGATACACTGACAGCCATTCTGGTTTAGGTACTAAATGACTCAAAGTATTGTGGAAATCATAGGGATAATGTAGAAAACAGTGAAACCAACACAGCTGAAAGAGCAGAATGTTTTCATTATCCTGTGAGCTACATCTAGCTTTCTAAAAGGGCAAATCATGATGTGGCTTTCTTGCTAATGGTGTCCAGACAGGCTCCTATGAAGAGCTGTAGAGAAACAAGTTGTTGTATACCATATAAAAAGCATTAAAATTTCACATATTACTTTTCAAACACACCACAGAAGGCAGCCAGTTATAAATGCCATGATGTCAATCAATGATTAGACCGTAACGAGCTAGAGAAGTAAGTTCACATCAGAAAAAACTGATTTTATTCACCATGAAAAAACTTGCGAAGGATTCCATTTCAGAAGCCTTCTTTATGTGGGTGTCCAAGACATCTTAACCCGAAGTACTAGCACAGTACTAGTACAAAAAAGAATATGAAACAAATACACGAAGCAAGTAATAGCAAATTTCTAAGCCAGATGTCCTAGAGAAGCCCAAGGATTAAGCAGTTGAACTGCTGTGTACAGAGCACAGGTTGTTGTTTAAATTGTCACATAACTGAGATATGATAACAGTGATGCAAATTTGTTTAATGGTTCAAGAGGAAGGGAAACAGAGACCAGTGAGATGGATGGTAATACCAACCAGATTAGCAAAAACTGTAACAAAGAATCTGAAATTTTGTGGAAAACAATCAAAAAGGGATTTCAGAAGTCTTCCCTCACCAACCTACTAGAATTCTTTGAAGGTACCAACAGTCTCGTAGATAAAAGAGGTCCATTTGAAGCCTGGATTTTGCATTGGCATTTCACAAGGTCCAAGGTCAGCTCTTAAGATAATAAGAACCCACAGGGTAAAAAGAATTCTTGTGTGGATAAATAATCTGTTAGGGAGGCAGAGGACAGAAGGTTGCAGTAAATAGTGATTTTTTCCACAGTAGAGAGATCTACCACTAGCATTTCATAATGATCTGTATGAGGATATTCAGGATACGGAAAGTATATTCAATATGATTTTGAAAGAGCATATAGAGTGAAAGGACAAACCTTCCTAAGTTGTTCATGTAAATAAAAAGGAAGACAAACAGAAGACCAGCAAAAGGACTTCCTGTGACATCTGTGCCTAAACAATAAGAGCAGACAAAATTCGGTGAAGATAAATATGAAGTAATACGAAGTAAGGCAAATGGAAAAGAAGATGTATGTGTGTGTTTATATAAAATTATAGGCTGTGAGCTCAAACTCAGTAGATCAGCTGGGTTATAAGAGGTAATTCCAATTAATATGAATTCAGTCTTCAATTACAGCCAACACAGAAAAGTACCAGGAACTAGGAAAGAGCAAGAGAATGGAAAGTAGAGAACACAACTGAAAAACAAACATCACTCTGTCACATAAATCCATAATATGCCTGCATTTTGAATATTGTATGCTAGGCTGCCATCTTCCAAGTCTGAAAAGGTAATAGCAGAAAAGGAAAAGGGGTTAGAAAAACTATGGTATAGGGAATGACAAAGCAGCCTATAAGCCTTCCACTTCGGAAAAACCATGAATGAAGAAGAGTATCACAGTGATCTGTAAAATCATCAATGGCATGGAGGCAGTGAAGAGGAAACTCACTGTATCTTCTGATCAGTACGATGAAGCAAAATAAGTCAGGACATGGCAAGTTCACAGCAAATGAAAGCAAGCAGCTCTTCACATCAGTGTCACATGAGACTGGATGAAAAAGTTGAACACAACAGTTTGGATCTTGGATCTGACTCAGTACAGCTGCTCTTATGCTCTAAAATACTACACATTCCTGGAAATTACCTCAAATTCCAGAGACTGCATAAGGGTTCCACTGCTACTTTTTACAATAAAAAGCAGCTTACCTGGTGCAGAAACTTCTTTTATCAACATGTTCTCTTCCTCTTTCTTCTCTGTTAGTGCTTCTCTTTCTGTTTCACAGACAAATCTGTATCATGGAGCTCTCACACACAAAACCCCAAAAGCTAGATTTCTAAAGGCAGCCTTCTTGCAGCATCTTGTCAAAAGGCCAATAGGAGCAACTGTTGCCTTCATTCTTACAAAAGGAAGTTCTCCCCAACTCCATGCCACCATTCCTGTCCTCTGATGTCTTCAAGACACTTAAGGTCAGCAAGTTGCTTGGAGATACGTTACACCTCTATGCTTCTTTGCTTCTTGAGTAATTCCAGTTCTTTGCACCATGTAATCATATCCCAAATAGCTTCTGCTCACCTAGTCGTACCTACAGAAGAGGTTCTTCAGCTCTGGGATGTTATCAAGAGACATCCAGAAGTTCCCACACATGCTGACTATGCTGAGAACAGGAAGCTGCACAATGCATACAGTGACACCTGACAGTGACTTCCAGCCAAGCAGACTACATGGAATACTGGAAGTAGCCCACATTCGTTAACTACCCTAGCAATTCCCAGTTTTCCCCAAAATATCAGGAGGTCAACAGTTAGCACCTGCTTTCACATATCTAGTGAAATGCAGCTGACTGAGATTGGAACAACTGGGACTTTATCATTATTAAGGTTTCCTAAAGCATACAATACCTGAATTATTTAACATAGCCCCTAAACAAATGAAATTATTTTGTGAGTGGATGAAAGCAGCAAAATAAGCAATTGAAGAAGAGGCACTTTTAACATGGTGAAATTTTCAAGGCTATTCAATGGTTTTTGTTGTTTCTACTAAAACATGGATACAGAAGTACACATGTGAATAGGTTATTCCCCATTCCTTAATCTGGAGTAAGAGATGAGTATCTGCCTTTGTTTCAGGTGGCTGGCAGGACAGAGATTTGCAATTTTTATATCTGAGAGTGTAGGAAATATATTCATTAATTACAGGTCAGCAACACCTTCCTGTACATTTTGGTTACAGACAGTACATTTTAAAAGGCAGCTCCTCCAGCTTGGCTAGCAGGTAACACGGTTGGAATGCACATATTCCAAAGAAACCAACTACAGATAATCATATAAAAATACTACCTATGCAAAATAACTAGATGCACACATACATAAATACGTAATTGACACAGCTGCCTAACCATTACACTAAATTGTAAATCTTGAATATATTTATTCTACCTGATTATACTAAAGTGTCTCCTATAAAGAGTATGCAAAAGTTAATTATGTATCATACAGAAACACCTCCCACTGATGCTACATATGTACCTATAGACACCACAGACAGCATACTGTATACTCTGGTTTGCTACACATACATCCATTTTCTGTGTTTAGTAATGCATAACAAAGATCTTATGCTTATTTCAGATAGCACTGAAGGGTGTATAAACATCTTACAGATACTTCCACTTTTAATGTTGAAATCTTTTCTACAGTCTCAGCAAGAGACAGTGACATACATCACTAACCAGGAAAGCAGCAAACTGGCTTGTTTGTAACATTCTGTCCTCCAGCCAGTATTAAATAAAATATCCACACATTTGGACATTAGGAAGACTTTTTTCACAGAAAGAGTGATTAGACATTGGAATGAGCTGTCCAGGGATGTGGCGGAATCGCAATCCCTGGAGCTGTTTAAGAAAAGACTTGACATGACACTCAGCGCCATGATCGAGTTCACATGGTGGTATTTGTTCACAGGTTGGATTCTATGATCTCAGAGGTCTTTTCCAACCTGATTTTGTGATTCTGTGATTCAATCTGTAATTCATTTTTCAATTAATTTCAGGTGCTACTTACATTGGGAATGACCTGGTGGTCGTGTGTTACTAACACTACTCTCAAAGGAAGAGTGGAAGTTGTGTATGGTTTCTTGTAAAATCTGTCTCTCTCGACCCTGTAAAAGAGCAATAAAATAAGGTATTCTTAAATTTATGTTTAAACAATGAATTTATTAAGAGTACCAAACAAATGTGTAAATACGTGCATCTATGTTCAGTATACTATTAGAAATAATAACAAATTCTTACCTCACAGACACATACAGAAAACCTAGTAATCTTTTCCTGAAACTATCAGATAGCAATAGAAACATTATCATTATTTTCTTCATATCTTTATGGCATATCTTAACATGGAACATCATCCACCTCCCCTAATTTTAAGCCTCATCACTTGCTACTGTTGATTTTGACTTAGGGAAATTGCCCTTGTGTTTTGTTTTTCTAAGCCACCACTACCAGAGAGTGAATGGACCTCAAATTTTAAAAAGTGGCTGAGAAGCATCAGCAGGCCTAATCAAAGACATGTTCCAGTACAAAATCCCTCTCACATTCTTAGCAAATTTGTTTATGTCGATCTAAAATTCAAAGGCAATAAAAATGTAAGAAATGAGAGAAGTGCTATTTACCTAATCACAGAGGAATCAAAATGTGTTGTGTTAACAAGAGGACACCTTTCCTCCTATATTCTCTAGCTGGACTACTGCAGCCAGATGATTCTTTTCAGCACTGCTGAAATCATTATTCAGAAACTGCAATGTTGCTCATCTGTACAAGTAGCTTCTTCACTGGACTATGAGTGAGTTATTGAAAGAGAACAGGAGATGCCACAAAGGAAGATTTTTCACTGATCAAATACCTGAAACACTTTATTTGGAAAAAATTAATTTAGCTTTTCTAACTAACATCTGCAACTTAATTTCAAAATGTATGTTGAATTAGTTACACAAACAAACCTTGAAATCATTTACTATGTACAGTACTTCAAAATGTACCTTTCCTGCATTCAGTTCAGAAATAGCTGCCAGAATTTGCTGCCTTGATCCATCAGTTTTAATACCCAGCTCTTTCAGATCACCATCAGTAAGTGTAAGGAAAGCTTCCATATCCACCTACATATTACAACAAGAAGAAATTAAAGAAAAAAATATAAGACAAATTTACCTATGCAAAGATTCATTACTACAGGTTAAAAGTGGTTTGTTGGTTTTTTTAATTGTATAGACTTACTGTAAATACTGTGCAAAAAGAAGTTTTGATGAATTATCCACACCAAATGTACACATTTTAACACTCTGTTGTAAGGTTTTTAATCTGCTGTTAATCATTCAACTGATCATGATAGTCTGTCTAAAATATTAATGGATTTTTAGTTTTTTCCCATGAAGTTCTATTAATACATACACTCTCCACAGAAATTCTTCTGCTACTTGAGTAAGCCTAAGGTTTTTCTTTTTTCTTTTCTTCACCCTTTCCCCCCAAGGATTTTTGGAATTTCCGAATATTGTGCTAACTTTTCCAGTGTCTCCTGAGAAAAACATAGGTTTTGTTCATATATCAGTTTTTATTGTAACAATGTATCCATAAGGCTGTGATAAGAACAAATATCTGAAATTTTTCATATTGATATAACCTTCACACACAAAGCATATTAATTTCTACACAATGCTCCCTTGCCTATCATGCAGGGAAATAATAATAATCCAATATATTGTGATGCAGCTAAATTGTCTGGGCTTGTGCTGAATTTTGAACTCTGTAGCAATGTCAACTTAGTGCATGTCCATTCACTACCCTTTACTTTGACCAAATAAACAGATTCATATTGCTGATTGAAGATATTTGCTTGCATCTGATCCTGCCTTAAACATTGTAATGAATTAATTTTACTTATTTTCAGCAACATTTCCTTTCATGGCATCCTTCAGCAAGTCAATGTCACAGGTCTCATCTACCAGGAGGCCTATGTTCCCCAGTTTAATTCTCCTGTTATGCAGAGTGGATAAGGAAGATAAAGCAGCCATCTCAGTGACTCACACTCTGCTGTTCTCCATCTGCAAATGAAGTTTCAGCTGTGATTCCAGGGATGATACAGTATGTCCTATAAACTGTTTAGCCACATTGGATATAGACATATATAGAAAAAGCAGAGTGTAAAAACAGAGAGAAAAAAAACACCTCTCTATACAAAAGTTGTAGGTTAAGTGTAAAAATCTCTGCTACTTGCAGTATCCTGGAGAATGCCACAAATATCCCTTGGTCCATGTTTCAATGTCCTCTCTGCAACCAGGAATGGCTGGTTGCTCTGAGATTCTGGATCACAAATCTGGTGTAACATGTGTTGTACACTACTTACACTAAAACAGTAAAAAAATGTTTTAGAAAAGACATACCTCCTGCTCCTCAAATATAGGCTGATATTTCTCAAGTGACAATTTTTTAAGGATGCCAGTCAGCTCATCTGTAATAACACAAAAAAATCAACCCCATGTATTAGAAAAGATTTTAATGAGCTCAGCATTATGAACTGAAAATATGTGTTAAAACCTGTATTTCCCATAGTCATGTATGGTAACAAAAACCAACCACATTTACTCTCCATCAGAAACTGAAATATTGGCTTACTCTGTTCTCACCTATTTACATATAATGTAATTCAATCTAGTCTTACCTTGCTAGGATAAACAGTTATATTCCCCTTTCTACCTCATTAAAAGGATCTTACAAAAACAAACCAGTAAGGACAACTTAGGCACTTCAAGGCCAAAAATGCAGCTGCTTGGCCCCAGATGGTTGACTTAGACTGTGCAGGTTAGACAAAAAACTCCTCAAGCAGGCAAGGAACTGAATGGCATATTTCTATGGCATCATCCAGGAAGGCAAAATGTAGAGCAAGCAACCACACACCTGCTCATTCAAAATACCAATACAACACAGCTGCTTCTGAGCCCTCTTCTCCTTACGTGCCCAACATCCAGGCATCTTGAACACAGACAGCTGAAGTCCAGCAAAGGTGAAAACTGAAAAGAATTTAAGTTTTACAAGCTCACCTTCCAAAGCTAAGAGCACTGAATATTGTCTTTCTGCTCAAAGTCTAAGGAAATCAGAAGTTGCAGGACTTGACAGTGACTCTTCTCAGACATTTAAAATGTGATTAGTTAAAAAGCGTAAGTGCACTTTCAGAACAACCTGACATTACCTCTCTCAGCTAACATTTTCTTTTTATTACTGTGTTTCACAAATAACTAATATCTTTTTTTTCCCTTTAAGTACCAAAGTGGTCACTTAAACAAATAGTCAGAGTCAAAATGAAGAACATAAATTATTACATTATAAAATGAAATTACATTTAATATTCTGCATATAAACTCACTTTTTTTTTAAAGACATCAGTAGTCCATTACCAAAGAAACTTTGCTTTAATTTATTTCAATTCTTTATCTTTTGACTGTCCCTTTTCTTTCATCATCACTAGAAATATGAAAGAGAATCTCATACCCTAAGCTTGTCAAAAGACACCAAGTACCTTGAGATAAACACACTTCTCTGTGTACTATTCTGGAAGACTTCTTCTTTACATAGAAGAGTCCACAGAAAACTGAAGAGAAAAATTCTGGTTGAGTCTTATTTTCTGCTAGGGTTTTGTTGTTTTTTTTTTTTACCTCAAGTTACCTAACATGTTTTGCAAAAGTTGACCTGGTCTCAGGCTAAAAGCTTTATTACCCTGACATTAATCCATGGGAAAAG
Source organism: Acanthiza pusilla (assembly GCA_036630365.1). NCBI lineage: Eukaryota > Metazoa > Chordata > Aves > Passeriformes > Acanthizidae > Acanthiza > Acanthiza pusilla. Next base: position 35,101,195 of record JAXCHO010000034.1, read on the forward strand.
GTAACCAGTTTTAAAAATGTATCATGGGAACTTCTCCACATTGTTTGATGAAAAATATAATCTTAGAGAAAGGAAACACAATTCACATTAGAAGATCTTAGATACATTATTATCTTTTTTTTTTTTAGGTTGTTAGTTACGCTTCTCATTCTTCATCGTGCTGGTGTGTGCTTAGACTGTTAGGCCATGATATGGGAAGAAATTTTCAGGGTCTCTGAGCTCAGTCTCACTGTCATAAACAACTATAACAACAAACCCCTTTCACACAGAGAGAGAATGCTTTCAGCTGAAGGCACTTCATGTTTTTTCTTTCTCCACCCCGCTTCCAGTTCCTGTATTATTACACTACGGTTGAACAAAACCTGAAACCTCTCAGTTTTACAGCCCTTGCTTAACATGTTTGTCCTTTGTTTTATCACTCTGATTTGCTCTACACTTACCTTGTCTCCCTACCTCCATCCCTGAAGCAAGCAAAGGTTCCTGGAGCTCTTACTGGTTTTGCCACGTTACTCCTATTTAGTACCTATTTTTATACTATTCAGTGGCAGTAAGGTAAGATTACCTTTCTCCAAGTTTTCAGAGCCTTCTTTTACTCTCACATGGTTTCGTCTTTCATGACTCTCTACATCACTGGTTCTCAGAATAGAGCCAAGCTGTTGATGGTCTACCAAGTGGTTGCCTAAAAAGAAATAAAGAGCACCTCTGAAACCTGCTGCCTACTGTTCCTTCACAGTAACAGTCAATGAAAATAAATTTTCTTACTCATTTAAGCTCACTTGAAAGAAAAGTTAACACTGCAGACCTTCTGTACTTATTCTTCTGATTACTGTTCAGCATATCAGCATTTGTACTGCTGCTGCTGAATCAAATCACAGTAAGAGAAACCCCTGAATTAAAGGGCCACTTAACTACAAAAGCTTACAAACACATCAGACCCAGAGCTACTTGGACTTCTGACAGACAACCATTTCTCTGCTGCATCCTGGCATTAGCATGCAGTCACAAAGCCCAGCTTCACTGGGTGAGATGACAGCAGCTGATGGCTTGGGAATTCGCTTCGTTATCCAACAGTAAGTTCTCTTCCTGTTATGTATTTCTAAATCAACAACTCTTATGTTATCAAAACATCATTATAAAATGGCACTAAATGTGAAAGGATTTGCTCCAGCAGTCACTAGAATATGTTACAGCTAAGCCATGAAAAGAGGACGGAAAGAGAGTCAAGTGTCACCTGCCTTCAGTGTCAAATGGAATTACAGCATTAATGAACAAAGCTGGCATAAATGAAAACAAACCAAAATCAATAGAGACAATTTCAGAAGAAACAAAAATAGTACAAAGTGCTTTTTGCAGAAACCAGATAAGGTACCTCCATTTCTTATTTAAAAGGTTCTGAGTCAAGTTATTTTTTTCCCTTTTTTTGAGATATTTACAGGGGAGAACAAAGTTATTGATATCCTGTTTCCAATGCAGTAAAATTACTTTTTTAAAGTTGCAATTTAGACCTAAAAGCCTAACTTAAAAATTATTAATCTTACTGGAAAAGTAATAACATTATCATTATTTCTTATGACTTTAAGTTAAAAAGATGTTATAATAAGGTTATTTTTGTGATTTAGAAAAATAAATGCACTACAGCTCTTAAAAAGCAACTTTATGTAGCTATGACTTGTTGTGAATAAAAAAAGGATCTCTCTAGTGATGTGCTTCTCTGCATTTACTAAAAAAAAAACAAAAACAAAAAATAAACAAACAAACAAACAAAAAAAAAAGAACGTGGAAAAATTGCATTTTGTACCCTCAGCAAGGGTTGAAAAACAGGACTTAAGCCATGAAGGCAGAAAATGAAGGATGCCATGTAAGAGTGGCCTACCTACATACTCTGTGCTAGCCTTGAGATGATACCAGTCTCTCTGTAAATTGAAAGAATCACAGGTTTTGGGGGAACAAAAGGCAGTGATTGCAGGAACACCAATCTCACTGTAAGAAACACCATAATATATTTTCTAGAAAGAAAAGAGATCTCACTTTCATGCAGATACACAGTAGTGCACTGCTCTTGATGAATGAATCTCCAGTAATTGCAGTAAGCTACTCACCATCCTCTGTAATAGTACCACTGCTGGAGCCATTGCTCTTGGCATGTCTGTGAGAAGAAGAGACAGAAGACTCTGCATTTTGAACCTTAGGAGATGGGGAAGGTGACGGGGAAGGTGTGAGAGTTGGTGATGTGCTTTTAGATGTAGATGAAGTCCCAGATGGAGGTCTTTTGTTCATCTCCAGTTTTTGCTGCAGTTAATGATACAATCATTTCAGTTAAAAAATAATCAAAAATTGTTTACCTATATATGATGCTTCAATATTATTTAAGTTGCATATAATTTCTGCAGAGCATGTAGTCACAACTAGAAGTTTCTGCTTGATCTATACTGAAATAATTGGAGCAATAGTGATTTTATCACAGGTGAAAGTCTGTCTCCTCAAATTCATCAAGAAAAATACATTTATTAAGTTTGTAATTTTGTAGTAAGAAAATTATTTCTTGTAAAGCAATACTGCTCCAAGCACTACAATTATTGTTTTTCTAAAAGGACCATAGTGGCTTAAGTCCAGCTGGCAACTATGCACCAAACAGCCTCTCACTCACCTCCCCACCTCTGGTGAAATGGGCAAGAGAAGCAAAAGTGAAACTTGCAGTTGAGATAAAAACAGTTTATTAACAGAAACAAAGTAAATTACTTTGACTCTGAAAACAGAGATCTTCATTCAAAGATTTGATTAAATAAATAAAGTCTCAGTTAAAGATTTTCAAAGCATATCAGATGCTAATTTAAAGCAGCACTTCATGCTGGATTAACCAGAAACATGTAGCAAGCATAAACTAAGTTTTGGGTGCATTAAACCCCTTGCTGCACTGGAATGGAAGTTTCCAGCCAAGCCTCAAACTCGTTATTACCTAACAGAAGTCAAGTGATTTATGAAGTATTTTACAAGTATTTAACACATTTGGAAGCATGGAAAACAGGAGCATACATGAGTTAAAATAAGGAATAAGAATATATGTGTACACATATCATCAGTCTTTTCCAAAAACAGGCAATGTACCTCATCTCCTAAATTCTTCAATTTACATATACATTTTGATGTCTGGATTGTATGACCCAAAATGAAGATGATTTTTTCCTGAATTCAGAGTTTAACTTTAAATACCTTTTGTCACTCAGGCTACTATAAACTCATAAAAAAGTTGAGCTGGTAACAACGTAAGAAGTGACAATGACAGTAGTTCCTGTCTCTACAATTTTGCTTCTGCACTGTGGCATAAATGGAACTTTTCTAGTTAATGAAAGTGATGCAGATGTAAAAGATAAAACTTAAATTTGAGTGGTACCATTCTTCCATTACTCTGTCCTTTGTCAGAATATAATACTTCCTTAGCCCTGCATTGAATTGACTCGAAGTAATGTAGCATGACACAAATTTAAGAGGTTTCTGAAGAGCATCATAAACTCATCTCAACTCTCTGTCCCGAATTTCCATCTAAATTGTTACTGGCCATTTGTGTTTCAGAATGGTCTTCCCTCCCTAGCACACTGTCTGCATTTATTTAAATTACATCATCCTGTAAAATGTGACTCATTTCTTTCTTTTCCTTTCTTTAAAGCTTGCACAATTTCACCACTCATGGATAAGTTTTGCAAAATAGATGCATATAACATCACTGCATTTTTAGATCAGCTATTTCCAAGTTCAGACAGCACGATTCTAATGGGTGGACACAAGCCATTCCTCAATGGATATAGACATTACATTTCCAGCATTTACACTGCTGATTACAACAACAAAGTAGACTGATAACTTTTGCAGCCAGTGGGGATCCATATTTGACTCTGTTCACCTAACAGAAACTGATGCTCCAAAAATCACCCCAGTTCTGAGATACATCAACATCTATATTGAGATCCACACTATGACATGTTTTGTTACTGGTAGATGAATGAAATTCATCTAGACATCCAAGCAAAGAGTACTGAAAAAAGCTGTTGCCTTTCCAAAGCAGTGGCATAAATGTTGTTTAAAAATCTTTTCAACAGTACAATGAACAGCCTTTCCAGAAGATGATCTACAGCACATTCCACTTCACTATGGTTTTATCCTCTAATGTCTCCCGCTGTGAGCGGGAACAGTAGCGAAACTTCTTAGTGATGGCATTGTTGCAACAAAAGGCCACTGGATCTGTAGCCCAAAGCTCACAGGCACATGTATTATCTCTTGGTAGGCTGGTTAATATAACTGGAGAAAAATGAGATTTTTGGGGGGCACACAAGGAGCTCTTCTCAAATTATTTCCAATCTAAAAGCAAGCTGAGAGGACATGCTGAGAGTTTAATTAAAACATACTGGTCAGACCACCTCCGAAAGAAAAAGCATTTGGCAGCCACTCTGCAGAGAAAACTTTTATGAGGTAAGAGGATGATAAAGGGGTTTTGTCTACAGGAAAAAAGAGAGGGATCATTTATAACTCAGGGAGCAGTTCCATGGGATAGAAAGAGAGGAAAAATTATCATATGCCAAGAATTGGTATGAATCCTTAGACTCTGGTGGTCCTGCTGAGTTAGAAATTTTAGCTCCCCATCTTATCTTTGAAAAGCAACCAGTAGTCCCTCTGGAATCAGAACTGACAGATCAGAGACAAAGTGATTATTCATGGAAACTGCTTCAGCATTGGTAGTTGCACCTCTTCTTTTTCTGATTTTTGTCCTCCAGAAATTTCTGAACAACTTTGCAATTTCATTTATCATTTATATGTACTGATGAAATACAAATATTGTGTCCTGTTGCTGTATAAGACATCACAGAATGAGATCGCAAAATATTAATTTTATACTCTGGCCATTTTAATTTCCTCAGGCAAAATTTCAAGAATCTCATTAAAAGATAAAAAGAAAACCAAACAAAATGAGCTGCTTATTACACAAGCGAAAGTTGGAGAAATCTTGCTCTTGCTCATGTATTCTAACATTTCCTGAATACTGGGCATTAGAACATAAACCCCAAATCATCTGTTTTCTTTCTCTTGCTCTCTGAAATGCAATGTTTGCCTGTGTAAATAAACCCATCTATTTCTCAATAGTGTGTCACATCTTCTGTTGTAATGCTGCTTTCTAATCTTGTCTCTGCAGATCTTGAAGATTTAAAATCTTAAACCTCAAAAATTTTGTACAAACCAATTGTGAACTTCAAAGGACGTGAACAAAAACGTGCAGGTCATGAGGGTAAAGCTACTCCAGGGAATTGAGAGGTAAGTCAGTGCAGGTAATATGGCCTTCGGAGCAAAACCCGACTTTGGTGATGACTTACTGTTTAAAAATAACACCTTGTGGTGCGGACCGGATACATCCATATGGCTGTGGTCAGCATATCCTGGTACAAATTATGTCATGCTCTGCATTCACATTGAGCCTTTGAAGGGAAACCAGCTAGAGAAACTAACTATACCACTGCAGGGGAAAATCCAGGAATAACTAACATAAAACACTGGATCTGGACCATAAAAAGAAATAATCAGAAACTGTAACAGTGCAGATCTACCCTAAGATCAAGCATTACATTTACTGTTTTTTAAAATAGTGTAAAATTAATAATAAACTAAAATTATGTTTTATTATTAGGTTTCATCTTCTGTAGACTTGCACTTAAAAGTAAGGTTTGCAGAGCTGAAAAGTCTCCACTGATGTAACAAGTGTTCATTCATTTTTGGCTGTACAATGTTGTGCACCAGCCACCCATGACTGACATATGACCTATTAAAATTAGACCATTTGGAAGTGCAAAATTTTACATTTCCTGTTACCTTTACGACATGTCCATTGCCAACTATCTGAGCACTCTGCAAATCAGACAGAGTAGATGAAGGAGTTCTCTGGACCGGACTGTGCTGTTGGCTGGGTTTCTGTTCAGGTAAGCCTGCTGCTTTTCTTCTTTGGGCTGCAATCTGAGACAAAACATTATCTGCACTGCCACCTAAAACAAAAAATAAAATAAATCCAATAAAGGAAACCATAATTTTGAAATGTTTGTTAACTCTCAAACATTCACTATCATTTAAAAACTCACTGGATGAAGCAAGAGAGAATTGTAATATTCTGCTCTGTCCAGCAGCTTTCAGAAAAAAGAACAAAAATCAACTACAGAAGAGAGAAGCCAGGGCTGTCTGTACAGACACAGAGCTGACTTTCATACCCTTGGATATAGCTTTCATGAGCCACTTCATCATATTGTTTTCAACAGCTACCAGTATAATGCTTAAACCTTTGGTTTTAATTGAAAACCGATTTTTATTTTAAACAAAAACTAAGCAACATGCGTAAGAGTCAGCTCTGTGACATGCATGGTGCAATGAACCAGCATCCACCTGATCCACCATGGGTGGACTCACTAAAATCTGCATGAGATGGACTGACCACTGAGACTTCTGTAACAGATGCGAGGCTTTTCTTCCCTTATGTAGGTGTTTGAAGTGCAATCCCGTGTCCACTAAATTTACAGAAGCTTTGCTTCTACAGTGATAGGAGTGCTCAGAAAAGGTTTAATATCTTCTACCATTATGACAAACACTAATTTTTTAACTGAACCAGATACAAATTACTTTCTTATTAAAAATTGTACCTGATCTGTTATGCAGTTCTCCTCCATGCCTGTTAATTCCTGCAATATTATTGGATCCACCAGAGGAGTGGGGAGAATGGTTGAAATTGTTGGAATTTGAAGGAGATGCTGGTCTTCTTGCAAATGTTGGTAATTTGACTGGTCTAGTACCTTTGCTAACAGATGTCTGGAAAACGAAAAATAACTTTGTTCTTTCTTGATTGAGAAAAATAAAAATCAAATTTCAACTGCTATTTTATTTATCCCAAGTTCTAAAACTTTCACTGAAGAACAAAAGGGGTATCAGAAAGAATCTTATTTTACATATATACCGAATATATACTTATATAAATATATATACACTGAATATATTTATTCAATGAAAGAAATTACACCATATTAAGCCATTAATGCTTCTTAACCTCTGGCCAACACAAATGAGCATATACGATGCAGTTGAGATATGATATACACAGTATTATGAGCAGTGGGGAAGAAAAAAAATTATCACGTGAAATTTCTTTCCTCCAGAATCCTGGCTTTGTCTCTCCTATCTTACAAAATAGATACCAACATCCATCATATCCCTGTTTCTTACAAACTAACCTGCAAGATGTGATATAAACTTTCTCTCCACCAGTTGCATTTTTATATTCCCTGCAATCTAAACAGCCAGCTGCACCGTTTTATTGAGTTTTATTAACTGAGGCACTACTGATCTAGCTATACACTACCCAAATCCTCCTTCACATCCTCCTTGATTTCTTCTGCTTTTACACCATTGGCCACTGCCAGCCATCCGATAGATCAGCTTTTGCAGCTCAGCTTTTTCACGTTTCTTATCCTGCTGCTCAAATCACTTCTTCCAGCTCTGACTTACTGTTTCTTTCCTTCCTATTCCCTCAGCAAGCCCCTTCCTTCCTCACAGAAGGACTTATGGCTAGTCCTTCCCTACTTTCCCTGCTCCTCACTTTATATACATGCCAATTATTCAATTATGTTATTACAACTATCTCTTTTGGGATCATAAACATTTACCTTCCTGTTATGTCACCTCCCTTCTAATACTCTGGTTTATTCCACCTAAATCACCTCTACTGGTATTAAGCTAATTTTTACTTTAAAAAAGAGAAAAAAATTCCTTCTAAATGTCTTAATTGTCCCATTTCTAGAACTGACATTGAAACACAGTTCTGGACTGGCCTTCTCTACACCTGGCCATTAGAGTCTACAGTTGGAGGAGTAAGCTCTTCTTTTCCTCCTACTACAAAAGAAAAGGATGTGAAGGTTTTATTTCCTGTCTCACGACAAACCACCTATTTTTCTTTTGGTTGGTGTTTTAACTGAAAACAATATAGAATCAGGCAAGTTTCTACTATAAAAAAGCAGAAATAATTGAGATTTTTTCTGGTTTTACAGTATTTGCAGTTTAAGGCTGTATGCCTTCAAGCCTGCTTGGTAACTATTTGCTCCAATTTTATCTATTGCTAATCTTTCAGAACATTATGTCTATATATTGATCTTACTACTGTTTCTTCCCTCCTGCTCAGTTCCTAAAAATTGAGCAATTTTCATTCTTTTTTTTTGTCCCTGGTTTTCTTCCAAATCAGAGCAGTTTCCACCACACTGTTGGTGGTTCTGGTTAACACTTAAAAAAACCCAAAAAAACCAACCAAACAAAGAAAAAAACCCCAATGAAACAAAAAACCAACCAAGCAAAATCAAAATCCCCCAACCCCCCAAAAAACCGAACCAAACCAAAAAATAAACTTATTTCATTTCATACAAAACTTTTCTTCCATTATGTTTCTTCCACACAGATGTGCATTCTTCCTAAGCAACACTGCTTGAAAGGACAAGCCATCGCTGTGACAGTGGGTTAAAAGTAACTTCTAATTAGAAAAAGAGTGGCTCACCAGTAAGCAGGGCCTGGGCATAACACAGCATTTTTGTAAACATTTAGTTTGCTTACTATATCAGAGTTCCCACTGCTGTTAAAATCATGCTTGATTGCTCTTTGTGGCCAGGCAGTTCTCATCTGTTCAGCTTTGCCATCTTTGCTGAGTCGCGTTCGGTCAGAATTCCAAAGCTCAAAGCTCGAGGGTGGTAGGAAAGGTGGTATCACTGCTTTCAGCTTATCACTGGGCAGCCTGGTAAATGGAGCACTACTCCTCAGCTGAGATTGGGAAACAAAGACGGGGGAAGGGAAAGAATCACTTCTTAAGAAAGAGCTCTGGGAGCTAGTGATGCAGTTTCAAAATTTTAAGCTAAGCAAAAGTTGAAAACACATCCATTTTTAAAAAGAACAAAATGGAAATGAGACATAAAAGTACTATTTGAGGAGAAGTACGACACTTAACAGAGAGAAACCAATGAACATTGGGGCACCACTCAGTATTATGCTTATTCATTTGATACAAGGAATATAGTTCATTAAGTGGCAGAAACTGTCCCGTTCTTTACTTGGGTAGATATTGCTCAAGTTCATTTTAACAAGAATGCTAACCATGCACTTCCAAAAGAAATAACAAGGTAGCCCTCTCTGTATTCCCAGACAGCATGCCTGGAAACAGTGAACAACTGTGTGTTCCTGCTGTATGTGTACTGCAGAAAGAGATAAAAAACACCACAACTGATTTTGCTCCCTGGAGTTCTGTCAGTCAGTCATATCAGAAGTTACTCAAACTTCGTACAAAAGAACATAAAGAGAATAACCAGCCAAATTTAATGACATCTCCAGGGAGTAAGCCATAAGGAAATATAAGCTACAGCATAACAAAAGAAGAAATAGAATAACACAAATACACATCCCAAACTAAATATTTTGTGGTTGCTTCCACTAGTAATTTCACATCTCCATAGCGCCAATTCTATCCATGTTTTCGTTACTCCATACTGCTTGTCAGCAACTAAGCAGCTGTTCCCTCTATTTTACTAATTCATTGCTGATCAAAAAAAGGTATAGGTAACTCTTCAAAGAAGTCAGTACAGCTTCCATACCACACTATTTTTAGTACTTTCTAGTCTAAGAACTACTGCTGTATCAAAGGATGTCAGCTCCGCTCTAGAGACTATAAACAAGTCCCTTTTCTAAAGGTGACTTGGACAGGAGGTAAAAGCTGTAAAACTTATGGGAGCCGCATGACCTTCTGAATTAGGCTGAACACAGCAAGAACATTGCAGCATACCATGGTTGTCAATAATTCATCATCCCTTCCGCCTTTCGCAGTGTTTGCACCTGGAAAATACATAAACGATGTTTTATTGTTTACATGCTTCTACTTTTGTTTCCAAGGATAGCTCGTAATTTTTAAACAATCAACAGCTTTACCCTCAGTAAGCACACAGCACAAACATTTCCAGTGACACTGTCATACACCTCAACTAAAGTTAAGCCAAGTCTTACTTTGCATTGCAGACTGTGGGGGATTTTCATGGAGAGCTGTACAATTTCAGTAGATGCACTTTACAAGTTGGGCTTTTTCAATTCCTCTTTCTTCTCAGATTTATTCATTTATTTGTTTAAATAAACTAGTTTTCATTACAAAAATTAGTATATGGGAGATACTAACAATTTTCAGTGACTTGTCCAATATAAAGGTACTTGCAAAAGAACAGTAACATGTTTATATTAACATTGTCCTGCTTAAATAATGCTACACTCAGCATGATCAACAGTGAGTGCAAACATGTCTCTTTCTACATATACAAATACATTATGTGTTTTTTCACTTACATTAAGCCAAAGCAGAACTAAACCAATAAGTCAGAAATAGTATCATCTTGAGTACCCCACAAGAGCTCATTTCCCACAAGATAACTCAGGCTTTACCACTAGCTTTGTTATTCGTGTTCCAAGCTGTAGAAGCATCAAGGTTTCCAGAGGTGTCCATATCACTCTGTGAGGACACTTTCATAGTGGAATTTAATGATGGTTCAGGCTCATCCGGAAAAGGCACAAACTGATTGGAAGGAAATCCGTGGCGCAATGTCTGAGTCAACTTCAGCTTGCGGAATCGATTGGACATCCTGCTCCACCAGGACTAGATTGATAAGAAGACACAAAAATTTAGTTCCAACTAAAAGAAAAACAAAAAAAAAAAAGAGGAAAAGTAATGTATAATTAAGTAATCCTTACAGCAGCAATAATTCTATCAAGGAGTTTTTTTAATAATCTAAAAAACAATGCTAAAGTGGTTTGCAGTTACCAACAGAATCCTTCACCATAATTTGTATGTGTAATACTGCTCTCTTTCCTTATTTTTCACCTAGCAAATATTTTAAATGTTTTTCCACAGTATCTTGAAGACCAAAGTAGATAGAAATATTAGGGATAGAAAAAGTGAATTCTTTGCAGTTACATAGCAAATATTTAATTTTCCCATTAACTTCCAATTTCAGCATCAATTCTTACACTCTCTGGAATCAATGAGTGAATCAACCTATTTTCTGCTTTTTAGAAGTGTGCATATGAGCTTATCTGATCTACGTCTAAGCTTCTCCTCAAGATTTTCAAAATCAGTGGCAAAGTAGAAGAGTTCAGATAATACTCCTGTAAAACTAAAGATCCACAATCCATACAGGGCTGCTAAACAGACAATTTAAACCAGACTGGAAAGACTATAAACTGAAAAAGAGCAAGGTAAGGAAATAGCAGCTGTGAAAACAACACAAACCTTAGGACTATATACCTATAACCTGCATCCACACAGATGTCACATATATGGAAACTGTTACACAAAAGGACTATCTTTGCTCAAAATAAAATTTATTCAAATATTCACAGACTTGCACATTTTTACAGGCAGTGCAAGTTGCTTCAAGTCTTTAGCAAGACATTTCTGTAGACTCTATAAAACCTCTGCCATTTGCACTAAAAATTACGTGGCTTCTAGGTAAATCAGATTATAAGTACCTTCTCATTATTTCTTAGAGAAGTTTCTCCTCCTCTTTCTGGAACACTTTTTAAAAAAAAGTTATGCAAAAGTGACAATGCTTCACCAAGGCAGCTTTAGGTGATGGTAAATCCAGATAACAATCCCTTCTCAGAATACTTATTCTGCTCTCTTCTTGGCATTCAATATTTTTCAACTATTCACTGATATGTCTTTGCAACTGTCGTACAGTAGAAGTAACATAAACTGTGAACTTATCCTCTGCATATTAATCCTTGTAGCAGAAGACCATTAAAAAAATTTTAGAGCTGCACAGAGCATTAGTAATGTATAGAGTTCTTAGACCTTTGTATTTCTTTGGTGCCACAACTAAAAAAGATTTACATTACCTTCAGCAACAAAGATCTGATGAAAAAAAGCAAGAGAGACAAATGGCTCTGAGAAAGCAATAAAACCCACAGTTCCACATTTATTCACCTTCCAAAAGGAAGTTTTAACACAGAGTACAATGGGCTTACAAAAGAGAGTGCTTGCACCTCTTGGTTTTGCTCACTGAAGCTAGCTTGCTTCTTTAAGAAAAATCACTTCTAACTGCCTATCATCTCTGTTACTCCTCCTCACAGTGCTTCTGCTTCCCTAGTATATGCTCACACCACAAACTAACCCAAAATGGAGTACATACAGCCACTGTTACCAGACAAAAAAAACACTGCTCACTGGCAAGAGTAATAATACTGAAGAAGTTCATCTTGTCTTCTGGTGCTTACAGTATGATGGTCTGATCTCTGGAGTTTTTAGTTTGCTGTTTCAGGAGGTTGCAGCCTCTCCATATACCCCTAACACATCACACATATACAGAAGCTGTAATAAAGGGCTCTAAATAGATTGAAGCAGTCAAGTAATAAAAACACATTTCTCGTTAAAAATAGCGTCTATTAAAAGGCTGAAATGTAGCAGCAGTGGGAGAACGCAACAGCATCAAAGAACTAGAAAAATGGTGCTGCCATTTCAGAAATACCCGAGACATTTGTAACAATACTAGGAATTAAAGAGTAAGGGGGAGAACTGGAAATCTCTGTCCTCAAACAACTTTAATCTAAAATAGAAACTGAATGTGGTAATTCACACTGCGCTAATACTGACAATGAGAGTGTAACTTGCTGAAGAAGAATAGGCAGGAAGAAAAAAGAGGAAATAGAATTTTTGCATATGGAAAAGGGACAACTTTGTTTTTGAGGATGTTGGGAGGAAAGGGTTAAAATCAAAGAGGAGGAGAGAAGGGTTTCTGCTCCAACTGATCTTGCAGCTGGGAATGCTAAAAATGTAGGTGTGGAAAACTCCATTTATTATGTCTAGTGTGGTCCATCATCTGCCTGTTTGGAGAAGAAGAATTCCTGTGTAGAGGTAGCACACTCTCACAGACATGCGTGAAGAGTTTTGTTATTGGATGAGCTAAGCCTGCTGGAGGAGCCTGGGTCCCTGTGCGTCTCTGGCACCCAGCCTTGTTGTTGAGGTAACAAAATAAATCTACTCCCTGTATTTTAGCTGTGGCTTGGTGGTTGCCTTGGTTACCTGTGTGTTGATTCACAGAGGCCATGAAATGGAGAGAAACAAAGCAGTTAACAGTTCTTGTGTGACAGAAGTGAAGAATGAGATCATGAATATCCACTACATTATCAGCAGGTAAAGGAACAAGGGCCTGTATTATGCATAAATTAAAAATAAAGAAATAAGTCACAAAATAAAAAGTCTTCTAGTTAATGACAAAAGTGATCAAAGAGGTGAGACTGAAAAGCATTTATTTCTTTCAAACTTCAAAAGTAGCCCACCTGTGATCAGGTATTTTAGTATGAATACCATTAACAGGAGGAAGGCAGGAATGCATGTGCATTTGCTTAAGAGAGTAAGAGTATTTAAAAGAGCTTACACAAATTAAACCCAGACAAGATTGATTAAAATTACCCTAGATTAATTATAGACAACATGACCTCTGAACAAATATTATCTTCTGTAAAGTTAAAGAGTATGGAAGAAGTTACAGAAATCATGCAAAAGGCGAATATACAATCAATCAAAAAGGAAAATCTGAAATTTTACTGATCAAAATGCTTAACATGAAAGGGCTGAACTGAAAAAACGTCATACGCCATCACAGGTTTGTTGAAAATAAATCCTACGAAAACCAGTCAAGTGAGCAGAAGGGAGGAAAAGACATAATGCAGCTTGACTTTAAGCTTTTATTGCTATTTCATGTACCATTCCTCAAACAACTGAGAAAAATATGGTTCAAGTAAAATTAATAAAGGGAAAAGACAACAGCCAAAAAATGAGACAAATTACCAATGATTTGATCTCAAATTGTGGAACATACCTTATGCAGTATGTTTAGGAATGTTCACTAACAACAGCAATAATAAAACATAACACGTTTTCGCAGTCTATGGAAGACATCCATACAGACAGTTTTGTAAGCACCTTCAAAACTCTAAATTTAAACACTGCCAAATCAATGTTATTCAGTAGAGGTCAAGCTGGCATGCAAGAAGAAATCAAGTGTACAAATATAGGAAATTAAGTAAGTAGCAAAGTGGGTGTACTAAAGAAAAAAAATCATTCATAACATAGCAGAGACTAAGTATAGATGCATGCAAAGTGACACTGCTACTGCTGCTGCAAAAAAGGGAATTTCACTGATAACAGCAGAAAACACATCTGTGAAGTAGTTTTTTGTGCGCCACTATGTGATACTGAAACCCTAGTTAGAATCTCATCACTCTTTTTAGAACCTTCACCTTGCCAGATAATGTACAAACTAGAAATAGTAAAGAGTTTAGGAAACAAAACCTACAAACAAGAAAATTTGAATTAATCAATTTTGTTAAGACTAGAAAAAATAAGACTGAATATGATAGCTTTAGAAGTATTTATATAGCTCTTATAAAAATTAAGGTGGCCACTGAACAAGAATCAGTCAACTAAATGGGCAACAACAGAGATATAGGTTAGATCAGGGGAAAAAAATTCTGACCACAAGAAGCAACAAGCAGTGGGATTGGGTGCTGATGGTGACTATGCAATGTCAAAGATGTTCTTGGCATGTTCATTCTGTGTCCTCATGCAAAAGCAAGTGAGCCTCATGAATTCCCTCTCACTTTTACATTTACACAACTGCAGACCCCATATTCAGTCATTTGCACTGATCTAGACAGAAAAATGATGTATTGGCCAAGTAGCCATAAGTGTCTTTTGTTTAAAGTTCCAGCTCACCACAGTAGTTGTCCACATGGAAACACTGCTGCTACAAAACTCAGGAGAGGTCCCTTACTCCAGCCCTCTCCTCACGTGCTGGATCAAAGAGACATGACTGTTATGTCACTGCCCTCCACCCAAAAAATCTGAAAATATCATTTTTACCCTCTTTGAATACTTGTAAGAAGAGTAAGTCATGTAACATACTCATGGTCAGACTGGCTGATTAATAAAACATTAAGCAGTGATGGAAGAAGGGATTATACAGGCTGCCAGGCTATATTTATTATAAAACTATACAGAACACCATTTCTGCTGAAAAAATGCTTGATTGAGACTTGCAAGTACTGTAATATTTTGTAGCTTTGAGACAATATACTTAAACATTCCAGAATATTAAATTTATGCCAATACTCGTGCATATATCTTTATCACTAACAAATCTTTTTTATTTCACTTCACAAACTTTTATGACCCTATTTCAAGCCCCTGTGTCATAACACTCCAAGGGCTGCAATCCAATCAATTGTTGATCAGTATTCCATAAAGCCAAAAGCTAATCTGACAATTTTCCATCTAAGTAAAATAGGTCCATCTAAATTGAGAATGAAGTTGTATCATATTGAATAATAGCACAATCAGATGAAAATAACCACATTTCTTCATAGTTAAAACTGCAAAACAGATTTGATCTGAAGTAGAACTTTAAATGGTCTTTAAAATTCATGTCAAAAATAGCCTGGAAATTAACATATCTGTTTTCAAGATCCTCATAATATTTATACTTAAAAGTCAATATCATGGACTCCAAGAAATTCTGAGGTACACCATAATTGAAGATTATTCGCCTAAATAAACAACAACGGCAACAACAAAACTACTAACACTATTTCCTTCTCTTTTGCAAACAGACAATGTAAGTTGCAGTATCTTATGTTTAAGTGGCATACACTTGTTCTAACTCCATGCTGTTTCCTACTAGACCACCATCAGTTTTGAGTTAAGGATACAGCATGCCAGAAGACATGTAAGCCTGAAGTGCACACTCCTCCACTACTCTTCCTATTAAAATCTTGGCTGTGATCTTTTTAGTTTTCAGTGCCAACAGCCTGTTTCCATTCATGGCTATAAAGGAGTCTACCCTCTATCCAGATTGAAATGAAAGATCATAATGGAAATTGAGTTCCAAACTTATGAACATGGTACATTCCATTTAATCATGAGATCTATTTCTAGGCACTGACATGCTTCAATACAAACTCTTCCCATTGCCTTGCCCTCTGAAAAAAAGGAAGCTGAACATGTGCAACGCTCCATGAAACCAGGACGCACTGTCAACAAGGAACTCAGAAAAACACACAACTCCCCAACAAACCCAGTTACATATTAGATACAAAATACTTCTTAGCAATTACTTTCTCTTCTTATACATTTCAAAAATTACTGAGTTTTTAATCAAGAATGAATATACTTACCTTTAGACCTCCTTTGTCATCTGGCAATATTGGAACATTTAAGGATTGCCTACTTCTGGAACAAGGCAGAGATGACCTGTTGTTCAGTTTATTCTTGTCTTTATCTACTTGCATACATGCCGATGCCAGTAACCTTACAAGCTCTGTGTCTAAAAGGAAGCACATTAAGATAATGTTTGTCTGTTTTGCTTTCCCAAATTACAATCAATACACTGACACTTTCCCTGTAAATCCCGTATCAGCAGTAATTGATGTCTCAAAAATAAAGCAGAGGAACCCCCAAACCTTCTTTCTTTCTTGACCTATTTTCCAATGCGTTCTCCCCACACTGGGAGCTGCAGTCTTATCATCCCCTCTGTATTTATCACTATAAATAAGCATGCTATTCAGCTGGAATCAGTCATGTGTGACCAAATGAACTGCCGCCCCTCACACTTTGCACAAGAACAATACTGTGATGCTCCCTTTTCTCACCTGACATAGAGTAGAGAAAAATTAATATTCTTTCTTCAAGTGTAGGTTGCAGAAAAGGAGCTCAGAATTAAATCCCAAAGAGAAAGAAGATGTTCAGCCTAGACAATGAAGGGACTGAGAAGAAAGGTTAAGAAAAAAGATGGACAAAAAAAAGAAGTAATAAAAAAGGAAGAGGAAGAAAAAAGAACAAGCATGACATGGAGACAGGAAAGGAAAAAAAAAAAGTTAGTAAATTTGCATTTTGTACAGCAGTCAGGTAGGATTTTCAGAAGGGCAGACAGAACGACTGACAGATAAAGAAGCAATAAGACAAACTAGTCTGTCACAGAAGTTAATTCTAAAATAATTCACTATTTATTGTCTAAAATGTTGTACTACTAGTGATCTACTTTTGAGAAGGAAAAGAATATGCTAGTAACAAAGACCACTATAATGAGTAAATTCATAGACTTCATCAGCAATAATAGGTTTTGGCTTCAGATAAATCAATTCAGGTACAAGGAAGGTTAACAGAAACAATTTATGTATGCTAAACAAACTGCAACAAAAACTAAGTGTGCTTCATTTACGTCTCCCCAAAGCATGCTGCCTTTTTCTACAGCATTCCCATACAAACAAACCTGAACCCTGAATGTGATTTATTCTCAACCTTTACAGAACTAGTGAGAAGTTCAGCCAGGAGTTCCTTAGTTTTGTTCTGACTGTGATCTCTTTGTTGGTCTTTATCAAGTGGCTATTTCGAGCTCCAGTTAATAGCTCTGTGCTCATGACAATACAAAATACCAGTGCCCTCACATCAACTGGCTCTGGTGACACAAACAGCATAGTTTTCGAGCATCTTCAAAAGCAAAGGCAAGAGAATGCACAAAATCTGTTATCCCATAAACATATACACTTATTCTAACCAATTAACTCAAACCCCACCATTTTCAGTGTCCTTTCTTGGTCCTGTCCAGCCTGGACATCACAGGACACTTCCTAGCAACTGCAATGCATTTTCAAGATTGAAAAGTATGTACATTTATGTTGTACGTTTCTCCAGAGCATTTTGAAAGAGCATACCTGGATCATTCAGCAGCATTATCAGATCAAAAGCGGTGTATCCATTTTTTGCACGACGGTTGACGTCAGCTCCTTGATTTAACAAATACTTTACAACATTTTTGTTTCTTTAAGGGAAGAAAAAAAGGCATTAATCATGTTAAAGAAAGAGTAAATGAAGAAAGAAGCCCCCAATACTCCATTTTCAACCTTTTATAACATTGCTCCTCAATTAGAGATCAGTTTTACACATTCTACAGTTAACCTAGCGTAAAATTTGTTCCCAAGCTCTTCAAAAGCTCCCACAAGTCCTTTGTCAGTCACTGTTTACTCACTACGAATTACATTAATCAACATGCAGAAAATCAGCCTTAAAAGCCTCATTTGAACAGCCAGTTTCTTAAGCTGATCCTTTGGAAGTGGCTGCAGCATGTTGCTAAACACCTTCCCAATGAAAGCCATTAATGCCTAGGGCAGAAAAGCAGATGGAATGACAAAGATCATTTCTGTAGTCATCATATGCCATCACTAATCCTTCAATGCAACCTCATTCACAGCTTGCATATCAAGAAATTGCATACAGAAAAGCCACACTGACTGAAGATAATTTATAAACTTCAAACAGTACTTCACTTAATTACAGCTATAAATTATATAATTGAGAAGGCACATTATCACTTCCTTGAAGTGTTTAAAATGCAAAAACAATCAGCATTAAATGTCAACCAACACAAACACCCTCCAACAAAAGCTCCTCAAAGCTAGCTGCAAAAAAGATGTTCACCATCCCATTCCAGTTGGCCCCTTGCCCCTCTGATACACCTAAATAAATAAGCAGGACTTGCCTTGGGATTTAAAAACAATACTTTAATTCAGCCTATGAACTGAACAGAAAACAAAGCTAGGGAAAATAGGCAAATATATTTAATACAAAACTCCTGAGTAATGACTGACCTTGTATAAAAACAAATTCTGACATGCATCAGCAACACAGAGAAAAAAAAACATTCTCAAGCACCAAAGGATAACTGCAAATTCTAATAATGAAGCTGAAAAATGGACCTCAACATCTCCACTTCAGAGCATCATTTATCATATAGATGACATTTCCACTCCTGAATTCCACATGCAATCAACCCGAAATGGAGGACTGTTACTCCTCTCTTTTAACAAAAATTCTGCTTATCCTCACCACAGCCCCTCTGCATATTCATACTACTTTTCTCCTCTTCTTTAAAATAATCATCCCTCCATCCTGTTTTTCAGTCTTGCACCTTGAGAGCACATAGAGACACATAGTGCCTCTGGCTCACAGAGACCTTGCCTGCTCCCTCCTTTAAGCCTGAGACCCTCCAGACTAATAGTGCTCCTGAGGAAGTGTTAGCTGAGGCTCTGTGAAGGCCAAGTATTTCCAGATGTTATGAAAATGTGCAGCTCTCCATGCTAAGAGAAAGGTTAGGATGAAAAATATAGAATTACAAGGGTAAGTACTTATTTATGCACATAAGGTGTTCCAGCCACATTGGGGCACTCTGAATGTGGCTTTACACACAAGGGCTCTTGTACATTTCAAGTGTGTTACTAACACTCCTCATACTATGATTGCTCATTATAGTGAAACTCAGCACAGCAACTGTATTTCTGCAGCATTCTTGCTGCTCATCTATTGATCCAGATGTCCATGGAGTCAGTCTTGCTGTTGTTACACCTATGACATCAGACAACACTGAGACAGTTTCATAGATTGCTGTGATGGTGGCATTATCTTGGGTGACTAGGAGTACTTTTTATCCTTCATGGACAGCTCTAAATTTCCATGAAGTCATGCCCTTATTTCCAGGGCTGGGACATCCTCTTTTTCAGCGAGCTGGTGTCCTTTAATTAGCTCTACTTAAGCATGAACAATACCAAAGACTCCTAAAATTCCACTATCTCAAACCTTAAGCATATTAACAAAATTAATAAACAAAGTTTCATACTATAAAGACTGACTGATATATTTAGTGAAGGGAATTTTCATAAGCCAGTCCTCCAGTAAACTGAACAGCCAGTATCTGAACACATGCAGGACTCAGCTTTGTGTGTGCTTCCAGAGATAATAGAAGCGCCTGAGTACCACCAGGGGGACATGCCAGCAGCCCTGCACATCACTTTGTGCTGGCTGCTTCTATTCCAGCTGTGTGCTGGGTGACTGCTAAGTGAAGCAGCTGCACCAGAAAAACTGATCTTTTTGCCCTTCTGTGGAATGTCTGTCACTACTATCAATACAGGTCCCAAGAACTTCTTCAGGAAAGTTTCACAAGGCAATGGCAACTTGACTTCTTATTTTTCCTCTTCATTGCACTTGCATAGTCCAGTGAGATTTGCTGACTAAAAACAAAATCTGGAGCAGAACACCTGCATTTAGTGCATTACCAGGCAGTGAAGTGAACCTTCACCTTGTTGAGGGCCTCATCTACAACGAGGAGAAAAGTTCATCTTCCTAAAATTAATACCCTGTATTCAAAAAGTGTTAAGCATATGATAGATATCACATGTGAAATACCAGCCAGGCCAATTTCTGTGGCTTGACTCCTAAGCATCTATTTAGATGTATGACGAAGCTTTACAGAAAATGACCATTATTTTGGCTGCATTTCCAAAAACTCCATGAAAACTAAAGGCTGAATAGGAGAACATAGGAATGGTTTTAAGACTGGAAAACACGGCACATGGAAGGGTGATTGCCTTGAAGTTTCACAATTTCATGTAGGCTTACATCCCTGGTAGGAGGGGTGACAGTCTCTTTCACAGCACTGAAAAACATCAAAGGATGGAAGCTGAAAGCTACACTAATGCTCCTCCTGGTGACTGCCAGAAACACTATGGTCCCAGTACTTAATGAGCTTGCTTCAGGTCCCCAAATGTTCCACTCATTCTGAAGTCCAAACATCATAGAATCAGCTGAGTTGGAAGGGACCCACCAGGATTACTGAAACCAACGCCGGGCCCAGCACAGCACTGTCCCCAAGAGTCACACCATGTCCCTGAGTGCTTTGTCCCAACACTCCTTGAACTCTGTCAGGTTTGGTGCTGTGAATTCCCTGGGGAGCCTATTCCAGTGCCCAACCACCGCTGAGTGAATAAACTTTTTCTAATATCCAACCTAAACCTCGCCTTGACACTTCCAGCCATTCCCTCAGGTCCTGTCGCTGGTCACCACAGACAAGAGATTAGTGTCTGCCCCTCCTCCTCCCCTCAAGAGGGAGTTGTAGACTGCAATTAGGTCTCTCCTCAGTCTCCTCCACACTGAACAGACCAAGTGACCTCAGCCACTCCTCAAATGGCTTCCCCTCAAGGCCCTCCACCATCTTTGTTGCCCTCCTTTGGACATCCTCTAACAGTTTCATATCTTTCTTATACAATGTTGATCAAAATGAGATTCAGATCTGCTCCAAAAAGCTGAGGGCAGCGCAAAACTCATGAAAAATTGCGGCCACAAGTCTCTAAATTTGTTGCAAAACCTCTCTGCTTCTGGAGTCAGTATCAAAAAGGGTTTTTCCTACTGGGATGTAAGAAAAATTAAACTTCTTTACTGACATAAAAAGAATAGATATCTTACCCATGGTACGTGGCCTGCATTAGAGCTGTCCAGCCATGAACATTATCCTGTTTATCAATATCAGCCTTTTTCTCAACAAGGAGCTGAACAAGGGGCAGCTGTCCAGTTACAGCTGCAATCATTAAAGGAGATGCACCATCGACATTGGTAATATTAACCTGACTTGGATCTTCATCAACAATCTCTTTAACCAGCTGGAAGTTTCCTGCAAAACAGTGATAAAACATAACCTAAATGAGCAACAGAGAACTGCTTAGCCACTGAATTACTACATAGTTTGATTTGCTGACATTGGTCTACATTTAGTGGAACTAAGCCAGAAAAAAATAAAGTACTAGAGCAACTGCAACACTAAAGTGAAGTATCTGTACTGATACTCGGTCTTAATTAGTACATACTCCCAGCCTACATAAAATTGCAGTTAGGGTTATTTTCCTCATTTTCCTTATCTGTACACTTAAGGTGCAACCCCACTATAAGAATTATTTTCTGAAATGAATGACTAAGGAAGGCTGTATGAACTGTAGTGCATCCTGCACGTGAAGACACAAACAAGGAATATTTCTATTAAATTGCCATAAGATGATGCAAGGAAAACTGACGATGCAACATGATTTCTCCTTCAAAGATCCCTGTTCCATTTCCACAGGTTGAAATCACAAAATCAGTAATTCTAGAATCAAAGTAGGTGGGTGCAAAGGCACTCTAAAAGGCGTTGGAGGCCATCCCTTGCCTTAAACAGGTAGAAAAATGCCCTCACACCGACCTGTCAGTTCCTCTTACAAAGATAGTTCCCTGATTCTAAAAACCTTTACTGATAGAATTCTACAACCTCCCACAGAGTCAGTATTTCAGTGCTCAACTTTCTTATATTCAGAATGATTTTTTAAAAATTCTGCCTCCAGTATTTGAACTATACCTCCAATACAAAACTCCCCTACTCCTTGCTCAAGAGTAAAACATCATTAGTCATCTTTCCAATTCTTTAAAAGTTAATCTAATTTTCAGGTTTCCACATAAAGGAGCCGATAGTCACTTGAGTTCTTGTCTAGATTAGGAAAAGCAGTACAAAATATGTTACTGAACATATTTGAACACGGTTGTCTTTTTTTTTTCTAGATCTTGAAGTAGGAGAGCTTTTTAAAAATATATGCGTTAGTTAGGATTACCTTAAACAGAGAGCTTAAGCTCACCTACCTCCTGTGTTTTTTGATGTCCTAGGGCAGGCAAAAGCAGGGAATATGATAAACAAAAAATACCTCTGTGACTATGTGTACCACCACAGGAACAGAGACAAGAACAAGCAAATCATCAACTGCCATGCAAATGGATAAATTCTCACCTTTAAAAAAAACCTTCAGATGGTAAACTGCTTCATGGCATGGGCTGCTTTCAACTCAATCACAGGTATGAACATTTTCCTTGGAAAAGTCAGTCAGAATCCCATACAAACCCTGCAGGCACTCGAATGCACTCACTGAAACTCACACTCTCTAACACCACTCAGCTAACTTCTTTTAACAGGAATGATAGAAAAGCGCAGAACTACTTTTTTTATGTTCCAATTTGGTAAAAGACAGCAGGTGGCTTTTTTAACACAGACCCAACATCACAGACTTTGTTAAACAGAAACCTTGGAACTCACAGTGACTCCAGAATTTACTTTGAACCCTAGCCTGGACACTCCTTAACCTAGTGAGTGGCTTTTTTAACAGTGCTGCCATCCATAGCCAAATAAAAAAGCCAAAGCCCATTGTGCTGACCAGTATTCATTGGACCCCTCCCATGATACTTCTTCTGACCCAGCACTAACATCTGCAAATCTCAAAAATTACAAGGGTATAAGAAGGGCACATGACCGCTCTAAAAATCTAACAGACACAAGGCTTTCCGAGGAAGAAGTTTTGGTAGCTCACACATGAAGAGTGGGAACAGAAAAATCCTGTTTCCCATGTTAGCAAACAGACATGCTCTGAAGTTAGAAAAACTAGACAGGGTGGAAGAATTGTGGCTGTAATTACTCAGTACTTACCCAGTTTCAAAGCATTAAAGACATCAGGTTGCCTCTTTTCTGTATCTGAAAGAAATATAAATATTTCTATTAGCAATCAAAAAAAAAGGCAAAACTGTCTAGTAAAATTTTTATAGGAAAAACTGTTAAAAATTTAAAGTACTATAAAACATATAAATTAATAATAACATTAATATAACATTAATAAAAACAAAGAAATTATTGACAACTTCTTTATTACCTTTGGGAAGAATGACTCACCTCTATGGTTCTATGTGCAGAGCTAAAGCTACAACCTATAATAAAGCACCAGCACAGGCTTTTCAGTTTCCATTCTCCATCAGGAAATTGTATTTAGAAACTCTTTTGTTTCCTGCCTGGAAGTCCAAAACAGCCACTAAAGAACGACAGTATGTTTCTGTGGTCTAGTAAAATCCACTGTACAACAGTGAACACTCAAATAGTATGGGATTATTTTGAAAAGTGACCCAAGAGGAGTTTTACAAGCTGCTCCAGTTTTATTTTCTCTTGAGCATTTCCAGGTTAATTTGCAAAGGTCACAAAAATAATAGTGTCAGTTTAACTACACAGCTTGCCACTTTTGAATTAATACTCTTCAGCTCCCAGATAACCACCTCCATAATAAGAAACGTAATTATTAAAGTTGTAATATTTGGAATGAAGAAAATCATTCTTTTGACATGGTTTAACAGTGCTTTGAAACCTCTAACACTATGTAAGATGAGGAAAAAATAGTGACATTTTTCACCTTCCACTCAATCCAGAAAAATACACCTTCCTCTATCTTCCAAATTATTACAGACACTATGGAATCAATGGGATAATAAGATTTTATGGAAAACAAGGAGACACTGAGAGATTCCATGGGCCAAATTCTGGCATCTTTATGAAATACAGAAAAGGTTAATGTTCCCAGCTTGACTCCAAAAGGAAGTCATCTTAATATGCTGAACAAAAGCAACTGCTGAAAAGCCCCAAATACTCCAAGAAACTCTTATTTTAAGACCAGGAAAGAGACTGACGGGTCCCACATTTTCTCCAGATTCAGAAATTGGTCATAGAGAAGGAACTGTGTGTATGAACTCCCCACTGGAAAACAGATTTCAAAAGACTAGCTTAAGAAAGGACCAGGCTCCATACTTGCCATGTGAAAACCCTGGAAGAGAGGCAGCTTCAGGAGACCATGTTCTCCCATGAGGAAGAAAGGAAAGACTGCCATCATGGAAGTTATGAGTTGGTGCCATCCAGCAGAAAATGAAGCTGGCACTTTGCTGCTCTGAAAGAAAAGACTGCCATCTGGGTAAGTCTAAGTAAGGACAGGGACAGAAGGCAGGCAACATCCAAGGCATTCCAGGTAGTTCTGAATTTGCTACTGAGAACAGCCCTGAGATGAGAGCTGCTTTCTCCAGGAAGGCAATTCACCCTATCTATGGCAATGGAACAGAAGAAGAGTTCCTTTTTTGCTGCCTTCCGTGAGACAGAAATGATGTTTTTTTCTTCACAGGATATTCAAGACTCCAGTGCTATGAGGAGACTGACGTATGATCAAAAACCAATGCACAAATTTGTGTGGAAAAGTAACGTTTTTACTCCCCTCTCTGTCCAAATGAGTTTATACCCTCCTGCTGATGGAAATTCCCTCTCAGCACAGGTGACAGAAACATTAATCTGCTTTAAAACAAGTCCAGTCTCCTCAGAGTCCTTCAATACTTTAAGTCAGATGATCACAGAAGGTTTTCAGGATTCATGAGGCCAACTCAGCCTGCACATACATCCTGTCCATGCAAACAACAGGCAAGTTATAAAGTGCTGCACTAGTGAATCCAATGGATCTTTGATTGTGTGTACTGTAACCAACTGATACCTGTTCCTCAAGAGACTGGTCATGAGCAAACATCTACAGTGAATCAGTGCTGACTGGCAGCATGGCTGTATGAAAGCTCTAGAGTTCCAACCTAACCAGTAAGTCACTATCTGATTAACACCTTCTCTGAAGCAGAAACAGATGTCTGATTTTTGTTCTTACTTCTTCAAGTACAGGGGAAGCTTGACCTGCAGGGATGACACCAAACGCAGACAACAATTTTGGGGATTGTGGGCATGTCCACATGGCAGTGCAGTATCTGTATTGCATAAATAAGTAAGATTTAAGAAAGTCTGTATGGCTATCAAAACTAGCATAGAGCCTAAAGTGGACCATCCTACCCTGAAGACTTTCTGCCGCCATGGCTGGATGGGTCGTAGCACCTGGAATAGGACCTTTCTAGAGCTAGACACATCCTTATATTTATAGCAAGCACTCCAAAGCTGGAAAATCCAAATGCAGCTCTTCCAAACCCTCTTGTTAGGCACTTCCCAGTGCTGGCTTCCATAAATATCTGGAAAAGCGTCCCCACAACAGCCACATACAGACAGGAATCTTATCCTGCTAACATGGAAAAAAATCTGCTGAAGTTGGGCACTCATACCTCACCTGAAGTAGGCATGCTTATTCCAACATTTTCAAAATCCAGTTGCAAATTACAAAGAACATCATGCACATTCAAAATAAGCTCTTCAATTTCTAAATCCACAATTAGAACTGCAAGAAAGTGAAACAAAACAATAACATTCCATACCTGCCTGAGGTCTGATTGTTGTGAGAGATTCCAAATATTCCTTCATGTCTTTGTGTTTGAAGCCAACAGAGATTTCAAAAGGTGTTTTATGTAGTACATTCAAGTGATCAGGATTGGCACCTTTCTCCATGAGCTGCTGTGCCAAGCTCACCTTTCCACTAACGGCTGCCAGCATTAAAGGACTCCAGCCCATCGTCTTTACAGTGTAGTTACAATCAGCTCCCCAGTCTAACAACAGATGTACCACTGCCTCATGTCCATGCTGAGCAGCTGCCATCAGTGGAGTGATATCAGGAAGGTCATCTCTGCTGCTGTTAAGTACATTTGTGCTAAAATGATCATAATTGTCCACAAAAGCTCCAGATTCCAGCAACAATTTCACCATGCTGACATGACCACCTCTGGAGGCCATTGTGAGGACACTGGCTCCTAACTTGTTCTGTGCATTGAGATCAGCACCATTCTCCAGCAAGATATGGGCCACGCTTAGATGTCCAAACCTTAGGAGAAAAAAATACGGAGGAGAATTAACACCTTTGATGGCAAAAACCAACATACTCTGAACATGGAAAACTTTGTTAGCAAGTTGGCCTATTGACTAATGCATACACTATGAGGAATCACACACATATCACCAAATGTGACAATGGGCACCTTGCTGGAGGAGAGCAATCATCAGCTGAGGATTGTAAACTAAACCATTCTACATGTACCAGTGACCATGCTCATAAACCAGGCCTGTATTGAAGAGGATGGTCTGCTCAAAGCAGCAAAGTGCCAGCCTCATTTTCTGCTGCATGGCACCAACCCATAACTTCCAGAAACCAGAAAGTCACTTTCATCCTCTTATTTCCAAAGCCGTATCACATTAAAGAATCAAAACGAGTTTGTTTCCAGGGATCTTAAATAAGCTATTCAGTACTACTGAATAACTAGAGTAAAGACTGAAAAGAGTCAGTGCTAACCAAGGGGAAAAAAAAAAAAAAAGACCATTTTATGAACTGGATAGTCAGTCTTTTATATTTGCATTATCCACTGTTTTCCAGTTGTGAACCACCAACAAACTCCCACAATGGAAGAAGACTCAGAGAATACAGACATGTGCCCATGAAGCTCAGAGAAGACCATGGTGAGTGGACACCACTGTTGCAAAGTTAGATGAATGTCCCTCGACACCAAGAGGACCAGAGGTGACCTTGAAGAGAAACGGCTCTACTAGCAGAGTGGAACAATGGGCCATGTGAATGGCATTCCCTAAAACAATCAATGGAAAGTATTCTGTTCCTCAGTCAGACAGACCAGTATGGGGGAAGTGTCTACACAGTTCAGCCCAACACCGAGCACCACAAATTGCACTGAGCAATCAGCAAAATGAATTTTAAGAAAGTAAGGGGCTTGAGCTGGCTTCCAGCCACATATTCCTTCCTGATAATTGAGGATAACCAGTGTGTAAGTTGACATAAGCAGCCAGCCAGAACAAGCACAAATTCACTGAGCTAGAATGCAAAGAGTAAATTTCTTACCTGGTGAATCTGGGGCTTCCCAAAGCAACACACAGGCAGAGATACACAAGTGGAGAAGAAGGCACCATTACCAGTTCATGCTCAAGGACCACTGGCCTGCAGTTCACACAGGCTTATCAAGAATTATTCTCAGGTGCAAGGTCACTTGAGTGATTTACAACCCTCTTTAACAGTCTTGTGGTTTTTAACTAATTCCTTTCAACACCCAACATTGTGATGATAAGCATATGAAGACTGGTAATAGGTGTGCTGTTTGTCCAATAAGGATATTTGGCACTAAACCCTCCTTGTGTGGAATATCTACAAGAACTTGGTCAGAATACTGAACTCTGGTACCAGTTTTACCTGCAACCTTGTTTTGGTATCATCTGACCATCAGTAGTTTATCAGTAAGCAAAAGACAATCATGCAAGCCATACACCCAACCAGCCAGTTACCAGTGAGAAAACGGAAACCCTTTACTGCTCCCCAGCTGAGGAGCCCCACATTTTAATAAATGTAATACTTTGACAAGATGTGTGCATCATACTCTTGGTGCAGACATCATGCACTACGATACGCTCATGCACATTGCGCTCAGCACAACCCAACTTTGACAGTGAAAGCAGCACTTGTACACTACAGCAAAGCAAACGTTAGTCAAAGAAATCCCAAAGAATGCTACTAACCACTAAAAGCAAACATGAGCCCCAAAGTCCCTAGTTTCCTTCCAGAGAGTATGCAGTTGCAGGAGGAAGTCTGTGGAGCCTGTGTCCTCCCTAGGTCTATCCTGGTAACCCTCACTGCATCACCTCCATAGAGACTGCAATCCCTGTACATGGTTAATTTCATGTGTATATGCTACCTCCTGTCCACTTGCAATAGGGCTAACCATAGCCAGAAAATTAAACATCCACATAAGTCTGAAGCCTACCTTTTTACAAACACTGTGTTTCCTTCCTCGTTGTCCATTTAAATGAAAAGAGAAAAATGCACTTCTCCTTTATGCATTCTCCACAGATTTCAACAATATATACAGTACTTTTCAAATGTCAGCTAGTAACTTCTTGAAATCAGTGAGAGTCATCTGACTTCACTGTTCTTAGGGAATGAGCGTATGGTTTTCATTAAGGGGAAAAAAATCTAAGACTGTTTCTGCAACTTTTTTTAAACCTTCATAAAATAACAAAATTGTTGAACCTTGTCTTCTTTGTTCTTACTGGGAAACTAGTTGTGTGACTCATTCTTTGGGAACTTTCTATGGCCATTGATAGAAATTAATTATTAATTGAAAAGAGAAATGTTGACTTTGAAACAGATTCTTTTCTTCCAAGTATTTTAATGTTATGAAATTAAAAAAAAAAAAAAATCCAAAACAACAAAAATAATTTCTCCTCTCAATTAAGCATTCAGTTATTATAGGGCAGCAGTGCCCTCTAACCCTGCAAAACATGCCTATGAACCCAAGGTGTACTTGTAGGAATAAAGACAAGCACCAACAACGGCATTAGCAACACGGGAACCTCCCACAGCCCAGGAGTGGGTTACACAAAACACAGCATCACCGATGCAGAAACAACACCGTTTTGTCATTAAAAAACCTCAGCAATGATTTTCCACATCCTCCAGCAAGCCACCTCGGAAAACGTGAGAAAGCCAAGTGAAATTGTTTTTGTTCGCTTCAGTATGTTCTACATCAGACGCGAGTTTTCAACAAGTAGGTAAGCCACACACATACGGGAAAAAACAAACAAACAAAAAAAAACCCATAGAAAATTAAGTAAGGCTACGGGCGTATCCCTATTGTCACAGACGGGAGCAATGTTTTCGTGTTCACTTTATCTCCAGTTCTATGCTCGCTTAACCAAGAAATAGCCTGCACTGCTGCAAAGATCACATTCTTAATAGGAAAAGATAATGCCTCAGCATAATGCTTAGCCAATTCTACCCTCGACAGCCCCTCCTCGCCCACCCCAGGGACGGGAACAGGTGACCACCCGGATGCCCCCGGGACAACTCCGGGACACACCAGCCATGACCGACCACGGCCTTCAACATGGCGCCCGCCCTCTTTCGCACGCTGACCCGCCCGGAGCTCCCCGGCGCTCCCGGGCGCCCTCCCCCGGCCCGGGGACCGCGGTTCGGAGGCCGACGGAGCCAAGCGCCCGCGGCAGCCCGGGGGCGGGGAAGGCTGAGCCTCGGCGGCCCTCCCTCCCTTCCCCGCCCCGAGGCTGCCGCCGACTAGGCCGGTGCCCCACGGCAAGGCGGGGCGCTGGCCGGAGACCTTGACTTCGGCCCCGATCCCTCTCTCCCTCTCTCCCGTACCTGGCCGCTTGCATGAGGGGGCTCCATCCGTAGTGGTTCCTGCTCTGCACCGAGGCGCCCTTCCGCAGCAGGAACCGCACCAGCTGCTCGTGGCCCCCCGCCGCGGCGAACTGCAGCCCCGTGTTGCCGGCCTCGTCCGTGCAGTCCACGGGCACGGCGGGGCTCGGCGGGGACGATGCTTCGCCGCGGGGCTCCGCCGCCGCCTCCTCGGGGCCGCACGAGGAGGAGGAGGGGGCCGCCGGGTCGGCGGGGCCGCCGCCGCCGGGCAGCCCCAGGAGGCGTCGGGCGGTCTCGCAGTCGCCCTGCTCGCAGGCGCGGAGGAAGAGCTGGACCTGGGGGGGCACCCCGCACTCCCCCATGGGCAGCGCCGCCGGGCCCCGAGCGGCTCGGCCGCCCGCGACCGCCCCCGCCGCCGCCGAGAAGGCAGCGGGGAGGAGGGGACTCGGCTGGCGGGAGGAGGCCGGCCCAGGGCGGCCGCAGCGCCCCGGCCGCTCTCGCACAGCGTGAAGGGGGAGCCGGGCTGGGCCGGGCTGCGAGTCGCTGAGCCGGAGAGGGTTATCCCAGCCTGGGCCGGGGGTCTCGACGCCTTTCCTGCCCGCTGGCAGCCCCGGAGTGCCACCCCGCCATGCCCAGCCAGCGCCCATGTCCCCACGGCTCCTGCCCCCTGCCCCGGGGGTTTTCTGCTCTCGGGGCTGCAGCAGCTTTCCACGCCGTTCCTGACTCCCACACAATTAAGGGTCTCCTCATCATGTGTCTTTCTGCCTGGGGTCATGACAGCACGCCTTCGCTATGAGGCGTATGCCTTCTCGCCTGACACAAAAATCGCTTTTTCTTGCTTCACAACGTGACTTCCTACAGCCTACAGGTCCCTCTGCCAGCCCCACTCCACTTACATGATACTTCAGCCTTTACTTGCACCATCCTGCTTTGTGTTTCTTTTAGTTCCAAGGCAGTGTCTCCCTCCAATGAGATACAGAATTCGAAGTTCAGTCTTTTCCCCGACAAACACCCATGCCCTACCTCCTGATAGCACTGATTAGTCTTTCAGTTTAAAATCTTTGAGCATAAAACGAGGATTTCTTATGTGTCTTCAGTTTCAGCCCCCCAGGAAATCCTGGAGTCTTTCCTGGGTTATGCTGATTTACAACGTCTAAAGCAAGGCGAAAAAGTTAAGAAAATTCTTGAACTTCATCACTTAAGAATATCATGTTGTATTCCTGTGAGTTCAGGCAGGTTATTTTCCATGAAAACCAGTGATTTCAATGGCAGGACAGGCACTTGTTACAGGGTGGAGGGTTTGGGGATGAGAAGACTAGGAAAACTTTAAAGGAGTGTAATAAAACCACCAAATACTGCTAAAATGAAGCAATCCCCTGGTTTTAGTCCGTGGCATCCTTATCTTCCAAGTTATACAGCTTTTTGGCTCTGATACACTTGTGTATTCAGATTGCCAGACCGTCATGGCAAAGGGCCAAACAAGTCACACTTGGAGAAACTCTACAGCAAACAAGAGTCTTGGCTGCTGCTATGGACACTTTTCCTTTGGGAAAATACAAGTCATAGTAAAGAAAAAAAGTGCATATTTTTCATTACAGAAATAATAGAACAATTTCCTGAACAGGGCATGTATTCAGTGATACTTGTTTCATTATAAATAGCATGTGTTAACTCATGCAGAGTATTTAAATATGTACTGTATACACTTAGGTTAAATAATCTTATAAGGCATAAAGAAGCTTACAGGGACCATTATCAGAGGGGAGATGCATGGCTAGGGAGACTTTTGGACCAGCCAATACAGCCTACAGCCATCCTTAGAACAGTGTGAGGAGCTTGCCATTGTCAATAAAGCTGGATGGTGCAATTCACTCTGCAAGATTTAAGAGCCTGGAAGAAGGGAATAGCAAGAGTGATTAATGCAATACATTATTCATGATTAAAGAAAACTGGGTCATACTTTCCATATCAAAGTGCATGCTCGGATATAGTCAAATTAGTGACAGGATCACTCCAGTTTATCTTTGAGATAAGCTACTGAACATGTTGATCCTACAAATTTATGTTATGTAGCTGATGATTATGCTATCAATTTCTACTAATGGCTTGAAACTCCAGACAAAGATATCATGAATTTAATTAGGAACCTAACAGCAAAAGATGCAACACTTATTTTCAGAAGCTTATAAGACATAGGAAATATTTGCAGGGGTTTGAAAAATGAGACAGGGAATTATTTGTCCTGAATTCTGCTGCTGTCACCTGATGATCATTACTATCTTCAGTCAGCATCCTAGGCATGTATACTGGTATGATCACTCAGGGATTTCTGTCACTGATTGAGGATCAAGGCAAGGAAAAATAATTAAATTTCTTCTGAAATTAGTAAACTGCTATGGAATATTCTCCTGGATGATGCAGTACCAAGCTCTTTGGAAAATACAGGATTTGATTTCTTCACCAATGAAAGAACCACCTAAGCCTTTCAAACTGTTCATTAGAGTAGGCTAATGGAGAAAACTTAGGTTGGAAGACAAGATGGGACAAAAAAAAAACCCCAAGATTCTCAAGTGCAGATTTTGTGTTAGTTGTTCAAAAGATTTGTCCAAACTGCATCTTCTTTGTCCGGTTAGTGTGAAATGCATTGCTTTTGACAAGAAATTCCTTCATGTCAGTTCTGTGTTAGTTTGTATAGGTCAATGTTAGATTGCTCCAAGGTTAAAATAATTTTAAATGACAGAAAAAAACCCTGATGAATGAAGAAATTACTTTCGAATAAAGGAGATGAGAAAAGTCCAAGGAACAGAACAGGCCCACCAAAAAGTGCAGAACAGATAAGGCAAGAGTAAACACGGGAAGTCAACATTTGTGAAACTTTTCTAACGTAAGTCTCCAGTCCTAATGATCTCAAAACACCAGCAGGGAGATATAAGCTGTATTGATGCTACTTATCATAAAATGTGACATAAAAGAGATAAATTTAGAGTCATTGTTCTACAAGGCTCAGAACTCATCATTTGCCAAACAAAGCCTAGAAAACCATTAGAGCATGTAATGTACCTGTGGAACTGGTAAAGTAAGTATAATATGGCAAATGTGCAATGATGTAGAACTACAGATTGGCCAGGTAACATAACAAAAAATTCTGTTGCTCTTACAGGATGTAATCTATTTGGATATATACCATGACACATGAGCAAACTTCTACCTCATATATAATTCAGGATAATGTAATATGGAAGACTGTAAAATTGCCAGCATTATCAAAAGCATCTCAAAAATGTAAAAATGCAAGTAGTCAAGCAATCTGTTCCAAAGAAATCTGTAAAACTAGAAAAAGCTGACTCACTCATAATCTGCATAATCAAGGTCTGGGGATGGTGGCATCTCAAATCCCCAGGAATGATGGCATTTTTTCATGGATATTCAAGGAGTAAAAGGCTTGTTTTCTACTGTAAAATTTTACTGATGTGAATCACAAGAAAGTCATACTTCTGAGAAAAAGGAAAACTGAAATTTTTAGTATGTCTTTTGTGTGAAGACGCTTATCTCTGACTTAATGAAAAGACAGACACATATATTAGAAATACCATTACAGAAAAAAAATGCTTCCCCAGTATCACTGGAATCATATATGATTTCAGGCATAGAAACAGAAACAACCTTGAAAAAATTACTAAAAACTAAATGGTAGTAAGTGGCTTCAGCGTAGGATGACAAAGATTAATTTCACAACATAGTATCTGCTTGACTTCTTTGTTTGGAATTTTAATAATGGTCTTCATTTTGTCTACTATAACCAGCTGCTATAACCTTATGAGGAATTTACTTCATTTTTATGTTTCACAATATGCCAGCCATAGTTCTGACAAACTTTCAAAAAGTATTTGCAACTCAGTATTTTAATTCACTGTGTCTGCACAAGACTGTATGAAAAACCAGTCAGGTTTCCAACATAACATACCTTCATTAACATGTCACATCGTACCATACTTTGTGGGCAGAACTGCGGTTTTGTTCCAATACTTTCTGACAGCTAAGCTTCCTGGCCTTGGTTTCCTTTAGGTACATTATCTCTTCCACTGCCTGCAGTTCATGCTTGCTATTTAGCTTAAAAGAACAATTATATGCCAGCAATACATACCTACATCAAGCAAATATACTGGTCAATGCCTTTGACATTCATATTCTGTCTGTCTTTATGCTATCCTGGCTTTTATGTGACCTTTTGAGCAAGGCATTTTGTGTGTGTATGTATATTATATATGTGTACATATGTGCATGTACATGTGCACATACATGTACTACAGACATCTGCAAACTGGTCCAGCTGAGGTCTTGCCCAAGTTATCCACTGAATGCCATCTCATTTTACTGACATGTCGCTCACATGCACACCATTCATCATTCTGATAGAAGATCCCTGAAATAGCTGACAGTTTCTATCTCACTCATCAAGTCTGTGGTTTTAATATGTTTTATTTTCAGGGTTCTTCCTCTCATCTTAACTCCTGGATCTCTCCACCTCTGCGCTATGCACTCAGCTTCCCTCTTGACCCAAAGCCTACCATTTAAAACATGGTTCCTGCTGAAGCACCAAGGACACTTTGGCACAGACCTGCACCGGGGAAACAGGGTGTGGCTCATTCCATGTTTTGTGTGTGCTATGCAGCTGTCTCAAATAAAGAGACTTTCAATGCAAACACATTAAAAAAAAAAAATCCTTGGCACTGGTAGCACAATGGGCTTAATAATAATATTTTAAAAATATTTGTGCTAACAAAGGAGAAAAAGAGCAGCCAAGGTGGGAATTGGGAGGGTGTTTCAGTGCAGTGCGGTTTTATGCACAGTTAAAACAATGGTGGACAATGGCCCTGTAGGTCCAAAGCCTTTAGTCCAGTGGGTATGTTCCATAACTTGGATGAATCCTCCTCCCCTTAAGTAAATTTCCTGTCTATGTGCAAAGTATTCGTACATCATGTTCCTATCATGTTCTTCTGGTAATTTTTTCTATTTTTTAGAATATGTAAGCATTGGCTGTTTCTAAAAGTAGGAATTTCATTCTGAAATACATTATCTGATACTTTATTTTTACTCTGAAAGTGTGAATTTAGAAAGCTGTTTAACTTATAAATGCAGTCTTTATCAGCTGATACTTCTTCCCATTCTATTTCCATTTTAGATTTTTACTTTGTTTTGACTGAAAACACAGATCTAAGAAAAGAAA
This sequence comes from Acanthiza pusilla, assembly GCA_036630365.1. Classification (NCBI taxonomy): domain Eukaryota; kingdom Metazoa; phylum Chordata; class Aves; order Passeriformes; family Acanthizidae; genus Acanthiza; species Acanthiza pusilla. Next base: position 35,136,278 of record JAXCHO010000034.1, read on the forward strand.
AAAAAGAAAACTTTGGATGAGGTAAATTTTAAATATTTTACAAAATTTAATACCTCTATTTTATTCTGTAATGTATATGTCACACTAAAAATAAGAATACCTTTTAATGATACATGTGTGAAATTGTTCATTTTAACTTACCTCTTTAGGTGTTCCATGTATGTAAACCCATTCCTTCAATAAGCTCATATATTTTAGATGAACTAAATATTGCCTGCAATTCAAACATATTTCAGAGAGGAACAGACACAACCTTAATTTCAGCTATTATATTCACTATAATGTGAATTCTTATGGACAATTACATATTGTTGTGGTTAGTCTTCTTCTCTTTTTAAAAGCTTTAGTTAATATTTTGAATACTTTTTGATGTGAAAAAATTCACTTTTTAAAAATAAACTTTTCAAATGTATTGATTATTTCATCAATCTTCTGTTTTAATTTGGACAACTAAGGGCACAAGATATCTGTCTAGATAAGTAATTAGAGTTTTTATATTACTTGTTTGGTTACTCTGCTTACCTCTGGCTGAAACTCTTGAAGCAACTGAAATTCTAACTCAGTAAACACTAAAAAATTGTAACAATTTTTTTAAAACTTCCATTGCTATTAAACCTGAAAGAAACAATAGAACTTCTTGAAAGGAACTTTTCCATGAATGTGTTACTACAGGTTTTATGGCTAGCAGTAAACTTTTTCATTTGCCTTATTAATTGTAGATTTTTTCCTGTGGGACCTATTTGTGTATTCAGAGAGAATTCTTTACACCTTAAGTATTTCAGCTCGGAAATTTCAGTCTTCCCATCACATTTACATCCCAAAAACTTTTGAAAAGGTTTGAGAAAGTATGTCTGTGCCTTCACATTCTTTACATCTTGTACAAACTTCTTTGTGAATGCAAATAATTGATTCTCAATCATTTTTACATTAACATCATTATTGTACTTTCACTTGATGAATTTCCTCTGGTTTATGTGTTTGGACATCACCCCCAGGGAACTACTGTTTACAAGCATTACTTTCAATCCCCACTGTGATGGTGATCAGAGAAAGTCTTCACCCATTACTTTGCTGTAAGAGCATTATTACTTCTGAGAGCACTTCTGTCACATTCGGTTCTCTGTTTCCCATTTTTTTGTTTCAGAACTTTAGTCATGTGATCATGTTCTGGTTCTGCTTCCATATTGCTCTAATACTTAAAATACTTAAATAAAATACAGATTCTTCTAGTATTTAAGAACCCCTACAGCAGAACTCTCTGGGGGCTTGGGGGTTTTTTCCCTTACTATCCTTAAATAACTCTTAGACCTACATTTTGCTCTTTACCTCTTCCCAATCTCCTCAACAATTTCTTCTAGGACTCCAAGAGGATCTCTTCTCCTTTGATTCATTCCAGGAATAGTCTTCCTTTATTCAGAAAGGATGGCAAGCAAGGAGACAATGCAATCACTGGGTGTGCAATTACTGGTGCCACCTGACTTTTCAGACCCAAAGCTTGCTAGACTCGGCTTCCTTTATATGCAATGTAACTTCTCATGTCCAGCATACTGGCATTTTGTAGTTGTCTACAAGGCATATTGAAACTAGATTTTATGCCTATAAAATTATCTGTGATAGCTAGCTGTATAGCTGAATAAGGAATAATCCTTTTATATCTGTTCACACACACACTCATTTGCAAAGCCACCTAAACTACTTGATTTATACTAATTTGCCAGAATCAGAATCAGTCATTGTTATTCAGCACCCTTCTGTCCAGAGCAAGGCCTCCACAGTAGTTGTCACATACAATATTTATGATTATATAAAATCAGAAAGAGCTTATAGCTGTATGCTCTGATGCTGTTAGTGGTGAAACTTTTTCCCTTCCTCAGTGTTAGTTTCATTTACTTCTCAGTAGAGCTGGAGAGCACCGCCCAATGCTGTGTACTGGGCTGAAGTCCCTCTGTGGGGATGACCAGACTCCTCTCCCGGGTTGATCTTGACAGGCTTCCAGCAGCAGGGATGTTGCAGTGAACAGTCTCTTTGTAAAATGCGTGAAGCAAATGACACCTCAAAAACAGTTCCAGCTCCCTTCTGAATGGAAGAGAGAAACTGTATCCAGTTATGTTACATTTATGTTAAAATATTTCAAATGAAAAATCACAAATTCTCGTGTAATCTCACAGCCTCCAGATCGCAAGTTTGGACAGATGGGGCTGCATTCTGTTAGGGGCTGAAGTAAAAAAAGTGGTATAGATATGTTGCTGAGTATGAAGCAAATGTGAAAGTTTTGACTAGTGCTACTGTTGTTGTTTACCCCATAATTCTGTCAAGCCATAGAATGGACTGCTCATTATCTAGATAATAAACTTGGGATTTTCACTAGCCTTCTGGATTTCTCTCTGAGGCCACATTGGTTGACTTCTTTTTTCAACCAAGAACACTCCTTTCTTCAGCAAAAGAGCTCATCATTAATGCCTACAGCTTCTTAGCCCGTGTTCTGCTCCACTTGTGAAGCACCTGCTATTCTAGAGGCAGCAGAATGGATGAAGCCTGGTTTTGTATCAATTTGTTTCCTTCAACTTCCTAAGCTCCTCTGTGCTGTCTCTCCCTTCCTGTCGTGCAGCTCTGGATCTTTCTGTCCGTGGACAACAAGCCTTGGGGCTGTCCCAGTCACTTCCAATGGCCAAAGCAGCTTGCAGTGGCCCTGGCAGCTCTGTGCCAGCTGAACTTCCCCTTGCTGGAGGGTACCTCGCATATCTGCCATGCTTATGAAGTGCTTATGAAGGTCCCTCAAGCTTCAGGGTGACCAGATCACCTTTTCCTTGAAGGGTGACAGCAAGTGTGCAAAGGGAATACGCCTTCCTCCCTCCTCCCCGTATCCCAGCTGTGGGTGACCCAGCAGAACCGGGATGGCCTCTGCTCCCTCCCTGCCCCGGGATGGGCCAGGACCAGTACTGGTTGCACCGATTGTGTCCCCAGGGAGAACGCGGAACTGGCTGGAGCCCTGTGCCTTCCCTGGGGTGCTGAAACCCTCGGGGGCCAAGCAGCCTTCCGACCACCAGGAAACCGAGGGCCATCGTTCCCTCGGGAGGTGGCTGGCGGGCGGCAGGGGCGCTGCCGCCCTTGGGGACAAGCGGGGCGGGTCCCCTGCCCGGGGGTACCGCTGTCCGCCCCGCACCGGTGCCCGTGCCCGGCTCTTCCGCGCCGCGCCCCTCCGGGCTGGCCGGCGGCGGGGCGGGGAGGAGGGAGGAGCCGGCGGCGGAGGAGCCGGGCGGGCTTCCTGGCGGGGTAGCGCTGGCGGCGGGCGGGTGTCGCGGCGTGGGCAGGTCCGTGAGAACTTCGCCGAGTGTGCCCGGGGCGGAGGCGCGCCCGTGTCCGTGAGAGGGCAGCCGCCGCCCGCTCGGCATGGCCGGCCGCCTCGGCCGCGCGATGTGCTGGGGCAAGCGGGGCCGGGGCTGCCGGGGCGAGGGCGCGCTGCTCGCCCTGGGGCTGCTGGCCGCCCTCGGCTTCCTCGTGTGGCGGCACGGCCCGCCGCCCCGCCACGCCGCCCGCCGCGCCCCGCCGCAGCCGCCGTCCCCCGACCTCGAGCTGCTGCGCCGGCCGGTGTACGAGAAGCCGGCCCTGGACCCGGGGGCGCTGGGGGAGCTGGGCCGGGCAGTGCGGCTGGAGCTGAGCCCGGCCGAGAAGCGCCGCCAGGAGGAGAGCATCCGCCGGCACCAGATCAACATCTACCTGAGCGACCGCATCTCGCTGCACCGCCGCCTGCCCGAGCGCTGGCACCCGCTGTGAGTAGCGCCGGGGGCAGGTGGGGCCGGGGCAGAGGAGCCGTGAGTGCCTCAGCTGCTGGGACTCACAGAGCCGCTCCGCCAAACCGGAGTGTCTGCTGGCCGCGGTCAGCGCGGGGTACTCGTGTCTCTCTCGAGTGCCTCTCGCTCAGGGGCGCGGAGGCTTTCGGAAACTTTCCCATCCCAAACGCTCTCGGATCACAGCGTTCGCTCTCAAAGTTAAGTTCATTGGTGCCTTTGCCTGGCTGCCGCACCTACACAAGGGAGCACAAAATCGCGCGTTGGTGGTGGGTGTGCAGGTCTGCTGTTTCCCTCCCTAGCCCCGGTAGTGCGGTTTCAGTCCTCGAGCAGCGGCGCGCTGCCGTGTTTCTCCTGTTGCTGTCCCCTGCTGTTGCTACTGCTGTCCCCTGAGTAAGTCACGACAGGCAGCGGCATACTTTTCCAGTCGCTCCCAGCTTTACAAATGTTAAGCTTCCCAGACTTCAGCTGTGCATTGTATTCAAATGTCTTAAGAAACACAGTTTAAAGGAGATTGTTTTATCAGCAGTTTTACCCGCAGTGAGCTAGAAACGGTGCTCGCAGAGGTGTGTAATGGTATTCTGGAGTGGGACTGTGCTTGATCCGGGATGGGATCGAGTTGCTGGGACAAGTTACATTTACCAATTACATCTACAGTTGCGACACCAGTGACAGATGATGGCATAGGCAATTGTAAACGAAGATTAGATACTGTTTGATGAGGTGGCTCTAGTTTACAGGTTCAGTGCAGCTGTAAAGCCAGCGTGGCACAACACGTCTGACTGTTCTGCCCTTACTCAAATACTCTGTGTGACACCATCCTGGGCTCTCCTGTGAGTGAGCTGCTGGCTGGTGAGAGAAATGGGCTAGCCAGCAGTACGTGCTAGCCACCACAGGGCATGGCATGGAGCCAAGGCTGCTACTGACTCCTCACAGCCCTCACTTCTTTTACACCTGAACTTTGCTTCAGCTGGTTTATTTCAGCGCAACAGGTTTGTACGATATGGTGGCAAAGAAGTGTGAAAAAAGTAGGGCTCAGGCTCTTCTGTGCATTCACTTCACACCAGTGTGTCCTCTTCAGCACTTAAAACCCTAGTTTTAAGTGCTGAATCTAAAACATGAATCTTACAATGGCTTTCAAAAAGCTGCAGTGCAAATGCAAGGCCTTTTCATCATAAGTTTAAGCCTGACACTAGGCTTGTTTTGCTTAGTAATTATTCCCCTTTTATAAGCAGCCTGTAGGCCGTAGGTCAAAAAGGACCATTTTGGTTTCATTTCCATGGGAAGAATGAAATCATTTCAATGAATTGTTTTGGACTTCTGCCATTTCTCTATGACAGGATGTTAGAAGAAATGGAAGGTCACAGTTGTTCAACAGGGGACATTATAGATGTGTGTGGGTGACTATTCTAGAAATGGAAATAATTTGAATAGGTGGATAGATTTTGCTACAACAGCAGACCCTTTTTTATTTGAATATATGGATGCTGAAATTACAAAATATATCCAAACTAAAAGAATCACAGTGACATAATCTCAGCAATAATTGCCTTCTGAAGCTGGGGCTGTAATGTATTGTTGTATCTACTAGCAGGTGCTTCATGCCTTTGTGCACAGTTAAATATAAATTATTATTCTAAATTATCTAAGAAATGTCACAGAGCATCTCTTGAACTCACCCAGCAAATGTAAAAAAGTTTCCCCAAAGGAAATTTTGCAGTGAAGTTGTTAACTCCTTCTCTCAAGAAGGAAGACCATGTAAGAAATTGAAGAAAAAGAAAATTGAAAAAGGTATCACAAGCCCACAGCAACAGAAAATTCATTGCACTTCATTCCAAGATTAGAGGCTAAACAATTTGAAATCTCAAATCTAGGGAAAATCTTATGGGGTTGTGGGGTTTTTTTTTAATTATTATTTTATTTTAAGGTGGGTAATGTTTGACCATGTATGATCTTTAATGAACATTTTGGTGAAGGGTGAGGCTACAATCATAGGAAATAAGTAGTAAAGAGTAGATGGCAACTAGGCTTCAGCTGTTCACCAAAATGATGCAAAGTCTAAATTTTAGGTGTGATCAGTGAAAAAATTTTGGTACCCGAAGACCAGAAGGTGACAAATGCACTATTATTTTAGCGAAGTCCCAGAGGACAACCAGAGAACTATGTGCTGGCAAGCCTTGGATCTTTTCCAGGCGTGTTATTTACAAACTGTGGTACGGGAATGAATTAGTAACAGATGGGTAGGTGTGATCTATTGAGAAGGTCAATAAGGCTTTTGTCAAGGATGACGTGTCTCACAAACCTATTTGAGTTCTTTGAAGGTTGTAATTACAGAGATAAAGAAGTGTGTTGTTACTTGATGAGTTCCTTAACTGTGAAATAAGGTGGAAATACCTTGCATTTATTTATAACTGCGTAGAAGCTGTGAAGCATTCGTTTTGGGCTTTTTGTTTGTTTGTCTGAGGTTTTTAGTGTTGGGTTATTTTGGAGGATTTTTTGTTTGGTTTTGGTTTGTTTTTTTGTTTAAGTAGTGCAGAGTCACTGATAAAGTCCCACAGAAATCTGTGTTGGACCCAATGTTGTTCAACTTACAGCATGGCCTTCATAAAGAAGTGACTACAGGTCTTCAGCCTGAAAGATAGGTGGGCTGCTGAAAGGGCACCTCCTGCAATACATGGTTGATGCATGAAAGTGGATAAAACAAATTCTGCCACCTCCCTCTTTCAAAAATCGATTTACTGTAAAGCGTGAGGAAGTCCATCTTGTAGAAAATATGAATCAAAAATTCAGGAGATATTGACAGATACGATGCTTGGAGACTCTATTCTGGGCTATGGCCTTTTGGTCTGTTTCAGCATATTCTTGTGTGTGTGGAGGCAAGTCTGGAAATTTTAGATACCAATAAAATGGGAGACTAAAAGGAAGGGAAATAGAGACAACATTACCACCACCTGGATGCCCCACTGCTCCTTTTAATGTTAATATCCTCCCACACTGATCAATGAACCTGATCTCTTTGTGTGAATTGGTGAAAACATTTGAATCCAATGAAAACTAGTTTTGCTAATAAGACAGAAAGTATCAGTAAACAGTTAAATGTGATATGCAAAATGATTGCACAAGGTGTTGCTTTATCAGAAGCTGGTACCAAAAATGTTTTCCTACTGCTGCATGTTGTACATCCTGGACCCGCTATGGGAACAGAAATATGGCAAGTATTTGCTAATACCTATGTCTGGTAAAGTCTGTGCAGGAAGAGAAGAATAGTTTGGCTGAGATTACTCTCTCAAATAATGTATTGATTGATGATATTTGACTATGAATCCAGGATTCATTTCAAATTTAGATCTTTCTCCTGCTAACGTATTTCCAGCAGATAAAATATTCAGGAAGTCTTTATTCCTTCTTGTTCCCACCACCATAACATGCTTTTTGTGATGACTGATCCTGTTTCTGTTGACCCACAGACCCAAAGACCTCGACAACTACTGTTGTTTCCTTTAGGGAGGTTCTTCTCCTTTAACTGTCTGAGCTTGAAATCAACAACTGATAATGTGTTTCATCACAAAGGAGCTCTTTAGTTTATTGAAAGTATACAAATAAACATATATAAAAATGTATAAAAATATTCATTTGGAAAAATCTTATGAATAAGAATGTAAGTTACTAAATGGTGATACAGTTTGTACAAGGCTAGAAGTGAAGTAAGCCATAAGGTCAGAGAAGGATGGAGGTTTTAGGAAACTTTGGGGTGTCCAGTCCAACCTCCACGTCTCCAAGGATGGAGAGTCAACAGCCTTTGAATACCTCTTTCAAGGCTGCATCACTGTCACAGTGACTTCTTTTTCTTTTTTTTCCCTGATCATAATGTTGTCTGGATTGCCCAGCTTGTCTTCCCAACATCTCATTTCTTGAGTTTATACTCATAAAGGAAGCAACAATTGTAGGAAATTTAAAAGCAGCAAGTGTCCTCTGACAGACCTTGAATTACTGAGGGCCCTGTTGGGGCAGATGCCCTGTAAGTGTGATGTGATGAGCTCTGGGCCATGGGGTTTGGCTGCTGCGGCTCTGCTTTCCCTCCCCCTGCAACAACGTATCTTCATCCTGTCCTCTGGGACTTCTGGTTGTGTGCTTCTCTTACGGGACTGTAGGGCTAGGCAGAGAACTGATACATTCTTAGCCTTTTACAGATAATTACAATGTATAAGAAATACATTTCCAGTTTTTCTGCTTGGGTTTTTTTAGATTAAGGACTGTTTTCAAGCATTGTTCCTGATTTTAGACATTCTTCCTTCTTTTTTCTTTTTCTTTCTGTTTTACTCACAGTAGGGATGCATTGCTCCCTTATTTTGGGGATGGTTTCTGTAAAATCACACAAGCTGCCTTTTGGCTGACTCTTGGTACAAAAGGAACAAGTCAGGAATAGGCACTTTTGTGCCGACTCAGCATTTCATGTTGTGTCTTTCATGGTAGAAGCCTGATTCAGCCCTTGGGGCTCATTTTACTTGTGATTGCAAGGAAATGGCTTTTTAATTCTTTCCTGTCTTTCCTTAACTGGGAAATTTATTGTAAGTAGCCACAAAAGCCCCCAAAATATTGAATGTGGTCTGCATAATATTTTTCAGCTATAAAAAAAAGTTTTAGAGGTTCATTCTTTAATTCTAGGTAATTTTCTGTGTTTTGGAGAGAGAGAGATTCTTTATATAAATTTTTTGTACATTTTTGATTTTATGCATATGTTTTAGTATCTGTTTATGTATCTTTAAGAGTCTGTATAGATAGCTAGTATATGCAAATGCCTAAATTCCTCTGTTGCCATCACTTATACCTATAATATTATTTATCTTGGGGGAATATTATGTTTGACTTTAGTGTAACAATCTTGTGCTAAGGTTTTTCTGACTTTCAAAACTGTTTTTCCTGTTTGTTCCCATATTTGAATTTAATCCTCTCAGAGGCTCACTTTCTTATATGGTTTATTTTGTTTTCTGGGTTGTAAATACTAAATTATACCAAGATGTTCATCTGATAGCATCTTGCTCGCAAGTTCCCAGAATAAGCCTTGATACTAGGTTTTGGTTTCTTTCTACTCCAAAAGTCATATCTACTCCTGCCAGCAGTTTTAACCTGACCCTGTTCTGGGGAAAGGCACAGCAGCTCAATGTTTCCTTCTCAGCCCCCAGTGACTGTCTGACTTCACTCTGGAGCTTCTCTTTCATCTCTTACCTAAAGGTGAAACAACTGCAGTGACTTTTTTTTGCCGCCCATATAGGAAATATGAACTCTTTGAAGAGGTGAGCTGCAGCAGCTTGACCTTGCTGGCACATCCCTCTAAACATGCACCTGATGGTGCACCTTGTGCCCAGAGCTGGCTTTGGCATGGGGATTCCCAGGCTTTGCATCTGATCAGGAGACACGCCATACTACTTCTTACAAGCAAAAACGTTGCATTAAACAGTTAAAGATGTATTTGTTACAGCAGTTTTGTTACACTATGATCATTTGTTTGGTGTTGGGATTTTTTGGTTTGATTTCTGAGCTTTTCTGAAATATGTAATTGGTTAACAGTAACTATATTAATCGTAATACCTTTTAGTCATTACTTTGGAGTTAGTTGGCAGGATTTCTTGCATATATAAACAGGCTTTAGACCTTCAAAGCAGTGTTTCTCTAGGACATTTAATTCTTTCCTCATACAGTAAGTGGGGTAAAAATAATGCTTCACTATGGTTGTGTTTCTGTGTTTGTTTTTAATAAGAAGGCTTGTGTTTTATAACAGTGCAAAAGGAAGCAATGCTTCCACTTTTGCTTTGATATTTAGGATATTTTGCTATTTTTGTTTTCTGTCTTCTGTAAAAATGTGTCACTTTTCTTTGTCATTATGCATTTAACAATCCCCAACAAATATTTTCCAGAAGAACTCACATGATTAGTTTTTAACCATTTTTCTTTCTAGCTTCTGGTGGACTTTCTCAGCTTCCTTTGACATCTAGAGTAGTGCTTGGTTTCAGCTGATTTTTTTAAATTGACAAGGTTCCAAGATCTGTGATTGATAGTAAGCAAAAGTTAATTTTTTTTCTTTATTCAAAAAGTGTTTTTACTGTAAACAATTGTCCATAAGGATCAGGTGCATCTACCCCTTACTTATAGTGATGGATACAATAACTAGATTCGGTTATTACTTTGCAAAATATTTTTTCTTGTCCTGAATCAAATTACACACACTAAAGTAAGTTCTTGAATGTAGGTGTAGGAAATAGTATGTCTCTGTGCAAAGGTCAAGTGTATCTCACTATCTTGGATGAATATTGAAAACATTTGAGCAAAACGTAACCACTGTTTCAACCCAGCAAAATAAAATAACAGTCCAGTGGGTTTCTCCATTGTCACATGCAGAATTTCCTTCTCATCTGCACATCTAGAATCTGGGTCAGGTAGGAGCTTCTGTAGTCTTTCTCTAACAATTTGGAATTAGGAGGCCCTATGGATTTCCTAAATTTGTGGATTTTAGGATACAGATTTAGTCAGTTCTCATACTTGGTCTTTCTAGACATTTTTTTCTTAATGTGTTTTTAATCTGTCTTAAGCAGATTTGCTCTCCATGCCCTCCTTATGCCCCCTCCCAACTTCTTCATGAGTATTTTCTTCTGTTTCAGACTTACTGTCTTTCTTCCTTCCTTCTCACAATGACTTCTCACAAAGTCAGTGCAGCCCTTTATTGTCTGAAATCTTAAGAAGGCTTTTGGCCCTCTGTCTTGTCAAGACTTTCTTGTCGTTGGGAGAATCATTCTACAGAACATTCAATAACCTGGAAAACTGTTTCACAGTATAGCCAGCCTCTGTTTCCAGAGACTTGATCATATCACAGTGGTGTAGAATGCACAGGGGTGCTCTCTCTAACATGGTTTTTTTCAGCAGATATAATTTAGGGAGCATTTAGCCAGCCTGCTGGGCTGGGACAGGTGGTGGAGAAGTGTCGGCCAGCATCCTGAACTCACCTGCTTAAATGTTGCAGCCTTGGCCCTAATAATCCGGCCATTATGGCAGGTATCAGCAGCTTGCTGCTATCTGCTTTGCTAATCACACCAAGACACACCTTCTGTAAACATATTGCACCTTTTGCTGCAATAGCTGAACACACGTGGCCTATGTAGGTGTGTAAAACTAGGTGGAGCTTCTCCGTGCTCAGATAAATTTTGTTTTTTCTTTTTAATTTTTTTCCTTCTTTTTTTTTTTTTTTTCCAAGAAAGGAGAAAATCCCTGAACTGACAGTAGTTTTACGTGAGAAAATAAATCTAGTGTGAAAAAATGGGTAGTGGTTGGAGGATATAAGAATAATGTGGTTTATCATATCCTTTATCTCCACTGGAAATGTTGCACTTCTGTTTCCCAGGCTTTGGGTGGTGTTGCTTTTGGCTCACATGCTGGCTTTTATCCATAGGTTGCCCTCCCCAAGGGAGGGGTGAGGAGTGGATATTCAACTATGTGTTCAGCCTGGAGTAAGGGACATGGCCTTGGTAACTCTGTGGGGTGACTTAAACCCATGCTGCCACCTGTGTCATGCTGCAGGGCTTGGGATGCTCGTGGATGGATGTGCAGAACCCCAAGCTGCTGCTTGGCCAAAAGAAGAAAAGGGGATAAAGACCCCAGTACAGCTGTGTCCTCTGCCGTGGCTTTGGGAAGGTGGGAGAAGGAGGTGTTTTCTCTTGGGTGAAGATACCTGGCAGATTCCAGAGCCTACATTGCTGCCTCTGCTATTTATGGAGTGGGAATAAAGATGGTGAAACTAGACTGACATGCCCATGGATGCTGTCGTTCATCCCCATTGGCCATGTTTACTTACAGCCTGCAAAATGCCTCATTGGACCCCACCTCTTACTAAAAAAGCAGTTTAAGTCAGTGTTTTAACTGTTGGAATTAGGAAGAGGAGAGGAGGCTGTGTGGTGTATCAGCATGTCTATGGCCCATTATAACAAGCCTGGCCAACCTGGTTCCTCGCCCACCATGTGAAAGCCTGCCTGACACAGAGCCCTGTCAGTGTTTTCTAGATGACACTGTGATGGGGTGTGTATCTCACATATTGTAGTCATATAAATCATGGAGAATCAGCTCCAGCAGTGACACGTGCTGTTTTGCACTTCTTGAGAGAAGCTATGCAATCCTGAACTTGCCTCGGGCGTTCACACTGAAACTTCAAAACCAAAACTTATGTGGTATACCTTCAGAAAGCATTAAATAATTTATGAGCAACTTGTGTTCTTAACAAATATTTGAAAATTCACAGAACATTTAATATTTTTTTTTTCTCAAAATATGAGTGTGCATATAGAAGATCAAATCTGGAGATTAAAAGTCTATTTTCCCTTTCGGTGTCATTGTCACTGTTGTGGTGAAAGTCTTAAGTAAGAGCATGTCAGCAACCATTCCTAATTAACTCATGGCAGTGTGCCCAGTGTACACACATTCATACTCTCTCTCCCTGTGTATAGATACACATCTCTAAGAGAAACAGCTCCTTACAATGAAATAAATTGAGTGATTACATTAATTGACACAAATGTTCTTGAAAACAACCCATTTAATTTTGTTTAGGCATTTCCTGAGTGATGTCTCCTTAGTTTCTAATAAATAACCTATTGTAAAACTTGCTAACAAAAGACTGTGTAGTGTAGTAGATTCCAAGGTTAATTTATTAAACTTGTCAGCTCTGTACTCTCAGTTACACTGTGGCTTAAAAATGCAGTGTAAAAAAAGGCAGAACCAAAAACCCACAGAAATTTGGATGTATGATGATACACTTTTATATGTTTGTCTTCAGTCATAGAAAAGTTGAGCGACCATTCCATAGTCAAACCTCTATGGACAAGAGGGAGGTGGGGACCCATTGAGGTCTCTTGTGCTGTGCTGGATCAATGGCTTAAGGAGGGTGAGGTGAGTTGCCTTATGGATCTGTCTTTATGGACCTGCAGAGTTCAGACAATCAGATCAAAGGCGACACCTAGTTTGTAGGATGAATAATGTGAGATGCAGTTAATCCTGTTTTAACATGATCTCCTCTCTATTGGAAAAGAAGGTGTTATGGGTTTGAGGGTGGCACTAAGGAGCGCCCTAGTCAGAAGCTGAAAGCAGGTTGCAGTATATTATGCATAAATATACATTCCCAGTATCTGCAAAGACATATTTTGGGACTGCTGTCGCCAGTTGCTGTCATTTTAATGACATACCATAACCGATATGCTTTTTTTTTTCTGAATAATCCAAAGTAGGAGTGAAATTATTCACTTGGAAAGTAGGAGCTGGGATACTTGGCTGGCACACATCTTGAAGTTTGCAAAGGTGAATGCAGAAGATGGGCTGCTAAGGTGCTTCTGTGGCAAGTAGGAGTTGAGAAATGGAAAAGATGAGTTATGACAACTAGGCTTTAAATCAGGTTTCATACCTGTAATGGGTTTCTTGATGCTTTTATATCTAGTGAAATGGTAATATTTAGTGTCCATATGCATGCCACTTAATTGTTATTCAGCAACAGTTCCAAGCACTTCCATTTCACGGATTCATTAGTATTTTAAGGCTTTCTTACAATATAATTTTTCCAGGGTTTAAATGCTTTGGGTTTGTAATCTCCCGAATGAGATTAATTTTTAAGGTTCAGCAAAACTCCTTCATTACAGAAAGATAAGGAAAAGTGTGCTTCACTTTAGCAACACTATTTGAGACTGCTAACACTTGAGATCTTGTGGCAGTTTAGCAAGAAATATATGTCTTGAAAATAACATCTGAGCTAATCATGGAAATCTCCACACAAGTTGAATAATGGGATTTTTTCATAATTTTTTATTTTTTCTGATAAGGGTATCAGGGCACTGCTCTGGTCAGGGTGGCCATGCTGGCCAGCAGCCTGCCCTGCCACCATGGCAGGTCATTTCTCTGCACTCCCGTGCTTCCTTCCACCACTGAGCTGGTAAATTAAGCCCCTTTTTTAGTGTTGGCCTCTTTCTTGAGTTTGGAAACCTAAGAAACGTGTGCTCTGGTATGTCCTGCATTAGGCTGACCTTTTCCTGCAGTGTGGGGTGTGCTCAAGGAAGGAGGCAGAAATGCACAGTGAATCACAAACAGTGTGGGGATTGCCTTGCTCTGTGCCAAATTATGTTTCCTGTCTCCAGAATGTAATTTTTAGGCAAATCCGTTGAAGTTTTTAATCTATAATTAGACTTATAAGCTTCTTTAGACCTTTTGGGTTTCCTTTCTTTACATAATAGAATACAGCACTATTATTCCATGAATTTTCCTGACCTATTTTTCAAAGAATGCTTTCCTGGAAGGCTTTTTTATTTATTTATATTTTCCTTCAATTTTCTAAAATGGGTATGTAAAGATCGTATTTCCATCAAGTAATGAACTTGAAATTACCTGGTACAAGTGACTGATATATAGGGGAATTTTTTTTTCCTGGCAGTAGTGAGCAGAAATGTTTTTCAGTAGGCCAAAGTAAATTTGTATTTCTAAAATTGGATTCATACAGTAGGTTTTTCTGCCTTAAAAAAAAGTTAATTAAAATGTCACTCCTTTTTGTTTTTTCTGTGTTAATACGTGAATGTGTGGCTAAATAAATCAATTCTGTCACCAGGTGTTGGTGTGAGACAGTTCTCTGTGCGAATGCCCCTGTTTGCCTCTGGACAAGTTACAGCCTGGAGGGACAGACACTTTTGTACTTCACTAGATAAGTGTGTGTGTGTGTGTGTGTGTGTGTGTGTGTGTATGTGTGTGTGTGTGTGTGTGTGTGTGTGTACCTACCCATGTATATATGTCTGTATGCATGGCATTCCTTTCATGTTTGAGAAGCAGCCTTTTAGGTGCCTCCTTTGCCCAAGTGTCATTTCTCCAAGTGTCATTTCTCCTTGCTGCTTCCTCATTTTCAGGTATTTCTTACAGAAATACTCTACAGATTTATTGCTTTCCTTGTAAGAATTTTAATTTAAGCATATTCCATTTCGGACTTGCTTTTTTCTTTCTGTACAACAGATCTTAATAGACACTGCCTAATCTTTAAAGAAACCTGTAAGTCTTTTTAAATTGCAGACACAACAGCCTTAAATAGTTTGTAGAAATAGCCTCAATGTGCTATAGGTAAGCAGTTTGATTTTAGTATAATTTTCTTAGTGTTTTGGGGAATTTTTGTGCCCCTAAATTGACCTAAGGGATTTTGCTGTCACATTTTCTACTGATCAGTTTTGATTTGCCTTTTCAGCTCCCCATAGCATGTTTTGGATGACTCGCTGCTGTTCCATTTTGGTAGGAGGGATGTCCTGCCTGCTTGTTGTCTGTTGTGACTTAGCAGTCTACAGAAGTTGAAGTCTGTCCTCCTGCCCCTTGCAAGCCTTGGTGACTCCAGGCAATTGAAAATGCTAATATGGAATGCTCTAAGCAAAGAGAAGAAATTGTAATAAATGCCATCATTATTTTAAAATTCTTCTAGACCAGGGGATTCTTTTAAGAATTTATACATTTGGCTCAGCTGTAAGTTTCTTGGCATCCTTCTGTTCATTTAGGGAAGTTCATATATGTATTTATAGGAAATACATTCTGGAGCTTAATCCAAAGGTTTGCAAACTTTCTGGCTCTCCATAGAGCCAAACCCATACATTTCTATATCTGTTTTAGATTTTTGTGCATTTCACTGTTAGATTTTGCCTGTTGTGTGGTCTCTCCAAATTCTGCTTCAGTGTACATACATTTCAGTCTTGTTGCTGGTTGTTTGGTTTGGGTTTTTTCCCTCCTTATATGTTGCTGTTCCTTCACAGTTATATTTTTACTGTCTAGCACGTGTTCTGTTTTCCAAAGCACAAGTTATCAGTAGTTTATGTTACTGTTTTTACTACACTTAGGTTTTATATTTCTTTTTTAAATTTTTTTTTCTTTAACGTGAGGCACATTTTGGCCATTGCTTGTTCTTCTATTTGAAATTGTGCAAAGAGAACTACTGCAACTACACCAGCCCAGAATACTTAATATTATTTTTCTTTTTGGACATTTTGGTAGATTGCAGAATTTTAATCATAATGGTCCTGTGGAAATGGAACCTCTGGGAGAGTGACTTCCTAATGTGCTCTCATCCACTTTTCCACACTTATGCAGTTCTTTTAAGATCCTCTCTGTGTTCTTGCTTGCAGTTAGTAACTAGCATACAAATTGATTTGAGCATTGTTTTCTGAAAATTAATGCTTTTTCACTAGTACTAAGTGTAATCCCCCCCTTTACAGATGCAGAGAGAAGAAATATGATTATTATAGCCTGCCGAAAACCTCTGTTGTGATAGCTTTTTATAATGAGGCTTGGTCAACACTTCTGCGAACTGTTCATAGTGTTCTTGAGACATCTCCGGATATCCTTTTGGAAGAAATTATCCTTGTAGATGATTACAGTGACAAAGGTAGGAAGAATAAGTCTAAATAATATTGATTGTTGATGGGCTTTTTTGGTCAGCCAGTTCATGGGAGAAAAGGTTATGCTGTTCAGGTCACATACCATAGGCATCTCACTGGAAAATAGTTTTTCTTGTAGTGTACCAGTGAAAAATTTGACTTCTGGACCAAATTTAGTTTAGAATGGGGAAGCACATTTGCTGTGCTGTAACATGAGTGCTTGCATGCATAGATAAACTACAATCTGCTCAGAGCACTTCAGGTTTCCTGAATTGAGTGTTTTGATTGCACCAATGTTCCCCTGGTGTCCCATATAATGACAGCGACCTAGTTCTTTGGTCTTGTTTGAATAATGGGACATAAAGGCAATGCTGGCATTAACCACCACACATGAATTGTTTTAAGAATAAAACTTTTATACAGAAAGTTTTAAGAAACATTTGAGAAGCACTTATTAATCTGGGAGCGAATTACAGAGGCAAATGTGAAGCGTTCAATTTCTTAAAAATAATTTGCATCCATCCAAGTTCAGTGCTTTATTCATGTCGTTTCTAAGCATGCATAGCAAACAGAATAACACAATTTGAGTTCAAAATGCCAGAATCTTTAGGGCACTACTATAAGTAATATGCTACTGAGGATAGAGCTTCCTGTAGCATGACATAAATTATTTCAGACTATCTTATTTCCTTTTTTTGTTTGTTTGTTACAGAACATTTAAAAGAGACTTTGGAAAACTATGTGGCTGGCCTCCGCAAGGTGCGTCTGATCCGCGCAAATAAGCGAGAGGGGCTGGTTCGAGCCCGGCTGCTGGGGGCGTCTGTGGCAAAAGGAGACATCCTAACCTTCCTGGACTGCCACTGCGAATGCCACGAGGGCTGGCTGGAGCCACTGCTGGCAAGGTGAGCTTGTGCTCTGGGCTCGTTTTCTCTCCCATTGGAGAAGAAGGGGCGAGACACTTTGGCCCAATTCTGCAGTGGAAAATGACTCATAGTTTACCAAAGTTTAGTGCAGTCTGCTCCCTGAGGCACTGCAAGTGTTTGTCTCCTGGCTGTAGGGAAGCAAATGGAAGTGTGAAAGTTCAGGACATGATGGGTTTTTTGCTTTTCTTTTTTTTTTCTTTTTTTTTCCCCCCCTCTCTCCTGAGGACCAAGCTGTTCTTTTTCTTCAGACAATGGAAAGTTTTGGTTTTCAGGAAGACAAATCCATGCCCAGCTTTGAAACCACCTTGGTAAAGGAGGCTATTTCTGTCAGCCTGGGTGGTGGATGAGCAGCATGTCATGAAAGATGTGTGCCCTTGCAAGGCAACATTTACATAAGCAGACTGGAATACGAGTCAGTAAACTCCATCTTCATAGTCCTGAGCAAATCCACCTTTCCAGACTGGTTCTGATGTAAAGCATCATGGTGTAGGATATGGAGGAGTTAATGTTATGTCAATACTGACTCTTGGAAACTGTCTGTCCTGGGACACTGTACTTTATGCCTGTGTAGTCTCTTGTCTATACTGCAGATCCATCAGGCTGTTCAGAAAAATTCCATTAATTAAAAGCAAGCAAACAAACAACAAAAAACCAAGGAACCTTCCCAAAACTCTAATAAAAAACCCCTAGAAACCAGAATACTAGCCCTCTGTTACAGCTGGGAATATCTATTATATTCTTGAAGCCTCACCCATGTGTAGTCAGCAGCCATACATGCACTTTTTCTGCTATGGGTTCAGCCACTGGTACCTCACTCCAGCACTTACTGCCCCTGCATCACATCACAAGGCTCTATTGCTTTTGCCCCTTTTGCTAACAGCTCATGTCTTTACCCCCTTGGATGCCATTAGCAGATACTGATAGATACGGTACCTGAATCAGACCTCCTAAATATTGTATGTAGAAAAGCAGCTCCCTTTAAAACATAATTAAAAGGAAAAAAATCTTTCGTCAAGGCCAGTCGTTTTATTTGGATCCTGTTAAGATTCCCACCAGGTAGACTACAGAAAAGGACCAGGGAAAACAGCCCTATACAAACTGCAGAGAGACTTCCAGAAGCACATAGTGTCTTGATGTGTGCTAGTCTTCCTGACTTCTAGTGGGACTTGTGTTCTCAAATTCCCCATGTCCTGTTGAAATTGTATCTAGAATACTATTTCAGTTTTCTGGTTTTCTGTTTTCTATTTCTGTTTTTTGTTTTAAGTAAGTTGTCATACTTACATTGTTTCTAAATTTCACACCGAGTGTATTCCAGGTGACTGTGGGTTAACTATGATAGTGTGAAGAAAAGAGAGAATCATAAAAAAATGAGCATGGGTTTAACAACTATCCCTAAAGAAACAGTGTGAGACTGGGGAGACAATTCTGTGATTTCTTCATTTCTTTAGCGCACCACTAGATGGCAATCTTGAGGAAGGATTGGGTTTTTTGAACGGTAATAATCACCACCTGTAAAAAGTTAGCCCTCTTGGAATTCCTGCCGTTCTTGCTGCAGATGCAGACGTACATCTCTAAGGGGATTTTCTGTGATATATCTGACTCAAATGTATGGGAGCAATACAACAGTGTTAGCATATTGCAGTGCAAGCATAGTTGTATTTGTAAGCTGCCTGTGCATTGTACCATCTAGTTAATTCTTAACTTACAGAAAAGTAAGTTGTTGTTTTTTTTTTTTTTACAGAAAAGTGAAGCTTTTCATTTACATCATTCCTTTCATAATTGAAATCATATACCAGCTACCTAATTTTTGCTTCTTTTCCTACTTGTTACAGGAGGAGTAAAAATATTTTTGCATTTTATTGCTTTTTCTTTTCCTCTGTGTGTGTATCATTTTCATTGCTTTGTACAATGAGGATTTGTATGAAGTTTTATGCAAGTGAGACAGGAGATAACAATATTTGTATAAGCCCTTTTATGTGCTCTATCAAACAAGATTTCAATGGGAGATCATAAAGAAGAAAACAGCTGTTTCACAAATTCCCTCCAGCAACAAGAGACCATTTCATACTTAAGGCAGTCCTTCTCAGCTCAGACAATACTTCTTTGGAGCTACTGCTGTTCTCTGCTGCATTTAACCATCAGAAGCTGCTCTAATTTCAGAGTATGAGCCCTTGGTCAGCCTACAGGTTTTAAGATTAATAATAATCCCATGAGGAACTAGCGCCCTTTGAATGACAGATGCACTGCATCTCTTACTTGTTTGACAATATGTGTTCAGTTATCCTTTACCTCTGAAATATGTAAAAAGAAGATGCAGGGCTAAAGTGCATACCTGCCTCTTTAAGTCAAACGAGTTACTTCATTTCACTGAACTATCAGGGGATGTCTAACACCAGAACAGGGAAGATCCTAAGCAGTGATTTAGAAGGAAGACCTTGGCTTGAACTTGTGTGCTTCAAGTTGCCCCTAGTCCTGAGGGAGGCTGTTCTAAAAGGTGAGGAGAAGGCTAAGAATCCCACTGCCTTCTGTAAGGACAAATCCTTTCGGAAAAGAATCCTGAAAACCCTGCATGGTATTGAGAAATGGGAGGAAGGGGTTTATCTCCTTGTAGACCTGCAAGAAGTGTCATCAGCACTGATGTATTCTTAATATGATAAAGATATTGACAATCTTTAGATCACCCTTGGTCATAGGAATGTCATTCTGCAGTACTGTCTTGTTTCTCCATTTCATCTCCATGTTGCCAGGGCTTCTGGAAGCCTCCTTCAGGTATGTTTCATTGTTGGAGGTCCAATCCCCATGTTGCAGGTTTGTTTTTTTTCTAAGATGAGGGCTTCTTTTTGAGTTATACATTTTCAGATGATCACAGTTACAGGAACAGCCATGACTTCCAGGGCCAAGAGGCTGGCTAGTTTATTATTCATCATTGCAGAACTATGCAGTCATGCTACTCTCTTAAAAACAGCTACCTGTACAAAAGAAAATAGGCATTTTTGTTGAGAAAGTGGTGCTGGCTATGGCAGCTGAGCCAGATGCTGAATGTGTTATCTCAAGCCATCTGGCATAGCTTGCTTCCACCATCCCAGGAAGGTTGATGCTTGCCAGGTGCCTACAGTGGAGTCCATCCTGATACATCCTCCTGATGCGTCCCCAGTAGGAAACTGGGGGTTATTCTTGCAGCCATCATTTCCTTATATTGCAGCATTAATTGAAAAGGAGCAAAATTTCATGTTTGGTATTTGTAAGCATTCTTTGTTCTTGCCAGTTCTAGTTTCTTAATTTTAGAGAAATTTCTAATGGAGGTCACCCTTTTGTTTTAAAAACATACCAGGATTGCTGAAGAAGAAACAGCTGTTGTCTGCCCTGTTATTGATGTTATTGACTGGAATACATTTGAGTACCTGGGAAATGCTGGTGAGCCACAGATTGGTGGATTTGATTGGAGGCTGGTCTTCACTTGGCACAGTACCCCTGAAAGAGAGCAAAAACGGAGGAAGTCCAAGACTGATGTTATCAGGTTAATTTTTATGCATCCTACAAAACTGTGAATGTGTTTTTGATTTCACCTGAAAATGCCAGGTGCTGAAAGATATTTGGGAAGTCAACATATTGCTAAAATTATATATTTTGTTTAGTTTTCAATTTTTTTCTAAAATAGCTTCTGCTTACCATGCTCATGGAAAAAATATTGCTTTAAAAGGCTGAAATTCTTGTGTCGTCGTCTATATGGAAAACATTGCAAAGTAGTCTCTTGACTCCTCTAGGCAAACTCTTAGAAATGCTTATCAGCACATGGAAAGAGTGTAACTGATTAACTAATACTGGAGAATGTCCTCTGTGCAAAGCAAAAAAGCTCTGTGTTGTAAAAAACGTATCATGGGCAATGATGAAAAGGGGAGAAAATCATTAACCAGTAAGAAGGTAAAAGTAGTTTTGAAGATTTTTTTCTGTGTTGTAATAATGGTGATAGTTCACTGTGCTATTTTTAAAGGTGAACCATTTTTCCAGTTCTTTATGGGTATGAAACAATACAGCTCTATCCACCATGGTTTCTGTGAGGGGCTAACTCTCAGAGCGCAGGCCAATGTCTTCATTATGGGTTTTAGTTTTGTTTTATTTTAAGACAAGTTGCCATCAATTGGTAATATTTGCCACTTGGTGATGTATTTTTAGGAGAGGTGAGATAATAGAACAAAAAAGGCATCTGGATAATGGGAACTGTAGACAAGCTTCTGATAGCTGAGGATCTGCTGTGTTCAACCTGGAAGCTGCTGTATTTCAGCAGTTTATTGTAGTGAATTGATCTGTCATACTGTGCTTTTGTTAGCACTTTTATCATACAGACCACAGATAAAATGAAATTATTAATTTTTCTCAGTCTTTTCTAGGTTCTTATCATGATAATAATACCCACTATTTCACAAATATTAATAA
Organism: Acanthiza pusilla; assembly: GCA_036630365.1. Taxonomy (NCBI): domain Eukaryota; kingdom Metazoa; phylum Chordata; class Aves; order Passeriformes; family Acanthizidae; genus Acanthiza; species Acanthiza pusilla. The sequence goes on from JAXCHO010000034.1 coordinate 35,157,845, forward strand.
ACTTGTCCTCAACTGAGTGAACTATTTTTTAAATGGGAAAATTGAGGTAGGAACTGAGTCTTTCTCAGCATGTATTAGTCCACATCCTCCTTAAAATAAAATTCCAAATAGAGTAAATATTTTTAAAACCTTTAGTTCAAATATTATGCCTTTTTTTTCCTTCATGATAAGAAGAATTGTCTTTGACATGCCAAGAGGAAAATGATGAGGGATAAAGTTTCATAGCCTGAGGACTGTGAGCTCGACAAGTGTCTGGAGAAAGCAGCGGTGCTGGCAGTGGTGTCACCAACAGCTGGGTTTGGAAAGATGAGATCTGGAGGGAGACAGAAGAACTAGACTGGTTATGGAGTTTGTTATTTTTCCTTCTGTCTTATCTCATCTCATTCCATTCTTTGAAACAACATGTGACAGTGTGAGACAGTGTTGCTTCAGAAAGATAGCTGGTGAAATTAGTTTTGACAGATTAAGAGTAATTGATCGCTGCACCTCGCATTTGTTAATATTTACCTCAACAGCAATTTAGTGAAATTCACAAAATGTCAGCTGAACTTAGTTCTAATCAGCATTATGTACTTGGCACGCTTTTGAAGAAAGTAATTTTCTAAGACTGTAAACAATTAGGAACAATATTGAGCAAATACAAGTTTATGTATATGTGCACACTCTGCCCTACTGCAAGTACATCCCTTAGGTGCGTTGTCACTCTGGGCCTTGTGATCTTCAGTGAGGACCCAGTCATGACTTCTCATTTTATTTTATTTTTTCCCCCAAACTTAGTAAAAAATTTAAGAACATACAGATGGGTAGGTTTTCGTAACAAGAAAACAAATCTCTTTAGGGGCTATATTTACTTAATAATTGATATCTCAGAGATTTTCAATTGATACCAGTGGGATCGAGAATGTTGTTTTTAATTACTAAAGCACAAGTGTTTAATTATTACTTAAGTAAAATAGATAAGGATACAGCACTTAGAATTTCAGAGCCAATTAATACAGTTCTTCACAAAGAAGGTAATGTTCTGTTATGTGAAGAGGTTCTTCATTTACACACAAAGACATTGCAATTGGAAAAATTTATTTTAACACAGTATTTTTACATTCTGGTGCTTGTTTCAGATACAGTTTTTTATTACAAAATTAAATTCAAATGTCTTCATGATGATTGATAAATTTCTGACTTTACTTTGTATCCAGAAAAGACTGAGAAAATAGAAAACAAAAATATATTTTATTTTTTTATCTGTTGCATTAGTTTAATATTTTTTCTTTTTATTCAATTCAGAGTTACTATTTTCTTTTGTAGGTCTCCAACCATGGCAGGTGGATTATTTTCTGTGAGCAAGAAGTATTTTGATTATCTTGGTTCCTATGACACAGGAATGGAAGTCTGGGGAGGAGAAAACCTTGAATTCTCATTTAGGGTAGGTGGCTTAATTGAAAGTTTCTATTCCTCAGAATACAACAAGTTCCTATTTCTTTCTTCATGACCTTTTACTTAATGAGATACCTGTAATGTCAGCAAGTGTTAAGAAGGGAGTATTTTGGAAGGTGTTTATCTGAATCTTGTTCTTACACTTCAGGATAGCTATATTTTCCTTCCAAATAGCCACTTTAAAGCAATTTTTAAAAACATACCTTTGTTTTGAGCTCTAGTATAAAATGTAAAAAGGGTGTGATACTAGTGGATGAAATTTGCATCCCACAGCTTGAAGGAGGTCATTGGGAAGAAGTCTTGTAGTGCTTTGATATGACTCAGAGTTCTTGCTGTGGTTGATGGAGTGAGCTGTTCCCAGTGGGGCAGGAGGAGGCAGCCCCTGTACTAATTTTAAGGCTTTATTCTGTCTCACCTGAGAAGAAGTTTGTATAAAATTTATAAAAGGTGAGAGGGAAGGTCTCCAGGAACTGTGTATTTGTGCCCCATAGGAGGCTGGACAGAGTGCTCAGGTGTGAGGCAGATAGCTGTAATGAAAAGTGAGGAGACACAGGACAGTCCGGACTGATTAGCAAAGCAGTGCTCTCCTCCTCAGCTCAGCTCAGCCATTTCCAGTGCTGTGGCTGATTCCCACTGAGCACTGCCTGCCTATGCTTTGCCCCATATCACACTTAGCTCATTGAAGCCATCCAGTCGTGATGTCGGAGGGATGCTGTAGGGCTGCTTTTGGCTTTCAGGGAGTTCATGACTTATTATCCTGGATTTCTGTTGTCTGTTCTGCCCATCATCTGTTATATTTGATGGTCATGTTTGCATTTCTCTGAGTCATTGAATTGTGGTACAGGAGGGTTTTTGGTTTTTTTGCCAGGTGACAACTGACTTCAGGGATAAATAGCATTTTAGTGTTACAAAATCACTTTCTTGAGAAAGGAGGCATTAATAGACTGTCCCTCTCGATGTCTGTGTGTTAACCAGAGAAGCATGGAGCCTTCCAGGCTACTGTTCTTGTCTCCTGCTGCCTGCAGTGCAGAAATTGTAGAAAAGAGGGCATAAAAATAAGGAACAAAAAATATTAGGAATGATAGCAAACACAGGCCTAGAGTTGGTATGGTTTCTCTCTGGAGGGAGATTTCTCGGCTGGAAATGCTGTTTGATCCGAGTTCATGACCACCTCCTTTTTCACTTGGGGAAAAGTTTCTGGCACGTGAGCCCAAGCAGAGGCTACTTAGTAGTCTTGGTCTAGGTCAGCAGGCCTCCATCTGAAGCACAAAGAGTTGACCCACCTCCATCAGCCCTGTGACTCCCTGAAGCAGGAGTCTCCCAGCACTCTCCAGTTCTGGTCTATCCAGAACTGCAACTCCTTGTAGAACACCTCAAACATGGCACACTCGGCATGCAGTTCTTGGCTTTCTGCTCTTCGTGCCTTGCTTTTGGGGAGACCAAGGCTTGCAGACAGCCTGACCCCTTGCCTTTGACACAGAGTGCCCCAGCGCCAGCTGCTGCTCTAGACCTGACCTTTCATTGCTTTTGGCTGCTAGGAGTCTCTGGCAGCCAGTCTCATTTTTTATGTTGCTGCTCCCCTGAACCAGCCCTCCATGGGCTGCAGCAACAGGGATGAGCAGTGCCTTTACTCCTTCAGCATGCAGCACGGTGGTCCTCTCATGGGACAGAGGAAGCATCAGAGGAGGGAATCTGAGGGATTCAAAGAGGCCCAGCACACAGGAGAAGCACAAAGGGCTCAGCAGAGTCCCCAGGAGGCACCACAAAAGCACTCTGCTGTGCCCTGCGGGGGCTAAGGCAACACGTGGGTGCAGGTGGATCAAGTGACTCCTGGGAGACAAATGATTTAACAGGACAGACTGTGCAATGGCCAGCGAATATGCCTGGTCATGCCAATTTTCCTAGTGCAGATTGCCAGGAGCATCTGGGCATTTGTAGATGACATGCTTTGCTCTGTTTGATTTGGAGCCCTGGTACTTGTGTTCTGTGTGGTGAGGATTTTTGTGGAAGAGAGCAGAGTGCTACAATGTTGTTTAACTGTGTGCTTTTGGCTGCCCACAGTGTTCCAAGAGGTCGGAAGGGATAAATCATTGTTAATGTTGTTGTCCTTGTGTTTTCTAGACCTGTCAGACTTGAAAATTAGGAGCAGAAAAACTCAAAACCACTGTAAATTAATTTATTGTTGTTCTCGTCTCTGGAAACACCACTCTCTCCCCATGACATGAAAAGACTTGTCCTCAAGCCTCCTCTTTCTTGCTCTTCGATTATTCTGAACTGAAGAAATTCTCTGTGGTTTTGAGAGGTGCAACAAGGACAAAGCTTTCGCTAAAAGCATGATGACTAAGAGAGATGGAGGCTATGTGCTGAATGCACAATCGAGTCAATATACCTTGATTTTGGATTGCTTAATGCTATTTGGCTGGATAAAATTTCACTTCATGGGCATAATGGGCATTGAAACTCCTCTTTCTGAGGGATTCAAAACATGCTCTTTCATCTTCTCCCTCTCATACTGAGAGCAAAGGAAACCTGGTTGCAGCTTCCCTCCCCTCTCTGCTCTTGGTCCTGCAAGTGGCGCTGCAATGTAAGTTTGTTTCTGGGGACCAAGGATTACAATGCCTGTGGTCTGTTCTTCATCCCAGCAAGTGAAAAAAGGCCTTTCTTCTCAGAAATTTTATTGCCCATGAGCCTGGATGAAATGCCTCAGAGCACCTGGAGTCTTCTCTTTTCCAATATTGTTGTGTTGTTTCTTTTTGTCTGGATCTGGAATTGTGTCTTGCGTTGAGAGCAGCCAGGATGAGTCCGTATGCCTGGGGTGCCTTTTCACCCACCCAGCTTCCAGCAGATTGTGCATGAGCACCACACTGGGGGCCCAGCCACAAGTCATCAGGAGGAATTTTAGCACAGAGAGCAGTAGAAACATAGAGTTTTCCACATTTTACCCTTTTTTAGAATGTAGCATCCTTTTTATGCTTTTTATTTCTTCCAGAGAGTCTCAAAATGTTAGAATGATCTGGTAGAGCTTTTATTCTTTAGCATTCATTGACCCAGCACTAGGTCAATTGTCCAGAGACCCTGGCAGGGACAGTGATCTCAAGGTGAGATCTGAACATTTTCTGTAGGTTTTCATAATGCCACCATCTGTCTCTGAAAACAAATGAAAATATGCCGATAGGCTGCATGCATCAAGATGAAAGTGAAAGTAAGAAAAGGAATGTCACCTTGTTTTCTTATTGAAGTGAAGGAAAAATGTGTGCTTTTGTAATAAGAGCTGTGAGTTAGCCAGACCTAGTAAAGAAACAGATATGCATGTACGTGAGCTTGCAAAATATAAGTGAAACCTAATGTGCTTTTCTGTTACAGAAGGTTGAAATAGTTTTATGAAGAATCTTCTGGAGAGCCACTTATTTAGCATTTAGTAATCAACTTTAGTTTCTCTATTAAATTCCTTGCTTTATTTTATGGCTGTTCATTTGTACCTGATTTTATATAGAGGTCATAATGTTTTCCATTAAAATGAAAATGAATAAACCTTTTGAGGAATTTTTTTAGCTTAAATATATTTAATTTTCTTTTTTAATAGGAAGACACAATAATTTTTATACTGTTTTTATGAAATATGTAGAATTTAATGAGCATTGCTTAGCAACCTAGAGTTATTTTTTACAGAGATTTAATTATTGAAAATTCAGCTGTTATGGAATTTTCTTTTTGTCATCAATTTAACAGAGGTATGGTCAGTTTGTTTCATTCCTTTGAAATCAGACTTTATCATGGAAGAGTTGAAGCATGTGCTTCCTTCTTCATTTTTATTTCGGTAGTCTTTATCATCTGTTCCTCATATCTTATTTAAAAGTAGATTGATCTAAACACTAATAGTTAATTAAAAATTCTTATGTGGAATATAACATTGGACATTATTAAACTAGAAAACTTATGTTTCTTAATATTTGCTGACAAATCTTGAATGAAAAATTGCAGCTTTAAAAAAGTAGTCTTGAACACAGAAATAATAATTCAAAAAAATTCTGTTTTGAAACAAATCTCAAAAAGGGAGATCCTAAAGGGAAAGTGGATAGCTGGTTTCCCAGCAGCTTTCAAAATTGCAGCAGTGTAACTTACATATGACAATATGCAAATTGTTTAAAAGATCAGTACAGAATTCTAGATTTCTTGTATAAATCCTTTAATCATCTTTGTTCAAATGACAAATTTACTGCTTCCCTGAAAAGCAGCAAAAAAGAAGAGAGAAACAACTCACATGAAAAACAAGAAATTAAACTTTTAAATTCAGGAAGTAACAATTATCCAGTACACCCTATAGCTGAATAATTAATTACCTATCTCTTTAAGGAAACTTTGTTTTAAAAGCAAACATATATATTGGAGTGCTTACACTTTGGTAATTAAGCACAGTATGGTGCCACACATAAGGACTGACATTGTTGTCCAAAACCAAATCAATGGAGATGACATTCATTGATTTCCAAATTAAAAAAAAAAAATTAGAGAAATTATAAGTAACTTAAAAAAAAAAAAGGTTAACAGTCTAAAACCAAGTCCGATCTTGTGTGAGCTGAAAGCCTTCATCTTTTTAGATCCCCAAAAGTCCCAGAGAGAGAGGTAGGAAAAGTCCCATCACTGATCTTTTAACTCTGTTAGAAACAGATCTTTTATTTGCTCCTTCACAGCTTTCAATCTTGCTGTGTCCATTTGAATAACATGTAATTAAAAATGTATGTCTTATACAAAAAGGTTATCAGGGAGCAAACCTCTTCCCCTTAAACCTATCCCAGCTAATTTCCTTTGTCTTCTGTTTTCAAAGGAATGATGAGCTGCCACTTACGCACAGTTGAATACATGAGAATTCTAAATCTTTTATGGAAGGTGTATCAGAGCCACTGGTGACAGCCTCAAGTTAGTTCCAGTGCAGCAACATATCCTGCCTTCCTCCCCTCTGACTAAACTCCAGAAACCTCTTTTCAGGCACCCTTCAGAAGCAGGGCATCTGCCATGTAGTGGTCACACACGGTATTAAATAGGAAATACCTAACTGTGCATTCCTTTCAGGTAATCAAACTTGAGATCAGATTGGGTGGTGGGAAAGTGGCTGTGTAGATGAACTGCCAGAAGCCCTTGGTTTTCAAAGGAGAAGAGTGTAATTACAAAAATGTGCACAGAGTGGTGAGGCTAATGGATCCATTTGATGGCTGTTTCTGGACTTTATCATGTGGGCTGTACATTTCCCAACCTGGGGAGCCAGAGAGGCAGGAGGATGAGCACAAGGGCAGAGTGATGGTTGGCAGGGTTCTGCCAATCCCACATTCAGGTGCAAGTACTTCCTTGGCAGCAAGCTGGAATATTGTTTTAGACAGGGGAGGGTGTTTCATTGTTGTTGGTTCAACCACCACAAGCTGTAGAAATACTTAGCTTTTTCTTTTCATGTGTTAGGTCTGGGATACCTTTCCCAGCTTTTCAATGGAAAAGGTTAGCGTGATTTTATCACCAGGCACCTATACCTTCCTTCTAGATTGGTGAATGTAAAAATGGGAACAAAACATACTGTTCTTTGATGATATAACAAGCTTGCCTCTTGTGTCCAGTCAGGTTTCCAGTAGAATATGTAGATGATGTATAGATCTATAGATTCCTGGTAAGAATTAGTTATCAGCCATCGGTTTCTTTCTGAGGTAGCTATTGACATAGTTAATTAGGAAAAGAAGCATGGCTCTTTCTTCTTCTTTTTTAACAGTGACTGTGTAAGTTATATTGTAGACCACATCTTATCATGAGAAAATAAAACTAAGGAAGGAATATTGCTCTCCAGATTAAACCAGAGATGTGGTTATCTCCTTGTGAATTCAGAGCAAATTACTGAGAGCAACAGGGATGTAATTTTATCCAGTTTAGTCATCAAATGAGACACAAAATTATTGTATGTGTTACTTGTAGTATGGTGTGGTATTCTCGAGAAGGTGTTATTCTTACAGAGGCTTATTGTTACTGTATCCTTGAGCTTGCAAAGACTCAAATTAATGTTACGCACAATGTCAATTCTTTGCTCAGATATGGCAGTGTGGAGGAAGTCTTGAGATCCATCCTTGCTCCCATGTAGGTCACGTTTTCCCCAAGCAAGCTCCATACTCACGGTCCAAAGCTTTGGCGAACAGTGTGCGTGCAGCTGAAGTGTGGATGGATGAATATAAACAACTTTATTACCACCGAAACCCACACGCTCGCCTGGTGAGTCCAAGTGCACTGTTCCTGGAATTTCAGTAGAATTTGTTTTCAACCTACTAGGTATTGATTAAGCTAATATTTAACATGAAGTGCTTTTTATGTTTATTTCTTACTTCTTTTGAAATTTTTCCTAGACATAGAGTAAGTGTATAATTTTTAATTCTTGGAAAAAATTAGAAATTCTGTAAGAGTACAAGGCGCCCCAATCTATGTCAATATTAAATGAATAAATGAAAGAATAATGTGAAGTGAGGTGATCAAAGCAAGGAGGAATTGTTTAGCCTAAAAAGTGCATTTCTGTGAAATGGCTGATACAGGATTCTCTCAAAGAGAATTACAGACACAGAATTAATAATGCAAATCACCAAGTTTTAGTGGACAGTAGACATTCAGGTGAATAGCATGTTAATAATACTTAAGAAAACTACCCATCTTGTGATAATTGTAAAACTTTGGACTGATGAAAAATAAAATAGATTTTTCTGTTTGATTTACTGCTGCACCACATTTAGTTAAAAAAACCAACAAAACAAACCAAAACCAAAATCAATATTGAAAAGATTAAATTAATTAAAATCAGACTTGGGAACTCAGATGAAAATGTTTCAAGGGGCTTCTTTTAAGTTAATGTTTTTATTTGCCTTGAAATGAAAATACAAGCTCATTTGTTTGCAGAATTTTTCAGGAGACAAATACTGTGAAAATTGAGTACATCAAAACAGTGAAGGAGTGTGCAACTTCATAACCTGGATATATTTATCACGAGGGACCTGTAGGCTGGAGGACGGTAACACTGAAATGTCCTCACAGTGTCTAGAAATTAATTAAATGAACCCTTGGCACAAGGTCCGAAATTCAGGCTCCAAAGAAATCATTCTCTGCTGTTGCTTGTTTCTGGAGGTGCCTGGTCTCCCCAGCATGATCTTTTTGCATGGAAAGTTTTCTAAGTGCTGCCTGTCTGGTGTTGTGCCTGGGGAGAGCTGCGCTGTGGTGAGGTGCTGGACATCCACCTCTGGCTACACCGGAGCAGAGCTGAGGGACCATTGTGGGGCACAGGGAGCCCCCCACTCATTTTAGTGGCTGACTCCAACAGACATGCCCAGGGAAAACTGCTCTTGAAAACATTAGGCTTTTAAAAGATATGCTGGAGGATGCTGGAGAAGATGAATTTGGTTAGCTTTCATCTTGTGTTTCTTTGGATTAAATAGGGTAATTAGATTATTATAGTCCACACATTTGTAATAATTGTTTTACTTTAACATCATAAAAGCCATTTAGGTTTTATTATCAGAGTCTGACTTAAAAAGAAATATGGGATTCGCCCATAGGCAACGCCGGGCTGATTTGGCTTGTCATACACAAAAAGAGCAATAAACACTGACAATTTTTCTTGTAAAGAGCTGGGCATCTTATGTCTGTAATGACAGAGCTTTAACTTTAAAGGATATTTGTGTGTTAGTATTGGAAGTTTCATGTATTGGCTTATTGTAACACAGTGGATGTGAGCTGAAACTCAGGCGGGTTTTTTTTCCCATATCAAAGCTGCTGCCAATGAACTTTGGTTTCCAAATACTCTGTGCACCACTTGTTGCAGCAGCTGAGTTCAGACCTTTTTACTTCATCAAACCCAAATATTCAGTTCTGTAGCATAATAGGAAAATGATTGATGCTATGGCTACAAAAATTGGTTCCATGAAGTTTCACTTCAAGATTAATGTTCAGACCTCAGAGCTAATATGTCACGCTGTTTGTTTATTCAAGCAGGCATCTCTGCCTCTGCTTTACATCTGCTTTGTGTTTTCAGTGGTATTTCCACAGCTTTGAGAAATGCAAATACATTTGTGGTTTGATGAAAGAGTGCATCAAGCGACCTGTAAAAATCTGGGGGCTGCAAACGCTGTCTCATGCCTGACTATCTGAAGTCCCTAGTCAGTATAAAGATAGGTTTCTGAAGACAGACATAAAAAGATGTGAACTCTGCTCCAATCCATAGACAAGGAAAAGTCTGCAATGAAAGCTTTTCTCTAGAGGTTTAAGATTTCATACTCCCCAGCCCCCAAAACTATGAAGTTCAAAGGATGCATTAGCTGATATTAGAAATTTCATCACTTAAGTGTAAAACTCTACAGGTAATTTGCAAGTGGATGGTGGTATAATTTAAAATACTCAAGAATCATTCACTGCTTTTGAGATTTTCAATTATCTACCTAAAGGAAGTTTTATTTTCCAATACGCCTTCTCAGTCTCCAGCAATCTGTATTCAAGGGCTTCCTGACTTGCAGATTCAGGGAGTTTTCTCAGACAAACTGTCTTCTAGAATATTTTAAAGTTTTACTTGCACAGTTCCAATTCTTTTTTGTCAACATTTAACAAATGTAAGGATAATGAAATCAAATCCAGCACCCAAACATGGTGATTTTTCCTGGCTAGAAGTCCTACTCATCACTGTAGCATACGGTTCTTAATAATGTATAAAGATAATTTAAAAGAGAGCATCTGTTCTGGATGGTTTTTTCTTTTTTAATCTTTTTTTTTCTTCTTTCTTTTCTTCTTTTATTTTTTTTCCCCAGGAACCATATGGAGATGTGACAGAGAGGAGACTTCTACGAGAGAAGCTGAAATGTAAGGACTTCAAATGGTTCTTGGAGAATGTGTATCCAGAACTTCACGTACCTGAGGACAGACCGGGCTTCTTCGGAATGGTATGTGGCTGCTGAGAAGGGGGCCTACTTGCAGTTCTCTGAGCTCTCTTGCTAAGTCAGTGTGAAGGTGTTTTGTGCCAAGATCAGTTTGGGATTTTGGTAGAATTAAGTTAAAATTTGGTAGGCTTTAACATGTGGTTTCTATCAGAGTCTTTATTTAAGGGGGTGCTGTTTATGAAGGAGTTCTGTGTCAGAGTAGGAGAACAGGTAATGTTGCCAAGAATTACTCCTTCTAAGTGACATCTTGGGACTGTTAAAGGCAGCAAAGGATGAGGTTTTTATTTCTTGAAACGTTGCGTAACAAAAAAAAGAGAACAGTAAAGTGTTTTATTTTAGTTGTTGAACTGAAAAGAAAGAGAGCGTGCTTTGAAACATATGTTCGTACATTCTATCTGATGAAAACTATGGTGCTCTGGTGATGGGAAAGAGAGCTGGTGCTAAGTGCTTCCAGATCATAGAGGATTCTGTATATCAAAACCTACATGTTAATTTTTAATCTGGAGGTCACTTCAGACCAGCAAGGGTTCACAGACAATGGGTTCAATATCAGAATCCTCTTCTTTTTTTAAGAGTTGACAGCTCTTCATGCTTTTTGCAGCCTACAAATAAATATAAACTATAGCTCCATGTATATCACATTACTGTAATCTCATTTGGAAGGGATGAAGGCAGAGATGATGCAGCAAATACCTGTTTCCTCTAAAAAATCACCAGATACCTGCTGCATGTTAGGAGCACAAAACTGCACCTTTCCACCAGGCAGAGATGTATCAAATACCTTCCTGATTTGCCAGTGCCACATAGACTTAAAAGTCCTTTCACTGGTAACTCGATCACTCTGCAGATCCAGCTAAGCTGCATTCCCACACTGCTGCATCACACCCAGCCCTTGTCTTGCAGCCATCTGCCCTTCAGTTACTCAGCCTCTGCTGAATCTCCTTCGGGAAAGGGAAAAAAGTCTGATCTCTGTGGACATATAAAACATTCAGGAACCAAGTCTCCCCACAGTCTGCCCTAATAGCTTTGTAACTTGTTGGATTAAAAAGATCCTAACGTGGAAATGCAGTGGTTACCCCTGGGAGACTGTATTTCCCCTGGGGTGCTGTGGGAGTTCCCACAGGGAGAGCAGCAGTTGTCAGAAAAGCCCTTAGGAACCTCTGGGAGAGTTGCCACCCGCCTCCATTTGTCTTGGAGCTTGCAGAAGAGGTATCTGTGTGATTGCTGGCGTGGAAGTTATTACCCACCATTATCCAGTACCTTGAACAAACCCTGCTACAGCATTGGTTCAGTTTTTGCTCTCTTGTGCTGGATTGCTACTGACAAGGTCTGAGACAGTTGAAGCAGTAAGATATTATAAGACTTACCTTCGGAGCATTTCAGGAATTTTATCCTTCACCCCCATCTTTCCCCCTCCAAAAGAAAGCGTTAGACTGGTGCCAGTGATAGTGCTTCAGCCTCCTGGGGAGGAGAAGGAATTTTTGCAGTTTCTTTCATGATTTAATTGTCATCCTCAGGCAAGGGGTTGACAGTACCTAGGAATAATAAGTCTTGTTCAGAGCTGCTTGAGGTATCTAGAGTGTAATTTAGGTGTGCTCTATATATTTCTCTAAAAACAATTAATAAATGCTGTCATCTAGTCGTGAGCATAATAAGAATACACTTTTTTTGGGGGGAGGAAGAATTTAAAATGTGATTGAAGTATAGTTGTACTCTGAGAAACTGAGAGTGCAAAAATGACACCTACTGATTCAGCTGATTTGTGGATATTGAGTCCCATCTGCTAGCTTCAATGAATCACTGATGATGTTCTTTACTCCCGCCTTAGCTGTGTATTGCTTTTCTGGTTCACAAAAATACTGTGTTTAAAAGTGTCAGCTTTGGTAACAGCTCAACTTATTGTGAGGTTATTTAATTTTTCAAACAGAATACATGGGAATATGGGGATTTTTACCTCCCTTAAAAGTCTTTTTACTTTTGAACTGAAGTTGAATATATTTCTAAGATTACCCCTAAGTGAGCCATGTCTTATTCAAACAGAATCAAGAATTACTGAGCAGCATTCAGTGCTGTGCACTAATAAACACACTTTTGTGCTACTTTTTTTTTTTCATAATACATAGATAAAAATATCCATACTACACTTGGTTGTCTAAAAAGTTAGCTGCCTAAAACTTTACTTAAACAGAATTATGAACCTTTTTGCCTGAGATATGATTACATTCCTGCAAACTGCCTGAGACCTAGAAATGAGATTAATACCTTCTTGCTTCCGCTTGGTCTTCATGCAGCTTTGGAACTTTGTGGGACATTAACTAAACCTTTTGACTTGAATAAGTTCTTTGCAGGGGCAGGAGGGAGTGAAGCTGGAAGGCACTCAGTGGGTTAAAATAATAAGTTGTTAGCAGTTCTGGAAAGGCTGATAATACTTTTTAGGTGCTTGTGTACAGCACTGATGTCTCTATTTCTGGCATAGCATCTGATTTGGCCATCCTCGAGCAGGTACTTACTGGCAGAGTATATACTATACCTGTGCTTTGGTAGGTGTGAAATCGTAAGGCTCGAGCCCCAGCTCTGCATAGATTTCCCACCTAGGCAGTGCTGACCATGTCTGCTAACAAATCTCAGCTACTCTGGGAAGGAATGGTGTGGGTTGTCTGTAGGAAGAGCTTTGAGCTGGCTGCTGTGTTCAGTCTCAGTCAGTCTGGTGACACTGCTGCAGTGTGCAGCTGGATGAAGACGGAGGAACTGGGCAGCTCTGTGATCTTTGCATGCTATTGGTGCCTGTGGAAATGCACGGCTGCAAAGCAAGGGAACAGTCAGGGCTCTGCTCTCCTCTAAGGTATATATAAGTATTGCTGGCATCCTTTTTATCTGAGAATAAAGATCATGGTCAGTCAGTGAATTTGTCTTTGAACTTGGCATCAAGATTGCTTTTAAAAACAGCGGTGACACAAAAATCAGGATTTTATGCTGATTTTTGGTAAGTTTGATCACTTGGCAGTGAGACCATACTGTGTTCTGACATGATAAGTTTTTCTTTGTTCTTCTTTGTTTCTAGCTGGTATTTCTTCCAGCTGAATGTGAAGCAACTAAGCTGATAGATGTCTGTTGTGACTTTCTATCTGGTCGCTCTTTCTGCCATCTATCTGTAAAGGCATCTGTCACTGACTGAATCAGTTGGGAAATCAAAAACTTTGATTTTTCTTTTGACAGCTTCTTTCCCCATTTGCTTCCAAGACCATCTCATCTTCATTTCCAAGTGCTTAGTAATAATTTTCTTTTCATTTAGACCAGATATAACCTTAAAAAAAAAATGGAAAGAAGATTTTAAATTATGCCTTTAACTAACCTATGAAGAAGTTTGTTTTGCTGGAACATGAAAGAGAACGTTATTTGAATTATCTAAATAACACGTTATATATATGGACAGGCTTGCAGAACAAGAAATCTTAGCTATGTGGTTTAAATTACGTAATCAAAGATATTATTGTATGTCTGGTGTTCCAAGTACTCAGAGGTATTAGGATCCTGTCTCTAGGGTATACCTCTAAACTGCATTATAATCCAATTTGTAGAGCTGCCACTTGAGATTGAATTGGTAGCCAAGATTAGGACTGACTAGACCTGGAGATCTTATGCCCATCACAGGAAAATATGCACAACTTGCTTGGCTGTGCAGCCTCTGAAAGCTTGGGAGAGACTTCTAAAAGGAAATGGGAGAAATTCAAGTGTTTGATAATAGTTTCAATGGAACACACCATTGTTTGAACCACATGCTTATGTTTTTGAGGCTCCCAGGGAGATCTGGACTTGCTGGGGTGAGCCAATGAATCCAACAGCAGTGTCTCAGCACAGGTTCCTTCAGAAGATTTTAGTCATCAATGTTGTGTATCTATTTCATCATTGCCCTGAAGAACAGGCGATATGAAAATAGCATTCACTCAGTAAAATCATTCCCTGTGATTGCTTGGATTACTGTTGAGGTAAAAACTTGTCTAATCAGTACTACTGAAGCTGTTTGCCTTGCTGCAAATTCATATCTTAGTGTCCCACAGTATCATCTGTCCATATCACTAATAGACCTACACCATTGCCACAATGGCAGAATAAAGAGGATTCTGATCTATTTTGTGGATGTAGAGAAAGGCTGGCAGTGCTCCATTAGCCGTATGTAGCAACTAAGTTTTAATGTAAAAGATCTGTTGTTGATGGTTTGTTTACAATGGATTTTATCTTTAAAAAATGCAAGCCCAAATTTAGAATTATTCATAGAATGCCATCTGTATTGTCTAGTCATATGCAAGTATCCAGATATTAGGGAACAATACATTTAAATTTCTCCAAGCAGTACAGGATAAGGTCTGAGGTGAATATCTCAGTAGCTGGTGTTTATTACCTATCTCAGCCTCCAAACAGTGGTAACTAGATGGCATGTAGAGTAAGACCAGCAATATTTCAGTAGGAAGCAAATGTTGTAGAAAGACACAGCCAATAGTCCTGCATGGGTAGAATGTCTTAGATCTGAACAATATGTTTCACTGGCAAGGTGATGAACATTTTTTCTTGCTTCTGTTTCTCCAATGCAGCATTCTGCAAAAGAACTAAGGTAAGTCACAGAGAATATTTTGTTCTTATTGCATGATTTGTTTATGGTGGATATGGGAATAAACAGCTTCAGAAATGAGTGGATGATCACTGTTTTGATAGAGATGTTGCATGTAAAAGAAACTTAAATTATATTCTCATTTAACAAGAGAAAAATATTTCACAAATTCTCTCATACTTTTTTTCTGCCTTGGAACACAGGGCAGGTTTGGTTTTTTTTATAAATTATGCTGCAGTCAAATTTTCAAATCTTTCAATGACGTTTCAGATCAGATAATTTAAAAGCTTCTAATATACTATTCCCACTAATTAGGTCTTGAATACATATTGAGCTTCCTGATGAAATGTGGGCATATCTACCAATGTCAGACAAAATAAAAGAACCATGTTGAAATATGGACCATGTACATGTAGGAATATGTTGGCACATATCACAAGCATTTATGTGTGAAAAAGGAGAGAACATACATGGTAGCATCCTGAAAAACAGCCTCATTTTCAAACCATCTGAAATGAAGCTTAAGTTTAATCACCTTTTACACAGCTTTTGTTGTCTATGTTTGGGCATTGGGTAACATGCATAGGAGAGTTACTGTAGTTCTGGTGGTGCACGGCATTTTCAAACAGATTATTTAAAATTCCAGGCCCCAAAAGGGAGCACATGCTTGAGCACGTGCTAGGGGATGATGGCAAAGAGTGGCAATGACGGCTTTGGGTTGCCTGGAAGGGCACCATGGATAATGGTTTTGCTGCCCTTGGAGCCACTAGACAGTCAGGCAGAGTCACGCGTTATTAAACACACTAACGGGAAACCCTCTGCTCCTGAAGACAGCTGCTGACAACAACAACTGTAGAGATACAATTACCATTTTAAGTGGTTATGACTTTTAAGTTGATGTTTCTTGATGTAGAATGTAGAAAACATGAGGATCTTATTGTTTGGTTTATGTAGTTCCACGGCAGTGTTAAAAATAGTCTGTGTAAGATGCTTCTCTTTCCTGTTTTTCTAAGGGTAATTCTTGCCTCCCATTAGGAAGGGAAACAAAATGTTTTCTTTTGACTGTTCAAGGAGGGTTGTAGTGGTCTAATGTGGGAGTGAGCACAATGCAGTAGAAAGATGTTGGGTAGCACTAGAAGTTGTCAAAGCAAACATATATAGAACACAAGTATTTAATTTTCCAAGTTGTGTGGTTTGCTCTGTGGTGGGTTTAGGCCCTGTGGGGTTTGTCTTGTTTGCTTGGTTTTAGCCTCCTGCAATCCCTATGTGTCTGCTCATTTTCCACATTAAGAACTGAGGATATGATTATCATGACCAGGGAAGAGCAGCGAAATTACACCTTGCTGAACTAACTCTTCTGAGATTCACTCTGCTCATTCCTTTTTGTCTGTGATATAATTACACTCAGTAACAGGGGCATTCAGCTTCTTGTTTACAGAACCTGTTTTGCTCTGTGTAATTTCAAATTTGGTTATGTGGCTAATACCAGGGATCAGTTGTTGCTATGTCATCGTTTAACTTATTTTCAGTTACTTTTGCCTCCTGAATACTTAAATGCAAATCCTTGTTAACTGGCCTGTTTTTAAATTTAGCTAACTTAATATTTTAAATTTTAATATAAAAGTTATGCATCTTTTCTGTCAGAGATCAGCAACAAGAGTAAAGAGCATTTAATATCACACCTAGTGTCTCTTTCCAAAGATATATTTTGCCTACTTTCATGATTTCTGATCCTAAAATCTGTCTGCTTGTTCTGCCTCAAGAGGGTACTGGAGTCCTTTCGAGAACAAATCCTCCTAACATTTCCCATTTGACAAACTGAGAAAAGTATGTAGTTATCTTTTCATAAGAAAATTGAACAAGTAGATCCTGGGGGAAAAGGCATGGCAGACTCTTTTGTTCTGCATGAGTTGCTGGCTTGTTGGGTTTCAACACAGTTTTTCATAGCTTCTACCTACTTCCTTTGCAAATACATTGGAACACAGTGTCATTCCTAGGGGAAGCCATCATGTCTGGCTGCTTCAATGCTCAAAATCAAGATGGTCCAGACAGTTTTATTTCACATTAGTCTGAGAGATGTTACCATTGCATCTCTTTGGTCTATTCCAGCTAATTTGCACCAGCTTTGTGATGGATCTCAGAGCCCATCAGGATGGGTGTAGAGTGACTACAGAATTTCTTCCTTACTTTAGACTAATACTTTAAAAATACTCTTTTGTTTTGATTAGCTGAAGAATAGAGGAATGGAAAACTTCTGTTTTGATTATAACCCTACAAGTGAACATCAAGTAACTGGACAGAGGATCATACTCTACCCATGCCATGGCATGGGACAAAATCAGGTAAGAATAATGTTTCATTTTCATTTTGACTAACACTTATGGTTGTAATTATGATAAAGTCATTGCAGTAGGGCTGAGAGACTATGTTGCCACAGTAAGGTGATCTTAGTTCAAATTTTGATTCTTGCACTAAATGCTTTTTATTTTGATGTATCTTCAGGTCAGATTTTCTTCATCCTGAAGATGTGTCTACCCAGCCCAGGGAACTCATGCATATCTTTACTATGCCTTTCCACAGAGTTCATTAGCAGGAGTAAATAGCACATCAGTGCAGCTATAGTGCTCACAGGCCAGTGTTCACTCATCTCCAAAACCCCTCTGACCTTTTGTCTGTCCATGCCTCCAAAGCCTTTAATAACATTGCAAATCTCACCTAGTTCCACCTGTGTCTGCCATCACATCTCTGCCTTGTGGTGCTTGTCTTACTGCACAAGAGGTTTTGGGCCACATCTTCTCCTGGACTACACTCTACAGAAATGTTCCCCTGGGCTTGGGCTCCACAATCCTGGAGAGCAGGGACACTCTTTAACACTTTCATTCTTGCTCTCTTGGTTTTAACTTCTGAAGATGAAAATGCTGTTGTCTTTCTCCAGGCTGATTGAAACTGTGTGGAGCAGTGCTTAGTTTTGATGCCCATAAACCTCTCAGCATAATGCCGTGGTAGAAGAGTTGTGGGGCATTGTGTTGCCAAGCTAGAATGGCTGTTTTGCACGGTTTTGAGTGACCACCCTCCAGAACTGAGGTTTGGTGTTTGATGTGGGGCATGTACTTGCCCATCTATCTTGATTTATGTCTCCTAACCCTGATTAGACTAAACACAGTACTTGAGATGTGGTCTCACCAGTGCTGAGTACCAAAGCACTTATGAGACCTCTTGTACATAACCCTGTGACAGCTTGGGTGGCTTGACTGTTTGGGTCCTTATATAAGGAAATTAATCCAAACATTCAGTTAGGAATGTTTGGGAAAAGGAAGAAAGGGAAAACAAAATTTGGAAAGAAACCAGAGATGTGCCAGGTAAGCAGTGTATTTGCTATGGTTCTGAACTCTGCTTTAAAAGAAACATAAAAGCTTGAGGAGTGTAAAACAAGTCTGTACTGAGGAGAAAGCTCCTAATATGAATTGCATTTTACATGAGAAAGGGAAAAGAAACAACAATGTACTTCAGATCTTGAAAGGAAATAGATTTGTCACTGAGAGCAAGTTTATTGCCTAAAGTATTGTAACTATTATTTAGTATTATTTATTAGCTCACATCTGGTTTATGTCTTAAGTTTCCTAATATTTCTTTCCTGGAGGCCAAGATGCAGGGGAATGCAGGAGGAGAATCTTGCACCATAAAAGCCAAAGGATCTCGATACTGACAGATGTATGCCAATTATGCTAAGCCCTCAGCTTACCCCTTACCTTACCCCTTTTGGTCCCTCAGTTCAGTTTCATGCTCAAGTTAAGCATACTTCTATAGATCTATGTAGAAGAGAAGTTAATGATCAGACAACGTAGTCAAGCCACTTTCTTATAAATAAGAGTTGATTTATTTTGTAGATTAAGAAGTATTTAATGTATAGGATTATATGCTAACATGCCAAAGGTATTTATAGATTTATTTTTTCTGTGTATGGCAGATTACAGAGAGGAGAGGGGTTGCATTTTTTTGTATTTCTCCAAGCAAAAAAAGTTCACTTAAATTTTATCCCTTTCCCCAAGAAAAAATAAAGACATAGGATAAAAGATGAAAGCAAAATAAAAGTATAATTGAGAGATGAATTGTCATGAGATGGCATTTTTACAGTTATCCTTTGTTTAGCTGGCACTAAGAGATTAACTGAATTTACTGCAAGGTATCACATCACTGGATATTAATGCTCTTCCATCTCTGCTGATGGTGTGATGCACCTGTGCGGTAGCAGGCATCAGGCTGGAAGCAGCGACACTCTCGGAACTGTGCAAACCGCTCCCTCTGCTGGCATCCAAGCAGGAGGAGGAAGGAGACATGGAGAAACCACCTGGCTGCAATAGAAACCAATAAAGGAAAATATGAGATGACTCAAGAGAACTGCAGAGCCTGAGGAGGGAAGGTCAAACACAGGAAATGGGTAAAACTAGATTAGTGAAATGGGCAAAAGGCATGGGAGGGCTGGCAGAAGCCAGGGAGAAAGGGCCAAGGTGAGAAAGGGCAGTAGTAATTTGGGACAGAGGTTGGGCAACAGGTGGTGAGCATGGTATGTGTGCTAGAGGATAGAGTAGGACAGGGAGTGAACCAAGCAGAGTCACTGGAGAATATTTTAGTGGAAAGGGGCAGGGTTACTGAATGTGGGAGCAGAGATACCAGCTGGCAAACGGGGGCATGAGTAAGGGTCATAGGTAGTTACAAGAGAGTAAGTGAACAGCAGGAAGAGTTGTGGGTAGGGGAACAGAGGAAGGCTAAAATAAGACAAGATGCAGAAGCATAAGCGAGATGGAGAACAAGAACTCAAGGTTTCTGAACTTGCACCTCCCTTTTCTGGCTCATAAATAGCTGTGAAACCTACCAGCAGGACATTTCTCTCCCTTTCTTTCCCATCCCACCACCTTCTTGAGAGTCATTCTTAAATGGTAGCAGGTAGCTCCTTGTGGTGTGAATTCCTTGGCAGATAACAGTGTCAGGACCAGAAGAGTCAAATCTTCCATATGTTCATCCATCGCTGTTTGATGATGAAATGATGGTGGCAAGGTTGGTCATCCTCTATATCAACAACCACAGAGTTTCCGAGGTGTTTACTGACAACAGGCAGCCCTTAACCTCTCTTTGGCACCTCGGAAAGGAATCTGCCATCTTAATCCCAAACTCTTCCTGACTTTTCTCCTTGAGTCTGTTCTCATCACTCTACTCATTACCTATATAGAGCTTTAGCAGCAAACCCTCATTCCAAGCTTCACTCCAGTTCCCTGTCCCACCCCACAGGCAGGTGGCTGTTTATGTAGGGGACAACTGCAAAACTCCTTTCACTTAGTGACCTCCGAATATCTGTGTGCACTGTGCCAAGAGGAGAGAGTTCTGTGCTCTTGGTTATTTTTAAGGTCCAGCACGTGCTCCTGTTTTACATCTCAGTGAGTAAAACCACACTCAGAAAATTAAAGTTTGCGGTAATTTGTTTCTGTTCTTCATCAACACCCTGGTCTAACTGAGAGAGTTTCCTTTCGTATTTGTGTGAGCATAAGAAAACTAACTGGAGGTTGTTTAAAATCAGCATGTTCATTATCACAAGAAGGTGAGGATAACACTGCAGTGTTAGGAGCTGAGTGTATACGGAAGAGAGGCAGGAAATATGCAAAACACTGGGCACTGATTGCTTGTACCTTAGGCTGCTTATGAATTGTGGGAGTATCTGCCCCAGCAGATAAGAATGAAAGGCTTTGATATTCAACACCAGAATTCAACATCCTTACCCTTCTTGGTATGGCAGGGAAGCAGTACAGAGGACGTCAATATGTGATGGCAAGAAATCAACGTTTGATACATTTGAGGGAAATAGCGAGAGGCAAACAAAGAACTTAGCAAAGCCCTTGGGTTTTCAGCAAAAAAGAGTATCAGAACAGGTAACCTCTCTGCTGCTTCTACTCATCAAGTGCAAACTTTTTCCTGCATGCAAAAGAGCAGTAGCCAGACATAGAGAGGGATGAGAGTGTGTTTCAGGGGCCAGTGAGGTAGCCAAAATCTGCTGCTGGCCCCAGTACCAGAGAGACACTGATGCAGCTAAGGCATATCCTGTAGATTGTCCAGAAGCCATAGATACTGGGGAAAAGGCCTCATCAAGTTTCCCAATAGCACTTAGGGGAATCTACTGATTCCCAGAAGGAAAGAAACGCAGTAAGACTACTAGTTATTGGGCCATGGATTAGTTTGAAAGTGCTTCCTTTCTGCTGACAGAAAGCAAGAAAAGAGAACTAAGAAACACTTAACCTTTTGAGGAGGAGGAGCTTTATTTCATGCATTGCCAGAGCTTAGAAAAGCCCAAAGCCTGAAGTATTTATTCAATTTGAAGCAGTATAAGGAAATGAACTGTATTATGTTCATTGGGCCACAAGGCAGGAGCGCTTGGTTGCTAGTACTATAACCCCATTCCTTAAAGTTATCCAGAAATTAATCATTTTACTTGCTCTTTGGAATCTGGTGCAAGTCCTTGAGAGACCATTCAGGAAATATGTCAGTAGTAAGAAGTGCTCTGATCTAGTAGCTGCTCCATTTATTTCTGATGCATCTGCTACAGTCAGCAGCTTGCAGGCTTTCACTTATAATACAAATTGCTAAAGAGTTATTATATCTAATAAATCCCCTAACGAGCAAAGCTCTAAATATGGCCTTGTGAAAGTGGCAGCTGTAAAAAGTGTCCATCCACACACAACTGAGCAGAGCTGAGGCTTTTTCTTTTTCCTCAAGCCATAGGATTAAAATGCATGTCCCTGTAGCTCACTGTGGTGCCCAAAGTAGTGGATTTTCCATGTGCCAATCAGATACTGAACCTGGGAATAAAGCCTGGAGGCCAGGGAATAGCCCCTGCCTATTAGGGTAAATATTAATAATAATAATAATAATAATAATAATAGGACAGATATTCGCACAATTTACTTTTGTCGTTGATGAGACTTTTTTTTGTATAAGGCAAATGTAAAGGTAGCACAACCTTACTTTGTAGGAACAAATCCTAACAATAGGTTTCAAGGGGAAATCATGATCTCCAGGGTCTTAAGTCAGCAGGGAGACCTCAAACCTGATGTTGCTTTCTCCAAACACTCATTTCCCTTTGTTGCTTACCACAAATGAATGGTGGCAAACAGGTGAATTCTGGGGGGTTGCTCATTTGCATCATTGCTGGAAAAGAAAAGCCATGAGGCTCCAGAGGGTTATGCAGTGGGCAGCATTGATCAGTGTATGGTTCTGACAGCCACCTTGGCAGAGAAATTCCTGATTGTGATAATGGGAGGGGCAGATTTCATGAAACAACTATCATCAGTGTAGTCTAGATCAGAGCTCTTACACTTAGAAATGGATGGCTGCAGATTTTGTAATCGCACAGTCCTGTTTATACTGAAACTCCATTTCCAGTTTCTCTTTCAAGGTCATTAGCCTTGGTGGTTGTTAAAGATGTTTTTGTGCTAAGTTCAAGTATATACATTTCTGAATTGGTACAGCCCCCTTCACAAAGCCTTGCAGTCTCCAGGGGTGAAACAAAACAAAAGAGGTTTTATTCTCTCCCTCATCCTTTTATTGGTCTCTGCTAATGCAACTGTACTATTGGTAATAGGCGATTTTCTGATGTTTATAAAACTCTCCTCTACTTTATTGAGTATAATCTAAATCAGATCTAAACACACATCCGTGCACTATAGTCATCTAAATTATTTATAAGTGTGCTAAATACAAACAACTCTCAAACTCTGCTGCTCTTTAATGAAGTCCAAAAGTTGGCAAATGTCCATGATAAATATAAAATTTTCAGGAAGTCTTCAACCATAATTGCTACAGAAGCCAGGAGTTTTAGAGCATGAGCAGAACACTTCTGTAGAGTATCATACAACAAACAAAGATAGTAAACTCTTAGGAAAGTTTTGTTCATCTTTAAAAGCAGCTGTAACTGATTTACGTTAAATAATATCTTAAAATTTTATAGAATTAAATGCTTATCACCATGCATCCTTAGTACATTATAACTGGAAATGAACCTGGACCAAACTGCATTTGAACTATGCAGTGAGCAACTCCTTCGGTAAAAGTAACATTACTTTGTGATGACTGAATTAAGAAGGCACAATGTCAGGCTTGAAACTGTTTTCCATCCTATTTTTAAGGGGGGGTCAAGAATGGGAAAGTCAAATATTACAGTTGAATTTTCTAAATTCTTTAATGCTGGGATGCCTGTTTTGCAGGACATTTATTCAGCCTTTCTTGCATTTTAAGTGCTACCAGAGTAAAGCAGCGCTGTGATGAGATTGTGACGATACTCTGTGTACATATGAAATGACTGCTGTCCTTTGTTTCTTCCCGTGGGTTTGTAGTTTTTCGAGTACACGTCCCATAATGAAATACGTTACAACACACGACAGCCAGAAGTCTGCGCAGCCGTCGATTCAGGGACTGACTACTTGACAATGTACTTGTGTCAAGAAGATGTCCACAGTGTTCCTGAAAACCAGAAGTTTGTTTTCAGAGAGGTAAGTGTGCCTGCTTGGGTTTGGGCTTGGTGTTTTTTTGGGAGTGGGTGAAAGGAGAATTGTTGAGTTTTTTTTCTTTTTATCTTACTGCATACACATCATGCAGGCCACAACACTGGCACAGGTCTCTGGGAGAAATATGCTAGTTGGCTTTTTAATATCAGAACATAGACAAAGGGGCCAAGAGTGTGCCAGTCATAAAGAACAGGAAGATGAGAGCGAGGAAAGCACCCTTGTTAACATCCAAGAGGTTGAGAAAATTCTCTCTTGCATGTCAGTCACCTCTACTGTCTTCACCTGAGACTGAGGTATCTCAATATACCCCTTCCCCAGCCAGTCATATGGCTGGCCTATTTCTGCTCCCTCCTCATGGACTTATTTCCCCATATTTGTATTACCACATATTCCCAATACTTCACACACCACCCTTACTTTATGCTCTTTCCTGCTTTTAAGCAGCTGCCTCTACATGCTATTAGAAAAGCTTGTGTTTAATAGTTTTGAATCTCTAAAGAAGCTTCTAGATGCCTGAGAGAAAATAAGCTGAATGAAAAATTATGGCCTTACTCAGGTTCTGGAGTGTTGTTATTTGGCTAAGGGAAAAGGTCACACAATATATCAAAATGGTATATTTACATAATGTGTCTGCATAATGCATCTAAACTCTACAGGCTCTATGGCTGAGGAATTTCACGCTTGGGTACTACCACCAGTGACAGATAGCAGGGTAAACTCTAAAAAAGTAAGATGAAAATTACTGTTCATTGCCTAAGTCTAGTCCAGACTGAAGATCACAGTGATATTACTAAATAAAAATGTTTAAAAGGCTGACTTTATAAATGATGCTTCATTTTAAAAGCTGACTTTTAAGAAAATTGCTCAAGGTCGTATACATTAATCCCTAGGAAGACATATATTGAGGGATCTTCAGTTGCTTCAATAAGTAATTGAGATAACTGAAACTTTCAAATTGAGGAAATGAAAAAACTGAAAAAAGTTATGGAATACATCTGTTTCCACTGTATTCCTAACCATTAATTTTAGCGTCTGAAACTTTAGGAATTACTTTAAATCTTCTACCTTGTGATCACTTTGTGCCTGTGTGTGATTTGAACATACTGCTCTGCTCAAATTCCTCTTCTGCTGCTGCATTAAATCAAAACCAGCAGTCCCCACCTTTCAGGGCAAGTGATGGGTGAGGTGTCAGCGCTGCATTTCTTTTGCTTTGTGCATGGCAGTGTCAGACAGCTGTCCTTATGGATGTAGCATAATCAAAGACTTGAACAGCCTTCCCAGCAACCTGGCAAGAATTAAGTTCTTGTGGACACTGAGTCAAAAATGAGTGAGATGGGTACTGATTGATCCACTCAAAGATTCGAGTTATCACGACGGAAACAGGAAAGTTGTTCAGCAGCTGAGTGTGTCAGCAAGCCCGTGAGCAAGCACACACTGCTGGGCATCAGGAGTTGCGGCTCAGGATGCAATTAAGTGCAGCAGTGCAACATTCCTGATGATGGAATGAGCAGACTTCCACAGGAGTCAGGGTTACGCTCAGAAACGAGGCATTGGCATTTTGCTTTCAAGGCTGCTAGAGGCTTTGGGAATGCTTGCTTAGGGGAGTGTCACTCAAGCCAAAGGGATGGCCCCAGAGCAGGGCAATCCTCCAGGGTTGGCTACACTGCCCTTTTGCAGCTTGCCATCCTAGCTGACAGTGCTCCCGGACTGGAACGAGGGACTTGGACTGGAGATTACTGTAAAAGGTGGGCCTGAGGTCTCAAAATGTGTTCTTTAGGGAATTTGATTGTGGAGGCCTGTCAGACCTTGTACCTCTGAGACAGCTGTACTGCCCTTCAGCAAAGCAAGTGAACTCCACGCACAGCTGCAGGCAAGGGGCATGCTTAGACATTTTTACTTTTTCCACTAAAAATATACCCTACAAAGAGAAGGAAAATTTCTTGCTAAAAATATGTCCAACATTTACACTTCATGAAAAAATATTAGCCTTTTACTTACAAGATGTGCAATAAATTGATAAATTTGGGTAATGCCTGTGCTTGGCTTTGTTTTTTTCTGCCATGTTCTGGTCCAGTAACAAAAGGCAGTGAAAGTGAATGTTAGCACATCTTTTCCAGGCTGAGATGTCACTTCATGAGTCACTCTAAAGCAATGTTGATGTAAGTTTTCCTAAGTTTAAAAGCAGGATCTTTTGATAAAGATTCAGATTAATGAAGATCTTCAAGTTAGGCATTTTGGCTGTACTGCACGAGTTCACTGGAAGAATATGTGTGATATTTATTTGTTGCCAACATCTTCTGTTACTTTAAAACACAGTGATATGTCTGCAATTTTTGAGACCTAAAAAGCAAACTTTATTTCTGTCTTTTGTAGGACGGTACCTTGTTTCACCCACAAACCCAGAAGTGTGTACAAGCCGAGGCAAACGCTTACAATGGGAACCCAGCACCATTGTTACGACCTTGTACCAACTCGGACTACCAAAAATGGTTCTTCAAAGAAAGAACTTGATCCAGATGTTGTCTAGGATACAGCTGAATACAAAAATTGTGCTTTTTCTAGTCAGCAGTTAGTCAGCCTTTTGAAAATCTCATAAGTGATATATTTTTGTATGGAAAGAACTGTAATTAGTTTACAAGCCTTGGATCTCGTTTCCTGGAGCTTTAGAAGGCACTAACCATTGAGAGCTACGCAAAGTGCCACAGAATCTGCTCCTTGTCTCTTTACTTGGCAGCTACATAACTGCTTCTGAAGTGTCTTAGGTTCTTTTCACAAGCGACAATATATTTTTTTAATCTACTGTGTGGCAGTAAGGCAGTCAAAATAATTGCACTAATGTTAATCTGCCAATAATTTAAAATGTTTATTTTTCTACTAAAACATTCTGCAGTTGGGTCTTTTATCAGATAGTAGTTAATAATTATTCTTGTCTTTTAAATACCAAGAAGGTGAATGTAGGCCATACTCTCCCTTAAGTGACTACCACAAAGCCCCCACTGAAGAGGGTGTGGATTTACACATGAAGGCAGAGTGTGTCTGCATGTTTTTGCACAAATCACAATCTAGATGCATACAGGTTGCACATGCTTAACAATACTATACCTTAAACGTTGTGACAATTTTAGATGCTCATGGCACTTGACAAGTTTCTAATAATGCTTAAGTCTGGTTTGGGAGTAAAATGGGGATTTTCTCATCTTTCTTAAAGGCAGAAGGCAACAATATTTAGAGGTGGTTCTTTGGGAAAAGCTATTTACATTCATGTGGTTTTGTCCTAGAATGCACAACCAACTTTAATATTATGTGAATTTTTAACATGCATAAAACTTGCAAGATAAGACTTAGCACCGACTCTTTAAAAAAAAATTTGAAATTACTGTTAATGAACCTTAAATTTTAAGTGTTTAAATGATTCATGTAAAAATGATTATATTTTAAAAATGGTTTTGCAACTGATTGCTATGATATGCATCTAATATTAATACAAAAAGGATTCTCTCTCATATATAACTTACATTTTGTCTGGGAACTCCTTTTTGATGAGCTGGACATGCATATGGTCCTGTTGAAAACGTGGGGTGTAATCTGCACCAATACAAGATGATTTGTGCCACGTTGTGTGGGATCTGCCCTGCCCAATCAGACAAGCATTGTGTGTACAGCAATGTATCTGGACATTGACCATCAGCATTACCATGTTGATTAGAAGGCTTTCAGCTCATAAGAACAGTTTCTTTCTCTGCCAGATGAAGGAATGTTTCTGTGTAGAAGGATGAAAATTTCCACCTTTTTCCCCTCAGAAGTCTTGGCATCTGTTTTGATTAGTTTGGTATGTATTTTGTTATTTGCTTTTGTTCGTGTTTTCTATAAAAAATGTACAGCCTTTTCTTTGAATCCCCATAAACTCATGCCATTTTGGCATATCTATTTATATGATTGGGGTAGGGGGGGAGGGTTTCTGCCTCTAGGAGATATATTTATAGGTTCTTCCAAGGTCTTTCTAACCCATGTAGATAGAATGTTTTTGTGAGCACCTTTAAAGTTTTGTCTCTGTGGGCTGGGCTGATGAAATTGATATTAGAATTAATAAAATATTTTGTGATTCAGAAGACTGCAAAATATCAGCTATTTCTTTTTTTTCCCCTTGTGGTCAGTGGTTTTCATTTAATCATTTTGCTGATCTCTTAGGCCCAAATCCCTGCAGCACTTGGGAGAAGACTGTTTTATTTTATGGTGTCTCAGGTTCTGTTTCTTGAACTCTGTAATGCTTCTGTTCACCTGGTAGCAGCCATGGTTCACACTTTGTGGAGCCACAAATCAAAAATGGGTGGCTGCATGAGAGAACAGCAAGGATTTTCTATTAATTTCTGCTTTGCCTTCTTGACTGCTGATTGAACAATATTAGTAAGATAATAAAAGCCTGGCTGCTGGAATCATAGCCAAAGCTCTCACTGATGTCTGTTCTCAGTGAGATCTTAGTTTTGGGATTTCAAGATTTTATCATCAGATGGTGGTATGCAAGTCAAACTTAGTAATTGCAAATTATTTTCCATACATCTTTCCATTTTGTCCTTGTTTAGAGGGAAGTATTGATGTTTTTGGCTTCCTGCAGCTGAGATGTTTTCCCATATGCCAGCAGACCTGCCAGCCTGGGTTGCATATTTGCTAGTCAAACACACTTGAGTTCAAAAGCAAACACCAAACATTAGCAATGCCACCAGCTTGCTCCCTCTGTGTTGGCCTTTCAGTCCATCTACTTACCATTTCTTATTCCTTGATAGCCTTTTCTTCCTCTCAACTCACTGGAGTTGTAGTAATGTCTGGCTTCAGGTTTGGAGGGTGAAGGACTCCATCAAGCAGCTGAGTTATAATACACATCTTCAGACTTCCTTTAACATCTCCAGACTTCCTTTTGCAGGAGCTCGGGGCTACCTGCTGAGGAATGGACTGTGGACTTTGGACTTCTCCTGAAGAGAGATGGGGCTGGATAGAAATGGAGGACTTCAGTCACAAATCAGTGCTTATTTCTTAGTCTTTGTATTCCTGTACTCCTGTATTTATTTCTTTTTAGAAAGCCATCCAGAGTACAGTCAGATGCCTAATTATCATACCTACTTGAAATAATCAGATAATGATTTTGACTTTTTTACTCACCATTTTCCTTTCATTGAAAAATCATGGGCCTTCAACATGGGCTAGAACTTACTGGATTTTCACTTAAACGGAAGACACTATATGAACCTTCCTCCTAAGAAATAAACCTCTGTATATGCAGCCTTGACTGAACCCTTATGTCAGGGGATTGTTAGAGCTTGCACAAACAGCTGGGAACAACAGTCATCATTGTACATGCGTCAGTCAACATGAATTGGAAATAGTATTTCTTGCTGGCTCTGCTGAAACAGAGACCCAAAACTGTGTTCAATTTTTGTTATATTTATAGGAAGTGGTAAGATGCACTGCAAGGGGAAATTCATGTTGGTTGATAACACCAGGACTGATGAGATTGTGCTCCTATTTTCTTTTTATGAAAACACAGGCATTTCCACAGTGATAGTGCTCGGTTGGTAATTTAAAATCTGATGCTCTTTTATCTTCATTTGCCTCTCTTAAAGCCTTTAGATTTGGAGATTAACTTGAAGTTAGTTGAGCTTTGTCCTGATACCCTGATATAAAGATGTAGCAATCAAGATATGCAGAGAGACTGTAGGGTTAGGCTCATGCAGTTATGTACATGTGCTTGCAACTGTACAGGTTTTTTGGCAGTGTTTGAGCATGCTGTATGTTCTCGTAACAAATATGGATTTTGTGCTAGCAAGTTAGCTGAGGTAGGTGGGAAAGCCCTTGGGAGGGAGGGAAAAGAAGGATAGCAGAGCTCCCCCCTGTTCTGTTGAGGCACAACAGCAATAGCTGGGTTTGAATTACAGCATTGCAGTATTCTTACACTTCTCATTTACTGAGGAAAACATTATGCACATACATGCAGTACTAAAATTACTACATCTAGATTAACAGTTTTCAACCTTTTATTTTTTCAGTCCATTACTCACTGATATTTTTATGAATAGACAAAGCCTAATTAGACCAGTCCCAATCAGCACTGACAGGAATTGCATGACTCCAGGATTTGCAAAGGTGGTTGGAGACAAAAACAGGGTGAGACCTTCTTAGTGAACTCCAAAAGTAGTAAGAAGATGAAACACACAGCATGACACATTTCATGTAGCATCAAACCATCTTCCAGAGTGGGAGAAGATTTGCAGCAGATGCAATTTATTTGTTGGTGTCAAAGGAAAATCAGTTCTGGGTTTCCTGACTTTATCCATGGTCTAAAGATACTCAACTTGCAACTGAAGGAAAAGTGGTCAAGGCAGTCATACCAGTTCAAATGCTTAAATGTGAAGTTAATTAATTAATTAGGTACTTTGTAATGAGAAAATATATAAAGAACAAAAATGTTAACTGTGCATACACTATGAGAAGACTTAGTAATAACTGAGAAATTGGAAGTGATCATTAGCAGGAAGACACTTGACAGTGTTTTTACAGAAATGTGGTTGAAGGATTCACATGATTGAAGCACTGAAATGACTGGGTAACATGCCAGGAAGAAAGTGACATTTGATTTTCGAGTTAAGAGAACAGGTTTTACAATTCTTGTGAACTGATATTTTAGCCAACAAGGAATAAACAGATGCAGAGGGTGTCAGATGTGGACCACCAAATGAGAACATAAAGCCTTTTTGCCTAACAGATAAAGGATGTGTGCTGCTTCAGAGGATTTCATCCTGGGGAATCACTTTACCAATTTGACGGTAACAAAACATTCTGGGGATTTCTAAGGGGAAAAAAGAAGGCAGCTGGGCAAGCGGCTGTGTCTGACACAATCTTTAATAAGCAGCTTGGTGCAATTCTGCTCTAGGCCTCCTTTTATTTAAAATGAGCTGTTACCTGGGCATCTGTTATGCATAAGCACAGCATAGTACCTAAGAAAAAATAATTTTCTCAGTGCTGAGAACTGGAAACAAGCAGGCTTTACAAAATACAACAGTAGCATAGAATCATGTTGAAAACACATGTACAACATGAAACTTTCTGCCAGATTGCAAATTACATACTTAGAAGCTAGAAATAAAAGTTTCTGTGAAATCCAAAGTTGGCCTCAGTGCATCATTACAGTATTATTTTTAATTACATGATCTTCTTGCAATTTGTTCCCTGCGTTCGGGGGGGGGGTGGTTGGGGGGGTTTTGTGTTTGTTTTTGGTTTTGTGTGTGTTTTTTGTTTGCCTTTTTTTTGTGGTTTTTTGGGGTTTGGTTTAGTTTTTTGCGGGGCTGTTGGAATTTTTGTTTGGGGTTTTTGTTTTCTTGGGGGGGGGTTGTTGTTTTGGGGGTGATTTTTTGGGGGTTTTTTGGGTTTTTTTTACAAAAGGTGGGGAAACTGTCTTTTTCATGCCTCGTTGATACACAGGAAGAATTTTGAGAGCCTTACTTTAACTAATCCTCATTGTTCAATATATGGCCTTATTTGCTTCACCATAACAAATCCCTAGACTAAAAAACAGAAGTTATTTTCTTAGTGTGGGTTGTTTTCCTGGCTTTTCTTTTTTGTTGCTGTTGGTTGATCGGTTTGTTGTTTCTATAGAACTTGAATGTTACAGTTTCTTTTTTTTTTTTGTTTCCCAAATACTTATTAATCTGTCCTCACAGTACTACCACAAAGGAAGAGCACCCCGTTTTACTGGCAGGGAATGCAGTGAGAAACAGATTAAGGTCAGAAATACCACATCATTAAATACAGTAATTTGAAGTGCAGATTTGCTTGGTTTAAATGTTATCCAGCCGTACTGCAGACCCTGCAGTTCCTACACGAATTTCTTTGCCCTGCTCTCCAGCACTGGCGTTCCCTGTGCACTGCAGGGATGCTGCTGTCAGCTGGGCTCTGCCTCCCACATGAGGGCAACCCTTGATCTTTACACTGGGCGGAACTGTCCAATAACTTTCTGACCTGTGTTGGGAAAAGGCAGGAGATACATTTCCTTCTTCAGCTAACAAAGGGATATTTGCTGCTGCAAAGTAAAGGATGTCAAGCAGTTACTAATAATGTTCAAAATAATAATTCTGTTATGACACACAACCTGGCCTCAAGCTTTCTTTCAGAAAAACTGAGCTCTCAAAAATGTGGAAATTGCTTCCAAAAAAACTCCCAAACCTTGGAAAGATGATGGCAGTCCAGAGACAAGGTTTGTATCTTAATAAACTGCCAATATTGTAAAATGATCACCAAATTGATCCAAGTAGCTGTAGTCCTAGTAGCCAAGTACAGAAGAAAATCACAGAATGATACAGTATAAAAGCAGTGAAGAATGATTTTCTGTGAAACGAAAATCATTCTTTTTTGACAGAAAAACTTGCAGATCAAGTTGAGAATGGCAAAACATCATTTAGCATATGACATTCTGATTAAAAATAGCATTATACAAAATCAATATGGCACCTATTCCTGCTGGCATCCTAGGAATGTTCTTGGTGTTATGATAATCAATTTTCTGGAAGTAAATGAGTTGCTGGAAAGTTTGCAGGTGACAAACTGCTGGACAAGTCACTCGTACAAATAAAGCTCACGGTTTGATTTATTCTAGTGCAAGATTAAGTGCACTAGGGTAAGGAGGTTAGTGATGCTTTTAGGCAGTATGGACTCAAAAAACGGTGTAGATTATTCCATAAAGAGATGTCTGGTCTGTCTGTAGGGATTAGGTTCCAACCTGCCCAGCCTATGGAACTGGCTGGTACTGAGGGAGGTGCTGAGGTTGCAGCTGATGGCCCAGTGCTGGCAGGTCACAGGGACAGAAGGACCAGTTCAATATCATGTGGAAAAAGTAGAGGTGCATTGGCAGTGCCTCCAGGAATGATTCTTGAGGTGAAAGAAAGGTGGCCTTATTATTTCACAAAAGCAAAATGTGATTAATCCTAGCCCATGTATGTGGGAGAAGATCACTGATACTATGTCCCCTTAAGCTAATAAAGTTATGATGAGAACTAGTGATTGGTAGTTGGAATAAGACAAATTGATACTGAATATGAAATGCACCTTTTAGCAAACTAATTAATGATTGAAATGATTTATCAAGAGATGTGATGGACTCTTTGTTACTGATGCCTTAAAGTCAACACTGCTGGATGTCATTCTGAGTGAAAGGCTGTAAAGCAGCAAGTGTTATGAAATTACTGGTGGAGGCCTTTTAGCCCAAGGTCAGATCATTACAATCCTAGAATTTATTAATCCATGAAGATTCTTTCCAATTTATTGCACAGATGCTGCCATTGCTGTGTAATGTAAATTAGATGCATTAGGTTTATCTTCAAAGGTTTGCTCAGAGTGACCTGAGGAAATTTATGAATATGTATGAAAATTGGGGTGCCTAAGGCAGGGTTAAGAAAAGTTTTGCATTTTGCCTGTACTGCCTCCTATGTGGGATCTACCTTCGATGAAACAGAACAGCGAACTGTTGCTCAGGGGCTCTGCAGACCACAGATGTGGGTGGGCAGTGTGAACCTGTTCCCTGGGCTGGGGGGATAGCCTGGGAGCAAGGTGGAAAGCCATGGGCTGGCTATGGGATATGCCCCATGGCCACTGAGGTGTGGAGACAGCTACTTGGGAGAACAGGCGTGGAAAGGGCTCATTTCCCACAGGCTTCCTTGGGGAAGCTCAGAGTCCTGCCACAGCCTTATTTTTTTTTTTCTTTCCTTTTTTTTTTTTTTTTTTTTTTTTTCCCCTGGTAACCCGAGCGCTGTCAGGCTCCCAAAAACCCGCCAATTCTGCAGGGAAAATAAAAAAACAGTTTTTTTCTTAAAAAAAGAAAAAAGCAGCCCGCGACTTCTGCTCTAGCGAAACGCCCCGCTCCTGCGTGCCGCAGAGCTGCCGTGGGCCGCGCTGGCTGCGCGTGTGCGTGTGCGGGGTGCCGAGCCCGAGTGGGAGCGTGTTTGCGTGCCGCGTGTGCGCGGGGGAGGGCGGGGAGAGAGCGCGGAGAGTGCGCGCAGCCCGCCCGCGCCGGGCAGCGCTGCCAGCGGGGTCTCCGTGCGTGTGCCAGCGGTCGCGCGTGGGGACAGTGCGCGGCCCGCGGCTGCCGCCGGCCTCCCCTGCCCGCGGATGGGCAGCGGCCGCAGCTCGCACCTCCCCGCGCCCACCCGCGCCCGCCCTGGCGGCTGCACCTGGAGAAGGTGCCCGACCCACAGGCAGCGAACGCTGATGCCGTGAAGGGGGAGCTCGGCCCGGCCCCCGCCGCCGCACACTTTCTCTGCCCCCGGCCGCGCATCCCGCCCGGCGGCTGTGCCCGACCCGGAGGACGGGCGCAGGCGGCACCTCCCGCCCGCGGCGGGGGCTGCCCCGGCTCCCGCGGAATGCGGCACTAGCACCCCCGCCCCGGCTCGGCACCGCTCCCCTCCTCCGCCTCCCCGGCTCTAGGGGGGGCTTTTTCCTCTTCGGCGTTTTCTGCCGGAGCATCCTATTTTTTTTTCTTCTTTTCACCCTTTTGGAGGAGGAGGAGGAGGGGGAAGGAGGGAGGTGTTCAATGAGGGCTGCTCGGCTCCCCCCCCCGCGCCTGAGAGGTGCTGTCCCTCCCTGAGCGGAGAGGGGGGAGAGCTGCCGGGGAGGCAGAGGCAGGTCCCGCTCCCTTGCTGTGCCGCCGGGGAGAGCGGAGGGTGGTGGGGAGCGTGTCTGTGTGTGCGTGGTGGTGGTGGTTATTTATTTATTTATTGCTCCTGGTGGTTGCAGCTGGCAGACCTGGGAAGGAGTAGGCGCCATTGCCAGAAGGATTATTGCCAGGGGAGGGGAGGGGGGGGGAGAGAGAGAGGAGACCCCGAGGCTCCCGAGGAAGCGGAGACAAGCAGATCTTTTCCTCCCGCCTTGGCTTCAGCCGCCGGGGGATGCGCCCGGACTGAGAGGGGCTCGGCTCCCTTCCGCCGCTCTGCCCGTTCCCCCACCCTCAGTCCTCCTCCTCCTCCCCCCCATCCAGCAGCATGCATCCCTCTCCGCGGAGACCGGCCGCTGCCACCTCCAACCCTGCCATGCTACTGCTGCTCCTGTGCCTGGGCTGGGCGCCGCCGGGCTGGGGCTGGCCGCGGGGCAGCTCCCGGGGGGCGGCCGGGCTGCCCCCCAACGCCACCACGCCGATCTCCATCATGGGCTTGATGCCGCTCAGCCAGTCCGAGGAGGACCAGAAGAGCAGGATCGGCCGGGGAGTGCTGCCCGCCGTGCAGCTGGCCATGGATCAGATCCGCAACGAGTCCCTGCTCAACCCCTATTTCCTGGACCTGCGGCTCTACGACACGGAGGTAGGGACCGCCGCGGGCCCCGCGCCGCCGGGCGCAGGGGGAGGCGCCGCCGCCCAGTCCCGGGGCGCTGCGGGAACAGGGGCGCAAGGGCAGCGCGGACGCCCGGGCCGGGGCTGCGGCTGCCAGCGGGGCCGTGAGCGCCGCCTCCGAACCGCCTTGCCCGCCCGGCCCCGCAGGCTGCCGGCAGATGTGCAGGGACCGGCGGCGGAGGGGGAGGACGGGGAGCCGGCGGGCCGTATCCTGCCCGCCCGGCATTATCAGGAGCGGCTCCCCCGGCAGCCGGGGCTCGCCCCGCCGCCCCAGGAGCGCCCCTGCCCGGGAGTCGCCTGCAGCGCGGGGGTGGGCCCGGACGGGTGCCCGGGTGGCGGGGGTGCTTGGCGGTGGCGGTGGCCGGGATCCGCTGCCCTTGGCACGCACGTACACCGGTGGGAGGAAGGCTGCCTCGCCCAGCGAAGCCGCGGCCGCATCCCTCTGCCAGCCGCCACCCGCTCAGCAACAGATGCACGCCGGGCGCTCCGCTCCCCCGCTCCGCCAACGGGCACACGCTGCCAGCCCGGCTTATCCCATGCGGCGACGGGACGCGAAGGGCTGCGATCGCAGCCGTAGCTTGGGGAGGAGGCGGGGAGGCTCTGGCAGGGTTTCGCCGGGTCTCCCCCTCCCTGCCCTCCGGCAGGCGCGGCGGGAGCGGCCGAGCGCTCGCCCGGGGGTGCGTGGCGGGCGGGCGGCGGCGGCGGAGGGGCGCGGAGGCGCTCGCTGCTCGGGAAGAACTAAATTTGCAGTGTCGGTCCCCGCGGAGCGCCCGGCAGCGCGGCGGGATGCCTGCCCCCGTTCCGGAGCGCTGCCAGCGGCCGGCCGTGAGGGCTGGGACACGGGGAGCCCTACTGCGCGAGGAAACACATTGCCTTTACCTGGGGGGGAGAGGCAGGGAGCGAGGCGAGGGCTTTGTCGAGTTGGTTCCCACTACCACCCGCCCACAACTGCCTTTGGTTTTTGTCACAACTTCAGTACCTGTGTGTTTGCGGCGGCTACGCGCGGCTCCGGTACCGGGGCTCCCCTGAAGATGGCAGTCGCTTCTTGTGTAATGCTCGCGGCCGGGGCGCGCTTCCAAGACAACCCCCGGTAAAGCGAGTGACTGCTGAAAATCTTCCCGGCTGTAATTTAAGGAAGCCCCTGCTTGCTCCCCTTAGGTTCTCAGGGTCCGGGGGGAACAAGCTGAGAGCAGCGATGACAGGCTGTACTGCTTCGTGATAGTGTTTCCGTCCCTCAAATGACTATCAAAAGCCTCTTCTTCCAGGGTGGCTGCTTTTTATTGACATAAATTTGTCATAGTGTTTTTTTTAGATATCTCTGAGCAGAAATGCATGGAGGGCAGTACTGCTGAGGATGTCACTTAGGAAGGAGCACGCTGCCATCCTGTTGTGTTGTGTGAACAAGACTGAGATACTGACAAGGAATACAGGCAACATCAGCCTAGAGTAGCTGCTTGTTTCCTTAAAAAAAAAAAAAAAAAAAAAAAAAAAATCTCAGGGAACTCTGCAATCGTAATGAAAAGAATTATGGGGGATTTTCTGAATGGCATTACCTGTCTCATAAAGTGAGATGCGTATTCGGAAAAAAATCACAGTTCTCCTAATCCTGTTTTCATTACATTATTCTATATTAGTTCTTCCCTTGGACTGAATTATTACAAAAATAACGTATGCATAGGAATTATAGAAATCTAGGCAGGATCTCCCTTCTTCATACGGTAACATCTTAATCAATAAGGTGCTGCACTTTATTGCAGCCAAAATATTGTGAAGTTCTTAATAGAGATTTTGGGTTCTGAACTAGATTGTTATCATTAAAATATTCAGGAAAAAAATACGTTGTTTGTTCTGGAATGAGTATCAGTTTCTTAAAAATTGCATTTTTACTGTTTTGTACTCTAGGGACATAAGAAATCAGGGTCATGTTGCCAGCTTGCTGTGTTGCTTTGAATGCTTTTAAGCAATTAATAAATGGATGATTATGGAATGCTAAGTCAGGCAAACGTATATGTTTGGAGTACGGTTGGATCATTCTTGTGTGCTTAATAGTGACAAGTAAATAAGTTAGTGTCCATGAAGAGCACTAGATTGACTGCACCCAAATGGAGTAGACTAATGTCTGGAATAGCCATTAAATACCTAATGGCATCACAAACTTTTTCACTCGGTTCAGACATTACCTTTTTCCTTCAGTGCACTTACTGTAAGCAGGAAGGTAGCTGGCTCATCATGCCCACTTGATTCTCAGCCTATTTTCTGAGGCTGCCAATAAATAGATATGCCTAAAGGGCCTGGATCCTTATCATTGCATAATCAGAGACCAGGGAGTAGCTCTCCCTCTCAGGGCTTCACAGGTGGTGCTTGTGACATTGTTGGCTCTTGAAAGAGAGACTGTAGAGCCTTGAACACATGGGATTTTTTAATAGCTTGAGAAATAATTGCAGGATATTTATAATGCTTAGGAAATGCATGGCAGTGATTTACTAACTCATGTACTCTCCCTTGTGTCTCTCTCCAAAATCCCCCGTTGTTGCAGTCTGATCTTTGTATTGCAATTTTCCGTAATGCTTTAACTTAAAGCTTATGAACAATAACAATGAAAACAAACAGACTGGATTTTTTTTTTAATGCATTCAGCTAGTTTTCTGTCAGGATTGAACTGAATATTCTACTTTTCTTGATAGTTCTGGCTTGTATGATGAAACATTGTAATGCCTTTACTTTCTGACCAACCATCTGAAGAACTGCAGTGTGCCTTCTAAGTTCAGCTGCTGTTTGTCAGCACTTGAACTCGTTAACCTTTGAGGACATGAGCAGCAGCTCTAGTGTTTTTCAAAGCATTTAAATTGAATTAAGCACTTATGTACAATGTCCAGTTTATGTCTCAGTTGAGATTTTGTGAATTACATATTTGTTATGAAATAGCACAGGTTACATCGCACAAAAATGCCTTCTGGTTTGGGTATTTTTTGAGCTTTAAATGTACTTGGAGTGTTATCCTGATCCAGTTTGGCAAACTTTATTTTGCTACTCCATGGGTATGTCTTTATCTGTTTTGGCATTCCTCTGTGGGCTCAGTTAATAAAACGAAGCTCAAATGTAGACATTTGCAGAACACTGGTCTAAGTGACTTTACTTTGTGCTGTTCATTTCGATGAGAATGGGAGTCTCTCTCTAGATGAGACTCTTGGGCAAAATTTCATAATTATGTTATTTTAGAAACTCAAGAATTTATGAAGTGATCATCACTAAAGAGTCTATCCAAACTCCACTGAAATTAATGGCAGTAATGCACTGATTCCAGCAACCCTTGGACCAGGTCCTAGAAGTTAAGGGCGCTTGATAGTTTATAGCTTCAGGTCAATAACCATGATACAATATTTCTTCTTTTTTTTCCATCCCTGTGATTGTAGCTTTAGTTGGTTGAAAAAGCAAAAAATATTTCGCAAAATAATGAAAGAAAAAGCTCTACATGCACTAGACAAAGCTCAAGCTTCACATAAATCAGGAAAGATGATTTCAGCTCTAGCATCCTGACATACATCTGTTGGAGGAAAAAATCAGAATAACCCTAAAATAAAGGAAGTAATCATTCTAGTAGACACTATTATCAATTTCAATGGTATTTGATTTTCATCAGGCAAAAACTGACCATATAGTAACTGGAGGAAGAGGCATTGTGGAAGAAGGCAAGGGAAGTTAATGGAAGTTGGATATCTGTCCTTCTATATCTGGACATCTTCCCTCAAATATGCACTGGATCTTCTGATTTCTTGTATGAGCAGTGCTGCAAGTGGTGCACAGACTATGAATTTGTTTTGACTCTGAACGTGTATAGCCAAGAAAGCACTTGTTTCTGAAGATCAAAGTGAGTCTTGACAAGCTAAAAAAAAGTCTTCTGGAAGTAACCTGGTATATTATCATGAAGAGGGAAGAAGTTTAGTACTGGAGGGATTAGGTTATTTAATTTTCTCTAACTACAACAAATGCCTTGTGGTAATCATGATATTTATGTAATAACACACTCTAATACCTTTAAACAGTAGGTTGGCATAGAAGGGTGAGCTCTGGAAAATGCACAGGACTCCACAAAATCTGAGGGAAAACGTGAGCTAATTGATATTTGATATATATTTGCCCTTTTCTACTCTGTAACTAAGTAGAAAGTGCCTTTCCTAATTTATCTGACAAGTAATTACAGTCTAGGCATATTATGTGTAGACTTTCTCTTTGTTTTCTTCTTCATTTTACTAAAAAAGTGCATGTGTTTTCAGTAAAACTCTAAAAGCTTGAAAAAGGCCATGCACCAGTCTGAGTCATTCTTACCAGCTATTCTAAGTTTTAAAGGACCCTGAGCCTCCAAACAAAGACACTTTTTCCAGAAAGTCCAATCATGAGTGGTGTCAAAAAAGTTGACTCATGTCTTATTCTGGCAAGTGGAAATAAGAGAACTGTTCACTTCTGCTAGATATGGGGCACACATTCTGGGAACAGGAGAGCAGGTTTGTGTCAGTGGTACAGAATAAGGTGTCTGTCCACTGAAGCTCAGTGCTCCATAACACGGGGTGGTCCTCAGAGAGGGACAAACAGCTCTTGGTTGCTGTCTGAAAAGCTCCACCATCACTGTAACAGGATTGAGCAAGGGCACCCCCACCTCCCAAAAAAAGTGCATGTGATGTGCTGGTTAGGCCCTCTGTCTTGGGAGGCATAGATCCAAGTCCCTCCAACAGTGCCTGGATTTGCAGGGGGAAGTATGGTGTACCAGTG
The DNA here is from genome assembly GCA_036630365.1 of Acanthiza pusilla. NCBI lineage: Eukaryota > Metazoa > Chordata > Aves > Passeriformes > Acanthizidae > Acanthiza > Acanthiza pusilla. Next base: position 35,197,502 of record JAXCHO010000034.1, read on the forward strand.
TCAAGTGGGGTCCCTGGGGCTGAGCCCTTGTGAGTGCTCTGAGCACTAAATTGTCTGGAAACGTATTCTGATTTTTGGAGTGCCCACAGTGGGACAGATAAGGTGGTATTGTGGTCATCTGAGGGTAACAGCTGAATACATAGGAAATGTCAGGGTCTGAAAGAGGGTCCAGTGCACAGCAGACAGAGGTGGCAGACATTTGTTCTTGAATCGTCAGGTGAGCGTGTGTCTGGCATATGCTGAGGTAGTTGGGTAATTTCTTACCTTTAAATATTACCAAGTACTTGTGCTGTCTGATATTTGCAGAGAGTGTGGCATTAAAATGCACTATGCTACGTGCACGGTGACGATCACTGTCTGCTCTGCTGGCGACATTCTGCTTGGCAGGGACATACTTCTTTAAATAGTCAGTGTCCCCTTTGACTTTCGTGTAATATGACTCCGTTTACCACATAACCTCTTTTTGCTTTGGAGTTTTGTAAACTTGGAGGGAATAATCTTAAAGTTAAGTGTTCATGTTAATTCTATGCTGGCTTCTCCGCTGATGTTAAGATGTGGGTGGGGAGAGGAGAGAAATCATGTATTCACTGCACCCACTCCTCTGGGTGCGGATCCCAGACCTGCAGAATGTATATCCTCTAAATATCTCTGCAAAGAGATTAAAGCCAATTTCTGGCATATGTCTTGCAATTTCTTGTATAACTTATCCTATGCATACTGCAAAACACACTGTTATGGAATCTTTTGATTCAAATGCCAAATGCTCCATCAGCATGGAAAAACTATTTTTTGGAATAAATCTGGGAAGGAGTATCCATTTGCATTTTAAGAAACAGGGGAAAGGCCCTATCGTCTGATATGGTTATCAACCCGAATTAATTACTCAGGTTCATGGAAATGATGGGGTGTAATATCCTGGTGATAACTGTGAAGAAAATATTTGCAAGAGGAAAAAGGAGAGGAAGGAGCTAGATGAGAGAGATTTAATTACGGCATTCACAAAGAAAGTTGTTGATGCACTATTTGCATTGTTTTAATTAAATACATGTGACTGTTTGGAATGATGTCATAAATAGCATTGCATATCAAGGCTACAGAACACCATCTTGCATTAATGATCTGAGTATGATGAGGCATGTGCATCTCAACCATTGTTCTCTGCTTTCGTTTTCATTGCTGTATGGACATTCCCATGGCATAATGCAGAAGAGCCTTTGAGCAAGCTGCACAACCTGGGGAGCAAATAACTCTTTCGTGAAAACTCAAGTGGAGACCATTGTTCTCACAGGAAGGGAGATACTTTTCACGATGAACGGTTGAACATTGCAGGCAGAGGTCTGGCTTGGGGAATCAAGTGGTGGAAGTTAACAGAGGAAAACCAGCATGATTCATTTTGGCTCAGATAATTTTTGGGGCAGCTGGGGTTAGCAGAGATGTGCACTGAGATCGGTGAGCGTGGCTGTGACTCAATCCTGTGGAGATGTCTGTTAATACGCAGTAGCCCCATATATCTCAGGAAGCCTATTTCAGACTCTGGGATTCCAAACTGAGATGGTACAGTGCACATACATCACAATTTTTTCAAATTTATTTTTGTACTAGGAATCTTGGAACTAAATCAGTGACAGAGCCTCAAACTTTTCAGGATGCACTGTTTTCTGATTTGTAGGTCTAGCTGAGCTAGGAATGAGATTTGCAGTACTTTTGTGGCTCCCGGGTTCCAGCATTAATGCACCAGTAGCCAGGCTCCTGAAGCAAGCTCCTTCAGCTACACCATTGCTCTGACTTAGAGGAGGTAGTGCCCCTAAGAACAAGTGGAATACATTTTCAGTCACACTGTGTCTCCCCTTGCCATGCCACTGACACTTAAGGGTTGTCTTTGCTAAGCAGGGATTTCTCTTCTTTCAAAGGCTTTTGCTGTAGGTAAGATCTGCTGGATTTGGGGACTGCTTGATATTGCCTATTGAGTGGAAATGGGACATACTGACTGGCAAATACTTTATTTCTTTTTTTTCCCTTGTGATGGGAAAGCCATGTAATCTCATTGCTATGTCAGTGATTGATACTCAATTTCTGTGCCATTAATTTTTCATTATCATCAGCCTTTATTTCTGACAATTCTATCCCTAGTATTTTTCAAACAAGTCTTTTCAAATGTGAAAGGGAAAGCTAACAAATTAAAGAAAATTATCCACCTTCTGTCTGAAAACTATACTTATGAAGAATGAAGAGTATGGGGGCTAATTCAGCAGGGTTGTCCAAACTGTTGTTACTCAGGCCTCTGAGAGATAAAGGCCCAGATAATGGACTAATTGCTTTAAAGTGAACATCACGAGTTTCAGTGATAGGATTAGAAAACTTATGTTTCCTACTATGGCCATGGTACTTTCCCTAAATAATTAATGAGTTCTAAAATCAGAGGACCATTAGGATTATCCACATCTTACAATATAGACCATGTATTTCACCTGGGGATTTCTGCCCACTCCACTGCGAACTAGAATATGTACTTTAGAACACCTTCTGATCTTGTTTTAAGGATCCCCTAAAATCCTTGTCCCTGGAAAATTTTTCTCTGTGATTTGCTTGCAATCCCTTTAAAGGTCCATTGCTATTTCCAGCTTAAACTCTGCTGACCCTGTAGCTGCTGATGCTGTGAGGGCAGCAGCTCCCATTTTTTTCACATACGCTGCTCTCACTGCAGTACCTTCCTGGCTAGAGGCTCGGGACATCACCAGCGAGACAGGGGGATCAAGGCTTTCTGACTTTTATGGCTGTCTAGGGGATCCATCCCTTGTATGAAGGACTCGGATGGATTGGATCCTGATGAAATCAGAAGACTTCTTCTCTTTGTCAGATTGTCACAGACTTTATGTGAAAACCCTGTACTTGCTTGCTTCTTTGCAAGCTGGGTCTGCCAGGCTCATGTGCTCTGTCGCTGAGTAGATGGTTCTGCAGAACCTTTTTTGAATTCTTGGCTGAACTGATTTGCTTCTTTACACCCACCTTTTTTGTAAGACCCATTTTGATGCAATCCCCATCAGGGGAACTTACCCCATCTGTCTGATTAAGTTATTTCTAGAATCTCTTTTATTATATTTATTAAATAATTGCTACCACATATCTCTAAAAGAATCTATTTGTTGAATCTTTTATGTCCTTGAAGTAGTTATGTATTCTAATTTGCCATTTAACCTAGCATAGGCCTCAGCTTCTACTGCAGCTTCATTGAACTACAGAATTATGTGAAGATTCATACACACAATAGGTGTCTAAGTAACCATTTTACATCCAAAACCTCCAGGGCGAAGTAGTAAGAGCCCCTTTTGGGATGCTAATTAACTTCCTTTCCACTGTTTACTGCTCCTGTTTTCACAGGGAATTAAATGTTTTTCTAGGAAAGAATAAATCTCTTTCTTTGCTATTTTTACTCTATATGAAGGGACAATTTTTCACAGACAAACGCTTAGTGTGTTACAAAATGCAACACATAATAATTTTCAAGAATTGTCATTCAGATGTGCACTCTTGGACATCTTAACAGCACCACATAGGTATATTTTAGTATACATATATGGTATAAAAATATTAAGCTCTGTGTTTTTGTTTTTAATTTTAAAGTTCTGTAAAAGCACCTTGGATTTTGCTTTCCATTCTCCCCTGTGAATTTGGCAAGCCCTAAGTATTAATAATTTACAGGAGGTTGACCAAGAGAGAAAGCCAACTTTCTCTGTTTTTTTTTTCCCATCCACTTTCTCTCTTTCTAAAAATTGTAAGCAGGACCAAATTCCATGTTGTTGGTGAGAATCTAATCTGGAGGGATGTGCTAGTGGCAACAAGACTTTGTGCAATGTAGCAAAATAAAGTTCCAATAGCTGCCACTATATAAAGTGATACAAAAAGTTTTGCATCTTTAAACTTAGCCAAGCTCCCCTCTGTTCCTCATTTTTTGCTGTGAAGCATGCTAATAGTATCAGCTCCACATCACTTTTTTTTTTTTTTTTTTTTTTTTAAAGAGTTTCTAGTTAGGTCCCTGAACTAAAGATTTGCTTTCCAAAAGCACTGAGTGATTTGCATTTTCTGTCAATAACAGTGGGAATTGCTGAATGCTCAGCACTTTAGAAAGCCAGCCCACCTATGAAAATGCAACGTGCTTCTATGAGGAGGAGACCTAGAATTGCCACTTCTAATTAAGAACAAAGGCACTCATCGTTACTTGCTTTAAATTTTCAAATTGCCTGGTGGAATAAAATGCTGATTTCACTCAGCCTTTGGGATAGAGATCCGTTTAGGATCAGTGACAGTATTAAATATCTTTAAAAATCAGATTATTGCATCTCAAGGATCTTGTACTTGAGAAATTTGCAAGGTGAGGGTATTTTTAAAAACCAGTCAATTAAAAAATAGTCATTTTTGTAATTAACATGTATTTGAAAATGATGTGCTCGACCTTGGCAAAAATAACAGCTTGTCTGAAGTAAACAAAAGGAGTGACATGGTGGGAGCACTGTGTCCCTAGGGCCTTGTTACTCAAGGCAGGTCTATATGGCTGGCACAGTTCTGTCACTGGTGGATATAAGGAGGTGTTCTCTCAATGTCAGCAGAAGCCCTTACTGTAGTTACAGCAGCAAATATCTTTTTTTAACACATCTAACAAAGGTTATTTCATTAAAAGGGGATAGTTTACTGAAGGGTAGAAAGTGTTTTCCTTAACCATTCAAAAGTTTGGTGTTATTAGAGATTATTTTTTCATCCACTATAGAGCAAATTACAGATTAAGGCACCTCTGAGCATTAAACTAGATAGACTGAATTGCTGCTTTTGGTTTGTTGTTTTTTTTCCCCTCAGCGTTGTATGTGTTCTTGTGTCTTTCTGCTCAATCTTTTGCAGTTTGTCATCTTCATTCTCAAAGTGCTGCCACTAGAATTTGATCTATTACTTCAGGAATAATCTCACCATTGGTGTATATACTAGTAATTTTATCTCTTTTCTTCAAACCTTCTATTCAGAATGAAGGAAATTAATTTAATCTTTGTGCTGCACTGCTGGGAAAGAGGGAAAGGAGGGAGAGATGAGATTTTCAGGCTACACACGAGGAGTGAGACACTAGGATTTGAGGCAAAAATAAATTTTCATTTGCTTTCTCAAAGCCCATCTCTCTAGCTACAAGCAGATCTAGTCAGTCTTGGTAGGACAGTTGGATGTAGATAGCCTGCTCATTTGGAGGGTGGTATGGGAGGTAAATAATTTTAGCTGATGAGCAGCTGCTTAAAAAGCTGGGACAGGTTACAGCAGACAGTAGTGCCTTGATAGTGGAGCTGCTCTTGGCAATACGTAGAAGGCTTGGTCTCAATGTAGGAACAGGAGTTGCCATCCACAATAAATGTATTAGTTTCCAATGCATTACCAAGCTTTCTTAGGATGTGTGAGTGCTCGCTACTCTAATTACACTGAGCGATTAAGCAACAAGAGCAGAACCACATGGGACATGAAAGGGTGAATGATAACCTGCTTTGAAAAAAACTAACATGTGAGGCTGGGATTAGAACATCCTATAAATGTTAATGGGTGTTACTCAAGGGGGAGGAAGCTGTGTGTGGGAGGCGTGAGGTGACATATAGCTTAAATATATAGCCAGCCTTTGACACAGTTAATACAGTCTATAATCAACCTTTTACATGAACTAATAACTGTTTAAGTGATTTACAGTTCAGAAATACTGATCAGGGGATTGAAAACTGAATTTAAAATGCTGTAAAAGCAGAGGATAATGTGGGAAGGAGGACAACATGAAAAAGATGTCTCCTTTTGCTTTTAGAAAGTACTGGCTGCGGACAACACATTTATGCCAGGTGTTTGGGGTTTTTTCTATTTTTAAGTTTTCAGGGACTGTGCTTCTACGAGGGAGCACAATTTCCTCCTACAGTTTCCCTCTCTGAATATTACTCAGTTTATGTGGAACTCACAAAGGAGATGCCAACAGTGAGTCATCTGGTCACCAGCTCTGTCCTAAGGCTTTCAGCTAAATCTTGCAAAAGCTACCTTACTGTGCTGAGCAACAGTGATTTACCTTTGGTAAAACTCCCTAAAACAGTGGGGAAGGCAGGGTTTAAAATCATATGGCCTGCTTTCTCTGACACTGGAATCAAGTTTCAAAATTAGTGCTATTTCAAAAGCTTCACATTTGAGAAATGGATGGAAGATGCAGTGAGTTATTTATCATCTTAAAATGTCACCGTTGTTGTGTTTTAGTAGTAAATTTTGAGGGTGTTGGACAAACTCACTGGAAAGACTGTATCTTCAGATGTGTGACAGGGGCTAAATAATATGCTTTTGTAGGTATTATGCCTCAGGAGATGCTATTCTCCTGAAAATGAAGATTATACCTGTATGATCAATCATGAGCATGGCAAATAAAGCTGTTTTATTCATCAAAATGAAAACACATGGGCTTGTTTTGATGCAAGTATTACAGGATTAAGTAACAATAAAAATATTGTTATCTATATAAGAGTCAATGGTCTGGTTAGATGGTTGAATGTTTCCGTCAGGGGGCAGATTTTCAGGACACAAGTGACAGGAGGCTGCTCTAGTACATAATCTTGTTTACTCCTTTGCCAGGCATAGGTTAAATGCAGCAGTGCTGAGAACACACAGAAGTAGCAGAAGGAGAAGAAAAGATTGGTCTAGGCTGAAGCTGGTCATGTATCTGTAGAATATGGTGATGCTCCCTTATATGTGTGTCCATTCATATGGTGCTGAAAATGGCTTCATAGCCTCTGATATGCCATTGCCCTCTCATGAATTTAAAGATACTGGCTGAGCGATGGGTTCAGTAAGGTGTGGTGGCAGATGTGTGTCTTTTTGAGCACTGAAGAGGATATGGAATAGTCAAAACACATTTTTTTGTTACCTACATATGAGCCAAAGCTCTGACTCAGTGGAGCCCCATGTACTGACTTAGTTGGTGAGAAGATTGAGGCATAGGAAGAGCAGTTCTCAGAGCGCCTTAGCTTCTGTAGTTTGGCTGCACAAATGCCTTCTTTCCTCTTCTCTCCATTAGTGTAGTCAGTGCTGACATAATGCTGGTAAAGAAAGGCTGGTCCAAGGACTATTCACCAACAAAATCCCATTTAAGCCTCTAAGAAAGGTATTAAATGGGATTTAAGCAACATCTTGGCCTATACTGGCCCTCTGCTCAGGGAAGAATTTCATCTCGAGTTTAAAAAATGTTTTAAAAATAATATTTTCAGTAATCACATTATAGAATCATAAGACTAAGGAATGGAAAATACCTATTAAGTCATTGTGTGAAATTGTTGCTATGCAGACTGTGCAATGAGACTGTGCTTCCTACTTAGTGTTGTGCCCAGACAAGGTGTTAAATTTCTCAGTCTAGGAAATGTCCATAATAAATTTTGATCTTGCTGCATTTGATTTGGCCTTGTACAGGAAGAAAACCAGTGTCTCCTTCCCCACACGAGGGGCTCCACACAGCCTTGCTGCTTTCTGACTATAGGCAATGGTGATGAGAGAAAGCAAGGGTTGTGCGAGGTCATTTTGCAACACTAAGCAAGGGTATTTCTATTTCAACTTGTGTTTGTGTATAAGAGTGCACTGGGCTCTTTTCTTGTCCATCCAGTTGCACAGGTGTGTTGGCAGAAGGGTCACTGTGGACAGTTAGTGGTGAACTGAGTGTATCTCCTACTTGGAGCTATTTGCTGGGCCCAAGGTAGAAATTTTTTGCTTATTTATTCATTATTATTTTGGTCTTTTTTACTTTTATTTATCTATTTACTTCCATGACCTCATGTCATGCAACATATAGATTGTAATCATAAATTAGAACATTTATAACTAGAATTTATTTGGAGGTTTTCTGTAAAAACTTCTTAGTTGCATGTCAGTCTAATAATAATTTGTTGACCTGGAACACTGTGTTTTTAAAATTAAAATTAGACAAGCCACCCTTACTTTCTGCAGCAAACTAATACTTTCTTTTTTTTAAATGTCAACCATTCACAAAATAAATTGCCAAGCTCTGAACATATAATTTCAATTCGATTTGTACCAAATTAACCTTCTGCTTATGAGCCCTTCCATTTGTTTTCCTTTCAGATTATTGAGTCATGAAAACCTTTGAGGTTTTTGGGTTTCCATCCCAGCTTGGCACAGGGAATTCTTTTGAAACCTTGAATTTCCACAAGATGGTGAAGCAATTTGCTATTCAGCTGCATATATAATGAGACTTGCTGAACATCAGAGCTTTTTTCTTCTCGGAGAAGCAAGCATCTTCCAGATGTCCTTCCTCTCCCTGCCCTTGGGCTTGACCCTTGCATTTCCTTCCCTTGCCTTTGACAGCATTTCAGTAGGTGTGGAAGTCCTGGGGAAGAGAGGTGCTGGCTCTTCTCTGCTGTGGTGATGCCTGTATATAATCCCTTCTCACCCTGGTGAGTTTTGATTAGCAGCAGGGAAGATTTTCTCCGGCATTGCTATTTTCTCTGCATTTCTGCGTGTACAGCATCCGTTCTGTTTCGTAGCCTGGCATATTACTTGGAAAACTGCAAATAGTGTGTTGAAATTACTTAGCTGGCTACAACAATATGTGAAATGACTGTCAAAAGCTGTGTGACTGTAGATGGGAGGAGCGGGCCTGAATGCTGAATTTTCTCACAACTACCACTGATTTTAAGGAAAGCATGGGATTTCTGACAAAAAGCAGAATTAGGAAGAGGATGTACAGCTCTGAGCTGATGCAGGTTTTGCACTTGAAGTAGGTAAAATATTATCAATATGCAAGGCTTCATATTCTCTGTTTGATGTACATGAAGCTAATAGAAAATGTGTGTGTGCAAGATAAAACAAACTGACACAATCTTCTAGCCCAGTGGTATACAGGTTGCTGAAAATACAAGTTCAGTATGCAACCACTTTGATCAACCCCTAGAATATCTGTTTTCAAATGAATCATATGGGTTCATGTATTGATTTGTCACCTATGGTTGAATATTTCTCCTACAGAATGTTTAAAATGACACATGTTTAAAATTAGACTTGGCAGAGCAATTTGCCTAGAGATTATTCTTGTGAAGTATTGATTCACAGCACTGCTGTGAGCTGGATTACTGTCCAAATTGGAAAAGCCAGTCGTAGAGAGGTCTTTATCCCTTAATAACAATTAGCTCCTTTCTTAGAGGGACGCAGCCGACTGAAGCAAAGGAAAGCCGCAAAATGTCGGGCAACCAGGGAATCTAAGGCCTTCTCTTCAGGGATGTGGACTGCTGGGGAGGAGAAAGAAAAAGAAGAAAAGCACCAAAAAAGATGGTTTTCTGGGGCTGGAAACTAGACACTCTGATGCTGTTTGTGTTGCTAATAATTAGGTGCTCTGAGGAACTGAATCGGACTCGCCTCTCTCTTCTGGGGCTTTTACCCACCAGCTGCCTGATTGAACAGAAAAACCTAACCGCAGGCGTGCTGCCCGCAGTCCATTTAGCCTTGAAACATTTATACAAGCATAAATGGATACTGAAGAACTATGAACTCCAGGTATCATTCCATGACACACAGGTAAATGGATGTAGGTGTAGAGTTGTGCAGTGTTTGAGCCTCCTGTGTGAGCACACTCCAGAATGCTTGTGACTGAATCCCTTCCTGGCAAACCCTGATCTGCTGAAATACAGCAAACGTGGCTGTCCAGCAAAATTTGGGCTCCTGTGTGGATGCCTGACTGTGATGTGGATCTTGCAGTGCAACCATGCCCTGCTAGCGCTAGAATCAGGAAAAAAGAGTGTGCGAATTAGAGGGGTTGGCAAACATCTACAGCCCTTCAGATGGGTCTGAGGTACCCAGAAAGCGATCCCCAAGTCCATGGATTGCTGAGTTTCTCTGTTCTTCTCTGCTGCCTTCTGCATCTTACTCTTCCAGCTTTCCATGCTGACAGCTTTAGATTGCCGCCCTTCCCTTCCTGCCTTTGCATGAGCAGGAGAGGAGCCTGTGCTGTGCCCTCAGACCAGGGTGGTAGTGCAGAGCTTTGCTTGCCAGTGTAAGGAAAAATGAAAGGCTGATATGAGAGGCGAGGGTTCTGAGAAGCTGGATATAAAGAGTATGGAGATGCTACCTGTTTTTGTAATAATTTCGAGAGAAACAGCTTCTAGAATTGAGACATCTCTTCATCTTCTGTAAAGAAATTAAAGCAATCTGTTTCTAAAACCTGTCTTTTAGTCTGGCCAAAAGAATTGTGACAAAATTAAGAGGAGAAGCTCACATATTGGGGTGATCTGGGACTGTAAACATATTCTAAAGGAGATTTTCACTGATATGAATTTCTGTTTCCCACATCGGAGGCATGTGGTGGGGCAGATGCCCTCAGATTCATACATACTTACAGGCTCCCTATGCTGCTTTATATTTTGAAGTTGCAAAGCAGTGTGTCTCAACATATTTGCTTATCTATAAATCTTTACACATGGAATGTACTGTTATGATGAAGTTATTAAAATGTGACATTATTACACCAATAACAGTTGTGCTGCATTATATAATGGGAAGAAGGTATTATATGTCTTCTCTTGAAACTCTAGAAAATTAGCCAAGGGAGAAATTAGAATGTAATTTTAATAGTGTATTTGGTTCATAAGCACTTATGTATAATTTTTGAAGTGCTTAACATATAGCAAACATGATCCCATATGCTATAAAGTTACTTGAGGATTGCTTCCATGTTTAATAATGGAACACGAATGTATCAACTGCATGCACTCATTAAGAAAATATCTGTCTTGTAAATGACTTTTAATACAATTCACTGTTTTATTTATTTGTCTGTATATTCCTATTGGAAGTGTAATTATAGATATGCAGTCCTGGAAAACGTGATTTCTTCATTTCACATGTAAAAGGAATAACATTTCAGTTACATTTGAGCTTAAAGAAGTGCAAAGTGTGCATATGAGTTTAAGTGGACAGCAATTAGAACCTACTGGCGGTTTGCTCAGATTCAGTGTTTCATTTGGGCTGTGGGCAGTTTTGTGGGGGTGGATGTTTATTTGCTAATTGTGTTTACATAGTTTCCAGTTCTAGGAGCAACTCCAAAATATTTTTCCCCACGTAAATAATCAGTGGATTTGAATTGCAGAACTTCAGCTCTGTTGCACTGACCTCTCAAATTGAATTGAAATATTGAAGTAACCTATAACTATCTTTTGGAAATAACCCCTGGAAAAAGACATGCCATGGTGACTTGGAAGAGATGAACAAAATGTGGATACCCAAGATTTTTGATTTTTCTTCCTGGTTTTGAGAGTAGAGTACACACTCTTGAGTTTTAAGTACTGACTGCAGAGAAGCTACAGAGGTCCTTGTGTTTAGTTGTTTATTAGGGCCAGTATGGATGCAAGAGAGCTGATTCTGTTTGTTAATGTTGTGAGCATAGATTTGCCATAAGTGACCTTATATAACCTTTGAATTAGCTTCCTTTCAAGTAGAAAATACAGATACTTTGCTCTTGGGATGCAAGATCTGTCATGAGGGGGACAGATAATTGACTTTTTGGCATAGATAATGAGGAAGACGGAAGAGTTACCTCCAAAAGTACTTGTGTTGCTTTTTTCTGAGTTAAAAAATAAAAAGAAATCACGACATCCAATGTGTGATGTTGCACAGGGTTTGAAACAGTGTTTCAGCTTCATTCATGAGCGAAGGGAGCAGAGTTGTGCTCTGCCCTGAGCCCCTGAAGTTTTGAACCCACATTCTCTTGCTGCCCACGAGGGAGCACTGCCCTGCCCCAAGGTAGGGTTTTTTGTGCAGGGTTTTCATGCTTTGGCTTTGCTACTGTTTTATTTCAACTAATTAAGTCATCACTACTCCAGAGTGTGAGTGGTAACCATGAGGCAAGGGGAGCACTCTTGCAAGAGCTGTCTGAATTCTTTGTATGAAATGAAGCTGTTTCATCAGGAGCCTTTGGGAAAACTTCCTTCAGCAGAGTACTTTATAACCTGGTGGCTTTGGCACTGAGCTGAGAATGGAATGCTTTCTTTGACTGCTGTCTCTCAGGTCTCCCGTGATTAAATGTGCATTTCCTAATTACTGTGTTGTCAATTCCTTTTAAGTGGGACTCCCTTGAAAACTCATGATGTAGCACTTTCATGTAAAAACAAAAAAGCTTAAATATTCATTAAGAATGAAAAGCAAGCAAATGAAAATGATCTTGTAGCTCGGTAAATGGCTGCTTATCTATCAATGGTACATCTATGTCTGCAATGTTTATTTGTTTATAGCAGAAGGACGGTGTTAGCAGGACTGATGTGTCTCTCTATCCCAGCCACCCCAAGCAGTGGCAGCTTGTGGAAGTGTTTCCCTGCCTCTGGCTGAAGGATGGCTGAACCTGGGCTGTGTGAAGAGCTCAAATCCTTGAAATGTTGGACAAAGGACATGGGAAGGCAGAAAAGCTGCCTTCTGCAGATTTGTGAATCCAGCCATGGAGCAGCCTTTTAGTGCAGTAGGGGAAATTATGCCCTTGAGATTTTCACTCATGGGGGTGGGCAGCCAGGTATAATTGAGCTGTCTGAGCATCACTTTATTTCTGTCTTTCACCGTATGGCTGACATCTGGAGTGTCTCCTTCTACGCTGTCCTCAGGGTGATCAGGCTGGTGGATTCTTACAGGCTTAAGCAAATCTAAAAATAGTTTTACTGGTGTGTAAAGAACAATATGTTGATTCTTCAAAGTTATTTTTCTATTCTTACCTAGTTTTCTTAGTTAGTTGCCAGTTAAAGGAATGTGAAGCCAGGGCTTTATTAGCAATGGTGTTAGCAAGAAAGGTTTACATGCTGTAATTAGGGCATGGCCTGAGCAAACAGATAGACTTTACCACTGGGATTTTCTGAGTAGTGCTGATTTGCACTCAGATTGCTAGTTGACACTTGGCTGAGTCTATCCTAATGTGTATCATTTCTGACAGGAATGCTACAATGTATCCCAGTCTGACTTAAAAGCCGGTTGTCTTTTCTTTGTTAGTAAAATGATTCCTTTGTAATGGAATGACACAATAACACAATACTGTGTGACAGCAATTTAAAGGCATATCTTTATGCTCTTATTAAAAAAATGCAAAAAAAAAACCCCAAACCCCCTAAAACCCAACAGTCACTGAAAGTGGCTTTGATAAGAAAATTATTTCTAAAGTGAAAATATCAAGGCATGCGGGTTTTCTTATCCTACCTAAATAAGAAAAAAAAAAAATCTGCTTCAGGCTTCAGATGCAATAAACTGAACCATTACACTGTTTCTGGATTGTACGTGTACATTAATTACTTATAAGCATGGACATTTTACAATGACATTAGTATACATAACAAGTATTATTTAAAAAACAAGAAAAAATAGCTATTGGTTTTTGTGTGTGCAACGAGTTGCACATGATGTGTAACTCCACCTTGTACATTCCTGCATTCTGGGATGTTGTATGAAACAGTTTGCCAAGACAGGCACAGGAAACAAAAGCATCGTGTTTTGTAGACTTGACAGTTTGAAAACTTCTATAAATTGGTACCCTAGGACATTATTAAAAGACCATGTACTTGGTAAGCCAGTTCTTGACATCTGACATTCACCTGAACAAGGTAATCTGTTTTGCCTCTCAGAGAATCCAGTTTCTCAGTACAGTACTGTGGGCATGAAAATTGTGAACGATAAATCCTTGTCAAATGCTAATTTTAGCTTTCCTAAACTGTCATATCACTATCCCTATTACTGGAACCGTCTAACTGAAAACAGAAAGAGAAGTGTTTTGTTCTCTATACTTTTCAACCCAAAAAAGTCTTAATTATGATTCCTGGCAATATCTCTTTGTTTTCCAAAACATATACTTAAGAAAAAATGATGATAAGCCTGGCTAAATTCCTTACAAAAAATTCTTTTGAACTGTCATGAAAGCTATCCAGTTTCAGTTTTATTCTAATGTTTCATTTTTCAGTGCAGCAGGGTTTGAGAGATGTACAAAGGGTGCACAGTAACCTTATGTTAACCCTTTCTAAGTGTTATTTGAGCCACTTCTATAGCAGAAAGAAATGTAGCTTTTCTTACCTTTTGGCCCCAAAAGACTCAGTCTTTATTCACTGATGTAATTCTGTCTTTTTGCTATATCTTCTTAGTGTCACCTTTCATTTATTTCAGGCCTTTGAAACTGCTGGGTTTAATGCACCTTACACATATGAGTAGCGTACATGCAGACATCTGGTGTGAGAAAAATTATTTGGGCTTGGCATTTTTGTTTTCCTGTTACTGCTTCTGAGCCATAAGGAATTTGAGCAGAGGAGTTGGTTGATGAATCCAATGAGGGCTGACAGCACAGGAGAGGGATTTGGCGCTGTGAAGCCAGGGATGTTCCCAGGCATGTCCAGGGCAGAAGGGCTCTGGGCTTCATCTGACCTGGGTTTGGAAATGTGGGCTGGGCATATCTCCCTTCAGCTAGTGAGTGTGCCAGGGTTCTTGTGCCATCAAGGAGTAGGCACTTCTCTGTGGAAAAATTCATCTAACCTATTTTAGGTGGCTATTTTTAAGATAAAAAGAATTGTATACTAGAGAAAGCCTATTTTTTTTCCTGTGAAGTATAAAGGGATCCTCAGTTGGCTATTGTAGATGCAGATGTCTCCGATGTGGAGGTCTCTGTTACGTCAGCTAGAGACTACCCTAGGTGTCGGGGGGAATTTTAATGTAAAACCCTGCAGTAACAATGCATTTCCATCACCTCTGGCTCTCCGTGGGTTTCAGCAGATGGCCCAGAGAGCTCACTTCCCACCATCCCCACCCCATCTCTATTGGTTACAAAATAGTTTTCTTTGGTGCAGCCAGAAAAAGCTGGAAACCAGGCCAGCAGTACCCTCTGGTGTGTTGGGAAGCAGAACAGTGCCCAGGAGCGCAGACCAGGAAACTCTTCCCTGCCAGCCCTGTGGACACCCAGGCTGTCCCTCACCTGAGCTGAGGATGCCATGTGCTGCCTGGGAAGGGCCTCACCGATTAAAGCTTTCCCATAGATGAAATTTTATGATGCTGGGGAGACATGTCCTGCTCTCTGATCTTGCTTTTAGCTCCTGTATAAGGAAAAAGTTGTGAGGAGAGCTATTCATGCAGAGCACAATTTATTTCAAAATCATAAAAATTGTGAAAACACATTACTATCACGATGCCTTAGTTTCAAAAATCAAAGAAGGACAGTTTAGATAGTCTTCACATAATTTTTGAAATTTCATGCGCTTCCATTTTCCTTTCAAAATTAGTTTCAATTGAGATGGCAGTGTTTTTCTCCATACTCCACATTTAATTCAAAATGAAAAAAAAAATCAAAATTTGAATTATTGTTTCTATGAAGATTAAGCATTCCCATCAATGAAAAATGAATTGTTTTCAGAATTCTCTTTCATATAGAAATCCAGTATTTAGGATTTTCTGTTCCTAATAACATGAAAACCACTTGCAAAACTTCATAAATTACTTTATCCTGTTCTGCACCTCCCTGCTCATATCTCCTCATGGATGTTTTCCTTCTGTGAAATTCTACACATACATGTCTTGTGATCTTTATTGTGAAAGTTTCATAAAATGCCTCTATTTTTATTTGAACATGAAAAGGGAGGTCCATCAGAACAATCGGATTCTGGAAAACTTAGTGCATTTAACTATGCTTTATTTAGGGTAACTTCAAGGTTTTATGCTGGTGTATTATGTTTGAATGGATCCAAGTCTCTGGTGAATACTGTTGCTTTTGGAGCAGTTTGCTTGATTTTGATTTGTCTCTTGTGCAGTCTCTAAAGAAATACCACCAGTGACGTCTCCATTCTGCTGTCATTCTCAGACACATTTTTGCAATTTCCTTAGCTTTCACTGTAAAGCAGTGATAAAACAATGCAGAGGCCTTCTGAAGGCAAAGAATTTTAAAAGCCTCACAAACCCTGTTGTTAAGTTCCAGATCATTTGTAGCCAGGGTTAAGTGTGACAGCCTCACAAACTGCTTTGAGAATGGTGACCTGCTGGACAACTGGGGCAAGGGAAGTAAACCAGGATTTGTTTCAAAGTAGGAGGTGACAGGACCACTTGATTGATTTGAGTAGTTCCACTGAAGGATTAGAGATTTTGGCTTTAAATCAAAATTAAACTTTCCTCTTTTTTTTTTTTTTTTTTTGCGTACGCAATCTTTTAAACTAAAAATGTCTTTAACTTTCAGGTACCATTTATCCATTTTTCTGATGCCAACAGATACCATACCAGTAGAAACATTTTATTGCTTGATAGCACAGTAAATATTTTAAAAGTAGAGAAGTAATCTGGAATTAAAAAAAGAAAAAAAAGATGTAGTGCGGTTCTCTGAGGGTGTTCATAGCCAATTCTTCTAATTATTCTCCAGACCTTCTGTGTCCATCATAGTCAAGGTGCTCAGTCCTGCTGCCCATTTCCTCCATTTGTGGCTCTTATCCTCATTTCCCAGTGCTGGGGTCTGTCTACTCTCAGCACAAGCTCTGCCTTGGCTCACATCGCTGCTGCTCCAGAGCTCCTTTCCCCTGCCATGACCACTGACTCCGGGCGCTCTGTGATTTCTCATCTGCCCGCAGTGAGGAGGGAGGCAGGGATCCAAGAGAAAGGAGCCATCAACAGCAGGCCACTGAAATGTTGTGAAGAGGAAGTAGGCGTTTCACAGCGTTTTAAAACGAGAAGGATCAGGAAAAATGTCACCCCAATGTCTTACGAGCAACTTCCGAGCACAGGAATCCTTTAGGAGTACATGGCTTGGTACCAGCAAAACCACAAGAAGTTTAGAGACACAAATGTGATCAGAGTACTGTATTTGAAGAAGTGGGGTTTGAAGCTGTAGTCAGGGATTTTGACTCCAGAGGAATTCAGCAACAGGAAGAAGATAAAAATGAATTTTTATTCACATTTTTATTTGGAATTGACTTCTTGTTGCTGAGTGGATCCAGTATTGCTTCAGTACTCTACCAAGTATATTTCATAGATTTCAGGCTAGAATGGAAGATTTTCTGAAAACTATGTTAAATGCATAATTTATGGAAAATCATGAGGTTTTTGTGATTTTTTTTCTCAGTTTTGTGATTAAATTATCTCCAATTAAATAATTGTTTATTTTTTTCAATGAAGACAGAGACATTGAATTGCATTCACCATTTTGTCGCAAATGATGTCCCAGTTCTGAAAAAAAAATGAGTAGAAATAAGAATTCCTCAATACATAAGAAAACTCAAATGAAGATCTGACAGGTAGCTGGAATTGTTTTGTAATATATATATGATACCTGTTAAATTATTTAACAGGTATCATATAAATTATTTAACTGATCTAAGCAATAATGTGGGTGCATTATATGTACATTAAGTATAACAATGGGAAAAATACTCTTGATCCAATTCTCATTTACATAAAGGACTTTTGTACTGAAACAGAAAAGGCAAAGGTGCCTATAAAAGATCTGACTTTAAAGTGTTTATAGACAAAAACCACAGCCACAGCCAAAATAATTTACTTCACTGTAAGCTTCTCTCCACAAAACCTTAAAACCAGTATTAATAAAGTAAGACATATAATTTGTGGGGTGGGTAGAAATGCAATGGGAATATGTAAAAGTCAGAGGGTCTTAACTTTGTTGTTCTGGTAGCTGCAATCATAGTGGTGCTGTAATACAGACATGCTTTAGAGCCAGGTGACGTGCCAGGTTTTATCCCTGGGACTAAGGTCTAGTTATTAATCGGTCATACAAAGAACTTTCTACATGGTAAATCATGGGAGGAACTGGTAGAAATACCAGAAAGCCTCTCCTTTGTAGCACTCCCTACATACCAAAGAGAAGAGAAAAGCAGATGACTGAAATGCAAAAGAAAACATGCTGGCCTTGAAAGGGATGCTTGCATGTAGATATTGGTATGTCAGAAACAGTTTTAATCTGGGCAGTGATGGGCATGGTGGTAGAAGTCTTACGAGTTCTGTGGAATGCTTATAAGAAGAACTTCTAGTTCTTCTTGCCTAGTTTTTGTTGTCACTGTTGGCTGTCCTAACTGGGTCAAAAAGCTAGCAGTAGATTAATTTGCAGAATATGGTAATAGTGACTTCATTAGCCTTCCATGGACCAGTCGCTCTATCCATCAAGAGATTCCTACAGCAGGTTCATCTGTCTCCCTCAGAATTGTAATTTATCTTTTTGAAAGATGTGCAATCTTTATTCAGAGTCTTCTAAGGGTGAAGAGAATTAACTTCATTTTTTTACAAAGTTGTACCAATAGGCAATTTTACATGTTATTTCTAGTTAAACTTTGCTGATTTTGTATTTCAGTTGTAATATATAATGCTCTCTGTTAGATTTAAGATCACACAGTGATCTCTGTATACTGATCGCGGATCGTGTTCATCTTGCCACTTTCTATTGGCTGTGACAAATGGAGGAAGTGCTTTTATTTTCTTGCTGCAAAGCAGAATTTTCAGGAGTTACACCATTCATCAAATTAGCTTTCGGGAGAGAGAACAGAGGAGTATCACCATTCTCCCTTCCCCTATTTGACTCCTACTGTAACCTCACATTGTAGAAGCATGGTTCCCATAGCAATTTGTTCTGCTGTTCCTACTGACTTGCTGAGGTCCAAAGAGCAAATGGGATACAAATCTGATACGGGAGAAGAGCCTTATTTATTTTAAAATTGCAATCGAAGGTAAAAGCATCTGTAGAAATTTTGCCATGCCCTTGAGTTCCCAGCACGCTCTTACTCTTCCTTCTTGGCATGATGCTGAGATACAGGCTGTATCATAAAATATTGTACTCATAAAATATAAGGAGTTTAGAGCATAATTGTCTCAGTCTGAATATTCTTGATAGACAGAAGCACAGTATGACCTTTTCTGCTTAAAAGAAATTTGAAACCTCTCCCCTTGATGACAAAAACTCAGCATGAGAAATAAGGAGTATTTTAAGATTTTACAGTGTTTTGCATATCGTTGCAAGATTGTTAATCTTTATTTACAGAACATTGTATACATCAACACAGATTTCTCTCAATAGAAATATGACAGATGTTTTGTTCTTTGACTTCATTTACCTAGAAAGCCTGTATGTGTAAATATGTGTAGCTATGCAGTACTAAAGGAAAATTTGTGGGATCATGGCTGGTTATGAATATAAAATCCAAATAACTATTTTCTTGCTTTGTGCTTCAACTGTCCTGTATGAGAGCTCTTTTGTGTTATAGACATTTCTTTTAGTCTCTGCAAGAAAACTGCTAATAAAACTAGGTAATTTGAAATGATGATATTTCTAAAGCTCCCATTCATGGAATCATGGATTCATAGAATTGTTTGTGTTGGAAGGGACCTTAAAGATCATCTAGTTCTAACCTCCCTGCCACGGGCAGGAACACTTTCCACTAGATTCAGAGCCTCCCAGCCAGCTTGGTCTTGAAGGATTCCAGGAGTGGGGCATCCACAACCTCTCTAGGGCAACCTGTTCCAGTTCCTCACCACCCTTAAAGACTTTCTTCCTACTGTCTAATCTAAATCTACTCTGCTTTGGCTTATGGCCATTCTTCTAGTTCCCATTACTTTTTATTTACACAACTCATGGAGTTTTCTGCCTTGGTCATTACTGACAGTGCTTTCATTTTTAGTTTTATATAAGTACTGCTTGTTTAGCCAATGGAGTTGCCTTAAGAGCTGATCCATAACCAGGATACCTATGCACATATAGGGCCCATCAAAGCTGAACTGAACTGAGAAGTGGCCATGGATGCGAAGTTGGTATCTGATTCATCACACCTATTTTTAGATATGTGTGTCTGAGTTGGTCAGCATTTACAGTCAAGACATTTAGATGTCTGCTTTAGGATGCAGTGAATCCTGTACTACAATAGTGTACTTCTTTCCACTGTCTATACTAAGCCACAATATTCAGCATAACTCTGTAAATTTAACCACATGAATCACACTACACATCTGGCCGTACAGAAAGGGATTTGTTGTTTGTGCTGTTCAGGTATGTGGAGATCATGACCTTGTTGACCAACTGCATCAGAAAACTGTGTATTTATAGGTTTTTTTACTCCTTTCTATTCATGAACCAGTCTCCTCTTAATCTTGGAAATACCTTCAAGTCAGTGTCCTAATGGAATGCCTGGACACTACCTAGGTTTTTACATGACAGACCATCCATTTAGCGTCTGAGAAGTAAACCCACTAATGGCAACCTCTGTGCCTCAGGGACTGCTCCCTCCCAGCAGCCGCCTGTGTTACCTAACATGTGTTCTCTTTACTTCCACTGTAGAATTCACGTTTATCTAACTTTCTGCTTCCAGTGCTTCTTCTAGAACTGTGTTCAGATTGGTTTTGTTATTGATATTTTAATTTTTCAGGGTGCTTTTGCTAATTAATGATTTCACATCTTTGAAAATTTAATTTCTTTTGTTGTTTTCCAAACACATTTCTAAACTAAGTTCCTTGCTATTATTTTCTTGCCTTCGTTAGTATTCTCAGTAGCACCCAGCTTAATAGCATCAGCAAATTTTCAGTTGCTTATGTTTACAAATTAACCAGTTGTTTATATCTTCAATATAAAAATTAAAATGTTAAACAGGAATGTTTCAACGCTGATCCTTTGGCAGTCTAATCACAGTCACTTTTCCCAAACTTAGCAATTTGTTGTTTATCATCATTGTGGTACTTCAGCCATAGTTCAGACTATCATATCACACATATGTAATCATATGTAATTAATTTGGTAAGATAATATAAAATGATATGCTAAATTTCAAATATTCTAAGTGAGTTCAAGCTTAGTTTTCAATTAAAATTCCCACTCAGTGGGCAGATGCATCACAAAAGCAAATACATTAAAATTAAAGTGTAATGCATAATGAATGAAATGGAAAATCGTGGATACAATATTATAAACAGATATTAGATAAATCAGTGATATATCTATGTATGAGTTGTACTCCATCATAAATATGAATACAGGCCTAACAGAAGGGATTCAGAGATGGGGAATGAATGTGGTCAAAGGCCTGCTGATGCCTCAGTCAGAAGAGACACTTGAACAGCTGAGATCTGATTGGAAAGAGGAGGTCAAAACCAACTATCACATTTCAGTAGACTTACTCAACTTAATTCCCCTAAAACAAAACCCCCAAGCTTTCTTTTACTTTTTCATTTTACTTGGGTCAATGAAAAATTTCTTGTCCTAGATACCACAAGTAGAAATTCATGACAGTGGTTTCTGCCTTCACTGGGATATCCACGTAGATTCTTGATATTGCTTGTCTTGAGTGTCAGTCCACTTCTTGCATTTCCCAATGCACAATGCACCGGTGGGTCACACCCAGGCCGTTCTTTCCTGTACCAGTTCCTCAAATTTGTTTGAACTGATATATAAAATTGCTGCTTCCATTATTATTTCATGTAGAGGTTGCCCCAGATCATCCTTCACTTCTTTTGACTCTGGCTCTTCTGGAGCATAAGGAAATGTGGGAAGACTCTGGGTCCTTGAAATGAAGCTGATGTCTTGGACACTTTCCATAGCACAAAAGGAAAAAACGAAGTAGGAGAGAGCTCTGAAGTGAGTACTGGGGGCGGTGAGGAATGTAGTGTGATGAATGGTCAGGAAGCCACTCTAATGCTTTCATTTAAAAATAGACATGCAGTCTCTTGTGTGGTTACGGAGTAAAACTTGAAAAGGTAATAGGAGTGCATTCCGAAATCTAAAGGTAAATAAGCAATAAGAATTTATTATGATGATAGGTTCAGTTTCATGGTATATTGGAGCTTGATTCATGACTTTTCAACATTCATAATGGATGGCATTAGCGAAATAGGGAAGAGATGCATAACGTGTAGCAGTCAAGTAAGGACCACAGTGCCTGTCAACCCTTTTGCAGTGAAATTTAATTTCCTGCCTCTTTGTCCTGTGCAGAGTAGAGGTTTTCTTTATATTGTTCCATTTGACTTTGAAAAAATATACCTTGTTAACAACTTCACACTTATGAATGTGGTTTATCTATCTAAAACTTTTCGTTTTCTTCTTTTTAGTAGCAAGACACTGAGAAAGTATTCCTTAAGAAGCTTTTAAATTTACCTCCAGTAACTGCAATTCATGTAGGTCTGACTGTGCTAAAACAGAAATATTAGTTGAAATTGTGTGTATAACAGAGCAAATAATTCTTAAAGAATGAAGTTGATCAGAGTCCTCAAAATTTCTGAAAACAATAATGCAGTGTAACAATATATTTAGACTGAATTTTATGGGTCAGTAAAAACACAGAGACAGATCCTTAAATAGGAAGACAGTTTATAAATGTTGTAAATACTCTTTTTAAATTCTAAAACATGTCATTGAGAGCCTAGCCCCCTAACTAAATATATCGCTCAAAAAGACTGGAAAAACTTGGCAGTGTCCTTCAGAGACTGACCAGCACTGGAGCTGATTTTGTGTAATTCCCTTAGTATATTATTGACCTGGAGGATAGAGTGGAGTGAACCCTTCTCAAGTTTGTAGATGACACCAGACTGGAGGAGTGGTTGATGACTGGAGGCAGAGGGAACTCTACAAGGTTGGGTTGAAAGGGCTCGTGAGTGTAAGACATTGCCATAATTAGGTGAGTCCAGCAGAGGGTTACCAAGATGGTTCAGTGGTTTGGAGCACATTACGTACAAAATGTGGTTCACAATTTAGTATTGAAATGCAGTATGTAAAAGAAGGCAAACCAGATGGCATTTGATGACTCACTAGAATGAAGGTAAAGTGCAACTACCATACTGAGCTATCATCTCTTCATCTCATGGGCGGCTTGTCCCACTCTCATGTCTGCTGGAGGGACAACACAGAAGGACACAAGCAGCTCAGGATGTTTCTGGGGGGCATTGGTGATAACTTCTAAAAAACATAAGTGATCAAGGAGCTCACAAGCTGATGAAGTAGGGGCTTGTGGGGGTGCACTGAAAGCTGTCTGAACTGGCAGGCTCAAAGTGTAACGAGCTGCAGCACGAAGTCTAGCTGGAGATCAGTCCCCACTGTTGTATCCTAGGCGTCAATACAAGGGCCAGTACTGCTTAACCTTTTAACTAGTGATCAGGATGATGGGGCTGACTGTACCCTCAGCAAGTTTGCAGATGATGCAGATCTGGGAGAAATGGCTGATAAACCAGGTGTTTGTGCCTTGAGGAAGGGAGGGACTTGGATGGGCTGAAGAAGTGAACCTTATGAAGTTCAACAGGGGGAAGTGCAAAGTCCTTCTCACAGGGAGCAGTAACACCAGTACATGCTAGGGCTGACCAGCTGGAAAGCAACTTTCCAGAGAAGGCCTTAAAGGTCCTGGTGGACAACGAGCTGGCCAAAAACCAGCAACGTGCACCTGCAGCAAGGGAGGCCAACAGCCTCTTGGTCTGGCTGCATGAGGAAGAGTGTTGCTAACAGGTCAGGGGAGGTGATCCTTCTTGTCTACTCAACACTTGTGAGACAAGACCCAGCGTGCCAGTTCCAGGCACCCTGATACAACAGGGATATGGGCTTAGTGGAGCAAGTGTACAAGGATTTCTCATATGTGAGACACTAAGAGAGCTGGGATTATTTAGCCTGAAAAAGAGAAGGGTCAAGGGAAAGCTTATTGATGATTATAAATGTCTGATGGTAGGGTGTAAAGAAAAAACATTTAGACTTCTCATTCATGCCCATTGAGAAGACAAGAGGCAATGGGTGTAAAGTGAAACACAGAAAATTTTACCTATATATAAGAATTTATTTATTTATTTTTTACTTTACTGTGAGAGTGGTTGCACACTGGAACACTGTCGAGAGATGTTTTATAGTCTCCATCCTTGAAGATTCTCAAAACACCACTGAACACAGTCCTGGACAACTTAGTTTTTCTGACCCTGCTTTGAGCAAGGAGGTTGAACTAGATGATTCCCCATATATCCCTTTCAGACTCATCCATTATGTGGTCTGTGATTGTCTAGGAAGATGACCTAACTTGAGCCCGAGTGGGAAGCATTGAAGGAATTTCAAGAATATCTGAAATTCTGGCAGATTGATAATTTCCTGCTTTGTCCATGGTGAAAACCTCTGTGTAAGAACTAAGTATGAGGTTGCTCAATTTATTGCTTAACAGGAAACCTCAAAGATAATTAAAATTGCTACAGATTGAATATTTTACTTAACCATGTTAATGAGTCAAAATTACGCATGTTACTCAACTCTCTTTTCAGCTCGAAATTTGCAGTCTTAGTAGTGTGAAATAGTAGAGCTTAAAAAAACCCAACACCTAAACAGATGGCAAGACAAGGGAGAAAAGTGCATAGTGAAATGAAGACAAGGAGGGACATTACATTCTTATAATCTGTATATAACTTGAATTCTGCAAGAACAGTAGAAGTTAAAATGGTTTGATGTTAATCAGTTACTAGCAAACATGCATTTTGCCATTCATATTTTGCAAAAGTACGAGGGAGCAAATGAAGGAATTGTTCACAACTCTTGCACTCAGTGTTGAAACAGTCATTTGGCAGATAAATCACAGAATCCCAGAATTGTTAGGGTTGGAAGGGACCTCTATAGGTCATTTAGTCCAGTCCCCCTACTGAGGCAGGGTCATCCAGAGCAGGTCACACAGGAATGTGTCCAGGTGGGTTTTGAAAGGAGGACTCCATGACCTCCCTGGGCAGCCTCTTCCAGTGCTCTGCCACCCTCAATAAAAAGAAATTCTTCCTCACATTGAGGTGGAACATTGTGATTTAGTTTATGGCCATTGCTCCTCATCTTGTCACTGGGCATGACTGAAAACAGTCTGGCACCTGCCCTGGTGATATTTACATGCTTTAGTGAGATCCCCTCTTCAATCTTCTCTTGTCCAGACTAAACAGGTCCCTCTCCCTCAGTTTATCCTCATAAGAGAGATGCTCCAGACCCAAATCATCTTTGTGACCTCCACTGGACCATCCACAGTAGCTCCTTGTCTTTGTTGTATTGAGGAGTCCATAACTGATCGTCATATTCCAGATGTGGCCTCACTAGGGCCAAGCAGAGGGGCAGGATCACCTCCTTAACCTGCTGGCCACACTCTTCCCAGTGCACCCCAGGATCCATTGGCCCTCCTGGCCCCAAGGGCACTGCCGGCTCATGGTCAATCTGTCACCCACCAAGACTCCCAGGTCCTTCTCTGCAGAGCTGCTCTCCAGTAGGTCAGCCCCCAACCTGTGCTGGTGCTTGGGGTTATTCCTCCCCAGGCGCAGTGCCCTACACCTGCCCTTGCTGAACCTCATTAGGTTTCTTTCTGCCTAATCCTTCAGTTTATCACGGTCCCGTTGAATGGCAGCACAGCCCTCAGGTGTATCAGCTGTTCCTCCAGTTTCATATTGTTAGCAAACTTGCTGATGATTCCTTACACTCTTCCCCTTTGTTCAGGTTGTTGATAAACACGTTGAATAAGACTGGAGCCAGTAACGAGCCTTGGGGAACACCGCTGACTACAGGCCTCCAGCTGGATTCTAATCCTCCAATCACAACCCCCTGAGCTCTGCCATTCAATCAGTTCTTGATCCACCTCACTGATCATTCATTGAGCCCACATTTCCTGAGCTTACCTACAGGGATTTTATGGGGCAGTCACTAAAGCCTGGCTGAAGTCCAGGTAGACAATGCCCACTGCTATCAAATTTGTCAAGGATGATTTCCCCTTGATGAATCCATGCTGACTACTCCTGATTACCTTCTACATGCTTGTTGATGGCCTCCAGAATGGCCCACTCCGTCACCTTTCCAGGGATGGAGGTAGGCTGACTTGCTTGTAGTTTCACAGGTCCTTCTTGTTGCCGTGTTTAAAGATGGGAGTAACACTGGCCTTCCTCCAGTCATTAGGAATTCCTCCTGTTCTCCATTTTTCAAATCCCATCAGATTTTGTGGATTTATGCATGTTTAGTCTGCCTAGCTGATCTCTAACCCAACCCTCCATGACCGGGGGAAGTCTTCCTTTCTCCAGCCTTCTTCTCTTACCCCAGAGTTCTGGGACACCTGAGAGCTGTCCTCATCAGTGAAGACTGCAGGAAAGAAGGCATTCAGTGTTTCTTCCTTCTCTGTGTCTTCCATTACCAGGACAACCATCTGAATCAGCAGCAGCCCCACATTTCCCCTAATCTTCCTTTTACTGCTGATATATGTGTGAAGTCCTACTTGATGTCCTTTATGTTCTCTGCCAGACTTAATTCCAAGTGGGCCTTGGCCTTTCTTGTCACATCCCTGCCTACTCTGACAATATTCCTATAGTCCTCCCATATGGCCTGTTCCTTTTTCCACATCCCATAAATTCGTTTCTTGTATTGAGTACTCTTAATAACAGATGGATGAAAAGATCTCCCCAACAAAGAAAGCAAGATGAGAAGAGGTCTGTATTTCAGTATGGTGTTAATTCCTCAGCCTGCCAGAGAAGTAATTTTTTTGCTATTTTTACAAGTCACTGAACATCTTAACATAACTGGAACCAGTCAGCAGTTGGGTTCATCTGTTATATTAAACCTGACTCAAATGTCAATCTATATGTAAGATTAGCAGCAGTGGTAAAATCACAGTTATGAGTCTCCAAATGTTTTTAGGGCGGAATTTGTAAGTTACATCAGGAAGAAAAGGTGGAAAAATATGTATTATTTGAAAATGAAATGAAAATGGAAGAAAATTTGAAAATGGAAGAAAAAAGAAAATTACTTTTCCATTTATTATAAAAGAGTCTTCAGTCTGGAAGTCATGGTTGATTTAAATCTGAAAGAATGACATTTCAGTATTAAGGGAGATAATTATTACATAATTAAGGTTTCTGGCAGTAATAGCAGTAATAGGAGTAGTAGTAATAGTACTACTCCTAGTAGGAGTAGTATCATTAGTAATATAACCTCAAACCACCTGCAGTCCTGAGGAGAAGCAGGTGTCAAATTCCCCATGATCCAGAATGATCAAGATGGATACTGTTCAGTGCCTCTGTGCAGGGGAGCCCACAGTGCAGGCATGTGCCACTTTGGAAGTGGTGGCCTGGGTACATAGCTTTGGTGGCTTTCTCACAGGCCACAGAAGTTGCGTCTGGCACTGGTGGTACCATCATCTGGTAGAGTCCGAGCTGGGATCTGACACTCTCCTTCTTGAAACACTTCAGGATGAGAACTTAGCAATGGCTTTGCACGACAGGCCTGATAGGTGCCTGTATGGACAGTGTTGGGAGAGTGAGACAGGGGTGTAGCAATGAGACAGAAAAGAAGCACAAAATCATGTCAAGGAAATTCTGTCACTGTGACCAGAGACCGAAAGCTGATAGATGTGTCCTGTCCAGTGAATGATCTGAAGCAGAGTCTGTGGGAGCAGTGGCTGCTTAATTTGTTTGTCGAAGACTCCACGTGGAATGTGTCTGGTAGCTCACTCTTGGTGGTATCCTGTAGCTTCAAGTTGCTTTTGCAGTAGGAGTTGCAGTTGAGTAGTTTAGAGTAATACATTTCAAATCCTTCTGAAAGTCAGAAACAGGCAAACTTGGGGCCATAATCTGTGAACATTTCTGCTGGAACCTAAAAATAAAAATGCAACATGTTCTTCCTATCTGACATGTGCACAGCAGTTCAGGACATGATCTGTAAGCTTGGATTGATATTTTTTCCTTGGTGTTAGCTGGGGGATGGAATTAAAATTGAATATGATCATGATGACTTGTAGAAACAGTCTGGAGAAAACAGGTACAATTCAATACAGACAAATGCGGAGTTCCAGCTTTAGCAATAGGCAAAGTTAATAAACACTTTCCTTACTTGGCTATAGATCTTTGATGTGTGTGACTTAATTTGACAGTTTTCCTCAGTTGTACATAAAGAGTTAAATACGTCTATGTTCATTACTGACAAGGGAATTTATATTTTAACAAAAAGATGATTAGAGAGGGTTTAGGACCATAAATTCTTTCTGTACCAGTTGTCATGTATTTATATTGACAATAACACATCCCTATATCTTTATTCATATATAATTTTGTTTATTTTATATTTATATAGGCAAGATCTCTTTCCTTAAATTCATAAAAATATTTTAAGAAGTTGTCATCAGATAAGAAAGAGCTATAACTCATTCATTTGAAGCAAAGTGTGCTTGAGAAATGGTTGTATGAAGGATTTGCTATTTTTTTTCTTTGCTTTAAAGTTCACTTCTGCTGCTTTTTCTCAGTTCTTCAATGTTGTACAGTTCATTCACTGACGACGTGTGTTTTTTCCTGTCTTAATATGCGTGAATTCACATATTAACATCTGGCAAATTCTGCCAGATGTCACCGAAATTGTTTCTTAGCTTCAGTGCTGGAGATACTATCTCAGCATTAGAGACATGGGAGGTTTGTGATTGCTGTGCTGTTCTGTCCTGCTGCTTCTATATTCTCCACGCACAGGGTGATCTGTGGGGGAGCTGCCAAAGGAAGGGAAATGTCAGGGGTATAAATGTACTTGCTGCATCACACAGAACAAACAGCCCCACCTTCCCTCTCCTTTCTCCTTGTGAAATAGCAAGGAAGAAGGTCTAAACCTCTGGAACAGACCTTTCAACCTGTAGAACTTAAAAGTATTAAATATAGTGGGGTTTTTTTGGGGGTTTCTTTTTTTGTGTCAGGAGTAATGAAATACGGAAACCTCTCGAATCAGTTCATTTTGGGATCATTAAAAAACCCCTCTGTGGTAGGGGGCTACACTTTTACCAGCTTTGAGGGTGGTCATCCTTTCTGTGCCTCCTCATGTTCCTGTCACCTCTGACAGCAAACCCTGAATTCTCACTCTGCTCATGACTTGACATCCTTACTTTTCACTGTATCTGCTTAATTGTTCTGTCTGGTTCCCTCTTTCCTTCTCCGCACCTTTTCTTTCACACGCAGTGCCATTTCATCTTGCCCTTGTAATTAGCCAAATGATTATCAACAAGCTTCTATATTCTGTGCATAAAAATAATATCTGGAAATTAGCTTGCTGCTTAAATAGCCTCACTTCCCTGCAACAGCCTGCTGAATCAGACATTTTAAATATTACTGAAAACATTGATTGCTGCACTATTCCTAAATGAAATACAAATTTACATACTTTATCTTTCCATGACAATGGTAGCCTGAAATTATACCTTTGAGCACACTTTATTTCACTGTAGTTTATTTTGGGTAAATGGCTTTCAGACATAAATCACATCATTGCTCCTCCAGCCATCCTTGCTGTAAGGTAGAGTTGTAAGTATTAGAAGATGTGGCGTCACTAAAATGAGAGGTGGAAGGAAAGTGTTTTGCTGCCGGAGAGATCAGGTAGTGGTCTCCTAAATGAGGATATTCCGACAATACATTTTCACGCTTACCGCTCAGAAATAAGGTTATTCAGATCCTTACACTTAATGATCTGATTGAAATTACATGCAAAAGTAGCCTGTTCCCTGTGTAACAGACTGTGAAATGTTACTTCTTTGCTGCTAAAAGGGGATCCAGAGTTAACATTTGGCATAAAAATGCCAAAGGAAGTGGCTGATCTTTCAATCAAAGGACACAGATAATTTTTGGCAGCAGGAGGCTGATTCTGGATGATCATATGCTAGAGTTATACTAGGAACTTACTTAAAAATTACTAGTCAGCCAAATAAGCAAATAAATAAAACAGATGTTGTTATGAACTCAACTTCAGACACTTGACTTCAATTCTCTAAAATATGAGATGGATTAAAAAATACACTGATACCATTGTGAAAAGCTTATATGTGCCTTGGTGAAGAGTAGAAAATTGAGAAGGGATGTTTGTGTGTAATACCAGCAGAAAGTAGAATTATCATACAGAGTTAATCCTGGGAGCTACTGCACACAGCAGCAGTTCTGCAGGGATTCAAACAAACAAAAGTAGCATCACTGCTTTTGTGGTAAGTTTTCACATCAGGAAGATTTTTCTCAAGAAATTAGAGAAGCCTCATTGTTATTTGGAAGACTGTGTGACCTTTGACTGGTATAGTAATAAAGCATGTAGTCTAGCCTATGCAGATCTGATAAGGAAAAAGAAAAAGAGAATGGATGTTTTGATGAATGCAGCATGGTGTCAGAAAGGACATAAAATATACACAACCTTAGACTTTGCAACCTCCATTTCAGTCTTCTTGGCAGATTTGGAAGGCTTAAATGTTTCTGAGCTCCCTGGTTTGTGTATATTTAATAGCACGCTACTATCAGATGGTTATCGGACCTAATGTTGTACTTTATTTTTTTTTGCCTTTGGAGTGATAAATTGGGGATGGAGGCATGGGAAAGCAAATGAATTGGTCTTACTGCAGTCTGAAAGAATGTTGCCTAGTATCCATTTGAACCCTGTGAGGCAAAAACATTTTCTCATGAGACAGAATCTGATCTCTATGGTCTATTGAGCAGATAGATCTATCAAACAATTTTTCTTTATTTATTGGGAAAGATACTAAATATTTCTGTTTTAAATCTGTGCTCTAAATCTAGATATTGATTCTGGTATGCCTAGAATAGGCGTTATCCATGCAATACATTAGCACAAAGCAGACAACATAGCCTGTCAATCACACTGATATGCATGTTAATCACTACTTTCCTAGATTCCTTGTCATCCACAAGAAATGCCTTGATGGCATTGGGACCAGCGGCATCACCACCAGTACAACATCCAACTCAACATGCTGTCAAAAACCCTTCTCATCTTCCTGCAGCTCTTGCTCCAAACACTCCTTCCCTTTATCCCCCCACAACAAGATCCTGATGTGAGATCACAGGACAAGACCAGGCACCTGCGCATCAGGTCAAGAGGAGATGTAGGAGAGGCATCAGGTATGAACAACCCTCCTGCAATAAATCCCCTTTTCACAACTGACATTTCTGTGTGCCACGTTCATCACAGACGGATCGGCTGCCGTGACTGAACAGACTCACAGCATATCTGAGCTGTGCCTGGGAGGTGGTCGGATCCACCAGGAGAGCAACTCCAGGCTACAGGTCTTGTGCATCATTGCTCTGACGGAGGCCAAATGCAGCAGTGAACGTGGTGGTGCAGAGGGGATGCTCCTGTCCCACTGGCACAGAGATGAACAGAGACTGTATTGCTGCCACAGGCTGATGTGTCACAGTGGGGCACAAGGCACAGTTGCCTTCTGCTTCACAGTTTCTGCTTCACAAGTTGCTCTACTTCACAATTGCTTGAAACGCCCTCATAATCATCCGCTCCCCAGGACTCTTTCACTTCTGTTGACTACTAGATTTCTTCACCTTCTCTCTTTCTCCAAAATGAGACTTTGAGTCCATCTGTAGTCTCATGAACATCAGTTTCATCCTCTGGAAAGAAAAGTATCCAGGAGACATCACTTGAATATTTTTTTCTTATTTAATCAGATACAGTAATGCAACAGCATTAAATCAGTGAAGCACAATTTAATAATAACTTACATTCTGTAGTGGTTTTGATCCATTTGTCTGAAAACTCTTAAAAAAATTAATGCATTAAATGTAACACTGTCCCTCTTGTGAAGTGGGTAGGTATTATAGCTTTAATTTTACAGATGAGAAAACACAGGCACAAAGAATTGAAATGCCTTGCCCAAGGTCAAATGAGAGATTCCTGCTAGAATTAAGAAACTGGGAAGAGGAAGGAACAGTATGTTTCCATGAGCACTGCAGCAGTGTATTCAGCTCCTAGGTTTTTATGGAAGAGAATGTGTGCATCTGCATACGTGAACAAATATATTGGTTTATCTTATGTGAAACAAGACAGTAGTATAAATGTCTTCATAATCAACAACATACTTTTAAATTGAGACAATGCATCAGAGGCAGGGGTGGATCAAAGATAACATTCTGACTGGCAAATTTGTTCGTTTTTTCAGTATTATAAACTAAGCATCTACAGCATCATTATTTTTCTTGTTTCTTTATTACAGTTGCTGGTTTTGAGAAATAAATGCACTAAATAAATGAGTGTGTAACCCTTGCCATGGCTGACACAGGTCTGGAGTGCTGTGTCTGGAAATGAGCACAAAATCAGTTCTTGATCATTCCTGCCATGATGTTGAAAGAAAAACAGACCATAGGAAGGCACAAAGTTGAGACAAAAGCTTGATTTCAGAAGGCTGTCATGACTTTGGGGGCTTGCCATGAGAAAGAAGAATGTCTGGAGCACTGCTAGGGGCTGTTTTGCAAGGACAGGGGCCTCTGAGACATATCTGTATTGGTCTGGAAATGTTAGCCAGAACAGAGGATGTGAAAAAATGACTGTAAAATCATTTTTTTTCCTCTTAACTTTCTGATGTAGCATGCCAGTCAAGGTAGAGAGAGTCATGCCATGGGTCTTATGATTTTCTTTGTGGCTCTGGGAAATCTCTTTCTTCTCTTCAGCTGTTCAGTCTTGTTACATGAATGCACATATTCTGGAAACACTTGGATATTTATGATTTCCCTTCCCTCCTTTTCCTGTAATCAATTGCTGCCAGCCACTTCCAGAAGTGTATATTGGCTTGTTGTCAATTTGCCCAGCTTAATCTATGTAAATACATACAAATGCTTTTATCTCTACGCTCCTTCCCTCCCTGCTTAATTCTTCTGAGGTTCTCTGCATCTGCTCTGGTTTGTGTTGCATGCAGCTCTGTTCCCAAGTTTTGAATAGATACATGCACTTACCCTGTACATCTCTGCTGTTCCCTGCAAATTCCATGCCTTCCAAGCACTGCCTGTTGCATTCACTTACCCATGTAGAGAGGTTTGTGATCTTTCTAGGGAACATGAACAAAGCCCTTTGTCAAGTAAAAAAGTCCCACTAGATTGATTTTCCCTTATTCGTTGTGAGGAAGAGGACTAGAACAACAAATAGAAAATATGGTCCCACTGCATATGCAGCAATCACAGTTCTTGCTTTCCAGCTGCGAGCAGTGAACTCCAGCTCCTCAAACAAAAAGACAGAAGTTCTGTTTCTGTCTGGAAAAGTCCAAGCTGGCTAGCAGAGGTGTGGGAGCTGGAGAGAAGTGATGATCCCAAGTGAGAACCTAGGACGAATTTCTAGTTATCGTTCACTCTTCTTTTGCATATTTTTTCAACCTGTTCCTGTTTGTTACTCTATCATGCGATGCTCCACAAATGTAATTTGTCATCTGTTCTTAAGTCATGCAAAAAACACCACAGCCCAGGGTGTCCTTCCCTGAATTCACTTTCTTACTTCTCAGCCCCTAATCCCTGGCAAAACAGAGACAACAGGAGGCCTTCCTTCTCTGTCCATGTAGCTCATGAATGCTGTCCTAAACAAAACCTACTCAAGGGTTGTTTCGTGTTGCTGCTCCTGAGCAGCATTTCACAGTGTCTTGGACACTTGGCATGTGTCCTCATGGTGTCATTGATGAATGGACAGCAAGAACCACTGGTTAAAACAAAGCAAAATGAAAATCTGAAACCAGCAAGAAAGAAGAAAGAAGTCATCTGTACCTTGTCTCTTCCCTCATTGAAAGAGGCAACAGGCAGCTGTTGGCTTTCTGCTGGAAGTTTATGTTTTATGTAGACTGATTCACGACATCAGTGTGATCCACTGTGCTAGTGTATGGTGGAGGTGTTGAGTTTTTCTATGGTGTGAAACAGCAAAGTATTTTTTATAATCTGATCTGCTTAGATTGGCCTTATCTGTGTCAATATTTATATAAAGACTTGGAGAACAAAGGATGCTTCTTTTCCTCAAGGGCTAGCTTCATGTCACCTTTTTGAGTGCTACAGAAGGACAGAATCAGCTAGATGGGAAAAGAGCTTTGGGATTATCAAATCCAATTTATGACCTAACATGACCTTCCACATCTCCATAGAAATAGCTTTTATCACAGGAAGTAATGGAAAGTGTTACCTAAATGAAAGATATAAAGGTTTGCCAAATAACTGCTTAGAAGGTCCAAGTGTTTCTTTATCCATAATGGGCAGAGAGTAGATATGACGGCCAGAGGTCTTTGTAGAGGCAATTTCTACATTGCTCCCATTAACTTTTTTTATAATCCACTTAATGGTCTCCCTTGTCTTCTCACTAATATATTGATATATCAGAAGATATAATAATAGTATGGTATATACATCATATATGGTGTACTATATTGTAATGTTTATTATAAAATAGAATAATAGTAATATAAAATAATAGTGTCAGAGATAGCTTCAGACCTTTAAGGAGCTTGGTTAGAGTGTTTTTATTTCTGGATGTGTATGTTAGCACAGAAGGATTTCTTAAAGGTGGCTACAATTCTTTTTTTGACCAGAACTAGATTTACTTATGTATGCACTTAGACTGCAGCATTTTGAAGAAGGTATGGTCTCCAAAATACAGTAGTTTTAAAGAGAGGTATTAGAAAGCCAAAATAAGAGTTTGTTTACCACCTGAGAGAAACTTCTAATTTCTCAGTCGCTCAGGGGTGTGCTGCTGATGGAAAAAGGATGGGAAGGACATGAATAATCCACTGCTTTTCAGGAAGGATGTATTTTTGAGACCAAAACATCAGGAAAACAGAAGGCAAGTCTGACAGTGCCAGCAGCATCCAAAAGTGTCTGCATCACTGTGCCCTCCTACCAGTTAAAATCTTTCCAGGAGCACTTTATACCTATTCCTGCCCTTGGGGGTAGTAGGGTTCCCCTTTGCAGTTTCCTTGTGTGGCTTCCTTCAGGACTGTTCCAAAGGTTGAACCTGATCTTTTGGCATCAGAAACACAAGTTCACTGAGTTGCCAGAAGAGCAATTACATCAGTAGGTTGCAGTGCTGGGTTCTTGCAACAATTAATCTGTCGCCAATAGAAAACTTGTCCATTTTCTTTCTATTTTAGGTGTGTCCAGGAAGTCTTTCTGAGAATATAGGTTTTAATTTTGATCTGAGAATATTTTCTGAGTGGTTTTAAAATTGAAGTATTTTCAGACAAGCTCTGTGCCAAAGGGAAATCTTTTCCCCAGCTGTTCTCTGCTGTT
The DNA here is from genome assembly GCA_036630365.1 of Acanthiza pusilla. Lineage (NCBI taxonomy): Eukaryota > Metazoa > Chordata > Aves > Passeriformes > Acanthizidae > Acanthiza > Acanthiza pusilla. Next base: position 35,232,494 of record JAXCHO010000034.1, read on the forward strand.
TTAGGAGCACTTTTAGTGAAAGCCAGGTATACTGTGGGCAGAAGTTGTCCTTTCCACAGGCAGTAGTTCTTTTCCTGGCTGGATTGCAGAGATCTAAGTCCAGACACACAGATGATATGGAACTAGAGCCGTTTTTCAGCATTTTTCTCATCCTGCTATTTTTTTAAACTCCAATCAAGAAAGATGAGCTCTTTTATAAAGTCAACCTGTTTTTTAAAGCTTTGGTCAAGAGTTTTGTTAGATGATGGAGAAGTGGCTTGGGCAGGCATTGTAGCATAATGAGACCTCACAGATTCATTACGTCATATACTTTGTTCTCAATGTGTAAATTATTAAACAACAATAACAATCTTTGTGCTGGATTTTTTTTTTTCTTTCCTTCAGATCGAACTCTTAATAATAATAATATCAATATATGTTACCAGATTATGGAATAATTTATATTTGCATAGTCTGTTAAAGTTCATGTATGCATTTACTTTCAAGATCCAGGGTTTAGACCACAAAGTTTAGTGCATTTGCTTGGGAAAAAAGAAATGCAAAATGACATGCAATGTTTGACAATTAAAAGGATAATGTCAGAAAATTACACAATATTTTCAAATGCAATAGGAAATGTGATCCAAACCATTTTACTCTCCTTGTAAAAAGACTGATCATCCTGGGTAGGAAACCATGGAAAAAGAATCTTTGTATGAAAGAATTTGTTCCACATAACCATATTTTACTTTTCCACTGACAAGTTCTTTGAAGATGACTATTTTAATGGTTGCTGAAAATCTATTGAAGATCTGGAAGATAATCAGCATTAACAAACTTGCCTCCTATGTACTTTTGTAGGATTGTCAAATACAATTTTAATTTGCCACAGGCATTGTATATTTATTAAAAGTGACATTTTCCCATTTTCTTCCAAGCAGATGTCTCATATGTGCAAAGAAAACTAAGTTAGAGAATAAAGGCTGTATCTATTGCCTTAATGTTCCACAATTGCAGTATTTCTGAAATTTCTTAAAGTGAAGATCTGAAACAGACCCTTCCAATTCCTACTTGTGTGACAAAAGTTTTTACCTAAAGTTATATGAACTGCCTGCATAATTCTTGCATAACTTTCAGACCGAGTACTTTATCTGTGTGTGTATGTGCAAACATATACATATAAGTATATGCACACATATATATGCTAACAAACTTCCCATGTGCTTGACAGTAATTTTTTCCCCAAAAGCTACATTTATTAATTATAGAATGGGTTAAGTTTATGTTGTAGCCTATTCATTGTTTCTATCATCAAGACCAGATGCAATGTAAATTAAGCTTGATCATTTTATAAATGCTTTATAAATTTAATTTAATATAGATATGCATTTTTGATCTATACTACGTAAAGTCTTAGGCATGCACAAGAGGAATTAGTGAGATTAGAGTCTGTGAGCACTCTGCAGAGCCATAATTTGCATTGCAATGCTTTATAAAGTCAATAGTAGTGAGAATTTTTAGCATTAATTTAAGATGCTGCATCATTCCAACTAGCAAAACTTTTTGGACTTTGACCCAGTAAGTATTGCCAGCAGATGATGAATGGGAAAAAGTCCTTCTGGAAAATCCGTTCATCTGCCTGGGAAGATGAAAAGTGCCAAAAGTGTGTATAGTCAGATTAGGCTCTTACATGGATGGCTAAGTGTAAACAAGGGACTTAATGCTAGTCTGTAGGTCATGCATCAGAGCTAAGAGGTTCAAATAGAAGACCTTAATTTCTTTGCCTCTTTCCTTACTTATCTTATGTTGTGCTCACATCAGGTGTGTGTGTATGTCTGAAGAGTACTAGGAATGCTGATAATTAGTTTTTTCTGTAGACATCTTCAAGTGAATAGCATCAAAATTAATCAGAAATTTTAATTTCTTGGTAAAACTGTGGGTAGTGCATAAGCACTTTGCAGCATCAAGAACTCACTCTTTTGGTTTTCATACATTCATTTGAAACGGTTTATTTACTTCAAAAGGATTAATCTTAATAGCTTTAAAAATGAAAGCCCAAAACTAGCCGGAATTGTTGGCTTAGGACCTACAATAGGGAATTAGTGGCTTCCCACTCACCACTAATGAGTGGATTTTTTTTTAAGCTCTGTTTATTTATGAACACTGTTGAATACAAATTCTTGTTAAACAAGTCATTTTAGGGAGCCTGCTCTGCATGACATCAAAATATATTCAACAATCATATTAACAAAATGCTATTTGCCCAAGTGGCCACATAACTTCATCTCACATGAAAATAAATGCAGAATGCTTAAAGAAGGAAAAAGTTTCGATTATTAGTAACTGCAGACTTCTGAAAAGTTACCTCCTTTTCTTAGCATCAGGTACTTTTTGAGCAACCTAAGATACAGGTACATACTATCATGCACTTTAATTTTGTATGCACTATACTACATAAACATTCCAGAAAATTAATATCTAAGGTATGTACAAGCTTAGTAAAGTGATTTGCTGATACTGAAGGCTGCATGCCTTAAGTATATTGGGGGGGGGAATAAGATACAGTTTTTGGGATAGCATAGGTGCTCCTCTGCGAAAGCTTCATCTATTGTACTTGTTGTTACTTCTTGTTACTTCTTTTTCATGAATAAAAGAAATTTGAGCAGATTAAAACCAACAGATTCTGTACTTAATAGATTAAAGACAGAAGTAGATTTTTTTCATTGTTTCTTGGCTTTTGGGAACTGACTAGTAACACTTCTGTGGTAGGGTTGTCTTCCAGATTCCCTATTTTGATTCTATTTTGATGATGTGTAAGAGAAGACAGTTTAGCCAAGCTTAAGAGTTTCTTTGTTGTTCTTCTTCCGTGACCTTAGGTTTTGCTTTAAAAATTTTTTTGGTCACTGTTACCAAATGAATTTTTCATGTAATGTTTTCATCATCTCAACTTCATGCTTTCTTGCCTTTACATGTTTTCCCACTTTTACCTTTTTGATCATGATGTTCTCTTCCACCATTTTTGTTCTTGCACTGTAACACTGGGGTGTGCCATTTCTGGCATGCAAGTGTGCCAAGAGGAGCATTTCTGTAGCTGCCTTGGCACAGATGCTCCAGGCTAAAGCTGGAGTTGAGCAGCTGCAGGTGACCTTGGAGCAGCTGCAGGTGACCTTGGAGCAGCTGCAGGTGACCTCAGTGAAGCCCAGACACTTTGCTTGCCTCTTTTGCAGAAGTGCTTGGGTGCTGGGCTGGGATTCTTAAGCAAGGGTTTCCTTGTATCTTCTTTCTTTACATATCTAATAACCCTGAAAAGCAAATTAGTTTTCACAAGGAAGCAGAACCACTCATCTGTGGCCATCTGCTGCTGCTTAGCAGGAGAGCGATTCTGGTCCTGGAAGTGAGTACCAGAAAGGTCAACTAGTTTTAGTTCCTCAAATTACTCCATTGACAGATTGACCTGTAATTGTCTTCTTCCACTGTGACAAATTAAAACTCACTTACAGTGGGTAATGATTTGCTCCATTATATAAGATGGAGGTGGGATAAATTACTGCATTCCTGTTCTGTGCTAGAATTGCCCATCAGATTAATCTGGGGAAAAAAATTACACTGTGATAAAATGTGGCACTAAGTGGATTGTACTCCAGCTCCTGCATCATCCAAATGGATGTCTCGTTTTGTGTTTCTGAAGTGATATATACAATATAAAAGCATTCTTATTGTTGGTTTTGCTGAAATATGTACATGTATGCACACACAGAAGAGCTGATTCTTTTTTGTCGCTGACAAAGGTGTATTTTGGGGAGATAAGGCTCCAGGTCATTACAGAAAATATTTAGAATAATTATATATGTAACATAGTAGCAATATATTATATATAAACATTTTAAAAAAAGTTTTAATTAGCGCATGCCACCAAAAGTGTTGAAAGGTTGCTGCTTGACAAGGAACATCAAGCTTGCAGTTGAAATAATTTTGATTAAAATTACAGTTTTTGAAAAATAAATTATAGAAATGTATGGAAAAGGAGCCATTTACATGCAATTGTGTGAGTATCTGCAAATATAGCACTGATTTTTTTCCTTGTTTGTTCATTGGCAGCGTCCAGCCAAACTGCTCTGCATCAGACTCCATCATTATGTCTGTCAGCTTCAGTGCCCCATGGTTCTAGAACTTTCTGTTATTTCAGCTGTGAAGCAGAGCAAGCACATTACTGGTCAAATAATAAAAAAACCCCATAACAAACCAAACTGCAAAAATTGAATTGATATATTTTCTGTATCCATGGTAATGAAGCTCAGTAAGGCAGGAAGTCTCTATTGCATCATCATTAGTGACAGCTTGTGACTACTTGCCCAGTTGTGAGTCGCCTGGTACATGCAGCATCAATTCCCTCTCCTAGCATCACTTTTTGCTAAGTTTTACTGTGCTTCTTATACAACAGTTGCCTCCCTCAAAATTTGTTTTCTGGATCTTAAATCCCATGGTACTTGGAAGAAAAAAAGTACAGAAATTATAAAAAAATGTCCTATCAGGTATGGAAATGATTCTTCCAGATACTTTGAAATGGTGACCTTCCTGGATCTCCCTAGATGAGCAGATTCTTTCCATCTCCCCCTCAAAAAAGTATTTTAATGTGTATTATTAACGCTCTTTTAGATGTACTTCAACGTGAAAACCCCTAGATAGCCTGAACCGTGAAGTAATTCTTACAGAGGCTCTGTGAGCTGGAAAAGAAGCAGGAAGTTCGGAAGGAGTGGGGGAGATTACAAGTATTAGTCAGAGACAGTTCTGAAATATACTTTTCTTCAACCTTTACTACTGCTGGCATGAAGGCTTTTGTTGTGTACTTATGCTTTCTTTTGTTGGAGGGGGTAGCACATTCACAATAAACGTGGAAATGATGGACCTTTTCCTTGCTTGTCCAAGGGCAGTACTTCTTAATTTTTCCTAGCCTTTTTTGTAAACAGCAAAGGTATACTGATTGGATTTATGCCAGTGGGTTGTTCTGTTGTTTTGGTTTGTTTTAAAATCTGAATAGCATATAGATGGCAATGCCATGATGCACCTGGAATGAAATATAATTCCTGTCTCCTTCACACACACGCACCTACCTTTAAAAAGAGGAATGAACATTAAAGCAGTTGAAGGGAGAAGACACAAATGAGAACTGACTGTGTGAGTAGACCCACTTATGTAAATCTCTGAATCAGTCTTCACAGAAAGTACTACCATTGAAAGCTATGAATATTTTTTTAATTCTTTCTGAATGAAGATCAGTGTGAGGAGGTGTCTAACTCTGGTTTCAGTCAAGAAAAAAATTTATTCTATTTTAATTTTAAACAGAGTTATTAAAGTTAAATGGTGCTCACAGTTGAAGTATATATTTAGGGTTAGTCAAAGGTAAGGAGCATTTATATTTCAGGTGTGACTGCTAGGCAATCTCTATAAGCACCTCTTATGGATTTAAATATTCTCTTGAATCCCTTCCTACCTTGTGCCGTTAGATGAGCAAATCATCTCATCTGACCTCCCGCTCCAAGTAGTGCTTCTGCCCACGCCACAGAGGATCTGTCATGGCTCAGTTGGCCAAACCTCAGACACCTCCACGGGGCACACTGCAGCTTCTCAGGGCCACCTGACCCAGTGCTGCTCTTGCGAAAATGTCATTCCCTATGTCCTGACAAATTTCCCAGGCTGCAGTCTGCAGCTATTTTATTGCCCACTGTTATCTGCCAGGACCATAGCCCGTGTTCAAGTACTCTTCTGCTGTCACTCAGCCAAGCTCAGCAAGCGCAGCTCCCTCAGCCTCTCCGTGCTCCAGGCTGCTCACCAACCTGGCAATTGGACTTCTGTTGGACAACCAGAGCTACATAGAGTATTCCAGATACAGTGCCAAAAAGAAGAGTGTAATATCTTCCCTCTTATTGTCTAATTGCATCTAGCTGTGTTGCAGGCTAATTGCATCGTGTCATAGTGTTTGAGAAATGGCTGAGAAATATGGGAAGATAATTTTTCTAAAATAAGGCTGTTCTTAAAAGTTCCACAAAAAATAGGGTGTGCTTCCAAGATGTCTTGCCAGCATAAGCAGTACTACATAGATCTGAGAAATCAGTGTATGACTCTTCTTTATCGTACTCATAACAAATTACTTTAGGATGCAAGGCCTGTTTTTCTCAAACTTAAGAGGAAGTTTGCACCTGATTAAGCTGCAGAGGCAAAGCAACATGGAAAGTGATTGTGGACTAGTTTCATCTTTGCTTTCTGGCAGCAGACTCAGAAAGATGAGTATCCACCACATACACATCCTTTGCATTGTTTTTTGCAGGGAGGAGAGCACAGGGGAGATATGTGAGGGTGAAATGTCCTCCATCTCTCACAAAATGGTTTTTGGTAGTCTTCACAATGATATTGAAGATGGTATGAGGGATTTGCTTCACTTCTACTTTTGACATCCATTTTTAATTGTCTAATTAAATGAGACTGTTATTTCAAAAATGTATGTTTAATTACTCAAAATGACACAAAAAGTAGTAAATGTGAAGGTCATCTTAATTCTATACAGTTTAAATACAATTCTATACAGTTTTTAAGACTATTAAGAAAACAGGTACACCCTATCGAAAACTTTGTGAGTCATATGCAAACTTTTATATATAATTCGTATTAGAACATAAACTCTTCTATAACTTTTTTTAACCTCCTAGTTTCTTTGTAGTTCTTTGCCCAGTTTGACATTTGGAACAACTCTGATTTTAATAAAAAGTGGAAATGCTATCTTCTGTTTTGATTCTTCTTTCAATTCAACTTAAAAAAGTATATTGGTTTGAAATATAGAATATTTTAGAAATGTATTCACTGTGAGCGTCCACATCAGAATTGGGGCTTAATGAAACAGCTTGACATAACGAGGCAGGCTCAAATATGCTTGTAATTACAACCCAGTTTAGAACTTGGTGTCCAAAACGCTTTTATTCATTGTTGGTTTTTTGTGTTTGTTTGTTTGTTTGTTCCCTTTTTTTGTTGTTATCGTAGCAAGAAGCCTCCTGAAAGAGTGTGTTTTCATGTGATGTAACTTCAGTAACCAAAGAGATGTTCCTATTCCATAAATCCTGTTCTCCTGGTACAAGATGTATGATAGCAGTGGCAGGCAGCCAATGTGGTAGAAAAGCACAAGCAATTAGTGTAAGAAAACAAGTTAAACAGATTGACAGGTGCATAAGGATTTGTAAGTGTCCTGTTGGGACAGATTTAAAGGAAGTGCTTGAAGAGGGTATTTTTGTGCATAGATATGTTTTTGTAACACAATGTGTGGACGTACGAGGAGTTTTGTAGGGAAGATGACAACTGGGGATAAAAAGCTGCTGTTGCTGATGGGAACACAAGACTTGATGCATTAACTGTGTATTGAATTATTTGGGGAGTGATAAACAGGAGCCAGCCATAATAATATAAAAATATAATAACATATTTGATGAGAGGAAGGTGGAAGCAGAAACTCTACTTTAGACTTTTTTTTACCCTTCTGGATTTGAAGCAAACAAGAAAAAATTCTATTTTTACAGGGTAAAACTTCCCTCCATACATGTAAAACCCGTGCTTTTCTGGAAGAAAAAGTATTTTTACTGAAATTTTATTATTTATTAGTCAATCTCACTTTCTGCAAAAATCATTGTGACAAAAATCTTACATACAGAAAGAAACAACTGAATTGCCAAGCATAATGAAGAGTTTGTTTAAGCAGAAGACTGAATTTAGAGTAATACTGAGTAGAATGAAATGTAGGGTAAGGAAAGACCAGTAATAGGAAATTTAAGAGTTGAAGAAGAGTTGAAGGGATAAGTTAAGGTTGAATTTCTGGATCAGGTGGATGAGGTGGAAGGTTCAGTAAAGAAAAACAGCTATCTCAGTTGCACAGACAGACTGAAAAAGTGGGTTGGGGATGGAATAAAACCTGATTGAGAGGCATGGCTAACAACATCTTTTGTTTAGAGTGTTGGGAGGGTTATTTTAGTTCTTTTTGTTTATTTCTTTTAAATCTCCTTCCTTTATTTGAAAGGACTTTTTTGTGTGGGACCTAGCTGGAAACAGGAGGCTGTTCCTGTTGGGGTGGGCGAACAGAGATCTGCCCAGAGGGAAGGTGTACCAACAGCGTTGGGGAGGCAGTGGGAAAAAGTAGGGACCAACGTGCTGGTGACACAAATGACAGAAAAAAATTTGTAGAGGCAGAGGAGGCTGGGCACAGTTTGCTGCAACTCAGTTGGCCAAAACTGGGCTGTGAAGCAAGGATCGGCCCACGTATGCTGTTGTGAGAATAATAAATTTGAAGCAGACCCAGAAGTTGTCTCTCCCAATTATCTTGATGATTTCCAGTGATTGAGGGCATCAGTGTCAAGCTGTTAGTTCTTTCCAGAATGTATCTCTACAATCAATATGTTGTACCAACACTTCCAATGCCAGTTATGAAAATAAAATCATATAAATATGTAGTCAGAAAATTGTGTCTATCATTGCTTTCTATGCCATATAAAATTTCTCAAATTTTCAATGCTTGATATAAATTCTACCTGAGATGAAGCCTCTGTAGCTTTCAAGCTAATCTTCCCCTTCCCCTGCCCAGGAGACAGACAGTGCAGTTCAGCTGGATGAATTTGAATATACCAGCTAAACAATTAATAATGGAAAAGTATCTTCACATTCAAAATTTCCATGCTTCCAATTCAATATCAACTACTGATATTTTTTTCTTTGTGCATTTTGGTTTTGTGCTTGGGGTTTTTTTTAGGGGGGGATTGTTTTGGTTTTTAAAAATACTGCTTTTTCAATTTATTCCATGAATTCTCCATTCGACAAAAAGCCTTCTGTTTTTTGACTGACTGTTTTCCATGGTCATGAAGAGTGCTGAAAAGTGCAGCTAACCGTAGATGCTGAGGAAAACAAGTGACAGAGCTTTTCATTTAAGCAGCAACTCTCATCTCTTAGAAAGGAGCTGTGTTGCAGTAATGCACTCCCAGGCTGTGCATCGGCTAAGGAGGGTGTTTGCTTTGGGCTCAAGCACTGGCACTGCGTTTGCCAGATGGGAGAGCCTGGTAAAGTACACAGAGACATTTCCCCAGTTCTCCTTCCACCAGAAACCACAGCTCAAGAGGACTGAGAAGATAATGCAACCTGAGCCCCACCCCACCTTAAAATGGCAAGGTTTCAGTGCTTCTTCTTGCGTGAAAAAATGTTTTAATACACATACTCAGTCAACTTAACTTTGGCTTGCTAAAATTTTTCTCCTAATGAGATTGAAAGCCTAGTAAGATTTTACTTAGTTTTGAAACTCGTGGAATATTGTCACCTTCCAGCTGGAAATGAACCAAAGGCAAGCTACATTTGTCATGCAAAGTTATCGTGGCCGCTGCCTGATAAAGGTTATTGACCTGAGCAGGATGGCTCTGTTCTTCACCAGCTGCTGGTGGGAGGGACAGATGAACCAAGTTTACCACGGCAGACGTGGGAGTTTTTATGTTGTAATTTTGGTTTGTTATTTTTTTGTTCATTTTTTGTTTTTCCCCAAAGGAAAGCAAGTGTTTATTTGTAAATGTTTATCTTCTAAGATAATGTGATGTTTGTGTTCTTGGAGTGCAAAACACTGCTATGTTGCCTGTTGTTTTCCTCCTTATCGTTTCAGGATCTTTTTGAAAATATATGAATATACATATCATGCAAATGAGGGTTTATAAGTCAATAAATAATTGTATTTGCATTTTGCAGATGCAAATTCTGAGGTCAAGTTACAGTCATTAAAATAGTTTTATAAGCATTTCTTTTTACCTTGACAAAAATAACTCATCTTTGAAGCAATTACTGTCATGCAGGCCACTGAACTATTTTGGATAATTTGTTTTTGCTTTGCAATGCTATTTGCTCTATCCAATGTGGCTAATCAGTGCAAATGCAATAGGAAAACAATTTGCTTGCTGATAATCCTATTGTTCAGCAGGCCAGACCTTGTATGACATCTCTGTAACTCTGCTTGTGCAGTGCCTGGATTAAGCAGTGATTCCCTTACTAGCAGGAGCAAACATGAAGTGCATGTTACATGGCAAATGAATTCAGCTTGCACGAGCTTCTTGCTCCTTGGGGTGGAGCTGTGAAGCAAAGAAGAAAAAGTAATTCTACAAATAAAGATCTGGACATCAGAGTTATGAGATAAATATCTGCCAGAATTTGTGGAGAGTAGGGCAATAGTCCAATGTCAGTACTAGAGGCATACCCAGGCCTGTGACTTTAATAATGATGGATGTCTGCTGTATATAGAAACATTTATGACCTCATGCTGTAATTTAGGTGTCCTTTATAAAAAACCTGGACACATTAGGCAAAGGTTTGAAGTGATTTGTTTGAAAATATAATTTGGAGATCATCCCTGTGAAATATTGCCGCAGCAGTGTCTTTGGAAGAAGAGATCAAACCAAATTGATAGCCTGGGGGAAGCAGAAACTTTAAAATAAGACCATATGATCAATAGATGGAATGAGCAGTGTAATAATTTTTACAGAAACACAGGTAAATTCCTAGCTACTGACACACCGGCTTTACACTGTGTATTAAATTATTCCTAATTGAAAACTTTTAGAAAAATAGCAGTCACACAGGCAAGAGCCTCAGTGCTAGATATTTCCCTTTGGAACATTTTCAAGCACCAATTCACAAAAAAAATAACGTTTTGACCTTCAGGATGCCTTTTGGCTGATGTACATAGCTTTGAAGGACATTTTGCTTTCTTCCTAGTGCCTCAATAGTGCCAATGACAGTTCAGTTGTATGAGGCCTCAGGGGGGTTAGATACAAACACAGATGACACTAAAATGTTTGGCTGAGGAAGTTCTTGATTGTAACCTGATAGCATAATGAACAACAGAAGGTGTCAAGTGTTATTACAGTTAATGGGCCTCAGTTTTCTTGTCGTGAGCTTGAGCACATCTAATCCTCTTCGCAGCACAGCTTCCACCGTGATAAGGCAGAAATAATTGTCAGGACTGCCAAAAACCTGGTCTTTGGGTTTTACTGTTTTTCTCTCCCTACCCACCCCCCCATCTCCAGATGGAGAGGGATAGGTAAGTGGGAGCATATCAGAATAACAAAGCGTGTAGAAAGAATTACCAGACTAGAGAAAAACACCAGCAGAAGGCAGAGGCAGCCTTCCAGTACAGCTCATGTCACACCGTGTATGGACTATCCTGTTTTTAGCAAATGAAGATTTGAAGCCAGCAGCAGCTGAAAGTGTGACTGCAAGCATCAAGCCAGTGGTAGCTAACCAAATATTACTGTGCAGATAGCCAGATTCCTGGGACTTCCAGTATTCTTGCTAACCAAGGATGCAACTGGCATCAAAAACCAGAAGTTAGGCGTGAAGGGCACAAGAAGACACACGTGCAAGACTGGTGTCTAGCAGCAAAGAACAAGTGATAGATTCAAATGCACAGGTGTCTGGTTCAGCGCCTACCTAGCAGTATGGATCGAGACAAGGTGACCAGGATAAGGCAATAAAATCATCAAAGACAACTTACCAAGCCAAATGTAGTCAGAAAATTGTTACAAAACTAAGAAAAATCATAAAAAGCGCAAAATAAAGCAAACTGAAAAACTTTTATTTATAACTGAAAAGAAATTCATTGTATTCCAGTAAAAGCAACGTGAAAAATAATAAATATGTCCTTTATGAAAGCGATTAATGTAGAGGACAGAAGCCTCCTAGCATTAAATAATGCTTTGCTGTTCATTAGTCTGAGTGGTTTATGCAACTGGCATTTACAATTTTGTTATATCTAACTACAAATAAAAAGGGAATTAATAAAGAGATTGGAAATAGAAGGGAGAAAGATAACACAACATCATGCAGTTTTATAAGCTTCAAATAGCTACTTGAGCGGAAAAGAATTCCTCTGAAAATTTTGCTTTCAGCATGCTGCCAGAAGTAAACTCAGTTTTACTACTGTGCCTCCTTATTGTGTGTGGCCAGAGGTACTGGCCTGCACTTAATGACAGCGATGAGAGATTTATAGCTGAGACATAAATACAGTGGGCAGCAGAAAGGTTATATACAATGGAAGTGCAAGTCATGTTCCTCTACAGCCATAATTCTGAAAGAATAAACACTAAACTCTTTTCCTTAGGGAACAATTTGAATTATTCTTATGGCCTGGTTGTGAGCATAGCTACTCACTGTAAGACTTGAGGCTTAGCAAAAATGAGGCATGAAAATGAGAATCAAAGCATGGAGGTATCTTGAAGGCAATCATGAAATGAAGAATATCACCCAGAAAAAAATCATGGGTGAATTGCAAAAAGGTCTAAAAACCTCTACAGGCATTACATCCAACTAATATCATACTGGTTTTTCTCCCTGTAGAGAGAAAGAATCATTACAGGAGCTCTCTTAGTGAGCAGCTATCTAGAAAAGACCAGTTTGTCACTGCTTTATCCTGAACACAAGCATTTGTGGCTCTTGAATCCTTGAAGCTCACAACTTTCAGGTGGCCCAAGTGCAATTTTTGTGTTGAAGCGAGGCCACGCACCTGGAAGCTGGCACAGATCCTGCTGGCTACAGCAGATCCTGGATGCTGCAGGCAAGTGGCCAGCAGAGCTATCCAAGCTCCTGCTCCATGGCTCCCCCCAGCTCAGACTACTGCTGCTCTGCAATGGAATGGGAAGTTTTTCACAGGCAGGAAATATTAATTACTTCCACGAGCTTGAATTAACTCTTAGCAACTGCTTCCTTGTTGAAAGGACGGTCACAGGGCAGGTGACAGAGAGCCAGCCAAAATCTCTGCAGTGCTGATGGCCACACCAAACAGTAGGGCTGGCTAGGCCAGGTCCTTCTGCACCCCTCAGGCAGGTGTCCTTCAGAGGGAAGACATCTGTAGAGCTTTCCCACTTGTCAAGCTCTTTATTAACTGAACTCAACCTGAGTTTGCAAATAGTTTACTATTTTCTTTAAAAATAAAATGATAAAAAAGCCTTTTCACAAAACAAACAGCTATCTTTCCTAGCCTTAGGCACAGCTGAACAGCTGTGAAGAAGCATTTCTGCTATTGCAGTGCCAGTCACGGCAGAGGAACAGAGCTTTTCACAGGTGGCTCTCATTTTCTGGGTTGCTGACTTGCGACCTCCCTGTTTGATTTGCAGAAGCACTGAGTACTTGCAGCTGCAGCTGGAGTTAATAGTAGCTGGGCTTTGAACATGGAAGAGCACCATGAAACAAGTCTTCTGAAAAGCAGTTTTCAGCACTTTCAGACTGAGTATCCGAAATTAGTAAGTGTGTGGTGGTTTTTGGTTTTTCTTTTTTTTTCTTTCTTTTTTTTTTTTTTTCATTTTTTTCCCTTTTTTTTTAATCCAGGCTTTTTTTTGTAAGTTTTTCTTGCTGTACATATGCTGTGAAAACAAATTTATTAAAATGTATTAGGCATGTAGATGTTGTAATAATGAACATATGGATGAATCACAGAAGAAGTTAATTGCTTTCAGTCTGAACTCATGTTGAGTTTACAGAAAGAGAATTCATGGAAGTAGAACATGGTAGGGCTGGGTGCTGAATCAAGTAGTACAGGGCAAAGAGTAGTAATCACCTTCTCTTCCCTCTGTCTTTCTCTCAGAGTTGTTTGAAGTGGTTTAAATATACACTGGGAGCTGTAAGGTCATGTACAGTCTCTCCATGTTGTGTGACTTGCTTCACTTGTATCACTGCTGCCGTATTGTGGTGTAAATCAGAAGGAGTGAACGTTGAAGGAAAGAAGCCCTTCATCACGGTGCAAAGAGAGGCCCTGTACTGTCACTCTGTGTGCACCAGCATAGTCTGTAAGTGCGCACAGAATATCCTAGGCAATGAGTTCTCATGCAAGGGGCCTGTGGTAGCCCCGGGTGAGCAGCACAGTCAAAGACTGAGCTTCAAAAGTCAGTGGTAGCTTATAAATAACAGTACTGTAAGTATATAAAACATGGCACAGTGGTTTTCCCGGCTTCTGCAGTTACTGATGTTTTTGCTTTATTGCCAGGACAGTGCAGGGACAGAGATACATCAAAGAATCATTGATGTGATAGTCAAATAAGGTCACCTCCAGTGATAGGAGGAGAAACCTGAACTGCTGTGTTTCTCTGGTTCTTAAAATGTTAGAGAGGAAACAGTGACTTAGGAAAGGATAAGGAATCCTTAAAGGATGAGGAATCCGTAAAGTTTTGCACTTGCTTCTGCCTAGCTGAGGCTGATGTAAAAACTGCTGTAGCTGATTCTGATTAGTATCCATGTATCTAATTGCAGTCTGCCTGCTTATGATTGATTGTGCTTAGGATGTTATGGCAGTTTTACATTGCAATTAGTTCAGAAACTGGAAGGTGAGTTTTGATGTATTTGCTTGTACTGATTTAAGATTTCCCCTGGCTGTCGGAAATTACCATGCTCATTATAGTAAGAAAGAGATGTGTACCTGTGGTTCCCCTTTTCCCTTTCTTAACCTGCAAGGACTGAAGGACTGAACTGCTGATATGAGTGGGTTTCTGTAGGAAGCCAGGCTGTTAATGGGAAGACCTGAAGTACACCTTCTTGCTAAGGGCCAGCTTGGGGCAGAGCAACCATGTTTGGTTCTTGTGCTGCTACCCAAATGTCACACACCAATGCCAAATTTGAAAGCTCTTGTCTGCTGTCCCCTATCTGCTTATTAAGTTTTATTATCCTTCTGGGAAGGACTTGGGGCTGCTGTTGTATGAAAAGGAGGACATGATCTGGCCACGTGCTCCGGCAGCCCAGAAAGCCAAAAGTGTCCCAGGCTGCATCCAAAGTGGCATGGGTGGCAGGATGAGGGAGAGGATACTGCCTCTCTGCTCTGGTGAGACCTCACCTGCAGTGCTGCATCCAGCCGTGGGGTCCCAGGAAGGACATCAACCTGTTGGAGTGAGCCCAGAGAAGAGCCACCAAGTTGATTGGAGGGATAGAGCACCTCTCCTATGAGGAAAGGCTGACAGAATTGGATTTGGTTAGCCTGGAAAAGAGACAGCATCAAGGTGACCTAATTGTAGCATTCCAGTGCTTTAAGTGGGCTTATAAGAGAGCTGGAGAGGGACTTTTTATAAGAGTGTGTAGTGATAGGACAAGGAGGAATGGCTTCAAACTGGAAAAGGGTAGGCTTAGATTAGATATGAGGAAAAAACCAAATCTTTACTGTGAGGGCGGTGAGGCGCTGGAACAGGTTGCCCAGAGAAGCTGCAGATGCCCCATCCCTGGAAGTGTCCAAGGCCAGGTTGGATGGGGCTCTAAACTGGTGAAAGGTGTCCCTGCCCACAGCAGGGGGGCTGGAACTGTATGATCATAAAGGTCCCTTCCAACCCCAAAATTCTATGATTCGACAATACTGTGGTATCAGTGTGCAGATTGATGCAGTGACTTTTTTATCTCCATACATTGATAATGTTATCAATATAAAAGTGCTCCTGTGAACCCAATGCGTGATAAAATACGTCTAGAGAATGTTTATTAAAGCAGAACAATTTTTCATGTTACTGACAAAACAATGCAAATATTGAACATCAGCAAGATTTTGCAGTTTGAGAAGTCAAATTCATTGTGGTCTATTACATAATACATAAAGCAAAAACAGTATGAAAGCATGCATGGATATCTTTTTAGCAGTGAAGAAAACTACTTCCAACATTGGCTCTGTGTGTCTCCAAAAAGATAGTCAGCTTTTTTAATTAGCAGCAAACTGAGTATGCTTCAGCAGTTTTCTGCAGAGGCCATCATAAACCCTGGAAAACTGTTCTGGAGTCCTCCTACCACTCAGTTTTCAAACACAGGATTTTTGCTTCCCTGGATTTCAGCTTTGAAATGATTCCAAGCATCACCCCATGCAGCAGGATGACAATACCTGGAAACTGGGACAGCAGAGTCACAAGAAAGATTGCATGCTTTCCGTAGAGTACAAGTGAAGGAGACTTTCTGACTCCTAGCAATAATAATAATACTATCTCAGATGGGAGAATAAATTCCGCCAGCTTTTCACTTTGCTAAGCTGTATGCTCTGAAATGAGTCATCATCAATTCATTTGGGTTGACCCAATTCAACTTAAAGTAGAGCGTCATCTGCCCTGATCTGATCAGAAGCTGCACAGCTCGTTGGTAGCTATAATGGTTGTGGAAAGGAAACTACATACAGTGATTAACAAAAATATTTTATTACACCTACAGCCTTGCTCAGGAATGTGTCTAATATTATGTCAGCATATGGCATTTTTTATATGTTGCTTTTTCAAATAGAAAGACTCCTTGTCACACTCTTCCTGTAAAATTTCTTCAGCTCCTGGCTGCTCTTATTCCTGTTGTTTCTTCTTTCTGTTGATGGTTGTGCCTGAGGGACTTTTTTCCTTGCCAAATCTGTCAAGGTTTGAAGGTCAGTCACTGGCAAAGTGAGCTTCATGGTTTTCACAGGTTTCAATCCTGGCCTGTACTCAGAGCAATTATGGGGTCCTGTAGCATTTCAGCAGTGTTTCTCTCTATCTGCCTGTAGTGCTGCTAGCAGGCAGCTGGGATGCAATGAAGAAAGAAGCTTTTTAATACCCTGGTGTATCTTTGTAGATCTGAAATGTTTTCCTTCACCTTTTTGTTACTGTTGGGTGCAAAAGCTGATTTGCTGTGGGCTATAAACTGGGTGGTGAAACAATATTGCTGCCTGCTCCTTTGGCTGGCAAATCTTAGCTCTGCTTTCATTGTCTCTTATCCCAATTTGCCTGGGTAATATTATCTCGAGAGCTGCTTCACTTTGCCATTAAACTGGCTGCAGCGTGGGAAAAATGTGAGACATTCAAGTTACACTCGTGATGTAAACTCTGAAAATCCTTGACAGGTAAATTGGAGAGAACTGAAAGGACTTTGAGAGGCTGTGTTTTCCATATATCCATCCAAATATAAATGGATCGATTGTAACTGTCACTTCTCATAAGCGTTTGTCTAACCTATTCTTAAAAACCTCCTGGGATGGAGATTCAAATCTTTTCCTAGCTTTCAGTGTTGGGCACAGGAAACTTTTTCTACCTTAAATCTGTGATGTAAGCCCATACTTTACTGCTAGAAGATGTGGAGGAGAAAATTATACCTTAAGCTGTTTTAATTTGCCACTTAGATGCTTGATGACTCTGAATGATTGCCAATTTTCACTTTCCAGTGCAAACTGTCCCAACTCATTTAACCCTTCCTTACAAGCTATACTTTCTAGTCTTCTGCTTGGTCCCATTACTTACCCAGTGGCCAACTGTGAAGAGCCTGAATGCTTCTTTAATTTTAGCAGTCACAACTGGGCATGCTGGTAAAGACCTGGCCAGTGCCACACAGGGCAAAAGGACTTCTCTGGCTGTCTTATGGGCAATAATCTTCTTTTTATGTTATTGGTATGGTGCTTGTTTTTTTAATTAAGCATAAAATGCATCATCAGCTGAGATCAATTTATCTTATGTCTAATGATCTGAAAATGTAAAGTTTCCATTTGTTCTTACTGAATTAAAATAAAGGCCCATGATTTCAATGGCAGCCCCTAAGGAAGCTGGTGAGGCAGACTACTTTTGTTTTTGTTTTTGTTTTTTTGTTTTGTTTTGTTTGGTTTTGGTTTTTTTGGGTTTTTTTTTTTGTTGCCCTTTAAATAAATAGAAAATGTATTAATTTTCAATCACTTGAATGTTGTTTGTGTTTGGCTTATATGCTATTTTTAACCTATTAAAAATGAAGTGTCAGAAAATCAAGTGAAAATTTATTTGGCTGGAGTCTGCGCTTCAGGTGAAGGCTTAGGAAAAGCTCTGCTGTCAGATGGTTTCACAGTGAAACAAATGGCATTCATAGACTCTGTAAGAGTGGATGTGTATTTTTGATGTGTTTATGGTAATAGGCAGGGAATATACTTCTCAGTTCTTCCTGAAATCCAGTCATGTCCTTCATAGTGAGAAGATGTAGCTGTTCATCTGCTGCTTAAAACGGTGCACCCATAGTGGCTATATTATTTCAGACCAGAAATCATGTCTGTTAAACACTCACAAACTAAATCCTTTGTGGCTTTTTTAAATTTTGAAACTCGCTAGCAAAGCCCTGCCTCTGAGTTGCTACATCCTGTCAGTTACTCAGTGACATTTGGGATATGGTATTCAAGGATTCATCTCCAAATGCTGACTTTAGGCTGTCAGCACTGAGATCTTAGCAATAAGTATCTGCAGTTCAGACTAGCAATTTATGGAACACTTCAAAAAGCAGCTTGATAACCTGTCTTTCAAAATAGTGGATCTTTTACTTGATTTTTTTTTTTTTTGGTAGATTTTTTCTTCCATAGAATACAACTCCATATATGTCAGTGACTTTTTTTTAAAATTACATTATAATTTTTTTTTTTCTGTTTTGGATTGTTTTCATCTAGAAGATGAACTGTGAGCAGCTATTTGTTGCCATTTGCTAAGTGACATCTTTAATTCCATTGAGCCTCTACACAAATAAAGAAAGACAGAAGATGCAAAAGACCTTGAAGCTTTTTGTGTCTATGATTTTCTTTAGTGATTTCACTGGTGATGATTCTGATGTACTACATGAGGTTTTTAAATCACATTTAAAATCGTGGTCTGGAGTGTGACAATTTAGCTCTTAAATCGTGCTGTGGTAAAATGATGTACATGGAAAACAAACTGGCACTGATTCTGAAACAATGCCAGCTAATAAACATGGTGGAAAAATGTTAGCCTAGCTAACATTGCCCAGAATGAACTAGATGTGGAAAGCTGCAAACTCAAGGGGAAAAAAAAATGTTTAGGGGCATCTTGCAGATGGTAATTTATGCAAGGCTAAAATAAGCCTATGCAGTAAACCACGGGTAGAACGGAGCTGTGTGTTTCTCCAAAACACCCGTAAGAATACATCATCTACTCTGGTTTTCTGTGGTGTCATTCCATTTTTTAATGTCCCTGTTTCAGCAATATGCTGCTGCCTCTCCACTCCTTTAGCCTTGCCATGACTTGCTGCCCAGTGTGTAAACAGCAGAATTTGTCACTCTCCCTCCGCTCCTTTGTACAAGCTGAGGTCTAGCCTGTGGGTGAAGTCTTGCTCCTTGGCCGCACATGATTCAGGAGAAACGTGATGCTCCAGCCTCTGTAGCCCAGGCAAAAGCATTCAGCTGTACAAAGCCTGGCTGCTGACAAGTTACCTTGCAAAGACAAGAGATGCCTCTTCCTCCTCAGAAAGTATGGTAACTTTTGGAATGAAATAAAGCCAAAGTCATTGCCTACCTGTTTGTCCTAAGAAGCAGGAATCCTACCTTAGTTAGACGTATCATGATGGGCAATCAGTGTTATTTGTAAAATAGAAGTGTGATTCAAATGGAAATTTAGACAGGAAACATAAAGTTCTGATCAGTCTTTTTTTCTGCCGTCCTAATCCCTTGGCTAACCTTTTAATTTAACGTGTTTTAATAACTGGATTAAGCAGAGTAAGGAAAAATTTTGCTTAATGGAAATAAGTGGAAGCAGTGAAGTAAAACATTTAAAAATAGCTCAGACCAAAATCTTTAAATTGCATTGCGGAGATGGGTGGAAAAAAAGACAAAACAAACTAACACAGACTTGTCTCATGCTTATTTATGTATATGTGAAATAGGGCTTTTTTAATTTTGAGTTAAAATTTGGCATTTTTGTATTTTAAAACTTCCATTGATGATAGAAATCAGCTGAACATAAAATTTATTAAAACTCACTGTTCTGTCATAAACTAGAATTTAAGAATTCTGGGGAGTGGATGATACTGATGGGCTTTATTTTGTTTTCCATTTGTTCAAATAGCAATGTTGATTACCTAATTATCTTTGATTTCCTGTGAGAGATAAAAGGCAAATGTCTTTTCAGCACATGTGGCTTTCACATAATATTAAGATGTTATTGCCTTCTAGTAGCTGGCCTGAAGGCCCAGTAAGTTTTTTTTGATCCAGTGAAGGTAAGCTGCAGAAGTGAACAGACAAAAGCTTTATGGCACCTAGAGATGGATGCTAAACTGGTAGAATCTAACCAGGTACTTAAACTGGTTAGAAATGTGTGGGAGAGAAGAGCTGTATGTATACGTTTTACTTTTGTATGTGAAAGAACAGCCTTCCTTTGAGACAAAGAAAACTGCAATATGTAGGGTAATTGATGAACAGCTGCTTTTTGCTCTTGTTTTTATGTGGATTGTAGACAAGTAATGAGATTTAGGTAGTTCCTCTCTTCTATAAAAAGGCTACAATCGCCTCAACGGTGCTGGCTCCTGAAATTCTCTTTTATCATCACGTCTGGTCTCAGTCAAGAGCCACTGATAAGCTACATACCATTAGTCTGCTAAAATATTTGTGGTTTTCTCCTAAAATTAATTTACAGTGATAGAAGCTGTAAGGTTTGGTGACAGATGCATTCCTTGCTGCTGCATAAAGCCAAATAGCCACCAAATGGGAAGTCAAAAATTCAGACTTCCATTGCAGCAAGGATTTGCTTAGTAACTGGTCCAGCACAGTGTTTAATGTAGTAAAGAAACACTTTCACAGATACTTGGAAGGGAAAATCTCAAAAAGACCAGCCAGACTATCTCCCACATCAGGCAGGAATAGGAGTGTTGAAGTGAAGCACGAGAGTCCTATATAACAGTTTAAAGGAGAGCTAGGCCCTAGGAGCTTGCAGATGGCACAAGGGAAGGCTGCATGATGTGCAGTCTTGATTGTTGTTAGGAGGGACAAGTAAATCAACAGAAAGAAGTTTTACGAAAGAATATGAAACTTCCTGGGTTTTTTTTAGTTGGTTTTGGTGTTTCTATTTTTTCTTTTCTTTTTCTCCAGAAATTTCCATCTCCCATGTTGTTTAGTACTCAGCAATGGGCTGACTTGATTCTAACTGTAGCTCTGTATTTTTTCCCAATATAAATAAATATACATACAGCAAATATAAAAAGCAAACCCTTTTTGCTTCTAAACAATTTGCATTTCTATCAGATGTGAGAGATCCAATTATAGAAACACATACAGGCTGCTCTGTACTGACATGCTGGAAAAATCGGAACAATTCTGTTCTTCTATTTTCTGATTCCTTTAATCTCAATGTTTTTAAGAATCAGTTCTGAGCATGCTCTCATTTCATTTTTACATAAATGGAGCATACTTATCATTATTTAGAGATTTGGGTCCCTTAAAATAAGTTGTTAAGCAACTTTAAAGCCTACATTCTCAAAATTTCAGGAGAGAACTAGACATGTGAATCACTTTGACATTTTTGAAAATATTGCTTCAATCCTCCCTTTCATCTTGTAATTTTAAAGGATTAAAGGCTTGACTGTCCTTTTAAGTCACAAGCCAGCATTATCACTGGGAGTAATAGCACTGTATTTCAAGACACATAGAGCTGTCTATCTTTAGAAGACTTCTGAAAGCTTGCTTGTAAACTAGATAGATGTAAAGATCATCTTGAGAATGGGGATGGCTGTGGAGACCTGGGCAACTCCAGGAGTGGTGGTTTGCAGAGTTGTGCTGTTACAGCTGTTTGATCAGTTTCTTGGGTGTAGTAGCAGATCGAGAGAGAAACTCCAGCTCTTTGGAGAGAATAGAACGGAGGAGATAGGTTCAGGGCTTACTTGGACTGAGGTACCACTATACACACGTTCTGATAACAGAAAAAAAACTGTTTGTTGGCTGAAAGCACTCAATTTTGCTCTCAGAATAAGGCGACAACAAATACATGTATATCTCAGGTGAAAAAGAACACTCAAAAATAACTTTTTTTCCCCCCAGAGCTGCTTAGCATATGTACTTAAGTACAAAGCAGTACTAGTACTAATGCTAAAGTAGTGTTCTCTTCAAAGTAGTATTGATTTTTATTTGTCTCTCACTAGTTCCTAAAGTTGTATGTGATAGAATGTTTTTGTTATATCTTATCCTTGATATCTTATCCTTGCCCTCCCTTTGCTCTCTCGGAATTAGTTGTGGTATAGATGGATGTCTTTTTGGATGCAAGAGCAGCTGTAGCTGCAAAATGAGGCAGAGGTCTGTTAAAGAAAGGTGTTTATTCAGTCATTTCATTGGCAACAGCTCAAGCGCCTCGCTGCAAGCCCCTCCAGCGCAGTGTATCTTGCTTTCTGTGCGCATTGTCTTTTTTGGATTTAAGTGTGCAGTGTCACAGTGTCTTATCTTTTACAGTTGCCTGGTTAACCTCTTCTTTCTTAAAGATAGTTCCTCAGACTGCCCTTCCTCTCCTGGTCTGTTGTCACCTCCTGTCCCTAGCTTCTCCCCTTGTCCCATCCTGCTCAGCTGCTGGTGCTCTGCACCTTGCCAAACTTCCAAAATGTAGCATCGAGTCCTCCCATATGCTGCTTTTCCACAGCTGGCCTTCCAGATATAGCTTTGACTTACAGCAAAACAAATTTGCAGAGAAAGCATTTAGCTGCCTTGATTTAGTCTATATCCCAATGAATTTTCGTAAAGGAAATAATTTCTCCTCTCTACAGTGATAGGTTTTATTGAAAAGCAAGAAATTATTATACTTCAAATGACAGGTAGAATTTCAAATCACAAACTAAATCTCATCATAAATGCTTCAATTTCAAATCTCCATATTGCTTCTGCTGCACTGAGGGAGTCATAAGCTTGTGTGTTGTCTGCTACAGCTCTAGACAGTACATAAGGGAGCCTGGAAAAATGCTCTATGATATTATGCAACATGCAGCCATTAGATTTCATTAAACTCTGGCTGGTAGATTGGTCCCTAAAAATAAATCCTTTCTGGCCTATGGACATTTACAAATTGTGACAAAATGCCTCTTGATTTCATCTTTGATAAGATAAATGAAAGGAGATCTTTAAACTTATTAGGCATGACCGCCTACTCTGGCTTGTATAGGTTTCCTTCACTTAGTAAGTTTATGGGTTGAATTAGTGAGGATGGTCATAATTATTGCACCTTGTCCACAAAAAGGATGATAAATGTCCTTGCTTTCAACTATTACACTGGAGGAAGAGTAAACGATCAAAAATGTTGGATAGGTAACACTGCAGGAGAGCTGATCTCCTTCTTAAGAACAGTCTTTGTTTTAGGATCTTTCTGGAGGAAAGACTCTTAAAATTTAATCGAAAATATAATTTTCATTTTTCTGATCCCTTCCTTCTTAAGCAAGACACACTCTTTCAGGAACCTCTTGAGATTAAAGTCACAGACTGACCAAAACCTGCTAATGCCTTGCCACTCTTTTATTTTGACTGCATTTCTTTGAATGTTGCATTCTTATGAAGCTGATAGAGAAACACAAAACATCCAGTGTCTTGTGTCTGCCACTGAAGGATTCTTTATGCGATTCAAAATGCTACATCTTACTAGAGCTTTAATTTTTCCTTTGCTTATTTATTTATTTATTTATTTAAACAATAGGGTATGGAGCTAGCAAATCTTAGCAGAAAGATTGAAAACCATGTTTTTTATTATAATTATTATTATTATTTTATTAAAGATAATAATATATTATGTAATAATATAATTATAATTTATAATAGCATTTATTATTATTATTAATTATTATTATTATTATTATTATTTTCAATCTTGATTATCTTTTCTCTATAATTTATACTAACTTTCCTTGAAATTAGATAGTTCTGACTGTCCGTTCATTTCAGGCTCTCTCACTAATTTAAAGTAATAAATTTTAAACTTAAAAGAAACTAGTTATGTTTTGAAGTTGGGATCTGAAAACAGCTAGCAGCAATTTACTTGTAGTCTTAATTCAGAGTGTTGAGCTACCTCCTGTAATTGTACTCCTGCTTTGTGTATGTTATCAGTGCCATATTGGGTATAATGACAGTAATAAAGAAGGATTTGGGGATCATTTGACAGGATGAACAAACATCTGTAATTCTCAAGTGTATGAGAATATCAAGTGGTAATAGGAACTTTTTATAGTTTTTTCTTAATTGAACATTAGGACCTTTTCTTCAAGAGTATACTCAGTTCTCGTTTATGCATTCAGCAAAGAAGCTGGAAAGGATTCAAAGTAAAAAATAATGAGTGATGTGACATTTGGAAAAATAATCTTAGCATAAGAGAAAAAGAAAGTCTATTTTATTAGAGTTACTTCAGAAGTGTCCTGATCACAGCCTGGGGCAGGATTTTGTTGGAGACTGTTGTGCAGGGTAGAATTGGCTGTAAACAAGCAGGGAAGAAACTCTGGCTTGTCAAAACACCAGCTGCCTCCTCAGTGACTGTCTTTAACTTATAGGCAGGTCTTTTATTTGGTAGGAAGTTCCCAACTTTAACAAAATCCAGTAAGAAATTTATTTCATAGTGTTGTTTTGATAGGAGTCAGAGGATTTATAGGCTACAGAGAGCGTAAGCACATAGCAGGCATGTAACATTAAACAGTACATTTCTACCCACTGAAAGATTAAAACAGAATTACAAGTGACTGTTGAAATTGAGAAGCATTCTCTGAGATGTCTGTCAATTTAATTGAAGTGCCATTGTGAAGAAATTGGCTTTTTACAATAATTTTTTAGTACTTGGAAAGAGTATATTCATGTAGCAATGTCACAAATTTGGCTTAATGACTAGAAAAGCAGAAACATCCTAAAGTTTCCTAAAAAGCCAAAAACCTTCAAGAACAGCAATCTGAAACTCAACCTCCAGCAAATTAATTATGCGTAACAGAACATCCAGTTTTTGTCTGGAAAACACTGCAGACACCTAATTCGATGCTTAATTAATAGATATTCCTGGCTGTATTCAGTCATCTTGGCCTACTGCAGAGGAAAACGTGTTTTTATTTGTTAGCCATGGAGAAACAGCCCAGCTTCAAGATTGCTTACTGAACTTTCATCTCATATATAATACGCATAATTATTTATAAATTTCTGATCAACTATTCCTCAATAAGCAGAGAGATGATACCACGAGTGTCAAATGCCCATAGTCAAGGACTTTCCTGGTGATTGGCAATTCCTAATTTAGAAAAAAAAAAAAAAAAGAAAAAAAGAAAAAAAAAATTGAAATTATTATTCCATTCTGAAATTTTCAAGTGTGGGTCCCATCCTTGAAATGCTGCATTAGTAAAATTAACTGATATATCATAGCCCAAATTTTGTCAGGGTGTATGTCCAAAGTTCCGTGTTTATGTGGGTAAGTTGTTTTTTTTATGGTATCTATTACTAAAATTATTTGGTTCAACTTAAATTGTGTTTGAGTAAGATTTGTGCCAAGTATGTAGAAGATGGTATCTTTGTGACAATAAATCCCATTTTTGACAGAAGATTTTGGTAGTAAAACTGGGAAGCTTGTACAGCCAATAAGGGTCTTTGAATGAATGTGGGCAAATGGAAATGATTCCATTTGGGAGAAAAAAATGTTTGTCTTTAATAACTCAGAACCATAGTTCAAGAGTCAAAATCTGAGTTGGAATATAATTTTTTATAAACCTACAAAAATTCTCTTCTTCTCCTTTTTTGTCTGTTTAGGTAAACCGTGTACTTTTTCCCTCTTGGCATATGGTCAAAAAACTTTCAGAAATTTTTTGGAAGAAAAAAATCTTCCAAGTAGGCTGCTATGAGGTGGGGGAGGAAGGAGGGCAGGTGGCTGCTGCAGCAACCACATGCTGTTGTTACCTGTAGGAGGCTTGCCCTGTCCCCCACCTGTGAGCTCAGGGATGTTGTGGGGATCCTGCTTTGGGAATGGTACATGATTCTTGGCTGCAGGGTGCCACCACAGCTGCCATACTTTGGCATGGGAGCCTGAGCTGGTGGTGTGAGAAACAGAAATGAAAAAAATAATGCAGATGGCTTTTATCTACAGCAATGAAAACATCTTAAGTTTGTCCACTGTTTCCATGGTGACCATGCCATCATATAGTCTCCCTGGGTAACAGGCAGGAGGCGGAGAATGCTCAGAGTCTTGAAATATATAAACCAGCATATTCTTATGAGAAATTGTTTTGCTCAAAAAGCAAATAGATGAGGGTGTTTTTTGTAGAACTGCATCTGTGCTTGCACTTGTGCAATCTCAGAATGACAGTGGCTCTCTTGATGGGGCTGTCAGCTATTCAAAAAGCTGTGTATGAGAAGTAAGCCCCTGTCGCATCAGGGGGAATTATTCAGAGGCTTGTGACACCTGGATAAAAAGCTAATCTGCACATTACATCCTTTGAGGTTTTGGTGTAGTCCATGCATATCCTGAAACTAGGTGACTGTGCACCACCTGCATTGGACTCTGCGCTTTTTGTCGTCGGTGTATACTCAGAAGATCCTCAGCTCTTTCTCATGTCGATCAATTATTCTGTAGTATTGTTTGCTTCAGTTTTGTGTTTTAAAGGAAGAAAAGACAGGGGAAAACAAACTAAACAAAGGTGGGGGGGAAGAGGAAAAAAAAAACAAGGAAAAATGGTATTTTTTACTGACAGCACTGGGCCAGCAGGGCAGTGCTGGCTAGGTACTGGCTGCTGCACTCTGAGCTGTGGAGGAGATCCTTCTGCTGGAAGGGCAGGCTGCACACTCTGCAGCTATCAGGGAAAGGGGTGCAACTCTGAAATCTCCAGGGAGCCTGGTGGGAGAGCCTGGAGCAGCAGTAATGCATGGTGAACAAGCAGCTTTGCTCGCAGGAGCAGGCCAGAACAGGCTGGACTTGGAGGCTTTCACCTTGGGAAATTGGTACCCAAGGTGGCTTCAGTCACTTTACTGTGTGACCCTGCTGCCTCAATTCCTTTGAAATCCTGTCTCTTTGTCCCTTTCTTCTTGCTGTTAGATGTGGGAGGGGTGAGGGGTATGACTAAACCTTTTTTTCCAGAGATTTTTCTGTTTGCTCTTGTTCTACTTGACTTCCATTCCCCTCTGTCCTGGCTTGCCCTTGCAGGTGGCAGCTCAGGTGGCCCAGTTCCTGGGCACAAGGCATTCCTATTCAGCTGGGAATCCAGAAGGACACTCCGGGAATATGTGAAAGGCTGGTTTTCATTTACATGAAATGATATTATACATACATAAATACGCTGTGCATATTTATCATCTGCATCTGCAAGACTCATCTGTACTGTATCTAATTGATTCTGTACAGAACTGGTGAATTTTTGCCTTTTAAAGGCAAACTCAAAGGAAATGCTTCACTTGTGTTTCCTACAAAGCTAAGGCAAACAAAGGTGACATGGGAATGTGCAACTCCAGCAACTCAGGTGCCATGGACCCAGTAGGCAGCATTGACTGGGGCTAAAACAATTTGACCTTCTGTTACTCCAAAAATCCTGTTATGGGTGAGGAGGATATGTGTAAGTAAGCCAATAAGCACACACTTCTATGTATGTAAAGCTAAGCATTTATTTGTAATATAATGGAAAGTTTATGAGTCTAATTATTATTAGTTGTAGAAGAACAAGTCTAATTGTGCCATTCAAATTGTCACACACAAATCTCTTGGGTTTTGTCCCATTCCTGGTGTTGTGCTACCCCATCCATTCTTCCTCTCGGTTTTTAGGTAGAACAAACATGTTGGTCCAGCAGGATTTGCTGTTTCTAAACCATTCTGACTCTTCCCAGTCACTTGCTCTTTCATGTGCCCAGAAATGTGTCCCAAGAGGATTCACTCCATTATTTTCCCAGATGTGGGGTCTGTACTTTGCTTTTTCACTTCATTCAGGGGCTTGAACCCTATTCCAAGGTTGTGACAGCCAATGTTACAACTGACTGTCCCATGCCCACCCGGTTTTTCCTGTGTTAGTGAACTGCAGATCCAGCTGTGCATCACACCTGGTTGGCCATCCTGCACCGATGTCAGCAAGGTATCTCTGACACCCTCGTAAAAGCTCTCTCAACTGCTTGTGCCCTGCTATGTTGCCTTTGCTGAAGATGTCAGGGCAGTTATAGTCCCCTGTGAGAGCAAGGATCTGATCCAGAGACTTCCTTGTGTTGTTTAAAGAAGGCTTCATCAGCTTCCTCACTTTGACGTAATGTGGTACATGCAGACACCCACAGCATCTGGCAGCTTGAGGGGCATTCCTGGGCCCCTGTGCATGCCCTTCCTCTGGCAGCAGGATTTGGGATGCAGTTTTTCTCCTCTGCACTCCAGAGAAGGCTGCTTCTCCCAAGACCATGAGTGCTCCTGCCTGCTGCTCATTTTGCTCGTGAGGAATTTCAGTGCTGCCCTTGTGGGAAATGGCACTGAGGTATTGTCTATTGTGTGTTGAAGCTTCCCCCAGCAGGCCCTGTCTTCTGCAGGAGTTGGTACCACTCCTCTGTGTACTCCCTGTAGTCCTAAAATTTGATCCTGACTAAGTATCCCTCAAATGCAGTCCTTCTCCTTGAGCAGAGGGTGTATTACTGTTTGTGTTGCAAGTGAGCTCATCTAGCAGTACCAAAATTCATCTTTTTCAGCCCATCTCTATGCTTAAGAAAGCTGTGTGGAGCTGTTATCATTAACATTTCACCTGTTTTTCATCTTTCTTTCCTGTTGCCTTCAAACTTTATCAACAGAGATCCTTTTGAATTTGCTTTCAGGAATGGATCTGCCTATCTGCCTTCTTGATGACCTTAATCAAAGCAGAGAGGTTTGAGATTTGGCAGACTGTTTGTGTCAAAGCATGACTTGACTGATGGTGTACCAAGGTGTATTCATTACTCAACACTGAAGGGTTAGATCTGCTTGTCTGGCTCATAGGTACGTTCTGGGCACAGAAGATGGTAGCTGGGAGGTTCCAAGGAGTTATGAAAGTATATATATATATGTGTGTGTGTGTGTGTGTGTATATATATATATATATACACACACACACACCCCCCTCCTCTTACCTCTCTAGCACCACCAACAGAAAATCTGAAAATGCAGAATTAAGGAACCATTTAAAATCAAATGATCAAGAGAAAACAATGTATGTTGTGACATATGTAAGGACTTTGGGCAAAAATGGGAGAGTGGAAGACATGAATAATTTTCATATGTGAAGAGGAAGATAGGTGGTTCACTGGTTAGTTCCCAGATATTCCTTTGTGACAATTAAATTACAATCTGTCCTGTTTTAGAGAATTATGGAAAGGAGAAAAGCTCCTTGCTGTGAGTCTATAGCAGGCAAGTGTCTTAATGCTTAAAGTCTTGCAGTGGTGATGGCTGTCTCCAGTTTTTTGATCTCTCTTCGTGCAGGTCCTGTTAATCCCTTTGGACTTCTCTTTGCTGCTTAAAGTCATTAAGCACTGTATAAGGTTCATGTCTGCATGAAAAAGAATGATTGAGATGTAAGAAGGTGTTTCTGACAGCCTTCGTATGATCACCACTACAGAGTTTATGAGAGAAGAACAGAGGTGTTATGCTCTGGAGCAAATACACTGACTCATATCTGCAATCAGTAATTCTTAGAGCTCAAGCTGTGTTTATCTTGCATATTTTTATTGTGATGTTCAGCAGTTTGATAATCTGTCACTGAATGATCCTGCTTCCTTGCTCTGCTCCATATCAGTTGATATCTGTGTTCTCAAAGAGATCTGGATTTTGAAGGACTTCGAGCACTTTGAGAATTAAAACTGTAAGCGTAGGAGGAAGGGGGAGAGGAAATACTTTGTGACCTCCTGTCCAACAATCTTGACAAACATGGTAAATTGGCATGCTACTTCTAAATAACTGTAATTCTCTCAGGGTATGATAGCATTTAAGGTGAAATTTTCATCATTTACTTCGGCAAGTAGGCTTTGACAAGAGTTAAGATAAGAAACTTCTGCCTTTGATTCCCCCCCCCCCCCCCCCAGGAAGCTGTGAATTAAGAGTTAAGATGTGGTGGAAAAACTCTTTTACTCAGTGTTGTGGTTTGACTGGCACAAAATGGCCAGGCTATCATGGGGATGGTGTAAAGGGCTGTCTTTTTACTGTCTGTAAAGTTACAAGACGAAGGGTTAGTAATGCAACTGGAATTCCACACTGGATCACAATGATCGCTGGGGTTTTTTTTGGGTTTTTTTTAGATGGTATATTAGCTTTGTAGGTTCGTTCAAGGTATAAATCACCTTGTGCTGATTTACAATAAGGAAGCTCCTTGGAAAGTTTAATGAGACCTCCCACCATGATTATTTTCCTCTCTTTATTTCTGTTTTAAGAGATTCCACTAAATTAATTAGGAGGGAAGTTGATTTCACCTTCCACACTGTATTGGTGTGTCTGCTCAGAAGTGCAAAGCTATAATTTTGCTATTTTATTGCTTTACAAAGCCCGATAGGGCTGTGCAGGGTTTTGGTGCTAGTAGCCTAGTTATAGCACAAATAATGGGAAAAGCTCAGCAAGTATTCTAAGATATCTTAAATTTTACTGGATTTTTTCTTTTTTTGCCATGAAAAAAATATCTGTGGTATTCAGTAACTGTTTATATAATTGTGGCGAAAAGGAGTAGCCACAGTGAATTTGTCGTTAAATGTGTACAATCTAATTAGAAATTTGTGGAGAAAAGAATACTTCATGAAGCCGGGAGTCCTGGAGAGTTGACCCTTCTGTCCCTCTGCCTGGCCTCTACATGCACTGTGAAAAGTATAATTTCAAGCTTTCTTCATGGCCGGTGGGATTTGGTCCCTGTTCAGCTTTTTGGGCACTGCCAGTTCCCTCGTGTTCCCTAAAGCCTTGGGAAGAGGCGGCTGTGGCTCCTGGGGAGTTTGTGTGCAGCCAGACAGTGCCCACCTTTGCCCACTTGGCAGGTGACTGAGACTGAGGTCTCACCTCACACCTCAGAGCCTCTTAGTTTTCTTCCTCCTGTTTCTTGGTCATTAGTTTTCATCCAACATAAAAATAATCCTTTAGGAGTTCCAAAGGGTGAAGGGTTATGAAGAGGCTGATGGATAGGCAGAAAACAACCAGCACATTTAGAAAGTCACTCAAGAAGTGAAAAGCAAAGAGGAAGATATGATGTTTCTTGCAGCTTTAGAATTCTGTGCCTGGGCATTAAAAAGAAGCTTTTCCTTCTCGTATTTTTTTTGCTATAGGTAAGAAAACCCTCCCTGGGTGTAATGCATTCAGTCTAGGGGAAAATCAGTGCTAACACTTGTGGTAGGGATTGACAGATTTGATCCTCAGGGAAGGATTTGGACTTGCTAGTTTTGGGAGCAGAATAATCCTTTCTGGATTTCAGTCACAGTCAGAACAAACCCAGAATTTGTAAACAATAACAGAAGCAATGAGCAGTACGGAGGAGGCAGAAATCGTACTGAAAGGAAAATCCATCACAAGGAAAGAGTGGTAAATTTAAAATTCATCTTAAAGTGAAAGGAAAAGTCACAACCAACAGTTCAGGGTAATTCTTGAAAAGAATGAACCTGTTGAAAACTGTTGATAGGGAAAAATTTAGGAAAAAAATAATATGCATTTGTACTGTGTGGTACCCAAAGTGTTAATAGAAGCAGTGTAAATGCATTTCTAAAAATATACATTTATGAAGAATGTCAGTGGAGCTGCATGAGTTTTTACCAGGGCTGACTTCCTTTCATATTTATAAATCTTGCCTACTTGCGTGGTCTCTAAAGTAATTTGAAATTCCATATTTGCATATTTATTTCTTAACCTTAGCGTAGTAATAAAATGTATAACCATCTCCATTTTATTATGTATCTCATGCTTGATTTTAAATTAAAGGAAGAGAACCAATTCATTAAACTATAAGCTATGACAACTAAAGGGATTTTTAAAAATTAATTTTACAGTAAATGAAATTTGTTTCTGAGTGTTTTAATTGCAGTTATATTTTTAAAGATTATGAAATATTTTAAGGTTGGGGGTTTTAATTTTTTTTTTCCTGTATGTATAAAGAATCAGTATCACATGTATACCAGGTAATTTTGCATTTAAAACACAATCTAAGTTTGCTTCGGCAAAATTTGCCATGTCAATACTTCATTAATGTATACTTCTGTGAAGGGGCTTTGTAATAGAGAATGTGTATATATCATTCCCCAGGATGAAGGGTTAGGGAAAGACCTCCTCCATTTACAAATCCTTCTGAAATTATTAATAAATAGTAACTTGCTTTGAAGGGGCAGTGTGCACTTTACAATAACAGCATGTCTGTTCAGCCAGCCAATCCTTATTCATTTATAACTGGTGTTATAAATGAGATTTTTCTAGAAATAGATTATTACCAGAAGACAGAATAAGAGGAGTATTTTCTCCCTCAATGAGATTTTACTGTCCATAAGAATACATCTTGTGGAAAGATTTATATGACAACTATAATAAGTGTAAAATGAAATAAATTCTAATATTGTACATATCTAATTAATCTATATGATCTCCAGATGGAAAAAATACACTAAAAATGCTCAATTAATAATACTGACATTTTGGCACAGAAGGGAAGGCTGAGTAATTTGGGTGGTTTTTTTGTTTGCAGTATATTGTGCTTATTCTCTTGAGGGGGAAAAAAGAGATTTGTGCTTAAACCTTGATATCCTTGAATCATGCAAATGATTTGAGGATGCAAATTGCATTTCCAGATAATGAACACAGTCTAACAAGTGATGCTTTACAATTAAATGTATCAATTTAAACTTTAGCATTTATATAGCTTTTTATTTCTCTCAGTCTATAAAAAAATTTACATTCCAGTATTGTCTTCTAGGTCTTAAATGCTTCCATTTCACGCCCTCTTCTTGTGCCAGGCATATTAGTCACCCTGAATGGCTTTGAATTCAGGTTTCAGCTTGACATGATTCAGAAATATTATTAACGTATGTGAGAATGTGACACTTCACATATTGGGTCAGGTCTGATCTGCTCGGTATATCTATAGAGTCTGAAAGATATTTCAGAATGATTGCTTAAAAAAGAAAGTAATTTCTCATCTCTAGGGATGGAATGAAAATCATTAGCTGTGATATAAATATATTCTGTTGAAAGGTGGAATATTCAAAATATTCCAGATGCTCAAAACTGAATGTGGAAATATAAAATTATCAGGATTTTATGTTTCTTACATCATTTAATTCCATCTGGACATAGTAGGTAAAAACTGGACTACTCTGTGCACCTTCTATTTTGTGGGATAAAAAAGTCAAGCTAATATTTAGCCTTCCTCTAAGATAGGCTTCTAAAATAACAGTAGTACTGGGAGTGGAAAGTCTTTCTCTGCATCTGTTGCACAATGAATTAATCATTCTCAAATGTTATGATTCAAGATGCACATGATAGTCCTTTTTTTGGGTTATTTGCTGTGTCTGGAAACATTTTGGTAGATAATTTTACAAATTACATTTGATGTTTTCGCATTTAAATGTGATATTTAAATATTTACCCTTCGGTTTCCAACCGATGAACTCCGAACTTGACGTGTGCTTCTGTTTTATTGATTCATCATGGAATGGTTTGGGTTGGATGGAACCTTAAAAACTGTGTTGTTCTAATCTCCCTGCCCTCCGCTGTAGATTCTGAAGACTTTGTAAATTACTGTTCACCTACCTATGCAACATGTACATGTATCTTATAGCTTTCTTGCATTCATTTAGGAGGCAGAGCACAGGAGGAAAGTACCAGATTTCCTAGAATTTTTCAAGAAGCACAGTAGTCTCCTCTGCTTAATTTTGCTTCACCAATAGGAAGAATTAGTTGCAAATCCTAAATTCAGATTTAAACATTACAGCATAACTTGATGTATTAACAGGGACAAATTCCCATCCATCAGTGCAACTATAAGCAGAAGACTGTTTAGTCCTAAGTCTTAATATTTACATGGGTCCAGCATCTAATGTTTAGCACTCTCAGTGTTTACCTCAAACAGGACCTCCATTTTAAGCATATTTGCCCATGCTAGTATGTCTTCAAGAAACTAGAATTCCCCTTATTTGTAACAGAAACGTAATAGAGGAAAAAGAAAACTAGAAGTAGAGGCAGATGGAGACAGAGAGAAAGAGTGTTATTGGGTGTGTTCTGTGTGGAACCAGAGACCTGCTGATTACAAACGCTGAGCATAGGGACTGGGAAAGAAATGTGACTTAGCAATCCAAACCTTGTATATTTGAGAATTGTTTGTTTTGGTTTCTGATGTTCTGGAAATTTTCTGGCATCGTGAGCATTTTTTTCTTTTTCTTTTTTTTTTTTTCAAAATATATAGAGCCCTAGTCTAGTGATGGTCAGGGTCATCATGTATGTCAATTTGGAGATGCAGAGGCAACAAATATCTCTAATACTTCTAAAAATGTGGATTTAATACTTTAAAAATGCCTAGCTGCAATTTTGCATTTCCACTATGTAGAAGCCCTTAGGTTCTTTCCTTGGTTCAGTTATTTTTAAGATTGCAACAACTTCTTCTGTGTTGCAAATGTGTAGTGTCACGTATTTATTGACAGTGACTGACCTAGGTCTTTTTTGCATTGATGGTGTTTCCAGTTGTCATAAATGACACTAGTCAGGAATGCTGCATGAGATCTATAACTTACTGAAGGAACAAAATGAGTCTTAATAGTGTGCCAGAATGAGGAAGAAGGTTGTAATTTAGAGACCAAAAAAGCAAACTAAGAGGTATTAATTATCTCATCCCTTTGCACATTTGTCAATTTTTAACTGGGCACTATAGTTATAATGTACAAAAGAACTCTGTCCCTGTTCCATTTTGTTACCTAATCCCAATTCATTGATATTGCTGCAGTCTTTTGTCATGGAATGACCTCAGAACCACTTTCTGTGAGCAAACTGAAAACCATTTTTTCAGTTTGGTAAATCAGGATGTTTTAATCCAAATGAGTAATGAGATGGTTTAATCTTATTGAGAAGACATGTAAAAAAATAAATTACATCTTCAACTATAATGAAGCAGTTTAATTGTGTTATCTTGCATAACACAGTACAAGGTAAAAATTAATTTTTTGTTAAAAAAAAATTCTGTTCATTAAGCATTCTTTTTTTCCTGACAAGTGACAAGAATGGGAGATTTCTTTGCCCTTCTTTGAAGCTCTGTGTGATTCAGCTGCAATAGATTTATGTCTTTTAAGTTATTTTCATACCTAGGTTCTCTAGCTATTTTTATTTCCCATGATGTAAATATTAATCTAGAGTTATGGGACACATCTATGCTGTTAGATGAGTAGCATCAGAAGCACATGTTTAAATTTTCTACAGTGTAAGCTTCATGGAAAGGCAAAACTAAACTTCTGCCCCAACCCTTTCAAAACTAACTTAGTGTCATTTAGACCTTGCATTAAAAAAAAAAAAAAAAAAAAAAAAAAAAAAAAAAAAAAAGCTCCTGCAAAGAGAATGAAGAGAAACATTCTGGGCATTTTTAAGTGAAATAACTGGTATTGGTATGCATTACTGATAAGCTTATGATCACTTTTGTTGGGGGAATGACAACAGGAATTACTGTACCGCAGTGGAGAGCTTGGAACTGGGGATTGCGGTGGGGCAGCAATCACAAGTCAGACGTAGCAGGCATGAGTCAAACAGAAACTTGTTTTTCAGCTAAGTGGTGCTGTTTTTAACCGTAAATCAAGGATACAAGTAGAGGTTTTGTTCCAACTGTTAAATGTTTGACATTCAGTTTCTTCGCCACCTGGGCTCCCTGTCTGACCTTTTGCAGTAGTACCAGATCTATGCCAACTTCCAACCTCTCATTTAGTATTACGTAAAGTACTTACTATGTACTTATATGCCTTATTATAATTTGGGCATGATCCAATGAAGTGTACCAGTGGAACACAGTTTCTGTATAACACAGTGCCCTGCGGGTGTTGAAGGCTGAAGTGTGTCACAACATACTCACCTCCTGTTCTGTGTTGGGTGCTGTCCTGCCTTGGGGTGTGGGTGGATCCAAGCATTGCCACAAACTGAAGGAGATGAGATGCAGTTATGACAAACTTCTAGACAGAGCATGGCTGACAAAAGAGACTTCTTCATTTCCTACACCATTTTCCTAACTTTGCGGTGGCCTGCCTCTACCTGGCTCTGGGGAATTGAGTTTCACATTGATATTTATAAATAGAAATAACTTGTTTGAGTAAATGGAAATAATGGCCATGTAGTTACAATTTTCATAAATGCATCAAATTCAGCAGCAAAGTATCTTTTTCTTCTATTAGAAAAAGGGTTACCACTTGAGTGCAAATAGGCTAGAGTTCCATTGAGGGATATATTCATGTGGTTGCCCTTCAGGCTGAACAAGCACACAGAGGTCAGTGCACCTACTCAGTGTTTAAACAAGATCAGGGCAGTGCCATTAAGAGAAATAGAGGTGTTCATCAGTTCTACTCACTTAAATCTATTCGATATTATAATTTGTTTTCAGCAGTCTCCTAGAGTTAACCTACTTTAGTTTCCTTGCGTGTGCCTGGCAGCTCCAGAGCCAAGTGCCTGCGCCATATGTTCGAGAGCCATGTGGCGATGCTGAGGCATCAGCCGGGTGGGAGAGGGAGTGGTTGGCAACGAGGCCAACGCAGCCTCGGGAAAAGGGGCGAGCAGGCATTTGGAGGAGCATCATCTGATCCTCTGCTTTGCTTAGATCCAAAATACAAATGTTTTTGAGACAGCCCTTTTGACAGGTAATTCTGGGGCTGAGGCTGGGAGTTGTTCACTGAAAATATTCTGTGTTTCTCAACACAGTTTGGAGAAGGAGTATATTTGAGGGATCTGTTGTCAGGGAGGCATGCACAGTCCTAAACTCTGTGTTGTTTCTGTCTTTAATTTTAAGGACTAGATGATAGATGTCTAGATCTGCTGAAAAGATTAATGTAGAATTAATGTATCACATATATATAAAATTAATCAGTACAAATTTAGGTTTAATTTTGTAAAATACTGACCATCAACTTCAGCATGGTGTAGTACTGCATCCTTGTTTTGTACAGCATCTATCATAAGCTAACTTGCTAAATGTGTTACATTTGTAGGATTATATGCCAAATGGTGTGGAGTTGGTTTGTTGTTTTGATTTTTTTTTTTTTTTCTAGATAGGTTTGTTTTGATGGTAGTAAAGGACCAAATAAATTTTGGAGAAATTTCCTGCATGGGTAGAGTGAAGTGCAAAGAGCCAATACAATCAATGCTCATGAAAACTTTCCACATAAATAAGGTTAAAAAGATGTGGATTTATTGTGGAAGGTTTTGGAGGGATGTTCCTTGTTTTATTAGCCAGTGTGGTATGCAATCCTGTGCCATGGGGCAGTGATGTGACTGCTGAGGCACAATTTCCTTGCCTTCTGGAGAGACAAATAGTAGCAAGGTGTGCCCAGCACTGCCATGGAAGCAGTCTGTTGCATTTTTGAAACATACCATCTTAAGCACTTTTAAAAGGGTACCACTCTATCCTGTGCATTTTGCAGTTTTAATGTAGAAATAGTTCATAGTCTCATTATTCTAATATGTTATAAATGTCATTGGGGGATGTATAAAGCTTAAATTCTAAAGATAAGTTAATGATCAAGAAATCAATAACAAAAAAGTTATTGCCCGAAGTACTAAAGAAATAGAAATTTTTCTAATGAGATCAAGAGAAGTAAATGATGCTGAGGTTTTTTACTTAATAAGGAGCTGTCATTTATCGGCAAAATAGGCTGAGAATTATTGATTTCAAGGAAGATAGCAAAGTATCAGTGCCAGTTACCATTCTATGACCTTTCACAGCATAATTAAAGGTGTTTAGGATGGCTAAAAGGTAGACCAAACTATTAGTGTGAGCTTACTTCGCTGGGATAGAAAAGCATTGACAGTGATTGAAGATCAGTCCCTACAGGCCTCATTCCAGAGAATTCCTTCTGTACTGATGCTTTGCTTATGCACTTTGCAGCAGTACCTGTGTTTTGGAACATATGATACCCACGGGTTTTGTATGAAGCAGTGCTATGGTGTTGGTTTGTAGGTTTTTTCTCTCTGCAGGAAACTAAGGAGCAAGGAAGGATGTAAGAAAAATGAAGAGAACACCCCAATTGAAATGCCTGCTCAAAGCACAGATGAAATAATCTAATCTTCCCCTAATGTATAAATAAGCCTTTTCCATGATTGCCCCATGGGTACTGTGCAGTAGCAGATGAGGAACCAAGTGATTGCCTGATTCTCTATGGGAGTAAGATTGACTTACATAGTGACAGAAGTGAGAGATGGAGTGCTTTTGAAGGAATTATTCGTTAAGATGTCATCCATATTTAGTATTAGGCTAACGCAGTGTAAAAACAAATGTAATTGTTGTTGTGAAAGAATTGGGAGATGTGCTTTTGCTGCAGTTTAAGCAAGTTTGGAATTGTGTGTTTCAGTCTACTCAGAGATTGTGGTGGGTTTTTTATGTTTTGTGGGGGTTTTGTTGTTGTTTGTTTGCTTGTTGGGTCTTTTTGGTGTTAATGAGTTTTGTTAAATGTGACCTGATATACAAGGAAATAATCATAGTGAAATCTCTGGCGATGTTTTAAATGTTGTACAGAGCAAAAAGTAATTAGAATGCATAAGAATTTCTAAATGTCAAGATACATGAGTAAATGTAACCTCATAGTTTGTAGAGTTTGCAGTTATTTATGTGTATTTATATATTCAAAAAATATTGTATAAGATCGCCATTCAAATGATGTAACTGTTAGGAAAACAAACAACTTGAAACATTGCTAATTTTACACTGTAAAGAGGAAGAGATCTGCCTATTACCAAATATGAATATTTTCAAGAAACAATGCTGGACTACATAGAATGGTGTAGATCAAATGCATGCAATACTACATAAGTTCTATTATAAATGTTGCAATGTAGCATTTAGAGGTATTTCCCCCCAAAAAAGTATGTGTATGGGAAATAGAAACACATAGTAAGGGGGAAAAGTATGAACCCAGCCTCCATCAGCTGTTGGCTTTTCTCTCTTTCAAATAAGTTAGCCTTTAAAATATAACCAAACTATAGGTAATGTAAAGTGTATCTCAGAGTCTGCTGAGAAAATAATTTTGAGCTTTGGCATTGTTTATTCCAGTGCCATTCAAGTGGCAATGTTCATAAAAATATCCTTTAAATGTTCCTATTCCTTACTGAGTGTGTATGTTTTCCATATACTCCAGCTGCCAGTGTAGCTAAGGGATGTGAGCATCAGAGAATCAGGATTGTGTTTAGGGTTCCAAAGCATTAAGTTTCTGTCCTATGCTATGACCTGAACCTGGAGAAATTAAAGCTCTTGAGTTTTACCAGCACACCCAATAAGCACAGTTATTTAATTAAGACTGTTAGTCACAAAATCACAGAATAAGCTGAGTTTGAAGGTACCCATCAGGATCATCGAGTCCCAACTCCCAGCCCTACTCAGGACACCCCAAGATCACACCCTGTGCCTGAGAGCATTGTCCAGACACCTTCTGAACTCTGTCAGGCTGGTGCTGTGACCACTTCCCTGGGAAGCTGTTCCGGTGCCCAACCACCCTCTGGGTGAATTATTCAGCACTGCATTTTCTAATTCAGCCTCATATAAGTGTACCAAAGTGAGAAAACCCATTGCTGGTCTGATACTTTATCTCTTTATTACAGCTTCTCAAAGCTAGCAAAAAGCTATAAATCTGTCTAAGTTTCAGACTCTGTAGCCGTTTCTCA
The DNA here is from genome assembly GCA_036630365.1 of Acanthiza pusilla. Taxonomy (NCBI): domain Eukaryota; kingdom Metazoa; phylum Chordata; class Aves; order Passeriformes; family Acanthizidae; genus Acanthiza; species Acanthiza pusilla. Next base: position 35,272,000 of record JAXCHO010000034.1, read on the forward strand.
AGGTGGTGACTGTTTTTTGTTCTTTTTTGTTTGCTTGTTTTGTTTTTTTTCTCTGTTTTCCCCCCTTTGTGTTATAGCACGTGACATATTTTCTAAAGTAAAATTTTATTGGACTATCTACCGGCTGAACACTGAGTTTAAAAATACAGTTTCTCCCCTAAGATCATTTCCCACTGCTTATTTAGGTGTAGCAAAGTTTCCAGCTGATATGGTACCAGTTTCTTTCCATAATTAAAATAGCTCACCATGGCATCAAGGTGTCAAGCAATTTAAGCACCTATTTCTTGCTCTTCTAATTTATATGTAATGAACCTGACACATTTCAGGATTTCAGTGCTGTACAGTGCTCAGCTTTGCACATACCTTGGAGTTAAATCCTAGATTCAGGGAGGAGACAAATTCATGGTAGATTGGCTTAATTCCTTTTTTTGTGACAGATGTGTGGATCAGAATAGAAACTGGACTGTTAGGCTAAGTAGTAGGAGGTGTCTTTGTGGATTGAATGCAAGGGATGTGGTCAGACAGCCTTGTTAAATGCTTTTATCCTATGGTGCACTTACAATTCCATGGATTTTTTGCGTGTTTCGAAATCCTTTTATTTGTATTTCCTAACTATGTTCTGGGGAGATGGTGAGATAACACAGCAACCACTTAGTTTGGATCAATAATTTGTAGATATAGTATATGAAAACAATATTTTTAAAGGCCAGGAACTGGGGTTTTGTGTGGAATTTTTATAATTACAGTAATGTGGTCTAATAATATAAAACTTCTTATTAAATGGCTGGCATAGTTTTTTTACTTACAACTTCTTCTCGTTCCTGGCTGAAGAAAGCAAATGTGAAAAACTCTGTAAGGAGATTTCAATGGTTTCCGATGCACTCCAGCAGAACAATTTCCATCAAAAAGAAAAAGTGTGCCCCGGTGTCTAAGGGCTGCTCCTCTGCCAAATGAAAACATCCATTTATAGAAAGTGGAGCTATTAGGGCTCTTTCCAAATTGAAAAATACGGCGGGGAAAAATGTATTATCAGAAAGCTTCAGGCATTGTTGTTGTTTTTCCAACAATATGTGGGCAAAGAGATTCCAAAAATGGAGTATCAGGGCAGGGCACAGCCTTTTGCAACAGCCTGGTGTCCGTGAGTAGAGCTTTGCCTCTTCTCCAGCCTCGTTAGCTGTGGTCACATCACTGTGAGTGCCAAGCTACGGGTTTAATTATTTTGCCTGATTTGACGACTAAGTGACGTTAAACATTATCTCCCAGGCACAGAGATACTTCTGAACTGCATCAGCAGAGTTTAACACCTTTGCTTGCTTGAAAGACTCTAACAGCTTTGTGTGACATCTGTATAATTTTCAGGGAAAGCTGTGGTTTCACTGAAATAAAAATCATCGTTATTGTGGGCTAATTTTAACTCTGGCACATGGAGGAGGATGGCCAATGATTACAGACGGTTTGCATCTGCTTTTTTTCAGGCTTGGAGTTATCATGTTACCGTTGCTCCCCCTAACATTCACCTTGTTTCATTTCTTATGTGTTGTAAGGAAACAGATTTCTTTCCCCAGTTCATTAATTCAGGATGAAACTTCAACTGAACTCCAAAGTGTTAGGATATTTAGGCAGATGAATAAATGTATGAAAGCTCCAAAGACAGAATTGCTTGTCTGCCAAGACACTTCTCGTGATTAAAAGATGCTGTCATTTAATTGAAATAAATTATTGCTTAAAAATCACCAACCAAAGACTCAGTAAAATGACTTCTAGGATTAGCAGTCTTTTAAAAATGACAATATACCTCTGAATAAAATCCATATTTATTTTATATGTCAAATTAAATGAGACTAATCAAGAGTTTTTGCACTTTGCCCATATTTCATTTTGTTTGCATGGCCTACTTTTGAACTTACTTAAATTAATATAGTTAGAACCAAGTCTTCTGAAGATAATGAAGTAAGTGTAGCAAATAACCGCTGTAAGGAAGAGGAGGCTCTGGCGTGTATATGTAATATTAAAAGAATTCTTCATGAAACTGCTTTCACAATGAACTATTCAAAAATGTCACTTACGAACTAAGTCACAAGATGAGACTTTCAGAAATGCTGCCAGAAAAAGAAATCCCTGTTACTGTTGGCAGTGTTAATGGCTACCACCCGCTGCATGTTTGATGTGTGCGCAGTCATGGATCTGGTTAAAGCTACGGGCTAAATCATCTTTTAGTCAAGCTTAAATGTAAGTGGAATTCAATGTCCTCCTTCATGGTGATACCTAGACCTAGTAGGAAGATACATGGTTTCCTGGGAAAGCCAGATGATGATGATTATTATTTTATTACATATTTAAGCTGAAGGTTGCGGATGTGCGTGAGCACGCAAACTGAGAAACTAGGACAGGAAGAATGGAAAATCAGTGACTGAGGAAGAGAAGAGGTGTGAGTAAGGCCTCAGAAGACGCAAAGAGGTGCCCTTTGTTATCAGACACCCCGGGGCGGCAGCTCTGCAGCTATGATCAAGAGTGAGCTCTCAGCGCAGCCAGCCCAGCCAGGGCCCTGCTGCTGCAGAAAGGGAGATTTCTGGTGCCTTCTCTGTGTGCATGCCCTACCCTGCCTGCTTGCCCCTGATTTCAGATTTAACTCCTTGATCAGGGGGAAAGAAATCACCTGAGCACTTCTCTGCTTTTTTATTGTTTCAGCCTACTCACTGTGGAATCAAATGACTGTCAAAACCAGCCTTAGTGAGAGGGTGGCAGGAGCAGAAGGTCAGCGTCTCTCGCTCTAATCAGTGATGGTGCTAGTTCAGCTTCAGTCATGGGGATAAGCCATGAACCTCAGCTGCATGGGTGGGGAGAATGCATGTGGATTGTTGTAACAACTCAGTTTTAGGCTTTTTCTGCTTGCTCTACCTTTGTATTTTTCAGTAAGTGCCAAGACTTGAAAGAAAGACTCAATAAAACATCGAAGTCTCTGCCTACATATATGGTAACTTTTACCCTGAAAAGTATGGGCATTTAGACTGTCCTCAGGGGTGATACTGGTTGTATGAAAAACTGCAACTAGTTTGCCCCCTTGAGCAGAGGCTCATGGTGGTTTTATTGAAAGTCTTGTGCTTGTGAGGAGAATCTTAAAATGGTTTGGGTTGGAATGGACCTTAGAGATCATCTAGTTCCAATCTCCCTGCCATGGGCAGGGTCACCTTCCACTAGACCAGGTTGCTCAGGGCCCCATCCAGCCTGGCCTTGAACACTGGAAGGGATGGGGCAGCCACAGCTTCTGGGGCATCCTGTTCAGTGCCTCAGCACTCTCTGAGTAAAGAATTTCTTCCCTAGCATTAAGTCTCTCGTCTTTCAGTTTAAAACCAGGAGGACCTTTTTCTATCTCTACCTGCTGTGTAAAAGTCTCTCTCCTTCTTTCTTATAAGTTCCCTTTAAAGTACTGGAAGATTGCCAGAGGTCTCCCTGGAGCCTTCTCTTCTCCAAGCTGAACAACCTGAACTCTCTCAGCCTGTCCTCACAGGAGACGCGTCTTGCCTGTGGAGAGGACCTGGTGGGGTGTTAAAAGAGGAGAGCAGAAGGTCACTTCTGGCCACAGTCCTTTTGATGAACCATAGGATGTGATTGATCCTCTGATCTGTGAAGAGCACACTGTTGGCTTTCAGCCCAGGGAGCGTTGCTGGACACAAAACACTCAAGTAGCAGAATTTATCAGATCTGGGAGAGCAGGAATGTGGATGCCACTTCCCAGGTGTTCATGCTTTAAAGAAAGGAAGATAAGGTGTCAGCATCCCCTGTTTCCTGTGGTGGTGCTGTCTGGTTCATCCCCAGCATGGTCAGGCTGTCCCAGCCCCAGCTGACTCCTTGTGCATGTCCAGTGTGTACCGAGGTGGCAGAGTGGTAGCTCTGACAGTGAGATTCAGAAGACTGAATCTCTTCTGTTCCTTTGGATGCTCGATGTGTCCGCACAGCATCCTTCTTCAAGACAGCTAAAGACAGGGAGCAACAGTAGTTCACCCTTCTCGTCTGTTCATCACTTAGAAGTCAAGCATCAGTAATTGTGTAATTTCCCCTTGCATTCACTCTTTTGTTTTACCAGAAGATATTTTAGCATAGGCTTTGAGTAGTATCTGTAGATTTATTGGTCTGGATGCACTTAATCTTTTGAATGTTTGTTGAATGTTCATAAATGATGTTAGGCAATAGGTTGAAATAGATTTTTTTTTTTTTTTGCTACCTTGGACAATTCAGAGTGCAAAGTCCTGACAAGAGAACATCATGTTTAGAAAGGAGAGGCTTTAAATGCCCTGTATAAATCATTACCACCTGGACTAAGAGTAACTGGTAGAGAAGCAAACTGTTTTCTTGTGTGTGTGAACAGAATTTGACAGTGATTAATCACTATGATTACCTAAAATTGTTGGGAATTGTAGAAACTTATCTTCTACTCTGGTTCCAGAAAAATGCTTGTTCTGGAGTTTGCCGATCACAGTGTTGGGTCTAGCAATGGATTAGGGTCTTATATGTAACTTTGTGGACCTTGAATCCATCACATCCACCTCACAAACAAAGACTGGATTTTACCAATTCAGAGCCTCTATAGAAATAAAACAAATGGCCTAATGACAAACTACAGGTCAATGTGAGGGTCAGGAATGCAACAATATGCCCTTGTCTCTTGCAGAAAGTAATTCAGGCAAACGACTGCACACACTGCAGTTTAGCAGGCTGTGTTTTAATGCTGCTCTTACCACACTCTTCTGCTTCACATCTGCTGACTGGCCATACTTCTTAAGATCTTTATAAAATTTTGATTTTATAAAATTTTTAATTTTTACCGTTTATTACCTGCACTAGGTGAGTGGTAGGAAGCTGGTTATCCCTGACATACAAGAAAGTGCTTGTCAGTGATCCTCTCCCTGTCCTTCCCTCCCTGCTCTCCCTCCCTGCTCTTATAATGTTTGCTGAATACTGTGGGGTGTGGGTAAGAGTTGTACAGAAGCTAGTAACAGCTGCTGCATGCTGCTGTTCTCTATCAAAACATTTGTCTGGTGACAATCCTAAAAGTCCTTCCTTGTATTGCTAATTTATCAGCCAAATCAATACAGGTGTGTAACATTGAAGAATATGTGAATATCTTGAATGTTTGGGACCAACATCTCAGTCATGTTTAGTGGAAAACAAGACAGGGGAAAAGATCATACTGATAGTGCTATATAAAAAACAGAGGTAGCATGTCCTGTGTTTCATCTCCTTATACTAAAAAATTTTAAATTCAAATATCTTTAAAAATACATTTTTTCATACAGATACTGCAACATGTTGGACCACTTCCTTTCTGTTTGAATGCCAACATTTGAGAATGCTAGATCTGAAAAGGCCTTGTGTAAACTTCACTGAATAACAGAGCATACGGTAATGAGGCAACATACATGATGTTCTCCCAAGTGAAAATGATACAGAACGCTCTGTAAAAAAAATTTGGATGTCTGTTAGAAATCTAAATTAGCAGTGTGACAAGGCTGTCTTATAAAAATAATTCAAAAGTTCTCAAAATTCCATCACAGATGTGGTTTCTCAGAGGATATTTCCTGCATGAGCATCTGCTGCAGTAGCTCCTTCTGATTTACACCTCAGGTTATACCCTTGGAAGAGGGATGCCAGAAGGCACTGGAATAGCAGGACAGAAGTATGGATAAGGTGCCAAGAGTGTTGGGTTAGACGCAGGTCTGAGTTCAGGATCAAGTATCCAGGGAGCTGGGATACACAGGAGACTGTAGGATGCACAAGAAAGCATAGAGAAGCTGTATGGGCAGAGATTTGTGTTCCTCTGTCGCTCTTTATCAGAAAAGATTATGATTATGCTTTTTTTCAGTTGGGTTCTGTAAGCCTAGCCCTGGGGAAAGAGTATGCAGAAGGCAGGAATGGGGAAAGATTTTCAACAGAGTGTGAAGGAGAAGGATTGGAGTGAAAGTAATTGGGATGTCTCAGGGCAGAAGTGGTGCTAGGGTTAAGGAGTACGTGGGGAAGAGATGGGAACTCTACATGAGTTATACATTCTTGCACACACAACTGACATCTGCTATTTCCCTTCCTATTTTAAACAGATGGTAGGAAACCAAAAGGTTTTTTTATTTGATTAGCTAAAGGGAGTAATTCAAATGAGATCTGTCCTTAAAGGGCACACAATCACAATTTAGATGAAGAGTATTTTAGCACAGATTCACACAGTGACATTTTTGTCTGCCAGGCTTGGTTCAGGTTGCCTTACCTTTATCTAATTTTACCATCTCTCTGTTCCTAACCATTTTGCTACCCCCAACCTAAGTCTTCCCAGCCCTACTTTCACAGATCTATAGAGTACTCATCTAAAAGACAAGATCCTGAGACTGAAACAGGAGTTGCATTGAAGTGTTCTTCTCTTGTCTCCTGACTGGCAGTAACTCCAGTGTGAAGCATTGCGCACCCTGCAGCTGGGCAGTGAGGTGATGGAGGATCAAGGGTTTGGTGCCACAGGAGGCAGCATATGCTGGCAACTTCTGGGGCTGGTCCCAGTTCAAGGAACAGTCCTGAGAAAAGCAATGAATGGATATTGGGAATGTTCATTCTAAATCAGATCCCACTTTTCTCCTCTGTTTACCAAGATTAGCAGATGCCTTCTTTCCAGGAATATAGCCAAGACAATGTGGTGTTTTCTAGGAGAAGTTGTAATTACAATAAGTTATAAATACCTTACATTATTATACTATTTCAATATTTAATTTAAATTATTGTTAGGAATATTATTTTATCACACTTTACACTGAGCTTCCATAAACTGACTTGCCAGGAATTATTCTGGGACCTTGGCAAAAGGTGACACATCCTGTGTTTGTGGTTAATAAATATTGTCACAGTATTTTTCCTCACCCATTAGAAGTTGCTGGGTGAACATTAGCATGTAAAGATGAAAGATGACATCACTTGCTTGACTAAGTGAGGTTTAAAGAAAAGTTTTTAGACAAGTTGAAATTCATCTAGTTAGAAAAATTGTGGCAAAACAGGGTGATATTAGTACAAGGAAAACAATTGTCTAACTATCCACAGCAATTTGTAAGTAATACTCTTCATGGTAGCTGAGAATAAACCATGATGGAAATGTAATTTAAAAAAGAAAAACAAAATCCAAGGTTTCAAATGAAGTCTTGCATGACATCCAGAGAGCACACTGTTGTTATGTGAAAATTAACGATGCCATTCTTTCTCAAACATTTTATATATGTTCTTGCTGCTGCCTTAAGTAAATGCTAGCCAAAACAATTTTCTGCTATTCCATTGCAAAGTGATCCTTATTGGTGATGGAAAGATGTGATACAAGCCTTAGGCTCAGAACCTTTATCTACACAGCTTCATTCCAAAAATGGGGTGAAGACCCTATTTTTTCAGTGCTCGTGGGTGCTGCTTGAAATAAATACCTTGTTAAATCAATGCTGGAATTGCTGCTGGGTTGGCTAGAATTAGTGCTGCTTCGGAGACTGCTGTGAATAGACATGGTGTTGTGAGGCTGATTTTGCCTTTCTTGCTTTGCTTCAGCTCTTGTGGCAACTTATTATTGAAATATCACAATTAATTTTGCTTGAAAAGGACCTCTGGGGATCATCAGGTCCAACATCCTGCTCAAAGTGGCTCATCTTGAAGCTCTCTCAGGTTGCTCAGGGCATTGAACTGTCAGGTGTTGAATATTTCTAAGGATGGAGGTTTTCCGGAGCTCTCCAGTTAACCCGTTCCAATCCTTGATCGCTCAGCTTGTCCTTCTCCCTCTTTAATTAGAATTGGTCTTGCTGCAACTTGAGACTGTGAGCTCTTTGTTCTTTCACAGCCTGTCTGTGAGGAGAGCCTGCCTCCATCTGTATTCCCCTCTTTCGGGGACTCGAAGGCTGCCCCAGAGCCTTCCCTTCCTGAGGATGGAGGAGCCCAGCTTCTCCAGCTGCTCCTCATGCACCACGTGCTCCATCACCCTTTGGAGGTCTCTGCTTGGTTTGTCTCCTGTTTATCAGTATTTCCTCTGTATCCAAAGGCTCAAAAAAGAGCAGGCAGCTTTGAAATGCAGCTTTGACAATGATGGCTAAGAGGGAATAGTCCGCCCCCTGAAAGCACTGGATATGCTTTTGCTACTGCAGAGCATTCTGCACTTACACTCACCACTTCCAAGCCCTGCTGCTGACACACATTCAACTTCTTGTTCACCACTTTCCCCTCTCAGAGCTCTGCTCAGCCTCTCAGTCCCCAGAACTGTTGCATGGGGCTTTTTACCCCTGCACATGAGACTTTGGATTTGCCATGATGAAATTCGTGAGGGTGCTGTGAACACACACCTTTGGCTTGTCGAGCCCCAGTGAAGGGCAGCACAGCCCTGCTGTGTACAAACACAAGAATTGGATTTGGCTGAGCTCAGGTAAATGAGTCATGAGCAAAGGACTTCAGTTTGCTGCTCCAGCAGCTTCCCTGAAGGAGAAAGCTGTGTCCTTTGGGGATCTGGAAAAGGGAAATCTTGGCCTCTGTCCTGTTCCACTTGGCCTCACAGTTTGTGGGGTTGCCACGATGTTCCCTTTAGCTCATTCAGCTTTTGCATTTTTGTACTTTGTGAGAAGTTCCTGAGTCATTAATGTAACCAATTGCGGTTTTCCAAGCTCATATTACCCATTTTGCTGGCCTCTTAGAGAGTTATTCAATGACTTTAAAGGAGGGGTTTATGTTTGTACATCACCAAACTCTTTGGTAAGAGATCGGTGGCATCAAGGAGTTAAGTGCCTTTAGGTTCAAGTCTAAAAAGGAAGGTAGATCTGACAAGCACTCGCTGGCAGGAGTCGGACTCAGCATAACAAGAGGGTTAGCTGACTTTGACCTTTGTGTTTACAGCATTAGCTGATATTTAGAGCCTCATGTTTGTGTCTCTTCCCAGCTTGACGTAGTCCAGCGTTGCCACTCAGAAGAGGTTGTTCTCTTTTTTTCAAACTGCCAGGCCCAAAAAGTGTACAAAGTACATTCCTGTATTCTTGCTAAAGGTGTCCTGAAACTATTTGAGTTAAATTAGAAGCATTTCGCTGTCTAGATCATCAAGTGGAAAAAAATAGTATATGTTTCTCAGGTCATTGATGCCTTGATGTTTTTGTGGGTTATATTAAAAAGAAAAAATCATCCCATGAAAAATAAATATTTTTCTTTAAGCAGAAGAAATACCTTTTCGAAGACTTAACTACAAGTATTTTCTTAGAGTTTGAAGTCACAGAGTGAGTAATGTTAATAAGAGTGCTTACAGAAACTCTGTGAGGTTTTAAATGGGGCTTATTTCCAAATGGAAGGCAATTAAATTATTTATAACAGATTAAAGCTGTGCCAAAATCGCTTCTGATTTATTATTTCTAAATAGAAAGCAGTGCTATTTGTGTTGCTTTGCACAGTGTGTCACTTAACTCAGATACCTCATAAAAATACTACTTTCTTTAAAAAGAAAAGGTTGCCTTTGTGCTGCATTAAAACTTCATATCAGCTTAATTTATATAGGTCTTACATAACTTCGTCATATTATTTTACATATTTTTGATTAAGTGGCATTTAGAATCATAGCACCCTATTTGCTGGACACTAAGAATTGTAATTAAGAACTTACCCAATATTTGCTGAACATGAGAAGGTAGAGGAACTAACACTGCTAAATGTTTTAGGAAAGGCCAGGCTAGACTGTCAAATGACATTTGAAGGTGCATGTGCAAATTTATTGGCAATGATAAATCATGCATTAGAAGGTAAATTCTTTCTACTCAGTGAGGAATTCAGGGCTGACCAGTATAAGTTGTTCCTCATACACCTGGTGGAGTTAATGCACAAACAAATTGAAAACCCATTGAAACAAGACTATAACAAGTCTCTTCAACTGTCAGGAGCTAGTCAAAAGAAGATCTAGGGCTTTGTTGTTGTGAGCTAATCTATTTTCTGTATGTTGTGGCATGGAGTAGAAGTATGCAGCACTCAGAAGTTAAATATCGGTAGGCTATGTACCCAATATTAAGTGGTGAAAAGCCTTTTGTTTGTTGATTTGAATGTTAAAATGTGAACTTGGGAAATAATTTCTCTGAGTAACACTGCAAATAACTCTTGTAGTCTAATTTTCCTAAATTTGTTCTCTATTGTGGTCTCAATTAATTAATTATGTTCATATTTGTTTCTAATGTTTATGGCTGATCACACGCTGTTCATAGTTTATGAATAAAGGAAATTCTCAGAAATGTTTGCAACACAATGGAGAAAGTAGTGAAACAATTTTCTGTTTTCCTTCCCATAATGTTATCATAATGAATTTAAAGCATGAGGAGTTCTGAAATCTGGAGGTGAACTTGTTTTGTCATATCTGCATATCTGTGGAAATATTCTGAGCTTAAAGAAGTCAATAAGTTTTTGTGGTTAGGGAAGACATATGACACTTTTCCCCCACTTCCAACTCTGGCATGTTTGCATGCTAACACTCCACATGCCACCCAAATCCATGTTAATATTTGTGATTCATACATATCCCTGCCTCTCTCTCCTCTGCTGTGGGTGTGAGTCTCCTATCTTCCAACTCCTACAGTAGCTTAAACTACATTTTGAACACACTGGAAGAGGGTACTCACAGAGTCTCCCATCAGTTTGCATATAGCAGTGTAAGTAGGAGGCAGGGGAAGAAATTATCCCTCTTTTTTTCACTGGTTTTACTGTTGCTAGGGAATACAGGCTCCACTGTACCTGAGGAAGGAAGGGGCTGTTCCATGTTCCCATGAACTGGCACCTGAGATGTTATTTTGTCACCATGTGCTTCTTAGCTGAGCAAGTTGACCTGTGCTTCCAGCTGCATTTGCTGGAGCGGGTTTGTTTTGGTTTTGTTTGTTTGTCTGGGGTGAGGGTTTTTTTCATTGTTTTTTGTTTGCTTGTTGATTTCTCTTTTTAAGATTAGTTCGTGGAACTCTGCTGACAAGCTGTGGTATTCTTGAAGCCGAGATATGGGGTGTTTGAAAAGAGCATTTCCTTTTAACTTCTGTGTTGTCCTTCACCCTCAAAGCATACTGGTCAAATCAGAGCTTCAAGAAAAGCTGTGGCAACCAGCAAATCTGTTGTAAAGATGGTGAGAACTCATCCATTTCAATGTGAGGTCAGCAGACATATTCAAACAACTGTAAATATTAGTTGTAATTTGTCAACTCTCTTTACCTGAAGTGGGAACCACTTGCATCAACTCTTCTAGTCGGGCTGTGGAAAGATAGCAGCCAGGTGTTGTGTTTCTGACCACAAACTAAGTAGAAAATGCTTTCCTTGGCTCTACTGTGCCATCTGGTCTATGGCACTGGAGTGTTTCTGCTTGTATTTCATCAAAGCTTTGAAATCCTAGTCTTGCTAGTATACATTCCCACTGCTGGTTTTAAATTAGATGTTCTGCCTCCCTCCTGCACCAACGCTTTCCACAGCTGCCAATTTTTATGCAGTTTCCAGCAACCAACAGAAAACCTATTTAGATCTCCTTTACTGCACCACTACTTTGTACTGGCAGACTTAATGACAGAAACACCTTTTCTTCCCCTGAGACACTCTGAGTGTCATATCAAGTAAGAAATTCAAAATCTCATGAGGTATTCATAGCACTGGTTCATTTTAAGAACGGTTTCCTTGGACAAGGTCATTGTCAATTTAATATTTCACCTGGTCAGGACTTGCACATTTTCCTTCAGTTTGTCTCCTAAAAAATTGTAAGAAAATTTTAACTCATTCACACCACTTCCTTTACCTATATCATGCTGTAATAAAAAATAAAATTGATCCAGAGCTGTACAAAGTACTTTTTTTTTTTTTTCTGCTTGACAGTGTAGTGTCAGCCATGCTTGACAGAATGATTAGAATCATTCTATTAACATTTTATACCATTTCAGCCTGTTAAGATTCTGGGTGACAGTCAGTACATGTTTGGCAAAAGAATGTCAAGAATCTGCACTGTTCCCTGTGCAAGCTTAAAGCATTTTAGCTCTGTTGGAGTACATGGTATAAGAGGAAGAAGGCTGTCTTGAGGAACTTGATATTTGCATGATTTTTTAATTTATTTTTTTTATCTCTGGGCAGCTTAGGACTGAATGAGTCTGACAAAATCATGGAGATTTTAAAGCAGAGTTACCTTTGTAGGCAGATGGAAAAATCTACATGTTTCTCTGTCCAGTTACTGAACTAGTATGTGAATTTTCTACTATGATGATTCAGGGAGGTTGGTCATTTACAGTTTACTAGAGTTTAGTCAAGCCATTTTTGGGAGTGGAGTTTAGGGCAGTTGAAAAAGTCAATTTACACAGACATGAATTCTACTCATGCATATGAGCTTTGCTTGTGGGGCAGCAGTGCCTAGCAGAGCATTACGTGCCAAAGCAATAGCAGCAGCCAGGGAGGTTTCAAACATAACCACAGTGTGAAGGCAGCTGGGCAAATGACAGAGGATTTGGTAGTTTGGAACTTCTTCATGGTGTGTCAGTGAGATTTCTGCAGAGCTTGGTTAACAGCCAGCAGGGATTACTAGTTCAGTGTGTGAGGGAGTTGGTGTTGGGGCTTGTTATGAAGGAGGAGAGTGTGCCCAGAGACAAAACAGGATCTCCTTTGGCTCCTGCATTCGTCTTGGGTGGCAAGGAGATGAGGAGCAAATGAGGTTGATTGTGTCACAAATATGTAACTCATTTCAGAAACTAAAGGAAGAGAATTAGGGTGACCTAATTGGGCTAAGATGGGCAGGTTAGCAGGCCTCAGCCTCCAGTATGAATGTTGTTTGCAGTTTCCAGACTGGCATTGAGTGTATTTGCTTTTAAACATCTGGGTGGTTGATCCGGGGCCAGCTGCAAGTGTGAGCTGTGCTCTCTGTGGGCGTTTCACCTGCACTCAGCTCAGCTCTATTTCACTTTTGGGCCACATGGCTTTTTTTGAGAGCATAAGGAGAGAACCCCCAAGGGTCAACACTTCAAGGTGAGTAATACCCTGCTCTTGGCAAGCTTAATTAAGATTTTCTGTAAGGGCTTCAAGAAAAAGAAAGAACATTGGTCATTCTGCTTGTAGAAATCCCGTACTATGCTTCTGAATGTGAGTGGTTAGGATTTATTTGTCAGTCTGCTACCCTTTCTTGCTCTTGAAAAGGAAAAGCTGTTTGTTAATCATGTTGCAATTTGCAGCATGGTGGAAGTATCTTGCTTTTATAGCTTTAAAGCCACTGAGATTTAGTGTCCATGTGTGAATGTGACAGGACCACATGTCAGACAGATCCACTGTTTCATGTCTTTGGAGTGGTTCCTTATCTCTACCAATAATTTTTCCGGAATATAAAACTCAACTAGGTCACAGTGAGTCTTTAAACAGGGAAAAAACAAATTAAGTTGGGCTTGAGGAAATACCTGTGACAACCTTGCCTACAGACCTCATGAAATTAGAAACCTTTTTGAACATGTTTCCATTCCAGTATCTCTCCGTACTTTCAGGGCTGATCCTTTTCGTTCCTTTGTCTCTCAGGCTCAACTTTGAGCCAGCTCCCCATTGCAGATAAGACTGTGATACCTCAGGTTGTTGTTCGCAAGGTTCTCAACTGATGCTGGGATTTTGGGGGTTTTTCAGACTGTGAGTCACTGCGGCTGCTCACATCGTGGAATGCCATCCCTTCTGAGTAGCTGCTCAGATAAAACTTTTTTCTTTCCCTATTGTCTCTTTTGCCAGGTATTAAGGGGGAATAAGAAATCTTACCTTTGCAGATATGCGCTCTATCCATTTCCAGCCTAAGACTTCTATAAAAAGGTGAATTATTGTAGTCTCATGCTATGTTAATTTAAGCCAAATTAAAGCATACCATGGATTTAATTTGGCTTTTATGGCCTAACTTAATGGTAGCTTATCCAAAGGATCACACATTATTCCTCATTAGATAAATTAGCTTAGCAGAATTTTATTCGCTGTAGACAAAGTTCAACTGCTTTGCATCACAGAAGGATTTTAATTAAAAATCACGGACTTGTGATAAAGGCTATTACACCAGATTTTCTTGACCTTTGAGTAAAAAAAAAAATTTTTTTGCTATTTTTAATTCATTACGCCCTTTCTAACCTCTTACTTTGTCAGCTGTATTTTAATTCTGATCTCTGTCAGTGTTTCTGAAGTTCTTGTTGGGGAATTTAAAAAAAACCAAAACAAAAAGAACCCAAACCCTTTTAAACAATACTGCTTCAGAAAAAATCATGCTGGGAGCTACATGTACCATTAAGCACTCTTGAATATCATCTTCTAAAGTAAAAGAGTTTCATCATATTTTCCAAAAATGCCAGGTGCTTTCGGACCTTTTATTAAAATTCAAATATATTCTCAAGGATGCTACAGACATCCTTGTGATAGCTTAAGAGATTGTCTCACATTTTCCAGGTAAGTGACTTTCAGAAGTTATAAGAACAATTCTGAAGGGCCTCGGAGTCATCTGTGCCTCTTGTCATCCCCAGTGAATGTTTATTTAGAGATTTCTGTGGCTGTGAGCACTGAGAGATGGGCCCTGTTGCCATATGACAGAGGCACACAAGGGAGACTTTATTTCAACATGACCCTTAACCAGAAGGATGCTGAAGAGCTTTTTTTCCATATCTCTTCACCCTCAGAATAACATTTTATTTTCATGTCAGAAAAGTATCAAGAAAGCTTTCTTTCTTTTTTCTTTTTTTTCCCCCCACCCCTACCCCTTTTATAAAAATAAAGCCTTTTTCATGAGTAAGTAGGTCATGGGAAAGACAGAATTCATATAGCTGACTTCCCCTACAACTGCTTCTTGTTGCTTGCTGAGGGTCAAGTGATTTTTCAAAATAACATTGCACTCCTATCTTGGTTTCAATTGCAGCTTATTACTGCAGAGAGGGGTGCCAGGCATTCCATCATGTAGATCACTGGTACTTTAAATGTTTCACTCTAGTGCACCTCTGTTTTCTTCCACCTACAAGAACTTCTTGATTGTTATTTATAAATTTGGATTTTTCTCCTTTTATATTCTCCTATTTCAGTCCTTCCTTTTATTTACTGCAAGGAGCACTGCTGCTGTTAAAAGGAGTTACATGTTTTTGGTTTGTAACAATTTTCAGACTAAAAAGAGACACTAAGAGTTCAGAGAGGGTACCCTTTCCTGCAAGAAGTGATTCTCCTATTCCCAAAATTACCTGGGGGAAAAACCCCAATACTATTAAAACTGAGTACATAGTCAATAATAGACATAAGGAAAGGAGAAAATTGGTGAAACTATACTTTTAAAAGACAGTTTCAGAAAATTTATTTTACAAAACATAGTATGAATTGCCTCTGGTTTAAGTTATGATTTATTATTTTTGTTTGTTAGTGCTAAAAGTAGTATCTTTTGCATTCTCTTGATCTGGAAGAGAAAATCAAATGTCATATTTAAATGACACATCTTTTCACTTTTCGGAATTTTTCCCTATATTCTAAAAAGCACGGGGGAGGGGATGAAAAGAAATCTGGCTGAAATATTTCAACAAAATGTGACTATGAAAGCATAGGCTATTTATGGTAGTGTAATAATAAATGGTAATAATGAAGGGAAGAGGAAAAAATGAGGAAAGTACAAAATTAAAGAATTGACATTAGTGGCTCTGTGTTGAACCTGCCAATATTGTCTCCCTTAGTTATCCATTTTGTACTTGAGTTGGTAAATACCTTGTAAATGTACTGCAGCGCATGTCTGTGAGACAACAAAATAGTCAGTAGATTGCAACAAGAAATTTAAGCGATAATGGCCTTGGGGCTCAAGTTCTGAAAGAATTAACAATTTTGAGGTTACTTAAATGCAAAAAATACAACTGATTTCCTAAGGGTGTTTTAAAGAGTATTATGATAAAAATTATGTCTGAAGATATTTTCCTCAATTATTGAATAATTCAATTAATTTTTGTTTTGTTAGATATCATTGTAATGTTGAACTTCTTGGTAAAAACTGGAATAGCTGGAGAAAACTAAGCCAGCTTATTCTCAAAACCAGAATATATTATTTGTTTTCTAAATATATTTGGATAAATTATTTTACTGTTCCTTTGGAATTTTATGCATTTCCATAATTCCACTAATTTCCATAAAACATAATGGCAGCAGAATATGTTGGAAGCAAGAAGTAAGCAAGGCATTGGTTTCCCTGTTAATACTGAGTGTACAAAAGTCTCTGATAGGTGTTTGAAAACCAGGATGTCAGAAAAAAACAATGCAGTGCCAAGACTTAGTTTTGTGTTTAGTAAATTTATGCCATAAAATTGTGAATGTGAACATCCACATGCAGCTTTTAGCTTGGAAAAATTCAAGATGACATTGTGTGTGGGAAAATTCATCCACTTCAATTAATGCTGCTAATTAGAAAACACTGTAAAACTATCCTGTGAAATACTTTATTGGATTGATGCAGAAGTGAGTGAGGTAAATAAAACAGACTGTATGTTGTGGGTGAGTCAATACAGTATGGATGCTATAAAATCCCCTCTGGTCCAGGAATATTTGAACCAACCAATTTGATTCAGGTAAGATGACAGGTCCAACTGCAGAGCAATCCAACAAAACTCAGTAACTTGTGCTGTGGGATCTGACTAATGGCTCATGTTGCACAATAGGATCTCTCTAAGGCCCAAATGTTAGGTCTCCATTAGCAACTCACAATGAGATATTAATGTTTTGAATTCCTGCTCAGCTTCTTACAGACATCCTGGCCAGTGTTACCTTAATTATGAATTTCATCACTGTGTAGCCCTAGAACAACTCCTGCATGTGATTAGTAGTACAACCAAAAAAAAAAGAAGATACATTGGATCTCTGCTTCATAGTGGAACTCCATGGACTGCAGCACCTGGAGCATCTCCTGCCCCTCCTTCTTCACTGGCCTTAGTGCCTGCAGGGCTCTTGTTCTCACATTTCTTTCTTTTTCCTCTTTCACAGCTGCTGTTCAGTGGGGGTTTTTTGCCTGTTATAAATGTTTTATCACAGAATTTCATCAGCACTGGTGATGGGCTCAGCTCTGGGCAGTGGTGGGCCAGTTTTGGAGCTGGTCAGAACTGGCTGTCAGTTCTGGGGACAAATGTGGAGGCAATTCCTGGTGTCTTCTCACAGAAGCCACCCCTACAACTCCCCTGCTACCAAAACCTTGCCATAGTCACCCAACAGTTATGTTATTTAAAGGGAATAATCTTCATATCAGAAATATACAAAATGTTTCTTGATGATCTTCTGAACTTCTGTGTCTGTAACAGTTACATATCAGGGAAAAGCTTCACCTTTGTTTGAGGAAAGACTTCACCTTTCAAGCTGAATGCAAGTTTACTGTGAAAAGAGGAAGTCAAATTGATCTCTGCTACTACTGCATATTTAAGCAGGATGGAAACATAGAGTCAGTTTTGATTACACAGGATTTATCTATTTGCTACATTCCAATTCCATTTCATATTGGAGTTCTTAAATTGGAATCATTCAGTGTAAATGTTATATACTCCAAGAAATAGTAACGAGACTGAAAATATAAGTCATATAATAAAAAGAGAGTATTATTGGGAAAAATAAATATACTACTCTTATAAGGAGAGACAGGAAATTTTTGTTTATCTTGCTGGGTGGACTCAGTTCCAAACAGTGAACTGAGTAAAAAGAAAATGTCATTGAGCAAGAGGCTGAACCTTCACAAGATGTTTAAACAGTCTTAGGAAATGAGGGGACAGAGGAGTGAGTGGTCCCCCTTGCTGTGGGATGAGTGATTAAAGAGGCTGGTGATGCCTAAGGCACAATATGAGCTGTTAAAGGAGATGCCAAGCCCCAGTTACCTTAGTGGTAGCACTCTGAGCTATTCCCTGTGCAGCAGGCAGAATCAGATAAAGAAGTTGCTAGGTATAAGTCTTGAAGTATGTCAAGAGGTGTCAAGGTGAGAGAGCTAATTTACTGGGAAATATTTCACTGAATACATTAAGTCTTCCTCTGCTGTTTCCACTCCTTCTAAAGCAAAGCCAAATATGATTGCTTGTAGTTGAAATTAAATGACAGAGAAATCACATACAGAAGAGCCCACAGTTTGGGATGAGTTAGGTTCAATTTTAAAATAGAGAAGTTTAGTGTAGTTGCTGGAGGGGGTTGCTTTTGTTTCTCAAATGCAGAACATAGCAATGGCTATTACAGTTCAGACCAGACTCCATGCAAGTACTTGGCATTGTCTTGGAACAGGTGATCAGCAGGAAAGGGTGAGATTCTAGTCCTGCTTTCCTAGAAGAGCATCCTAGCCACCAATACTCTGTGATTCAGGAATTTCCTGAGGAAAATTGTCATCTCTCTGTTAAGAAGTTTTGAATTATTTTTTGTTCTATGAACTAGTCCAATTTAATTTAATGTATTTGTGAATTTTTAGCATTCAAACATGCCCTGGCAAGACATCTCACACCTACTTTGCACCGTGTGAAGTATTCTAGAACACATGAAAGGTAGTGCTTTTTCTTTCAATGGATAATTATGCTGTCACTGGATGCTGTGGTTGTCAAAGGTGAGGTTCCAAGTTGTACAAACTCATGGAAAGAAAATCTAGCTGCAGTGATGAAATGCAAAAATATAATTGCTGGCTTTTAAAGTACCTAAGTTGTAGATACTTGAAAACAGAGAGAAACCTCAGGGGAAGCATGCCCTGCCCATACAAAACAGGCAGAGTTTGCTAACTTGATCAGCATTTCTTGTGGCTCCGAGCAGTTGTCTGCATGTTCTTCACTGAATTGTCTGTATTGATTGATGACTTTAAAGAAGTCAGTGAAAATTTAATTAGAATAATTGTTGGTGTTCCTCATCTCTTAGCTCCATTTGAGCTGATGTAACACAGAGTTAGTTTCTAAGCAAGATTTTGCAGGGGATTGGAATAAGGTTTTGTACCTTTGTTCTCTCTGTTCAAAGAATTCTCTTTATATATTTATGAGCATTTAGGGCAGAGTGCTGCTGAAAGCTCTCATATCACTTGATAAAGTTGGATATTTTATTATGCAGATTACAGCTGTTTGTTATTCCCTCTTTTCATAAAGGCTCTCTAACATCAATTGTCAGTAGCTCAATAGACACCAAAATAGTTCTTCATGTTTACTTTTTCTCAGAAAAAGTACAGTTGTGCCAGAATACCGCTTACTGAGAAACAGTTCAGCAGAGCTATCCAACAGCTAGAAATCTAAACATAATCACACATGGGACCACTGTATCCATCCCTGCAGCGTCCATTGCTGTGCAGCTCTAACAAGATTGGTTAAACTGTGAGAATCTGCTGTTGTGCGAGCCCTGTAATTACTCAAACTTGATAATGTTATACGAGTTGGCAAAACTTTTTATGTATGAGAGCCATTCGAGTTTCTCCTCTTCGTTGCCCAAGGATTTGCAGTGTGTTGTGCTTGTGGCCACAAGGGTTTCAGTTCACACCCCGGTGTCTCTTTTTCTGTCTGCCAGACAGCCTTCCTGGCAGCCAACAACCCTCACGGGTCAGTCCTGCTGCTTCCCCTGACTTCAGTGATGTGTGGCCTTCACATGGGACATCCTTTCTCTTAGCTGCAGAGGTCCTTTGGGTACTTTGGAGGTCTCTCTTGTGTATTCAGCTGCTGTGCTGTTCTCTCCAGAAATGTTTCTTGTCCTTGTGCACCCCTAATGCCTCCGGCAGTTCTTTCTCCCTGTGTATTCGGATCCTTTTCTCAGTGGAGGATTATAGTTATTTGTCAGCCTCTCCCCTGCAGAGGATTCGGCAAGGTTAACACTTCACTCCACAAATTCCTTTGACTTGTCTCCTCTGCAGCCGTTCATCTGGCTATTTTTCTTAATTAAAATAGGTGGTTCTATGCACACTTTGTCAGGTGCCACCTGAGATACTTAAGCTGTCTTTGTCACAGCAAGAGGCAGGACACTTCACAAATCTTTGCTTAGTGATTTGCTTGTATTTTTCCTTCTGAATTTCCCGTGTAATCTGTATCAAGTCAGTGTGTTAAGAGACACACTTAACGTAATTATTTCATTAATATGTATGTTTGCTATTTATATTTTGCTTATTGCTGGCTTTTGGCTGGGACTAAGCACAGCAATTAATGTGTTTGGGGTAGGTAGTTCTCAGCAGCCCCTTCTCCCGAAGAAAATTTTGATATGTAACAAATCACATATATTTGAAATTCTAGTTTTGGT
The DNA here is from genome assembly GCA_036630365.1 of Acanthiza pusilla. Lineage (NCBI taxonomy): Eukaryota > Metazoa > Chordata > Aves > Passeriformes > Acanthizidae > Acanthiza > Acanthiza pusilla. The sequence continues at coordinate 35,292,208 of JAXCHO010000034.1, forward strand.
AAAACTAAGAGAGGTATTGCAACCATGGTCAGTGTTTCAATGTGCAGTCAAGTTCAGGGGCACAGCCTGGCTGCCTGATTTTATATATGGGTTGAAAGTGAGCTGGCTGCAGTTCAGCTCAGTGAAGTAGACATGTTGATGACAATTTAAGCAAAAGATCAAAACTTGATAGTAAAAGCAGCGTTGGCTCCATTAGGTTGTACCTTTCATCATATAAGTTTGTGACTTTTTATGAGGGATTCTTTCCCCTTCATTGCCATCAGTCATGCTCCAATTAATAAGACAGTCAGCTTCTTGCCATCCACATCTGGCCAGGACTTTCTAGCCCTTGCTTTTTAATGTGGATTTTGGTTCTTATGCAGTCTTCTGTTGTACTGTAAATAGAGTGCTGCAAAGGGCTGTTCTTGGACCTAGCTGGAATCACTTGGAGACAACAATTCAAGAAGTCATTTGGTGGTGATATTGTGGGAATTTCAGTGATTCTCATCATTTAGGGTTACATATGTAGGGTTTGGCAACTGAAGGCCATGAGCAGCAGTGGTGGCCACCTGGGATTTCTGAAAAAGTCCAGTTGTTCAGAGGGTTTCAGGAGCTTGCAAAGGATATGTTCCTCAGACTAGAGGCAGGAAGAAACCTTTTCTACTGCTTGTCTGTCTGGCTTGGTAGGGCTATTATTTTTATCTGAATGTTTATTTTTTAATGCTTGTGACAGACTGTTCTGTTGCTTGCAGGGAAGAATGTTATACACAGTGTATGTTGTGAAATGTGACATTAAATAAATGTGAAAGTCTGTTTTCTCCCATCTTTCTCATTTTTCCTTTCATTTCTGTCCAGTTGTGGCCAGCCACAGTCTAAAGTTCTTTATCTCTGAGACGTATTTTGGACAATTGGGACAGTTGTGCTCAAGGAGTAGGCAGAGTCTACTATAATTATTCATGGTGGCCTAGAAGAGAGAGAACTGAGACTAGTCAGGAGGAAAGCACAAAGGGGAAAACAGGGCAGGCTTCTAACAGGATCACATTGAAGAGAAGCCCAGGTGTTGTTTTAGGTACTTTTGATCGATGAGTAATATATCTTGGCAGTGTGAACCTTTCACTTTGGGACAGAGATGAACAAAGATTTTACCTTCCCAAGAGAATTGCTGTGTGATAGAAAAAGGGTTGTTGTCATGCTAGTATATTCATAACCATGAAAAGATCAAATAAGAAAGAAAAACCTTATACTAAAGCCAAATCTGGACCTCCCAGTGAGTCAACCTACTGGGACCCATAATTGCTGAAGTTTACTGCAGTGAGAAGCATTTTGTAGGCAAATAGTAGTTAAAAATGTGTCAATATTTTGTAATATAAGGGTGGATTTCTGTGTGAATTTCACTGCAGATAACATGACATAAGTCTTTATCATTTAGAATGCAATATTTTATTTATCCATAACTGTTCATGTACATGGCCCTTCACTGGCTGCAACTTCAGACAGTTATTTTACTATTAACATCGTTTTTATTTCATACGACTTGTATTCTTCTTAAACTGCTACTTAGTGATACATTTGAAATGTGACCTACTGCCAAAAAAAAAAAAATATTATTAACTCGTTTTAAGTTGGTATGCAAACCAATTCAACAATGTCTTCTGCAGCAGCTTCAAATGGCAAGATGGATGAGGGAAGAGACAGCTAAATGTCAATTAAAGGCAGATACCTAAAGCTCTAGTGTCCTTGCCTGCTTATAAACTCGGGAAGTAGCTGAGCCTTCCAAGTTGCACTTGGAATAAACTGGTCTTTAACTAGGGAGAGAAGGAGTAAGAATGGAGGATGTTGCTCTTCCAATGATCACAGTCTTAATTCCCTCACAATGTCAGCTTGCCACCAACACATCAAACTGATAGGGGAGCCTCTGCCATACCTGAGTGGTTTTGGGGTTTTTTTGCATTAAGAAGGAAAGTGTTGAGCTATATTATGCAATTTAAAAGAGTCTATGCATTAAATATCTGTATCCTTTTGACTAAGTGGGAGCAATAATTCTATTCTTGTGGATAGAATGCAAATATAATAATTTTTCTTTTAGCATATTAATTCAGTAAGGAGATTAATATAAGCTTCCAAAGTTCTTAGTCAAAATCTTTATTCTCTCTGCAGAAGGCAATACAATTACTACTTGGATGCTGATAGTAAATGAACTGTTTTATTGAATAGTCATAATGAAATATTGGAGGCTGGTGTGTTATAGTTCTTATAAAGAGTATGTTCAAGGAAGACTTTGAAGAGGAGGCAAAAGAGGGCAGAAACCTTTTGTTTCAAAAAGAGAAAGAAGTGGCTGTTACTGGAGCAGTGGCAGCTCCCCTTATAGTCTGTTGGCACTCCTGACTTCCAGTATGGTTTGGAATCAAATTCTTACCTTCAGCACGTAATGCTCTGTTGCGAACTTAGGAATTAGGGTTATTGTGAATGACTGATACTACTCTATTCAAGGATTGATATAGCTTTTGCAGTACTGACTAGCATCAGCTTTTGTTTTTTAATTCTCAGTCCTGGTCTCAGTTTACAGTAAAATTCTTCACACCTGAAATAATGATCAAACTAATTATCAGGGAAGCCAAGAACAGGTCAGGTTAGAAGGACCTCAGAATGTCATCTAGCCCAGCCTTCCACTCAAAGCTGTGTGTGAGCTATGAGAACAGAACAATTAATTCTTAACACTTTCAAAGAATATTTTGTTATCTTTTGAAGACTTTATGTTAACCTTCTAAATGACAGGCTCTCTACTATATATTTTTGCACTGAATACTGAGGTTGGACTTTAAGTAGAAGTTACTTAAGAGACTTCATTAGAGACAGAGCTTTTTTTACAGAGACCATCAGTAGTGTCAAACTTTCCTCCAGTTATGGGAGACCCGCTGAAAATCTGGTGTTACATTCCAATTTTTGCTTCGGGAAGTGGTAGCTCTGAATGTAGAAAAAGTTTTGGTCATCCATTTTTTGCTGGACTTTTTTATTATTTGTCAAATGGTGGTATCAATATTCTGGTTTTGTATAATGGAAGGAGGTGTTTTGTTGTTTTTTTACTATGGCACATCAGGGGCCCAGAAGAGAGTGCTCTAATTTTTCATTTTTAGGTCTTCTGTTTATATCTGTGGAACCCCTGATTTTTATCCCTGCCCAATAGTTTATTACTTAGTTAATTAGTTTGTGACGTTGAATATTGTCTCTCTCTTTTCTTTTCCCAGTGTGACAATGCGAAAGGACTCAAAGCCTTCTATGATGCAATAAAATATGGACCTAATCATCTGATGGTTTTTGGTGGTGTATGTGCAACAGTTACTTCTATCATTGCTGAATCTCTAAAGGGATGGAATTTGGTTCAGGTAAGGCATGGAATGGAATATATTCTATTGCTGACTGTCTTGTATCTCTGGATTTTTTTTTTTTAATTTAGAAACTTAGGTTTGATGCTTTTAAAGCTTAACATTTTGTGCAATTTTTGTGTTTCAGTTTTGAAGGCCAGTGAAATTATCTGTAAAGATTAGTTACTTGTATACAGAACTGGATTTTAAAGCTTGATATTTTATTGTACTCAAAAATGCTTGTGAGTTTGGGGCAGCAGTCATGTGTCTCAGTAGGTTAATTAAATAAAAATAATGTGTCTCGAAAAGCAACCTAGGTGAGATCAAGTTCAGTTATGGTAGGATAGGGGGGCAAACCTAGGACTTTTGAAAAGTTAGATGAAACAAATCATGAGGCCTTAAATTATGGTACTTTAGGGTATTTACTCAGTCTGTAGTCAGTCATAATGCAGTAATTCCTATTGGCTTTAAAAGTGCTTGAAGTGCATAAATTCTAAATAGCAACTGGGTTCGTGTCTCAGTATTTAACTCACGAAGCACATTTATTCCCAATTGTTCTTTCTGACTTTCTCAAAGGTCAAGTTTGTGGAAAGGTTCCCTCTGCTGAGGAATCAGAATTTATTAATACTAATCTTTAAAATGCAGATGATAACAGCATGATTTTCTTCATTTATTCAATCATCTGTCTAGTGATAATTTTCAGATGGATGGCTGCTCATGTAACCATCAAGTTTTGCTTTTCTGATGTGGAAATACCTTGGCTTTCTACTCAATATTCAAATTGCCAAAAGATACTCCTGTATATTTTTTTTTCTTAAAGCCCCCAAATTATTCTATAGGAAAATAATAAAATAATAATAAATGACAATTACCTGAGGTTACAGTTACAAACAAGCTCTCCTTTTCCACCTGGGATACTCACTGAGAGTAGTGCAGCAAGAACAAATGAGGCATAATTAAGTTTGTGAAGAAGATGATGATCAGAGTACAAATGGGAAAATCTTAGGAGGATAATTAAAGTAGCTTGTTAACTGTGTTTGCAATGCTTGTCAGATCAGATATTTTTTTCTTCTGCTTCAGTATTTTTTTTTCTGATGAGAAAAACAGTTCTTCTGTGGAAACCAAATAATAGTGTGTCTCTGGGGAGAATGGAGAAATAACAAGAAGCTTGAAACTATACTTTAACGCTCTCTCTTAAAAATGGCCTAGTTCATGACCTATAATGAAGTATGTGGCTGGAGCTCTTTTTTTTTTTTTTTCAATTGTCACGTGGAATTTCCATATGATGTAGGATGTTTTAAATAGCTGGATTTCATTCTGCTAAAAATCTTCTCATTTGCAGTCAAATTCTGACTGATACTATCTGGAAATCAATTTGTTCCTGAAGTTGCTCAGTCTAAGGAAGGGTGATTAGAAAGCTTTTAAATCCCTGCATTTGTCAATATATGTGTTCAGTTATAGAACGATATGAAGCATTGCTACCAGAGAGCATTTATTTCTTTGTGTGTAACCACTATGGCTGTGACTATGCCTTAAACATTATTTATGATATCAGTACATCAAGGTATTCTTGACTGCTTGGGCTTAGTATCCTGTGGGCACTAGATAAATCCTCATGTGGCAAAACTGCTCTTTATGTCAGGTTTTTATATATTGATTGACTGAATGATGGAAAAACACAACAGCATAGCTGGGAAATGTGGCAGGGCTTAGTGGATGGTATAGCAGCAATGGCAACATTCTAAATGTTGTTTGTGAAAGTGTTATGTCATATGGTGACAGCAATATGTGTATCTGCAAATCAGACACAGGATGTGTAAGATAGTGGGAAAACAGAGTACAAATCCTTCCGCTCTTCAGGATCCACTGTCGTAAATGTCTCTGATTAAAATCATAACTTGAATAAAAGGACAAGATAGAAATCTGTAGTTCTCAGAAGTGGAGCAATAATACTCAGCCTGATAAAATCCAAGGCTATCCTCCCTCGAAACTTGAAACTTCACCTCAAGGAATCACAAAAAACACATAAATTGTTATATAAAATCGTGAGGATGACGAAGTCATTTCATGTTGCAGTCAAGAAGAGGGAAAACAACATATAGACAAAAACTAACCTGACATTGTATTATTGAATAGAGGATTTGCATTTGGATGTCTGTCTCCAAAGCTTTGTCCCTATCCTTGTGCCTGCAGTCATGAAAACAAAGCTCTTAACCCTAGCAGGAACATTTGATTTGATTTACACAGGTGTCATGAAGTTCAGCAAAGTGATGACTCTCTTACATGCAAGAAAAATGCAGGATGATACTGAAAGTCTTGGGAAAATAGGGATGAAAGAAGAATAACAGAATGTAACAACTAAAAAAAAATACTTTCCTGGGCAAATACAATATGAGGCTTGCTGACTGCAAAACCATTCAGAAGGCCTTTTAACCCTGATTTCCAAGTTACTGGGTGTCTCCTTTTCCTGTTTGGATGAATTTTTCTTTTCTGCCTCTTCTCCATTCTCCACAATAAGGAGTTGCCAAAACCAAACAATGAAGCAAAAGGCCAAGAGTGTAAATGTGCTGGAAGCTTCCATATTGCATTTGCTACTCAGGCAATTATAGTAGTGATGAGGGAGGGGAAGAAAATATATTATTGCAAGGCAGCTTCAGTTTCTACTCTCCTCACTGTATGCTTTTGATAAGGATGCTGTCTTTTTTACTTAACTGGTTAAATCAGGTCACTGATGGCCTGCAACAATGTGAAATAGGGAATATTTTTAGAGGCTCAGAAGAGTCTCACTCTGAAGGTGACATGTCATATCCATGCCATACCAAAAAAACAGGTACTTTTCCTTCTTCATCTTGACAAATTCTGATTTAGTTATGATCAGCAGCAGAAAGGGAATTTGTGTTCTCAATTAGCTACCTTCAACTGCTGGCTGATTTAATTATCTCTTGATGTAATAAAATTAATTATTTTTTAATGGAGCATTTTATATCTGTGAAAGGAGCAAGTTGTCTTAGCCTGGAAAGCCCTATGTCAACCTGAAGGACTTTCACTTAGGTATGCTAGGTGACACAACCTGGAAAATGTTGTTTGAACACATATTCTTAGTAGGACAAATACAGGCACCCATTCCCTAGCCTCTCAAATGAAAAGCCTCTCCACGGGTAATCTCTGTGTGCCAGCAGTCCTTTGTTGAGTGACAGTATGAATATGGGCTGGAGGCTGTATATGCATCTTTGGTCTCCAGGCTGTGGTGTGGAATCAGTTTGAACCTTTGGTGTTTTAGTTTAAAAGTGCCAATAATATCCTGTGGCTTTGAGAGTGGCCCTTAAAGGCAAGAAGGCTTAATACTGGGCAGTTGCTGTTCTGTAGGGGGAATACATCCATGTCAAATTCTTCCAGATGGATCCTATCCCCACTCCCTTTCAATGTGTATTCAAGACAATTAAACTGAGTGAAGAATCATGAATATTATCTCTAATACGTTGCAAAAGACAAGTTTTATGCTGTACACTGAAGCATTCCTGCTAGTATCCTGTCAGTGTAAAACAGAGGAGATAGTCAGTTAGTCACTCTTACTCTTCTGTTTCAGGGTATCGATCAACAGTTGTCTCCACGTGAATTTCTTACAGTGGCAAAAGCCACTAGAGATTATATAGATTGCTACTTCTCCAGTTTTTCATTGTCATCTCTCACTTCTCCTAATTGTTATATTAACATAAATATTTAATCAGGATGAGGATTTTGACCACACTGGTCATGTCTCTTAATCTGTGGAACTGCTTCTCAATTTTTGGAGATTTGTCTTTTTCTTCCATTATGCCACTGATGTTCTCTTACAGCCTCCTTCATTTACACTTTAATTTAACTCTGGAAATAAGCCTCTGCCAGAAACAAAGTATAAATGTTTGTGCTTCCTTGGAATATCCTCTGTTTCTACATATTTTATGTAATCTAGTCATAACTGCTGGCTTCTAGGCAAGTAACTCCTTCAGGCAATACAGTGATTAGATCGTAATGACATTCAAAACTGAGGAATCTGATTTTGGATTCAGCATCTCATGTTGGAAAGTTTTCTAACAAAATTATAGGTACCCTAATCATGAGGGATTACTGCTCACTCTTGGGCATATTAATATAGGATGAGTTCCTGTGTTAGAAAAGGATGTTAGAAAGGGTTCTCCTATTTCTCCAGCTCGTGTGATTGGGTATTAAAGAGCCTACCATAAGATTTGTTTTATTGTCCCAGAGATCCATAGGTATTCAAGATCCCATGTCTGAATTACTGAAAAGGCTGCTGCTGTTCAAGAAAATCAGTGATGTTTCTAGCTTTTGGTTTCCTTCTGAAGCAAGGCTGCTGTGATTGCACTGTCAGTTCCTCCTAGGAATTTCTGACCACTGGCCAATTGTAACCCAGGTTTAACGAAGGATTTCCCAAAGATTATTAGGTTCTGTGCATTTCTGGGAAAATGAGCTGCCGTGGACAGGGGTCCATATGAATGAAGGAGAGGCTGCAACATGAGCAGAGAGAATTTAGGGCCAGCTGTGCTGTCTGGTGCTCCATGTCCAGCTGCTGTTTATGGAAAGGGGACTGACTGCATGAAGAAGATTGTTAAAAAATAGCAGAAAAAAAAAGAGAAAACGTAAAGGAGGGGTGAAACCCAGAACGATGTCAAGTAGGAGCTGAGGTATGTGTTTGTATTTGTGTTTGTAGAAGCCTAAGACACATGTATCCATAAGAAACGAGGCTTTATTAAGTGTCTGTTACTCATAAAAATTCTTGTTAATATGGAATTTCTCAGCTATATTCAGGTTAAAATTATGTATTTTAACATGGAAGTACTGCAAGTCATCACAGAGATTACTATACTGGCCACTGAATCAAATTTCTTCTTGTTAATACCTGAATTTTAGAAATCCTTATACTTGTTACCTGGAGCTCCAGCATTGACACATAAACTTTTGATAAGAAAAACGTGGTGTTTTCTTTTTTTTTTTCTTTTTTTAAGCCTTCTTCATCATGTTTATTCCAGTACTGTGAGTTTGTGCTCCTTTTGCCTTCACTGCACAATTTCCATGTATTATTAGTTTGAGTAATGAAAAGGGCATTTAAACTAGTTTTTGGCTAAGAAGATTAGCTACTTCTATCTATGTGATGCAGGCAGTCCCTCTTAAAGAGGCCTTTTTCCCACTGGAATATAACCCCATGCACCAAAAAACTAGAATCTTTGCCTTTTTGGCCCATAATTCACTATTGTAATATTTATTTCTTCTTCTTTTTCCTTTGCTTTTCTATTTTTTTTCTCCTGGGATTGGAGGGATTTTATAGATTTTCTGTATTTGTGTTGTGCTTTTAATAGACAAAGTGTGTGAGGGAAAGACACATCTTGAGGCCTTATTATATAAGGTACAAACCTGAGAACATTCTGGTCCTCCTTTAGGGAGTTAGCTGAGCACATAAGGAAGTTTTGCTCACTTCACTGTACGAATGCCCAGGAGCTCCTGAACAGGAAGGAAACACAGTAGGTCTGACCTTCAGGCAGAATTTCATGTGAAGTTTCTCCTCATTTGAGAGAACCTCAGGTGAATTTGAAGGGAGACAGACCTTTAAGTTCTACACCCCCTCCCCCTGATACAAGCTGCCAGCAGGAGCCCTGCCATTATTGACAAACCCTCCTGAAGCTTTGCAGTTGCAGCTGGAGAAGAGGATGCACAAGGAGTTGAAACAGATCATCAGTGCCATTCCTGCTAATTAGGCTGTGTGTCTCAGGGTGTGCACACATGCAAACGTGCACAAGGTAGAGCAGGCTTGGAACCAGCTGGATGTTCACCTTTCCACATAGAGAAATGAGTGTGACAGCACAGCAGGCAAGACTGGCCTAGGGCAGAAGAATTACTTTAGTGACAAAAGTTCTTTCACAGGGACCCTCATTCCCAGTGTGTTATTGCAGTTGTACCCGGGGGAAGACATTTGCATTGCTTTGCTATTAATGGCAGAAATTTGGTCCATAAAGTTTAAATTGAAGATTTCAGAATATTTCCAGGCTGAGCCATGGCAAGAAGTGCACATCCTAAATTTCAAATGCACTGCAAGATTTAGTGAGACCTTCTTTTCCTCTTCTTTTCACTTTCAGCCTAAATGTATGACATTGATTTCTACGGCTTAACCTGTCTTCCTGTCAATTTGAAACTGGTTTTTATCCAGTGTTCACTTTTATTTCAATATGATTAGCTTTTTCATCTTGTTTGTCCTGGAGAAAACATCAAAACTACAATATATAGTCTAGGTTTTGCCTTTGATCTAATGTCTAAGGTTCAGTTCATTACATAAAGAATGAAAAAAGGTATATTAATACAGCTCTAGAGTTAGGTCAAAGCACTTCAAGACTGAATCATATATTTATTCTAAACATGATTTACATGTTCAGGCAGAAAAAAAACCCCCATATCTTTTTATTATTTTTGTTCCTCTTAGCTGTTTGCACATACTCATTGAATCACTGTTGTTTAGTGTTGGATCAATAATATGAAATGAATGAGTGATGGTTTAGGGAACAGACATACATTGGAAAGGCAAGGGCGTCACTTTGCCATGCAATATAATTTGTGCTTGGGAAAACATTTAATTCTGAACAGATCAGATATTCCCTCTGTCTGAATCTGAATGGTCTCTTGAACAAAAATAAAAACATTAAAAATATCCCAAACACGCAGTGTAATATGTAAGCATTGATTTTTTTTTTTTTTTCCAAATACAAAGCCTTGTGCTTTAATGCTAACTCATGTTATTGGTCAGGTGTTTAAAATGTTCAGGTTAATTTATTATTAGAGTCAACAATGGCTGTGTACTTTGGGGATTTCTTTTTCCCAATGCAATTTTTTATTGTCTCAGTGCTTGTATTTCTGGATTTTCTTCAGTTGTTCTTTTTTCCTTTCCCATTTTGTTCATTTCTATAAAAGAGGCTTGAAGTCTTTCCTCATGTGGCATTTGCAGCCCCTCAGCTAGGATAGACTTGCCAGGTAGAATCTTACTTACCAAAATGCTTCAGTCTTGTATCCTGCAGCTATTGCAGAGTTTCCTTCACTGCTACAAAGGCATCCCTTAGTGTCCCCTCAGGCTGCTATTTGCAGCTGCCTTTTCTGGAGGGGTTTTAGGACGGGAGGTAGATGGGCAGCTTTGGTTCCCATCTCTTCCTTCTCTCCTCTTCCCTGTCCTGATATGATAGGCAGACTTAAGGTTTGCTTCTTTGCAAAATCATTTGTGGTTCAGCATCTTCATTACGCTTAATGAGGATGACTGTGATATATACCAATTTCTTTTTCAAATTTGAGATTGTTTTTACGACACATTTTCTAGTACCTTGTCAGATGTCTGGGGTTTTTTTATGGTCTAAGCCGTTGGGCAATAGTGCTGCTAGATTTTGTTCTAGCATTGTGTTTTCACTTGATTTTCTCTGGGAAATGTCATACAGTTTGTGGGGATATAGCTGTGTGACACTAATGCTCCATTAATGATATTTGTGAATATTTGATTTATTCAGAGCTATGCCAGCCTAAAGAATCACCTTTTGATTTGTTAATCCCATTGGTTTCATTACTCTGTGACCCACAAACTTGTCTGGAATCTCCCATGGCTAAGTAGGAGTATTTTTATAGTTTCTCAGCAATTGCAGCACTGAATTTTGAGCTGCTTCCTGTATTTCCCTTTATGCCTGACTCTCTATGAATCTTGTTTATATCTCTCATTTGAAAGCTATCTCAGGGAGATCAGATGCTAATTGGCTGCCCATCTGTATATGGCTTTACTGCTTTAAACATTGTATTGCTTTAAAGCTATTTTATTTCACTGAAAATCACTTTATCACTTTTTGGCTGATTTTTGGCAATCATTATTAATTTACTCCAAAATGCTCAGACTATAATATTGTATTTCTCTGACTATTGCAGCATTTCAAATATTCTAGAAAATGGGTTTCAAGCTCCTTTTACCGCCAATTCCCCAAATGTGGTGATCATTTTCACTACGTCTATGATTTCTGTAAAGCTGGAATTGGTTGTTTTGGTATGCTGTTTGTCAGAGTGACTACTGTAATTTGTTTCTTAAACAAGCAGCACTGAGTGTGCTCTACAAAACCAGCTTGCTGGCCTGTTTCTCGACAGCCTGCTCGGAATGCCCTGGGGTTGTTTTCTCTGCAGTGCCTTTGGCCAGCCTGGCTCGAGAGGCTTTATGAGGAGTGGCACCCTCTGCCATAGCTGCTGCTGTCCTTGGAACACACAAACCTGTCCACAGTGAGAAGGCAAAAACAACAACTCATAAGAACTAACAACTAACAAATACAACTTGACAACTAAGTCAAGGCAGAATTGACGTGATGCATTTTGCTGCTTCATACTATGGCTCCCACAGCCTTAAATTCACTTACTCGTTTCATTCTCTCTCATGTGAATGTTTTTCTTCATGTCACTGTTCTATTACAGAACAAGGAAAGCATTTTCATGTGGTAAATTAACCTGCTTTCCCCTGAATGCTGTTTACCAGCAGTTACTTAATTACTTATTTTGAGGAATAGTCTAGTTCATACAAAATCAGCATCAACGGCTCCTGGGCATAAATTGAAGAACAAATTAAAACACTAAGAAATTGGAAAAAGAATAATAATCTTCAAGAAATTTTGAAATTTAAATAAAATATTTATTGTCCTTTAAAAACAGAAAAAGTTTAATTATGCTCCATTAAAGAAGTAATTCAATGGTGATTTGTTTATAGAAAAGTAAATGCTAAGGGTACAAATCCTCTCATAAAAGAAGCTGTTCTAAAGGCGTGATTCTCAAATTCACTGTGGGGTTCTTGGTATATGATTCACCTAGCATTGAAACCTGTACAGATGACATCTGTTTTAATTTTTGGTATTCTCACTACTTGATACCTCTAGAACAGTTCCTGGGGACTTGTTGATATTGCCACATGCTTTCTCCAGGCATCAGTTAAGTTTTGAAACAACTGGTGAAAAAAAGGCCAGTTGAACAAGTGTTAGTTGTTTTAATTAAACATGAAGTGACTTGAAAACACATTTATTTCCTTTAGCCTTACTTTTCACACATAGAAAAACCAGAATCTCAGTGTCAGAGAAAATAGATATAGTCAGCATAGCTTAAGAATCTCCAGACTCTGATGGAAAAGCACTAATAATTGCATATAAAATTGTGGCTGAAACAATTTGTACTTGGAATAAGAAGCTTTGTTTGGCCCTAGGATTGCACGGAGAAGGGGAACATATTGCACAGCTATTAAGCATTGACTTGTAATGTCATGTCCCTTTCCTTCTTGTTACATGTAAAATTTATGGCTTGAGTAAGATAGCTTGAGTAACTGAGTCTAAACTTATTTTTGTACTGGAAAATAGTTCCACAGTTGCATCTTTCCAGTCTTTTTGAATCTCTTCTCGACTTTCTGTGTTTCAATTCTGAGCTGTAGTTGCAAATCCAGATTTAGTTAGATGTCTTGTTTTGCCTTGATTTCGTTCATTTTTAGGAGATTAGTCACTTGAAATTTCTGAACTCTGTGTTAAGCTATAACACCTTCTGCTCCTAATTCTCAAAGCAGAGGAAAGTCTTTCCCCAGTGAAGTGTAGTCCCCATCTTCCCTTGCCTTGCAGAAGTCCATTAGATTTTGTTATCCTGTAGACACAATCAGATTAATAAACTACAGCAGGATTGGCAATATAACCACTGTGAGCTTTGTTTTTGTTATGATGCAACACTAAGCTAGGAAACTTCTGTAATTATTTGTAATTAAGCTACTGTGAGGGCACAGTGTGTATCAGGATGCAGAATCATTGTGTTGGTTTGCTTTCTGAAAGTAAAAAGATTAGTGGCACAGCTTCTGAAAGGTTTGTTTAAGTCCTTCAGTATTCAGATAAGGGAATAAGTATGCATGTGATTTGGGAGTGACAGGTCTCCAGCAGTCTAAAATATTTCATGAAGTGCTTGGGAGCTACAATTTTGTGTTCATTTTAAGCACTGTCGTCCTGACATAAATCAAGAGTTAATTTGTTCCATTTAAAAAAAAAGCAAGAAAGTTCTTCATCATAACCCTTTTGAAAAGCTTGTAGAAGAGTGATGACAGTCTCAATCTGAAATAGTCTACAATTACAATTGAAAAGCTGAATGCTTTTCTGCACTTGTCCCGTGGAGGCCACGATGATGGTCAGGGGTCTGGAGCACCTCTCCTGTGATGCCAGGCTGAAAGAAAAGGCGTTGTTCAGCCTGGAGAAGGGACAGCTCCAAGATCTTATAGCAGCCTTCCAGTGACTAGAGGGAGGTGACAAGAAAGCTGGAGGGGGACTTTTCTTGGGAACATGGAGAGATAGGACAAGGGGCAACAACTTTAAATTGAAAGAGAATAGGTTTAGATTGATTATTAACAATAAATGCTTTATTGTGAAGGTGGGGAGGCACTGGCACAGGCTGCCCAGAGAAGCTGTGGATGCCCCATACCTGGAAGTGTTCAAGGCCAGGTTGGAGTGGGCTCTGAGCAACCTGATCTAGTGGAAGGTGTCCCTGCTCAGGAAAGGGGGTTTGGAACTAGATGATCCTTAAGGTCCATTCCAACCCAAACCATTCTGTGATTCCAAACAAAGTCACAAATTGGATCCACTAATCTGTTTGGGAGTATCTCTAGCTGCAAGGAAAAGATGACTCCTGGGAAAGTGGCATACACAGGCATCCTTGCTAATAATGGGACTTTTCACTATGAAGACATACTTATACTAGAGAGATTATTTTCATCATGTCTCTCATTTAATTTAAACATCAGTCCAAAAATCAGTTTTGTAAGCAAATTTTAGCTGCTTCTTTCTTCAAGGCTCAGAATGCTATTGAGACAAGCAGAGTGACTGAGCAAGCAATAGAATTTATCAGTATTACTTTTAGCTCTTTGTTTCATTAACAATAAGAAAATTAAATAATGAAGCTGTATACCTACGTATATATGTATGCATACAAACACATATATCTATTGAGAATAATCTAAAACTGTCCTTAGTCGTTTTTATGGCTCAGTCTATCGCTGGTGGGGCACTGGCATGTTTCAGATAAATGTAGCTTCATTCTCTTAAGTTGTATTAGGATTAATTCTCATTCAGGAATATGGCTGACATGTTAGTGGGTGCTGCATAAGCAGCCTGCTTTGAAATTTTCTTCTTGTGACTTTCTGCTCTCCAGTTATTTTGCCTGTCACCTCTTTTGTATTATTCTGCTTGATTGTGAGAAGTTAAAAAGAAATCTGATTTGCAAATCTGAAAGTGAAAGAAGGGCCAGAACAAATAATTTACTTTTACAGAAAAATCCTATATGTTATTTGTGGACCTTGATGCAGGAACCCAGAATTACAGATTAGGGACTATAATCAGGCCAGCCTGGAAGAAATTTGGCTATAGAGAAAGAAGTTTAAGAAGTAATTTTTTTCTAGCAAATTTCATTCTGTCTCTTCAAATTTTCCTGTCTTAGCTATTAAAATTCAGTAATGTTGCAGCTGCCAAATCTGCTAATGTTTAATGACATTAACATTAATGTTGGTTATGAGTTTTTTGTGTTGTCAGTGTGAAAACTCCTGTGACCGATGTGATTTTGTCCTTGCTTTTGGAAGTCTGTCTGACAATGTGATAAAATCCTGTCTGTGTGGTGGTTTTAGCTTGGGAGGAAGTAAGAAAATGCAGATGATGGTTTCTTTTCTTTTTCCTTTGTTAGAACAAAGGGCAGAATGATGCAACAATGGGGCCCTGAGTTCCACTGCCTGACTACTCACCGTTATTGATTGAGACCTCAAACTACAGTTTTTGCAATTATAATTATCATAGGGTCACCTTATACATAGATTGGACTCAAGCTGGCAGGAGGCATATCCTCAATTATAACACAGATCTTCCCTCATAACAAATGTGCTTGCAATTGCTCGACTTGTCTCCTAGTCACTCTCCAATTGTTAGATCACAATAAGAGACTAAGGATTCTGCAACTGAATGTTGCTTTAAGAAAAGGCATGTAGGTATGTTGCTGTTTATTTTTTTTTAATTAAATTATTGAAACAGAAGGCGACAAAACTGAGTAATAATCTGTGTGCAAATAATTCTTGGCTTTGCTCTGTTAGCCTTATTCTTAACTTTTCTCATTCCCATTGTCACAAGCAGTGCTAGGAGGGCTTTAAAGGCAGCACTTTGCCAATTAGTCATGGCTTACACACTGCTTGTTTGAACAGCAGGCATTCATTTTTATGTCCAGAAGTCCACGTTTATTAATGCAGATGAGCCAACAGAGGGTAGTTTCATAGTTAGTTCAATGGTCTAACTAGTTATGTGAACAAGGAAAATGAAACTTTAAATGCTGTTGCCCAATATTCTACTGTTTTTCAGGCAGATTATTATAGTATTATAATCGCCTTGGAAAGACAGCTTGTGCCTCCAGTCACAAATGAATTCACACAGAATATGACATTCTTAGCGTAGTTGTAAAGGGAAGAGGTCACTGGGTACTAAATCTAAGAATTAATGTTGGCTGAGAATAAGTGATTGAGAGTGCTACTTTGGACGTCATAGCTGCCTGTCCAGAGACTACATAAATCCTACCTGAATGTTTTCTCCAAAAGCTGAATTTATAAGAGGTATGCTTCCAGAAAGCAAGGGTAATGTTATTGCCTCAGCTCCCTACATGAATAATGAAATGTGCCTCACTTGAATTCTATAGAGCTTCAGACTTGTTCATGTATGAAATGAGTTTTGGTAACCCCACTATTAGAGGACACCTCGAGGCCCAGTATCTCGTAAACTTACCATCAGACCTTGACCTTGATCCTACACTGCTTCAGAGTATAAATGTCTCTTGTTCTGCATCTCTTCTTGGTAGTCAATCATCTCCATGCCATGCTGGGTTCTGTCAGGAGGGGTCCCATCCCAGGTGATATTGCTTGCAAGTTTGCTAGGAATTTTGACTGCAATTTATGCAGTTATTACGGAAAGAAAAAATCAGAAGAGCAATCAAAAAAAATGTCACTTTTCTGGATTGTCATCAAGATTATTGTGGCCAATATCACAATTTCTGGTTTTGTACCTCCTTTGCTTTTGGCCTTTGAGGGAGGCAATTCTGTCTTGCCACAAAACATCAAAGGTGCAGTGAACTGTCTCAGATGGTCATGGCTCAGTGCTTACACTTGTGAAACTAATTTCTAGGGATTGCAAGTGGTATTCTTTCAGCTTCTTGCTTGGTGATAAAAAGGCAAGCTCTCTGTGAGTACCTGGGCCGCTGAAGAAAATGGATAGATTTTAATTTCTCTTTGGGTGCTCTAAACAATACTTATATGGAATAATATGCATACCCACCTTTCAAATTTACCTGAAAATGGAAGAGTGTAAAAGAATGAATTGCACACATTGCCAGAGCATGATTTGATCCCAAGAGCATGGAGTTATGAAATCTCCTGCTTAAGCCCTGAGGAGAGTGGGATTTCAGATGCACTCCTCGACTTGGAATGGCTCATTGCTCTAGCTCTAAGCACCCCCATGCCTGGCATGCCCGATGCATTTGAATCACATCCTGAGGCACTTAAGTCTCCCTGTGTGCTGTACAGTGAGCTTAAGAACCCAACTTTGTATTCCATTACTCTGAAAAAGCACAGATGTTCTCAGAGCATGTGCTTGCCAGGTATTTCTGAAGCCGTGTCTGTCTTTCATACTGCAACTGCTCACTGTGTTGAATCACTCTATATAAAACTGCAGTTCCAATTTTAACGTCACAACTGAATTCTGTGGAAGTGGCTGTAATGAACAAAATGAAAAGTTATTAACCAAATCTTTTTTCCTGCTCTGCAGTCTAATTGTCATCTGGAGAAATCTCTTCAGAGTTGTAATAACAACTTTATGGCCTCAGTAGAGAGGAAGTTGCATGCCTCTACTGAGGTTTAAAGCCAGTACTAGACACTGAAGACCAACACACCAATTGAGAAAATAAAAAAAAAAAAATCACCTTTGTGGAGATTTTGCCTGATTTTAGGAATACCTAAGTGTGTAACGCAGTTCCCTTTTTTCTCAGATGGCTCCAGGTGCTGGATATGCATGAATTTGCTTTTGTGAATTCTATTTAGCCTTACTCTAGTCGATGCAGGTTATTGTCACTTAGTTGCAGAAATAGGCCCTAACACAATGCACTGGTTTTGTTTTAAGCTGTTTCCAGCAGATAAGATAGTAAAGAGGTTGCTGGTGTTTTACTGTTAAAATAAAACAGCCAGAAGAGTTGCCCAGAAATTTGAAGGTTCACAGTTCTCTCCAAAAACAGTCAAAGTCACCCCAGAGTGCCATAACCAGTAGGCTGTGGAGTCATTGTCCCTCACATGCTCTGTTTTTCTGGTCACACAAACTTTTTCAGTATTTTGCTGTGCAGTGAGGCCCCACTGATGTGAAGCAGAAGACCTCACAGTGTAGTTGGCACCCTGAAATTAGGGTGATGATAAAAACAGCCCCAGCTCACCAACCTGAGGATAACTTGGACAAGATTCTCAGACACATGATATGACCATTGGGTATGATGCTGTGCAGAGTTGGACTCAATGATCCTTGTGGGTCCCTTCCAACGCAGCTTATTCTGTGGTTCTGTGATCTATGTTTCCTTTCTTCTGGACAAGACTAATGCTGACTCTAACATATGAGTGCTCCTACATTCTGGCAGCCAGTGTGCCCAGATAAAAATAATGAACTATAGCCAGCTGCTTTGGCAGGACAAGTATCAGTGCTCTTCCTCAGCCTGAGATCCGCATGGGTGGGTGTAGGGATCTGCTGCCTTGAATGATGTGGCTGTCTTTGCAGGGCAAGGGAATTGGCACTCCCCACTACCCCAAGCATTCTACTCATGCTAAATATGCTCTTTTTAGTGTATTACTTGTTCTCTGCACCACCACTGTTTCCAGTTCATGTTATAAGGAAGCTAAATGTGCACAGAGTCCAAGGTGCTCTTCTGGGACCCAGCTCCCACAGGTTGAGTTCTGCTGTATTTTTTTGTAGGTACTGGGATACTTAATTTCACCTGTAACTGAGTTTGTATTCACTACCTGAAGTTTGTATTCACTACCTGAAGTTACCTTGTACAAGATAAACATACAGTGAGGACAGGAACAGAAAGTTATTGATTGTAGCTTAGGGGTCATTTTCAGACATTCTAGATATGTACAGAGGAACAATCCATCTCTGCTCCTGCTTAAAGAGTGTATGACTGATCTTGTCAGCTTTAATTTTTATGAAATTTAGAATGTGACATTTGGTATGTCTGAACTTACATCCCTGTAGAATACTGTCAGTTCTTTGAAGTCAATTCAGGATAGGGCACTCAAATTATCTGTCTTAAAGGAACAAATGACTGGAATGGGGTTTTTATATTATGAGAAAACTTCAGTTTTTCTTTAAACTGTTGGATAACTTTTGAAAAGTCCTTAAAAGGGAAAAATATTATACAATTTAGATATTGATTACACTCAATTTTCAGAATTCCACAGCAAATTTTTTCAGAACAGATCCCAAGAACCACTCTAGTGATTCTTCGCCACTTTGATACACAGATCACAACATTCCTTGTTTTACCAAAAGCTGAGCCTAAGGGAATCAGGAGTCAAAACATAATATATGTGAAAGTACTCTAGAGGCACCAAAAATTTTCATCTTCTATCTCTTTTGATTCTGTACACAATCTAGAAACACATGCTCTATATTTTTTTGAAATACAGACATTAATAAAAATTAATTTAATTTTAATGTTTACTAAGCTTTCTCCAAGAAAATTGAGAGACTAAGTATTTTCATTTTGAAGACACTTATCTATATATGGCGATTCCTAGATCCTACTTTAATTATGTGCTATTTTAATTATGCATAAATAATTATGAACCTCCAGAATTTTTTTCTATGGCAGTATCTCTATTTTTGTTTTGATCATAAAAAGTATAAAATTCCGCTCTATGAAAGTATGATAGAACATGCAGATCAGAGCTAAAAATATTGATGTTTTTATTAGAATAGGCATAATTTGATTAAATTGCTAAAAAGGAAAATCTGCTATCTGTCAGTATTTATAATTCTGTATTTTTTATTAGTCTGTATAACTTTTTCTTGGATGAAGATGTAAATTTTCAATAATTTTCAGCATAAACCAGTTTTGAACTGTTCTGCTCTCAGGGAGACATACTTTAGTATGGTTGGAGGTTACAAATATCATACATTAATGTCTTATCTCTATTTGACCCCAAGTTTAATGTTTCTTCAGAAATATACTAGAATTACCCAGAGCCATGAAAACAGAACCTCTATCAGCAGTGCACAAATGAGATTCCATTTAGGTGTATCCTCTGCTTTTAACATAAACATGTTTCCTGTTTGGGATGCTTTAACATTAGAGCACGGGATCTTCTGAGTAGAGAGGCAGAAATGTTTTGTTCAATATGAGAGTGGTCAGACATTGAAACATGTTCCCCAGGGATGGTGTGGAGTCCCCATCCTTGGAGATACTTGGCACCCTTGGCCTCACTGCATGGGGCAGACTGTGACCAGCAGGGTGGGTCTGAGGGAGGTGATCCTTTCCCCCTTGTGGAGACATCTGGAATGGTCTGTTGGTGTCCAGATCTGGGCTCCTTGGTCCATGAGAGACGTGGGCATATTGGTGTGAACTTAATGGAGGCCCACAGAGTTGGTTAATGGATTGGGGTGTCTGCCATATGAAGAGAGGCTGAGGGAGCTGGGACTGTTTAGCCTGGAGAAGAAAAGGTTTGGGCAAATCGTATCAATGTGCATAAATACCTGATGGGGGAAGTGAAGAAGGCAGAGCTGGACTTTTCTCAGTGATGCCCGGTGAAAGGACAGGAGGATATGGGCACAAACTGAAATTCAGGAAATTCGAAGTCACTGTAGGGGTGACCAAACCTTAAAGAAATTGTAGGAAGTCCATTCCTGGAGATAGTCCCAAATGTGACCAGACAGGGCCTTGAGCAACATGCACAAGTAGATCTTGCTTTGAGCAGGGAGGTCAGAGTAGACAATGTCCCATGTTGCCTTCCTACCTCAGCTGCTCTGTAATTTTGTGAATGTAATGCTCAGTCTTTATTTATTTTTTTTTTAACTGTGGACTAAAAAACCAGAAGTTATAGCAGTGAAATTCCACTGAAAGATTGAAATTTCTACAGGTTCCCTTATCAACTAAAAATGATGAGCAGATTTTATTTTAATCCTGTTTACTTCAGTATGCACTTGTTGTTACTGGTTTTGTTTTTTTTCCCCAAATCCTCCTTCAGGCTTTTAAAGCAATAACAATGAAACAGAGTGCTATACCCTCTGAATATTGAATTGAATATGGCTTGATGCGTAACTATGCATTTCTAAAAAAACCAAATTCTTAATAGCACAAACAAAGTTGTTTGACCCTCCTTTGAGCAGGAAGTTGGACTATCTGTTTTTCTGTCATTCTGAAATTGCTAAACCATGGTGGCTCCTGTTGAGTTTAAAAGACTAAAGATGGTTTATCTCTCATGTGTTATAATTCTGAAAGTGCTGGCATTCTTGGTAATTTCCAGAGTATTGAAACTTTTCATTTTAGCTTCATGTATTTCTAGTAATAGTTCTTTGCAAGGTGCTCTGTCTTGCCATAACCATGTTTAGTGGTTAGTAAAGTGTTAAAGCTACTGTTCTAAAAGCAAAGTTCTTGGGCCTCATTGTAATTTACCAAGCAGCTCCAACACTCAAAAAATATGACAGTCAGTAAAATTTAAAAGACCTTTCAAAAAATCTTGTCAAGCCCAAAAGCCAAAAAAGAGAACACGCAGAAATGTACAGGAATAGTGTATTGGAACAGTGTCTGCTTTCTGTCCTGAGCAGAGGTTGAATAAATTGTATGACTTCCTCCTCACTAAAACAAGGATGGAAACTCATGGGGAGATACATCAAAGATGGCGAGAAGATCACTGCACGGAAAATAGAAAAGGAATATAGGGAGGAAAGAAAGTGTACCTATTTTAATGCAGAATTTTATTTTGCATAGGATCAAAACATTCTTTACTTGGTTGCACTTGAGTTTCAAATGAAAATAACTATAATTCCTCATCTATAAACATAAATTAAATTTTATATGTTATTGACTCCTGCTGGAAAGATTGACATGATTGGAGTGTTAAATTCTACACTCATAACCTCTTTAAGAAAGATTAAGTGGGAAAAATTCAAGAGGGAGCACTCAAAAATAACATTTCTTGTTGCGATGTCAGTGACCTCTTGAAAGAAAATGAATATTTGAGGGATTACTGCCAGATTAGAGAAGTATGAAGCCTGTAATCAGTATGAAGTTATTACCTGATGTTTGCAGAAGACTATTAGATCACAGTAGAAAATAAAATGCAGAACTCAAAATGTAGCTATGATTTGTACAGGGGAAAATGAAGATATATGATAGAGGACTTCAGTCTGATTGAAATAGGGTAGAAATAGCAACTTCTCAAGCAATGGCAGCAGCAAAGAAAAAGGACTGGTGAATGTCGAGGCTTATGTTTAAATTAGCACAGTTTATAATTGGAGTTGTTTCATTATATTGCTCAATATCCAGACATCTACAGGTTGTCATGATTATAAAACCCAAACAAATGGAAACAAATTTGTTAGAAACAAATTTCTAACTTGCATGCTGGATGACATTTAATGAAAACAAAGCTAAAAAATAGAAAGTGATAACAATTGATGGAAATCAGACGACAGGAACATTTGGAACATAAGATCTTGAGCAGTCTGATGTGATTTGCTCTGCTCTGGGCAGAGGTATGTTCTAGGCAAACTCTGGAAGTCCCTCCCCACCTAAAATATTCTGCAATTCTAGGAAAACAAAGGAGAAGAGCAATAAGACATGTTTAAGTAAATCAGGAGCCAAAGAAATCTGACAATGATATCAGCTAAGTGTTAGGAGGAAATACTGTTGTCAGTAACAATGTGTAAATGGTAGAAGTGTTGCTTGAATATTCTTGTACTTTCTATGTCTGTTTTGGGGAAACAGATGACAGCACAAATGCTATAAACTCTTCTGCAGTAACCTGTGAGAATGATGGGTAGGTGTTTTAGAAAAAACTGTTCTAAATAAATTTGTATTTAAATTTTCTGACAAACTGGTGAAAGAACCTTGTGAGTGTCATGAATGTCATCTTGGACCACCAAAGAACTTCAAAGGAACTAGAAGGAAGCTAGTTCTGCACTATGTGTTAAAAGACTGTAAAAGATAGTTTGAGTTGATATTACTTTGTGAGTCCTACAAAATGGAACACATGATACAGATTTTTTACTTATACTGAACAGACAGAGGTGAAAGAAAAATGACACGTGGATTCATGAAAAATTACCTCCTCTTACTTGGAAGTTATAGTTTCTGTTGAGAAAAAAACCCACATGTTTATAAATTGAGTTAGTTTCTAAATAATAGAGGCATTTGCCTTTGAGAGGTAGGGGAAAAATAAGTAACAAAACCAAGTCACTAGCACAGAGTGATCTTGATTAGTGAGAAAACAGCATGTCTGCATAGATTTCGTATTCCTCTCTTCTGGAACATTTCTATTCTGGAAACCAGTGTTCCTTAAAAAAAAAAACCAAAACACAATCTTGGTAGATAATTGGTCTGTCATCACAGTGTGATGCCACTCAACAAAACACTCTTGGATCGGTAGGCAGACAACCAGGAGAATTTTTAGAAGGTTTTCTGTGTCTAGTCCTGGTGCCCATATCCAAAATTTTCACAGAACAGCTATGCAAATAGCTAAAGTTCAGTAAAAAGGTCTCTGTGATGAGATATTCCAAGAATTCTCTTCAAGCCCTCAGACAAATGGCGGTGAAATTTTGTCCTCTGAACTATGTAAAAGCTTTTGACAGCCACTTCAGATTAAAAAGAGAAAATATCAGAAATAATTCAAAGCGGAAATAAGGCTAGAAATAAGATATAATTTTTTAACAGCAGATGCATTTAATATAACAATTTACAGAAGCTTTCATTCAATTCTACCTTGCTAGCAGGTCAAGAGCAAATGTTTTTCTAAAACTAAGCTGTAGGTTAAAGAAAATGCAATTCATGGCAGTGCTTCAGAATGCCATGCATATGAGGTCACTCTAGATCCTCAAAATTATTCAGTCCAGTCTCATCTACAAGTTGGCTGAACACTTCTTAGAGGAAAACTGAAGTGTTATCATTTATAGTATGAAAACATGGAAAATTACATTTTACCAAAAAGTCAGAAAACCTTCCTTGGATAATGGAGAAAGCTAGCTTAAACTGAGGAAAAAGTGTTAGAAGGAAATTATTCTTCTGGAAATTACATGAAGCATCATTGCAGTGGTATTAACAGTTCATTGTACGCAAGATAAAGTAATTACAAAAAAAAAAAAAAGAACAACCACGTTTAATAAGTTCTTTGCTCAGTTATTTTAATAATTTGATAGAATTTTTTTTGTCAGAAATCCACAATGAAGAAATCTAATTACTGTCCTCATTTTTGAGTGTAGTGTAGAGGCAGGCAAATGTCTGTCTTCCAGTCAAGAAACAATATTTGGCTTTTTCAACAAAAAGAATATTTTTCATTTGCAACTGGAAAGTGTGTTCTTGTAAAGATGTTTTCTCGGTGAAGATAGGAAGGAAATAATATTCCCAATCACATTACCTTGCAGGGAGATGAAGGAATTATATAAATGTATTTTTTACTTTGCTCTTAAATTAAAACAGAAATAATCTTATTAAATGTTTGAACACCAGTTTTGTAAATCACATAAAAACATAGACTCTGTTTTCATAATTAGTAATTTTTTAGCTTTTGTATTGTGAAGAAAAGCTTGTCTCTGTGTCTTAGGGCATGAGATGTGTAACAGACTCTTCTGCAGCTGCGAAGACATGAAGGCGCCTTTTTGGGGAAGTTGCACTTGTGCTTTTTGCCTGCATCTGGGCCCTGCTGGCTCGGAATCTAAGACAATACCTACATTAGCATTTTAGTTCAGATCTGGAGCATGGTTTTGAAATAAATCCTACCATTGTTCCCACTTACCATGCTTTGGCCCTTACCAAAGGAGCTGTTGGAGTGCTGAAAGGATGATGCCTTCTGCCATCACCTGTCCCTGGTGGATACTGTTCCTGAATAGCTGTTGGGTTTCTCTGTTTTTTGCTCCTGTATCTTTAGAAGCCCAAAGAGTCCTCTTGCAACCAGAATCCCAAATATTCAGAGCCAAGACATGAGACCCTATGCATGGAGTTATAACACAGCTTTTTCCATCGTGTATCCAAAGCTTTCCACATTCTTACTATGGGCCTTAAAAACTTTCATTGAAACTTCTGTTTTCTAGAAGTTGAAACTAATTTATTTGCAGAGCGCAAAGTCTTCAGGTCAGAAGGGGCAGCTACAACATTTAGTTTGACATGCAATTAAAACTCTGGCCAAAATTTTTCAGCCACTTTTCAGCTATCTTTGTACAGACTAGTAATTTATGGCTAAGCTAGACTGAATCTTTATAAAAGACATCCATTTTTGATTTAAAATGTTTTACAGAGAATCCAGCATACCCTTAAGTGAGGTGTTCCATTGATTAATTGCACTCACTCTGAAAATATTTCCAGTCAGACTTTGCTTAGCTTCAGTCTCCAGTCATTTATCTTTGTGCCTTTGTCTGTCAAGAAGCTGCTTGCCACGGAAAAATCTTTTAATACATAGGTACTTACAAACTGACACTTTGTTGCCCTTGGGAAAATAGTTCTCTAAAAGCAACACACATTTTCAAAATCCTTTAAAAGAAAAGAACCCAAAGTTTAAAACATTGTTTTGTTTCCAATTCTTTCCACTTTCAAAGGAATAAGAATTTCTTTCTATACTGTATAGTTACACTGAACTTTCAAGAGATGGAGAGAACTTTTGTACCAAACCATGGCCCATGAGTTGAAATGGAGTAAACCTGATATAGCATTCCTTTTTGTTACCACAGATGTCATCATTTTAAAGAGATACAACATGGTTATTTTAAACTTTTTTAAAATATTTTTTTTCTCAGAAAGTGGTTCCTATTATAGCTGCTATTAAAAAAAAGGCTTTTTCCCAAATGATGAGAAAAACCTAATGGAAAGCGCAGAGACAGTTGAGCAAAGCTTTCCAACCTAAGGTGCACAATGGTAGGACAAAAGGCAATGGATATAAGTTGCAACATGTTTAGATATAAAGAAATGTATTTTATTTTTAACCATGATCAGAGACTTGAACAGGTTCCCAGAAAGGTTTTGAATCTTTGTCCAAAATGATGCTCAAAATTTAACTATACAGAACCCTGGGCTACCTCATCTAGAAGACCCTACTGAAGGCAGGTGTTGACTTCCTTGATCTTCAGGGTTCCCTTCTAGCCTGAATTCTGCAATAACACCACAAGTGGGGCTACATGAGTGTTTCAGCCTTTCTGTCATTGATGGAGGTTGACAAGAGCTTCCTCCTCCACCTGCTCAAGAACTTGTGTGAAGCTTGTTGAATTGGCGTCTTTGAGGTCTGGAGAACAACCCCACAAACTATGGCTGGACCAACTAAGCTTCATTTCCTCAGGCAAGAAGGCCCAAAACAGACAGCAGATCCCTGTTTAGCCACATCAGCTATGCGCATGCAGCATGGGAAAGAGTGTTTTATTGAACTGGTAATTAAATTGGCAGCTGTGTTGATATGCAACAGTAAACCACCCATGTTCCGTATTGCTGGTTACTAAATCTTAGTTTTACAATATTATCTTTTGACAATCAGTCATACTTGGGTAGATGGTGATGCCTAAAAGTAATTAAAACTTTTTCTGGTAATAAGTAAACTGAGGCATGGAATTTGCATTTATTAAAAATTACACAGAAAGACACCAAAAATCATTTTTCCTCCCAGTTTTCTAGCTATTACAAAATATTTCCCATATCAGAAAAGCCAACGCACAAGTAATGCAAATTAATCGCTAAGAGAAAAATGAATCTCTCATTCTAGCACAGTGTATTGTGACACAAAATTTAAACAAGTATTATTATATTATCTAATTCATTCCATTTAATCAAACAGAGGATATACCTATCTTTGTAATTTTTCTATAAATAAACTGCGAAGGTTGGAAATTTTTAAGTCAGGGAAGCCAGGCTGTCAGCATTCAAAGTCAAAGTTGTCTTGAAGATTGTACTCTTTGATATGCACCTGATAAAAATAAACTTGTTATGTAAGGTGCTGATTCAGTGAAGAGATTAACTACATGCTTAACTTTTTAGGCACTACTGAACCTAGTCGCTTTCAGTAAGTACAAATATGTCAATTTAAAATTATTGAATGAAAATTGTCATTGTCATCATTAGGAATATAAATGCATTTCAGTGCTACTGATCATTAACAATATGTCTGGTGTATTGGCTCCTTGGTTTGATTGTTTGTTTTAGCAAGATCAAATATTTCAGTAGTTATGGACTTACAGTAAACTCGTTTTCAAGACTTTTCAACTGCCTGTTAACAGTGGGGAGTCATACAATCAGAGTATTTGATCATATATATTTATTAAAAACCCCAACAGAGTTCAACTCCATTAATTCACTGACCTCTTTTCCTTTGTGTTCTCTGTCCATGGGCAATTATGATTCTATGTTTCAGCTAATTCTTGCTAAACCCTGTTTTTTCCTCCCTCTGTTTCACCCACAATCTTCTCAAGATCACTATGAGTAAAACTAAGCCAGTATTTATCTCTCTTTTCCTTTTACATTTTTATTACTGTGATTAACATACTTCTTTTGTATAATATTTGTTTATTTGTATATGGAAACAAAACTGTGGTGATTTTTTTTAAGATACTTCTATATTTTCTTGTAGTAGTCCAAATTGAAAAAGATATCAAAAAACCACAATGCCTCTAAATTTCTAATGTGTTTGCTATATGCTGGAGGGATGTGAGGGGTTTTTTTCTGTTATTTGGGGGGGTGTGTTTGTTTTGTTATTGTTGTTCTGGGGATTTTATTTGTTTTTGTTTGATTTGTCTGAATCTGCTTGGGGCATCCTAAAAAGAGAAGCTGGAGAATCTTTCTATGCTGGTTATATACAGTTCTGTGTATGTGGATAGAGAAGGAGTTTGGTTTTAAACAGAATAAATTTCCAGCTTTTTGACTGGGAATTGCTTTGATTTGAATGATGATGTCTACTCATGAATAAATTGGGCAGAGTATGGTAATGTATATGTGTGATCTGAAGATCTTTCAAGCAATTTATGAATTGAAGTTATAAATACAGATAGTTTAAAATGTAGGTAATTTGTATTCTGTTGCACAATGGCATCAAATTCTCTGATAGTAACTTCTGTATTTTGCAGTAGCAGAGAGGGAATTCCATAGAAATATCAATTTATTTTATTGCTAAGTAATATACACTTCTTTTTCCTCACTTATGTCCCTTGCAAAGATACAAAATATGACTCAGCTAATACTCAACATATTTTTTATTGGCTTAATATTTTCAACAAATGCTTCCATGTGCTCTCCAAATAGTATGGCCATATCACACACAATCCCTGGCTGAACCTGCTTTTCCCCATGTGCTAAAGGAGAGGTTAAGTTTGAAGGCTGTTAGAGCAGCTTTTCTTCTTCGTTTGGACAAGTCTGTACTGCTGCTTTGCTCATTAAGTAGCTCCAAGTCTGTGGTGCAACATGCAGTGTAAGAATCTCTGGAACAAATAGTTTAGGATGTGTGGCTGACACTACTGGCCAACATTTCCAGATCCTTCTGTTCCCTCTGCAAGCCTAACTGTAGTGTTTGCTTTCCATCTTTTTGAGCCATGCATTATAATCTCATTAAAGTGCTCAATGGGCAAATCTTCCAAAAGTTGGTTGCAAAAAGCAGTGACCAATTGCTTTCTCCATGTGAATTAGGAAGGAAAAAAAAAAGTTTAAGCTTACACGACATTTTTTCATATAAGTATGTAAAAAATTGGAAGGTTTGTTATCTGCAGAGTAGTGATGCTCTGGACCTACCTTTTATTAAGACCCTTGAAATAGCAAGGGACTAGATTCTCCCTTGAGAGGTCCCATCCAGTCTACACACCAGCCAAATAGTGAAATCAGAAAGTACCAAGTCAATATAATAAAACCAGAAAAAGGCTAGGAAAGGCACGTTTCAGAACTGTCATTCTGGCAAATACATGCAGAGCACACATACCAATTTTTGCTACAAATTTAGTCTCTTCACTGCTACTTAACTTCTTTGTTGCCTGTTGATTTTAGTGATTACAAGAAGAAGAGGAATTAGGTACCTGCTGAGCTATAGTCCAATATTATGAGACTTAATTTTTGATCTAAGAGGAAATTCTGGTGCATCATTCTGTGACAGAAGATGAATTGTGAAAGGAAATTCTTGTGATCTTTAGAACAAGAATACCCCTTTTCATACTGAAGGCCATGCTAAAAGTACATTCTCTAGCATTTCATGTTTTTGGTGTTCTTCGTAATGTTCATTTTTGCCTTTTTCAAATCTTTTCAAGTTTTTCTATAGCTCTTGATGTCAGTGCCTTTCCCATTCTTTCTAATGGTAGGTTTTTTTCAAGTCTAATTTGCCTTGAACATCACCCACATGTATGTTTGGAATTCTGCGGTCTAGAATTCTTTAATAGAAAAGAAAAATAATTTTACTGATGTAATACAATGATGGATAAAGCTTACTTTGGAATAAAAGTGATAAAAAAGATCCTAACTTTATATACATTTTGCGTATCAAGCATAGAGACTTGCAAAGGTTCAACATGAGTGACTTTGAAATAATTTGAGGAGTCTTAGTGGATGAACTGAGCGCAGGATTGCATGGTTTTAATTAAACAAATGGAAGAAAATACAAAAAAAAAAAAAAGGTGGATTTACTTTTGACTCCAGCCCAAGTAGAGCTACTGGATTATCTGTAGTACCTTCATTGCAGCACTGTAGGAAGAATAGTCTGAGGACTCAAATATTACATGTATTAAAAGACCTTAAAATTTATGAACACGGTGCTGTACCTCTCTGGGAACATTTTGGCATTTTTTTCCATGTTCCTTCTTCAATCTAGTTTCTCAGAGATCGAATAAAGATTTAGAGAACTTGATTTGTATGCAAGGCATTGATTTACAATGTTACTGACCTTCTCTGACTTAGCAGACAAAACTTAATGTGATCCCTTGTCAGCTACAAAAACTCAAATGTATGTATGGGGAGATATCTTCTTTTTGTGCAAGGGCCAGCTGCAGTTTCCCTAAGAGTTGTGCAAGATTTGTTACGACTGGAATTTTCCTGAACAGTGCATTCCAAATGAATCGCAGGAGGTCAGAGGTTGGTGTGGGCAGTGTTGAACGATCTTCACTTGTCCATCTCACACAGGGGCATGGTTTTGGGGATCTCTGGTGCTCCTCCAGCCCTCATACCCCACATGTCCTCATACCCCACATGTTAACCCTGTAGAGGCTGTTTGCTACCACGCCACTGATGGAGAGAGGTGAGACTTAGATGCTATAAAGGGATATTTCTGTTTGCTTGCCTCTTCCCAATGCCTTTATTTCCCTAGTTGTTGGGAAAAGCAGTAAAGAAGGTGCATTGCTCCTTGTGCTCCTGTTGACAGTGTTAGGGCTTTTTAAACCCAAGTTAGAGTGGTTCTTCTCTGTATCACTTCCTAATGGCTAGAGATAAAGAAGGAAACTGTCTAGACCTCTTAGCTGTCTTACAGCCAAGGGCTCCACTGACAGTGAATTATGGACTCTGTAAGGGGAGATTTAAAAGTGTCTCGCTTCCTCTGTCAGTTTCCAGCATGTGCCATTAAAAAAGCTGTTTTGTAGCTATTACAGGGAGGTTAGGCAGGTATTGCTGCTCTTTTTACAGTGAAAACAGAACATGAAAAGGGCTTTGTTACCAAGCAAAAAGAGTGAAAAAGGAAAAGCAACTTGATAGGAAAACACCAGCAAAGATAATGGATTTACTTTGAAGGAGTTTGAAGTGCTTCTCAGTAAGTTGTTTTATGACATATACCTTTGCTGCAAACAAAATAAAGTTGGAAAAGTAGCATTAGCTTCCTACTGACTGCTTGGGTACCCAAAATATCCATCATTTTTATCTTGTATTTGTTTTAGTGGTAGTATATTTAGAATAACCAGTACAATAGTTTTAAGGCTTATAGAAAATCTATGGAAAATGATGTCATTTCTTTCCACTAAGTTTCCAACTAATTTTTACTTAATTAAATTAATTTAGATGACATGTTTTCCTTAGTGAAAAATCTACTGCACATGTAAACAACTAATGCATGCTTATAAACGCACAAATTTCCTATCAAATTTTTTTGGCACTGTAGGGTAAATCTATTTTATAGAATGTAATTCTGACAAATAGGTGTTGCCAGCTTCTTATTTCTTTAAAGCAAGTGACTTTATCTTTTTCGTATTGGTTTATTTTTTCATGTTAGTTTCGATTGCTTAGTTTTATAATTTTTTCTTGAGAGCAAGGTAGCATGGGTTTAAATGAGGAATTTTCTGTTTTGCTTTGTTGATTTTTTGCAGAGCCAGCTAAAGAAATCGTGGGTTACCAATAAGTGTCCCTTGTTTGGACTAGAGAAATACTTCACCTGTTGTGTCATTTAAATCTCCTCTTAAAAAAGTGACTGGAAAGACTGCCGACTTATTATTTTTCTTTTTCTTTCTTTTTTTTCCCCCTTCCTGTTTTCAGTATTAGTTTGTGGGAATCTTATTTAATTTCATTTATTTTACCAGAAACGTTCTCACTGTTCGTAACTAGGGATTTAGCTGAGGTGATGTTTAAATTAAAAGGCCAAGTTATGGTAAGATCCTAGTAAAGGAGGTAATTTTTGCTGATGTGTATGTTTGAGAGTTTTTGAGTATTTAGTTAAATTCCTTCTGCTTCAAGAAAGCAAAATACAATGCACCTACTGTGGTTTGTATGTTAAGACTATTTAAGAAGTCCTCAGAAAAATTATATCTCTGTAGTTCCATAAAGTTTAATGTACACTTGCATTTTTTAATGCTGTTAAAATTATCTGGTTTTAAGCTATTAGATAAGAATCAGTGTAAATAATAGCATATATTTTATAACCAGGTAATTCTGACAGCCTTTGTCTAACCCAAAGAATTTAGAAAGATTTTAATCATACCTGTATAAAAAAAAATGCCATGTAAATACTAAATTCAGTAGAAAAAGTCTATAGATTGAGAATCTCATACACTTATACATTTTTGTTTTATGAAATTATTGAACATGTTTTTTCTCTTTTCTCTTTCTAACACAAATAAATTTTTACCTTGAGAAAGTACATTTGTCTTTTTTACTCAGCCATGCTTTCAGATGACAGGTTATTTATGTCACCTTGATTCAAACATCTTGTTTTCAGTGCTGTAGCTTAAAACTTAAAGTAGAAAGTCTCCATTTCTGTTATCACAAGTACCAAAAGATACTCCCTTGACAATCAACACTTACTTTACAAACAAGTTGAGCCCAGCTTTTGCTGCTTTCCTTTTAATAATCAGCAGAACTTTGAAGTCAAGAAAATTTTTAGCCGAATGTCAAATGAGGACATTTATCCTTGTTCCTCTGCAATACTTAGTTAAGGTTTACTTGCTGGAATTCCTTTGATTTTGCAGTCATAAAATAATTTCTTTATCAGTGTCTATCATTCTGTCCTTCAGTACGTTAGAACCAAAATGTGCCTGTACCACCACAGCTTTCCTCATGGTAACATAGGAAAGTGCATCTGAAAGAGGCTGGCTGCTCATTCGTGTTAAATGTTTTGCTCAATTTCTCCTTCTTGCTTACTGAACAATTGCCTGTGTTAGCAGGCAGTGTTGATTAATCTCTGATTGATGCTGTAAGTAAAAAATAAAATTGGTAACAAACATTATAGAATCGTCCTATTGCTGTACCAATAACATGTCCCAAGAAGCAGGATTTTGCAATAGGTTCACTAAACCCACACCGGCCCTTTTGTATTTTTCATGACAAGTGTTAAAATTTGCTGCTTTCTCTCCTGCATGTTGTCTCATCAAAGAAAAGTGCATTCTTTCTCACAGTTATCTCAACTTGCCCCTAAAAGCCAAGAGCTTATTATGCCTTCTCTGCTCTTGTAGGTCCCAGACAAGAAAGTTTTTGTTTTTTTTCAGAAGAGCGCGCATTATTTGACTTGATCACTGTAAACATTTGTAATTTGGTTTGCACTTAACAAAAATTAAAATGGCTTTCTGCATTAGAAGTTGGTACTATACACATCCTCAAAGAAGGCCATCTCTACCTTTGTACCCAGCCTGGGAATTGTCCACTTCTGACCCATAACAGATTCCCCAGTGAAGCCAATAGAAAGTTCTTAAGAAGCTAAAGTAAGCAGTAATATCTAAATGTACTAGCAGTATCCAGAATAAATGTCTCAGTGAGACTGAATGTCACCAAGAACTGGAAAGCCAATTTTAGAGCTGCTGTTTATTGTCTCTTTCCTGGCATTCTTAGCATTTTCTTTCCAGTTCATCCTCTGTTTCTCATTTACTTTTCCCTTCTGTGTTTTATTGCTTTTGAGAACTCCCAGCTGATCCTCCTGTGCTTCAGTTCCACTTCCTCTCACAACTGCTTTCCAAAATGGGATCATTGAACAGTTAATGCTGGCACTTAGAATGAGTGAACAGCCCAATTAGATTAACCGAGGGTAGGGAAATTCACGTTTCAGACTTTTATTTTCTGCCAACTCAGGAAGACAAAAGAACATCAAACAGCTCCCAAGTTCTGCCAGGCATAGCAGTGCAATGTATAATTGGGACCATAATGTCCGTGCTGGTGATGATGTCGCTGTTTTCTGCCTTTAGGGGATACGGACGTTTGCCATTTGATGGGGAAGAATTAAATGGAAGAAATGAGGGGTTTTGGCAGATTCTACCTGTCAGATTTTGGGTGCGAACAAATAAAGATAACTATTTAAACCTTCATCAGAACACAAGACATTAACCAGCCCCTGTGCTCTGCTTTGTGGATGAATATCCATGCCTATGGCTACCTTTCTGTTGATCAAGAATTTGCATTTTTGCTCCTGACTAGCACAGGACATTGAAGAGAGAGCAGAGTCCTGGTGCTTGCTCTTGGTACTGATACTGGGATTTTAAAAGTGTGTGTTTCAGAAATGAGTCTCATTGCCACATCATTATCTTACTGGCTGGTATAACTTGCTTATAGTTTTGCTCCTTCCCCTGACTAGCGATGCTGATTTTCAGTGCTGCCCAGCACACAGACATAGACTAGTCTTCCAGAGGTTTTGCACTGAATATAATTTGCTCTTTTCATTGATTCCTATTGGCAGATTAGAGAGAGAAGCTTTCCTGGTGAACTTCTGAGAGGAGTTCTTATGTTTGACGGTTTGGTGTTCTCTGTATCTTATTTTTGCCTTTTGCCACTTCCCTTTAGTCCCTCCCTCAGTGAAGGAGATGGCACAAGTTATTTCTGCCTACAGCACTCCCTCAAAAATGCAAAGTCAGTTTATTGCCTGGGGTTTTTTTTAGTTGTCCTTTATTTGTGCAGCAAGGGAGGATACACAACCTTAGCACAGGCTGCTATTTCAGCAAGTTGCCAAACACTATTTGATGCCTAACATCGTCTCTTGTTTGCTCGGACTAGTTTGTGAGTAATCTCCTCTAGATCTGGTCGTGAGTCAAGAAGTCAGTCTAGTTAGATTTTGAATTAAATTGTTCTCTCTCACTGTAATCTGCATAAATTTCAGAATCAGTGGTCCTGAAAAGGTGTTTCCCATTGGAATTTTTCATAGTTTATATTTACAATTTTAATTTTTTTTTACAGGACAGGATGATACATGAGTCACTTACAATTTCCCTTCCCACACCTTCTTAATTTAGTTTTCAAAGGGTGCCACTGAAATTTGTCTCCAATAATAATTTCTTACTGTCAGAGTGTTCATATGAATATTTCTGCAAGTTTGCATCACTTGATAAAGCCTAAACAGACCCTAACAAACCATTGCACTAGAATTCGTATAAAGCGATTTCTAATGGTTAATTTGGTTTGCCTTCAATAAATTTGAAATGATAAATATTTGTCAAGCATAAAGACAAGTTTTGGTATTAGTTTCTCAGTAAGAATATCATTCCACTTTGCTTTAGTTGCTGTTTAACAAAATATGTCATTGTTCAATCACCATGAAAGAATCCTTCCAACCTGCTGCTGATGCCGCATTAACAGATATCCTGCCTTCTTTGTTAAACTTGAAACATTTCACTAAAGCTTTATACCTGGGACAATATTTAATTCCTCAAAATTATTGCTCTTGCCAATCTTTCCACGCACCAGTTTAGTGTGGAATGAGTTTATAAACAAAGGGATGCTGTTAATTTCTGATCTGTCTAATTTCCTTCTTTAGTCAGCGCAGGAAGAGAGAGCAAGAGACTGCCCTCTAGAGAACACGATCAGCCCCCGAGCTAGGTGTTGCCTTCAAGAAGAATCTTTCCCCACTGACTGCAGAAGAAGGCTGGAGAAACTAAAATAGCTTGTGTGACTAGTCTGGATTTCTAACTCATTAGAGACACTTAATTATATCAACATGTTGGAGATTTTTCTGTGATATAAATTCACCTTCCATCTGTACAACCTTTTCATCCCGTTTTTTTGTTGTTTTTTTTAAGCTTTTTAGCTTCTAGTCAAAATATCTGCTCCACGAGTGTCTCAATTAATGTCACCAAAACCTGTTTCTGAATTTATTTTTGAGAAGAACGTAGAGATAATTTGCAGGGAGGCAGTAAAACACTACATAGCCTCTCACTGCATGTTGTTCATTTTAAGAGGAACTTGCAAGGAGCTTGGCACTCTTTCCAGTTTGCACACCCAGTTGGTAGTATTTAATTTAAAGCAACCCCTGAAAATGCCACGGCAAATGAAACTTGTTTGGCACA
This sequence comes from Acanthiza pusilla, assembly GCA_036630365.1. Lineage (NCBI taxonomy): Eukaryota > Metazoa > Chordata > Aves > Passeriformes > Acanthizidae > Acanthiza > Acanthiza pusilla. The sequence continues at coordinate 35,327,516 of JAXCHO010000034.1, forward strand.
CATGTACAACATCTCCCATGTAGATCAGCGCTCACTATTTGATTAAAGATCAGCCTTCACTTGCACATAACACCTGAATTTTCTACAAAAAGCTGGGTATGATGTATTTTTAAATACAGTCTAACTGGAGTTGACATACTTACTTTCACTTGTTCTGTAGAAATATATCTGTGCAGTTGTTTATCTTATGGTTTTTTCTTTTAATAAAGGGGTTTTTTTTCTCCAGATTCACTTAATTTTTTTTTAAAAAAATATAAGGTATGGAGTTTTATTCTTTGTACCATGAAGTTCAGTTAAAAGCTTCCCCTTACCAAAGCGAGCATGCTACTATATATATTGAATTTCTGGTCTGTTCTTTTTCCCATATCAGAATCTACTCTTTGCAATTTTTTTTTCCTAATTGAAGAACCTAAGGAAATCTATCTTTCAGCATCAGAGTCTTTTTGTCATCTTTGTCCTGTCTCTTTAATATTTGTTACTACTTTGTAGGTGAAAAAGTCTGGGATTTCTGGTTGAAAGGATGACTTTGCAGAACTGCCATTTGTTTTTTCTATCTGAAAATCAGTAGCGTTTTTTGCCCATGATTGTTTTATGTTTTTTGTAGTTCACTGGAATGCTGCAATTTTACCTATGAATGTTTCAATTCCTACAGCTTTATTTTTATGTACCTTTTAAGCCCACACTTTTCCTGCCACGTCAAGTTTATTTCTGAAAGTAACCTCACTATATTCAGATTCAATTTTGTCATAAATAAATTTCATTTCCAGTTAATCCACATTGATGTGATTTAGCTGCATTACTTAGTTGCTTACCATAATGCAGAGGCCTTATGGTGCAGCTGATTTAACATAAATAAAAGTAGATTGTTTCCTGACTATGAACTTCCAAATATCAATAAGTGAGTCACTCAGAAGTTTCAAACAAGTCATCAGTGTTTGGAGGGCAGTCCAGGGAAACTTACGTTGTTGAAACAGTAAGTTGTGCTGACGTTAAATGAAACTGAAAGAACGCTGCAGGAGTTTTTGTATGAGATTTTTCTGATATGGGATGTTGTGGGTTTTTTTTTTTTTTTTTTTAAAACTGGCTGTATAATTTCAGGGAGATCAGAATGGATGAAGCAAAATTAGCAACCTAAAGATTTTATAAATAAGAGAGTTCACTGTCATTTTGAAACTATTTTCATTCTTCAGTTGTATAAAAACTAAATATAAAAAGTGGAAATTTAATAAGACTTTTTAGCTAGCCCAAAATAAGAATTTAGACACAATTGCACATTTTCTTATTTTGGAGTTATCCAGATTAAGCTCAAGGTTTTATAGTTCACCCTACAAATTTTGCTACTCTGTGAGTAGTTGTTTTCTGTCAATTTATTGTCCACTGATATTAAATGGAGACCTGTCACATTTCTTATGAGGGGATAAGAGGGTATCACCTCAGCTATCCTGGAAAAGAGATGGAAAAGAGTAGGAAAATAGCGTACTTGGTTTGAAAGATGCAAATGGAAGTGCTCTATTTTGAAGTGTTCTGTTTTGGTCACCATGTAATTAGCACGCAACACAAATGAATATGGTTAAAAAATGGACTTTGTTTTGGGGCTAATCACAGTGTAGTCAGACTGACAAGTAACATCCCTTTGGTCAGCTGCTGGGAAGTTATTCACTGACCTTAATGACTGCAGGGAGCAAAAGGGATTCTAATTTAAAACCTCAGCTGTAGCATATGAAATGAAATCATTTTATCTTCAAACTGTTGGTTCAATAAAGGATATCAAGTTATAGGTAGTCTCTTTAGAGATTTCTTTCATTTTTGGAGATAACTGGGAACTGTCATGGTGAGACAAAACTATTAGTCCCTCTGATGTAAACCATGAACTTAGAGAAAGGTCTTGTTAGACTTAAGTAATTCATAAAATTCACTGAATCTGAAGATTATTGCCCAGTGTTGCATTGCAGGAGTTGAGACAAGGTTTGATATTTCATTCAGATATATCCAAAAGTGGCTACATGTTCCTCTAGTTTATTGTTACTCTAATCATGTTTTCAGCTACTTGTATGGGTTTCCTTACAAGCCCTCTTCAAGCCTTTCATTTTAATCTTATAAGTCGTGATGTGGATCATGGTATTAGGAAAAATTACTTCTATTCCAGAGTTTCATAGTAGTGGTATAATACAATCCTTTTCTCCTTTGTCCCTGAATAAAGTGTAGAAATGCTTTAATTATTTTCTTTTAATCCATTTTTTTTATCTATTCTCTTACTAATTAATGGCTCAGGTATACCATGTCGCTTATTTTCCTTAGGAATTTGTTGAAATTCCCACTGCTTCCTCATAAAATTTCAGATGTCTGTCTTCCCCCTTCTCTGGACATGGAATTCACTTTATCCTAGTATAATTGATACTGCACTTTAAACTGCTTTTGCTTTAATGGCTGTACTAAACTTTTTCCATTTGCAGATTTTTCTGCAATAGATTTTCTTTGGGTTTTGTGTATATTTAGTTCTAAGTTTGTTTGTTACATGCAGCATGCAGATCTGTTCAATTTTTTTTGAAAGTGCATCTCAGTGGAGCATAATTAGGCCCTGTGTGATAATTTCCATCAGTACTGTCTCATGCGTACTACTTGCATCACCAGTTTAATTTTGATATTCTATAGCTGCCAAATAATTAATTTTAAAATATTTTTTAGAATATAATATGTGGTTTTAATTCCCATTTTCAAATGAAAAGCAAACAGAACAAAAATTCACAAAGAAAAAAAAAGCCCTGAAAGAACTACTTCGGTTTATCTGGGACAGGTTAAAATATCTTGAACCACATGTCAGAAATTACAAAGCCATGAAATCCGCCACTAAATTTTAACCTTCTGTATAGTCCAGGCCCTTCTATTGAAACACAATGAGGAGACATGGTCAGATGGAGGTTGAGGAGTTTAATACGATTTTTGTGTTTATTTTTGTCTATGATTCTATAGTGAATAAGTATGTGGAGGTAGAGGATGTTTAAACTATACATTTTTTCAGATGAAGATTATTCCTTTCACATTAGATAGATCCTTCTGTGTCTTACAGGATAAGATATATCAAACATAAGAAAATAGATTATGAGATACAAGAACAACATACCAGACTTCTGAGTTATCTATAGAGAATGAACAAAAAACGTTGATAGAACTTCCATTTTCTATTTCAATTGCTTTTAAGGATTCATTTATAAGGCGCTTTCTGTCCCATTTGGCTGACAAATACTGATGTCTGAATCTTGATGCAATCGGCATCTTTTCCTCATACTAAATCATTCATGAATATTGCACTACTTTTAGACTCTTTATTCTGTCAATGACTTTGTGGTAAAAATAGAAATAGAGCTTTTTGATTTCAGTGATGCACTCGTAGTTGATGCAGATCATTAGCTTTTTTAAATGCATAACTCATGTATCCTAATTTTGCAGTCTTCAGGCTATTAATCTGTTGGTAGTGTTTGCACTCTTATTTTTAACGAATAATTTAATTACCTTTTTTTGGTACTGCATGGAATAAATAACCCTACAACAGTAGATATGTACGTATAAAATAGGAGTAGTTAAATTTGAGATCTCCAAGAAAATAGAGGAAAGATTATAAGTTGCAAACATAAACAATTAAAACAATCAGGGTTATTCAACATTTATGAGAAGAAAAGTTAAAATGTGATACAGTTAATCACTTTACAGAGCAAAGCAAAACAAGAACTGTCTCCCAACTCCTTATGTGACCTTTAATTAAGAAAAAAATGGATTTTTGTTTATAATTAGTAATAAGAACTTGATGCTTCAAGATGTACGCTCTATAGGAACTACAGAGCTTAAAGTTGGGAAAAATGTCAACCAGAAGAAAATTTGTTGCTGCAAGTAAGCCAGTTGTGGTGCACAAATGTTTCTGCAGAACTAGCAAAGGCAGAAAAAGACAGGGATTATGGCAGTGCATGCATATTTTTTTTAAAATAATCATAATTTTAAAAGGTGCTTATAAAGAAAAGAGTTCACATTAGCAGCCGTGAACCTTGGACTCTTTTTGACTTGAATTAGGCTGAAAAATTGTAGAAAAGAAACATTTCATTTACACCAAGCATTTCTGATATTCAAGAAACCCTTTTCAGTGCTGAAAAGCTCCATGACAAGTATAATGTATCCTCTTCCTTGGTTTTTCAGAGAGATTTGCACTTTTCTGCATTGCAGGAGCTTTAGAAATAAAGCAATCTGCACTCCTTGGGCTTTGCAATGAATCTGCCTGAGAATTGCACTACTCATAAAAATTTTCTCTAGGATGTCTTAGTAGGGATTGCTTTAAATTTAATTGATAAAAATAAGTAGATAAAGACAGGGACAGATAGATATCTACCAAATCTCATCAGAGTGTGACAATACAGAAAGTTTAGTGTGAGGTCAGTTAGCTTTTAGCTATCAAAAGCATTTTGTCCTTTTACAGTGTTAAACCACTTACCATGATTGTTTGTGTGGGAAAGGGAACATGTTTGGTTTCTTTTTAAATGTATGTTTACTGCTAAGTGAGTTTAAAATGCAAGTCAAGAAATGAAAATGCTTACCTAGCAAGAAAAACAGAATTTAGATTATGTTGCAGGTTTTTGCTGTTGAAGAACAGGCAGCTGCTCCTTAGTGATTTCTCTTTTTATAGAATTGAAAGAGAAGAGATGAGCAAACTCTAATGGAAAAACCTTAATTTGAATGGTATGAGAATGTCTTTCACAGCAGAGGAAGCAAATTGTTATATGAACTGTGTTTATTTTACTTAACATTTCTTTGATGGGAACTTGGCCTTCATTTGAAATTCTGTAGAACATTAACACAACACTTGGCTCCTACAGAAAAGACTGTAATAAGTGATTAGTTCTGGGTTCAAAGGATCTGATCTACTTAGGGCAATGGAAGGGCTTTGCTTGGCTTTGGAATAGGGCTTTGCACAGGAGCTGCAAGCGGGAGGCCCATGTTATAGAGTGCTTCTGGAATAAATTTGAATAACCACAAGGATATGGCTGAAAGATAGGAGCACTGTCGTCTTCTTGAAGCTTCTCTCTCCAGTTTTCTTTGCGCTATGTCAGGGGGCTGTAGCTCACAGTTACAGTGATATCACGTACTCTTAAGATGGTGTACTGAAAAAAGAACAAAGTGAAGTAGAATGCCACATCTGCTGAGATTTTACTTCAACTGCTTGATGCTAGATTGTAAGACTTTTTAATTTTTTTTCTCCTGTGGAAATGTAAAGCATGGGAGAAGGGTCATATAAGCAATGGTCTTTTTTGTTTGACTTTTTGAAATGCACCCTTGAAAGACCAGTGGACTGTCTGAGTGGGCAGTGGGTACTGGTTGAAAGGCAGTTTCCAGAGAGTTTGCAATCAGTGGCACACTCAAGTGCCTGTCACTTACGGTGTCCCCCAAGGTTCAGTACTGGGCCCAGTATTGTTTAACTTGTCCATCAATTACTTGGCTGAAGGGCAACTGCCTCCTCAGCAAATTCACTGATGACACCAAGCTGGGAGGAACGTCTGATACCCCAGAGAGCTGTGCAGCTCTTCAGAGGGACCTCGACAGGGTGGAGAGCTGGACAGAGAACTGTCTGAAATTCAGGAAAGGGCAAATGCAGAGTCCTGCACCTGGGGAGGAGTAATCCCAGGCACCAGTACAGTCTGAAGGCTGTCGTTCTGGAAAGCAGCTCTGTGGAGAAGGACCTGGAGGTCCTGGTGGACAGCAAGCTCTGCATAAACCAGCAGAGTGTCCTGGTGGCCAGGAGGGCCAGTGTTATCCTGGGGTGTATCAGGAACACCACCCGATCGAGGGAGATGATCCTGCTCCTCTACTTAGCCCTGCTGAGGTGGAGTGCTGCGTCCAGTTCTGGGCTCCTCAACACAAGAGAGAGATGGAGCTCCTGGAGTGGCTCCAGCAGAGAGCTACAAAGATTATTAAGAGACTGGAGCACCTCTCTTATAAGGAATGGCTGAGGCAACTGGGCCTGTTCAGCCTTGAGAAGAGACAGTGATCAATGTCAATAAGGACCTGAAGAGAGGATGTCAGGAGGAGCCAGGCTTTTCTCAGTGGTGCTGAACAATAGGACAAGAATCAACAGGCAGAAACTGATGCACAGGAAGTTCCACCTGAATATGGGGAAAAACTACTCTGTGGGTGACCGAGCACTGGAACAGATTGGCCAGAGAGGTTGTGGAGTCTCCCTCAGTGGAGATACTCAAGAACCATCTGGTTGCAATTCTTTGCTGTGCTCTCTAGGATGATCCTACTTGAACAGGAAGGTTGGACCAAATGATCCACTGTAGTCCCTTCCAACTGTACCCATTCTGTGATCAGGTCTCTTAAGTACATACTGAAAGAGTTCATCTTGGGAATCTAGGGAACTGCTGTTCTTTTCTCACTCTACCTCTTGTTTCTTTCCCCTCCTTCACTTTCTTTGTTGCCACCTTTTCCACTATCATTTTTGTTTCCATAGCTCCTTTGTAAACTCATTTGCATCACTCACTGGTGTCTTTAGTGTCCCAGTCGTGGGACACAATCATGCCATGATTTAGATAATTTTCTTGCACGCTTTTGATGTACCTACTTCGTTTCTCCCACTTCATTTTTGGAGTATGCAAAAGAGAAATTGAGACAGTCAGTATTCCAGCCGAGGTGACACCATGGACATAAATACATTGTCATGAGGATCTCCTCTATTTTATACTACGATCTTTCTAGAAATTCTAAATATTCTGTTGAAATATTTGGCTACCCTAACACAGAAGTTTACCAGTCATAGCCATGTTCAGATTAATGTTTTGAAGTGAAACTTTCTATACATCTAATTAGAGCTGCAGGGTTTGTTTGGTTTTACTCCATGGTCGTGGCTTCCCATGCACAAATACCATCGATGTACTGATACACTGCACTTAAAGCGCCCACGTTAACATGAAAATATTTATAGCACCATTTGTTTTCTTACATGGTCAGAGAAGTCTGCAGGGATTATTTATCAATTTAATAAATTCTTGAGAGACCTGAAAACACTGACATGAAAGCATTTGAAATGTAGTTTATGATGTTATTTGAAATACTGCATTTTAAATTTGTTAACAAATAAGGTAGCAAAAAAACCCCAAAGCTGATATAGATCTCTGCAGCTAATAGGCAGTTATTGGCACAGATGTTCTCACCTGTTGCAAGCTGACAGCTCAAAAATATGTGTAACTTTGAATACAAGTGTTAATAACAACTGAGACAGTAAAATGTAATTATTGCATGTTATTATACTATCACCTGTGCAGCTGCGAGGCGTAGACTGAATATTCTGCCACGTTCAATTAGAAGAAGATAAAAGTAGCACTGGAGAACTGAGTCAGTTAAATGAGAATTTAAATCACTGCAACTGCAGTAGCAATTGTAAAGTCATTCAGCATCCCAGTCAACAAGACATGTTTCAAGACTAGTAAAGCATGATTTTTTCCCTGAATTTAGGTCCCCAAAGCTAGTAATTTGGATGACATCTTAAGGGAGTGTTTGGCCTGTCAGACATGTGCATGATTTCTTAATGCTTTTTGAGAAGTGATAGTCACAGGAACTGTATTGTCCTGGCAAATGGAGCAGAAGAAAACTATCTTCTCACCATGTTATCAGCGCTGGTCCCTTGCGTGCACCTGGGTGCTTGCCATACTCTTCACTTTAGTATCCAATCTCTAACAAGTGCTGCAAGCAGCATCTACCTACTTAATGCATTTTTTCATTGCAAGTGGTTCCTATGGGGCTGCTGCACCTTTTGTTTTAAGTCATAATGAAGCTACATTGTTTTGACTTCTGTACTAGAAAGGCAATCAGTTACAGTGATGGTTGATCTCCATTGTTGGTAAGAATTTGTTTATACCACTGTTAAGACTTTTACTTTGCCTTGTAAACATAAAGGATGCACTAACAATATGGCTGTTTTTCTGCGATCAAGCAACCTCTGGAGTCACAGGCATTTATGAAGTTTAAGAGCTCAGAAGTGAGAATTTAAAAGCTACTTAGAACTCCAAAATTTTAGCCACATGTGTCAGTTGACATATTCTATATTATCTGTCTTTGACTAAATTGATTTCTGATGAAATAAAGGTTCAGTTGGGGTAAATTAACTTAAAACACAGCCTAGAAGTTTTTCATGGGCAAAGAAATTAATGCGTTTCAGCAGAATGATGATAGTTAATCATCACTTAGGCTTCCCTCCTGTGTAACACAAGCTGTTTAATCCAGTAATGTTTGTAACACAACTATAGCTTCTGTTTTAAGGATGTACCTACTTATTTAAAAATTGAGACCAGTTCACTAATTAGCCTTCGCTTTGGTATGAGCCGGAAAGTTTCTGACTTGTTGCTGTAGAATTATCATCTGACAACTCCAGCCACCTTTGTGGGATTTGCAGACTGGTTGAGGCTGAAAGGCACCTCTGTAGATTTTCTAGTTCAACACATCTGCTCAAGCACAGAGTTCATTGACCAAGAACATAACATGACATCCACCCTTATAGTAAAAAAAGAAGTGTTTCCTGATGTTCAGATGGCACCTACTGTGCTTCCATTTGGATAGATTTCCCCTTCTCCTGACACTGGGTGCCACTGGGAATAGTCTGTTGCCTTTTTCTTCATTTTTCATTTCTTTTCATCAGGTATTTCTAACACATCCATAAGTTCTTTCCCAAACCTTCTCTTTCCCAGGTTGAACAGTCCCAGCTCTGTCAGCCTTTTGTCAAAGGAGAGATGCTCCTCTAGTTTTGTTTGTTGTCCTTTGTTGGACTTACTCTCCAAAGTCTATATCAGTCTTGCAGCCCAGTTTCTTCAGAAAATGTTATTTTATTTTCACTCTCTTATTTGACACTTAAGTGGCATATGCTAATGAGTCCTCTTTCAGATTAACATTTCCTTATTGAAAGCACAATTCTAGAGTCCATACTAGAATTCCTTTGATCCGTACTGATGCATAAAGTTGAAATTTCCTTTCTACAGTTCTGCAAACACGCATCAAATAAAATGGAAAACTACTACCCTTAAAATTGGGGCCTCATGTCAACCAAGCCACAGCAATCCAGGCTTGAAACTCAAGGTGTCTTTTATTTGCTGTAAACAAAGAAATTGGACAACTTCACCCAATTAATGTCAAGTGAAAGAAAACAACTGTCCTGTGTAAGACAAGGCAACAGAGCTTGATTTTATCAGAAAATACCAACCTCCTAACTAAAGAATTTTTTTTTAATCCCTCCCACTGTTTTAAACTGTGACCTAGAAAACTGCACCTATAACCCCACCAGCAGCACAACATTCTCCCTCCAGCCCCCATCCTGATTCCAGCTATTAGTGCTTATTATATAGTTGGGTGTTGCTGCCTAGGTTCAATGCATATTTCTGCAGCTTTTGGTTTTTCTTTTGTGTTTAATACTCAAGAAAATGTATTGATTCAAAATAGAAATAAAAGCAATCACTTTAAAGATTTTTTTTAAAATATTGTTTATTTGAAACATGGGTACAATTTTACTTGCTTCAGAGAGGAATAAAGGTAAACCTTAAATAAACATGTTGCAAAACCCTTAATTTCATGCTATAATACATGACTAGCTTGAATGAATTTTTGAATTTTTTTTTTCAGGCAGCAGACTAGATTTAATTTCTTGAATTTTTAGATCTATTTTGCCTTTCTAAAATTATTTGTCCTACTCACTGCTCTATTTGATGAAAATAAAGTGAATGCTAAAAGGAAAATCATATTTAGGAATTTTTTTTCCTCAGGTTAAATATCTAATAAAATCTGACACATTAACAGGAAATGTTGTTAATTGGGGGGTACTTTTTGAACATGGAGTAGTTATAACAACTTAAAATGCGTCATTATTTATCCCATGCCATCTCCTCACTTTAGAAACTAAATAAAACCTTGCTTCTGACCTTGAGGACAGATTACTCCATGTGAAGCAGATGGAACGTTGAAGTACAATTCGCAGTGGGTTTCCTCTTATCAGTGTGGAAAAATTTGAAAGATGATCTCTTCAAACACTACTTTGTTATTGTCACTTTCTGAAACTTCCTTCTTTCAGTTAATAGAGTTAGGATGACACTTATTAATATGTCTGGTGTTTGCTTTTTATTTGCACCCTTGCTGACAGTATCCTAGAGAGTGATGTGTTCTGATCAGCTGTCAAGAGGACCATACCGTAAGTAGTGATGTAAAATAAAATAGAAACAGGTTTCAGATGCTGTGCTAACTTAAGAAATAAGCGAGCAGTATTCTCTTCTGTTTATACAAGTAATGGCTACTCTTGTAACTGCTACAAGCCTTGCAGTCATCCAACCCAACCTACTCAGCCTGGTCCTTCCAGAGTGACAGAAACCAGTCGGGTTTGGACTTGGAAATCTCCCAGAACAGAAAGTGTATTTGTAGCAAAATTATCTTCTCAGAAAATTTAGTAACTTTTCTGAGCACCCCTCCAGCCTACATGGCTTGTCTAAAATAGCTGGCAGGTGTAAAGGTATTAAACTACTTGAGGCTTTGTATCTAAAACCTCTGTGCATCTGCAATCCATTACTGGAAGGAAAAGGGCTAAAACTGTTGTTATAGCAATAAAAGATGCTGAATTGTTTAAAAGTATCCTTAATAGCTAAACAACTTCATCTTACATCAAGAACACTTTTGATGACTCAGTATTTTACAGAAATGCTTTAGCTCAGAGGAAGAAAGACAAAGGTAATTGCAGTATGACTACAACCAGAAGGATACAACAGTGTGGTGCTTTCATCATTAACTACCCTTTAGCAGAGATGGCTGAAGAAAGCAAAGTATCTGGATTTGCCTAAATGAAGTATTAAAGAGACAAGGAAAATAAACAAATAAAAATGGCATAATAGCAAATTCACTAGTAGAGTGGAGGGATTTTTTATGACTGCTGTTTTTGTCCCCTGAGATATTAGAGACAATTCATCCAGAAGACTGTAACTCCATGTTGCATAAAGTTCCCTGTGGACATTCCCCTGGAGACCTGCCTGCCACTTTTTCTTCCAATGCTGTTTTCTCTCCACACCAGCTGTGTCCTGGCAGCTCATCTTTCTGTCAATAAGATTTTCCCAGCCATGCATTCCACTGAGCCACAGTGTCTGCTCTTTCTGTTTTGTTTTGTTTTCTTTTGTTGGGCTTGGTGGGTTTTATTTAATGTCTTGGAAGCTTGACTGTCCTGTTCTTCCTTCTTGGAAGGACAAAAAGAGGTCACAAAACTTCATGATTTCCTTCTTTGTCTTAATTCTTCCACCTTCTTTTTAAGATTCTCTTTGGCCTTGCCATCTTGGAGGTCTAAAATCCTAGGAATACTGTGACTAAGTTCATTCTAGAGCAGGGAGTGGCAGAGCTACTCATTTGCTGAGTGTCAGCATGCAGCTTTCCCCACAAATTATTTCCTATTGAGAGGCAGCCTAAATGAGCTCAGTGTTGCACCAGGAGGGTTTCAGTCTGCTGAGGACCTGAGCTAGAGCTGCTGCCTAAGTCAACAGTTCTTAGTTCTGTACTCTTGTGCGTGCTGCCCATGCCTAGGGTAATGAGTTATATCAATGAGGATATAGCTTCTGGTTTTGTGCATCTGAGAGGGGCTATTTTCCCCACAAACGTGCACATGAATCAGATTTAAATCTGCGTGACCAACAGTTGTGTGGCATGCAGTACAAATCTGAGTCCTTGCTCAGGTTTATTTTATTTTTTTCAATCCAACCACATTATGTTCCCCTATCTCTTTTCACAGTTAATGTTTGTTTTAGCATCCCAGCAATTCCATGATATCGGTCTTAAAACTGAAATATGCTCCTGTTTCAAAGTCACTGATGTAATACTGCCATGCAAGAGCTATTAAAATGTTGTATTTTTTTTACTGTCAATGTAGTAGCATCTCTTAATTGTTCTAACAGCAAGGAAGGAATTTCATGGCAACTAGTTTTTTCAATAGAAGCTTTAAAACAGCCTGTTTAGGCAGAAAAGAGGTTTGGCAACCTTTGCAGTATATGGGTTTTGAGAGACTTTTGAGTATCTGCAGTTCAACAAGGTATAAGATACTTTGACCATTTATTAGTGTTTGTATCATTTTATCTGATAATGTTACCATGTTGCATATATGTATATATACATATATATGCATGTATATCAGCAAACAAATGCTAGCCAGATATAAGACCTTTCAGCTACATAAAGGTAACTAATGAAATATTTTGCCTTTCCTCTTATTTTGATAGAAAGTATCTCTACAGGGGCTAGAATTGCTCCCCTTCATCGTCTCATGTCCCAGAATCTTCCAATAATCAGTCTAACTTCTCAGAGCAGTTGCTTCTTATAAAAAACATTTTCATTGAAGTGAAGGAAAAGCAAGTAGGATTTTTTTTTTTGGCTAGTCTTGCTTTGAAACTCAAAGGCTCTGCTTATGACAAGCCATTTGAATTTGAAGAAAGTATGAATTTTGCCCTAGCAAAAGTATGTTCTTCAAAGTTCACAGTTTTCTGAAGTGGTTTCCAGGAAATTTCCTCAGTGGTGTTTGGAAAACCTTTGCTCCCAGTAAAAACCAGATATTTCTTAGTCTTTATGATTTGAAAATATTGAGTTTTGTCACATCCTAGAGGATTTCCTGAGTTCACCAGAACTGTGCTTTTTGCAGCATATGTATGATATTTTTTCCACCCGTAAATACCTAGAATAACTTAGTCAGAAGAAGGAAGACAGAGATCTGTTTATGTGTCTATTCCTAATATTCTTGTCTAAACTTAGCAGGTGATTTTATTCTTGAGTATGCACTTCTCAGTGATGCACACTACTTCAGAAAAGGAGAATGTGAAGTAAGAAATTTCCTTTCATGCTGAATGAAGAATTTTTCAGAATTGAACTTCTTTATGCTGCTTCAAAAAACAATTCAACTGAAACTGAAAATAATTTGTTTTCTGAAGCTGGAGAGTTTGTCTTGTCTTCTACTCAATGATATTATGACCAAGACTGTCATGTGTTCTTTAAATCAGTTTAAAATCCTGTGTATTTTTCCTGTGATCTTCTGTAGAAGTAGGGTAGTATAAAGTACAATAAAATATTTGCTTAATCAGTGTGCCTATTAAGAGATAATTAATCTGTGGCCTTACAAATGTATACAAAGAAAGATGTTAAGTAAGACCCTTTAAACTATAATGAGAATAAAAGTACACATTGTCTAGAAAGCAAATGTAGCAAATTAAAAATGAGATACAAATACTTGGAAAAAACCCATGCAGCTCAGGATATGTTCATCTGTCTTTGCTTCAAGGGTCTGATTCTCTTCAATGAACAGAGAAATACTGTATAGCTGGCTGTAAATCTTGAATTATTTATTCATAAAAATCTAGATACCATCTGCAGAGACTGAAGTACAGATGCCCTCAAGATGGAAAGGGTGCAAGTTGCACCATGAGTAGTTAAGTTTGTAGGACATATTTACAATGTAGTAGTAAAATATTTTTGAGCACTTGACAACATCTGCTGAAATACAGTATCTGCACAGAAGAAAATCCAGATAAATGAATATGTTCAATCTTTATTTTCTATCTCTACAGGCTTGGTTGCATTGAAATAAAAATTCTGAATTAAGCAGTAAGATGAGCTTAGGAATAGTATTTTAAAGTCCTTATTGTGATAGATTGATTCAGGCACTTGGAAAATCACACTTGAATAGCAACAGGGCACAGCAATGCTGTCATTGTTTCTCTTTTGACATATCAAAATCTGTTGTACTGAGCAAAGCCTAATCATGGATGGCCTTGGAAAACAAGGAAGGGGGTATTATAAAGGAACAGCTTGGGTGGGGGAAGGAAAAAGGGGAAGATAAAGTCCTTCAAAGCAACTCTTTACCACAAGTGACAAACAGGTTGTCATTAAACGACAAGTATAATGTTTGTGATTTAAAAAGAGTTAAAATCATTGTTGCCTAATTAACCAGTATTCAAAAGGCTTATAGAGAAGAAGAAAATGTGCATATGAGTTACGATAATCTTGAGAAAAAAAATATGTAGGAAGGGAATAAATAAACCTCCAAAAGCTGAAAATAGGTTTGTTTAGATTAGACATTAGGAAGAAATTCTTTACTGTGATGGTGGTGAGGCACTGGGACGGATTGGCATGGGGAGCTGTGGATGCCCCACCCCTGGAAGTGTTTAAGGCCAGGTTGGATAAGGGCTCTGAGCAATCTGATCTAATGGGAGGTGTCTCTGCTGTGCTGGTTTCAGCCAAGAGCAGGGTTAATGTTTTCCAGTAGCTGAGATGGCACATGGCTAAGTGGGCATGGCCAGACCTGTATATTATTGGATACCAACCTGTGTCATTGCCAGGGGCAGGCAAAGGGGACGCTCTTTGGCTTCTAGGAAGAAGGGTGTTCATTTCAGAGGGAGAAAACCTGGAGGGCGAAATGGTCCAGAATAGTTTTATTTTACATTTTTCTTTTCTTTGTCTTGTAGCTTCTGTTATTAACATTGTTGCTGTTACTCTTTCCTTTCTTATCTCATTTTCATTCCCAATAAATTTTTCTTATCTCTCTACCTGTTGTGCTTTCAGCTGGAGAGGGAGGGGAGCAAGCAGCTTGTGGTCTTTTTAATGGGAGTACTAAACTGGGGAAAACCTTTCCTAAATCACAAAACCACCACCTAAACCACAAGCTGCTCATGGCAGGGGGGTTGAAACTAGAAGATCGTTTAAGGTGCCTTCCAATCTAAACCGTTCTATGATTATATGCCTCTAAAATTACTGCTCTACACTCAGTTAATAAGATACTAATTAAACATTGAACAGAACATTATTTCAAAGTCTGAGATGTTGCAGTGACAGCTCACCTTTTTCATACAGCTTCCCAGCTTCTGATGAGGGTCATGTATAGTTTCTGTTGCTTCTTCTTTTGAGTTCTTATTAAAAGCACTTACTCTAGGAGAAGATGATGCAGATCTGTCCAGCAGTGTGCTGGAAGCAGCACTGCATGCCCTGTACTCCTGTCACTATGTGAGAGGGTCTGCCTTCTGTTTGCCCTACCTGGGGGAAGAGCTCTTATCCAGGTACGACATTCAACAACTCCTTGCTTGTCCGGGGAGAGGAAAGAGCATTCTGGATGACTCCAATGAATTAATTGTTTCTTTCTTTATCAAAGGTCACAGTGTATACAGGTACAGGGCTACACTTCTCAGGGAAATCACGTCATAATGGTTTTCTAATCTCTTCTGTTCTCACCACGGAAGCAGAAGGCAGCAGAAGCAGCTGCTCTGTTAGTGGTGCTTATCATTAATCTTCAGTCAAGGTCTTTCAGTCTTTCTGAAATTGTCTTGAAATCTGCTGCAGTGAAAAGGCAAGACAGATATTCTGCCTAAGTCTGTATATTACTTATTTAAATTTTTCAGTCTTGTGTGAAGTTATTTGTCTGTCATGATTGATTGTTTATAAATGTAATTTCAGTAGAAATCCATTAGTATTTTAATCCTGTAGAGATAAGTGAATATTTCATTATTTTGCTATGAAATCAAGTTTACAAGATCCCATTTTGTCCACTGGTTCTTGAAGTCACCAGTAACGCCCTTGTTTAAATCATGAAGGATGCACAATATGACTAGAGATTTACAGGAAAAATAGTACACAATCATTTTCTCCTTCAGTCTTCTCAGGGACAGGCATCACAGGCAGCACAGACTCCATCAGCACACTGAGAGTGTGTGGAGCAGTAGTCACGATGTAGCACAAAGCGCTGGCACACGGTGACCATCAGTGCTCAGTGTCCCACTTTAATGATCAGGGGCTGGTGTTTACCCATTGCCGTGCTGGACTCCATGTGTGTGTTATGTGTACAGATCTATACATAGTTTTTGCAGACATTTATTTTGCTTCACCAGTAGCTAATGACAACATACAGAAGGATCTGTCTTAGACAAGTATCAAAAGCAATATGTGCCCCATATGCATGAAGCTTGCAGGCTAAAGCAAAGCCTTTAACATTACTTTGGCAGTCGTTTTTGGCAGAAAAAATTCCCAAATCATGAGATGCCTGAAAGTTAAATATACCAATCCTGTTAGAGGGTTTTATGCCAAGGAATAGGACATCTTGGGAAATGCAACGTGTTGTGAAGTAACATATATTTTCCTATTGCTTGTTGAAAATAATGAGTACATTGCAAGCATTAATGAAATCGAATCACAAAATGCTTCCCCCTAAGGGGGCTAAACAGATCTTGGGGTTTATGGACACTGTACTTCCTCAGCCTTAATTGACAGACAACATAACTTTTGTCTACTAGTTTTAGTGAAAATGTAAAAAACAAACATGGGCAAATAGGTGGATAGGGAAAATAAAAAGCCCTATGCTTCCCTGTTCAGAAACACCAAAAAAGTCCTGACTGTACCTCAATGGATTATTTCTTTTTATATGTGCTAATTAATTGTGTATACATTTATACAAGTGTCATCTTTGGGTTTGCTATTTTTAATTAAAAATCTATTTGCATTTACTATTGGCCTGACATGACATAGCATCCTATGCAGTCCTGATGGCAACTCAGTAGGCTACCACAGACTCCCCAGCAGAGCAAATGCCAACTCACGCCCGCAGGCAGATGGGAAAGTAAAACATGCATGTTATTTCCAAACCACTTTAAAAAAATAACTTCCCTTACACCATCAGATGAAAACATATTAAAGAAAAGCTGTCTTTTTCCACATTTTGACAAATATGTTCTGTAAGACCAATTACATCGAGTAATGTATTTGAACAAATATGCAGCAATTAGGACATTTTGTTGAGTGTATTTACTGTGACTACCAATCACATCAAAGCCATATTGGTAGCAATATTCTTTATTATTCCTCTTCCTTAAAAAAAAAAAAAATCAGATTTTATAAAATGAAAGCTGAAGAAAATCTTTGGCACAATCTTTCTTTTTGTAACTTATTTTACATGTTCATTTAAAGCCTAACAAGTTATTGCTCACTGAGTACTTTAAACTGATGGCAGTTAGTGCCTGCCCTTAGTATCACCTTTGTGGCATGTTTTAACTGGGATCTGAAACTGACTTTTTAAATATCATAAAACCAAAGCAAATGTAAAAAATAAATTTAAAAAAACCTCAACCAAACCAACCAAACGAAAATCCAACCAAACAAAACCACAGACAATCCACAAATCAAATCTGCTGTTCTGCTTCTGACCCAAGGGAATGTGCCTTTGCTTCGCTAAGATGCAGAAGTGCCTTCTGTACGATCAGGTAGCTGTCGTCTGCCATACCATGATTTTGGGACTTGAATATGAAAACAATTTTTCAGACTTTTCTGTTGCTATACATAATAAACAGCTGCTTTTTTTTTTTTTTTTTTTTTTTTTTTTTTTTTTTTTTTGGGTATATTTTATGTGTATGGGTAAAGATTCAGTTCTTGTAGAAGTAGTTTGCCTCACCCAGTGATCCAGAAATAAAACATACATAATGGATAATTAGTTGGATGCAGCCAAAGCACTGCCCAAAGATAGATTGTAAACTCTGGAGTCAGTGTGGGCTTCCACTGCTGGGGAAAACAATATATTTTCTTATAGAAGCTAACTAAACTTAAAAACTTATAGACTTGTATCTTACTTCATATGCTGTCAAAATATCTTACTTCATATGCTGTCAAAATGGTTATGCTTAGAAATGGAAGTGATGAAAATATAAATCTTCATACATTCACCATTTAAATTTTAAGAGATAGTATTTCATTGGCTTTCTGAAAATTTATTGAAGTGGAAAAGTAGACAATCAAGGGTTTTTTTTTTTTTTTTACTCTTTCTGCTTTACATCAGGTATAGACTGGAATCAGTTGAAATTATTTTATTCAATTTAATATGTTTTCTTTCTATAAATTTAACACTTTCTCACTTTATTTCTTTTCTTTCTAAAAATAGCACAATGTTTGCTTATCTGCTTCAAGAAGAGGCTAGCCTGTATGGTAGACATTAATGGTAGTCTGTGTGGGACATTAATTGGGACATTAATTAGGCCATAGGTATGAAACAATATTTTCAGACTGGGATAGTGATCCACCTGAACTTACAGGCACGGGCCTCAAGGATAGTGAGAAAGAAAGCAAGTGGTCACAGGACTCACTGTGTCATAAAACCCCAAGATTTTTATGGTGTCTGGGCACTTCAGTTTCTGATTAATTTTGCAGTCTCCTGGGACTGTATATCCAGTGGAATATTCACTCTTTAATAAAATTTAATTTTATTTCTGTAACCTTATAATCAGAATAGAGAAAAAAAATCAGAAATCATTATCTCATCACCATAGCAATGCTATTTGGAAAAGACTTCAAGTTAAGGAAATTCTATCTGTATTATTACTGGAAAAGTTCTTTTACTAATCTGATTTTAAAATTTTTGAAATGGTGATTGTGCAACCTATCATCTCCAGTGCTTGGCTACCAGCACTTTTTTCATCATCTCTAACCAGAATCTTTCTTGTTGCAAACTAAATTAGTTATTTCTTTCATTTTGAAAAAGAGTAAAGATTATTTTTGCTGCCTTTAAGAAAGGAGGCTTTTGTATTAAACACTCCTATCAGATCCCCTGGCTCTTTCCAGCAAGGTTAAACCAAAACCCAATTTTTCTTTAAAGTTGTTGTTTCCTGGAGCTTTGGTCCTTTTTCATGCTCATCTCTGGACATACTGTCTTTGATCCACAGCCTATTTAAGTGATTTTTCAGCAAAATCACTAATTTCCCATTTCATGTTTGTGCAGGTGATTATTTTTGCTAGAAAATTTGACAGCTTGCCCATATTTCTATTGAATTCCTAATTTATTTGCAAACTACTGCTTCAAATCACTGAGATTTTGCTTATTAGTGCTAATTTTGAGCTTTAATTTGCTTACCACCCATCTTTACCTAGTGTTATCTGCTGATTTAGTATGTACGAATTGCGTTCAAAGGCTGTTGAATAAAGTGATAATCCTCCACTGAATAGTTAAAATGATAATCCTGTACCCAGACAAACACAGAATCCCATACTCCCCGTCCCTCTAAGTTACTGAGGAGAGGCCACTGAGAAGTTTTCTCCGGTTTGCCAATTTCTCTGCCATGAAAGGCAATTCTGGGATCTGAAGCACTTAAAAGTGGAAACAAAAATGCCAACAAAGAGCAAGAAACAGGCTGGCTTTTGAAGAAATATACAAGAATATCCTTGAGGGCTCCAGAAACTTATCAAGTTCATGAGCATTTTCAGCTCTCTTATTCTGTGTTCAGCTGATGAGTACAGCTTGAACCACCAAGGACTGTTTGAATTTTGACCCTGTCATTACCTTTGTAAAGGAAACAACATCATAAGGCCTTAAGAATTGGCTCAGCTCTCTGACCAATGGCAGAAGGACGAGGGGAAATGTGGTAATAGGATAAGCACTCAATCCCAGACGGTCTGAGTCCACGTCTGAGGATGACGTTGAAGGTTGCGTTCAGAGGTGAGCGATGAGAGTAATTTTTGGTCCAGAAAGGCTCACCTGCAAAGAAAAGTCAGACAGCCTCAAGCTGTTCAAGGAGGAGTCAGAAGGAAGAAGGCTTCAAGCACGAAGGAGCTGACTGTCAGGAGGAAGAGAGCAGAGGCAGGATCTTTCCGCCACTGTGGTGAGAAAGGAACAACTTGCCAACTTTATGGTTTGTCAGACGATCTAAGGAGATGGAGCAGTCGGTCTGCCAGGAGAGCTGACGTCCCTTCCAGCCCAATGTAGGATTCTCTGACTTGTTCTCCAATACCTGACTTCATTCCCTCTCTTATTCCTGCATGTTTAAAGGCTCTTTCTCATCTTCTTTTCCTTTTGTAGATGCATATGCATAATGATTTTATTCTTTTTCATCATGGAAAAATACTTTTTAAAAACTCTAGCCTCATTTAACAGGAGGTTTGCAATCATTGATTAACATTCTTCAGGAATTAATTTTTCTGACTGTCTTCCAAGCAATTTTTGCTTTGTGTGCTGTACCAAGCTCCCATTCACAGCAAGGAAATACAAAGAAATGTCTCTCAGAAAAACAACAGGTTCTTTACTCCATCTTTAGCCTTGTATAGCATTTGTTAAACAAGCTAGCATTCTTCTTATGCTATCCTAGTTCTTATCATTTAATTTCTTCCTCCTGTGTCTCATTTATTGTCTCATTCCTCCAATAGGTGGAAAATTTCAACTTTCTCCTAGGCATATTTTTCAGGTGCTGTTGTCTGTAGCTTTTATACTGACTGTACACATGCATCTCTGTATGAATTTGTTCTAAGTCTATTAAGTCAGAATCTCTAGGGGATTTTCTAGTAGTACCTGAGATATAAAGTGGACAAAAATAAGCTTAAACGTCATTCTAGTGACAATAGAAATGTCAGGTAACTTTTTTTTCCAAGCAAGCGTCGTTTTCTGTGTTTCTCCCAAACCTCTCTCAGCCAAAGAAGAGCATTGCAGTCATGACTGAAATCCTCCAGTGGAAGATGTATTCGTGTATGTTCTGCTGAGTATAATGTTACCATTTTCCTCAGTCTGCTTAATCACCACATGAATTCATGGTTCCAGTTTCAAGATCACAACCAGCTGCTGTGGAAATGTTTGTTGCAAACCAGGTGGAGAGCTCGTGGCCAAACCTCTCCCTTTGCCTGTGACATAAGCAATTAACTGATAGACTCTCCCAAGGCAACACAAACCCACTGATGATGTGAAACAACTTGTTACAACAATTTTGTGGGATAATTCAAACATGGCAGAGCATGTTAGACATAGGAAAGCTTTGAGCACCTAAAAATTTGTAGAAGCTGAATTTTCAAGAGATCTTTGTGTACAGTTGATTGGTGTGTCCCTACTTATTGTTGGCACCATTGTTTCTGCTTGAACTGCTGTGACCTGAGAGATGTCACATGTGGCTCCTGCTTAAACCTGACTTTTTGCGTAAATGTCCTGACAGCTGTGACTAGAAGTCACTGTGAAAGTGTCTGCTGTATCAGTATGGTCAGGCTTGTGGAAACAACTTCCAAGATGTAGCAAGAGGAGCAGAGTGGGCCAAGACAGGGATGTACGAAGGCTTGTGAGGACCTTTTGCTGTGTAGTGCAAGCAGTGCACTCTTCCTCGATCTAGCTGTGGTCCTGTCATTACAGTGATCTCCTGGATGGTGTGAGGGGAAGATGGGAATACTTGGAATTAAAGAGGGGCATACATCCTGGGAATCCTGACTTCTAGGCTCTCCTTGCAGACGACATCTATAATCAGGGCAGAAAGGCAAAGTTACATATCTGCTTTTCCTGCTTGCCATTTCCCTCTGGCTGCTGCCAGTTACACAAATGGGTGCCCTGAGGTGCCTGACTCTTCTCATGTGCTGCCTGCTGAGAGCCAAGGGCCATTTGTGTGTTGTGTGCCATGTACTGGCGCAACGGGATTAAGAGCTGCTTGTCTGAAGGTGGCTGTCTGTTATTCCTGGGTTACCCAAAGCGTGATGACATTTCTGAGGACACTGCAAAGGAGGAGAAACTGAATTTTTCTTGACTGAGGATCTTCCATTTTGCTGTGATTTCTAGCGGCCTCAACATATTCTTGAGGATTTAGAATTACTTTGAAATGACAATAATTTGTGGTTGAATCTGAAAGAGCCACTGATGCAGGGTTTGGGCGAGGTGTGAAGAAAGCAGACTCTCATCTGCCAACCCTGCAGGATTCAACCTGCTGGTTCAGTGAGCTCACAAATAGGATAACAATCCATGGAGGGATGTTCCTTTAATTTCAGTAAGATAGCTCTCTGAAATGTAGGTAAATGATTTAGAAGGATAAGGGTTAACTTGCAATTAAATTTCATTATTTAGTTAAGAGGAAAAACCCAACACACTTTTAAATTTTTTAAAAAATTATTATTATTCAAACATTAGGTTTGTAATTTGGTAACTGCTGGAAAGCCAAAATCCACATTCACACTAGCTTGTTAATTAGGGACTTATTCTTAGCAAGTGATTAACAAACTTAGTTGAGTCATCACCCACAAGCTGCTCGATGGGTACATGTCATCACATCCTCATTCGTACACAAACTCCCTCATTTTCAACCCCTCATTGTCAGCTGGCACTGGCCCTGGAGGCATGGACTGAAAAGAGCTGTCAGTCCTCAGGATTCAGTTGCAACGTTTGTGATATTTGGTGTTTTACTTAACACCTCGATTCCTGCATCTTTGTTTTTATAAAAGAATCTCCATCCTCCCTGCAAAAGTAAATTCTTGGGGGTTTTTCTTCCTCTTAAATGAGCAGGTCATGTTTAGACTATGAACCTTTTAGAAGAGAGGAAAAAAGAAAGAGAATGCATCTGTGTTTTCCTTTTAATGTTACTTTAATTGAAGAAGGGAAGAAATAGGTTTTTTGATGCTTGACATTGGTAGTAGTATAAAAATTACTGATGATTTGTTATTGATAAACGTGATCTGTTTACCTCCCCTCCCCAGCAGACAATTTGGTAGATAATTTGCAATAGGCTAACTGCTAAAATGGTTTCTTTTAGGTAATACTTCTGTCAATGAAAAAGACTTGGTTTTTTTTCAATGCCACTCAAGATTCATCCCACATAAACCACTCAAGAACAGCATTTTGCTATAGCCATGGAGAGATTGTGGTCTGTCTTTAGTAGATAGTTTCTCTTTGTTTAAATGTCCTTCTGAATTGTAGCTGGACACACTTCACTGACACTACAGTGCTTCAGTGCCAGGCCCATCCATCCATTTCAGGGGGGATTAGCTCTGTGGCAAAGTTCATCAGTCACTTCTGTCATCGCAGCTTGGCATGATTTGTACTAGTCTAATTGGGTCACAATTTCATCTAATAATGATTGATACAAGCTTTTTATCAGTGTGGGAGGAGGATGTGTGACCTTTTTATCTATTCCTCTGCTTTATGAAAAACTTGTTTTACGGTTATTAACATCATACAAACATTAAACTTGCAGAAAAAAATAGTAGAGATGGGAACGTGCATTCCATTAAAATGTCTTCATGTAGTAATCTATTAATGTGAATATAACATTTTAATATGAAACTGCCAGGTAAATGCTACTCCTCAAATTTCTTTCATGAGAAGGTGGTAGTCCCTCTGCATGTTCAGTTGTAACATGCTCACTTTTGAACTCCCAATTTTAATCTTTTTACCCCTCAGCATCATTATTAATTTATTGTCCCTCTGTACACGGCACTGGTGAGGCTGCACCTCAAATCCTGTGTTCAGTTTTGGACTCCTCACTACAAGAAAGATGTTGGAATGCTGGAGCATATCCAGAAAAGGGCAGTGGAGTTGATGAAGGGTCTGGAGAACAAGTCCTGTGAGGAGTGGCTGAGGGAGCTGGGGCTGTTTATCCAGGAGGAAAAGAGAGTGAGGGGGGACCTTATCACTCTCTACAACCCCCTGACAGGAGGTGGAGGCCAGGGGGACATCTGTCTCTTCTCCGGGTGACAAGAAACAGCACGCAAGGAAATGGTGTCAAGTTGTGCCAGGGAAGGTTCAAACTGGATACGGGAAAAAATTTATTCTCTGAAAGGGTGGACAGGCTCTGGAACAGGCTGCCCAGGGAAGTCTGCAAGAGATGTGTGGATGTGGCACCTGGGGATGTGGTTTAGTGGTGAACATGGTGATGGTGCTTGGTTAACAGGTGGAATAGGATGATCTTAGAGGACTTTTTCAACCTGAATGTTCCTATGAGTTCAGAGCTACCAATATACCAGTGGTTTGCCAGATCCTGGTGTACCTTACAGTAATTTTTCTCCTGTTGTGAGTAAAGAAAAAAGATAAATTTTCTCTTCTGCGGCTACATGGCCCTTGAAGGAGTACTTTTTAAAAAACCCTGTCACTGTAATAGGGCATAAAAGTCAGAGTGCATGATTTTTATTTAGAAGGGCCACTGTCAGTACAGTCTGTTTTTTCTCCAGATAATGGGACCTCAGGAAAGTACTGGTAGCTGTTAAGTTATGTGAACACACAGGACAGTAGCCCTCTGGTTCTGAAACTGAGATGTAATATAAAATTCTCAAAAGCATATTTTACACATGAAATATTATCTGTGGGGTGCTTCTACTAACCTTTAATCCCTATAACCTATTTATCCATTGTGTTTTTATAATCCATAGGTCTGGGGTGGTTGTCATCATCTTAAAATGTAGCACAAGCCAGTTCTTTCCCTGCACTTTTCGCATTTCCATTCTGGTATGTCTGAATGTCTGCATCATTGTACTATGCAAGTGCATTTTTCATACTTAAAAATAGACTCAATAACCATCTTCCTTCTCTGCCTTTCGTTTTACAACTGCAGTAGCAGTTACATTTCCTGTCTCAATAGCACTTACGAAGCAATTAGGCAAATTTAGGACAGATTTTGCTACTGAATGCTAGACAGATTTTTCTTTATCCTCACTAGAACTTGTGCATGGACAGATTATACCCTAATGGCCTAGTTCTTTTTCTGCCCCTGCAAGAAGCACTCTTCTCATTTTACTCATGGGCCATTTGATTTGGTGCCACAAAATGAAATTGATGGATCCTCTAATTGGTCACTTGTAATTAATTAGTAAAAAATTATTTATCTTTGTGTGTGTTGTGTCTTCTGTAGTGTTCAGTGACTACTGCTTGTGGTTACACAGCTGAAGCAAATTATTAGCAGGCAGATTTTGGACCTGTGGGAGCATGTCCGGAGGAGGGCCATAAAGATGATCAGGAGGCTGGAGCACCTATCCTGTGAGCACATGGCAGAAAGAATACAGTCTGGAGAAGAGGAGGCTCCAGTGAGATCACATTGCAGTCTTCCAGGATATGAAGAAAAAGGGGTAGAGTGACTTTTTACATGGGCAAATAGTGATGAGACACTAAGAAACAGTTTTAAACAAAAAGGGAAAATATTTAGGTTAGATGTTAGGAAGAAAATCTTCACTGTGATGATAGTGAGACACTAGAACGGGTTGCCCACAGAAGCTGTGGATGCTCCATCCCTGGAAGTGTTCAAGGCCAGATTGGGTGGGTTTTTGAGCAACCTGTTCCAGTGGGTGACATCCCTGGCCACAGTGGTGTGGGTTGGAACTAGATGATCTTTATGGTTCCTACCAAACAAAGCCTTTCTATGATTCTATGAAATTAGAAAGACTTCCAAAAAGTAAAATTAAAATATTTGGAAAAAACCCCAAAATATTTCCAACAGAAACAATTTTTAGTATTTCTGTAAAATATCAGTGTTTCAATTAAGTTGAGGGAGAAAATAAACATTTTATTAATCAGGTAAAGTCAAGAAATCTTACCTAGAACCCTGATTAAGTACATGTTAACAAAGCTAAACTTATTAAAGATAAATACAAGATGAAAGAGCACACTAATTGTACCAGTCCATTGCTGTATTTATGCCCATTAGTAAATAATAGAAACAATAATTCTGATTTATGTTAGAATATCCTCTAAAATAATCTACTACTTAGATTGTCCCTATAAATCACACTTCCTCCATAATAGCTATGAATATCAATAAATTTGTCCAACACAGCTCAATGTTTCCTGTTATTCCACCTCCCCTCTGCTCACACAGGGACACACATTTCCTTCAAAACTGTTGGGAATCATAAGCATGCTCTGTGCAGATTTACTGCCATCCTTCTCACGAAGGAATTCAAGCCCATATCTATCACCTTCTCATAAAGACCATTAAACCATCAGCACGGCCACTCTTCAACAGTTTGGGGGAAGGTGCATGTTCTGTTGTCAAAGCTGCCACATATTGTACTACTGAAAAGAGCTTTCTTGCTGAATTACAGAGGGAAGACATGGACTTTTGGAAGGAGAAATAGAGCAGGAAGGATTCATTGTGCAGAACTGTCCATTTTGAAACTAGTAACAAAAATTTCTGCTGCAGACATAGGGCTTGAGTCACCTGTGACCATAAAATGCTAGGGTGCTGTTATGCAAACATAATTCAGTTTAGTCATGGCAAGGGGTTCTTGACTGGAACAGGAAATAATTAGTACCATGGTACAAGATATGGGTAATACCTCATTAAATAATTAGAACAATCTGCAAAAATCTGGCCAAATATTCACACAGTTCAAACTGGAACAGCCCAAAGGAGATGAATAAGAGAATGAGGGATTCTTGGGGGAAAAGTGTTGTAACTTGTTCAGTGAAATGATGATGAGAAAGTACATTAATATTTTCCAACTAGCTTTGATGCTAGTTATTTCTCTGTTCAAAGAGCAAATGCATATACAGTGTTCATAGAGCATTTAGATTTGAAGGTATTAGAAAAGTTTCTAAATGTCCAAAGAGCAAAGCTCTGCGATGGCCTACATCAAGGGAGGTTGTGAGGGCAGAGAGACTGGGAATACTTAATGGCTATGTGGAGACTGTGTTACTCTGTGTTTATACAGGGAAAACATATGAGCATCTGCATGAATATACATGTATGTGTGTATTCCCTGTATGGGGAGTACCTGCCCAGCCTTGCTACTGGCGAGACCTAGGGCCACAGAGCTGTGGCAGCCTCACCTCTGTTGGGCCACCACATTCTCTAATAAACAACTCTAATAAAGGTCATTAGGAGTTTCACAGAATAAATCCCCTGTTTCTATGTAGGTCAAGGGCATTGGCACTGTTTCTCATCTTTCTATGCCCTCATTTTGTGTCACATCATTGCTGTCTCAAATGGGGTTTTAGTACAAGTTTTCAGCTTAATGAAGTATGTAGGGAATATTCTGTGGGTTATTGGAGCACATTCTCTAGATTCTTCTTACTATGTGGTATCCTGCAATTGCTGAAATGGGCCTTGGTGAGGAAGGTCTAATTTTATATTGCATTGGGCAGATTATGCTGACTACATGCCACAAACTGAAAGTGTTTTCCTCCTAAGTAGTTTTATTGCTTGGACTTTCTGTGTTGATCTTTTGCATAAGCTCTGGAAAGCAGCACAAAAGAAATTATTGACCCCTGCTCCTCTTGGTACTCATAACAGCGTTACATTCTTCTACATGAGTCTAAACTCATCTGCTGTATTGCCACATATCATTAGTAGAGGACAAAGTCCTCTCGCGCTGGAGTACAGAGAACACTCCTGTTGGTCCACAGCAGCATGACCTTCATCCTGCAGAACACCATTCTTGATTCACATTCAACTTTGTGAACTATTATATGCTCAGATGTTTTTATTTCCCTGTGCAAGACTAACAAGATGGTTTAAGACTTTTAAAAAATTTTTATTTCCTTTTTTAAATTTATTATTTAATTTGGTGTATAACCTAAATGTATAAAGGTTTTTCATTTCATGTTAGTAAATCTCATCCTGTTTTCTCCCGAGTATGTGTCGCATTTACCGTTGTTTTGAATTCTATGATGTCATTTGTGTATCTTGGATCCACTCTCGTCTGTTATCTGCAAGTGTAATAGTTTATACATTATTTCATCATTCAGACCATAAAATAGCACAACTGGAATAGGCTGTATGTAGGCAGAATAAATCATATGATGTCATATGAAATTTTCATAGCAAATTTTCTTTTGTACCTTCCTGGCTGGTTATATACCAAATGGTAGTTCAGCCTGCTTAGGATGGTTGTTAGCCTGCTTACGAATTATCATAAGATAGTGTCAGAAACCTTGTTAAAAATGAGATCTGTCACTCTCTTGTTTTCCTTCAGATACAAAGATTGTTATCTCTCAAAAAGTGTGACCTGACTGGTTAACATGATTTGCCCTTTATGTTTATGATGGAGTCAGCAGTGAAAAAGAAAAAAAAATATTGAAAACAGAGTCAGTTATAGACTAAAATTATTTCCTTCAACATCTGTCAGAATTTTTTTAAATCAAAATTGCCTTTAGCCATGCTTTTTATAAGATATCTCAATGCATCTCAAAGCACTAGTGTTAATATCATATATTTAGGTGTATGATATCTAAAATGCAAACCAAACTAAACAGAGACTTGTAGAAGAAAATGTTTGTTCATTTTCAAAATGAAATGTGGAAATCACACTTTTTATATTAAGAAGGGTTAAAGTAAATAATTGCACAGGAATTCTTTAATTTAGAAAGCAGTTTGTCTTCTGCCAATAAAAAGATAAACAATTTTCAAAATTTCCCCTGTGGAATTTGCAGATATGGTGAAACTTGAAGTTAAGGAAGGATTTGGCAGGGCTTTTTCCTTAGCTGTAGTACAATAATGTTAAAATATACTTCTATATTACAGGATTAATATACTTCTATATTTGAGGATTCAGGGATTAAATTACACTATATTTTTCATATTTTATTACTTTTGAAATTTATGTCACTCTACTATTTACTTGGATATCTCTTTTTTGAGACATCATGGAGCAAATCCACTACTTGTTTATAGGGCATAGAGCTTTTCCTTTTTATTTTTAATTTAGATTTTAAAAAAAAAGCCACTACAGATATCTTTACAAGTAATGACAGTGATGTCTGAATTACAGTTTTCTACTCAGTCTCCCTGCTGCATTAAACACATTTTCCAGTGTTGAGAAGCAGAGCCTCTGTCTGCGTTCTCAGCATCCTGCGTTCACTGCGGTGTAGCTTTCAGTATTTTCACATTGTTCAAAATCTGTGTGACTTTACTCGCGCGGTGCTGGGCCTGAGCTAATTTACCCTGCTGGGGGACTCAGCTGCAGCACAGAGCGCTGGCAGAACATCTCCTGGTGCTGTAAGAACGACTTGTTAAACTCTATGCATGTTGTTGACAGAGCTGCAGCGTTTTGAAGCACTGACTAATGCTCCCACAGCTGTAGGTAGTATCGGGCGCTTGGTTATTATTAGGAAAGTTGCCAACGTGTCGGGAATGTTTGTATGCAGTGACTGCAGCCGAAGGTACTCTTTGTTGTTGGGCACCGCTGTTAGAAATGGTCCTAAAAGTTCTTAAATCTCCCATTAGTGTAAGCCCAGATGACTGTGGAAGCTAATAGCATTGGCAAAAAGCTCCTCAGAAATTATAAGCAACACCCATATGCCAGCGTTTGTTGCTAAGTGAAATAAATTGTTACTAGCACCGCCACTGCTTGTAACAGCTGTGAACCCCAAAGTCGGTGATTAATGTCAGCTCCAAGCGCTGCCGGCTGCCTGACAGAGCTTGCAGCAGCCGGGAATGCTGAATGGCAAGGCTCCTGACGGCTGCGAGCACTGCTGGCTTCCCAGCAATGAACGTCACAGCCGCGCATCTTGAAACGCAGGGTTCGCAGCATCTTCTCTTTTGTCCATTTCTGCTTGGCTCTGGTGAAATCTAATTGCCAAGATGCAACCTGAGGAATTTTAGAATTGTGTCCATATGTCCATATTGTTGCTTTTGCTGGTAAGCTTCATTATGAGATTTCTTTTTTTTTTTTTTTTTAAATTTCATATAGTATACATCTGTCCTTGCATTTTCAAGAAAGAAGGGGGCTGGATTCTTAGCGTGGCCGTACTCTCTGTTTATTGCCAGAGGATGGGGATGGACTTTTACAGAGCTACTTATAAAAATCTTATCCTGGGAGCAATTCCATGCTCTTTCCTTCCTCATTATAATTAAAAGCTGCCTAAGGACTAGAGATTTAGCTTCCAACTTAGAATTGCCAGAGTTGCCTCACTATGTCAACAAGCACCCTCTGCTTGTTGTCTCTTTGGGAAGCTGCAGTGAGTATAGGAAGAATTAGTAATGAAACATGAACCTTTAAAGATGTCAATCTCTATGAACGTAAAAGGCAAGTGCATAGGCCAATTGTCCTGCAGCATTTTACATGTCATGCTGCTACACAGGTGTCCTAAGCCATGCATATCATAGAAGCACAAAATTGTTAAGGATGGAAAAGACCTCTTCATCCAGTCCAACTGTTATCCCATCACCTTCAGGTTCACCACTAAACCATGTCCAGTGATGATAACACCTCTAACATTGCCAATGGGATACACAAAACTGCTAGTTAGTCTAAGATTGTGACAACTGAAAACCCAGTAGAAGGAATATTTCCACTGTTTCTGCCAAAATTGTGTTACTAATCCTTGAGCTGCTAAGCAGCTGTACTCAGATCTTGCAAGCCTGGCCTTCTTATCAAATACACAGAATAAGATAACGAGTATTCTGTATCACTCAGGCAGGTAAAACGGTGCTGGTCACGAGCTCCTGGGAACTTTTACTAAGCCAGTAGTTTATTCACTCTGTTTTCTAAGCAAGAACTATGCAGCATAAAATGAAACATGAAAGAAACAGATTCAGAATAAAGTGGAAGAGCTGGTTTCTCAAGTAAACTGTGCTTAATCTGTGCATCTCTTTGCTGTGGATTATTATGTGAGCCAAAAATTGCACCTTCAAAAACTAGCTGAATTAGATAAATTAGTGGAAGGGGGGAAAAAACGTGTGAGGAATATTAAAATCCAAAGGCAACAGGTATATCCAAATAAGTTAATGAGCTGCAAATTTCTGGAGGTTGGGAGTTTCCTTTGCAAATGTCTCTAGCAGTGGCAGAGAGTAGATATCTAAGAGCACAGGGACCTACGGGAGAGCAGACACAGAGGTGAAGGAAACAACCGTGTGTATCTTTGCTTTGACCTGTGTGGCCATGGTCCTGCTGTGCAGCGCTTTTTCAAATTGGAGCATGTATCTCAGGCACAGTGGATCCCAGCGTAGGTGTTTGCCTTCCTTTGTGAATAACCTGATTGAATTGATTTGAATAAATAAATTTCAATGTTGTGTGGATTTTTCCCATTCATCCCCTCAGACTGTCAGCTCTCAAGCCTTCATGAAGAGGAGTGAAGCGATAACAAATTTATGGCTGATTATCTTAAGTGAAATCTAAAGCTACTCTCTTATCCGCAGCTCTTAAGATGCATGGCAGCTTCTGAGTGCAGAAGCAATGAGACAACTGCATTTGTGGGATTTGTGAATTTGCATTTGTGAAATCCTGTGTTGGAATTATGTGACTCAAGTAACACTGTTTTTTCAATGACAGCCATTTAAATAATGAGACAGTAAGCTGGCTACCTGAACCTTGAATACTGCACAGTAACTGTATATACAGAAACAGTGCAAAGGATTGAGGTTGAATACTGTTAGTTCAGATTTAGTGAAGATATTTTCTCTATAACTCTGTGTGAATAATAGGGCTAGGGGGCATCATTCTGATGGAATAATGTGTTTGCTCTACTATCAATTTGTTGTCAGAGAGGAAAATAAAGGTATATACTGTATGTATTTTGTGTTAGGGTTTTAACTTGCAGTTGCACCTTAGTCATTCTTGAAAGACATCTTTATAACTGTTTTCTTTCACTGGTGGCATTTCTCAGTTTTAATTTATTTTTTAATCAAGAATATTTTCAGAAGATGACAAACATGGAATTCAAGTATGCATGTAAGCATTTAAAGTATGTTGTTTTATATTTAGACCACAGAGGTTGATAATGGGGCCAATAACCGTGTAACATCTTCAGTAATCGCTTGGATGCTGGGGTAGGGCAGAGCCTCATCAGATTTGCAGGTGTGAAAATAACAGGATGAGTTTCTGGTACACCAGATGTGCCATTGGGTTGTGCTGCCATTCCGTGGCTTATCAGAAGGTTGGAGACCTTGGCCAGCAAGGCTTTTTTGAATCCAAGCAAAGGGAAATGCCAAGTCCTGCCCTTGGGGAAGAAGAAGCCCCAGGTACTCACCAGTACAGGCTGGGTGGTGTTTGGCTGGAAAGTCCTTTCTGGTAAAGGCCCTGGCGATCCTGGTGAACACCTAGTGAATGTGAGCCAGCAAAGCGCCCTTGGAGCACAGGCAGCCAGGAGAAGTCAGGTTGCACTAGGGACAGTGTTACCATCAGATCAAAGGAGGTGAGTGAGTTGTCTCCGCGCCCAGCCCTGACTAGAGCACATCTGCAGTGGTCTGTCCACATCTGGGCTCCCCAAAACAAGGGAAACATGGACATACTGGAACAAGTCTAGCAAAGAGCACTGCAAGAATGGAGGTTTTTGGGCATCTATCATCTGAGGAGACCCTGAGAGAGTTGTGATTGTTTAGCCTGAAGAAGAAAAGGGTCAGCATCTTCTGGAGAGTGCCCAGCAGACATGGCCCATGCACTCATAACAGGCTATCGCTACAAGTCCCAGTCGTGCTCTGCAGCAGCAGCTTGAGCCTCCGTTAATACCAGGATTGGGCTGCAGCCATGGGGGCAGAGCCTGCCCTAACTCTGCGCTCAGATACAGGGACAGGCATCCCTCTGGTGTCTGCTTCTTCTCTGATCAGTGGTGAGTCGAAGGCTAGGGAGAGAGGGGTCACTGCAGAGGGAGGCAAGGGACAGATCAGGCAGGGCTGGCACCGCTTTCTCCAGCCCTCTGAGTTGCTGTGCTGTTTGTTCTATTCCCACTTTTGTATCCCATCTTCTCCGGGAAGAGCTGCTGGTTCTTGCCTCTTCTAAGCAGCGCAGGAGGAGATGAGTTGAGGTCATGCCACAGATAGAGGGATGGCTATTTTGTGCCTTCGTATTGCAAGTCTCAAGTAGGAGGCAGATACTGTGTATTGCAGGAGAAAAGAGAGTGGTAGGAAGATATATGGGGGGGAGAGAGGGTGAACATGTCTGTTTCCAGCCTCCCTCCCAAAAAATTGAAGTGGCCTCTCACTCTTTGAAAGCTGTTGTGAAGCCGTGGTGTATCTCTCTGAAATAAGCACACAGAAATCCATAAATACACAGAAGCTGTAATACTCTTTTTGGAGATGTTGCTTTTCCCTGCCACTTCCTGACCAACTCCCTTCCAGCAGCTACACTGAACTGAGTCCTGCAGGCTCAGAACTTGAATAAATGCATGGTTTTACTGGCAGTGAGAGATAGAGGCTCTCAACACAGGAAGATTATGTGTATTGATCTTTATGTATAGCTTACAAGTTCTCAATAACATCAGTAAGTTGCATAAAAACTTCTGAATTAGTATAGTTTATGTGAATACTGAAAAAATCTTTTCCATCAGCAGTGGGACATTCCATTTTTGTTTGATCAGTAACTGGAAAGTAGGCATCTAGCACAAAAGGACTTGAGACAACTACAATTTGAATGACATCCTGACACCAACATAATTTATAGCCAGTTTAGGGACTGAGACTATATTTCCATTATTTTTTTCCTGGATCCAATAATTCAATGCACTTCCAGATCATCTGTTTTTGAGGCTTTATTTTGTTTTGCTTCCTTGGTTGACTCCTACCATCTTTTGGTGGTTCCTACTATCTTTTGGTGGCTTCTACTATTTTCCAGGGAAAGTACATAACTTTGGTGCACCATTTTGTGCAAAGAACAGTGAGAAAGCCTTCTACCCATGTGCCTGTTTTCTATGTTTAGCTGGCTGTCATGGGGGATAATGGTTTCTGAATGCCAAACCAAAAATCACTGGGTTTGTTTGTAGTATCTGTCCAGTGTCCTTTTCCCCTCAATTCTACCCCACTGCTTCTGTAAAGTGTTGCAGTTTAGTGTAGAAAGGGTTAGATTAATGTTGTAGTCTCTTCTCTTTGATTTAAAGCACATTTTTTGTGGTGTTCCAACTGTTTTGCACTTATCCCTTGGTCAAGCAGAACATGCAGAAAACAAACAGCAGAGAGTGAGTGCTTTGCCACCATTGCTGACTGTGAGAGCTCAAGTGCAGCAGCTAGGATACAGCAGGGACTTGGCCCAACTGCAGCCTTGGTTGTGCAGATGGACGTACAAAATCTTGAAAGGAGCAGATGAAAGGATGCAGGCATTGTTTTTTTGGCTATTGCTTGAGGTTTACGGTAAATGAGGTTGTTGGTCATAGAGGGATGTTCTGTGGGCCTGGCACGTGATGACATTGCATGCTTATGGACACCACTAAAGATCACTGGCTCAAATGGCAACTCTTAGTCAACAAAGTAAACAGCTGCCTCATAATTTGCTTTGAATCGTTTATGTAGAAGTGGAAGTATTACATTACAATTAAATATGTGGAAAAGACAAAGTTAAGACTGTTTCAAGACACCTGACCTCAACCTCCAAATACTTTCAAGGTTGAGAGAAATTACAGTGAAAATTCAGTTATCTAAAATCTTAGTTAAGAATTTTTCTTAATGTTAAGAATTTTTACAGACAGTGAAGTAATGAAACCACTTGAAAATTTTGTGATATTTTGTATTTTCCTTTACTATGATTTCTGAAGAATTAAGGCATTCAGATTTACTAACCATTTAGTTTAACCTTTTAAAGAGATCAAATACCTAAGAATCCTCAGGGGTTAGGAGGCCAAAGTGGCTTCCAGGTGGCTCACTGCTTCCTCACATGCTTAAATATCTATATAGGTCTGATAATTTTTGTGGGATTCATTCGAACAAGTGCAATGTAGGTGGCTGCATCTGATGCAGTCATTGTAGTCTCCCACTGGTGCCTACACTAGTTAGTAGCAGATGCTTCTGGGGAGTGATTCATCTCATCTTAAGGTTTGCCCTAGGCAAGTCAATATAAGTTATGATGTACCAATATAAATCACATCAAATTTGAAGTTTTACACTTCTTTAAATATACTGGGACGTAAAATTTCTCATGTAAACTTAAGAAAAGTCTTTAAAAGCATATGCTGTCTTCTACTTTCTGTCTATGATGTCCACGTGACACAGGTTTTTCAGGGGCTGCAGACCTCTGAAGTGTGTTCCTTGAACATGTAGACATGTAACTATGCATGGCTAGATGCTTGTGTTTGCTTGTATCAACCCAAGTAGACACAAAGGTAACCTTTCAGCAGTTTATAAAAGTAAGGCAAAGATTCCTTCTCTTCACTTCATTTGTCCGTGCTCTCTGTCCATGTTCCAGCCTGTTCATCACTTTTTTCTTTTTTTTCCCCTACAATGTGAGTTTCTGTGCTGTGAACAGCACTTCTCCTCTCTTCTCTTGTTCATCTATCTCATGGTCTCTTATGCAGTTCTTGCTGCTGCTAATTTCCTGATAGGGTTTCCTCCCTGTTTTTTACCTACAGAACTTTGTTTTGGAATGGGTCAAGAGGTTGTATTCAAACCGGTTGCCTTCTGATCACTCCTTATGTCTACTCTGGGACATGCTATTCTGCTCAGAGAAATCTGAATTTTTCTATAAGGGGGAAATCAGGAGTCCAGTAAGCTGGAGAATAAATGAGCTATTGGTATGTAGAAATGAAAGCTGACGATTCCAGTAACTTATGGATAGTAAACTGGAGGAATCTGATGCTAAACAAATTAAAAAAAAAAAAAAAAAAAAAAAGCCCTATTAATTTCTAATGGTTTCTGTGAACTTGCTGCAAAGGTACCATATGCATATCAGGAAAAATATCTTCATTTTTACTACAGCTCTGTCAGAGAGTTCGTCTGTTACTTGTGGTTTGCCTTCTGTTTTCTCATTGGATAAGTGTACAAATATACCAGGAGTTGTCTCAAAGATGTATTTTTCTTTAGTAGTTATATTTAAAAGGGGGGGGGGGGGAAACAAATTCGATGTTCATTTAAGAAACTTAGCTGTTCAACTTCAGAGAATTTCTGAATAACCTGCTTGTAAAAAAGACAGTGAATATAATGAATCTTATTTTGTTGTTCACCCAGATGCACAGTGCATTGGTTGTTAGTGCATATCTTGAGATATATATATATATAGATATATAGATATATATAGATATATTCTTGATAAAGCTGACATTATTTTAACAGCAGGAGGTACTTCAGAATTCATAGTGGAACTATATTAGCATGAAATAAAATAATTCCTCAGGAAAAGGAATACAGATCACCAATTTAATTTCTGAAATCTCCCACTGAATATGAACGGTTTATATTTTCAGATCCAGAATTGCACTGGTCACCTGTCACAGATGATTTTTATTTTCCCTGCTGTCTATAAGATCATGAGTTTGTCCCATGTAGAGGCAGTAAAAATAGAAGACAAGTTCACATTCATCAGGAATATGTCCAAGACCAGTGTTTGAAAAAGACCAAAATAACTCAGCAGTACCCAAAATAACAGAAGCCCAAGTCACTAACCAGTTGATACCAAGCAGACAAAGCCATAAGATCTGTGGTTAAAAAACCCAACCAATCAAAGAAACCCTTCCCACACAAATATTACAACAACTTGGTCAGAAATGTTGAATAAAAATAAATGGCAATTCAGAAAACACTGCATCACAAATGAGAGAGCTGAGAAGAGGCAAGCAACTTCAAAAATTACAACTTAATCACTGCACACAGAAGTGAGTAATAAATAATGAAATACATTAGATTGAATTAGAAGAGATGATATTTAAAGCAGTTTCCAAAACTAATAATCAGTACCAAACTCTAATGCATGTCTGACTTTTCATATATGAGTTCCTTCTCTCAAATCAATAAAACTATTGAAATATTTAAAATTAAACTATATTCTGAAGCACTTTCCTGGCTCAGTGACAAAGATCGAGCATAAAGCTATTCCTTGCATGTTAAAAATTAAGGCTGCATTAGGTTTAGGACTGCATATGGATATCAAGTGATTTAGTTCAGTTTCTATCTTACCTGGATGGATATAAGTTATGGAAAATATTGTAAGAAGAGCAGGTTGATAAGGACTATTTTCAGGAATAGATGGGATTGTAGTGAACAGTTTTATGGAGTAAGTGACAAAAAAGATAATGAGGTCTAGAGAAAACATTCAGCTTTCAGCCTGCAGGAACTAGGGCGATGGCAGCAACTAAGGAAAAATGGCTGAGAGATCTAATTGAAGTGTGCATAATCTTAAATGGTGTAGATAATGTTAATGCTTTCTACCCAGCATGCATTCAAAGACCAGGGGCAAGTACTGTACTTAAAATCAAATGCAGGCATAAAGAAACACTTATTAAATTAATAGTAACTGCTGAAGTGACCTGCAAGGCATAGGTATTGA
Organism: Acanthiza pusilla; assembly: GCA_036630365.1. Lineage (NCBI taxonomy): Eukaryota > Metazoa > Chordata > Aves > Passeriformes > Acanthizidae > Acanthiza > Acanthiza pusilla. Next base: position 35,364,413 of record JAXCHO010000034.1, read on the forward strand.
GAAAAACACATTGAGGGTTACTCAGGCAACAATTAGCTTATGTCCTGCAGCCATCAGCACTGGAAGGAAACATTCATGGCTTCTTCCACTTCCTCAGTGACATTCGAGAGGGGATTTTTGTTTTGTAACTGTGCTTGAACCAAGACTGTTTGACATTTTTTACTTCATAAAAATAGGTTATAATGCCTCATTAGGTTTTTTTTACAACCTCTTACAGATTAAAAAACACAGAATGCAGCTTTAAGTTGACAGTTTCACGATTTAGGTTGTCTGAATATATCTGCATGAGCGCTTCCTAGTTGCATATGTTGCTGAAAGGTTTTGTTCATGTAGATTCCTATCCAGAGCATCTTGTTAAAATCTGTGCTGACCGTAGATTCAGAAAATATGCATAAAGTATGCATGATCTTCGTTATTTCTTAGAGGAGGATCAACGACACATTTGACATTTTAATGCCAAATATATTATAATCATAATTGTGATTGACATTTCTGCTGAAGGTTTTTAGTGGCAACGTAACCCAAGTTGCCCTTGCTGCTGGGCAAGCAGTATTTATTTTGCTGGCAACGTCTGTTGGCAAAGAAAGTTCCTTGATTTTTTACCAGTTTTTTTCAACATCTCCCCTCCAGCAAGCCCTTGATTTCTGTAGCATAGCGCTTCTTTATCCAGTATTAGAGAAGGTACAGTTCCAAGTGACTGATGTCAGACTCCTGTCTAAGCACTTCTGGTGGGGTGTAACTGGAGCATGCAGCGCTGAGATATCAGAAAAGTTACAGAGCTGAAAGAAAAGGCAAATTTTCACAGAATTAGTGATGGGGTATTGCTCCCAGGACCTGATAAGTCATCTCTGAGCTGTGCTGCTTCATGTAGAATAAGCAGTGTCTTTGTGTATCACTATATTGCATGTGAGCATGTCACCTGTTTTAGCCTGAAAAATCTGTGACTTCTTGCTTAGGTTTGAAACCAGAGAATGAAGAAATAAACAAATCATTAATTCACAGCTTAGGACTGTGAAAAAAATTGGTTTTCTAAATATTTCAGTAAATCTTGAGCTAACATGATGTGCCTTATTTCTTAAGTTATTGTATTCCAGCAAAAGAAAAAAAAAAAAGATGGAAAGAACTGAATTGGGGCTGTATTTGAGTGTCCACTCCCCAGAAGAACTGGGAAATTTTCATCTTAAACTCCCCAATGGTCCCACCATTTTCAGTAGAGTGCGGGGTTCATATGCTCCTAAAAACAATATTGCACACCTAAGGTATCTTCATACTGGGAAGGTTTTTTCCCCTCTTTTCATCATTTAGAGGCAGAAGAAAAAATAATAAACCAGATATTTAAAGACCAAATGTAGACAGAACAGCTGTAGGTTTAGCATGTGTTAGCTGGAGGAAATCTGACAAACAAACAATAGTAATAGAATGATAATAGTTTTGGGCTACTAGCCAGGAACATGCTGTTGTGAATAGGTCTGGAAAGATTTTTTTTTTTTTTAATGAATTATGGCAATATAGCCTGCTTTATCAAAGGTGAAATATTTTATGAGGTTGTTGGTTTCCACTAGACTTTGAGGATAATCTGTTATAGACGAGAAACAAGGAAATCGTGCACCAAGAGTATGAGTGTAGGAAACTTTGCTTGGTTTGGGATAAACAATAATGCTGTGACTGAAGGAGAAGAGGGATTAGAAGCTGAATTCTGATATAATCCAGGCCAGTAGCCAAATGCTAAGCAACTGAGTGTGACAGACAAAAATACACAGCCTTCTTTAGCACTGCAGTTCCATTTTTGAAAATGCTCAAAAGATTTTGTCTCTTGTTCTGTTTGGAAATTGAAACAAAATGTGCAGCAACTTCAGTAAATCTGACATTTAATTTCAACTCTCTATTCAACCTGTAGCAATAAGCAGAACACATGTTAGGTGCAAATTATTTGTGTTTGATATAGATCTGAAAATAGTTTCTGGAGTCTAGAAAAAGGAATTAGTGATTTTTTTAGACTCTGATAGACCTTTTCAAATGAATGGTCAGGAAAAAAATGCGATTAAAAGAGGATGACAATTGTTTATTTTCCATTAATAGCGAAAGAATCAAGTTAAGCCTAATAATAAATTTTTAATTTTGAATGGGATCATCTGTTGGAGATGATTCTGCCTCATGTTCACCTGAATACCTTCTGAAACTCTAAACCCTAAAGTCTCTATTAACTTTACTGGTTGCACTGTTGAACATTGAATTGAAATATATTTTCCGTAAGTCCATCATATACTTCATTGGTATGTCTCAGAAATAAGGTTAATGTGGTAGGTTTGTGAGGCAGTATTTATTAGAACTTCAAATGGACCCATTACTTGGACATGAATTTTATATGTAATGATATTTTGCTCTGAATATTAAAAACTACTCCATTTTCTGTTCCCCAGAAACATTGTTCTAAGAATTCTTATAACTTACATTTTTCTATAGAGTTCATAAATGTAGGCTCTTGCTGGTGTGAACAGATGCATGGAAGTTAATATTCTAGGTTGAGAAGCAGGTAAAGCAGTAATGCTAATGTCGGGGCTGTTTTCTTCCTTTTTTTTTTTTTTTTTCCCCAGCAGATCTGCTACTGTTTATCCTTTCTATGACTTGAAAACAAAAAAACACCCATCAGATCAGAATGAATTCATAGAATCAGAGAATGGCTTGAGTTGGAAGGGATCTTAAAGATAACCTAGTTTCAAGCCCCCCTGCCATGTGTAGGGGCACCTTTTACTAGATCATGTTGCTCCAAGCCTTATTCAGCCTGGACTTGAACACTTCCAGGGATGGGGCATCCACACCTTATCTGGGCAACGTGTTCCAGAGCCTCACCACCCTCACAGTAAAAATTTTCTTCCTAATACCTAAACTTTTTCAATTTAAAGCCATTCTCCCATGTCCTGTTGCTCCATGTCCTTGTTAAAATCCCTCTCAGCCTCTCTTGTAGTCCTTTTAGGTACTGCAAAGTGCTAGAAGGTCTCTCCAGAGTCTTTTTTTCTCCAGGCTAAACAGCCCCAATTCTCTGACCCATGTCTTTTAGGGAGAGGTGCTCCAGGCCCCTGATCATATTTGTGGTCCTCCTCTGGACTTACTCCAACAGGTCCACATCCTTCTTATATTGGGGGCCCCAGAGCTTCAATTACTATTCCTCGTCCTAAACCACAGACTTTATAGGATTAAAGAAGTTTTCCATCAAAAGACCAAACTTTATAGTCTGGTCTAACTTCTTGAATTCAGACATGTACAGATCCTACCAAATTATGCTGGGAGTAGTTTGGGCTGCCCAAGAAGGAGACAGGACTGAATGTTCCTTTCCCATTAACCTATAGGCACACATCTTTCAGCTGAAGTACTTCTCGTATGGATTTTATCTAAGCCAGTTTCTGTCCTCAAAAGTATTGATTTGTGCAGTAGCCAGAACTGCTTCCTAAAATGTCTCTAGAGCAAAATGCAGCTGAATACCAGTCTTATTGTGATTGGATTAATTCTCTGGAATTAAGGCATTGAGGCAGGTGCCTTCCAACCTTAAGAACAGCTGGAAATGCTTTTTCTGTAAACTCCCAGGTGCCAAAAGGCAGTCAGTGAAAGCAATTTCAGACACAGAATTAATGAAGGTAACAGCAAGATAATATTGGGCAACAATATTTAGCAAAACATCTGATTTTAAAAGGAGCAGTAGCTTTAATCACAGGGGTAATGTGTTATGGATAATGAAAGGGATGTTCATCCACGAGATCAATTCTTGTCCAGTGAGTTTAATACAATGTGTATCTTCATGTTCTCATTTGGATGAGGCATGCTGCCCAGTACCATCATCGATATTCTCTCAGACTTATTTTGCTCTTGCAGCTGTCATAATGAAAGCCCTTACAGACTTATCAGAACATTTTAAAATTATAATGAGTTATATGTGTTGTAACAATGAAGTTTGTCCAGTCTCATAAAATCTTCTGAATGATAGAGTGTCCAGATCTTTCATTCAAGTAATTATTCAAGAGCATTATTTGACAGTTAAAAATGTAACCACTTCTGGAAAAGCATAATGTCTTGTTAATATTTTCTTCTTTAGTCAACTTACGTTATGTCTTCTTTATGTCAATTTACCACCTGTGCTATTTGGGAATCAGGATTAGGCATAGCCAAGAGGGAAGATTGCCACTATGATTTCTAAGTCCAGTTCGGTTTCTTTGCTGTTTGTATCTAGATGCTCGTCACCAGCAGCTGTACAGGTAAATTGTCAAGAAACATTATCTTTGTTTCTTGATCTTTATCACTGTGTGGTGCTTTCACCTGCTTTGAGGATCTGTGCAATGCAACTGTCAGTGAAATTGCTGCACTTAACTTCTTCTGCTGACATATTTCCCAAATATATAGATGCTTGTAACCATCTTTGCAATGTTATTTCCACATGCCTTTCCTCTAAAGCATCCTTCAAAGCTGATTAAATGATACATTTTGTGCATTGAGGCAGGAGAAAGCAGTCTGATATATCCCGTTTCTCATAATACATGCTATCATGTATTTAAGGTTCTCTTTAATATTCTTCTTGAATAAATGTAATTTTTTTCTTATTTCAAGTACTGTTATGATATTAAAATTTATTCATAACTTGCCTAGTGGCAAGATCAAGTTCAGTGGTAGTTTGACTGCACATCTGGATAAGTTGGCTTGCATAGCAAGGTTCCTGTGAATTAACATTTAACCGAAATATTTATATTTTATAATTACCATTCCATTAATAATGCAGTTTGTTATGCTTCAATCTGTTCTCTGTCTCTGGGTTAAGAGCATATTGTTTCACTTGTTATGTGACATCATCTAATGCTGTCTCAAGAGTTGCAGCAGGCAGATCTTTTAACTCTTCATTATTCATTAGTTTCCATTCTGTTCCTTCTAGCTCCTGGGACCATCAAGTCATCACATGCTTGCACTTGAGTATCATTATTGTTGGCACAGGCTTGTCAAAGCATTAGAGCTCCTGGCAAGGCACACAAAGGAGTTGTGTGTGTTGTCACAAGTACACATTGCTGCAAATTATCATCTTCCTGAGTCTTGTCCTTGTTATTTTCCTATGACAAGATTCTTCGTGTGCCATCCTGTACCATTGTAAGAGTATTTTCCATGGAGCTTTCTGACATTTTGCCCTTTATTTGGAAAGAGTTATTTGCATTTTTCCTTTTTTTGCAGAAAATGTTGCTTCCTATCTAAGCATACATGACATGCAATCTTTAGGTATGATGATAAATGTTAGCACCAATCGGTTGAATCAGCAGTTTCTATCCCATTTAGCAATGCTGATTTATCAGCATAATTTAGCTTTCTAGAAAAGGTGCAGGAAATAAAGGTGATATCTGTAATTTATAGAACCCCCTCCATCAGGACTAGTTTTGCAGCAACAGGGGCAGATTTAAATTTCTAGTGATCATTAATAAAATACTTGTAGAAGCCTAGTGCAGAAACCTAAGAAAATTAAACTAATCTCTCTGGTGCTCAATAAGCTGATTTCCTGCATTTGCAAACATGAATCAATTCTCTTAGCAGATGGGATAGATACACTCTGTATATAGTGTTGTTTCCTTTTTTAATTTTGTTTCCGCTTTTCAATAATTTCCATTCTTTCTTAACTCTTAGTCTTACCCATTGATTTCATTAGTGCTCCACCCTCTTTCCTTAAATGAAGAGCAGAGCTGATCACCTTACCATTCCTGCTTCTGTACTGGCTTTCTTTAAGGGAATGCACCATTACTTCCTTAAACAGAAACACTTGAAAGCACTTCAGACTGATGTTTCTAGGTTAATCTACCACACCCCCTTAAAACTTAATGTATGGTTATGAAGTTACCTTTTACTCCCCTTCTGCAGAACTGTTCCTTTCAACATTTTGTTTCAACTTTCTTTTTTCTTTCATCTCACTATCTAGTGTTGATGACAAAACTTCCATGAAAATGTGTGGATTTTCAACTGAATTGGCATTTTCAAAAAGTATCATCTTTTCTGGGAAAATTTAATTTATCAACACCTATGCCTTACCCCAAAACCTCCTTAATAAAATGCTTCTGTATATTTTGGAGTTTTTCAGGAGCCCACCAAAGTCTATCCAATACCCTAGTCTGTTCGGTTCTCATTTTATAGTATAGTTAATACTCTTACTTGAATGGTAAATATTATCTTATTTTCTATTTCAAGGTTTTACACTGTTTCATTTCAGAAATTCCCATCTGAGTCATAGCTTATATTTCCTCACATCCACTCATTTTAAGTTCAGATCCGGTTGCTCACAAACTGGAAGCAGATATTCTAAAGATATTCTAAAGAAAGATTTCTCAGAGATAGTCTAGGAAGTAGCTGCAGTTTTTCTGGCAGTATTCAAACAGATATATATTATATATGTGAGTGGTTTTTTTATCTAGATCTACATACACATATGCACAGAGCCTGTTTATGTATGCACGCACGCAAACACCACACAGACGTTTATGATGTATCACCTGGTAGCTGTCCACTGTGTCTTCTGCTTTACAGCAACTTGAAAAAAACTTTTTTTCCCTTTCATTCATCCTTTCTTGAAGTTTGGCTTTTGGCCATCACCCTTTAGCAGTTATGTAAAATAATTTTCTGTGAAAAAATGACATCGTACATCCCATGGGCATTTATTGCTGAATTATAATCCTGCGGATGACTGTTTATCTCTCACTGCTCCTGAAGGTGGAGAGGCAAATATAAACACCTGTAAAAAAATTTAGCAGCGCATGAGTATGTATGCATTGAAAATGAAATAATGTGAAAAATAGAATTTGCAAAGAATTATGTGGAAATATAATTGCCATTCATCCAGATTTTTGGCTAAATAACTGGAAATTATAAAAGTAAATTCCTGTAACAAAAAGCAGAATGGCTTTCAATCCTGTAGAACAACGTGAAGAAACCATGAAAAGTTTGCCTTTCAATATGCAAGTTTCAAATCAGCCATGAATAAACAATATTAGCCCTAAAATATGGAGGATTGATGTTCAATTAACAAGGGCTGTATCATCTCAATGCATATCTGAGTTGTGACGTTATTTGATTTATCACATTAAATAAAGATTTTGTTATCAGTATTTTAATGATATTTCCCTATAGCTGTGCTGTCTCACATACTTTTTCAAATAAGTCTACCATAGGTAAGTTCACTTCTTAACATGAAACATTAAGTGTTTTTTATTACCACTTTTTAGAACATAATGAGGTTTTTTTTCAATTTTCCACCTTGTCCCACTCAAAGCAGAATATTGAGTGCTAGTGGCTGTTGGGTTAAGTTCATTGCATGTCCCAAATTCTTACAGGAGACAATTTTATGAAAAGTTAAATATTTTCAATTACATAACATTTTCAGGATATTTCTCCATCTCTTATGAGTGTCTTATTAAATGTCAAAGTGATGCAGAATGAGACCAACCATGATGATATATGTGATGCTTCAGAGGAAGGCCTCTGAATATATCCTACAATCCAAGAATTGGTTGAGCATGAAATTTTCCCATTTTGTATTTTAATAAAACCTTTCTTTAAAAAGATAATGAAGAGGAATATGGTTTTGTAATTCAGGTATCATTAATTTTACACTTAAACCTGGATTCATCTCATGTCACCTCACATGGCTGAGAAATCTGTTATGAGGCTTCATCTTTCTGTAAGCAATGAAGAGATGTAAGATTTTGCTTCATTTCCAAGGAAATCTGAGCAATTAGGATACTAATTTAGGCCCTATAAGTCACTAAAAAATCACAAAGGATGGTTTTGAACTGTCTTGCTTCTATGACAGATCTTCATCCTAAAGCCAGCTCACACATACAGAGATGCTTCTCATTACTGTGGAACTTTGTGCTACCGATCAGAAAAATGTGCCCTTCAATCCATGAACCTGAGCTAGCTGAACCTTGCTGATGTTTCTTGCCACTGCTGTTACTACTTCAGTGTTGCTCTTTGCTTCTTTTTCTTAAGGATCAATCGAATTATGTTTGATCCCAAACCATAATAACTTAAAAAGCAAGTCCTTTTCAGTCAGCAGGCTGTAAGCAGCTGGGCTGCTGAGAGGTATTCCTCTTCATGCTGGATTTCTAATGTCAAATTTTCTCTCTTTTTCAGTCAGAGGTACAGGTCCTTATTTCCACCTTCATTGTGCAGTGAATGCATGATTTTCAGCAGCACCAGGCTGGACAGAAAAACTGACCAGGTCGACCTGGCAGATGTTCATTCTTCTTTCCTTATGGGAAAGGTTTTGGAAAATCAAGATGACAATATATCATAACATCTCATATTTCACTTTTTTCATGAAATCCAATGAATGATCAGGTGCTATATTAAAAATGTTTTACCTCAGAATTACGTGATAATTATATTACATACTATCTCCTCACCAGTGGGAAAAAAAAAAAAAAAAGTCTGTTTTGAATGTATACTGTAAACTGTCCAGGTTATGCACACTTGCAATTGTTTATTTTTCTTTTGATTAGGAAAACAAACTATATTCAGGCCATTATAAAAATGCAGTATATGTTTTGTGAGTCTAAAATCAGACAGAGAATAAGTCCTGTCACTGATAACCTAAACCTAGATTTTTATAAACATGAAGAAAATACTTGAATTGTTATTTCAGATTAAATTTGCCTATTCTGAATTTCAAAAAGGGTTATCTAACCCAAATATACTGAATGCTTGATTAAAAAATACAAACTTAAAGCAAATTGGATATACTTATATAGCCTTGAATTCACCTACATTTTCCGTTTCTCTATTGAGTTTTAAGACTTTAAGTAACTGTATCAGGGAGCTTATTTTTTGTCAGTCAAACCAATTTGCAATGAAGCAGTACTTTAAGAAACCCCTCAACCAAAATTCCTGGCTGAAAAAATGCTTGAGAAGCACATTCCTAGCAGCCTAAAAAGAACTGGAGAGAATGACCAGAAGTATCTTTGGAGTAGGAGTGTTTTCAAAAAGTGAATGTGCAGGCATTTTCCTTAAAACACTGTCTGAAAAGCATTCACAAAAATATGCCACCTTTAACTTGGGCAGAAGAGTTGAGTGAAGTTTTTTGTTTGTTTCTGTGTTTTTTAAAAGTTTTCTTCTTTTCTTCTGTTATAAACATTCTCAGACCATGAACAAATTGCAGTGTTTCAGCCACTGAATCCTCTTTTATAACACAAACCACAGGGGGCTGCTTCAGTGCAGGAAGCTGGGACCCAAGCAAACTTCTGAGCTGCAGCCTTGGCTAACATAATGATTTTCTCTTTTTCTGTTACCTGGAGCTGTTTTATTACATGAAGACAGAAAGAAGTACTACTAGAGTTTTACCCAGTCATTTAAAGATATATAAGACTTTGAGAATATAATATTCTCTTGGAGGTATTCTCAACTTTTATGAAGAGAAATTGATGGGGAATTCATCATAGAGATTTGCTCCCTTAGGTCTTATTGCTCTGTGCAATGTGTAAGATGCATGATTTTAAACAGAGGATTTTACATCACTGACTTTTAAGATTCCCTAGTTTAATTTTGCAGCAGGTGGTTTATAGATCTAAAATATTTCAAAAATCTCTTTGAAAGAAAATTATGCTGGTAGGACTTTCAAGCTGTATGACGATGAAACTTCTGTATGTGACAGCAATGCACAGATTTTGTCTTGTTGCATTGAGAAAAGCAAAGGTTTTACTGACTGCTAGATGACTTATGGTGACGTTCATTTTTTTTGTTCTTTGATTTTTTTCCAGCTTTCATTTGCAGCAACAACTCCAGAGCTGGCTGATAAGAAAAAATATCCTTATTTCTTCCGGACAGTGCCATCTGATAATGCAGTGAATCCAGCAATTTTGAAGTTACTCAAACATTATCACTGGAAGAGAGTAGGAACTTTAACCCAGGATGTACAAAGGTTCTCTGAGGTAAGATTTGCATAATTTCTAGTACACATGGAGAGATACTAATATCAGACTTCTAAGAAGCTAGTTGCCTTATAAATAGCAATTAAGGAAAAAGAAACAGTCCCACTGTTTCAGTCCTGTTTGGCTTTCTCTTAGTAGGTCACATTTGCTGTATTAAATAAGCTTAATTCCCTTCGGGGGTTTGAATGTCTGTAATAAAACCTACCCATGCTTTTTTGCATGTCTGTTTTTTACACCCAAGGTCATTGCACCCAAGTGCAAAGGTTCCCTTATGCTCTTTGATTTGCGAAAACATATGTTTTTGAGGGAGGCTTCTATTCTGGCTCTGGATCACTTAAAAGGGAGAATAAATCCAATTGCATCATGTTCCTTTTTTGCTCTGACTTATTGTAAGCGTCAGTCTGAACACTGGGGAACAAAATCTGGTAAGACTGTGGCTGAAAACGTTGAAGGAGCTTACTAAGACAGAAATGTCTGAAGCCCTTAGAACTAATAAGATCGCATACCATGCACCCCACAGATCTTTTGAGTTTCACCCTGAGCAACATTTTGGTTATAGAAATTGCAATAAAGTATGGACTAAATGCCTTTAAGCATGGTTTTAACAATAGAGTAAAAGGAAACTTCTATATGTAATGAATCAGAGCAAGACAAGGAAAAGAGTTGGCCCAATAATTATCAGACAGGTAAAACTAACAGAGGCATGCCTGGTTGTTTGGTTGTTGGGAGTTTTTTTCTTCCCCAGCATTGATTTTTAAAAAAGGCTGACTGTGCTCTGATGACTAGGATAATTAAAACAAGGGAAGAGGGATAAGAAGAGGTTAGAGTCGTCTTAGATGAGTCAGATATTTTCAGATTGTCTGGCACAATTAATTCACTATGGAATACTTAAGAAATCTTAGACTCTTCCCTTATGAGCTTTGAGAATTAGAGGATGAAAAGTAAATGAATTGTAGGGGGAGGGAAGAAACCTTTGTGCCTGTCTTTCCAAAAAAACACACAAAGGCCCAGGGAATTATAGGCCAGTCAGGCTAAATTTGATTCCTGGAAAGACACTTGAGCAGATAATCTGTTCGGAATCACACAGAAGATAAAAAGATGCTAAACAATGGTGAAAATGGATTTGTCAAGAATAAATCATGTAAAGCAATCTGATTTCCCTGTATGACAAGGTAACAGGTCTCAATGAGGTGTGATAGGTAGTGTATGATATTTTATGACTTACAAAATGTTAAAAGTGCTCCTAAAGAAAAATAGGGAAACTTAATCTTTGTGAAGATGCTGGAAGAGCAGTCTAGTCTCTAACCAATATTCCTGCCACAAAAGTTAATTGACATTAGGTCGGTTGAGTATTTGTTTTTAAAACAAATGCTGAAGCAAAAAGTCACCAAAAAGTATAATATGCTTTACCCTTCTCTGTCTTGGAATTATAATTTCACTGAGTAGTTATCAGTGGTATGCTGTCAAACAAGAAGGATGAGATTCTGTCAAGTGGTATTCTCTAGAAAGAGATAAGGTTTTCTCTAGATAGTACGATAGAGAAAATGTTTATTAAATTGCAGTTGATACCTACTTGGGAAAAGCTGCAAGTACTTTGAAGAGAACAGGACTAAGTTTCAGAATTATATTGATATTTGTTTAACCCCAGCCAGCATCCCAGCACCATACAGCTACTTGGTCACTCCCCTGTGAGCAAGTTTAGGGACAGAATTGGAAGGGTAAAAGCTAGAAAACTCAGGGCTTGAGATAAAGACAGTTTAATAGGGAAAGCAAAAGCTGTGTGCACAAGCAAAGCAAAATAGGGAATGAGTTCATCGCTTCCCATGGGCAGGCAGGTGTTTGGCCATTTCCAGGAGAGCAGGGCTCCATCACACATAGCAGTAACTTGGGAAGACAAATATCATCACTCCAAATGTCTCCCCCCTTTAGCTTCTTCCTCCACTTTATACACTGAGCCTGATGCCTGTCGTGGGTTTGACCTTGGCTAAATGCCAGGCACCTACGACGTTTGCTCTCTCTGCTCTCTCCTGTTGCAGCTATGCAGAGGAGAGAGAAAACTAACACACTGGACTCATGAGTTGAGATAAGCTCACTGATAGGCCGCACTGGAGAGGGCAAAAGCAGGCAACAAACTTAAAGTTGCAAAAAAAAGTGATTTATTAATTTAACAGAGTCGGAGGTTAAATCAAAGGCAAAAATAAGTTCTTAAGACACCGTTTCTTCACTCACCCCCCTTTCCCTCGTAAGGCACTGCTTCTCAGCTCACCCCCTCCCTCCTTCCACCTAACCAACAACTCCCAGGCAGGGGCAGGGTGTGGGGTTTTTCTCTTAGGTCAGTCCATCACAATTCTTCTACTACAAACACTGTTTCTCTATTCGCCCCCTCCCTCCATCCAACCAACAGATCCGGGCTGGGGCAATGTGGCTTTTCTTAGTCAGTCCAACACCACAATTCTTCTGCTACAAACACTGTTTCTTTACTCACCCCTCTCCCTATTAAGGCCATTTCTCAGCTCACCCTCTCCCTCCTTCCTTCTAACCAACAGCTCTGGGGTGGGGGCAGGGTGTGGGGGTTTCCTTTGGTCAGGGTCAGTCCATCAGGGAGAAGAATCCTCTACTTAGCCATGGGGGTCCCTCCCACGAGAGACAGTCCTCTGCGAACTTCTTTGGCATGAGTCCAATCTCACGAGCAGCAAAACCCACCCAAAATCTGCTACAGCACGAGTTCTTGTCCATAGGGTGCAGGTTTCCAAGCTGAGGCCAGGCTGTTTCCACCCCGGGAGCAAGGCCTCTCTCTCTCTTGCAAGGCCTTTGCAACTCTCAGTCTCTGGGACTCTCACTGGATCACAGCTTCCTGCAGGCATCACCTGCTCCTCTGGCATGGGCACCTCCCCACAGGCTGTGGGTGGATCTCTGCATCCCCCTGGACTCCATGGGCTCCAGGGGGACCACCTGCTCCCCCCATAGTCTGCACCACGGCTAGCAGAAGGTTTTCAGCTCTGGCGCCTGGAGCACCTCCTCACCCACCTTCTCCACTGACCTTGGTACCTCCATGTTGTTTCCCTCACATATTTTTACCACCTCCTCCTCCTTCCCTAGCTAAAAAGAAGTGCGTGCTCCCATTGTTTTGATTTCTTCTTAAGTATGTTTTCACAGAGGCGTAACTAACATCTTTAATTGGCCCAGGTTTGGCTAGCAGCATGTCCATCATCTTCAGAGCCATCAGAGATTGGCTGTGCTGGACATAGTGGAGAAACTTCCAGAATCTTTTACTCAGGGCGTACAGGAGCCATCTTTGTACCCCACCCTATTCACTGGCAAAAACTGGGCCAGGCAAAACTACCACAATGCCATATGGTCTGGAATATCCCTCAGGTCAGTTGAGATCTCCTGTCCCGGCTGTGTCTCCTCCCAATCTCCCGTGCACCTCCAGCCCCTTGCCAGTATGGCAGTATGGAAAGCAGAAAAGGCCTTGGCTCTGTGTAAGCCCTGCTCAACCATTAAAAAACCATCTCTATATTATCAACTCCGTGTTCAGCACAAATCCAAAACACAGCCCCGTACCGGCACTGCGAAGAAGCTCTCTACCCCAGCCAAAGCCAGCGCTTAATAAAGGTTTTAAGATAAACAGTATTTAAGTGAAAAAATGCAGAATGGCTACGTAGGCAGCGGATCTCCAGAGAAAGATATGGAAAGCACTACCATGAACCACAAATTGAGTAAGGGGCAAGAAGTTCAGACTGCTTGACTTATTGTAAAAAGTAGCAAAGAGCTCTCATTGCATCACTGCAATGAAATGCAATATTGACCCTTAAGACACACACAGTAAACTGCAACTCAGTGTTCATTACATGGAATTTGGAGCATCACACCTAGTATCATCTTGAAGAAGGAAGTAGATCAGAGAAGTCTGTAAAAAACATTGGATCACCAGGAAACATATTTAATGAGAAAGATTAGAAGTGAAAAATGTCAAATAGAAATGGTTGATTGTTGAACTTCTGTTGTGTAGGGTTTTTTAGGATAAGACTAAACAAACACAGCATAGGGATTCTTGGTCTTCCTTTGGGACAGCGGGAGGGGCTTCCTGTCTGTCATGGTCACATTAGAAGTGCTAAAACTGCAACTTTCATGGGTTTGCAAGAGTGCTGCACTGGAGTTCAAAGTCTCTCCATTCCTCTTGAAAGGTAAACAACCTTCTGTGTGTGCAAACTCAGTTTACTGTGATTCATTACAGCTTTCAAGTAATGCAAGATTCAGTTAAAGCTTCCTTGAGTTCCAGTGATTTTTACACAGCATATGAACTCCTGTGTCTTCAAAATGGTTAGAGCTGAATCCTTCCTTTTTCAGCTCCATGTAGAGTTTCTCCCTTCCCTGTGCAGACAGTAAAAGCACAGGAAAAACTGCAGGAAATAATTAATTTGCTGTCTGGGAGCAGTGAGGGATGGGAGCCACCAGCAGCAGCACAGGAGAGCATGAGGTGGCTGGGCAGAGCTCAGTCCTGCTGCAAGAGAGAAGGGCAGACCCAGGGATCGAGGCCAGGATCAGCCAAGCGTGCAGATCATCAGGCAAGTAAGTCCATGCCGATGAAGCAGATCCAAGGCCAAGCTTGAATATCAGCCCACGAGTCAAGGTCAGGTCGAGTGACTGCTGGACAGGTCTCTGGCAGAACACTGAAGACACAGGACTAAAGGTTGGGTAGAGCTCCCAGAGGAAGGACCATCAAGGCCTGTTAGTGACCCTCAGGTGCTGGTATAAGTCTATACATCAACTAAAACTGTAATTTTCCCTCTAAAGGAACATCAGACAGCACTATTCTTCTGACTTTTTTTTGAAAGTGACAAAATAGTTGAATAGCATCTAAAACTTCTCTTTGTTGTACAATGCCACTGAGCTTGGGATGTGAATGGTCATATCTGCATTGAAAATGCATTACAAGCCATTAGATCAGAAGTAACTGAATATCATCTCTTACTCCCATGCAAAAGAAAATAAGCAGAAACAAATTAATGGGATCTTTAGAGTAGCCTGTGTAGTAACTCAGGTGGTTTTCTCTTAGCAGCAGAGCAGTTCTCGCTCTCATTTTTCCATCTCCCAGAAAGACTGTATCAGTTTGACAGATCTTTTTCTTTTTTTTTAAATCTAGAACATTTTGGATATTTATCTAAATTCCCTCCAGTGGTCCTTCCACCTAAACACATGGGGCGATAGACATTCCCTTCTTGTTCTTGCATAGGGACTTCATACCAGTGTAGTTTCGTTGACAGGAACCCTGCTTGCATCTACCTGCCATCTAACTTCAGGGGTTTTTGGGCTGGTGACTTTTTTTCTCTTCACTGGATCACTGTCTCCTGTCCCTCTGCAATTTGATCTTATCTCCTGAATAATTAAAGCTCACCTAACTTGTCTGCAGGTTAGCTGCCCCTCCAAGCCATCAAGCTATCTTTTTGGTTTGCTTTGACTTGTAATGGGACAGTTGTCTCAATTGCTTGGATTATCAATCTTACTGCAGTTCAGCTCTGAAGGCCAAGATCACAGAGGATCTCTTGCTCTGTTTCAGTTGTTTTCTTTGGGAATCCTTTCTGCTGAGACTTTGGGTTAACACCCATTTTATTTTACTTGGTGAAAAATCTTCTCCTTCTTATTAAAAAATGTTAAATCTTCCCTATTCTTCAGGTCTCAGAGAGAGACAAAGGGTAGGTAGAGAGAATGGAGAACTTTATGCCAGTATGATTTCAGTTCTTAAAGCACATGGGCAACATCTGTACATCTTATACTGCTGGTGTGGTTCAAGGCTCCTTTTCTTGACATTACTTGAATTCAATGCTTATGACTTTTCAAGTGACCTGAATTCTATGGCTGCCAATAGCTCAGCTCACTGTTAGCATCCTTTGTGAGTTCTTCAGGTCTGTTTGTACAACCAGAAATATCCCTTCCATTGGGTTAATGTTTAAATTGTGTAAGTTGTCGTGGTATAAGGATAATATACACACTTCATCAGTTGTTATTTAACTAGGACAAGTTCATACCTACTGTGCTTCTGTGTCCTAGATTTTATGGATTGCTGCCCTGTTCTCATCCTCTGGGAGAAGATTCTGTTTCAAAAGTTAATTCTGGGGCAAAGATTTATAAATGAGGTTGCAAAATATTTTCAGGATTTTCATCTTAAATTGTTTGTTGTGGTATGTAAGTGTAGGGTAATTTAGGTTGGAAGACACCTTGGGAGGTCTCCCATCCAAGCTGCTGCTCAAAGCAAGACTAGCTTTCATGCTTATCAGCCCTGAAGGGTTATAGCTGTTTGTCCTGTTTCTGGGCAGGACAGGGTTAATTTTTGCAGAATATGACTGGGAAACAGAAAAATGTATAATCATGTACTGGCTTTCAGATAATGCTTTATTTGCTTATGAGTAATTCTAGCTTATCTTATTTCAGTATTTTTCTGTTATTTCCTGCATATTTTTAATTTTATTTATACACTTTTTTATTCACAGTATGTTTCAAACTGGAGGTTGTCACTTGGCTGTAGTGGTACACTAAGAGGGCTTTCTTGCTTTATGGTAGGGCACTTACTGTAAAGTGTCTTCAGTTACTTCTTTTTGCAATCATCTCATGTTGAAACTCAGTGAAACTGCATTTTAACTTTACATTTGATAGCATATTCATGATATTTCTAGATTTTTAAAAAAATTATATGCTTTCCTCCCACTGAAAACCTTGTCTGGGATTGTTTTTAAAATAAGTTAAATTCTGTTCATCTCAAATGAATCTTTTTTTCCCTACTTCTTAATAGTCATCTCTTTATGTGATTTCTCTGCTTCTTCATGGAAATATTGAGAACTCCTAATGTAATTATATCAGTGTAGGTGGCATTTCAAAAAGGCAGAAGAAATGAGAAGTGTGCAGTAATCTAAGGAAATAAATTAACAATATCAAGATAAAACATTCTCTCTTGTGACTCTGTCACAGTTTTCATTAAGTTCAATAACCTAAAAATATGTTGGTGACAAAAACTTAAGAGAAACAAACCTTGTAATTGGACAAAAAACATTTTTTCTGGTGGACATGATGAACACTAAGGATTTCTTTAGATTCTGTTGCATTTTGCACACTGACATCATCTGCAAGAATCAGCAGGCCATCAGGGTCCATTTTACATAACTTTAAAGAATTTAGTATCTCTAAATTCCAGGTCTCATCCTAAAAAACATAGTACTGGAAAAAATAAAATTGTTCCCAAGAAAAGCAGGTAACAATAAGTGTTCTCAACATTGTATATGTCTGTTGCTGTAGACAAAGCAGGGTAGCAATATTATTAATCTAGAATTTTATTTATTGTAGCCTTCACTGTGGAGTCTGCAAACTTGCACCTGAGTTAATGGTCAGTTCTGATAAGAGTTCATTGGATAAGCAGAGGCAATAAGAGAGTTATTGTGGGGCTAGGAGACGCTAGACAGGGGAAATAAATGATATATCTATTGACCTTTCAAATTTCAGCCGGAAAACCAGCTTGTTTTCAGGCAGAAAACAAGCAGACACCAGTTTTCAATGGCTGTTGGTATATATTATGTAGACTTCAAGGTGTGATTACGCATCTTGACTTGGGTTTGGCTTCTGAGGATTGAAAAGCAGAGCAGAGGTTTCCACTCTCCATCACAGCTGACAAGAGGTTTTAGGGCAGCAAGAAAAACATTACTTTTATGTCCATGAATGAGCTTGGAAGCCTCAAATATACCAGATAACATAAATGTTTAATCTGTGAGCTTGGAATAGTACACAGTAATTTCATCCTAGAAGGAGTGCCCTACCTTCAACTTTGAACAGTAAAAAAGATAGGCAGAAGATAAGAGAGATACAGAAGGCAGTAAAAGGAAAATATGGGGAAAAGCATGAAGAAAAGAGATTGAGAGCAGAAAACTGGAGATATTATAAATGTAATTGTTTAACTATAAAATTCTTAAAGACTATCTCTTCCTAATGCTTGCTTTTTTTCAAGGTGTCATGTGCCCGAGATCTCCCTTCATATTGCCTCATTCCAAATTTTTGGCTGATTTCTGTAGCAAAATCTTAGGAACAATTTAATTCAAGTTTCTTGACCTTGCAGAGAAGAATGAGTTCCTCTATTCTGTCTTATAACTATGCTTTTCTATAATTCTAGTCGATACATTAAGGTCTTCACAAAAAGGCAGGCTCTGAAAGTGACTTCTACTAATGAAAGGGAAACTGAAGTACTAAATCTAGCATGATTTTTCTGGGTCCTGGTAAATCTTTAGAAGCCACGAGACTATGGGAAGGTCATAAGATTATGATATAGATCATGGGGATAAATCAGAGAGATAGAACCTTAGCCGAGGTTTGTCTCTCAAGATAAGAAGTTGTCTGTGTACATTCAGCTACAGAGTGTGGCTCATTTTTAGGTGAGAATTGTAAAAAGCAGTTAGAAGTGACTATGTCCAGGCAGCCTTTTAGTACCTTCGCAGATGAAGACTGCACAGCCTTCCTGGGCAACTTGGGCCAGTGGTTGGTGATCCTCACATTTACAAAGCATTTCCGGGTGTTCAGATGGTACTTCCTAGGTTTCAGTTTATGCCCATTGACTCTGATCTTTTCACTGGGAACCACTGAAAGAAGTCTCGCTTCATCCTCTGTAAACCTATTATATTAATACATATGAATGTATATATTGATGTATTAATATCCATTGATGAGTTGTCCCACCAAGCTTTCTCTTCTTCATGTTGAAAAGTCCCAAGTCTCGCAGCGTTTCCTCATAGGAGAGATGCTCCAGTGTCTTAGTCACCTTCACAGCCCTTCTCTGGTCTCTCTCCAGTGTGTCCATGTGTCTCTTGTACTGAAAAGCCAAGAACTGAACCTGTCACTCCATGTATGGGCTCAGCAGTGCGAAGCAGAGGAGAGGGATCAGCTCCCCCAACCCACTGTAACAAAACTCCTCCTTCATGCAGCCCAGGATACCATGAGCTTTATTTGCCACCAGGGCCCATTCCTGCCTCACTTCAATGGTCCTGCTGTCTACCGGGACCATTTTCACCAAGCTGCTTTCCAGCTGGGCAGATCCAGCCTATGTTGGTGCATGTTGTTGTTCTTCCCCAGCCCAGGACTTTGCACTTGCCCTTGTTGAACATGAGGTTCCTGCCAGTCCATGGCAGTATGACCCTACTGTGTATCAGCTACTCATCAGTTACATGTCATCAGCAACCTTGCTGAGGGTACCCTCTGCCCCTTCCTCCGGATCATTAATGAAGGTGTTGACCAGGACTGAAGCTGGTGCTGGCCCCTGGGGTACACCACTACCTTCTGGGCTCCACCTAGACCTCATGCCACTGGGTGCAGCCATTCAGGTCGGTTTTCAACTCACCTCGCTGTCTGCTTGTCCAGCTCATACTCTTTTAACTTCTCTATGAGAATCTTACAGGACAATGACCAAAGCCTTGCGGAAGTCTAGGTAGACAATATGCTCCATCACCTTTACAAGGATTGAAGTGAGGTTGACTGGCCTGCAGTTCCCTGATATTTCCTTTCCCCCAGTCTTCAGGCAGTTCTCCCAGTCACCATGACTGAAGATTATTGACCCAATAGAGTATGACCTACATTGGTGTGCTCAGTAATTGTTTGCCCACAAGATCTCACCTGGTTCATTATCCATCCCTAGGAAGAGCTCCATATAGTCCAGCTGTTCTGCCTCATGAAGGGCAACCCCACCTCCCCATTTTCCTTCCTTCCTTCCTTCCTTCCTTCCTTCCTTCCTTCCTTCCTTCCTTCCTTCCTTCCTTCCTTCCTTCCTTCCTTCCTTCCTTCCTTCCTTCCTTCCTTCCTTCCTTCCTTCCTTCCTTCCTTCCTTCCTTCCTTCCGCACCATTCCGCACCATTCCGCACCATTCCTTCCTTCTGCACCATTCCTTCCTTCCCTGTATCTCTCCACTGCATCACTCAAATTACGCGGTCCATCCCACTTCATCTGGGAGCCCCATAAAATGGTAGCCCCACAGCTGCTCACTGATGCCTAAGTCACCCTGTTCTCCATGTTGCATGTGCATGTGCATGTGCATGTATGGGCACTACAGAGGGCACCCCACATGCTGATTTCCCCAAAAAGATGGGAAGATTTCTCCATAATGGTGCCTTCTAGGCATATCCTTGCTGACATTATGGAGGTGACCCTGTTTAAGCTGCTTAAGATTTGTTTTGTTGATTTTGTGTTCCCTTTCAGTCACGTCACTCCAGGCCCTTTGCTATCAACCCTCCCTGCCCATCACTGTCTCACAGTGCTTCTGGTAACTCTCTCTCTTCTGTCATTCCTAGTTTAAAGTGCGTCTTTACCAGGTCAGCCATTCTGCTGGCAAAGACGACTTTGTCCTGCTCAGTGAGAAGGATCCCATCTCTCCCAAGCAAGTGCTGACCCACAAGCAGGGTTCCATAGTTGTAGAAATCAATACCTTGTCACCACAACCAGCTCCACAAAGAGCTGTGGATATGTATTCTCATCTGCCTCCTCCTCACAGCCTTTCCCCTCACTGGTAGGAGTAAGGACAATACCACTGTATGCCCGTGACTACTGCAGAGCTTGAAGTCACTTTTGATACTCTCCCGGCAGCATTATTGGTACCCGCATGGAACAACAGCAGGGAGTAATAGAGTATCAGAAAAGCTTTGGTGCCCTCTCAACATTATCCTGGATCAGCTCCCCAGCAAGCAGCAAACCTCCCTAGATCATAGGTCAGGTCCACAGATGGGCTCCTCTGTTCTCCACAGTTCTCACCCATTACTACTTATCACTTCTTCCTGGTGGTCTTGCATGTTTTAGGGTTAGGTTTAGGGGATCCAGATACTTTGCTTGAAAGCACATCTTCGTCATCTTCAGGATTCACTACACTGCTGGGAGGATAGTGAATCTCTTTCACATTTGCAAGCCTTTAGGTGGAGCAAGAGTCTTCCTCTTGGTGCCAGATATCACTGACTTGGCATGGACAGCCTGCATCTCCACTGAAGCTTGCATCCAGGAATATTGGAACTGTAGTGTCTCTAAGAATCCTGTATGCACCTCTCTCTCTCTTCCATCTTTCCTGCTCTTGTGCAGCCTATGTGTCACTACCACACCTGAGACTGTTTATGCTGATTTAAACACAGTGTGTTCTCTCTCTCTTCCACCTCTCATTTCTTCTTTTTTGTACCCTTCTGCACAAGCTTCTGTGCTTGGCTGTCCCTGGGAGCTGTGCTCTGGGCTTGCCTCTTACAGAGGCCTCTCCTGAGCACCAGCTGAGAGGACTCTTGACCCTCTGTAATTAAAAGGTGGCTGCAAGGAGGGCTTCAAGTGCCTTGGGTCAAGGGCACCTGGTCATGTTCATTAAAATTTGCTAGAGCATTCTGGGACCATGCTCACATGGCTTCCCTTATCTCATCCTTGCCTGACAGTAGCAGGCACCTTCAGGTTTCTCAGAGGATTCCTGAGTTTCCTGATTATCCTGGACCTTGTGCCCAGAGGATCACAAAGCAAAGACCATCAACTCATGCACAGACTGCTGTGTCTGTTTGGGACACAGGAAAAGCAAAGTCTGTATGGAGATGATAAAAAGGGAAGCAGAGGGCAGGAAAAATAAATCACAACATAGTTTTATTAAGGAAAATTATGTCAGAGATGGTAAGCTAATTGATTTCTTTGAACTATTAGAGTGGATTTTAATGCTTGGCTGAATTTTATTTTGGTTGGTACAGTGCCCTGCAGGACCTGGGCAAAACAGGGAAGATCGGATGAGTGCAGGGAGTTCTAAGCCAGTTCAGAAGCACAGCCAGAGGGAAGACTGCAGCAAACAGCAGTATTTTTAGGATAAAGAAGTTGATAGTGATTTTTTCTTTTTAAAAGAATAGCCCTGGGACCGATTGTTTTAATTGTATTAATTCATTACTTTAGGGAGAACAACTTACAAACTTGTGAAAGTTGTAGATGACACAGGGAATAAAGAAATTCCCATTACAAAAAGAAACAGATCATCAGAAGGGTTGGTCCGTATGATCTTGTTAGCAGGAATTAGAAAATGAAGTGTGGTAGGCTTTACATGTGGTAAGCTTTCTAGATACTCCAGGATTTTAATTAAACAGATTCCAGCTGTTGCAGAACTGTAAGACATTGGTGACGGTTTCAAATACACGTCCTTTTAAACTCTCTTCCTTTGGAACATTATAGCTGTAGCCTTAAATATTTTATTGCAGATTTAAATTTTAGTTCTGTAAAATGTTTTACAGCCTTCAGCATATGATGAGACTTCCCACATGTGGATTTTTAAAATCCATGTATTAACTCTTTGGTTGTACCAGGCAGTCCCTTTCAGTGATAAATTCATGTGGATTGTAGATACACCCTATTCTTAACAAAAATCTCCTTTCATTTTTCTTTCTTAGATCTAATCAATCAGAATTGTAAGTTCCTTCTGCAAGTGAAAATTTTTGATTTTCCTAATCAGTGTTCCATCACTTTACAGAGAGCTTAAGAAAAATATATTTTTTCTTTTTGTTAGAAAATATAGAATTAATCAAACTCTGATTATTGAAAATTTTATTATAATAATTGTACCATTATGTTATTGAAGATACACTTGAGGGTGTTTTAATTTTTGCCAAATGCCTCTTTTTGAGTCCAGATCAAACAAGCTGTTTGGGCATTGTATTAGTATTGTCTGGCTGAATGAATGAGTGCATGAGGACTTCCAGCACACACATTTCTAAACTCTGACTGCAATCAATACAGCCAGAAAGAACTTGAGATCAACCCTTTCTGTAAATGTCAAAAGCTAAATCACATACATGTTAAATAGGAGTTAAATTCACTAAAACTGTTCCAGTGGATGTCTTGGCTTCTTCTCCAGAGCTCTTTGCAATTGCTGTGAAGGAGCTTTTAAGAGGTTCATAAAGCTAGGTCTGTAAAAAGTATACAGGCTTCTTATCCCCAGCTTCAAAACCTGTGGAACCTTTAGTAGTTCTTCCTCCTTATACAATTGATGGGATAGTGGATAAATCATTTTTGGATTCATTCCCAAAATCAGAGGCAGAGATGACAACACGCAGACCAATGAATTAGTAAAGGTAACCAGGGGTCAGCACTGAGATTTCTGTGTATTATAAATCCTGCCATTTTTTTCTACAAAGTTAAAGCCTTCCTCTGGGGCTATAGGGATGTACTTCCATACATGCAGAATTCATGTCCCCAAATAAATTTCTGGACTCAAAGGCTGAATGGAGGTCAGTGCTTTCTCTCAGAAAGCTATTTCTGCAGATGATTGTATTTTTGCTTTATTTTCTATTTCAAGAACATGCCAAGGAAATGGTAGTTCTCTTTTCTGTTCCCTTGTCTTTGAATCCTCTGAAAGAAATTCAGACTCACATCAGCCCACTACCAGGATGGGGACCTAATCATCAGAGTGGCAGACATCTGCAACCTTTTTGGCAGGAACTCCAAGTACTTTTGCTACTGCAATAAATGGGAGCATAGCCCATTCCAGAAGGGTACCATGTGGGTGGAAAATGAGGAATATGTCCAGGTACTCTTTAAACAGATGCATAGCAAGAAATGGTTATGTTTGCTCTGCACTGCTCTGAGGGAGGAAGGTGGGTGGTGAATTCCTGTACTTCATTCTGCAAATTGCACATGTACGAAAGGGAGGCGGAGTACAGAACAGAATTAGACAGTGTTGTAGAGAACGTTCCGCTTACAAAACTTTTCTTAAAGTTCAGTCTGTGTGTGGACATTGAGCTGGCAGTGTTTGGATGATAAGAAATGAGCAGATGTTGGTCTTTCTTCTGGCAGAGACTGTTCTAGTCATTGCTTAGATATGCACAGTCAATAATGTGGCATGAGCAGGAGTGCCTTTGCTGTGCCAAGACATCGTGGAGGTTTGTTCTCACATGTTTTACATCCCCAATCTAAATAGAGGTTGCTAAGAGAAATGCAAACTTCACCATGACAGACAAGACAATATGTGGCATTAGCAGGTCCTAGCAGGCACACCAAAGCTTCTTTAGTAATGCTCTGTGATCAAGTGCAACATTCCAGACAGGACAAACAGGTGTCAAGGACTGTTAAGCCATCTCAATTGCATACCCAGGATGCAGTTACTTTTCCTAATAAGTAAATAAACAGTAATATTTAGAAAAATGCATCAGTCAAAGTGTATGTGTGGGAAACAGGAGGCTCTGGCTTTGCAGTTATCAGGAGTGGTGCTTTGCCTGGTGATTGCTGAAACCATGGCTTCCTATAGGAGCAGGAATCCATCCATAAAACAAACGTCCTATTCAATATAGAGCCATACTCCCCCACAGTTCCTCTTGCCTTCAAGCACAGGACACAACAAAGTGTTTGTTTGCAGTTACTAAAAAAGGAAGCAGGAATGTTTTCCCTAGACCATACTTGACCCACTTTTCCCCCTTGCTTTGTGCTGAGCTCTTCTGAATCTTGTCATGTCTCCAGCTTGAAAACTTCCTTTCGGTGATCCTTCCGCCTCTTGAGGTTGCATGTAGTAGAGGTATGGTCCTCTGTACCCTTCATCTGTCTAAAGTGATTCTGTGGATGAGATACTAATTTTATACAGAATGAGTGCAAAATCCAGCTGCATCATCTTTATCAATGAAAAGTTTAGCCTTTCATTTCCTTCAAGTAATTTTCATCACTGCCCAGCTTCATCAAGAAGTGTCCACATCTTTTCAAGATGTCTTCTCTAAGACTGTAAAATTTCAGTTTACGTCAGCATTGAAATCACTAGTTGGAAGGTATAAGAGGGTGAAATCTGTTTCAAAATGCAACAAATTATATAAAATTTCGTTTTCAGCATCCAGTTTTCTATCCAGTCCTGACAATCACATAAGAATTCCTAGGAGTTCATAAGCTCTTAGGCCAGCATGGGTCTAAATTGCCATGCTCATGCCATGTGCTGCATGCAAAGTTTGCAGCTCTGATATGTTTCTTTCTCTATAACTAGAGAAAGTTATACTCTAACTGAGAAGTTATACTCCTCACAGTACCAGAGATTGCAAGGTTGTTGGCATTACACTGAAATGATATTCCCTGGAGAAGGAGAGGAGGGAAATACATGAATTACCTTTTGATTATGATACACTGCATTGTAGCCTTTAGCTCTTGTTTTGTTTTCCAGTCATTTTCTTCACTTTAGCTTTAGCTTTATTTGTTTAATTTCAGGCTGTATGATGTTCTGATGCACCAGCAAACTAATTTCCCTACGGCCTAGCAAAAATCTCATGTTTTGCCTCTGTCAGGTCTAATGATTGCCAAAGTGTTTGCTCTTGCCCTGGTGGAACAGACAAGTGTTCTGTGTTACCCTTGTCAGTCTTCTGCAGTTGGTCCTGAGGTTTTCCCTCGGACTAGCTTTGTTTTGCTTGTCCATCTTGGTGAAATGAAAAACTGTAGTATGAAGTTTTCTGCGGTGGGTATCATCACCCGTGGTTTCATGGATGCTTTTGTTTATATGAATACTGGACACTTTAGGATGAATGCAAAGACAAAAAGCAAGAACTTCTCAACACTGTTTCTCCTCTAAACTAGCTGTTTTGAGCTTTTCACTTCTCTTGAAATTACTTATCCTTTGTATTTGCTCTACAAATACAAAACTAATGAAATCCCCCTACCTTGCCTGCCTTGTTTAGCTTAAATTTTGTGTACTTAAAATGCTTTGCATAACTTGTTTCGTTTTTTCCATATACACCACTTTCTTAAATTTGTCTCTGACTGACACTTGACAACAAAATACAAGATTCCTGTATTTTGTTGAGCAACACCCTTAGGCAAATTTTTGACTAAAAAAAAAAAAAAAGATAAAGATTAATTCTGAATGGTCTTGATAAAACAGACAACTAGATGCAGAGTTGGTCCTGTTAAATATTTACTGTACTAACAGGGTGTGACCCATGTAAAGTTTCAGCTTTTCAGATGAGGACATAGCTGACTCCTCAGGGCCAGAATGCTCCCTTTGCTTACAAGAATTGCTCTGTGTTTGGGATTCATTTTGTGTGATGTTAGCCCCCTGAAGAGTGGTCTGTAACCTCAGCTGATCACTTACATCCTCTCGGCACTTCTCACCCTCAGCTGAGGTGCCTCAGTAGAAAAGAATTGATGATCCTGTCCTGATTCCTGCTTGGCTTCCTTAATCTAGGAGCCACAGGGGAGGGAGATTATGATCTGTAGCTGAGTGAGATGGTGGGTGGGGGTGTCAAGATCTCAGGGTGCAGGGTGATTGGATCAAGAGAGGTTACAGGAACAACAAAGCAGGGTGAGGGACACCTGCCTCAAATCTCTGTAGTCCTCTACTGAAAAATACAGTAGAGCACTGCTGTGTTGTGACAGCTCTTCTCATTGATCAGAGTTTAATGAAAGTAATCAGGCAGCCTGAAATATGGAACAGACTGAGGTTTGAATACAGGCTTAACATATTTGCATAAGAAAAAATGGTAATTGAAAATAAATTGATTACTTTTTATTTCTCTTATGGAAACATCACTTCTGCTGAATGAATATTAGGCAGTCTGTGGTAATTCATGATGAAGCAAGTGATTTGCATTTACTAAAAAGCAACCTTAAACAAGGCTCCCAGATCCTTTAAATCTGTGGTAGAAATTCTCTGTCAATTTCAAGTAAAACTGCAGACAAGAACTGAATACACATCAGTTTTCAATTATTAGAATGAAAGACTTCTTTCCTGTAAAATTTAACATAAGAATGAAAGACAGGGAAGAAAAAATAATACATGTCTTTTCAGATGTATACAGTGTGTAAGTTTGCATTTCAGTCAGCAACGCAACGAAAGAAAATCAATCTCAGCTGTAGCTAGGCTTAGCTGCAAACTTTTTTCTGTGAAAAAAAGAAAGCTAAATAGAATTACTTGATAAGCAAATGCTAAACTCTGTGGGACCTGAGATTCCAGATGTGATCTTAAGAATATTTCTGCACCAAAAAATAAATGTTCTTACCTGTCTGCAAGACAGAAAGAACTTTGAAAAAATATTTTGTTTATTAGGCTAAGATTCTGTCAGCATCCATCACATGGTTTTGATGCAGTACTTTCTGACTGAAGCATTATGCCTTCTCTTTTGCAAGAATTCAGACTGATGAATTTCCTCTTGGCATTAAAATATTTGTCTTTTTCCTTTAAAACCCTGTTACATTCCAGACCTTAATAGGGTGTTATGTCGTATAATGTAACAGCCTTTCCCTGGGGTTCTGTTGCTGACCATGACATCATATGGTAGGGAATACCCTTTCAGTCACTTTGGATCAGCTGTCCTGGCTGGGTGCCCTCCCATTTCGTACCTATTTCCAGTTTATTGATTTTGGGAGACAGGAGGCAGAGAGAAATCCTTAACACTGTGCAAGCACGATTTAGCAATAGCCAAGCACGGGTGGGTTGTCGGTGCTGTTTTAGCCACCACAGGCTGCTGTGAACAAAGTTGACTTCAGAGCTTCATTCCAGACCCAGCACATCATGTTATTCCTTTGTGCTCAGGTTGTTGCTAGGAATGGAAGTCATCACTGTTTTTAATCAGTAGATCTTAGACAGTTAAAAAGATCAATTTTCTGCTGATATCAAAGAATTTACCATTGTTATTATCTATGGGGATTTATTATCATTATGAAAATGTAGACAATGAAGTACAAATAAATGAGGGAGTGGGAGTTAGGCTGGATGCGGTAAAAAGTTCAAAATAAGAAAGTTTGGTTTCATCTAGTCAAAATGCAGATAGCTTCTTGGTTTACTAAGGAAAATTGCTACAGAATCTAATTAATATATGTGTAATCCTGTTGTTTCCCATGTATTCATGTTCAAAACCACCAGAAGGCTGGGAAATTCACTACGTTCTTTGTCACTGTCTTGGTGGCCAGTGATACTGTTAAAATATGTGTCTTATTTCATCTTTCACTTTCAGTCACTATATTTTATGTAGTTTTGTCTGGTAGATTAAAGAGATTGGAGTTAGAAAATCTCCTTAAGTAGGTCATTTATCATGTACAGACTATCATCAAGATTCAGTTCTGTCTTAATCCATCTTAGAGCTCATTTAGTCACTTGCAGTACAGTCTATTTCCAAACTGCAAATCAATCTTGCAGTTTTCCTCTAAAGTTTGAGCTCTATCTTGGCATTGCTTTTCGTGGAAAAACTGGGTAGAATTGCCTATCTTCAGTTTTGGGAGAAGAGGTACTTTAGTAGTACTGTAGGCACTTTGGGCATATGTCTTTTTTGCTAGGCATACATCTTGAAGTGCACATCTTTTTGCAGGTGGGCAGAGACTGCCTTCAATCCGTGCTGCAATCCAGATATATGCTGGCAAGTTCGGAACTGTGCTCAGCTAAAGAGTGAGTAGGGCTAAGGTCTCCAAATAGAGGTGTCTGCACACCAAGGGATGTGTAAGATGGTCTGTTGGGGTGCAGGAAGAAAATCGTCACATTTCCATTTATATTTATTTTTATCTTTAGAAGTAAGGAAGAAATTAAGCTTTACTAATATTTAGTATACAGATTGACTCTGGTGCCTTTAGTCAATCCATGTGTCAGACAGTCATGTAGGGTTCCTGAAGAGTCCTGAGGGAAGAGTGGGTACTTCCCAACATGGAGGAGTTGAGAGTGGCATCCTCACTCATTCATTCACTTTCAGCTTATTCCATGTATTACAGTTTACATGTTCCCAGTTAAGTGGATTTATGGATTATATTATCTAGTTTTCACTAAACTACAAAATGGACAAGGGGCTTAAAAAGATTCCCGCAGAACAACTGCAGATTGAAGATAACACTGATAATGCCAGTAGAAGTGAACAAAAAGAAAATGACAGAGCTGACATTTCTCCTCCTGCTAGTGTGAGCTCTTCATCAGTCACTTTATGGATAACAATGATGAGCCAAGCAGATCCGACAAGTGAAGCAAAAAAAACACCCCAAATTATCAAGACCATTTGAAATATAGATTTATAACTACTACTGATAATAGTAAACCTTGCTCTAAAGGTTTATCATGCCTTGAGACATTTGCTGTTGACAGTATATGAAGCCATTACAATTAGAAAGACATTTAAAAATTAAGCATGCAGAACATGAAAACAAGTGAGGTTTAAAGTTATGTGACAGTCTGTCCAGTACTTTACATAACTAAACATAATGATAAACATTTAAAAGAAAATTCTGAAGTTTCTTACTTAATAGGAAAATACAATAAGACCCATATTATTGAGGAAACAATTGTTCTTGCTGCAGTGAAAATGGCTGAAATGATGCATGGAAAACAATAGGGTGACAAAGTCCATTCCTTTGTCAGCAAATAGTCTTGTAAGATGCACGGAAGAGTTGAAGAGTTGCTGAAGAGTTGAAGAAACAGATATTAAAACAAATCATGCAGTGTAGGATGTTGGGTTCATCCAGGTGTGAGTGTAGATATTTCTAATGTGACTCAGGTATTTGCTATATTCTGTTTCAATAATGAAACAGATAAAGAAGTACTTCTTTGTGAGCCATTGAAGGAAATGGGTACTGCAGAAAGTACATTCCTGGCAGTAATAATAAGAGTCATGTTTTATGGAAAAACTGTGTAAGTGTAACCACTAATGGGGCAGCTGGGACAAAAAAATGTATTACAGAGGGTAGCAAGCTGGGATCGCATGTAAAATTCCTTTGCTGCATCAGTCATAGGCAAGTTCTTGCAGCAAAGAAGCTGGAACTGAGCTGAAGTCCTGCAGGCTGCTACTGATGTGGTTAATCTTATATAAAAAATACTTTATAAAGCTGAAAATTAATCTATTAGACTCTATTATATAGCAGTTTGGAGAACTGATTGAAAACTAAGAGACTCACTGCATAAGATATTCTCACTTCCTCCATTTCTCCTCTCCTTTAGGAGTATACGTATGTGTATCACATCATCTGGTAACAATCAGGGTAGGGAGAGAAAGAGGGAGGATTCCCATCTTCCTTTCTCTAATTTATATTCTTAGACCCTCTTATCAGTAGTAACTGATATTTCTTTTACTTTGTGTAAGAGATGTGTTCATACAATGTGGAGGAAAATCTGTTTCCATGTCAATGGTTTGTTATTTAAACATTTATCCACATAGATTAGTAATGAATGGTCAGTTTCCTAAATACTCTAATACCACCTGCACTCCTAGATAATACTCACCATATTTTTCTGGCATTAAAATTAATAAATAGATGGGAATTTAAAGAATTATTCAGATTGCAGGATCCACAAATCTAAATTTAAAGATGTCTGCAGAGCTTTAGCAGAAGTGTTCTGTAAAAAAGAAAACATAATTTAAACAAAATTAATGTCTTTCTCCTAACTCCCAGTCCAATACAGCTGCTTCTTGCCAGAACAGAGTTTGCTTGTATGGACAATGGGAGTATTCCCTGTGCTTCTAAGTCTCTTTCTTGTTTAAAGGAGGGAGATTAATTTTACAGGTAGCTAACATTGTAGTTCGGTTTTGGGTTTTTTGATGCTAAATGGGAATTATCTTTCAGACCAATTCAAAACACATAACAAATGGCATGGAATTTATTTAAAGCTCGTAAATAGATGGAAGTTATTTTGAAGAAGAATGTTCAGTTCCAGTGAAGTCAAATGTGTAACCGTTAATGACATGTTTACTCTCCTTTGTAAGAGGAATAAAATTAAACAATGTACATGCTTTTAAAGGTACCAAAAATTTTTTTATGCCAGATTGTTGTTAGGTCTTGTGGGAATATAGAGGTCTGAACATTCCAAGTGTTCTGTGAATTCTAGAAACAATCCATAATGTTAAAAAGGAAAGGACAGCAACAGTAAAGACATGCAGTCAGGGAGATGACCACAAGTCCATAACAAACAGACATAATTTTTGTCCCTTGGAGCTGCCAACAAGTTGCCCAAAGACACAGATTGAAACTGATCCCTTGATTTCCAGCTTAAAGCACTTCAAGTAATTCTCACCTGGAATTCAAACCTAGAAGATTTTGTCTTCTGGTTTCCATACTGTTTTAAGGATATGCTGAATTAAGGACTTCCTCTCAGACAGTACTGATAGACTGCTTATGTTTTCGTATGATTTTCCAGTCATGGGTAAAATTGGCTTTACTTTCTTAAACCAAACAGCTTGCATTAATATGATTCTGGAGGATTCTGCAGGAAAAGAGAATGTGAAGTCAAATGAAATTAAAAGATACCACCATGTTTTTTTAACTATGTTGCTGTAAGAATGAGTGCAACACCCATAAGGCTGCTTAAGACAATCTGCTAAGATGCAGCACAAGGCCTATTCAGAATCCCACTGGGAATAACATAAAATAATGTGCAGAACTTATTTATAAAGGACTTGCTATGAGCTATACAAGAAATTATTGTGATTTAAGAAGTTTCAGGAAAAGATACTACAAGGAAGAAATCTCAGAACATAGGAGTCTGTTGAAGAGAAAGAGCAAGAGCAATTAACAAAGGCATTAAAGGGTTCAAAAAGATATGTACAAGAGCCAGGGGACAATCTCTTTTCTAGAAAGACTTTTCATAGGTAACTGTGGAACAGCTTCAGCCAGCAGTTGAAATCTCAGTGGAGGAAGTATGTGAATCAAACTGAGACGCTCAAGTACAGTAAATTATCCCCACCATATGGTGTCCTTCTGAGGATTCTGAAGTAAATAAAGTGTGAAATAAGAGTCATACGCCATTGCAGGAAATGTTGCTGCAAGGTTTTCTTCAATGTTAAAAAAAGGTGTTAATGTAGTTTCTGTATTTTCATTAATCTTGGAGAAATAAAGGATAATTCCCAAATTTCAAAACAAAGTTTAATCATCTAGTGGTGCTAGAAAATATTATGAAAATGCTCTAATAACAATACTACTTTTTCTTGCTTAACCTTGATTTAACTTAGATTAAAAAGTGCATTTAATTCACATAGCACATGGGCATTGATCAGAGTAACTGTCATGGCTTCACTGAGCTATTAACTAGCTTGCTTAGCTTGCTTATTTGAATTTCTGCTTTCCAGAGAAGAATGTGATTATGGATTCTACACATTTTTAACTTTTTTGGCCTTTCTTAACAAAAGTTGTTGCTCTCCAAAGCCTTTAGCAGAGTACAGTCCTGTCTCTCATTATGAATTTAGGAAAATCTGTGATAGATGTATCCTCTATCTGTGTAATAGATGATTGTGCCCTTCTCAGTTTCTAGGGAAAAGAGGTGGGAGACGGAAAGAGAGATTAGAAGGAATAGTTTAGTCTGTAACTTTCTTCTCCCCAGGTGATATCAACTACTGTAGCTCCCCTTATGCCAGAGAGTGCCATTTAAACATCAATTATTTTTTCTATCACAGACTTTTGCCAACATTATCTCACACTCCTTGAAGCAGCCTTGAACCTCAGCTTGCTGCTGCATATAAGGGACAGGATCAACTTTGTGTGCTTCCTAGAAACTACAGCTGGATTTGGTGTCAAGTACACGTCAACTTTTCAAAATACATTTAAGTAGTTGAAATTGTAGGCCTTGTCTTTTATTAGTTTTGAATTTGCCAGCTTTACTTTTACATTTATCCTTTTTCCTGAGATCATGGGCGGTCTAAGTGCAACTGAATTTTAGGTACAATTATTTTTGCACGTGATTCGCTTCATGTACCTTTCTGACATTTTCCAGAACCATGTCTCTTGGTTTTTTTGTAAAATCAAGACATTTCTTCAGGAAGCATTCACTGATGGGTAGACTCAAGTGAGGCTTCCTACAACACTTAAGGCCAAGGTACACAACCACCACACAGCTCCTGCAGGACTGCTGCTTCCTCCTACAGGTGTAGCCTGTAACCACTTCGTCAGAGGTCACTGCACTGAATAACAAATGTCCCAAATAGAGAAATATTAACTGTCTTTGGCTATTTGAACCTTCTTTCACCACCAAATGACAAAACAATTGAAGTTATCAAGTATTCTTACCAGAATGTTTAGCTCACTCTACGAAGTTATGCAAAATGTGTAGATCTGAATGTAGTAACAGCTAAGATATGGGCACCAGTTGGGATTTACAGATGGAATTTACAGAAGTCCTTTCTGTAAATAAAAGTGTGGTTGGTATTTGGGGATGATCTCTTCCCCCTAGGCTATGTAACCTTTCAACTAGCCTGTGAGATATCTGTTCTTTTGAAATGTGGGGTACTTTGAGGAGATCCAAAGGGAAGGATGTTGTTCCCTTTGCGAAGACTGCCACAACTAAGATTGTGAATTTCAACCTTCTGTGGATTGTAGGCTTGAAAGCAGGGAGAAAAGAGATTTTCCTGTAACACTGACAGTAACTTAGTTGTTCAGTGTTTCATAACTCTTCAGTTTCTCTGGTACAGGTGGGTGAATGCAAACTCTTGATGCCAACTATCATAGCCAGATTCACAATCCTTCTGTGGAAGGTCTGAGCTGCTGCTGATTTTCTGCATCCTACAGGCAGGGAAGATGCAAAATAAAATTAAGGAAAAAATTGTGCTTCACAAATATTTGTGAAATCATTTTGGTATTCTTCATTATAAAAATGAACCAAAATTAATACAGGGTCTGCACAGAGAGCTGGTGCTGAAATATTTTGACAGAACAATCAGATCAGCAGTGCTTGCTTGTGCAGAAGGTGGCTGTTTGGGCTTGTAAACCCGTTGTTTCTTCAGATAATCCCAGTGATCACAGGAATGATATTGGTGACCCTCTGAGACAGAAAAATGTTGATAAGTGAGCAATTATTTGTGCTTCTAAAAAATTATTTTTGAAAATAAATCATTGGTATGAAATTTCAATACATAAAGCTAAGACATATATTAATACTTTAGTGTCATGTATCTTAGTTTATTTTCCTCTGACTATAGTTTCCAAATGGATTAAAGTGATAGTCCTTAGTACAATGTGCTACAAAATTCCAGTCTTGAGAAAACAGAAAGGGATGGCTCAATTTAATATATACATGTGCAAGTGAAAAAAGTTCTTTGAATGTAAATGATACACAGTGGAGAGAAAGAGGAATATTTATTTTTAAAATGCCCTTAATGCTTTTCTCTACCCAGTGATATCACTCTAGTTAGCATCCAATTTAGTTTTCTAATGTAGCAGAACCTCTCTGAGTCAGGAGAGATAGAAGGTAACTTCTCCTGTGCTTTTCCAGAAAGAAGGAACATGGGGCTGAAACATGGTTCATATAGTAAAATTTCTAGTATATTTATAAAAGCATTATCTTTTGGTGCAACATTGTAATGTGATGACCTTGGATCCCTGAAGTGGTGTCTGTTTTCTGCTTTTCATCCGAAAGAAGAACTAGAGACTTACAATGTTTAAACCACAGGGTTTTTTTACAAAGTAGATCTACACAAAGATGTTTGGAGCAGTGGAAAATAAAGTAGTGAAATGTTTATTAAACTGTTCTCAAATTTTAAGCAAATCTATCCCTGTACTCCTAAAAAGCCTAAAGCCCAAATACCCTGGTGTGTTGCAAGGAGGGCAAGTATTCCCATACTTCAGACACAGAAGAGAATTAAATCTGAGCTTGATATTGCTGCCCTTTCCACATTTAGGATGTCTGAGGAATATGGATTGCTATTTTGGAGGATTTTTAAAATAATGTAATAATTTCTTATGATCTCTATTCTCACAGGTTCTATAATCTCCCGTTCATCAAAATGTCATCCAATTTTTATATTAGGTAAATGTTTCTTCCTTTTTTAGTTTCCCACTGAGGCTTGTATCCATAGTTTTCAGTTGGTAACAAGACTTAGTGCTGGAGGCAGAGATTTTCATAAATAATGGCATAGCCCCCTGAGTCTGATGCAATTAAACCATTAGTAAGGAAATGTAGCTTTGGTAAGCAACTGAGTGCATGGTAAAACTTCAAAATTGGTCTGGGTTTTCTGAAAGAAAAAAATCCCAATGCATAATGGCTTCAAAGTCTTTCACAAAACCCATGGTTTGAACTGCTCTACCAGCCAAAAAGTAGAATAAGACCCTCTGCGTTCTCCCTCAGCCATGGGGTGATCAGATTGAGAAGGGTTGCAGGAAGACAGCCCACTCCTCTGACCTTGTCCTGAGAACCTTTTAGTAAGGTAAGGGATCTCTGGGGAATCTAAGTTGCAGTGGATGGCAGTGTTACTGGAACACCATTTTGAGACAGTGTTAGATGTTGAGACCTGGAATTCAGCTAGAGTTCAGCTGTCTGTATCTGAGAGTCGTCTGAGCTCCATTTATAGTTAATGGATAAAGGAGAGAGGTTCTTCCAGGGTGCAATTCATCTCACCTGTTTTGGACATCTGTTTATTGATGAGATGACTCATTCCTTAGAAATGCTCATTTATCTTAACTTTGGCAATATCCATGTGACACCCTTCCTAGTTAGTGTTGGAATGAAAAATATTTCATCCATCATGGATGAAGAGACTTTGAATACATAAATGTTAGGTTGTTTTCATTCTGCCTAATCAAGGAGAATTTTACATAAAGGTACTTCCTTATGTAATTATAAATCAAAGCTCTTTTGGCACTGACAAAATTTTCTTAAGCAATATTTAATTATCATTCATGTTTGTTTGAATTATCTCTCCCAATGAATTCTGTTCAGAATTGTTTTAGTAAATGGGCTCTTCCTGAGTGAAATAAATGTGTTTGAAATGTGTGTGTATGTAATTACTAACTACCATACATTGCCCACCTGTAATACTATAGTCAAATGTTGAGTCCCTAATTTTTGGTTCAGTAGTTGAACAGTCTTTGCTACATGCAGACTAATACAGAAGTGTGTTTGAGGGTGGTAGTATAATATGTCCTTCAAAAGAAATTGATTGTCTTTTTCTAAGCTGTGATTCTTTATTTCTGTGGTACCATGAGATTTTCCATCTTGTTCTATTCTCATTTACTAGGCTAGGCTAAATTCACCAATGTAAAGCAGCCTTACTATGTATTCTAGGAGGTTTTAATATTTTTTTAAATTACTTTAAGTATTTTTTCTCTAAACTCGTACTGTAAACGCTTTGAAATTTAATTTCCCAGAAAAAGACATAGGTGTATTCTATATTTTTCATTCGCTGTTCTGATTGTGCTTCACACATAATAATATAGAGTGCCTTACTTGTCTGCTTCCACATTCCCTCCAAGATAAAATGTTGAGTATTTCAGCATTTCTAGTTACTTGAATACTTGCACCAACTTCAGTAGTCCTCTTGCATTCCCTTGCTTTAATAAACAAGCATTGCTAAATTCTCATTTAATTACTTGCACTGCTGGCATTGGTTTATGAATTATTAAATAATCTATTCTCAATATGGCCCCTATTTACTTTCGTAATACCTGACATGAAAATTGCTGTTGTATAATATTGCAACCTCCAGACCCTTTAATTTTGTTCTGCTTTCTCTATGAGTCACATCTGGTAAACTTATTGGACAGGATGGTTGTCCTGTTTCCCTGGAAGCTATCAGAAATCACATTTTCCTCAGTTTTGTAGATGGTATCTCACTCTGAAGGAACCAGAAGTATATTTCGAGTGTATTTTCTTTTTCAGTTTTTTTCATTGGTGCTCCTTAACTCATCATGTGAACAGATGTTATTTCTTATAGAATATCTCATAGACTTTCAATCCTTGCCTACTATCTTTGAGATCCTTTCTTGCTGGGCAATGCATTACATATTTCTTTCCTGTAAGGAATGTACTGTGCCTTTCCTCTCCCTGCTGTTCTGCTGAGTTGTGTTTTAACTTGTCTTGGTGTCTAGTCTTATTGAAAAGAGTTTGTTTTTTCAGACCGCTCAAAGTCCTGCTGAACATTTTGTCCATGTTCTTAACATGCTTGCAGATTAAGTGGAATTTAACCTGTTCATACTTTGTTATAGTGCATATCCCTGGGGTTTTTTCCTAGCTCAATTTTTATTTCACTGTCATATGTTGGTGCCTTCAAATACCTCACAGCAACTGATCCACATCTTGATAAGATTAATTTGTTTTATTTCTTTGTTGCAGACAAATCACTTTCTAACTTGGACTGTTCCTAGGTTACCTTAAATCCCCCTAATTAACTTCCCCCCTACCACAAGAACCTTACATTCCTATAAATTCTTTTTGCATACGACTGGTAGGTTTAACATCAGAGTTCCTGATCATGTTTAATTTATGTGATCAAAAAACATGCAAAATGAATCTTCTTACTTTACCTTTGTTCCTTTAGAGAATTTGGGGGGAAATTTGTAGGTGACTTCATAGAGGTTTATTTTTAAATAGGTACGATCTGTTTGGTAGTCACATATATGTAGCTTTTATGTGAAATCATGTTTACCATATCATCATTCCATGCAGAAAGGAGGATAATTGACATTTTTAACTGGAATATGTAATTATGGGTATGATACAAATACAACAAAAATATCATTAGCAGTGTTACTATTACTCTAGTCTGAAAGATTCCATCTGAAACACTCAGGTACTTCTTGTAGGCAAGACTTATATTGATTGCATTAGTTTCCAGGTTAGATCCAGCTACTAACATCCTACTTCAATGAAAAAGGTCATATTTTTCATGAAGGCCCTTACTATGGCAGTTTACCCAAGTAAAAACCCAATATTCCAGGATTCCTTCTTCCTTTCCTGTCACAATGAAAACCATAAACATGGTATTTTTAAAATATATCTGATTTATTTTGAACAAAAAAGGAAATCCAATGCAGTTCTGATTTAATTTCTCCTTTACACAGTAAAACATATTTAGTTTTTCAGTTTTCCTCTAAATGGAACTCTTTCCTAATAGCTAAAATAATATTTTACTGTTTCCTATTGGTTTATTTATGCTTCATCTTCTATTTTTGCATTGTCTCTGTGCTTCAAATAAGGTTCTACCACCTGTTTCATTTTTGTAGTCCCAAATGAGGTATGTGTCAATGAAAGCATATCTCTGTTGTTTATATTTCTTGAATGTAAGCTTTCTCTTCATGCTTCTAAGCCTCTAAGTGTGAGTAATGTGTTTGTTCCATTGGAATGGAAATAGGGATAATTATGTTTGCTTGTAACACACAGTATGTAGTGAGGCCTCTATCTTTACTAAACCCAGAAATTGTAATCTGTCCTATGCAACTGCTCACAATTTACATTTTGTCCATGTAATGAGGAAATATTTTTTTCTTAACATTCAGGCATTTGTTTTGTACACATATATTTATATATCTGTACTGAAACTCCTACAGTGTTACATTTTAAAGTACACTGTATATTTTGGGCAGCGGGAAATCTTAGTAAAATATCTGACTGTGTAATTCATCTGGTCTGACCAGTTCTCATTTGTTAGGCATCTCTTATGATCAACATCTGGTAGGATTAGACTGCCCTGAACGACAAGGATTAGCTTGCTGTACTTACATGCAGCTTTAGTGAACCAAAAGGTCATCGGAAATATCTGTTGAAAGCAAAGTAGTATGATTAATCTAAAAATTATTAAATTCATTCTGTAACTGGCAGAGTTAGGATTAACTGAGTGAACTGTGCCTTTAAATGTATAATTTAAAACCTAGTTTGACACATTGGTCAGTGGAGACCCTTGAATCCAAACTATCATACCTAGATTGACAGTTCATCAGTAATATCACCTTACTTTATAACTTTCCTCAGAAAAAAAAAAAGGATGAAATTGGCTTGCCAAAAAATTAAATACTGTGGTCAAATGGATGCTAAATATTTACTACAGGTCACAAGGTGCTTGCACTGATAATCTCACTGAAGTGAGCAATCTCATCTCACCAAAAATATAATCAGAAGATGTGCAACTTTTGTATCCGCGTGAGGGACGGGATCATTTATATTATGCAGAGAATCATACAAAGTGCATGTAAGAAGTTAAAACCAATCAAAATTCAGTGCTGGGGCTCCAAGAGCACCAAAAGCCCTTTCTGCTCTTGACTAACCCACCAGGGCTGCCTCCCACTCCCCCCGACCCCATTTCAGCTCAACTCAGCGCCGTCAGTCCATGCTGCCGTGATGCTGTGAGATGCTGGGTTCTCATTCTCTCCATCACAGCTTTGCCTGACAGGGACCCTCTAGGCTTGTCCCCAGTCCTGTCGTGTTGTTATGGACCAGCCCAGCAATCATGGATTGTCTGACCCTGGGTATTTGTACCAGACCTGATCCTGTTCCAGACTTGTGGATGGACTTCCCAGCTTTACACTGGACCTGCCTTATTACAATGGACTTGTGTGGAGGTGTCACCTCCTGGCTGAATCTGGCTGTCCTCTCCAAACCTGTCCTGCTCCCCTTGCTGGCTGGCAAGGTCCCTGGTTTGGGGACTGAGTCACTGCACTTGTGCCCCTCTTTCGTAGGGAGCCAGACCATGCTGCTCCTCAGCATTTGCTTTCTTTGCTTAAAGTTACACTGACCTGGTACAGACCACAAGTGTGTTGCAATTTTATCTCCTCTAGACTCATTATTTTTTACAGCCCATTTACTTATTCTATCTGCTCTCTCAGTTTGCTAGAGATTAAAGAAATCAATATCTTCCTTTATAGTGCAAGTTCTTTAGTCCTCAAAACCCTTGTATTTCTTCTTTCACAGATGCAGGGTGAGGGACTTTGTTGTTTGCCTCTCAGACATCACTAAATTTGATACAAGAGCTATGAGGTAGGCAAGTATTGCTGCCATCCACTTCACAGGAAAAATATACAGCCAGACTTGGTAGTAAATTTTAAAACCTTTATTTCAGTCATGTGGGCTGAGTCAAAGAGTAGATCTGGCAGAATGAGAGAGAAAAGCCAGTTCTCTTGCATATTCTTTTTTTCCTAAAGCGCAACAGCCATTCTTCCTTCAAATGTATCCCTTACAAACTCTTCATTTTTTGGAACTTGCTCCTGAGTAAACATATTTGCACCCTGGTAATTTTTTAAGTTGACCACACATAGATTAAATATGTAGTATGGTGAAACACTGATTTCATCTAGCTTGGTAGGCAGAGCAGTGCAAAAGTGTCTTTTTTTTTTTTTTCTCCTCCTCTGAGTGATGGACTAAGGTCTCTGAGCACTGGTTGGTGAAAATTTCCTGGTTTATTGATGATCGGGGTGGTAGTTCTTCTTTTGGAAAAATGAAATATTGCTTTCTTTAAAGTACATAAAGTTGATATAAACAGACATAGAGCTACAGCCTTCATTAAATTGATAACAGGGGCCTAAAACCACATGGAATTACACTGTTCTGTATTATAGTTGGTGCAAGATTTCCTTAGCAACTGTGGATCCCCATAAAAACTTTATGCAGTTTTGTTACCACTTTCTACAGCAGTTTCCGAAAGTTGAAATTATCCTATTTACACAACAAAGAAACAGAAGCGTGGTAGTTTACAATTCTCTTTACTTGGAGTTGGTGGAATTGAACGATTGCTGCTGAGCTCTAAAACTGCTTGTACTAAAACTGCTGGTGATACGCTTTCCAGGACTGCATCTGCTAAAACAAAACATGCAGCATTTTGTAATCTCAGTTTCGCAAATCTCATCCAAAATTGGAATTTTTGCATCAGGAAATGGCAGCTGTACTGTAGGTGAGGCTTTGCAAATTCTGACTTTGGACCTAAATCCTATAGAAGTTAAGATATAGAAGATTCTATAGTTAATTCTATATAGTTAATAACTATTCTATAGTTAATTTTATCAGAAAGAAGTGAAGAACCTCTGTAGGAAGGAAACCATACTATTCCATGGTATAGTTAGAGTATTTATAAAGGAAGAAAAGAACCAGAGTTTGGTGAAAAAAAAGTATGGAAATAGGAAGTAAAAACTGGGAAATAAAGTAAAAATACTGCCAGACCAGGGACACAAGATGACGTCAGACATAGGTCAGAGCATTGAAAGGGAAACATTGTCTTTTAGAAAAACCTTATAAATAAATAAATAAAGCTGCTTATCTTATCTTGTTGGGATAATGGGAATCACCTTTCTTTTGGCAAAATCCCCACAACAGATGCATCTGGAAAACATCAAATATGTGCTTGCAGCAGTGAAGGGAAAAGGTTTTCAACTTCTTTGGCACAAAATCTAGTAAGGTGCATCTTTTGGAAGATTTATCAGCAGATAAATGAAAAGTCTAAGAGCTCTGAAAGCCACAGATACATGAATTCTAGTAGATGAGCCGGGGGGAATGTCAAAGAAATTTCTCGGTGGCTGAATTTAAATGAGCATCAGAAAAAACCCCAAACATATGCAATTTAATTCCTCAATTGCAGAGTTCTTGAACAAGCTCTGAAGGCATGGAATCCCAGCAAATCAGTAGATAGTCTGAAGTATAATTTTAATAATTGCCAGCCTAGTACCCACCACTGAAGCCTATCTGTAAGTTTTAATAATATTTAATGTGTGTTTTTAATCACTGTTCTTATGTTAATAATAGGCTAATTCAACTAAACAATATTTGGTAAATCGGCTGTTTTCTTCCTAGTTTAGCAGAGCAATGTTAATCTAGTCTTTCTTTGATTAAAAGAGTGACTAGAATTGGTTTCAGAAGAAAGTCAGGAAAATATCATAAAAGCAAACCTGAAACTAAAAAAATTCTTGTCAGACAGAAGAAAGTAGGACAGTATGGGGTAGAAGCATATGACAAACTGTGTTCTTTTGGAAAGTGCTGCTAGCTGAGGAAAATGTTACTTTTTGTCGGTGGCAAATGATGGTTTTAATGATCTCTTATACTAGGTAGAACGATTTTGGACATTAACTAAATTATGATCAAGAGGAATTTGTTTTCTTTTGTAATCACTTTGGTTTTTGTTTCAAAAAGAGCAATTTTTCTTTGTATTGAGAAAGACCTCTGTTGTAAGGAGCAGTTAATGGCATTGCTGAAGATAAAATAACAATAATTCAGTTTTACTGGCATACTAGCAGGAAAAGGATTCAATACTGATCACTTTTTGTGAATAAATTTTCACAGAATGAGTTTGAAATCTGGTACCATCACAGAAGGATAAAGGATGTAACTCAAATCTTTGGTGGGCTGACCATTCTGACTTGCTCCTCTAAGACAAAACAATTTTTAATAAAAAGTAACTTATATGTCCAGCTGTTTTAATCATTGTAAAAGAGTATAAAGTAAAAATGTGTCTTAGTAATCTTAAAGCATGGCTAAAAGGGATGAGATGACATACAGGCCATCAAAGAAGTAATTAAGGCAGCTGGTGTAGTGATGATTGTCAGGAAATGAACCATACACAGGGTCATAAGAAAGTATCTCCATATGATACACAGGCTTCTAAATTCTCCTGTTTAATATCATGTATCTTCCATCTTCTATTTTCTGTGTTTGCATGTGGATTGACTGTTTTACACTGATTTGCTTCTCCTATTTCTGTTATCACAAACAAATTAAATAGACAATCACTGCAATTGATGTGATCATAATTTTATTAACTTAAAATTGGTGTACCACTCTCTTCATTTCAGTTTGTAATCATGTTGCAGACTAAAATTATTTTTGCTTATCTGTTAGGAATAGTAATGTGAAACTGGTTTTGCAGTCATGTGGCTGGAGAAAAACCAGCAGCAATTAGGACAGAAAACCTTGGAGTATTTATATGGGAAAAAACTCTAAATGAGTAAACCAGATTGCTTTGTACATTGTCTGGCTTCTTTGTGGCATTAGGCAGCTCAGAGAGGACAGTCTTGCCATCGTTGAACAGGTGAAAAAATCTGTTGGTCCATGGTTACATGTGCCACCTTCAAGCAAACCATCCCACTTGCTGCCCCATGGCAAGATGTGTGCTCTAAGCGAGGGGAGGCCACAGAGGAGTTCATTGAGATTTATCAGTCCCTAAATGATGTAAGCTAAGCTCTGCTGACTCATGCTAGGGCCAGCTGAAATCAGTACTTGAGAATGTGTAAGAGTTTCCTTGATGAGTCTTTTCTCTTTATATTCTCTCACACATCACTTTGGCTGCAACAAAGTTTTTGGTCCTAACAGCCCTGCAAATAGAGGAGAATTGTCCATCCCCACGGCACAGAGTGGGAGCCTAGCTTGTGGGGCTATGTGTGAACTTTTCACCACACATAGTAGAGTCCTTTATGCAGCACAGCCATTGTGGCCATAGAGGTATAGTGCCTTGCTGACATCTTAGGTGAAATGGAAAAAGCGATGCGGATGCATATATCATCGTCAGGATCATTGCTTGTCATTGCAGATATAAATACAGTCCATCTGCTTCCTTCTCACTGGGGCTTGGTTCACTGGTTTGCCTTTTTCTCAACTTCTGACAGGTGAGGAATGATCTGACTGGCGTCCTTTATGGCGAAGACATCGAGATTTCAGATACTGAGAGTTTCTCCAATGATCCCTGCACAAGTGTAAAGAAGCTTAAGGTATGTCTTGCTGTTTCATAAAAAAGAGAAAGTGGGGAATTTTTTTTTTCCCTCTGAAGAGGAGTAATGAAACAAGATTTGTGTTAGAATGAAATATTACTACGTTCCATGACACATTACTATCATTGCATAATAAGATCCAAAAAGTGACATTTTAAGGGCCTAGTCCTGCTTAAGTAAATGAAGGTCTATATGTCTAGTAAATATTTTTAATAGTTCCCGATAGTGATACTAAGTAAAGAAAATTATTGCTGGCTTAATGTTTGCACTTAAAGCCCCAGTCACAGTGATATACATGTGAAAACTCTTGAGGTTTGGAACCAGAACCCTTCTAAGGTATATTGTCATGTAGCAAGAACATTGAGCCTCTTTCCATTAGCTTCATTACATGTTTTAGCTTGAATTCTTTGCTAACATTGTCTGCATGATTTAATATGAATCATGAGGGGAAAAAAAGGAAAAATAAATTTGGTAGCAAAATAATTTCCTATCCTTCTCTTATTATAACGATTTATTAGACTTCTGGCATTTCATAAAATTAAAACTGTATTTTAGCATTACCACGCAGCGCAACCAGCAATAAACTAGACACAGGAGATATGAATCTTAAACTGCGCATGAACATGAAAAAAAAGATTGAACAGCAGGAGAAAGCACTTTTAAATGGCAAAGATCAAATTGTTTCTGCCGTCAAGTATATGACACACAATCAAAAGCCACAATCCTGCAAATACTTAAATATGTGTAAAACAGGTTACAAAAAATCCTTAATAAACTAAATTATATTTTAAAAGATAAAATTAAAGCAAGAATTTTGACCTGTGTAAGACTACACCACTACTGAAGCTAGCTAGAAAAGTTCTGGAGCATGGTAAACTAGGTGTGCTTTATTACTTCCACAATCTAGAGATGTAAGCCTAAATGTTTAAAGTATTAATAGCTAAATATTATGTTTATGGGAAGCCATTGGAGTCTACCCAGTCTAAGCCAGTTTGCATTTCCTTTCTGGTTTAAAGAGACTCCAGTAGGTGTTAGAGTAAAGTCCACATTTTTTACTAACCATGATATAATAACAAGGAAAAAGAAAACATATTAAGCAT
This sequence comes from Acanthiza pusilla, assembly GCA_036630365.1. Classification (NCBI taxonomy): domain Eukaryota; kingdom Metazoa; phylum Chordata; class Aves; order Passeriformes; family Acanthizidae; genus Acanthiza; species Acanthiza pusilla. Next base: position 35,408,784 of record JAXCHO010000034.1, read on the forward strand.
GTATATTTGGGCTGGAGATCAGAATAGGCAATGTGGTTCTGGCTTTCCTGTGCATCAGCAACACACTAGGTTGTTCTGAAGGGAAGACCAGAAGACTCAACTAACAATATATTAGTTATCTCCCGATTTCTTCTTCAAAACAAATTAGTAAAACAATAAATAAGCAATTATCCATAAAATTGCTTGTTCTTGACAGAAATGTAAGTTTAGTTTTTGTTAGGTACGTTAGACACAGAATTTAGCTATACAATTCTAAAAATATTCATTCCTTTCTTCAGCTTGTAAACCTCATATAGGTAAACTGATATCTGCTTGCCTGAAATACCTTTTATATTCATAGACACATTTAAATTAATGAAATTGATGATTATGGAATGGAAAATAGAAAAATATGGTATGGTTTGCGGTGATATATTTTAGATTCCTTTTAGTAACACCTTAGTTTCTACTGCATTGACTCCAGCCACTTTGGATCACAGTTGAAAAGTAAATTTAAGCTTAAGGATATCTTTAAAACTAATTTTTGTGTTCAGAGAAAGGGATGCTTTTGTACATCCATTTAAATACTTGAAAATTGTAAGCATGCACAGCAAATTGTATGAGCAGCAACACTTCTGCTTCCAACTTTTCTGTATCTTGCATGTAGGAAAAAAAAATTTACCAGCATGTTATGATGATAATTCTGCTTCCAACTTTTCTGTGTCTTGCATGTAGGACAAAAAAAATTACCAGCATGTTATGATGGTGGGAGTTGACGTCCTCTAGTTCACCTTCGCCATCAGTGATTCTATAGCTAAGGTCAGAGGCTCACCTATAGTTCCTCAAGTGGACCAAGCATTTAGAAGGCAGAGCATGTGGATACCTCTATTGTCAAAGTAACTCAGCTTTGTGTGGATTTATTGATAACCTCTTGACTGTCAGATACATGGTAGAGAATAAGACAGAGTATCTGAGCTATTCAGTTTAGGTATCTCATAAAGAGCCTGCCAAGACATTGACTTTTCCTGGCAGATGAGATATTGTAGCAATCCTTCTCTGGAAAGCTATATAATACAACATTGCGATGTTATTCATTAGAAATGAGACAGATTAAAATCTGATCAAAGAAGGGAAGCTCTGAAGGCTGAAAAAAAAAATAGCTGCCTATTCCAGCATAATGTGCATCACTCAAAAACTCTGAAAAGGCTAAAGAGTGTCTCGTGTCTGAGGCTGTTAGAAATGGCAGTGAAGGAGACAAGTTGTTCTTCATCCCTGTATAGAGCATCTTAGATGTGTTGATCCTCACTGTCTTCAGGTTTTATACTACTCAGCTGCCAGTGCTACCAAAGACACTTTACATTTAGTAGCCAAATAATATCCTCATTTATATGAAAGAAAAAAACAAAAGGGTCATTAATTTTTGAGGCTGTGCTATAGTCTTAATTTATAAAACATGTTTTTATGCAGGGTTTGCCACAACTGTGGGTAAATGAAATGTAACTGTTCTTCATTTTCTTGTTTGAACTTCAGTCCATATGGGAACATATGTATTTCTTACTGAGGGGCAAAGCTTAAATGCTGATATTGCTACTGTAATCTCAGGGAAGAGTAAATATGACAGCTCACCATCTGGCAAACGGTCTAAACATTGGTCTTTTTATGTAAATGCAGTTTTGGGAGTTGCCTTCCTCCTGGGATGTTTTTAATCATCTTGTAGATCACCTGCCTAGTTCCATGAATTAAAACCTCTTCTGTCAAATATGTTTTAGCTCCATGCAAGCAATTTGCAGCTCTCTGAAAAAGAGACCTGACACTTCCTGGGATCCAGTGGGTGACTTCTTTGATCCATATAAAGAAGTTCCACAGTATTAACTAGCATCATTCTGCAAGGGTTGATGTAAAGGAATAGTATATCCTTGCAAGGAAATCATGCTGGTTTATAGTCAGTTACCAGTATTAATGAAGGGGTAAAAAAGTTATGCCCAGCAAGCATCTGATGTATCTCATTGCATGAGTCTATAATGTGGCCTTTGACCCGTGAGCACTGACATGAGCCCAGCTCTGACACACCTCAGTGCAGATTTCATTATCCACGCAGATGAAACCTCTGCAAGGGACTTGAGCTATGTGCAGTGGCATGAATTTGAAACTTCAATGTCTCTTGAGCGGGATGGAGCCAGCAGACCCAAGCCTGGCATCCATTATTTGCAATCTTGAATGCAATTCTTCAAGAACAAATTTGAGAAAAGTGTAGAAGGGGATGCAAAAAGTGGAGTTCAAGAGGAAGGAGTTGACTGAGGAGTGTGTCGTTGCACAGAGGAAGAGTTCTGTGCATGAGAAAGGAAGAGCTACTGTATAGACTTTCCTAAATTAGCTCCTTCTACTTGTAGAATCTCCTTGGTTATATGACTGCATACTAAATTATGTGATAATCAGGTGGAAGCAATGTCTTGAGGCATGAATCCACACACCACAGATGCTATGACTTCAGTCTGAACGTTGTTGCAAGCCAGTGGGCAGCATTGCTGCATGTGTACTCTGAAATTATTCTTTAAAAGGCCACATAGTTTACATCTTTTGGGTTGGTTTTTTTTAAAAATTGGTTCTCAGCATGTTATAGAATGGAAAGGAATTTCTTCAATTTAAATTTAATTATTAGGTACCGTGCCATTTATTTTTTAATCAAACTGCTACTCTTTTTTTCAAATATTAAGTCTGCATTTTTATGTTCAGAACAGTCAAATGATTCAGAGCTGGGGTTCCAAGAATAACCAAATTATTTTTAAAATGTGAAAAATAAAAATAGTAGATGAGGTGAGTTTTTCTGTGCATAATTCCTAAATCTATTTATTCTCCTTACAAGAACTATAATACTATTGCTGTAATTTGTGTAATTTGTTTGTTTAGTTTCATGTAACCTTGTTAGATTTGTTTAAAAAGAATCTAATCCACTTGAAAAAGATTTGCATTACTTTATCAGTCTGTGGCTAAATATAAAAATGAGGGGAAGCAGGCTTACTCAAATGCACAGGTTCAGAATGAGCAAAGCATATAGCACTATTTCTGACTTAAACCATGCTAAGAGAGATACTATTTTCATGCATTTAATTATAGAGGCATTCTAATATCTTATTGCACTGTCCATCATAATATTTTCTGCTGAACAGGAAATAAGCATTGAAATTGTCTGAACTAAGAATCTTTGACAAATTGATTTAATTAAAACGTAAGTGTTTTTTACCACTGAAATTTATACTGAATCATATATTTGTTTTCTCCTTGGAGAGGGAAAGAGCTATTAGTAATTCCAAACAGGTCTTATATGAAAGAAATGAAAAATTTGATTTGCTCAAGCTTTTGCTGAGAACTCTGCCTTTGTGTGAAAGAAAAGGTAATGTGAAGTCATAAAAAGATACCTATTCTGTGTTTTATGGCTATTAGAAGTAATTTTTCATGTTAGGCAGAGGTTAGTCCTGCTCCTGGAGAAATATTTTCCTGCATATGCTCCTGAATTTAGGAAGACTTTCTTAATATGTTTCCAAGTATGAAAGTAAAATTATGTCTTTGGACTTCAGTCATAGGTTCTTAAACTGTGATTTTTTTTTTAATGTGTGGAGGTGGGAGGGAGGAGGAAAGGAGTTGGCAGTGTGTTATAGTGACTGTAGAGAAGATGTTGTGTGAGTAAAACCTTTAAAAAAATGGTAAAACAGGCATAATATCAAGGCATTTGATCTCGCAGTTTTCATTTCTTAATTTTACGGCATTATTTCATGCAAACTGTGAAAAGTGTATGTCTTCAACTGGTTTTAATATGCAAAATTGTAGAAGAAGTATTGTAAGGAAGCAAAAGAGTACTTCATATTTTGGTATTATTGAATACTAATATTTGACTATAATATCAGTTTTACTCTCATTAGTACTATAGCTTAACCGCTTTCTTCAAAACCCTCAGCTTTTTTTCCTTTTGCAGTACTTCAAGTTCTTGAACTTATAGAAAGTGAAATAGTTCTGTATTAATTCTGTCTGCAGCTGTAATCTGTGCTAACTCCTTACATGGTCTGAATGGCCAATTAAAGTGGTATCTGGAAGCTGTGACTGTATTTAACTGCTGCGTATTTTATTCAATCTGCAGGGTAATGATGTTCGGATAATCCTTGGCCAGTTTGATGAGGAAATGGCTGTGAAAGTTTTCTGCTGTGTAAGTAAATATATTTGATTACATATCAGAATAAAGAATATGCTGCGTTTGAATAAAAAGTAACTTGAGCATAAACATTTCTTCATGAGGTTCAGCTCTGTGAAGGTTTATATCCTAAACAGAGGTTACACATGCTTAGTTCCCTTTCTCTTTCAATAAAATACTTTGTACTTGACTGCAGTGGAATTTAGGCGTAGACTGCATGGTTAGCTTCTTCTTATTACTTTCCTGTAGTGAAATTAAATGCCAAATCAAACTTGAGCATTGCTCTTCACATCAGATCCAGGGAAATACTTGCATATGTATAGTGGATAGAGAGAACTGCAAGATTTCAGTCTTGTCCAATAGTTGTGTTCTGGTGATAAGGTCCGTGTGTATGGGTTTTGCATGTTTTGCTTCTGAAGAATAAGAAATTCAAGCCAGTTCCTATACATCCTAGCTCAGCAACACTAATAATTTCTGCTACTGAAAATGTTTCTAATTGTATAGTTGTCATTCCCATCTGACTGCTGTACATCTTACATGTATTACATGAAAGCAAATGTTAGTTGGTAAAAAATAGTTTTTTTAACCATAACAGTGAGACCAGCAAACATAAAATTCCTTGTCCTCATCATTCATTTGTGTGAATGTGCTGCAAACTTACACTGTTATTGCCATTGAAAGTAGGAGGATTAAATTGTGAATCTATACTAGTACCTGCCTGAGAAAAAAAATCCCAAAGAGGCAGATTTTGATGGCCTAAATTTTGAATAGATATTGAATTCTTAGTCTAAATAGTTAGATTAATCCTGTATGATCCAAGAACAGAGTAAATATAATACATAAGCCATAATGACAACATCTGAATTTCAGAAGGTATTTTTTAGTGTTCACTTCGTGAGACAGTTACCTGTCCTTGTAAAGAAAGAAAAGACAGAATTTCAAAATCTGAGTTCTACATGTGCCTCAGATGCGTTTTGGCTCTTACTCAGCAGCTGTCCCAGTTGGTGGCAAAATTTGGAAAGGACATTGCAGAGTATATTTGGAAGGAACAAAATCTGTTTTCATCCAAAAGGAAATGGAAAGTATTATTTTATTTTTCATTCTTCTCATCTCTGATCGGTCTTTGTACATAGATCTTTTTGTACTGCCATTTAAATTGGATTGACAGAGATAATCTCCTATTTTTTCATTCCTGGAAGAAAGAACGGTCCTTCTGCAGCCCAGATCCTCCTCAGATCTCTTGGGGTTGGGCTGCATTTCCCCAGCAGAGGCATCCTGGTCAGAATTATCTTCCAATCCAACACCAGCAAGAGATTGTCCTCATTTATGCCCCTGCCCTTAATTTCCAGTTACATTCCTCTAGAATTCTCTCCCAAGCCCATGTGCATGTGAAGCCCCTGAAGAAATCCTAGAACTCTCTGGAGAGGCAGGCTGTCCTTTAGTTGGCATCACTCTCATCTGAAGGGTTCCAGGGAGAGGATGTCTCTGCCACATGAACTCTGTCTGCAGCTCTCTGTGGCTACGGTTTGGTGTGAAAGTGGGAAATGTGCGTAACTCTGAGTGGTTTAAAGTGTGATGGCTCCTTCTAAAGTACATTACTGTCAAAAATAATAAGGTGTATTTCTCTGGAGCCTGGAGAAATCTGAAAGATCATGTATTTAGGCTTGTATAAATGTATTTATTTGAGAGTTTCAGCAGGAGACTGAATTCAGGAGAAGGGAGTTCAAAGTAGGTAATTTATATATTAATGCACTACAATATGTCAGAAAGCTCATTATTAGTCATAAAATATATTGTTGACTCATGCACTCCTACAGATATGTGTCAAAGAGCACAATAATTTAGGTATGTCAAGTTTTTTAACTCCTCTTTTCCAGGTGTGTCTTCAGACAGGTTTCACTTGTGATTCCCTGTTATATTTTCCAGGGTTACTAATGTCAGTCAGAGAAAGGCTTTGAGTTTGTTAAAGGAAGATGCTTTTTCACTAGTGCAAGACTTTTTTGTCTTTTCTATTGTGGTTAAAACCTGAATATTATTTGGTAATGACTTACGTAGGTGGTAAATTCTTTAAAGTCTGCCTCACTTTTCTGCCTGGATTCAACAGTCATGTGCTGTGAGGTTTCCTCAGGACATCCATATGAGTTTATATAAGATCATAGAATCATTTAGGTTGTAAATGACCTTTAAGATCATCAAGTCCAACCATTAACCCAGCACTACCAGGGCCACCACTAAGCCATGTCCCTAAGTGCCTCATCTGCACATCTTTTAAATACCTCCTGGAATGGTGACTCAGCCTCTTCCCTGCTCCCTGATAATCCTTTCAGTGAGGATTCAAGGAGCCTTTCCTGATATCTAATCTAAACTGCTGCTATTGCAGCTTCAGACCATTTCCTCTTGTCCTATTCCTTGTTAGATGGGAGAACAGACCAACACCCACACCCACACAATAAATTAACTAAAAGATATTATGATTCAGTGGCAAACTTTAGAAACAGAACAGGGCTGGTTCAAGCCAAAGTAAATGTTGGCAGGTATTTCCTAAAATAATTTAAATAAGCTTAGCTGTTCATTTATCACCAGTGTCAAAAACAGTGAGCAATTGTAGTTCTTTGGGAAGTCTTAGCTTTATAATTAAGTTTCACCTCAGTGGAATGAATGTGATGTTTTCTTGGAATAGAAATTAGGGTCTTTCAGTCAAAACTTATACTTCAACAATCAACAAATTGCCAATAATTGTTTACTATACATGAGAAATATCTCTTATAGGAGTCTCTGTTGTAAATAAGCATTTATTTATGGGTTCAAACAAGAATGAAAAGTTTTAAAAGAAAAGAAAATCAGTTTCACAAGGGCAAAAAAACCCTGCCCATGACAGTTTCCTGGCTGCATGACAGCAGCTTGGGGCTTTGCATCCTACATAGGGCATGAGGGAAAGATTAAGGAAAATGTATGACTACTTTATGCTGTTCTGGTGTTACAAAGTATTTGCAAACCTTCTTCAGCTTGCTCTTGTCTGCCAAAAAATCTTCCCCATAGAAGCTGAAACTTGTAAGAATTAGTCTGTGTGCATTCAAACAGCTCAGGAAAGATCCATATGTTTCAAGTAATTGTATCTTTTAAGCATCAAAATCATCTCCAGTTAGCAGAATCAACAGGGAGAAAATGGTGGCAAAAAAGCATTATTTTGTAATGATACTTCTGGGACCCAAACGCTGAAATGCTTGAACACTGTCAACTGTGCTGTCACTAGAAAAATGACTGCATGATCATGATGCTCAGCCCTAGAGGAGCTGATTTTCTTCCTTCTTTTGCCTTCCCCTGACTACCCTTCAAGCCCTGTCACTCTACCATATCTCAGATGAAGAGCTGACAGCTCTTAAAGAGTTTGTTTTGGGTTTTGTTCAACCAGATTGTTGCAGAAATGTGAAATTGTAACCAGTCTTTAAGGCAACCATGTTGGGAATGATCCCTTGTTTCCAGGGTGAAATTTCTGGCTATTTTGAAACTTTCAATTTTCAGCCCATTTCCCAGGGTAATTCACAGATTATGCAGGAAATAGTACAAGTGCTTATGCAAACAGAAAATTTCCAACAGCTCTAATTTCAGAATAGTTCATAGCCAATACTTTCTGGCAACACACAATTTGATACTTTAATCTCCACAGAGCAGAGGAAGCTACATAAGATTGTCCTTCTCCAGAAGCACTATTCTGTGTCAGTTTGTGTCCTTAGTGATTTGAAAACTGTCAGATAAAAAACACTGAGTCACTGAAAGGTCTTGAATGACCTAATTGTATAATGAAAACTCTTTTAGACAGAAGGAAGTACTGCAGGATGGGATTGCTATTTTCCTCGCAGGTGGACCTGGAACGCAGTGTCTCCATAGCTGTGCAGGAGTGGAGATGGGCAGGAGGACAGAAGCAGATGTGTTTCTGAAGGGTAGAATTAACAAGCTAGAGAAAGACAAACTATTTATGTGGATTGTGGAATAAGTAATATATGAAATGCAAGACACCGGGTTTCAGACAGGACTTTCAAGGAGCATTGTATTCAAAGGCATGAAATTTGATTTTGGCTGAACAAAAGCTTCTGCAACCAGGGGCCAAATAAATCTGCTTTGTGCACAATACTGTTATGAACTGACTTGGCACCATTATAATAGACTTCACAGATTTAAAGCCCATTTTTAATTTGGGTATTAACATATTTAGGAGACTGTCCTATTTCATATATTCTGCTATTGATCTTTACTTATCTGTTAGGTTTTTGGTATGATCTTTGGGATACTTTTCTGAATGACTAATATATCCTGTTTGCATTCTTATAATTTCCTCCTTCTGTAATGTTTTCTGTGAAAATGTAACCATTTTCCTGTTAAGACCTCTAAGCTTGCACCATGTATTTCTAGAAATTGGAATTTTTATCTTAGACCTTCTATCTCAAGAATTGCTTATATTAGGAGCCAAAGAAACATGAAACCTGCAGTTTTGAAATGGAGTCTGACTGAAATGTCAAAAGAAAAATATCTAGTTGCAAGACAGTGAGAGAAACATCTGAGATAAAATTTGCTAATTTTATCCTAGAACACTCTTCCCAATCAAAAAGAATATTTGAGAATAGATCAGCTTTTAGGTACAACAGCATATGTGCCTGACTAAGAAAGTATTTCTGTTTCCTGTTATATATATCTGCTAAGTATTGAAAGGAGATAACTATCATCTCAGTGTCGTGGAGTACAGTGTGCTGTATTCAGTATTCCAACAATCTAGAATTTCACATGAAGAAAATTCTTGCTGAGAAAAAAAGAAAAGAAATCATTAAGATTTTGCTTTATCAATTCACTATTCACTCATGCTTCTCAGAAGACACTGCTAACTTAGTGTTTCTCTGGTCTGTTTTTTAGCACAGTCACCCAGTTCATATTTCCCACGTGTGATTTGATGGTGCCTATGATCCAAGTTTCCTTGTTAACTTAGTCCTTAGGTTGATACAAGGGTGATATAATTTAGTTTAAATGTGGTATCATGGTGGTCCTATGACTTATGTAATAGTTGTGTTATGAAGAATTTTCTGTGCAAAGCTGTGCCTTCTGCTTGTGTTCCTCTTTAACTCACTCAGTTCTAGAATCAGTTTCATTTTCCTGTTTTCGAAAAAATGGTCCACTGCAAAAAAACCCAGAGTTTATTGAATTCTCTTCTCGTGTCTTGAATTCTAAAGTCAGGAGTCTTCAACAAACAAGTCTTCATTATTAGCAAGTAGTTATTCTAAACTGTTCAAAATACTTGTGTACCCTGATTACACCATAATTTCATTAATAACTAAAAAGGTTAACAAAAAGCAACTGGTTTTATGTTCCATACCTGTATTACAATGTCCATTATCTTTTCTGTTTTTCTTGTTTGCAGGCTTATGAGGAAGAAATGTATGGCAGCAAATATCAGTGGATTATTCCAGGGTGGTATGAAGATCTGTGGTGGGAATCCTGGATTAATTCCTCACAATGTCTCACCAAAAATCTTCTTGCAGCCATGGAAGGTTATATTGGAGTGGATTTTGAGCCTCTCAGCTCAAAAACGAATAAGACCATATCAGGAAGGGTTAGTATTTTTCCTCCATGTATTTTGTTTTACCATCAGTTGTCCCACTGGTGTGTTGGCACAGTAAAACACCAGGGAGGGAGGTGAAGCCAAAGGGTTCTTCTACCAAGAGACCTGGCAGTCATCACAGTTAGTTTCACCACTTTCTACTAGTTTGCAATTTTTAAATACTTGAAAATCAAATCTAATTCTCTACAGGGTAAGAAAGCAGTAATGTCCCTTGCTTCAAATCTGCACTCTTCCCTCTGTATGAACATTATAGTTAAATGTACATTAAAGTTTGAATTATAGTCTTCAGTATCGTGCGTTGTGTCACATCAAGTTAAATAGTTGAGCACAGAAACAGAATACTCCTGTAGTTAAACTTATTCTGCAAACAGTCAGTTTGAACGGTGATTGTGCCTCTCAGAACTAGCAGGCAGGAGGTGAGTCCTGTTTTAAATATATAAATATGTGGTACTTCCATAAAGCACATTAGATTTTATCACAGAACAAATCCTTACAAACTCTGACCAATGAAAAAATATGCCTGATTTTGCTGCTTTTCATCTTTTTTTCCATCTGCCTTTCATGCCTTGCTGAGTGAGCATGAAAGGCAACTTTGCTGAAAGGCAACTCATCATAAGATCGCACACCATCTAGAACATAGTGAACTTGTGAAATATAGACAAACTGGCACTCAGAAAATTTCATATTGAGCAAACTCAAACTCAGGTAAAGGTGATTTTGATTTGCATTATCCTGTAAAGTGTAATCAGACCACTAATTTGCAGGGATACAGATTTATTCTCTGTTCTGGTATTATGGCTCACCAGTGCAGAGTTTTGGTTGGAGCCTTTGGTACAAAAGTAAAATAAAACAAGTTGTCCTTTATACAGTGAGGCAGCACAACTGCTTTCAGTCTCTCTATCTCCCAGTTCTGCTTCCCAATCTCCCCAGAAGTTTTTAAGTCAGGCAGTACATGCTTTTGTAATTTTATTTTCTCTCATAATTTTTATTTTGGAGGCCTTTTTTGTATTAGTCATGCATGTCTCTAAATTGGAGGGTACAGTTTGAGGTGTCAATTTAGATACAGCTCTGTAAAATGTTAGGTATTGAGGTAAAACTGAATTTTATCTCTTCTGCAGACTCCACAGCAGTATGAAAAGGAATACAATGCTAAACGTGGTGATGGGCAATCCAGCAAATTTCATGGCTATGCCTATGATGGAATATGGGTGATTGCCAGGACCCTACAGCGGGCAATGAACTATCTGAATTCCACCAACAAGCACCAAAAAATTGAAGATTTCAACTACACAAATCACAAACTTGGCAAAATTTTTCTGAATGCTATGAATGAAACCAGGTTCTTTGGAGTAACGGTAAGTCCTCATCAGAAAATTGTGGGATGGAAGAGGCTTGTGATTTTGTGTCAGCAGTAGAAACACATATTAAATATTAAGTATGCTTGAAAAAGAAACACAGTTGTGTATTTCTTCTATCTTCAGAGCTTCCAGTTCTTTTATATTAAAAATTAATGTTGTTGCCTTGAGACTCTTGCTCATTACCTGTCTTCTGATGCCAAGTTATGACACAGTACAGTTCCTCAGTTATCAGATTTTTAAGCATGAATGTCATCTGAATTAACAACTCAGAGTGGTCTCAAGGGAACCACACATTTTGCAAGCTGTAGTGACCTTTTAAGTGAATGTTTTTGTAGGTAGGGAGTAGCTGGAATGTGATCTGAAAATACATATTTCCCTCCATCATTTGTTTTTGGTAATAGGTTGTAGTACACTGCCTCTAACTCTGGTGCTGTACGTCCTGGATACTCTTGCAACATACTTGGGTTATGATTTAGATTTATTTATAATTTGTGGTTTTTTTTACAGTCAAGTAAAAAACATGCTCACATTGACTTAAGAAGAACTGGTCATATACAGTACTACCCTCATTTTGATTTCAATTGTATGATTGCAAACCCATGTTATTATTTTTTTTTTTTTTCCAGAACTTGTCTAAGTTTCTTCTGTTTTTTAGTAGAGTAAAACAGGCAACGGGAGTGTGGCCTTAAAACTTCTTAATTTTTTTATTATATCTGAGGCAACATCAGTGAGAAATTAATGGTGCCTATGTGTTCAGGAGTCTGCAGGGCTCACCAAGAGAGATGAGCAGACTCTGTTTTGGGGAGAACGGTCTTCAGAGTTTCCAGTAGCTGCAAGCAAGGACCCTATCGGAACATGCTTTGTTGAGCAGGGCACTTGGACTGCAACATGGCTAGATAAGGAAATCAATGTTTGAGGAAAAGCGTTTTTCAGTGGTGCACAGAAGGGGCATCTCCTTGCAACAGGAGCATGGAGAAGGTTAGAGGGAGCTGGTCAGATTCTGTCCCCATGTGAGTTTAAACTGCCTTGGATATTAACCTCCAAACGTGTTGAAGCAGCAGAACTAAGGTTGTCATACATGTCAGAAATTGGTTCAAGGAGGAAATGCCTACACAAAGACATCAATAGGGTGTAACGACTTAACCTTTTGGTGTCCTTGTTAATTGCTGAAAAAGCCTTTTGTGACATAGTACAATTGCAACTAGTTTACAATTTCTAAGTAAAAACCAACCTATGGTTGGCAAGACAATACTAGTATCTAGTTGCTTGCACAATACGAATTTTGCTTTCTTTTTACTCTGAATTTGACTGAAAGTTTCAGTAAAAGAATTTGGTATCCCATTGCATCCATAGTAGGACTGATATTTGAAGGAGTTTTCAGACAGTAGCAGCTATGAGCCAGACTCTCCGGGGACTCAGTTATATCTGTCCTGCTTTGTTCCACGTACAGTATCTATCAATAGGCTTTAAATTGAATATTCTTATGTGGTTCCTTTTTGTGTGGTTTTCTTTTTTTTTCTTATCCTTTTTGCCTTCTGTTTGGTTTTGCAGCCAGTTATGGTGATATTGATAGATTTTATTAGCATTGCTTAATTGTCCTTCACTGGTCCCAATCGAACAAAAAGAAAAACAAAAAAATCAAACCCAGAATCTGTATGATTGAAAGAAAGCTCTTTTTTATTAGTGTCAAAGACACCAGCAAAATCTCACAAGCATCCCTTTAGGGAGGGAATGAAGCAAAGCTTCAACAAACACATTCAGCTATGTTTACTTACTTTATTCTTTCAGGTATAATGATTTTCAAAGAAAATACTGCATGATTATTCACAGTATTTAGTACCTGTTTGAGGTACTTGGTGAAATACTCCTCTTTATCATTAGTCAACCAAGTCATAATGACAATTCACAGCCCAAATCTGGTATTTGCAAGGATTGTGCTTCCTGTTACTGTAATTCACAAAAACGTATTATTAAGAAAGATATGGAGAGAAGAAAATCTGAGAAGCAGCTACACTTTCTTAGGGCGTAATTACAACAAACAATACTCAAGCTTTTCAAGACAGCATGGAGAAAAAGAGTTTTAGAGGAGATATTAACTATTTTGCATTGTAGTGTTCAGAAAGTTGAAGGAGCAGATTGATTCTCACCAGAAATATTTTTAAACTTTTTATAGTTTAGTCTAATAAATTCCTGTCATTTGTGACCTAATTTAAAACTTTCACTCAAATATAAGTTTTAAGTCTTGGAGTGCTAAATCTAATTTAATTTTTTTCCAGAATATGTATTTTAATATAAATGTTTTACAGTTGATTTTTGAAAACTTATTCTAAACAGGAGAAGGGCATTCTTTTATTTAAGAATATCTGTGGCAAATATAAAATGAGTTTCTGAAAAAAAAAGAAGAAATGAAAGGATTAAATCTTATCAATATTCAAAACCTCATCCAATAATAAACAATGTTGTTATTTATTAGGTAAGAGAAGATAGACAAGAAGCTGTAGACAAGAATCTAAAACTGGAAAATCTATTAAGTAGAGTCATCTTCCTCTATGCTTTCTGTGAATATGATATCAGAAACACTGTCATGTCATAAATAATAAATCCCTTTACCCAGTTTTCATTTTCTTTGAAATTATTTATAGAAAACACCACTGTTGTGGGGGGATATGGAATTTTTTAAACAATTTTGAAAAGATTTGTTGGGATGAAGTGTGCTAGTTCCTGATTATGCAGAATATAATTCTTTCAACTTTCTGTTCTTTTTTATTTTTCTTCTCCTTTTTTTTTTTTTTTTTAATAGTTAAAAACAAAAAATTCTAGGAGACAGCAATTAGAAAACAGATAAGGCTATTGCCCAGAGACTCAACATAACAAATCCTATTTTTATGCATCAGAAACTCAGTACAAAATGTATTTATTCTAATTCTGCTGTCAGGAATCTGTTGGAAGGGAAATTGTGGGTATTCCTTAAATATTCCTGAGGGTTCTGCTCTCTTTCTGGATTTTTTTTGTCTTAGCAAATTGATTCCTTCTGTTACTTTGCCTTTGTGCTTATTGGACTGATAGGACTTACAGTCATGTTGATTAGCGTATAAATTTCTTGTGTATTCTGAATACAGAGCAAGGAAGCATAAATTCAGTGTTTTATCAGAAAACAGTAATACAGCTATCTGCTACACTTTTTAAAAGATAAATTGCATACTGTTTTGCAGGTGGAAAAGGATTTTATGATGAGAAATGCAGGAAAAAAAAAAGGCCTGCAGGAATGCTCCTACAATTTTGTTAATCTGAATACCCAAATTTTGGAGTGAGATTCACTTGTGTTGGCCATTTTCCAGTTAAGGCATTGTGTGGTTAGAATGGTCCCTCTGCAATGATCAGCTTTCAAGACAGGAGAGCCTTTGATTTGGGACTAGCTTGGTTTTCATGGTGTGCATTTTTCTAATTCCTTGGTTATCAGAGCACTTAATTAGTTATGAGAAAGTTGCTGAAATAACAAAATAACTTAAAGGATTTTGAACTTTTTCTTTCACTTTTCTTAATCCAGATAAAGACAGTTGTATAAACTTAATGCAACACTACCCTAGTGATCTGTAAAGTTCCAAGTCCTGTTTCCTTGTTAAATATATTCCTCTTCTCAAATAGTACACATTCTTTCTGATAACGTAAGTGTCAGAAAATGAAAAATAAGAAGAGAAGTATTTACACAATTTATTTTGACACAGTTTAGATGTCTGAGGAGTTCCTTTATGTAGTTGGTAGAGGCACTGGAGGTAATTTAGATTTGGAGGATCTACTGAGGTCTACGTTGAACTGTTACTTCTTTAAATCAGTACAGAGTGATAAAGTGATGGAAAAAAATACATGTATCTGGGAGATGTATATATCTGCATTTCAATTATAGAGCAGTTTACAGAATGCTACCTATAGCATGTTCATCATGTATGTGTGAAAGCTGAAGACAATTTTCCACAGAGCCAGAATAATTCTCCTAAAGCAAGACTGTTTGTCTAAGGGATAATTTTAAAAAAGGAGAAGAAAAGTCAAACTTTATTTAGTGGAATGCTACCATAATATAGCTTGTAGGCTTAATAATTAGTGAAGAATTATCACTGTCTTCTCAGGATACCAAATCATATTTAGTGTATACTGAATTAAAATTCATCTACAGAATAGAAGGATTTTGATTAGTAATTTTTTCCCTTTTGTTTTCTCTTTGAAGAGACTCTGGATGACTACACAGAAATTTACATTAATGTTTATATTTGTTAGCAAAAAAATGTTGGTTGTACTTGGAAAGATGTCATGGAGTGGTTTAGGGGAATGGACCCTAAAGGCCATCGGATTCCAACCCCCCTCAGGGCCCCATCCAATCTGGCCTTGAACACTTTCAGGGATGGGACATCCACAGCTTCTCTAGGCAACCTGTTCCAGTGCCTCAGCATTCTCACTGTAGAGAATTTCTTCCTAATATCTTATCTAAACCTGCTCTCTTTCAGTTTGACTTATCCCATGACTACATCACCTTGTAAATAGTACCTCTGCAGTTTTCTTGTTGGTTCCCTTTAGGCACTGGAAGGCTGCTATATTAAATACCGCATTTGTTCTCAGGTTATTAAAAGTTTGTTTTGGTTCCATGGGGGAGCCAGATAGTGGGAAAAATACAGTGCAGGTCAGAGACAATTTTTAATTCCTTTTTTATTCAAAACATGACAGTGTTTTTTAAAAATTTTTTCTTCTGATTTTCTGTTTGCTTCACCTTTGTCACTAATGTGAAGTCATGAATGTTACCATTCCCACTGATTTATGGCCAAACTGTGGCAGCAGGGTATTCTGCTCCTTGTGTTTATTGCTATTATCTGTTATTATAAATCAAGTTTCAAAATTGTTAATTTATTTCTCATCCTTATGACCTTCTATTATTTCTGTGTAATGGAAAAAGAATTGCAGTGGAGGAGTGAGAAAATTAAATACAGTGTTGTCTTTTCCCTTTATGTCAGCCAGAGACTAGCACAGTAGGATAAAATTCCATCACAGTAGCTGCTGCACAATTGAAACCACAGCCATGAAATAGCTTTCAAGTCTGTCCCTGGCATCCTGCATTTGAATGGATCCAGTCATGTTTCATAACTGGAAAAATGCTTATTTAAATGAAGTTCGCTTTGTATTTTGATGCTGATTATTTCTGAAGATTTATCTTAGCAGCTTGCCTTCACTTTCCAGGCTTCAGTAGCCACTGTGTTGTACAGGAATCTCAGAAATACAGGAGGTGTTACCACCAGAATAGGAACAGGGAGAAAGTATTTATTTCATGTCATCCTGGAAAAATAACATACCCAAGACGGTTAAATTAAAAAATGTGTCAGTCTTTGGCAGAGAATCAGATAAAATAAGCATGGACTGCAGCAGGATGAACTTATGCTTAATATGGGAGTCTAACAAACATTTCTGTAGTAGCATTGATCAGTGCAGCTAATTTTGCCTGAACAGTTTTGAATTAAGCCTGAAGAGCTACTTATATCTGCAGTCAAATTTTTTATGTTGGCATGGCTGAGGTAGAGTGAATAGTAGAAGTAGTGGGGGGAGGGAAAATATGTAAATCAGGCAATTTCTTGTTTGTCCAGAAGAGAGCTTTAAAAGTACATTTAATTTTATTAAGGGGGGGGGGGGGACGACAGAGGTTTTGTGTGCAGTGGAACACTTAACACTGTAAAGACATCTGTTACTGAGAAATGCTTTTGAATATTCAGTCAAATTTGGCTTAATTTTGAGCATTTGAAAATTTCTTGTTGGACATTAACATAATTGGGTGATTTGAGGGAGTACAACAAGCTAGCAAAACATATAGTCAGGAGACTCTATATATGTATGCACACACATGCACATGCTCAAAACCCTGCCGACTCTTGGCAAATCGCGGGTTTTTTCTACACCTGACCCCATGAATGTGAACTGTTCTGAATTTAATGTCTTGTTTTGCCTTTTCATTTTTCAGAACTTGATTCCTGTTGGGGCATTTCTTGTGTAGCACAAGAAAGAAAAATACTTGGGATCTTGCTGTGTGCAAAACCCCCTACAGGGCTGTTTGGTTTCCTTGAACTTTGAATCTCAGTTTACCTGAGAAGAGATGGACATGGTGAATCTCTGACTTCCTTACTCCCTGCTGACTTCCAGTGCATTATACAAGTCAGATGAGCAAGCGAGAGCAGTGGCGTGGGTTGGTGAACTAATTTGCTCTCAGTGTGGCCAGTTCATTTAGGAGACTCCTCAAAATAGAGAGCTGCTAAACTAAGCCATCAGCAAGTTTGCATAAGGTCATAAACAATGTTTGCTCATTAGGAAAATTCACTGCAAATGTTTTCATCTGCCAACAGTGTAAAACTGCATACAAAAGGAAATCCCAACTTTTTAAAATGAGAACTGAAATTAACTGTGACATTTCAAAGATTAGCCCTCAAGCTAATCAGCCGTTGACGATTTAATAGTTATAGTAGGTGTCAAATAAAAAAGGCTTTAGTCTAAAGTTGTAGAACACTTACTGCAGCATCTGTCATTTTAATAGCTGGATATTTGCTGAAAATAAATGAACAACACACATTTATAGAAAAGCTAGTGAAACATTTTCTGGCTAATATCTCTTAGCTGCCTCTGCTTTGTATTTAATTTTGTCTGTATCTAGACAATGTTTAACATAATGTTTAAAATGCCCTAGAAGCTGTTTTGTTGCTACTTTGTGTACAGAGTGGAGGTTCCTACAAATAATAAAGAAAGGAAGCCGGAGGGAAGTTGATTGCACAGTCTAAGGGGTGGTGCAGGTTTGGCCTTCACAGGGTAGTTCTTTTCAAGCTTCTAAAGAAAGCAAGCACATTTCAATAGTGCCACCACCTTGTGTTTTTTCTGAAGTGGGATTTACTTTGTAGCTTCCTGTTTCTAATCCACCTTTGGTTTATATTTTGGGATTGCTTTTTTCTTTTATTTCATTTTTCTCGTTGGTATTCCTTGAAGTTGAAGGATGAAAAGACTAAAGAAAAAAGTTAAATTTATGAAATGTGGAAGCTCTGTCCTTCTTCAGATCATTAAGCTGGGAGAGGGTATCAATGGTTTTAAAGCAAGTTTTCAAGACAGTTTTTTCCTGTGTCAGTTGGATTTGTCAGAGGTTGGTACAGAGGGCTGTTTGAAAATAGCAAGGTACTGAAAGAGTGGACAGTGTATATGTGTTGGACGAGCAACATGGAACTACAGGCTCTGGTGTCTGTTGAATAAGTAGGACATTGTTTGTCCTGATGGTTGGATGGCCTTTTGTGTTCAGTCAGAAGTACTGCTAGGTAGATTCCTTTGTCACCTCTTAAGCATCTAGTAAAAAAAGAAGGAAAAATATTATGTACTTTCTTCCACTGCATTAAAACCCTGTGCACTGCTTCACCAAGTTGTTTGGGTTTTGGGTTTTTTTTAATAAGAGAGAGGAAATGTTGCTTGTGTGCCTACTGAAAAAGAGTGGTAGGATAAAATCCTACAGACGCTTACGGAGAAGTGTCCTGCTTGCAACAAATGTACCATTGAAATACCATCTCCTAAAAGCTATAGAAAACCTGAAGTCGCTCCATCCACCTGTACTCTGACTCCAAACCACATCAGCATCTCATGATCAAAGGCAGCTGACACATCGCACTGGATCTCTGGTGTTGATCCCGTATCAGCAGGAAAATATCAGCATCTCTCTTCACATCATCTACAAGTCCATAAAAAACAGTTAAGGGTTTGCAATATATTCCATAAGAACTGTTTTGACAGTCTGTCCTTCAATAATTATCCAAAATGGAAAGTGTAGTGAAAGGTACGTGGTGTTGACTACATTGCAAATTTTTAAATTTCTGTTTGACATTTCTCCATTTCTGTCACTGAAAGGGCAGGTGCAAGCCCCCAAGGAAGGATTAGGATATTTCTGTTAAAGTGGGGTTCAGAAGAAAAGTGGAGTGTAATGGAGAAGGGAAAGTCTCAAGTGCTTTAACTGCACTGGGACCTGGTGCAGTTCTTGGTAGCTGTAGTAGCGCACAGTGTGTCAGTCAGCACAGCAGCTGAGCAAAGAGCTGTCTTGAGAGGTATGATTATAGAGTGCAGATTAGCACCATTTCCAGCCCCTTTCAAGTAATGTTGTCTGTAAAGGAAGACTGCTCCTTCCCCAAGAGAGAAATGTCTTGAGTGCAGAGGGAGCAGATGAAGTATCAGCAGGGTTTGTGCTCTGGGTGGAGAGGCCCTGGGAGAGGAATTATATCTATAGCTATGTCCCTAACCCACGCACATGGTTTTTTGAGAACAATGATTCTGGAAAGGAGGACTGCAGAAGAATGTGTATTTAGGAGAATATAGTGGGGAGGAAAAAGATTTCCTGGAAGGCTTTTGTCTGATCTGCATCACTGAGCAGTTCTGGGTTTCCAGTCTCCAATGTCTCTTGTTCCAGTACTGATTTGTTTATTAGTGTTTAGAGTTTAACGAACAGCTTCTCACCTGACTGCGCTTTTCTTGAAACTGATTTTATTGTCTTTGTTGAGGAGAAGATCAGTAACAGATTGTGTCAATTCCACAGATATACGCCCAGATACAGACAGGTGTGCCTGGGCCATGTGTTTAGTAGCTGGGCCATGTAAGTGTTTACTAGATGGAGCTTGGTGCTGCTGAGGAGCCAGTGAGGCTCCTTTATGGATACCTGGCAGATGGTGTGGGGCACACACAGGTGCAGGCTGGTACAGGCACAGCTTAGCCAAACTTCCAGATGTGTATTTGCAGATGATGCAATGAAGTTTAGGCAAAAAAAAAAAAAAAAAAAAAAAAAAAAATTCTATGAATTATGAGCATTCCAGAGTTAACAGCATTTTTCAGTGGTATAGTTATTCCTGCATTTGCTGTCCCTAAGAGGAGGAAAAAAGATGTATGGCAAATTTAGGGATGCTGCTGTTTCTGCCTGATATGTCTCCATTTGAAATTACAAGCAAAAAGCAAAGCATGGATGCTTCCAAGCCCTCAGTGGCCCAGTCGCTTGGGGATGAAATCCACCAAATACAGCCTTGAGGTGCAGCAAGTTCTCTCAGTGGGCACAGTGGTCAGAACTTCAAGATCAGGGATCCTGCATCAGCCTCAGTCTGTAAACTCTTCCCTCAGAGCTATCTCTGATTTATCTCCCTCCCCTCCTAGAGGAGAGCACTAAAGAAGTACCTGGTTTAGCTTAATACTTGGGATATGAATGCTTTTCTGTCATGATTCTGGAGTTAAAAAACACTATTACTTTGGAGTTAACATATTTTAGAAATAGTATAAAACTGAATTCCTGAGTGCTTGAGGGAATTGCAGTTCTTGTTTTATTTTCCACAGGAACAGATGTTAGCCCTGCTGCCTTGGGATTGTTCCAGCTCTGGTAATTCTGTTCTGTGTACCTAAAACTCGCACTGAGATTTCAGATGGATGAGGAAGTTATTATTTACTAGCTTTTCACCAGGACTCCTCTGGGACAATAAATGCCACAAAGATGCTAAATTCTAGTATTACTGTTCTCACTTCTCTAAGTAGACTTTAATTTAATTATTAATTTCACTGTACAGGCAACATGCAGTAAGATTTTCCTGGTGTGATCCAGTTCTTGCTTCAGTCAGTGACAAATCTCTTTTTGCTTCATTGTGAGCAGGAGGCTGTTCTTGCCTAGCAAAGTGCTCTAATAAACAATTTGCAAATATAACTCAAAACGTTTTTTTCTAAAATCCTTTTTGTTCACAGAAAATATAGGTGAAACTTCTTTTGAAATACTGTCTAGAATTAGTGGATACAGTCTCTGAGTGCTGATCAGGTGTAGTGCTGTAAGTTAATAATGAATGATTAGACTCAAGAGCTTGTTCAAGCACATTTGGAGAACAAGTCGAGGATACTATGTGGAATTACATGACTCAGATGTCGAATAACTGTGAGTGATTAAAATAATGTGGTGGAGTATAGCAATTTAAAAATAATGTCTAGCAATGACTGTAAGAACCTGCAACTTTTAGTGCAGATCATATAAATCAAAGAAATGCTGAATATTTTGGTGATCAGTTGTGTTCGTGTAGATATTCTTTTGGCTCAACAGTGTAATTCTTTGCTGGGTATCAGATGGCTGGGAATATGAAACATGGAAAAAAGATAAACAAGAAACTTCCAAGCATACAAATAATATTCTGAAGGGTGAAGCCATAGGAAGAATATTCATGAGCCAGTTTGTCGAAATCTCAAGAATATGTTTTCTACTGTTCTTTGAAGAGTTGCCATCATTCTCCTCTAAATCTTCTCAACATCTGCTTTTCTTGGGAGTTTAAAGAATGAGTAAAGCTCATAAATGATAAATACATTTCTAAATATGCTTAGATATGAAAGCAGGTTCATTTAGTAAATAAATTCTGAAGTACAAAATTAGTTCTAAACTGCTTATTTTTATCCTTTACAACACTGTTTTGTATACTCTAAGAAAAGAAATAAAATATATACATTTTCTATGACAATTTTTTGTAACACATTTACAAAAATCTGTTGATTTAGGTTAATTGTACTTCTCTCCATTGTTGAATAATTGCATGACAAACTTTAATTTATGTTCTGCTTTCATCTACGTTACCCCATCAGTGGGCAATTTAAAAAAGCTTTCAAAAGGGGCCTTTTTTGTCTTCAGTGAAAGTGACCCACATTGATGCTACAAGAATTAAAATTCAGCCTGATGGGAATTTTTGTGTACACCTAAAAGCAAAATTTTCCCTTGGGGAATATTTTGCAATGTGACATTTTTACTTTATGGCCAGTAAAAAACCCATAAGTTTTAAAACTGTGTTTTAATTTTCTGTTCACAGTGCAGCTCTTCTGAGTTTTTAGCTTCACCAATTAACATATTCTCCACTGTTAATCTTTACAACAGCTCTAGGCAAAAATATTCCTTAACTTGAATGTAGCATTTTGCTGAGTGTGAATCCACCTGCAGTGTTAAGAGTGGTGTTATTAGCTGACTTAGCCTGGAAATGCTCTGAGGTTGTCAGGTCTGATGTTCAATGGATTATATTTTCATACACCACTGCTCCTCTTTTCTGGCAGTCATGATTTCTATGATGAACTAGTTTTCTTCCTTGGAGAGGTGCTCCAGTTGCAAATAGGATTCTTGGAGCCTTCAAGCATTTTAGTGAAACACAGGAAAATTAAAGTATTATAATGGCATTTACTGCAGGCAAATGCACAGTACATTTTTAAATAGTTTTCTAGTATTTTTGGACTCAGCATCTAGAACTTCTGTATTTGCTACCTTCTGCTCTTCTCCCCACCATCTTCTCATATGAGTTTGTTCTCTCAGCTGCTGCTGCTATTGAGGGTGGGTTCAGCATTTTCTCACCCCTGCTAGAGCAACGTAAAGATAGTTATTTTTTAAGATTTCATAAAACAAAAAAGATCTTGCACTTCATTAGAGTATATGGTATGGTATGGTATGGTATGATTTCCCCCTTGGAGTTCTTCACATAAACTTTTGGAAGGTGATGAATCAGAAAGTGCAGCAGGGCCGTCTATGGAGGCTCTTCAGTACAGGACAACATGATCCACTTGGGCCGCATCCCAGCTTCAGTTCTGACATTACAAAGCAGGCCAAGGCTTGGAAAACTTAAGTAGGCTGCCTTTTTGTTTTTCAACATTTTTCCCCCCCAACGACCTCATTTGAACAATCTTTAGGTGTATCTGTTCTATATGTTTTGGAAAAATAATCATAGGATTCTGACTTCTGCATTATCACCCGCTTTATATCTGGTCTGTAGTGACATGCCTCCTACCAACCACTGTCAGAAATCAGATTATTCTTTTAGAACATGGTCTACAAAGAAGTTCACACATCTCTTTGTTACTGATACTTTTAACATCTAATCTATATTTTTATATACCAGCCTCCAAAATCTAGCCAAAGCTTCATGAAACCTTATTGTCTCTCGTAAAAAAATCTTTCTGCCTTTCATCCCAGAACTTCTCAGACTGCTTTGACAATGTTAAATCTTTCGTATGTGGCTAAGACAAGCAGAGCTGTACCCAGCTCTCTCGTTTATGTGTGATCAAACCTTTTTAGCCGAGTGACTCTTCATCCTGAGCATAAACTGCACAGTTTCTGTGTCATGCCACTTAGTATCAGTAGGTGCAATTAGATGAAAACAACCCAGCTAACCAAGACAAGATAATTTGAATACAAAGAGTGAACTCACAGTTGAACAATATCATAGTTTGTGTAAATAAAGCTGTCCAGGGCTGATGTTTCCTCGTTGCTGCAAATTACACTCTACATGTAAAATTCTGAGTGTGACTGACAAACTGAAGAATTTTCAAGAGTAACTCAACACAAATCAAGAGGTCACATAGCAGTTTCTGTCTGTATAAATTAGCCATATAAGAGCCAAGCCTTTAACTGGAAATCTTTGAAAAATAGAGTTACTGTTTTATAGTTTGTAAATTCTCCACTTTTTCTACCTCATAAATTGTCTCTCAAAAACTTCTGGTGAAGTTCTTCTGCCTGTGCAATTGCAGTTCTGCCTCATTCATCCTGGCTGCTGAATTAGACAGCGGTTCAATTGTTTTTGACTGTGAAATTAGAAAATGCATAAGCAGTCAGCATTGTGAATGCTGCAGAAAAGCCAGAGCTAAAAGCCACGTCTAGAGGCTGCAAACAACATTGTCCCAGGAGTGAGAGACAGCAGCAGAGCCTGGCGATTTTCCTTCCCTCCCTCAGCCACCCCCAGTGAAGGACAGGGTCCTGGTCCATGCAGTGAAGGAAATGACCTTGTTGATTTGCTTGTGAAGTCTCAAGAACTGAAGGTCTTCCCTCAGGTGGCTTCCTTGTCCTGCATGCTGCTGCTTGCCTTGTTTTCTGAAACACAGTGGCGTTGCTGCATTTGCCTGGTGACTGTGGGGCTGCAGCTTCACCGTATTTGTGTTGAGCTCCTCTGGCTAAAACATTCTGCAGGAGTTACAAAGGAGGAGAGGAAGTTTCAGTGATCACAAGTTCATGTCTCAGCTGAATGGGAATTCTGTGAGACAGAGGTAAACTTCTGTAGCCCGGAGGTTCTTGTTCTGCTGAACTCAGATCTTTGCTGCAGACCAGAGAAGCATGTGAGCATCTCCAAAGGAGGCTGCAATGACATTTTCTGTTAGATATTCTTAACACTGAGTTTTCTAAGATCACAGTCAAATCTCATAAATTTTATTATTGGTGCTTTCGGTATGAATGACACTGAAGACTGGCATTTGAGACAGAAAATATCTAGCTTGTCAGTTAATTTCCTTTTTTTTAAAATTAAAATCTTTTCTCAGTGTCAGGCTGCACAATTTCGTCTCCATCATGACAGTTTCATTGATATAGGAGCAAGGCAAACGTATAAGAAAAGCAATTATGACACCACAAAATTTGATCGGGGATTAAAAGTATAAATTGCCTGAGGTAAGAACACATAGATCAGTTAAATTGCATCTAGAAATAAATCAGTCAAGCTACACGTACAGCTGAGGGATAATTGTTTGCTGGTCCCTTTGGATGAGTGCACAACAAACCGACACAGCATTAAACAGGGTCGCACTTACTGCTGTGAGTAGACCTCAGCAGTGTCACAAAGGCTTTGTAAGGACCTTTCCATTGTCATTTCTGGAGTTGTTAATTGATTCATGATTTTTTGCGTGATTTTAGAGCTATTCATTTCAATGAGATTTATCCTGTAGCTTACTCTTTAAAAACAAAGACTGTGGCACCATGGAAATTTGGATCTCTTTGCATCTAGGGGATGTTTTCTGCTAGTTTCCATTTTGAAGAAGCAGGTCATATTATAGAGGCCAAAGAGCCACAATTAGTATTCTAGAAAAGATTCAGTGCTCAGCTTTCAGCCTAATGTTCCAGACCTGTGCTTGTTAGTGTCAAGTTTTCACTCTTGCAGAAAGTAAGGGGGAAATTATATGGGAAGAAAGACATCCTTCAGTGGTTATTTCCTAACAGTGTCGAGCGAAGCAAGCTTTCTCTCTGCTTTAAGTCTCTTTTCCACAGCACAGCTGTTAAGTCCCAAGGGATGCGGCAGGGGCCATTTCCCCAGTTTGAGTCAACCCTTAGCCTGGGAGAGAGGGGAGGGAACCTGCTCCAGAGCACTTCTGATATGCATCCCAGCTGCTCCTGGGCCACAGAAGAAGCTGTGACAGAGGGAACAGAAATCCCTGTGGATGTGGTTCAGAAAACATTTGGATAAGTAACTGTAATGAATCATGAATATTAAGCATACTTTCCCTTAAAACCTAAGTACTGGCATCTGACTCACTGGGCTCGTGAATTTCTGTAGCTCTTACTGCAAATAGCATGTACATGCACAGAAGGAAGGAAGGAAAATGCAACTACCTTGCCAATTATTTCTTTTCAGATCTGTTTTTTATGTTTGGGCATTTGGGATGTTTAAGATCTGGGCACTTTAGATTCCTGCATTTGTACATTGCAACAGTGAGTAAATGCCAGCTGTTAAAATGTTCAGGCAACTAAAGATGCGGCTAAGCACCTAGAATATTGATGTTATTATGCAACTTATTGTTTAGTATGTATTTAAACATAAGCATACTGTATTGTATTTCTATGAAGTATTTCCACAGGAAGGTAGATGAACTTTTTGTATATCCTGATAATCATGTTATGTGTCTTATACATTTATAGGGTCTTTTAGATAACGATTTTGATTAATTGGTAAATTGGTCAAAGGCTTGCCCAATGATGAGTGATAAAAAAGAGTGATATTAAAAAGAACACTATAAAATGATAAAATAAACATGGAAGATGCTAAGGGTTGCCCATTTACAAACTGCATATCTCTCCGCTGTAAATTGAGGGAACGTGTAATGCAACACCAAATGTTTAAAAACTGTATAATATTTTTCTCATACTTAAAAATATCAGGGGCAGAATAGCTGCCTTTCATATTTGCTTTCTGAAATATATTTTCCCCAAGGCTTTCAAACTACTCATCCTCATACTTTCAAACTGCTCATAGTGGTCTTTCTGTTAGGCTCTGATTAAGCAAAGTGCTTAAAAAGACACTGAATATTAAGAATGAGTATTCCAAATGGGCTGGTGAAAGGCTATATTGAAACAAGTCTTTAAAGAGTATGTTCCTTGTTTTGCAAAGGAACATTTCTCTTACAGAGTTAATGTTTAGCATCCCCTCTTTGTGGAAATGTTTTACAAAAACCCAAATGCTAGCAGTGAGAGAGAATAAACTTCGTTACACAAAATGTGAATATTACACAATTTTTAATGTGCATGTCAGTGAAATTAAAGGCATGTCAGGCTTAGGTTTTTCAATAAAGGCATGCCACAGCCTGGGGGCTTGTCATGGCTGAAAATCTAGTCTGTGACATGGTTTTCACTTCTCTGAGTGACATGCAAGGCAGTGCTACCTCAGAAATATAATGTGTTAGGCTTTTGCAGACTGCATGTGTTTTTTGATCTTGAGTTATAATAGAATTATTGAATATCCTGAGTTCAAATGGAGATAATAAAACTGAAATTACTGTTTTAATTTTAGGTTGGTTTTGTTCTTTGAGGTTTTGTTCTTTTCTCATTTGTTATTTGAGGTCTACAAATGCTTTTTAAAATACACGGACTCCTCTCAATTAGTAACAAGATGCAGTTCTGTGTGATGCAATGCCAATGCAACACAGCAACCTTATTTTCTCTTGTGTTTTTCATACCAACTACATCTCAGACTGTTTCCACAATGCTCAGGAACTCCTGGCAGTACATAGGTGAGAGCAGCCAGGAAAGAATTTGCTCCAAATGCCCTGTGTGTCACTATTATAGTCTCATTCAGCGGTGGATCTCATATAAGAAGGGGAACAAATGAAAATATTCTGAAACACAGCAATTCCCTTGTGCTTTAATGAGGTTTTTTAGAAAGGAAAAGAGGAATGGCTATCTTCCGCTGTCAAAGTATTATTATTTTCTCATTTAAAAAAAAATCATTACCTCATCATGGTAAAATATTTAATCACTGTTACATTCACAAGATTTTGTTACTGTTTCAATTGTATTTCAGTTTTAACAATGAGAAGTTATTTTTAATAACCACAACGTTTTAGGTAAATGCAGCTTTAAGTTCATGTCCCTTTACCTATTGTTAACTGACAGCCAAAATAAATCCATTCAGAAATCAGACAACACTGTCTGTTTGGCTTAAACACTGACTGTAGTTATCAAATGTGGATGGTTTGCTCTTCAGACACTTTGGTGCATAACCTTGAAACCCTCCCCCCCAGGATATGCACCTCATTACCATCTCTACCATTTGTCTTCCACTCCAGGACAGCACTCTCTTTTGCCCTTATTTCTGGAGTTGCAAAAAATTCCTGCTGGTCATGGCCAAAAAACTTGAAGTGTTAATTAAAGATATATTTCTCTCTCCTAGCCTTTGTGCTGTGATTTAATCTGCTTCTCTTGCTACAGTTCTATTTTACCTTTGCAGTTCCTAAAAAAAAAAGCTTTTTTTTTTGCTGATTGCCTCCTTCAAATATTTGTGACAATATCTCTTTTTACTTGTTATTCAACCATTTCTTATAGATGGAAAGGTCTTAATCCTCCCCAGGAAATTAATCCCTATGTACTTAATTTGATGTAAATTCCTCCACCAATGCATATGTTAAGAAGTTATGTGGCAGTGAGCAGGCCATTGATTTAAATGCCGTGATCTGAGAGAGGAAATAGTATTTGACATGCATGATGTTGGCAAAAGCTGCTTTTGTGCTGTGGCTTTCTGAATTTCCCTTCATTAATTCACAGCTTTTTGCAGTGGCTGTGTTTGTAAGTGATAGGGGTTTTCTCAATGGAAGTTATTCCAGAGCTTACTCCAGACAGATGGGATGGTTTTGTTTATCTTTCTCACTATATTTCCTCTTTGCCTTTAGTTTGAAGATCAGTTTGTTCAGATCTACCTTATTTTGTTGTATACACTGGCAATTTTCCTGTCCTGATTTCCACATTCCTGAAGCCTGCATGCTTTTTCAGCTTAATCTTGTAATTAACTGCAGAAGGGTGGCACTGATGTAGGTGAGTACAGCTGGCACCTTCCCCAGGCTTCCTCTTTGCGGACAGGGTAACAAGGATGCCTTTACTGACAGAGTATGTCCAGTTTGTTGCTCCATAATATTAGTAAAGGCAGGACTTTCAAGTGATTCTCATATTTGCTACAGAGTGCTTCTAAAATGCACAGTAACTAGCACACATTTGTACTCACTGATGGCAGACTTTTAACATTAAAAATACTAAATATTTCTTTAAAAGTTGGATGTGTCAAAGTTCTCCCCAAAACGATAATGATATTTTTCACATTTGTAAGTTCTCCATGTCTCAGCATAAAGAAATTTTAAGTTTGGTTTGGTTTTTTTTTTAAATCCTGGTGAAGTGGAAGCCAATTTTAAAACCTCTCCAAAACCCAAAAGAGGTTATCAAGTGCTATAAAGCAACAGGAGAAGCATGGAACCTTTGTTCCTACTAGTTATGTAGAAAAGCTGTACATTGAATGTCGCATCTAAGTAACAACTGTTACTTCCTAGACAAGCACTGTTTTTACGACCTCTTTGAAAAACCTGACCTGATCTCACTGCAGAGAAAGGCGAAATATAGTTTTAAAGATGACATAATTTGCAAACCATCAATTTTTTGAAGGCCATATATCCCTGTCCTTCTAAAAAAAAGTGAAAATAAGAAAAATTAAAACCTCATTGGAAATACAAAAAACAGATGGCACTCTTTGCTTTAGCAGAAGGGGTCATAATTCTCTTCAGATTAGCCTTCCAGGATATGAAAGAAGGAAAGATGAATCACGTTAAAAAACAGTGTCTCTTATTTCAGGGCTGCTCTTCTGCTCACCCACATTTTGTCTTGTTATTTCCTTTTCAGTTCTGTGATAGCAGCGAACCCACCGTGCTGGGCAGTGAGCTGAGCTCTGGTGGGAATGGGGAGTTGAGAGTAATTGCTCCCTTGCCACTCATGGGGCTCTTTCTTGGTGTAGAGGCAGAATAACCCAGGAGCAGTGCGCTTGGTCTGGTTTGTGTGACTGACAGCACTGCAGTGTGTGGAGGCAGCTCTGGAGCCAAGCCTGCCCCAGAACAGGCACCATTTCCCTCTCTACCTGAAGATGTGCTCTGTGATAGCCTCCAACAGCTGTTGCATGGTGAGAGGGCTCTGTTCGAAGGTCAGACACAGCAGTCAGTGCTCTGTTGTGGAGCGTGTTGGAAGTGTAGCCAACACATTTGAATTTGAATGTGTTTCCTTACTGAGTGCATATTCTTATAACTGTCTGCGTGAACTTTCTTCTTAATGAATGGTGTTTCATGTGGTGTGTCTGAATGAAAAACTTCTCTTGTGTTTGCTCCATGCTGAAATGAACAACCAGGTTTGGCAAAACGTGAGAGTTTTTTGGATCTGATGCTTGCTGAAGTTTTGCAGTGTCTGTGGATTAAATGGGAAACAGAAAGCTAACACAAGACTTTAGCTCTGTTGAATGTACTTTGCTCTGAGGAAATCTGCAGTTTATTTCAAATGTTGAGCAACAGTATTTTTGTTCAGTTGATTTTCTTTTTACATCCTCAGGTAAAAGAGATAAGCAGTAGGAAAGAAACAAAATGCCTAGAAAGTGGGGAAGGGCTTCCCACAACAGCATCCTTACTTCATTCCAGGGAAGGCTAAAGTTGTGGAGCAATAACATAACTCCCTGGAAAACATCATGCTGAGATACACCAAATTTGCATACAGTGACCAATCAGTCTTGATTTGACTTAACACATATAGAAACAAACAGGACAATTTTATTATAACTAATACGTATTGAGCAGAAGGGAATCAGGAGAAAGTTTACAGCATTTGATGTACAAAAAATTTAAAAATAAAACTCCAGTAGGAGGTTGTGCATTTGAATAATACCTGTTTTCCTACCGTAGGTTCCTTAGATAAATTTGGGACTAAAGATAGTTCACGTCAAGCTACAATTGGAGTTTCTCTTTTAAGAAACCATTTCTGATAAAATGAAAATTTTAGATAAAAATCCTGTTATACTAAGATATTGTAATAGTTCCTAGAACATATTTGATATGCTGGGCTACTAGACTATCACAACATAGAATCTGCAATTATTTCATTAAATACAAACAATCAAAATGGAAAATATTTTGCTGCCATTTCCCCATGCCTCACCTGTAAGTAATAGTCAGTGTATCTGTGGTGTGTGGTAACTGCTTTTCATACACTTTATCTTATACTTTTTAAAAGTGGAAATATTTTATATTCACCTGACCATCCTTTTTATTCAAGAGGGAACAAAGTTATCATAGCACACTGCATATGTAAATTCTATAAATTTAGCACTATTAAATAAAGACAGAAGCTTGCTTCTGCTTTAATTTCAGTGGGAATATGTAGCCCCATGTAAAATGCATGTTGTTTGGACAAAAAAGTTTAAATTGTATCTGATAGTCCACATGCAAAATAGAAAGTCTTATCCTTCTCATTTCAGTTAGAAAGAAAATTTCTTTTGCTTAGACCTCATCTAGAATATTTAGTTTCTTATTTTCCATGGGAAAATTTCATTAATAAAAACTTGGTGAAGTGAGAAGTGGCTCAACTTCTAGGAATAAATCTTAAAGGCATATAGAAGCTCAGAAAATCCCCAAATTGTGGTCATTATTAATAAAGAAGTGCATGTTCTGGATAAAAATAATCATCATTTGGATAAATTTTGACAAAAAAGATGAATGCTGTCTTGAGAGAGAAATTTGTATTAATTATACTTCACTGATGTCAGTAGAAGACTTCAGATATGTTCTATGATACTGTTGATCAAATACTGGTTAAAATGACAGGAGACATGAAATTTCTCTCCAGACACCACCTTTAAATAGGCTATTTATAGTCTTGTGGGGGTTAGATGTAAAAACGTTTGCAACTAGGAGCAACTTTCTCCCTGTATCCACAACTCCCTGTGGGCACTGTATGGGGAGCAAAACAAAGTTCAGCGTTTAAAATATAAGAGTATGAACACCGTGTCTCTTTTCAAGAGTACGAACATACCCTGGCAGAAAAGAGTACGAACACTGTGTCTTTGTCTGTCAGACAGACTGTGTCCACCCTGGGAGATAAGTCAGAGACTGCTGGAAATTGTTCCTGGCTTCCAGCCACAAAAATTACTGTCAGGGGTTAGTAAGCAAAATCCCTTTTCTGAATACATTGAGTCAAAAAAGTCACAGCAGCAGCAGCAAGCACCTCACCTCTTCTGCTCCTGTATATTCCCCCTGCCACATTGCAGAGGGAAGATTTCTGATCGGAAAAAAAGAAAAGTGTGAGATTGATAAAGCCCTCTCTGTCTCTAGGGGTTACCAATGCACCTTATCTGGTGGATGGTAATAGAAGAGAGAGAAATAAGACTGAAAAACAGTGCTGCATAAATTCCTTTCCCTAATGTGGACAGTAGCATAGCCCAGCAGCACCACCTGATACCTAGACCTGTATTGAAACCTCCTAATAATTTCCTACAAGTACCTCTCCAAAGGGTAAAATTTTTTCTGATACCATGAGGTGCAGCAATATGGCCCTTCCAGGGAAGTTGACTTGGCTTATAGGCTTCAGAAGAATGGCCTGGAATAAGTGGTGTCTTCCTTAGATGAGTCTTCTGAGTTTTTCAAAACAACATAATTTGTATGCTAATAAGATTTCCATTATTGCAATGATTGCTTTCTTGTCCATTAATTACGTATGCTTTGATCAGTCGGCATTAGTGCCGTGCATAAAATAGCTTTACAAATATTTAATAAATGGGTTCACAATATTAGTGTTTTTAAAGATAGTTATTGCTACAAATTAAGAGATTGCTTTTCCAGCTTAGAATATGAAGATAAATATGATCTAATTTAAGAAGCAATTGTTAGTTGTTTTGCAATTATTAATTCCTTTTATGAGTGATAGAAAGAGAGTAGAATCTCCTTTTAAGTGTTGTATCCTCATTCTAGCTGGAATTCAACATTGTCATATCACTGCAGTATAGTGAAAAACATCATAAATATTCATTGAATGCCAGTGGCAGAGAAGGAAATACTTTCTTATTCTAATACCACTTTCATTTGAGACAGATGAAATAAAAGGCTTTCTCATTAGTTATTTTGGGACATTTAATACTCTATAGGCATGCCATACACTTGGCCAATTAGCATAGATGATTGATGACAAGAATTAAAAAATAGAAGTAACTGATTTTTAAGGGCAGCTGTGAATATGAGGTTTGCTGCTATTGCACAGAGCAGTGCAGTTTGTCAGAGTATTAAAAAGAAATTTAGTCCCATTCCGTTCAGTGTGAGTGTGTTGACCAAGATAAGGAAAAGGTTATGATACTGGAGATAGCCAGAGAAAATAATGGAATTTGTCTTCCTTCAGGCTGTTTAGATATTATTGCTGTTTCTCCAAGAAGCCAAGCATCTGATGCTGGAATGCTTTAATTACAGAGGTGTCAGTGTGAGCTTCAACTCACGGTGCTTATTTGGAGCTTGTAGGGTTGGATCTTTTGTAGGAAAATGAAGAGTGTTGCATCTTTAAACAATGTTCTCTTTGTTTTCCAGTGAGATCTCTTCCAAGTATAATGCTTCCTAGATCTTGAAGGTTTGATCTCTTAGACAGGGCTGAAGAAAGCAGCCAAACTGATAAGACAGGAAGGCTTTTGAGTGTAAGGCAACATTCTCTTTCCCAGGGAATAGAAAAACAGGCTGAGCAAGGCCTGGGTCTCTGTGCTTGCCTTGAAAAATCTAAGCTTAAAATCAGTTCAGCACCTCTGAACAGTTTCAGGACTTCCTTCAGCACAAGCTGAGGTGCTGCCAGCAGTATTCCCAGTGGATTTGCACTGGCATCAGCTTGCTCAGTTTCTAGAGCAATGCTGGGGCTCTAACAGGGGTTCAGCCCAGCTCAGTGTGATTCGGGGGTGTGGGGCTGTGGTACTGCTCTTGAGAGGGAAATAAAACCTCACCTTGTATTCAAATGAGTCCAGTCATTTCTGAATATAAATTAGGGGGAAAAGTGTAGGTTTGTGTACGTTATTCTATAAAGAGTGAAGTTAAGAGTCAGTAAAGATTATCTGCTCTTTTGAGTGGTATTCTGCCACCATCAACAGAATAGCACCCTTTTCCCAAAATTTAAATATCAGTATTTTCAATGTTTAGAAAAATGTATAAAATT
Source organism: Acanthiza pusilla (assembly GCA_036630365.1). Lineage (NCBI taxonomy): Eukaryota > Metazoa > Chordata > Aves > Passeriformes > Acanthizidae > Acanthiza > Acanthiza pusilla. Next base: position 35,442,176 of record JAXCHO010000034.1, read on the forward strand.
GTTTTTACAGTTCCAAAAGAAAACATTTTAGATTTCCCTTTCAAATAAAATATTTTTAAAGTCTGAAAACTGATTTTAGCCCTTTTTCCATGGGAAAAGTGTATGTAATTTTTTCCTATTTTCATCATTCTTTGTAGTCTGTTAAAATTTATTCTACCTTTTTATTGCAACTGAGTAAGGGGTATACCAATTTCAAATTATCTTAAGTATTAAATAAGTAAATTATGTTATTCTGCTAAATTATCAGAGGAGAGCATTAATCTGTCTCCTTTAGGCATACCAAAAGCATTTAAAGAGAACATAGGTGTCCATGGTTCAGTGTGCAGCAGCCCAGAATGGCTTCTCTCCAGTCTCACTTTCAGGACACTGAAATTAAGTCCCTGCCTCCATTGGAGGATCTCCAAACATGAAGTTCCAATACACTTTGTGCGTGAGAGAGACATTTCCAACTAGCCAGGTAAAAATCTTCTTCTTATACAAAACCAACTTCTGTAGTGGAAGTTAACTCACCTGTTTTTTCTTCCTCTCAGTGTTGCAGCTCTGAGAATACCTAATATGCTGAGTGGAGAACTACTTGTTCTCTGCACAAATATAATTTAAAATAGGAAGAGGAGAATCTCCTTTAAGTAATACTGTGAGCCTAAAAGTAAGTATATGGCCAAAAATAAGAGGAGCCTGAAAGCAAGAGGAAAGCTTAAAATTATAAGAAGATTCAGGCTCAGAAGCAGTCTTCTGATGGAAATAATGGAAGTAAAAAAGCACCCCATACTGAGTTTTATAACTCCAGGAGATTAGATATGAATATAACCCCATGAAATGCATTGATGGGTAGTAATTCCCTTCCAGTTCCAAATTTACTGACTTTGATTCTACCTGCGCTTGTCTTGAAGTAAGAACTGAGAGCAGTACCTTAAAAATAAGTGATTTTTTTTTTTTTAATTTTTTTTTTTAATGGGGAGGGGGTGGGTTTTCTTCTTGTGCTTGTTTGGTTTTGGTGATGGTAGTGGGATTGTTTGGCTTTGTGATTAGTTTTGTGGGGCTTGGGTTTTTTGGTTGGTTGGTTGGTTGGTTGGTTGGTTGGTTGTTTTTTTAGTTTGGTTGTGGTTTCAGGTTGGGATTTTTTTGTCCAGAAGCAGCTTAGAGGCATCTGAGCTGAGAAAGGAAATCCACTAGACCAAGCTTGGCAGTCTGGGAGTCTGCTTGTACTTTTGGACTGATACCAATTTTGTTTTCCTATGTAGATTTACCAGTTCACTTGCCTGGGTACATCTGAGTTAGTCTGCATGGCATGGTGTAGAAACCACCCTGGGTGTGGAAACGCTGGCAGGCTTGGGTGGGAAGAGAGAGAGAGAGATATCTAGTCCATAGCTATTTCATAGCATTACTTGGACTTTAAACACTGCCTTGAGTTAGAAGAAAGCCAAAAGGAGGACTCACTTGACTAATAATTTGCATTTTTACTAATTTTAAAAAGTTAGCTAGTGTAACAAAGGGATATCGTTGGTTGTCTTGTTTTATCTCCATCATTATGTCCATAGGGAAACTTGAAGAGTTTTCAAGTGGTATATTTCATTCAAAAACACACTCTTTATCTATTGAGTGTCTCAGTATGCCTCAAGTTTTTAGTATGACATTGATTTTTTTAATAAATTTTAGGCAGAGAATGTGTTTAAAACAACGAAGTATTTCACAAAAATTTTTAAAAGCATCCATCACAGCTGGATGATATTTAAGTACCAGTAAGCCTTAACTTCAGCATTCTGAAAATGTAGGAACAATGATCCCAAAGTAACACCATTACTCCAAGCATTGCTTTATGGAGTCTGGAGAGAGCTACACCTTTGAGATCTGTGACTTGTGCCAGCTGGAAAGCTGCTATGTCGTGTAGGATCTAATGGTGCATGGCACTGATCACTCAGAAACCGAACTGAGCCTCTGCAGCATCTTCAGATCTGAGTGTTCTAGGGAGAAGGGAGAGATTAGGGAGAGGAGACTGCCATCTTTCCTCCGCAAAACTGCTACAAGTGTATAAATAGAGAATCTTTAAAGTGTCAAATCTATGCCAGTTATATCTTACTCTCGGCGGGTTTTTGGCACAGGTTAGGATAGCCTGAAGGATTAAAATGGACAATGAAAAGGGCTGAATTTGATTTTATTAAGAGTATGCTGGTTAGACCTCCTGCATGTCACTGCCAAGCCTGTTCAAATCTCTGTGCTCAGCAATGCTAATGCTCTTCTCTGCAGATTTCAGTCAGAATTTGATGCTGATGAAAGCATCACCTGGAGGGATGCATTGCTGAAGTAGGGGAAGAGGATGAAACCTCTACTTCATTATCATCAAACGTAGCTGTCTTCAGCAGTACTTTCTGATAGCAACATAGACAAAATCTGAAATTTTAAAGAAAAGTAAATTTGAGAGTCCTAGAATTGGAAATAGCTTAGGTTAGGCTTTTTAGCTTTACAGAAACAGACATCTTAAATGTCATAGCAGTTCTGGCAATTGTCAAGTAAAGCCAAAACTACAATTGAGCTAAATTAAAAGGTTGTTAGAAGCTTGCTGTAAATTTAGATGAACAAAAATAGTTGTTTCATTCTGAAATGAAAAATGGACCGATTTCAGTGACTGTTACTGGGAAATGTATCAGAAAGTCAGTGTCCTGGACAGTCAGTTCCCATGTGCTTTGAACTGTCTTAGTTGATTTGCCAAAGAAAAGTTTAAAACCCTCTAATCACTAGAAACATTTTATGAATATTGAATTAAACAGTTTGAGCTCTTGTGTAAGAGCTTTATGCACAAAAAGAGGGAAAATCAGTATTAGTACTCTAGACATGGATGGCTCCTCGCTGCAAAAAAACACCTTTTAGTTGATTCAAATAGTCTTCCCGGGTCAGCATCAGCTCACTCTTCTGCCTGCAGGGGAACTTTCAGATGTAGAGTAGCCGTGTAACGCTGGGAATGAGTCTGGTATCGTTGTCTTTTCTCCACCCAGTAACAAGGATCATCCACGAGTGACAGGTACACATACTTACAGAGAGATTTGTAAAGCTCTCTGGTCTTTAACTTTTTTAATTCCCCTTTCCTGTTAAGGTGGCTTTGAATTGCAGTTGCTCAGTTAGAAAGATGATAGTCTGAAGATACTGCGCTCAGCACTTGCACATGGGTAATGCCAGTGTGTTCCACTGTGGATATGAAGACCTTGCTAATAACAGAGGCTGCCTGCTCTCTCTATTAATAACAGAGGCTGCCTGCTCATTAGAAAGAAGAGAGTAAACAGAGTAATCTCCTGTGTCCAGCCAATGTGACAGAGCCTTTGCAGGAAGTGCAGAGAGGGGAGGCAGTGGCTCCTGCAGTCATTCGGGTCATCATCAGAACAAATGAAATACAGCCTCTGCGGTTCTGCTCTCCGCTGAGATTAATGTAGTTTAAAGAAAATGGAAGAAATTACTTCAGAACATCATATGAAATTGCACTGTTGAAGAGATGGAACCGCTGCTTAATGTGGTGTCCTTAAAAGGCTTTTTGCCATCTCTTCTGATTCATTCTTACAAAAGCAGTGGGGAAAAATACATGGTGGTGGAAGATAATGTGCTGTTACACTGTTTCTGCAGACACACAGAGCTAGACTGAAATCATCAGGGACTCAACCTCCTAAGAGCAATTCCGAACATCACCTCCGTAGTTCATATTTACTTTTCTATACACACTGGGAAGGGCTTGAGTTCCTAGTCCCAGTGCTTCAGACTGTTTCCTTTTCTCTTGCCACCTTGAAAGACAGGTTGTTTACATCAATGTTTTTACACACTCCTGGAAGACCTTGAGTCAAGAGTGAAGGAATTACATTGCTTGTGCTTCCAGAGGCCAACCATAGTGCAGGAAATTGGCTAAATACCAACAGTCAGCACTGTTATATATTATATATGTCACCAGACTTGAAAGCATTTGTTGCACACTGTTCCAGTGCCTGTCATTTTGTTTCTGAAGTACTCAGAAAAAACTTGCAAGATAGTCTCCCAAGTACAGATATTTAATTTCAGTTTCTTTTCTGATATGCTTTTGAACCTAAGACCACTAATGATGTCCAACATAGAGCTTACCTGATCACTGAAAGAGATGACTCACAAAAAACTCTATCACTGGATAAAAATGATATGGCCATAAAGAATAAAGGACCATCTGACTGCTTTGCCTTGTGCTGGCCATAAGCCCAGGCAAATGTTTAAAAGCACATTAATGAGTAACAAAGCGTAAAGGTTTCATCTTTCTTCACCTGCAATGGCCAGCAAGTCTGATACTGTTTGATGCATGATTTCCTGGCTAGCATCCTTTTGTCCCTCTTTTACCTGCTTATGAACTGCTGTTACCTTCCCAGGGACATTATTCCCTTCCTCTTGCTTCTGTGTGTAAACGGAGTGCTCAGTTGTTCGTAAATGATGCCTTTGCTTGCTGTGCTGAAAGAAATGCTATGATTGTGCTGTCTCATTTCAGCATAGCTGTGTAAAATTGTTTAGATGCATCTAAATGCTAATCTAATGGAGCAGCTTAGTCTGGGCTTATGTCATTGTGCTGCCAACAGCACACTTTTATGCAATGACAACTGATGATAGAGGATGCTGATGAGATGGAGGGAAGAAATTTTCACTAAAGAAATTCTGTCTGTTCCCCATCTGATTCCTTCACTTCCTGGGAAAAAAAAAAAAAAAAAAAAAAAAGGGAAAAAAAGAGTTGAAGTTCTGCCTGAAATACAGTAAAGATCAGCTAGCAAAATATTAGTTAGAAATAGAGGCACCCTTCTACACAGCAAGAGTATCTGTTTCAGTGACGCCTTTGTCAGGAAATAAATAAAATTGTAAAAGGGGCTTAGAGGGGGAAGATAGGCAAAATAAAAAAAAAAAAAATCCTCTCTCCTTGGAAGAAGAGGCTGAATGGACTGGAACTCTTTACTTAGAAGGGAGTGTAGTGGCAGCATGATGAAACCATGGTGGAAAGGCTTACCGTGCTTTGTATTTTCCCATAATCCTAGATTCAGGAGGTATGTGAATGATAGGTACATAAAGATGTTTTACTTAATTGGAAACTGTACGTGTTGGTCATCACTTTCCGTTTCTTCCAGCCCAGCTGTGGAATATAATTTGTTGCTGTCATGATATTAGGAAATGCACAGTAGCTTTTCCTTTTTTTTTTAGGAAACTTGGTTTTGAGAAATTATTTTAATTCAATATAGTCTAAATGAATTATTTTATATACCAGGGGTTTTATTTTTAATTTTGAGAAACTCTATTACTTATTCTGGAGGCATTTAAGGTAGATGAGTGCCAAACCAGAGCACAATGGGCAATGCCACAGACTACTTGAATTAGCTGATGCTGACAAAGATCTTGGCAAATATGAGACACAAAGCCCATCTTTTTTATTAAAATTGCTGGATATTTTTTCCCAGAACCGTTTTTGCCATGGGGGAGGAAGAAAAACAAACTTATATATCCCTCTCCTGCGTTCTTTATTTCCAAATTGCCTCTGACGTGAACTTGTACATCTGCATATCCCATACTTCACTCATGTGAGAGCAGTTTCTGTAACCTATTTAAAAATCATTAATATTTCCTGATCTCTGAGATCTCTCTGAGATATAATTTTCCATTTATCAGTCTGAGTACCAAGAGTTACAGAAGCTCCATAAGAATATATGAAGTGTTGCATGAGATCAGTAGACTGGGTCATGTCCCAGTCCTCTGTTTCTAAATGACACAAATATATAAGTAATCCTCACTCTATGCAAATTTCAGAAGGTCATTGCCTGCTGCACAAAGGAATAATGTCAAAAAAATCACTTATTTTTCTGTTTTAGACCAAAGTCCTAATAGATGTGTGCCTTCTAGTTCCAATGTGAAGGGTTTTGATGAAAGCCTCTTCTTCATTCTTCTTTTCCATCACTATCGTGATTACCAGATTTTTTTTTTTTTCTGGGCAATTCTGTTTCAACAATTTACTGTCCTTCTTCCACACTGTTTCTCTCCAAAACTGATGTTTTTGTGTTTTGGAAACCAACTTTGTGGGTATGTTTTTTAAGCATATACAGCATCTTTGCTGCGGTGCAGATGGATACTTAATGCTTGGAATTAAGTCTGATCTTTTTTTTTTTTCTGTTTTATGCCTGCTCTGTCATAGCTAGAACACAAGTTTCAGTTTAGATGAGAATGGTGGTATTGCTTCATTTAGAAAATGTTAGCCAAGACAAGTTTTTCAGCTGTGCTTCACCCTGCTCTTTGAGCTGCTCTGCTGTTCTCCAGACACCAGTGTTCAGTTACCCAAAGCTTTTAGAAAATGTCATAAGAGAGAAAACAGGCAGGGAAAAGACATCCCAGTGGATTGTAAACTATTTCAGATTTTAATCTTTAATCTTGAAAATTTTGAAAGAAACACCTTTTCTGAAAGTAGTTTCAAGGCTTGAAAAGCAGCAGCCACTGAGTCTGCTTTGATCAAATGTTCTAGAAACATTTTATCCACAGCAGTCTAAAGATATGAAATCATGGACTGAGGAGCATTGTTGAGTTGATGGGGCATTTTCATTTTCATCACCCTCTGCCTCCTGCTCTCCTCTCATTTATCCACAGATGATGGTTACCTCTTTGTCCCACAGGGGGTTACACCGTCACTGCTGTCTCTCTGGTATCCTCTCTTGCACTCTGCTTACATCTCCTGTGCTTAGTTCTTTGTCTGCAGCTGAATGAGTGATGTAACTAGGCTGAAACCAGAAGAGTTATGCACAAGCTGCCCTCAGCTGGAAGCTTGCTGTTTTGTTTCAGAAGTGAGGTTATACTTGCAGAGCTAAAAGCCTGTTCAGTAGAATAAACGATATTCCCTTTCTCTATAAACACCACTGTCTTGGACATGAAGTTTGGAGGGTGGAAGAGGCTCTGAATTCCAGTGTGTAGCTCTTTGCTGCCCAGGAGCTGCAGAGCCAGGAGCCACAGAATGCCAGCTTGCTGCTTTGTGCGCCTCAGGGAAGGTATGTCAGTAGCTAAGGAGTCCTGAATGAGTAAATCAAGTGCAACATGTGAGTAGCAGGCTGTGTGGATTGCATGATAGCACAGAAAGTCTTCTGAAAGGATCTGGGGTTCACAGAGAGTGTCTTGCTCCCTTCCTCCTACCTCCTGCTAGCACCTGCATCCTTCCAGGGCTCCTTTGTGCTGGCTCTGGTTCAGCAATTCAGAAACAGCATATATAACACTTGCCGAAACAATAAAAATTAAGATAAATAAAGTCCCCACTGAATGCATTTTGTTGGTTTAATACAGCATACAGCTCACACTGAATGCTGAGCTACCACCAGGTAGGTGTAGAGCTGTACAGCTAGCCGCAATGTCAGAGGTTAATATACAGCAAACTTTTAGGTTTCCTGTCCTGGGATGCTTCACCCTCCTTGGCTTCTACTTTTATTGGATGTAGTGCAATAAGGAAACTACAAGTTCAGAAGTACACCTTGATTTCAGCCAATGTCACAGAACTTAAAGAGACAGGTTTAATTTTATATATTACACAAATATGTAAGTAATATGTAAAAGTGTGTAAAATACTATTTCAGTTGTCATAGTTATCCTACTGCTTTTCAGGTGTTTCTGCATGCATTTATTTAGATTGTTTACTTGATATCAAATATCTCACTAAAGTACCCCAAAAGTTACTGAGTTAACTTATTTTTGGGAAAATATCAACAGTCACTTTTGGAGCATGTTTGACTGTGTAGGCTCAGATGTTTTATGGAAAGCCACTGGGTTTAAACACTGTTATATAAAGAGATAACTTATCTATAGGGCAGAGCAGCCCAGATTCCTGGGCAGTGAAGTGGAACTGAAGCCATGTCCTGAAATATATTGGCCCATTGGAAAACACTCAGGGCGCAGGAGTCCTGAGGTATCTAACTGCCTTGCATCCAGCTGTGGTATTTCTGTCAACATACTCATGGTCTTTTCCTCTGATGAAAGGGTATTTGTGTTATTAGTTTAGCTTGAATATATGATTATGACATTTTAAACCAGCAATAAGGTAACAAGTATAGGCTGAGTATATGGTGAACAGTTGAATAAATAGTTGTTTGGTGCTATGTGGTGGAAGACTGCTGAAGAAGGAAGTAGACATTGTCTAAAGCAGACATTTTTTGTAGGTATGGTGCTGAAAATCATCAAGTAAATGCTGTGTATTTATTTCTCTGTTTACTAAATTTGGGACAGTAAGTTAAATGGTGGTCAAATTGCAGACCTAGCCCTGAATGAGCGAGCAATTAAGAAACTTCTGAACTCTGGTTTGATTGAAGAAGATGAAGAAAATTAAATATATGAATGAAAAAATTGATAGCCATGGATTTCACTGTATGAGGAATGAAAGAATTCCAACTTTGGCATGGGTCTGTGTACAGAGCTGAATAATAATACTGTCAAAGATAGCCCAGAGAGAGTTCCAATAAGTGCCAGTGGTCTATAACTCAAAAAGAGCTTAATGACATGTTCATAATATAGCAAAGATACCTACTTTTTAACCACCAGGAAAAAATATAGAGATGTAATAAACATCTCCTTCCAAGTAGAGACAAATGACTGCTATAAAGACAGGAAATCCCATGTGTCTGAAATAAATCTAGTGTTGGCTAATAATTTGTAAGTGTGAATGGATGATGTGGACTTGTTATTCTGATCACAAATAAGGAACTAATGGCTTTAGATAAAAGGGGAAGACTCTACATCCAAGGAGGGTAGAGACTGTCTTTTTATTAAGGGGATGAAACAGTTACTCTGTATAAAAAAAATACACAAATCAATATTAGGTTTGTAAAACAGAGCACAGAAAGGAAGATGGTACTCAGAAGAAATAGGGAGATGTTGTCCTTGTAAGTGGCAATTGTGAATTGATGTTGTTGAAATGTTTGGTCCAGTCTGTTTTTCATCATTTGTAAAAGATATTCAAGCACTGTAGCTTTTTTGAGGAAAAAAAAGGAAAAAAAGTCACCAAACAATTACAAAGGAAGCAGGTCAGAGATGTATCAAAAAACAAACAAACAAAAACCAACAAACACAAACAAACAAAAATGTAAAAATGTAAACTTCAATATTTCTGTTGCCCAAGCCACCTAACTTGCAATGTGAGGCTAGTATTGTTTGTAATTAAGGGTGGTTGTACATTTAGGAAAACTGAATAAAGTACACCACGTGTAAGGTTGCATGACGAGTTATGCAGCTGCAATGAATGCCAAATACAGAGATATATTTGGGTGAAAAAAGTTGAGATGCTGTGTGCTACAGTGCCTGTCCACATCTGCAGCAACATCCAGTGGTGCCACTGTGCCAGACTGAGCTCACTCAGCTCCTCTTCCACCCTCTGTTCACATCACTGACTGCTGGACTTCAAGCCACAGACTTTCTTTTTCCTTCCTGTCAACTTTTCAAGGGTCATTGCTAGTGTGAAGATGCCTGTCCACAGCTCAAAATTGGACAGATCATCTGGGCAGATTGGTATTTACCCTGGCATTCACTTTTACAGATAGTAAAGAAAGAAAAAAGAACTGTAAATGGTAGGATGAAGAAAATAAAATAGGCACCAAGATACCAGTGTGGTTTCTGTTGGTCTCCATTGGGATGATCTGTGTGTAATAGAAGAGGAAAGCTTTGCCTATTAATTATTTAATAGACAGTAAAATACAGGGTTTGTTCTAGGTACAACTTATTCATTTGTGCAGTTGATTTAAATGCTTGTTCAGGACTATGGTCTTATTTTACATCTCTTGAAATAAAATATTTACTTGATCAAGAAATATTTTTGAATCTGATGACCATGTTCTGAAGAAGTTAGTATTAACATTACATGCATTATTTTCCTGAATTCTGTACAACCACTGATCCTTTTGCTAGTAAGTATCTAAATATGCCTATGTAATTTCACCAAACCACAATGGAAGGTAACAGAGCATTTTGTGTGTTGCCCTATTCACGTGGATCTCATAAGATTTAGGTTTTATGGTGGGTCACACCATAAACTGCAGTTTGTGCTGGTACAAGTGTGTGGTGCAGTAGAAAGAAAGGACGTAATAGTGCTAAGATTGGCTTTTGTAATGTCACATCTTAATGTATTAGTAATATCTATTATTCAAACATCCGCTACTTTAAATAAAGAAAAAACACTTTTAGTAATTTATGAATCTCAAGTGTAAAGAAAATAACTCTCTAGCTAAATCTTATGGTATGTTACCTTGGTAGCAAAGAAATGTCTTGATGTGAGCTGTAGAATATCATCAGATTATCGCTCACTTTTTATGCCATAAATCAGCACGTAATTCCTAAAAACCAGGTTTCTGAAACACTGATTGGCTTATTTCTTACTAGCATTACTGTAGTTTATAAAATTAAGTTCTATATTTTATTGTCTATTTATATCACTACTTTTGCTTCAAATGGAAGTCTCTTTTATTTTCATAAAATAGCCAGGAGAGTGGGTCTTTTGGCTTCTAGAGCTTAGCACAATGTGGCTTACACTCGTTTAAGGTTTCTTCTATTTATCCAAGGGAAATGGTGTTTTGTGGCTTGCGGGAAATGGGGGAGTGAGTGTGCTGTACTACAAAACTGTTGTACTGTTCCTGCAGGGACCTGGTTTCAGTAGGCCTTCAGTGAGCAGAAAAGGTTATCCAAAAAGTGAGAGACTTGCACAGAGAAATGTATTGTAGCCTCACAGGTTCACCATTGGGTTTCTTTTACTTTGATGTCTGCCAAAACAAAGATTTATGGAGATGGTGTTAAATAAACCAAACCAAGGATGAAGTAGAACCGCAATCTATCTTGACAGCACTCAGCTTTCCACTACAGGTTCAAAATATTAAAAATACTTATCATAAATGAATGAAACCCTCTTCTTTCATAGTCAATTATGAAATAGCTGAAGTAAGGAGGAAATTTAACAGGATATTTTCTTAATTTAATCCAGAAAGATTGGATGAAAGATGGGAGTAATTTCCTAGGGATATGTGAGGATGTTTCAGCATTTCATGACCATTATATTTGGAAGTAACAGTCAGTAGCACCACAAATGATAGCACTGACTTAAAGGCATTACAATTCAATGAATACTAGGACACACATATTGGTATAGTACAAAACCAAGCCACAGAAGCTACTGGTATCTATAATCTAATAGGATAAGTATATAAGATAAGATAAATAGCTTATAGAGCCATTTGGAGAATGGTATGATGGATGAATGAAATGGAAAACTATTTTCTTGTGTGATATATCTTTGATATATCCTTGATAAAAACAAACAGTGAAAATCAATTGTTTGCATATCTCTCATCATCTGAAATTCAATAAGTTACTGGCTTTATTATACTTCCATTTCCATCCATGAAAAGTGGGTGGTAATATTGGTCAGCTTTCTAAGCCCATTTGAAATCTGTGGAAGGTGGCTTTAAGGAGGTGTTCTTGAGTTATTTTGAATTTGGTTGACTCTGCTATCTTCGGACTTTAAACATTGCTTTGGTAATTTTAATAGTTAATGGAAAATCAAAGTGTTAATGAAACTATATTATGAGAGATTTATAAAACTTTTATGGTGTTTATTTATTTTATTTAGGGTGAAGTTGTTTTCAGAAATGGAGAGAGGATGGGAACCATCAAATTTACACAATTCCAAGGTAGGTTGCAAACAATTTTCATTACGTTATATATGCAGTTTCAAACTTTTGTGTCAGTTGCATATGTTTCAGGATGTATTAAATATGTACAACTATTTTGAGAAGGAGCTGCTTGGAAGATGCAGGAAGGAACTTAGTAAGTTTTTGTTACCTGTTTAAAATCCTGTATTCTGAACCTTGAGTACTGTGAGGTATTTCCAAGAGTTTTTCTTGATGACAATCCACATATTTATAGAAACTACTGATCTACAACAACGAACAGCTGTTTAAAAAACACTACTGGTCATCTAAGCTAACTGGTCAACTTGCTAACACAGTTGTTTCTGAAAACCAAAAGTGAAAAGGAATTTAGAAAGGATTTTTGTTGTTAAGCTCTTTCAAGTAAGTTTTTTTTTTTACTCTCTGAGGACTCACTTTTGATATTCTGCAACTGCTTACTAAAGTTGCTTGAGGAGTCAGTCCCTCAGCATGCAGAGGACACAGACTGCTGACCCTATCCCTTGGAGGCAACACACTCCACAGCGCGACTCACCAAGCCTGCTGCACTCTCTGAGCCTGAGCTGCTCCTGCAGGGAATGGTCTCAGCGGCAGAGACTGCAAATGAAGCCGTAGGGATTTGTCAGGGGCCGTTTGCAGCTGGGACAAGGCACTTGCTGGGAGAGGATTCTGCAGAAATGGTGCTTCATGTTGTAGTTGTTTCTGCAGCTTACAGAATGCAATCCATGCGGTTTTTTTTTCCCAGGCTGAGGCTGAGATAAAACAGGAGATGATTGCATTGGGACGTCTCGTGAGGGTAGTTGTAAGCTGGCAAATTCTTTTCATACAATGCGTGAGAGAGAAGCTTGCTCTCCCTTTGTTTTCAGGAGATCACTTTAGACATAATCCTGCTGACCAAGTTACAAAGGCTCATTCTTTAAACAGGAATTGTCTGCTGTATGGACATTATTATTAATGAACAGCAATGCACTTGAGGGGATCTGTTACTCATTCTAAATTACTGAAGCAATCTTCAGGATTGCTCTTGCCTTCACAGATATAAGTGATGCTATTAACTCCTGTTCCCGGAAGCATTTCGACCCACTAAAACTTTGCAGACATCATCTCATGGTAATATAATTTAGGAATTCTTGCTCAACACTAATGATAAATATTGATTGCTTCCTCTTCTTCCTCCCTCCCTCCCCACCCTTTTTTTTTTTTTTTTCATAATAGCAGTGTTTACAGCCACATGAAAGAATCATGAGAAAATTTTTACAAGCGGTGTTTATTCCTCAGAAGTCTGAAGGAGCTCTAATGCATTTTGCCTAAGGCAGCTAAATGTGCCCTTCTAGAACACCTGAGTGAGGAGGAAGGTTGACACATTCCCTCTGCACTTTAAGGATGAGATTGGGGATCATGGGAAGGTGCAATGTATATCTTCTGAACTAATCTGGAAGAGCAATAGAAGTCCAATATTGATTTTTATTTCCAGCCATTCAAACTGAGGTTCTTTATAATATTTTCAGTTTCATATCAGATATATTTAACACCAATGGTTTTACCATCAGCTGAGATACTGTTTGATCAGTAAAAACACAGGAGACAGCCACCCTTTTTAAAATTCCTTCCAGTTACAAAATTACTATTTCAGAATAGATTCAGGCACATACTCAGTGTTTTGATCATCAAACAAAGGTTTCCAACTAACCTACAGAAAAAAAACCTCAGGAATCCTATGGAGAAATGCCAGAGAAGGGCTGGATTTTTTCTCATGCAAGCAATAGTCTGTCAAAATACCTTAAGGCTCATCTCAAATTTTGTTTAGTTTCTCACTCATTTTGGAAATGAAGGGAATGTACAAAAAAAGTATGAGAAATTGAAAGAGGAAGCAGTATAACAACATAGATGGAAGTTTCCTTTTTTTTTACTATAAATGATATGCTAAATATTATCAAGGATTTTTCTGTTCTTCTTTCATTGGTATTTTTTTTTCAAAGCTTTTATATTCAATACTTGTGGTACAATTGTAGACATTATTAATTTGTTCAAAAGGATCCTTTATTGGTTAGGAAGCTTTCTGAAACATTCTCATTAACTTTTAATAATTCTTGGACTATTGGGAAAGTTTCTAATAATGTAAAGAAGTTAATTAAGTCCGGTGCTTAAAATGGTAAATGGGCTCTTTGTAGTTACAGCTGTTAGGAGCTATCAAGCTTGAGACAGATATACAACTCATTGGTTAAAGTTTTTTTGGGGTTTTTTTTGGAATATAATACAAATTATGATAATTTCAAGGAAAAAAGACCACATCAAAGATGTCTTGTAAATGCTTTTGTAAGATTAGTTGTAATTATGAATATAGCTTATATTAATGTGCTATTAGCTTATTATCCAAACACAATAATTAGGAATCACCAGTTTTAGTGTTCCATACCTCAAGAGTAGTTTTTTCATCTACACTGCTTTATAGTTTAACTTCTTGAATGAAAGTTGCCACAGTTGTCACAAATAATTCAATGCAGAAAAATAAAGCAGATAAATAGGGAATCTTATATCAGAATACAGCCAAAATCTCTGTTCTTCATTTGCTAGGGTAAAAAATCAGCAGGACAGTCTCAGTAGCTAAATTTTCTGTTCTTTGCTGGAAACTTTTGTTTTAATGAGACTATCTGCAAACATTTTGGCTATGGAAAAAGCAGACAGCCAACAGCCACGTCTGCCAGAGGCAAGGGAAAACCAGCCTGTGAGGGTTCAGAGGGTAACTGCAGTACGCCTGACACACTGTGATGAAATTTTGAATAGCTGGTTTAATTTTGGATCTAAATACAGTTTTTCCCAAACTCATGCTAGTCATGCCTCTTTTTCAGCTTCTGTGCAGGCTGTTACTTTTTCAAGTGGTCAAACAGATGGTGCCAGAGATAGCTGTGACCAAACTACTTGCTGCTTTATTGTTTATGAATACCTCCTAGAAATGATTTAGTATGCAACAGAGAATACAAAGCACATGTAATAGGATTTTCTTCCCCTACCTTACTGGTAAATAAAGAGCAGACTGTTATTCTAGCTGAGATATCCAATTGATGTTTGAAGATTATATCCTTCTGAATGAATGGCAATTTTTCCATGGGTGCCATTAAAGAGCTCTTCTCATAGTCAGACACGTAGTTTAAGTAGATGGTCAAAATCTTTTGTCTAGTGAGAGCTGAAGAAGAGTCCTAACAACTTTTGTGGGCATATCAGGGAGCAAGGAGGGTAGTAACAAAGTTGAGATTGTAGATTGCTGTGATACGAGAGACTTCCAGAGCAGATCGATACCTGTCCTTCAAAACTTTTCACTTCGGCAGATCCTTTCTGATTAATCTGACTGGAGCCTAGAAGGCACCTTGCTTTCAGTCAGATTCCTATTCCTATCAGGCATTAGAGAGCGCCTAAGAGACATCTGCTAGAATAGGTTAAAAAGAAAAATCAAGGAAGAATTGTAAACAGTCACAATTGAAATGTGTATAAATCATGCCTTGTGTAGGTAGGAACAAAAGTCTGTGGTAATCCATATTGGAAAAAACTTTAAGAAAGTGGTTGGTCACCTGTCATGTCTTTCTGGGAAGAATTTAAGTGTTTCAACTAATTTAGCCAGGTAATATGGTATGACATTTGTTAGTGTTGACAGCTGATCTGCGTACCAAGCAAGAGAGAGAGCGTGACTTGACAAGTGTAACGCCTTTGGTCTTCTTAGAAAAAGCCTGACTGAATTTCTGCAGTAAAAGCCCCAGGTATTCTTCTCTGAGTTTAATCAAAAGGAGTAGACAAACAAATGTCTACTCTATAGTCAAGAGGAACATATACAAGAACCCAGGATTGCTTTCCTGGATCCTCAGTTCATCTACTTTGTTCTGACTTTTTTGCTGTCCTCAATTTCGTCAATGAAGGAGACATAAGAAATTCTGCAGAATCATCCACAGATACAATAGCTTGTTCTCCAGTGGCATCAATCCAACTCTGGAAAAGTTTCTTTCTATTATTCTATATACAGTTCAGCATACTCTTAACTAGTGTTGATTTTTGCTTCCATAAAGGCTCATATAAATAGTGCGAGTAACTGCCTTTGAATATTTTTTTTAATATTTTACATCTGTCCAGTATATAACCCAAAGAACCAGTCTGTGGTTTTTATTTCTGTGATAATGTTGAAGGACTATGAGCCAAGAAAAAGAAAATACTTACTTAGAACTCTGAAAAATCGAATTTTCATGTATCTATATCTATGTCTATATCATCTATATCTATATCTATATCTATATCTATGGAAACTGTGGTGTCAAATATCCAGGATTGGTGGATTCATATTTCACTGCTTCTGCAAAAAACTTTAAAAGTCAGAATAAAATTTCCTTATAAATATTAAGATTTCTGAGATCAAGGAATACCTTCAAATATCTGGATATGAATTTCGGGGAAAAGTATATAAAAAAAAATCAGAATTCTGTTGTTTGAGCAGAATTTGAGTAATGGTAAATAAATAATTGCTAGTGTCAGGTAATGAATAATAAAGATGTAAATTAAACTATGTATTGTTTATGCTGGGCAGAGGATTCTGATCTGGATCCTTCTGGAAAAGATCAGCATATCAAAAAAACTATCATTTTGCAAGCAAAAATGGAATTAATGAATAAGTCAGAAAGCTTACTACTGACACATCCTAACAGGAGATCATGACAGTAATAGCATGAATGTGTATTTGGTGGACTCCTTGCTGTACCATATCCACTCCATTTTATCTCCATATGAGTAGTGTAGATAGATTGTAACTGTTCATACCTTAGTGGCCACTGATCTTTTAGTTTAGTGATCAATTCCCAGAATCATAGAATGGTTTGGGTCAAAAGGCACCTTAAAGATCACCTAGCTCCAACCCCCATGCCATTGGCAGGGACACCTTCCACTGACTTGAAGTCCCATTTCAATGAACAGAACATATGGAGAGGTATAGCAAATAGAATGCTGAAAGGGTGTGCTTTAAATCTGGAGTCACTGAATATTGGCATTACTGATTAAGAAGATGAACTGGAATATATAATCATAAAAATGTACAATGGTCTTTGGGAGAGCCAGCAAGCACAAGGCAGACTAGACAAGGATTCAAACCAATATTAAGAATTTGAAGTATAATCAGGAGAAAAAGAATGCTGTTTTTTTAGGTCAAACGTCTGGTGCTATGTCGGGAGCAAACTGCTGTACCAAATGGAGAACAATTCAGCAGTACATAGTTATACATAAAAGGAACTAGAGACTACTGTAGGTGAATAAACATGAAAAGATATAAAAAGAAAATTTCTGCACTGGGATGTAAAAATAATAATATCCTTTTAATCTCCCTGGTGCCAAAAAGCTATAGCTAACTACGGTATCCAGTGCTGATTTAAGAAAAATGTGTAGAGACAACAGAGGATTAAAAACATACCTCAGTAGAAAAACCAAAAGATCTGGTCTGCTTGGAGAAGATGGTCAAAATGCATGACATCTGCTGATAAAACTTTTTTTTTCCTATCCTCATTGTCTGGCTAAGAATTAAAGAATTTGAATAGGAGTGGAGATTTGAGCCAATGTTAGGAAAAACTTCCTAATGAAAAGAATATTTAAACTCTGGAAAATGCATAAAATTGCTGGCACTGGAAGTTTTGAAAAACAAGTTAGGCAGACCTCTGAAGTGCTGTAGATGTATTAATTATGCCTTGAGACAGACAGATGACTTTTATTGCATCTCAAGATCTCTACTACTCCATCTGTATTTCATCTGGAGCTATAGCTCCTCTGCAGTGTCCATAGTGTAATTCTGGCACTTTATTTACAAATTTGTGTCCACCTTGCACTCTTTATACCACTTGCACTGTATTGTTTCTACTAAGAGACATAGGGTAAGCGTGAAATCCTAGACCGGTGGTGGGGTTATTTGTAAGGAGGAAGTATAAAATTTAATTGCTCTTCCAGCATCAGTTCTGTGTTCTGTTATTTTTTTTTTCCCGTTAAATCCAATTTATTGGAACAAAAATCTTTGGATCCATCAGCCAAATGAGTATCAAAACTGTTAATAGGTGTCAGGGCCACTCACCCTTCGTCTTCTGGTCTGTCGGTCTGGATTTTTTTTCTATGTTATACAAAGATTTAGCAGGAAAAATAGTGAAAATCAGATATATGTATCAATACAAAGAGATGAAGAACACAGTTCTCCTCAGGAAGGAAGTGAATTAAAGCTGGGATTTCCCAAGTATATGATGATTCTATGTTATGGGTATCTGCATCAGAGCAGGTGCATGGTTTACACTCTGAGTTCCAAAAGACAAGTGTTTTCATGACTTTTTGAGCTGGAGGGTGTCTTTGGACCATAAGGTTTAATCATTGCATGTGGATTTATTGTCTATCAATTTGTCATGTCTTTCATGAATCCATTTATATTTTCAGCCTTCAACACATCCAGTGGCAAAGAGTTTCACAAGATAATTATGCATGTAATGATTAAAGCCCTTCCATCTGTTTGTTTTAAATCAACTGTCTTAGAATTTCACTGGGCATGCCCTGCTTCTTGTAATGTGATAAGCAATGAATAGCTGTGTCTTACTTTTTTTACACATTGTTCATGTTTTACAGATCTCCCTTATCAATGAGGCTTTTTAGAAATGCAAGTCTTTCTCATCCATTTAGTTTTTTCATCATGTAAAAGCTGCTCTATAATTCTAATAAGCTTCTACCTTTCCTGATATTCTTATTCCCTTTCTCTGAGAACTTAATGAGAGCCACAGCACTGAAACATCCACCTCCATACCTCGCATTTCTGAATGATCTTTCTGCAGTATTTTAACTGCTTTCACAATATTCTGTCTTGCCACATTCATCCCCTTTTTGCCTCTGGCCACCGATGAGCACTGCATTGATGTTTTCAAAGAACCAGCTACATCCTGAGTACTCTTAATTAATTTGTATACTTGGTATTCATTTTCTCTTTTATGTTATCCTGTACCTCACTAGCACTGAACGCCACCTATAATGTTATTATCAGTATCTCACTCACCTTTATAGCAGTCCTCCGTCAGATTAAACTATTAAGGAGATTATATATTAATAAATATTATAGCTGTTTCCCCCTTTTTTTTGTCAGGGGTTTTTAGACACATTTCCTGTTCAATTTCTGTTCTGTTCCATACCAGTGCGTCCCCCTGTGCCAGTCATTTCTCTTGTAATCTGTTGGTATTATTTACTCATAGTTGGGGTTTGTGTTCATTTGGTTTGTTTTTATAAACAAACATGGAAAAACGTATTGAAATTCAGGTACCCACGTTGTGTACTTGTGTTGTAAAACTGGAGAAAGGACAGAAAATGGCTATAGAAATTGTTAGGGGTCTTAAGGCATTATATACAAAGGTTAATGGATTTAAGTGTGTGGAGTTACTAGAGCTCCTTTTGAGCAAGCTGTTCTGTGTGGATATATGCAAGGCCAGGGAGGACATGGTGGAAGGGGACACTGACACACAGCTGCTGGTCATCATGGCAGCTTGTTTTGTTTTACCTGAGCTAGCTTTAAGCAGGCCAGCTGGGGTGCTGCAAGCAGTGTACAACAGTGACACGGAGCAGACTGTAAGCGAGAAATCCGCCCAGGAGCAAAATCAGCGCTTTGGTAGGTAACCTTTCCACTGGGAGCACGGCCATGGGAGGCCACAGCTTTGCAGCCATCAGCATTCAAGCCAGCTAATTTCAGGCTGGCTGGATACTTCTGTGCCACCCAAAGTTGCAGTGAGCGCGACGGGGCTGCTAGGAAGAATTGCATTCGCTGTTTTCCCCCAGGCTCATGTGAGGGGCAGGGGAGACCTGTTCATCACTGTGTGTCTGTGCTTTACAGAGCGGTTCATCCCTCCAGAGGTGGTTTGAACTGTGCAAATAATTATTACTGGGCCAAGCACACGCATTATAGAACTGTCATTTTTATAGGATTCCACTTCAGTTCATTCAGCATACTCTAAGGCATGAAGTGTTTCACAGGATCTGATAAGTCTCTGTCACTATGTTGAACAAAAATGTCTTAGGAGCTGTCTTAATCACCAAGAAAAAGGACTAACTTTCAAATGTAAGAGCAAAAAAAAGTTGAAAAGCAATGGGAAATAATTTTACAAGAATTAATTTCTACCAAAGACTGAAGTATCCAGCTCCAAAAAGTCAACATAAATTAGTACCTTGCTGGTGTCTAAGGACCTGAAAGAATTGTCTGGTTTTTCCTTCAGAGCTCTCTGACTTTCACTGTTACTCTAACTATACTTTTTTTTTCAATTGGTATTCAGAATCCTACTTCTACTAGAGTTAACTTGTTCAGATGTTCCATTTCAGGTGATGTACAGTGTTGTCCCACCCTGTCGCCCCTCAGTCCTCCCTGTCTTTTGAAATTAACTAAGCATTTATAAAAGAAAGACAAAGGTTTTCTCGAGGGCTATGGGGCCACCACGACCTGCTGGTCTCTGCAGAGCTCTGTGCTGGCAAATCTCTCCCCTTGGCATCTCAGAGAGACACTTTTTTTCTGGAAGAATTTGTAATACATTACATGGGGATAAAAAGAGCCAGAAGACTTACAAGAAACCCATGAAATTCTGGTATATATTATGGGAAAATATTTAATTTGGCATAATTAATAGAAAATTCAGTCTATTGCAGTGACATCATTCCTAACTTGTAGTTCAAATATTTCCCCAAGATGTACAGAACCGTGAAATAGAATAACTATAATTTCTAATGCATGGAAAAGAATAAAATGAAGTTTATTTAGGTCACTGAAAGGACACAGATCTATTATTTGACATTACCATTTGAATAGACACAACAGAGGATTGTTGAGTAGTACACCAAGGCAACATCCAAAGGTTTGTATAGTTGTAGGCTAGAGATACAAAGATAATCTTATAAAGTCTAAAAAGATTTCTGAATCTATGGAATCTTATAAAAAGTATATTTGACAAAAAATTTTTATGGAACTACTTCAGGGATGGTAGGCAATATCATCACAGTGTTATGAAAAAACAACTCTGACAGGCAGATCTATTATAGATAAAGGAGATGAAAAAGGAACATTTTTTTAAAAAACACTGAAGATGGATTTATTCACTGTGTAGGTGACCAAAGGCAGTTGTGAATTGTGTGGTGCAGAATTCATACAGAGATTTGCACAAAAATTTTGAGAGCACAGAAGCAGTTTAAATCCAGGCATTAGCTCCTTTTTAAGGGTATAGAAAGGCTAAATTGCTTTTCAAATTTACCAGTCCCCTTTTTAAAATCCTAATCATAGTTTTGTCTTTTCTGCCATTATAAATGCTTATTTAATTTCAAATCATAGCAGATTATGCTGTAATTTTATTAGCACCTTTTTCTCTAAGCTGACATTATAGTTTTTGTGAAAACAATCTATTTCAGTACATCATCACTGGACTCTGGTTTAGAAATCAAAGAATTCTGATTGTGTGAACATGATAATAGAAAATGAGCACATTTAGTTAATAGGAAAAAATATTTTGAATTTTTTTTCTAAACATTTAAACTTAGATACTACTCCACAATGGCACAGGTGCAATTTTCTGTCTTGAATTGTGTTATTTAATATTATTATATTGAATTTGATACCCATTTGTGATAAATATCTCTCTGTTTATTCTCAATGAATTTTGCTTTACCAGGAATTTCTCACCCCCCATTTTGAATAGAAATGAAGTGGGGATGTCAGTTCAGGAAATAGCTTTCCATTGCTTTGTTCCAAGACGTAGTATAGACCCTTTGTAATCACATATTTTGACTTAGAGTAAGCTCATTTTTCAGACTTTTCTTTTACAGACTCTGGACGTCAAAAAACTACAATAACAACACACAGACATTTTGGACTTAAGCAAAATATTTTTTGAAAGCTTACTCTGGACCCTGATGTCCCCTTGCACCTGGAATGAAAGGACTGGGTCATGCTTTTCTAACTCTTGAGTTACTATTTCTAAAATTCAAAGCAAAGGGAGAACATGAGTGTGGACTGTTGAGAAAAATGTCGACTTGAAATTCCATCCATCTTGGTACTTGTTATCTTACGCTGGAGCGCATGTATAATTCTTTTCCTTACATGATTATAGAGGACAAGGGATGAATTCCTCATACGTAAATTATTTCATTAGATTGATCTAGTACATCTACCTGCAACAAAGTGATTTCACCATAGATGATTTAGCGGTGATTTAGTTCAAACTACTG
This sequence comes from Acanthiza pusilla, assembly GCA_036630365.1. Classification (NCBI taxonomy): domain Eukaryota; kingdom Metazoa; phylum Chordata; class Aves; order Passeriformes; family Acanthizidae; genus Acanthiza; species Acanthiza pusilla. The sequence continues at coordinate 35,464,087 of JAXCHO010000034.1, forward strand.
CCAGAATGAAAAATGTGTTGGATTAATACTGTTGGTGTAAGGAACAGGGTCAGGCAGAGATATAGGAAACGGTCATTTGTCCATAAAACTAAGTGCTGCTTTATATGATCCCCAGCTACTGACACTATCAAAGCTGTTTGATGCTTCTCTGTGCTCTCCCTTTATTCCACCCCTCTTTGTTTAACCTTTATGTCACGGACACATTTTTCCTCCTTGAACTGCTTTCTGCGTATCCAGTTTAGAGCTATCCAGGTCATGCTTGACCTTGACAGACTCTACAGTCTTTACTGGTTTGTCTCTTGTGTATAATAATTGATTTACTTTAATTTTACCAGATCTGGGACTTGGCTGGGCCCTCTAGGTGGGCTCAGAAGCCCCACATGAGATGGAAAACATGGGCACAGTTGAACTGTCAGTGTCTTGGCCACTGCAAATTAACTTGGGTGTACCAATAAGGACTAGTTTGAAGGAGGAGGAAAAGAGCAATACCTCACTGGAAGGGTATCCCCTAAACTCATAGAATCATTTAACTTGGAAAAGGCCTCCAAGGTCACCAAGTCCAACCTCTGACGGATCAGCACTTTGTCAATTAGACCCTGGCACGAAGTGCCAGGTCCAGTAATTTCTCAAGCGCTTCCAGGGGTAGCAATTCTTCCATCTCTCTGGGCAGTCCATTCCAGCGTGTTCCAGTCCTTCTGCTTTTGCACTGAGCAGGCTGGATAGCTCTTCCCTGGGAAGCACATATTCCCACCTGTAATATAGTCATGATGGATCCTTGCTTCTATTAAAAGTGTGCTATAGGATTCAAATTAGTAATACACATATCCTGATCTGGCCATTTTGAAAGGTCAAGTTATTTATAGGCCTGGTAAGGCAAATAGCTCTACATACTGCCCTGACCTGTGTCAAAATGGAAAGCTGAGTACACCAGGGGAAGCAGATCCCTCTGCTTCCTAAAAAAGTAGGTGTCTGACATACACAGAGACCCCAATCCTCAAGCAATCAATTTTGCTCTTTTAGAATACTGCTTGTACCACACAGGCTATAGGATGGAGCCACGGAGAGCTCGGTGAAGTGCATGAAGGTCTCATGTTCACAAAAGCTGACAACTCCCCCTTTAATATGAAGCATGTGCTTCTCACATTTAGGAGAGAAAATAAGGAGAGGCTTCCTGCACGGAGCAAGGGGAGCTAAGCCTTCCTCTCATTCTGGCCCTTCAAAGGTCAGTGCAGAAAGTGTTGTAACACAAAGTGATGTTAACCTGACTCCGCTAATGTGACATTTGGAGCATGGCTGTGGCAGTCTGATGTGACAGCAGGCGAATGTTATGTTGTGTTGTGTTGGTAAATGGCAGAGGGCCTGATAAAAATGAGGGACTTATTCATGTATTTAGTCTGTGCTTTCCCTCTCTAGAGGAAAAGACTTTGAAAAGTCTCTGAAGTGTGAATCCCAAAGGTCAGTAAATGCACGAAGGGCTTGTTGAATTCAGAGAAGAGAACAGAATTTTTTAAAAGGCATTTGTGAATTTTCGCACCTAGGAAAATGTTAAGTTGGATTTAAGGCTGCAGTTGTATACAGAAGCTATAAATCATCAAAAGCTTTTTAACTGCTCATATCCAGGTTTGATAAATTCAGCTGACAACCTAAGTGATAACCTGTAGCCAAATGCTAGATTATTGCCTGTGTGTTACAGGTTCATTTTTCAGCACTTTAGGACTATTTTAATCCCTGAAAGACTCAGGTAGCTTTAGTCCATCTGATTTACTGTGCTAGCTAAAATCAGTGGTGCACATAACTCCAACTGTGGGCTGACTCTGGAGTGAGCGGGGTTTACAGAAGCATGAGTTCTGGAAAAGACTGTGGGCTTGCAGACCATAAATGTGTAGACAGGTGTCCTATGAATACAGAATGCTCTACTGATGCCATGGACCATTACATAAGTTAAATATTTCATCCCTCCTCTGGGCTTGAATTGGACTTGTACTTCTGTTTCCCTTATTAATACATATCTCAATTATCTTTCCTTAATGAAAGTTCAAATTATGGGTTTTTTAGCCCTCTGTGATCTATCTGTTTGTACGGAAGAGGCTGACTAAATGAAAGGAATACAAAAGATAAAATGTTAAGGGGAAAGACAGCTAAGTTATAAGACTTACATTTTTAAGTCACTCAGGCATTTTGAGTGACTTAAAAATGATTCTTCCCTAAGTGATTCTTCCCTAAGAGGATTTTCCCAAAGATTAGCTCAGTTGGTCAGAGCATGGTGCTAGTAATGCCAAGGACATGGGTTCAATCCCCATGTGGGCCATTTGCTTAAGAGTTGGACTCGATAATCCATGTGGGTCCCTTCCAACTCAGAATATCCTGTGATTCTGTGAAGCTAGCTGGCAGCCAATTCAACCCAGACATGCCCCACCCCAAATGGAGCAAAGCTGCAGCCTAACTTCTACAAGATGTAGTAGCCAGATAAATGCATCTCCCTTGGTTTCATAGCTGAAGATTTGAGCATGCAAACATTTTTCCAAGCTCTTCCACTCTTAAACATTTGTTGTGATTGACAAAGAAGATCTGGTCAGAATAAAGATAATGTTTTCTTGCTCGAATGAGAAAATGAGTAAAACAGTCTGGGTAGGAGCATTGCAAAGTTCCTCAGCTCTGCTTTGTGAAATTTTATGTTGAGATTTACTTAGCATGAGATCCTAAAAGGTACAAAAGTTTATCTTAAATGATCTGTCAGGTTCAATTTATTTGCAGTAATTGGCCTGGAGCTCTTCCATTTAGCAAAACCTTGGCTGCTTTTTCATGGGCAGAGAGCTTGGAAGAAAAGGCTCTTTCTGCTGCATAAAGATGCACCCATGCAAAGCAGTCCAACCAGCACCCCTGGCAGGACTTCCTATCCCACAGAGCCACAGACAGATGTACTGGAAGAGCAGCTTTGGGCCTTCACAGTCTGTGTACATACCTCCTGGTACTGGACAGCTGATCCTACAGAAATGTGTACTGCCTCTTTCACGACAGATTTGAGGAATTCAAGGAATTAGTTGGCAAGGTGGAGATCAGTCAAAGGTTGGACTCCACGATCTTGGAGATCTTTTCCAATCTAAATGATTCTGTGATTCGGAGCAGTCTTCTTCCCTCAAACAGCACTGCCCTGGCCAGGAGTGCATAATGGGGGTAAGGTGCACTCAAGCCTTTGGGCTGATGCCGACTGTGGACTCTTGGCATTCATTAAAATTATGCATGTTGGGACCCCACATTTAGCAGATCTTCTCCTGAACTTCAGATAACTACAAGCTGCAGATGCAAAGGATGGATGGATGGAGAGAAGAGAGGATTTCTAGGCCTTAGCAGCATCTGTTGCTTTGCACTTTCACCAGCTCACTAATATATAGAGTAAAAGAACAGGTGTGAAAGTGGCTCATCAGTATTTGTCATTACAATATAATTAATTAATCTCATGACTGTCTGTAATTTACACTCATTCAAGAGGTGTTCGTTCCTGATGACATTTATATTCTCATCATTTTGAATAGATTTAGGATGAAGTATTATGCTTTATTTAAGACTACATATATTCCACTTGTTTGCTTTCCTTTCATCTTGGCTTTGCAACTATTATTAAAAACCAGCAAAAAGTGGGGAGACAAGAGTGAGGGAGTGAAATGTTACATTTGCATGTCATAAACCAAGCACTCAAAAGTCAGCAATTACAGGATCAAAGGTAAAAGCTCACAAGTATTTTTTCCCTCCATTCTAAAGTATGAAATTATTAATGTTGAAAATCTCTAGCAATTGAAAAGTTATGAGCAGCTGTGGTAAACTCATTTAGTTCCAGATAAAGAAACTGGAATAGTCTGTGCTGATAGACCTGATTTTAACTGGGTGAGAGATTAGGTCATGGAGTGGCTTTTAGTCACTTTGCATTAAGAAAGTGAAATTCTGTCCCTGTTTTACATTGCTCAGGATGGAGATGGAAACACGGAGTTGAAATATTTCATAATGTTACTCTAATTCAGTCAAATTGTTTGCCACTTAGGATTCCAAATAGTTTCTTGACTAAAAAAGAAATGGGAAGGCTGCCCAAGATGAACAGAAAAGAAATACAAACTTCAGGGTTCTCTGAATTTTCTCTTTCTCAATCTTTTTTTGTTCATCTTTGCTGGTATCCTCCAAGGTCTAGTTAAAAAACTAGACCTTGAAAGCTAGGTTTAATTCTTCCTGTGGCAAAAATGCTAGGAATTTTACAATTGGTTAAATTTTGTATAAAAATAGTAGTGATGTGCATATAGTGTTATCTCAGATTTGACATAAGCATCATATAACAAGTCCTCTGTCACCACCACGTGTGTATTTTCCACTCTTTGTAGAGGGCCAGTAGCAATCAGTTCCTGAAATAGTGGTAAACCCCTCTGTGCTTTGACTAGAATATCCTCCTGCGAGTTGCCTTTCTCAGACGGTATGAGTTTCCTGGGAATTGTCCTCATCTGAGATTTGTGAATTGCTGTTCAAAAAATTGCAGATTTTCCAAACTAAAAGATGTGGGTGCCTCGTAAAGGTCTGAAGCAGGAGAAGATTTTCCTGGCTTGTACATGATAGGTTTCCATTCCTATACTACAATTTAGCAGCCATTCTCAGCAATGGGATTTTAGCCTGTGGTCCATAATTATGAGGGTAGAGAAGGACTTAGGGGAGTGTTTAGATTACATGTTGGCCAAATCATTGTGCAACTCTATGTAATAGTCAAGTAGTGGAAGAAGCTGCCAGGACAGTTATGCTGTTCACATTTCATATTTCAAAACAAGCTAGCTAGATGATGTTGCATAATTAATCCCAATGGAGGGACCAAGGACAAACAAAACTGAGCAATAGCTGTTTCTCTTTTTCATCTGGAATGGTTCTATAAACTGTGCTGTTCCATAGAAATCAATGGCTGATCTGTTAGACGGATAAAACCCAATCAACAGATATAATATAAATGAAGCTGCATCACACTGAATTGGGTCAAATTGCATTGGAAATGGGTCAAGCCTTTAGGAATCCATCCCTACTGTTGATTGTAATGAATGCACAAGGTTTTAAAACCAGCTTACAGGTTTTAATCAGCAATAGCTTATGGTATGATGAATTACTGCTGTGTATGTGTTTTAATTAAGCAGTCCCTTATGAAGACAGTGTAGTTGTACCAATGTAAACTCTGAGCCTGATACAGCAAAGTTCTGAGTCCATCTTGAAATGTTAAATTGATTGGGCATTCAGGATTTTCAGCATCTCACACAGTTAAACCTGTAATGCAACAGACAATGCAAGAGACCTCGTTTTGTATGTGGATTAAATATTCATCTGGGACAATAGCTGCTTTGAAATTTTTAAGGTATTGATCTACAGCCTACTTTGATATCTTATAGTATATAATAAAAAAACCTGAACCAATGTTAATATTAAGTACCAAATTATAGAAATTATGTTCTTGAGGCACATGAAGTACAAAATTTTATTTCCTTCAAGAAATGAAGTTATACCAGGCATGTGACACTCTGCTGCAATGCCTTCTCCCAGGACCACAAATGAAAAAGGTGTACATAGAATTTAGTTCTTGCTAAAGTGTCTATACAGTTAATCATGTGTCCTTTTGAATGGGTTTTGTTGTAGTTTTGTACTGCCACATGTACAAATTGACTGTTCTTGCCAGGTGAAAATTAACTTCCAAATTTGAATAATATATTTGTTTTATTTGGTAACTGAATATTATGGACTTAATTGAAAGTGATTTTAGTTGGTTTACCAGTTAAAAGGTAAGAATATAGATCCTTGAGCTGCTCCTCAGATTTTGCTACATCTTTAACTCCCTGCACACCCATATTTACACCAGCATTTTTCTGCCCTGGACTTGGACTAAAATGTGGCGCATCTAAGCAGCATCTAAGCCCTAGTACCTCATGGCAAATAGTTTTCTTACAAGGTGAAACATTGCTCAGGATGTCCCTGTGCCTAGCAGACAGACCACCCACATAAAATGTGAATAATTCAGATGCAGTTCCATCTTCTGCTTGATTCAGAGCAGGAATTTGCATCAAAACCTCCTTTATTCTGAAGTTACTGAACTGCTCCTGAGATGTATCTGGGGTGAATTTCTAAGTCTTTCATGCTTGCTCTTTTTTGCTATGTGTAAATAACTGAATATTAATTTACCACAAAGCAAGAGCAACATGACAGTCCGGGAGCTGGGACATTCATCTAAACTGGGGGGAGCTGAGTTTGGATCCCTCATCCAGATTTTCCTGAGAGGAAACTTAAACCATTATTTAACATATCTCAGAGGAATGTTCCTGTGACTGTTCCAGGAGGTGAATTGGGGTTAGCAGGTCACCTGACCCAGGTCAGGTGGGTTTTCTTGTCACAAAAAAGTATTGGGTTAGTTCTAGAATATATTCGCACTGTTAATTATGCCCATATTTGTTTTTGACCTTGGTGCCTAGGTCATTGAATCTCCTGGCCAACACAAGTGGAAACAGAAATGGAAGTTCCTTGACTTGTATTTGAACAGTTATAGACCTTTGAATTACTTTATTGACAGGAAAAGTTAAACAATTAGCTTAAACTAGCTAAATGGTAGAAAATTTCATGAAAAATCTTAAGCCCAAATATATCAGTGCAACAGGAGTCATCTTTGGCTGAGCTCAGTTTTGTTGCCTTTGTCCTGCACTCTGTACAGGTGTGACAGCAGGATTATTTTTGTGAGCAGGTATTGTTTTCTTTTAGTGGCCTTTTGAAAACTTTTCTTCCAAACATTTGTCCTTCAACTCTTTTCAAAGCTATGCTACTACGTTCAATAAATCATTGTGTGAGAAAGGAATCATTTATTAGTTCTGTGTTTTGTTTTCTTTCACCTTTCTTTTGTAAGGTGGTCGTCTCAGGAGATGAAATCTGTGTCATGTGTGATATCCATGAAAAGTCAAACAGCTTATCCGGATATTTGCATTTGGGCAAGTGGTCTTGATCCACCTTCAAGAAAGATGCAGGCAACTCCAGAATAAAATTAAATCTTATCCTGTGGTATGTGTCTATGGGAAATCAAGCAAATCATGCTCTATAAGAAATGCCTGTCTTCCTCAGCTTCTTGACTGGGAGCCTGGACAAGGCAGCTGTGATACAGAACTCTACAATGTACCCATTGAAGTTTGGACAGAAGAATCCCACCAAATAATCTCCTAACTAATAAATAATGTAGTGGCTATAAAAGGGAGGAATTAACTACAGCAATAGTAATAAGTTAAATCAAGCACTACTCAGTTGCCTCTTCTGTAGGTTTAAAATCTTCAGTCACTTCCCATATAATAAAGTTTAAATAACCAAGCTCAGACACTTGGTATTTACTGGTTTTAGATCTCACAAAAATGATTTGGTGCTGCTGAAGCATAAATCAAACAAAATTAAATCTGTAAATATTAGAATCCTTGCTGAGAAAGCAGAGAAAGCCCAAACTGTATTTTTAGTAATGCAAATTAAGATTAAATTTGTTTTAGATTCCTCCCCAGCACAATAATTTGGACAACACAGCAAATTCAAAAACTAGTTCCTCAGTTCCTAGAATTGGTGGGTATATCACCCTGAACAACTTATTGCAGTAGCACAAGGAAAAAAATGAAATGTTACCATCCTAACTTATACTGCTTTGGTGCATAAAGTTTTCTTGTACATGCAAATCATGGTGAATGCCCAACAGAACAACATCCAGAAACCAGGGAGCTTTCAGTGAGGCTAACACCAGTCTCTGTTGTACTTCTTACCCTCTATATGGTCAACTGTGAATGGAAATATTCAGAGACATTTTCCATACGTTAGGCTGAGTTTAAGGCTGGTTGGAAATAAAAATTTGCTTTAAAAAATTGAGCAAATTAGCTTTTTTAATAGATGATGATCTGACAATTTGTGTGTTTGTGATGCCAGAGCTCAGTTGGCTGAACCAAGGTAGCTGGGTTGGTGACCCAACAGTCCGTGAAGAGGTGTGACTCTTGTGTGTGTGGTACCTATCTTTACCTTATATACCTACCTATATCTTTAGCAGAAGGCTGTTGTGAGCAGCCTTGTGGGATGTGTCTCCTGAGGCTGATGAGTTCAGTTCTGGAGTGAGTTCTAGGAGCACAGAAATTATTAGTGTCCAGACTGGGTTTTGGAGACTGTGGGCTCCCTGAAACATCTCGCTAATTGCTCATTGTTTTAGACCTGGAGGAGAGCGGTGGCTGATGGTGTCCCCTGCACCTGTTCAGTGCAGCAAGCCAGTTTGGTCACCTCAGCAGACATTCCTGTGTCCTTCCCTCTTATTGAATTTGGTACCAACACAGAATGTTTTGACAATCACAGCTCTACAGAAACTAACCAACAACGACAACAAAAAAAACACCAACCCAAACCAAATACTGTGTTTGGTTATAGGTATATAATTTTAATTTTTTTAAAAATATTTGTTAACATTTACTGACTTTTGCTATATATAATTACCTCTTTAATACCTGGGAAAGAAATTAAATGTTTCAAAAGTTATATTTTGCATTTGTTGGTTTTGCTTGACAATCAAATGAAGCTGCAAGATAAATTTCTTTGTAAGAAGAAAAAATCATTTATGCAGTGTTGAAACCTATAAGTTGATTTCATTAATTCATTATTTGTTTCCACCAAAAATAAATACTGACAAAAGTGGTAATTTAATTTGGTGACAGTCCTTTTAAAATTGACTTTAAAACTTCCTTTTATTTATGATGGCTGTAAAAGCTACAGTAGTATAATTTTAGAAAAATATCATCTTATGTGGCATGGTCTTAGAGAAATTTGTTGTGATAATTCTGTTCAACTTTATTTTCAAGAGGCCTGTTTTCTTTCTGATGTAGAACTAAATTAGTCATACACAGGTTCCTCTAAGAAAATGTCTCATGCAGGAATTAGAGAAACTCAGATGGTTTTTCACCACTTCAAATTATGTGTATAGTGCTTTCTTGACTGTTAAATTACACTCTAGGCTAGGTCAAGGTATAGAATAATTTTTATTTTCAAGTGGATGGGAATTAGATGATTTAAAGCATATTACTGGGTATCAGAGAGCAGGTAATTTTATGTTTAAGCTCAATGAAAGGTTTGTATGGGGTGTAAAGGAGGTTTTTATTAAGAAAATAGGAGCAGGAAATTGGACCTCTTCAAAACAGATTTATCCGATTTATCTTACTAAAGTCAGTGAGCAGGTTTTCACAAAACCAGTATCAACTATTGAAGGTAACAGACAATGCACAAGCTATATCATGATAGATTTAGCTTTTGTTTTCAACTGAATGCAATTATCTTTCAGCCATAGTGGTTTTACAGCATGTCATGTACAAATCTCCTAAGATATGAAATGCCTCATTGAAGGAAATAAAAACAATATGTCTGAGAACATCATGCTCCAAGTTTAAAAAAAGTTATACATTATAAAAAATGCAGTGTCAGTTTGTATTTTCTGGTTTTTTATTGCTACAGTTTCACAGACAAAATCAGGAAACTCAAAAGGACAATTTTATAAACAGAAGTCTCAAACTGAGTAGTGATTGGTGAATCACTGCTTTTGAACCGGACCCAGCTGAATGGTACCTGTAACTCTCTCTTTAGACCTTTTCTGGTAAACTTCAAAATGGTAGAAAAATACCCAAAATAGTTGTTTTGTTTTGAGGAACTTAGACTCTCCAGATATGCTATTAAGGACTTACCAACAGGTAAAAAGGCCTGTATGTAATATTTCTTTTGGAGATCTGCAAATATTGAGGATATACCTGGTTGTCTTAGGGGTCTCATTTCTCCAGGATTACTACTATAACTTTCAGCAATGAGGCATAATGAGGCTGTGTCTGTGTCCTCCCATCATTTCCCTGTGCCACCTTTGCCTGCTGCTCACCAGGCTCAGCATGGTGGCCTGACCTGACCACTGAGCTGTGTGAGTCCTACAGCTGTACCTGCACCAGCCTGCTCTCTGGTCTCTCTCTGATCTTTCCTGTCACTTCTCCTGGTCTTGCAAAGTATTTTAGTATGTTGAAGGTGGTGGAATGGGGCATGTGTCAAAGCCAGGAAAGGATTCAGTATTTTCAGGGTGGGAGCATGAACAGGAAAGGACCGTGTCATTAATGGCTAGTGCAGAAGAGCCCATGAAGTTTTCATGGTAGCTCCACTGTCTCTCCCACATAGACACACAAGTACTGGAAGACCCACTATGTACTACCCTTGAATAAAACAGGAGCTTCAAAAACTGACAGAATGCCTGGGGACATGGTGCACAGGCATGAAACAACCCAAGCAGTGCAGGAGGTTGACCTGATAGCGATACCAATTGTAGAAGTGAGAATTGTTTTCCTGATGAATTGTAATAATGCTGTTACAGCTCAGGGATGAAAATCATCTTCAGAAACAGTCCATGAACAGGACACATGAGTTATAGAATATTCTTCATTCTACTAAGAAACTTCCGTTTCTGGGAATCTATCCACTGGCGTGTGCCAGAAATAACTCAGCAGAGCAAGTTGGTGCTGCACGTGGAAAACAGAGGTGCTGCCAAACAGCAGCGCTCTCCCCGTCAATGGTGTGATTGAAAAGGAGCCAGTGACCCCTCTTGCAGCTAAGCCAGTGCAGAGGAAGATGCAACACAAGCCCTGTTCTGTTCAGCAGCTGTGTTTTCCCCCTTGTTCACTCGTGGTACTGCTGCACTAAGGAGTAGCATGGTCTGGTTAAGTGAAAAAGTGATTTAAGCAGGGTGGTCTTAAAACCAGGGCAAACCTTAGCAAGAGCTCTGCAATATGTGCCATAAATCCTGGTCCCTCTGTCATCTCTTCTTTCTCCTGGTGCTGGTTCTACCAGGACCATGACCAGGACATCTCTGTTGCTCCTAGATAGTCAGATGCAATGACCATTGAGGTGAGGAGGGCATCAGGAATAAGGAAAAGACTGTAGCTGGAGTTTGAAGGTCCCAGATTTCCAAATATGCAAGTGAAGGTCCAGGGACTGGTCTCACACAAGAAGTGTGATTTCTTCTCTAGGTTATGTTTCATATGTTTGCACCTGCTGCTTGCTCATGAGTTTTGACCTTTATTGTCTTACATCGCATTGTTCTTGAATTCAAAATTGTTTAAATCTAGAAACAAGATGTTTGTGCTAGATTTTTTTATACCTACCCAAGACATTTGTGCTAGATTTTTCTATACCTACCCAAACCACAAGAAAGCAAGTGAACATTTTTACATCCTCTGTTGAAAAGCAATAAGAGCACTTGACTTGCATTGCTAGCTCCCATGAATCTGTACTGCATCTGTACTACGTGCTATTGCAGAAGAAAGAATTGTTTATAAGGTAGTGAATAGACAAAACCTGTACCCAAGTACACTTTAAATATAGTTTTGTACTGAGATTCTTAAAATTTGGGTAATTAAAGGTTTATGGTCAAATATGTATCTCTAACTACATAAACCACATTATATAGATGATCATTCTGTTCCAGTCTTTTTTTTTTTTTCTTCTGGAAACATTCTATGACTTAAATTTTCATCAGATGCTGTATATAGCAAGGGATTGGTAGCAGTTACTCAGATACATATGCATCACTCCAGGTAAGATTTATTACCCCTTCTCACAGTTTAATCACTGTGGTTTTGACTTGCAGTCTCGTCAGAAATAAAGTTAATGGGACAACTAACTTTTGTAAGTAGCTTATACTCATACTTTACTATCAGTTTCAGGGAAAAGCTCTTTAAAATATTTTAAAACTGTTCTTACTATTACCTGCTTCCAAAATTCTGCTTACTCTCATACTGCAAACGAGCTTCATCTTTGTTTACTTTTCATGCAGCTACAATTTTAACACTGTCTCAGGCAAAAGGGAAAATATCATGTTATGTTATCCCTCTCACTTAAAGCATTAAAGTTTTTTGAGTTTTGATCCCAGTTGTAATGAAAAACTGATGACATCAGTTTTATACAGCAGTTTTCCAGAGTTTTGTACATCTTATAGAGGTTATTTAATCCAGTATTTTATGCCCAAACCATTAAAATAATTTCTACCATTCTTCAGTGTCATACTGCAATAGTCATCCATGAGAAAAAAATGCATACTTCTGCTTTTCTAGTTTTAATCAGCTTTTCCCATATATTATATTTCATTCCTACAGGCATAAATCCTGTCCTAACAAGACAGTGTTGCTGTATGCTATCAATTTTCTGGGCAGAATAGATTCTTTCAAACTAAGAGTGTCTTGTCAAGCTGTTTTCTCTTAGTACCTAAAATACCAGTTTTAATTCTGGAAACTCTTAGAGGAGTGCATTTAATGTTATGCACAAATACAATGCTACACTTATGCATAAACACTTGTGTGCTCTGGCTGTGCTTTGCCACGCAACTTTATTCCAGAGCTGTCAGGTGTATTATATAACTGCTCTATATTAATTATTAAATCCTTTATTATTTAGAGTAATTATAATTTAATGGCTGTAGCTTTCCATGGGAGGCTTTTTCTCTTAATGCTAGTCTGCTTCCTGTAGCTATTCAAACTCCAGATGAAGAAATAAAAGGAAAAATAAAACAGAATTTAAAATTAAACAACACAGTAATGACGTATACCATAATTAAGGAAAAATTTTGAAGCAATCATTAAGGATAAAATCAATGAGCTTCACTTTAAAACCGTTCTTTGTAACTTAGTCAGTCTTCTACACCAATTTGTTCACTCTCAGTGAAGCACATTGTTCCTAATTAGTGCTAAAAGGAAATCACTGTTGGACCTTTTTCCTCCTTTTTTATTTTTTTCCAGTGGATTAGTACAAAGAGATTACTCAAAACAGGTTAAAGCAAGTGGAGGTTTGCTGAAGCAGCAGGAAAAAGGAGTTATTTCTCTGGAACTTTGACTTTTAACTTGTTCCAGTTGGAGCATGTTTCTTTTCTCTTGAATACAGGATCAGCTTACAGGTAAAAAACCCCAAACCTGAACAAACCAAAACAGTTTTCTTAATGAGTTTTCTTTTGCAAAGATTATTATTTTTTCCCCTTGGAAGTTTTAACAACATTAGATTTGAAAGTGAAAAACAATGAAATAGTACTGGTGACAAATTTTGCAATTCAAGATGAGATTTCATCCTACTAAAATGTGCTGGTAGCATCTAGGGGAAGTCAACTCTATCAGCATAAAATGCATGTATGAGGGTGGGCTGAATTCTGAACTGACTATTAGTATAGTTTTATGTTTCATCCTGAAAATGGTCTTATCCTGATGTATAATTCACATATATTTAATTTTTTTTAAAAAGCATCAAATGGAAATTCATAAAGTGAGAAATATCCTTGTAGGGGTCTGTTGAGCTGGGCTACTACACAAAACATTTCAAATTCTGGTGTTTGAAAACCCACCACTTCTTCAGTAGACAACAGCCTCTTGTGAGGGGCTCCATCTCCTGGATCTGCCTCTTAAATCCTGTGAGAACTGAGTGGGGCATGATCATTTTTTCTAACTGCTGAGATTTCACCTCTTCCAGTGCTTGAGGTGGTGGGGCTGCACAGCCTGCACCCCTCAGCCAGTGCCCCAGGCTTTGGGTCTCTCTCACATGTTTTTACAGTCTCACAGCATCCCTCCTCCTGGTAAGTAAGCCAAATTTCCCAGACTTCTCAGGTGGCCTCATGGGGGTCAAAAACACAGACAAGAAACACAGATTTTGAAGAGGAATTTCCCAGCAGCCACTGCTACTTGTAAAATGCATCTCTGCGCCTGGCAGGGGGGTTGGAACTAGATGATCTTTAAGGTCCCTTCCTATGATTCTAAACCACTGAAATTTGCAGTCAGGCATGCACTTTTCTCACTCTATGAGTCATGCAGTTCTTGGGTTAGATGGGCGTCCTGGGATTGTGTAACATTCCTGCTCTCTCCCTCCCTAGTGTTCAGTCCCTAATTGTAGCAGTGCCAACCTCGTCCCTGAAGGGAGCAGAGCAAACCTCCCTGAGGACAGGGAAACCCAAGCTGCGATCCCTTGTGACTTCTGCATGGGGAGCTGATCATCAGGGGAAGGCTGGAGCTGGAAAGTCTCAGTCTCTGGCTCTCAATGGCTCTTTGAGTGACAACTTCCTTGCTCATCTCGGCAGCAGAAATTGATACAGTGATCTAGGGGAGTATCTCTACTTGGGAGCCTTTGTAGTCTCCCCTATATCTCATCAAGGGTTCGCTTGGAGTTGCAGGTTATGGCACAAGTGGACTTCTTGCTGCTCTAAATTTTTTCCTGAGTTATTCCGCTGCACTTCCTGAAAAAAGTATTTGGAATAAACCAGCCTGAATGACTCAAAACTGGATTTCTTGAACAAGAGAAAACTTTCTGCAGCTACTGTACAAATCACAGGGCAGGAAAGAGCACAGAGTTTGCAGCTTTCTATGAATGTGTTCAACACTGCCTCAACTCCCTTATTTTGTATCTTAGGATGAGAACAGTGGAAATTCTGCCTTTGGGTTTGACCCTGAATCATGAAGAATGCTCTTCATGTGCTACAGTGCTTTCCCAGGCCACCTGGTGTAATGGCAAGAGCGGTTATCCAAGGACATAATGAGTAGTTCAGATCTAGCACACACAATATGCACAGCAGCTGCTCCTCTCCTCCCATTTCAGGCTTGGTAACTGTGAAACTACAGCCTTTAAATAACACCCTTTTAACTCTGTAAAAGTTTAAGGATGCAGTACGTAAGCAAGAAGCCAGAGCATCTTGGTTTAGGGCCTCCCAGCTGGAGCAGAGCAGGCACAGCCAGCTGGGAGGCTGCTCAGTGTGTGCTGAGCCTTCCTCTGCCAGGGGAGGGGAACACAGCCCTGACAGAAGGTGAGGGAAGGCCCTAATCATATAATCATAGATATGCATCCAAATGGGCCATAATGGAGTTTAAGTTTTTTCTCTGCATGGCGTAAGGTCACCAGAAAGCAGTCATGCCTTGCTAAGGGGAGGGAAAACAACCTTGCTGGGAGGATTGCTGGCATGATCCTCCGGTCAAGCACATGTTTTCTGTGCTGGGAGACAGTTTTATTTCTGTTATGATGTGCACTTAAGTTTGGTTGTCATTTAAATTAGGAGGGGCTAACCAGCCATTGAAAGGAGAATTGCATCATCCACGTCAGCTAAAGCTGTCCACAGACCAGGGCTGCTGTCAAAATTGTTGTGCTGTGCATCCCCACACTGATAAGAAAAGCCTCTCTGGGAAAAGGTAACCATGACAGGTTTTCTAAGTAAACCCCTAACATGGGGATTTTCTAAACCCCTGACATGGGGTTTTTAATTTGTTTTGTTTACTGCAAAAAATAATTTATATTCCACATTGAACTGAATTTAGAATTGCAGTTACATAAGTAATGTGTTTAGGTAGATGTAGTAAAATTTCTGTTTTGGGCATGCACAAGCAAATCAAATGAAATGTTAGAATACTGAGCATACCAGAGGAGGAAAAGGTCACCTTGATCTTCTCTGTCATTCAGTCAGAGTGTGTAGCTGGTCTGCAGTCAGGGTCACCCAGGTCCCTGGGGACCCTGTCTTTCCTGTCAGGTTATCCTCTGTCACATCATCTGTCGTGTTTGTATGGAAAGCTTAAATGCTGAGCTAGCAGATGGAAACTGGGATTAGGCCACTGTCTTGGTTATCTTGCATTTTTCAGCTGTACTTTACCCTGGTAAATCAGAAAATACTGACAGCAGTGCTATTCTGTTTTTCCTTCCCTAAGTGACACTGCTTGGTGAATTTGACTTACGCTCATGAGTAACTTTTGGCTTAACAAAAAAAAACAAATTATCTGAAGATTTGATAATGATTCAAACCTTTCTTTTGGCAGACTCTCCTGATAGTGCACACTGTGTCTACTCAGACTTAGTTTCCAGGACACCAGGGACATAAAAAATGCATTTATTTCCCTTGGATAAAAAATGTGGATACACTAATGCTCTGTCATCTTGGGTTTCTTCAGAAACACCATAGATTGTTGCAATGGGGCACTGCCATCCTGTGCTTCGCTGTCCCTTACCTTTGAATGAGTTCAGTGTCATGGTGTATCTTGAATTGTGTCTCACGGTCTCTCATATTTCAGCACTCTGAAATCAAGCTCAGGAGGCAAGAGAACATGGCCACAGCTTCTCTCAGTGGCAACTCCACCCCCCGCACGGTCCTGCCTTCAGCTGTGCCTCTCCCAGGGAGACTCTGACAGATGGAGCTGCTGCTGGGCCCTGGGCTGCTGCCAGGGGGGCTTCTCTGCCAATCAGTGGCATCCCTGTCCAAACCTGTCACTGCCTGGATGGCCCTTCCAACCCGGGAAGCTCCTGGGAGTTCTCCTGGGAACTCAGCCCAAGCCTGCCCAGGCTGATTCGCTCGCACACCCGCTGTAGAAAATGGACTAGTGTATGATACAAGTAATGAAGTTATTATTTAATAATTGAGGAAAAGTCTTCTCATGATGGTTGCCTGTAGTTTTGCATGCACAATTTTATTTCCCACTGTAAAGTCTGAGTCAAGAAAAACATCCTGGATTTGGACTCTACCAGAAAGTGGTGACTCCCAAGGGATAAATGGTATAAATATCAATTTTTGTAGACCATGCTACATTTAGATAAATATTAACATTAATACTAGTATTAAAGAACACAAGTATAATTATACTGTATAACTTTCAAGAATGATTTACTTTGGCAAATACTCTCAGAATGATGAGGAGTTGCATGTTTTTAAAAGTAAATCAAATCATAAAAGACAATGAACAACAGAATAGGAGAACGCTTGGCTAGACTAAGATGTTGCAGTTATTACACTTGCATGTATCCTAGATACATCATAGCATACCTACTTGAATATATATTTTTAATTGTTAACTTACTTACTAGAGTTGATTCAAATTACTGACATATGTTTCAGGTTATACAGTTTGATATCAGTCAAGTTTTATGTTACAATTATTAAATCCGAAACCAAGTATGATCTCATATACAAACTCATTTCAAACTATCAAGGATTTTATTAAGCATCCTAAGAAACAGGAAATTCTATTCTGAAGAATTAATGTGAGCTCTGTTCACTTGCTTCATCACAACAGCTGTTATGCTTCATTCATGATGTGCCTTCATTTCTTTGTATTTGTTTATACCTTTCTCAGTTTCCCAAATGACAGCTATAATGATGGTGTCAACAATTCATATTTTAAGAAATAATAAGTTTTTATTTTTTATCTAATTATATAGCTCTTTAATACATAATACTTAAATACCTAATAGAGTTAGGTATTAAATCCATATGAGCTATATTGTTAAATTTCTATGCAGAGCTAGAAGTCAGTCTAACAAACCAAATAAGAGACAAAAGTATAATAAAGAAGGTGGAAACAACACTTAGACAGAATCAATAAAAATAATTTTTATAAGCTTGTAAAAATGCAAATTTTTTAAACTTGTATAGAAAAATTTTAGGCTACAAAATTACTAGATTATTTTATGAGTTCAGGTTACTTAATGATACTTTATGTGCTACTCACTGACTTGCTTGCTTTGTCCTTTTGGCTAAATACCATCACTAGAATAGTGAAATACGCCCAGGGTTAAGACTCCTCAGCTTTTATCCTGACTCTGAGAATACCCTGTTTGGCCTTTGTCTGGTTTGACCTTTCTGTCTGTTTTGCTTTATGGATGACTGAAAGATTTACAGCCAGAGAACTGTCTATGAGGACTAATTATCACTTGCTATATATACTGCTTTCATAACTTGAGATTTCCTGCGTGTTGTGTATATATGTTTCCAAAGCAGTGAAATCCAGGATTTCATAAATAAAATACATAAATGGAACTTTAAATGAAGGAAATAGCTATGCAGCAGTTAAAGATGAAGGTAACATTTCCTAGGGCAAAACGAATTTTAAACCTCTAATTACGAGGGTAAAAACTGTTGCAATTCAAATCCTTGCAAAGGTAACATATTTTTCTTCCTTGATTCTTTCTTTCTGGCAGCTTCTGCTGAAGAATAATCTTCTATCTGACCTGACATTTTCTTCCTTATTTGAACTGCAATTCTTAATCTCCACATTTTTGTCTTTAAACAAAGCAATGGTTGCCTGCAAGTGGATGAAATTCATGAAAAAGGTTTTGCTCATTCATTATTTATAAGCTTCTATTGTGATTTTCTTTTTTTTTAATTGGAAACTTTCAACTTGTGTTGGTTATTGCTGATAGGTGATAAGGATAACTGAAAAGCTTCTCAGTCCTGTCTGACAAGGATATATTATGAATGTTAAGATTGCATTAATTTGCTAAGACTTTCTACATGGTCCACGACATGAAATGTTCCTGTATTTATTCTGAACGAAATTAGCTTTCCTGACGCTTAGTTTCATTCAGGATTGTAAAGGCATTTGAGACAGCATTTCCAGTTTTTGTGGTAGATTGTTATTTTGTGAAACAGCTTTCAAAAGGAGGGAGACAGGTAGGACAGGTTAGCAGAGACTTTGCAGGCAATTTGTACGGGATTTATTGAATTATGGGAAGTGTTCTCAGCCTTGGCATCACTTTGCAGTCTCCAGCTTAGGTTTTTCCCTGCTTGTGTTTGGCCCATCTTCTTCCCTGTGTCTTGCTCTCTGAACAGTCTTGGCCACAGGATTGCTGTCGCTCACTGCGGCTCATAATCTCTTCAGGAGCTTTCCCAGGAGGCAATAGAGGCAATGAGAAAGAAGACCTAAGACCTGTCAGTGACAAATGATTGCCAGGTGACTGGGGATATAGTGTTAAAGAAAAGCATTCACTCTTTTAAAGGGAATGTGAGCAGAGGCTAAATTGGAGAAAGACAAGCCTCAGGACACCGTAATGTAATGTGTCAGAGCACCCTTCACCCGTTCTCTGGACTGAACCTATCAACAAGTTGCCAATGGCTTGCTAATGGTGAGCTTCCAGGCAGGTCAGATGTGTCTTTGAAAATTTGAGTACTTGTGCAGTGGCAGGATTTTTGATTCATGTCTGGGAGATTGATTTGAAATTTGAGATTAAAATCTGTTGTGGTTTAGCCCCATGCAGGCACTCAGTCACTCCTCCACCAGAGAGACTGGGGAAAGAATTGGCAGGGCAAAAGCATAAAACTCAGGTGTTGAGATAAAGACAGTTTAATAGGGACAGCAAAAGCTGTGTGCACAAGCAAAGCAAAACAAAGAATGAGTTCATCGCTTCCCATGGGCAGGCATGTTCAGACATCCCCAGGAGAGCAGGGCTCCATCACACATAGCAGTTACTTGGGAAGAAAAATGCCACCACTCCAAATATCCCCACCTTCTTCTTTCTTCCTCCACTTTTTACACTGAGCATGATGCCATATGGTCTGGAATATCCCTCAGGTAAGTTGAGATCACCTGTCCTGACTTTGTCTCGTCCCAGCCTTCCATGCACCTCCAGCCCCTTGCCAGTGTGGCAGTACAAAAAGCAGAAAAGGCCTTGGCTCTGTGTAAGACCTGCTCAACAATAACAAAAAAATCTCTATATTATCAACCCTGTGTTCAGCACAAATCCAAAATACATCCCTGTACTAGCCACTGTGAAGGAAATTAAATCTACCCCAGCTGAAACCACCAGAAAACCTTTCCAAATTTTAAAGTCATTCTCTGCCTAAGGATCTTCAAGTATTTCAGGTGTGTATGAACCATGCTTAGTTTCACCTGTTGGCAAACACTTTCCCAAAACTCTTCCGAAATCCTGATGACTAAGTGTTTCCTACAGCTGCCAACAGTCCAGTTGAGCTGTGATGCATGAATGAGGAGTAATGCTCAGGAATTAAATGGGTTCTGTTGTAGGACAAGGTTTAATAAAATGGGTTCCAGAGATAGGCTGCTGAGTGCTGATTATGCAGCAAGATTTTCTAAAATGCTTTTAATCACTCCCAGTGAATTAGGATGGTTAAGCAAGAGGGGAAGCTGGAAAATAGTGGGAGAAGGGATTGTTAAACTGATGTCAGAGGAAAGTTTAAGGGAGTGCAGTGATAATTTACTGTGTGGAGATCAGGAGAAGCTACATTAAAAAAAAATTAAAAGCTTTTCAAGGAGGAGCTGTGGAGGCAGCACCTTTTGCAGGCATGGCTTTTCAGAACAAACTAAGACCTAGATACTTTGTGTGCTTTCGGCTATACATAATATAATTTTCTGCTGCTTCTAAATGGAGAATAGCCTGCGTCCTCTAGACGAGAAACCTCTGTGACCCTTAGTTATCTGGAGAATAGTCCATGGTGAGTTTATTGAAATTACTTTAATGTTTACTTTGTATTTGTTGAAAAATGAATACTCATCACTTGCACATGTTTCTCTTTGTAGTTTACATGGAACTCTAAGTTTATAAAGAACTTTAGTGATGTAAAGTGTTCTTAGTAGTGTCAAGCTATGGTAAGCTATTATGCTTTGAAATCCTTAATCTTCATTTTTAGCCATGTGAATGGGCACTGCAGTGATTTTTGGGCAGACATGTTAATTTGACTTTATTGTGGTAGCCTAGACACAGTTTTTACTTGGGTATATCCAGCCAGACATATGGGAGTTCATGAATGTGTTCACATATCAATATACATCTTCTTTAAACTTTGTGGGATACTGTGTTTATTCAGAGTGCCATTACTATGATAAGCATAAATTGTGCTGGTGTTTATCCTGTTGTAAACATTTTTGTGTTGGCCTAACTGCATCACCACGAGGGTTATTTGTACAACTGCAGTCAGACTGACCCACATAACTGAGAGTGCTATTAGCTTTAGATATAGTGTCATTGAAAGTTAGCCAGCATTGCATAGACAAAAATGAAGGCAATCCATCTGTCCCATCTCTTATTGCAAGTGTATTTCTCTCATCCTTAAACACTCTCAGTAGAAACTATCTTCATGGAGTGTGAATGAGTACACTTACAAAAATATGGGGAAAATAGAAACTATGGCATATAGTGAAAGGAACTGAAGCTAAGCCTAGTCTCATCTGGAAATTCTTGGTGTAAGTGGGTAACAGTCAGATTGGCAATCATAATACTGCTCTGCATTTTGGTAAGTTTGTTTTACTCATATCAGTTGCAGGATTTTTTTTTTTTTTTAAACTTTTATTCAACAAGAACATGTAACTACCTGATATGCTCTTGAAAATCCTCTGTACTAACTTTGTGAAATGTGAGTTAAGTAGCTGGTATTGTTTCAATTTGTGTGGAATTGATTAAAGTGGGCTATAAAATTCTGTTAAAAAATACGTAGAAAAGGACCCCCATTTTCGTATACCTATAAGAGTAGCTCAGTTCTTTGTTGGCAGGTGGCTTTCATCTTGGCCAGATAAGTAATCTGTTATGTGACAATTAATTAACAACAAGGATTAATTGTTTATAATTCCGGGAGAATTATAGGTATAATTTGCGGTCACATTTTTCTGGGCCAGTTTTATCTGGGTTGATTCGTTTTTATTCTTTTTTGTCCCTCTATGAAAGAACAGCTTCAGATTCAAGTTCTGAAATTCCTCTGCTCCTGTTATGGTATTGACAAACATTATCTCACAAACCCAGTGCATTTCCCCTCCTATTTTCCTTCTACATTTTAATGTGAGCTTCAATACAAATTCTCTATCATGACTATGGAAAGATCTAGTGAAAAATAATGGAAACACTACAGAAAGAAACCAGCATCACAATCTGGATATTCTGAAAAGCACTTTGTTGGTGTGTTTCTTTGAAGGAGTTTTACTCCCTCCTGTCCTTTTGTTGTTGAACACTCAGAGGTTTTGACAGATATGTAGATATGAGCTACATTATGAAAATACTATACTATCTTTAATAATTCAGAATTTCCAAAGGAAACTGGAGGGAATGACATGTAGAAAAGTAGAGCCTGCAGTCCCATCCTTAGCTGAATTGAGCTATGCAAGACAGCAGAGAGCCACAGTGCTGTCTACTTGCTTCCTTTAATTAATATTTGGAAGTGACTTTGTCACTGATCAGCACTTGTGCTTGGGGATCTGAAAAACAAGCAGCTGTAGTTCTCCTTCCTGGGAGAACAAAAGATCACAAAAAACCTTTTTGTATCTCCTCTTCAGCACCCCTGTAATCACACTATAAAATGAATAGTATATCCTTCCTCTCAATAAAAATATGGTTTATTTCCCTCACAGACTAATTTCCACAGTTGCCACTACTCTAAGATATCAAATATCTTTACAGCTTTTCTTGGCTTCAATAAAGTGTGGCACATCCTCTATGAACTGTCCTTTCTTGTTTGTAAGGGACAAGGCATTGATCATGTGGTTCCCTGGTAGTAAACGCTGGGGTTTTCTCCCCCACACTCTTGGGTTTTTAAGTCCGAAAAGTCTCACTCTTCAGCCTGCTATGGAAGTTTGTCTCTCCGAATACTGAGCTCTTATTCCTACAAGGAATATTCCAGGAAATTCCTGGCCCTGGTGGCCAAGCCAGCTAGTTATGGGACATCTCTTTAGGCACATCCTCATTGTTGCTTCACCTGTAAAGGAAGCCATGTAAGGATTTATAAATGTTGAAAAGAAATGGCATCATCTGTCACATGAAATAATCACAGAAAAACTCTCTTAATTGCAGTACTTTGATCAGACCACAGATTTACACTGCTTTTTGTGTGTGCTTCTCCACCTGTTGTGTGCTTCCCACATTGCATCTAGTCTCAGTAAACTCTCCATACAGAAATGATTGCAAAGCAATTACTCCTTTCTCTTCTATGCTCGTCAGAGCTATCAGGCTTTAGCCTGTGGCTGCGAAGTTGGGGCTAGACCAACACCAAGGTGTGTGTCCTCCCCTTTTGGTGTCAGGAGATGCTGTGGACTATCTGGCACCTAATGTACATAGTGCATATCAATATGCATCCTCATGTTTGTCTCTCCTCTCTAGGTTATGTTTTGATGTTTTAGATCTACAGGTAACAGCTCTTGTGCTACAAATACAAATGGAATTGAATTGGTTCTGCTTTTGGCATTAACCTTTTTAGCTTTTAGATGACTACTGAGAATATTTTATTAAGACTGTCAAAAATATACTCATGTATCTATTACACAGTGAATTTTCAGTCTGTGACAGAAATTATACAGTTATATTCACTCATAAGAGTATGTGATGTCATGTGGATTGGCTTTGTGAAACTACTGCTGGACACCAGGGGATTTTGCTTTCATTCCAAACTAGTCTTAGGTCCATCCAAGTGGATCATGCTCATGTGAAAGGCAAATGAGTCTTCAGAGCTGCAGACTCCAGCTTTTGATGGGGGTGTAGTAAATGTAGGACTCTCTGCCAAATTTGCAGCCCAGTCTACTATTTGCTGTAGACAATTTTAACAATATAACAGTATGTATAACAACATAACAATAAAACCAGTGGTTTGTGCTACAGAAACTTTTGCCTCCTGTGAGCTCTCAGATTAGTATTAGTCAGCCTGTAGATTTTACAAAAATGGAGCTAGCTGCTCTATTCAGCAGAGCTGAACAGGCAAAATCACTTTGAGTGAGAGAGGAGAAAAGGTTAATGTGGAGCTGTTGGGTGAAACACAGTCTTTTCAAATTTTCTGTCTAGCTCAAGATCATCAGCTCCCAAAATCAGTGTCACAAATAGGGTCATGAGCTCAGAATTTAAATGTAAATTGGGTTGTGCATGCCCAGACAGAGAGGAAAAGGAAAGGAAATTCCTTTTCCTGAAAGGAAATTTTTGTCTCTGCAGAGCCAGCTCTTCAAAGAAATCTCTAGCTTGTGGGCCTGTGGTTTATAAGTCTCATCAAAACTTAAAAGTTTTAGTGTAAAAGTGATAACACCTTCTGCACTTCTACATCATCTGAAAAACCTGACAAAAATAGCAGAAATTAATTGATGCCAGATGTTATCAGAAGTGTGGGACAAATGCATGTCAGAGAGGAATCTGTTCGCTGCCTGGGCCACTCTACTTGGAACTGCACACTCTGTTCTGTTAGGTACAAGAAGGCCATAGATGTGAAGATAGTCCCAAAATAGCAGATGAGACTGACTGTAAAATTTTAGCTCAAGTACATGTTGGCTTTAATTACATAACATAGTATGTTTTGCAGTCAGGGTACTAATGAGTTGTTAATTCCCAGTCAGAGTAAAAGATTTGATTCCCAGCATATCTGCTAATCTGCCAGTCTACTCCATGCTGGCTGAAGTCTGCTGCCATGACTCTCCTGGGAAATACTTCACAGAGCAAGATGTCCTAGTTGTTTAAATGGGAGGTCAATGTGTGATTTCGCTGTGTTTGTTCTCCCAATAAAAATGTCCTGCATAGTGTGATCCAGTAAGAAACTGTGATCTTTAAGCTGGAGATGACTATGTCCAATAACAGCAGCTTCCTGATTATGTAAATGAGTTCTTAAAAATACTTTATATTTCTTTCAACCAGCAGAAATATTTCTTTTAATGATGTTAGCTGTCTGGCATTCTGATTTAATTATTCATGCCATATTCTTTCATATTTCTTTTCCTTTTGACATACCGTCAAAAAAGAAGACAGAATCAGTTAAATAATTGAGAACATGTGAACTGCCATAACCAATCACTCTTGTTTGTTTCTCTGCAGAACAAAAGGAAGTAAAGGTGGGAGAATACAATGCTGTGGATGACAAATTGGTAATAATCAACAACAGCATCAGGTTCCAAGGTAGGAGACAAAACTGGAAAGAGGTACAGGCATGACATGGATAGCTTTATGTAGTTTGTAAGACTGTGTGCTCTTAAAAAACTGTTTCAAGATTTTTAATATCAGAAATCTGTGACACTGTAGAAAACAACAGGGAACTGAGTTGTGCTTAAAAAATAGGAGAATTCTGAACAGAAAATGGCAATGTTTTGATATAGTATACTTGGTTTTTATTCCAATGATAGGGCAAAATCAAGTTTACATGGGCACACAAATGTTCTTTGATATTTCAACAAATAGGTTCTTCATCAAGGAATAATGTTCTATTTCATCCCCATTTCCCACTTCCCCAGTTCATCTCACCTGAGGGATGCTCTCATGTTCTGTGTTTGCAGACATGAGAAGGAGGTGGCTGTTTTTCTTTGGGAGGTGCCTCTTAGGTACTTAGAAAATAGGTTTTCAGAAGAGCAAGGCTGGCTTTAACGTGGCCCATGTGAAACAGAGCCAGAGAAGGTTTTCAGACCAGCAGCACTCCAGCAGGTCCACAACAGACATATAGCCTTTGTTGCTGTATCTTCTTGCCATTTTTTATCCTATGCTGCACCAAATATAACATGGGGACTTCCTCTGCCCTCAAGCAGCTGGAGTGCAGGCATAATCATGGTTTTCAGAGCCTGTGGTCATGGCAGCCAGGTGTGAGCCAAAATGACTTTTAAGGGTATCTCCTGTTGAATATAGGCATATGCATTCTTTTCAAAGCTAATTTTTAAGATTTATTCCAAAACTCTGCTATGGTGCAGTTCAGTGAGAGAAAGTGAAGTCAGCTTTGTGAATTCTGTGTGGTTTTCCCCTGGGAGTGGTGAGGCACATGAGTACCAAGCTGTTGTACTCTTGTACTCTACTACACCTTCCCCCAGTGTCCCAGCACCCAAGTTTGCATGAGCATGGGTGGAGTTTCACTGCAGTGGTCTCATTCATGATTACCTGTCCGTCTGCTGAATCTTTCCACCTTCCTTTTTGGTATCCTTTGCTGGACTTAAAAGCACAGCTACACAAACTTCTCACATCTCTCTGGAGAATGAGGCTTTGGAAATTAAGAGAGCAGAATCTGTCCCAGTTGCCAAAGTCTGGGACCCAGCTGATCATTTTTGCTGCAAGGAGGAACTATTGATGCGGTTGAATACTGATTCAGTACCATTAATTTCCAGAGAATGAATGCAGGATGAATCTAGTTATAGAAGACAGCTTTTTTTCATAACTCCTCACCTTTATGGACAGTATGTGATGGGGTAAAATCTCTGTACAGTCTTTTTTCAGGACAAGACTGCTAGGTCTTGTCCTGACCACATCTGAAGGTGGTCTTTCCATCCATAACCTTTCTTTTGGTTGTCTTAAGATGTATTATGTGACTCACAGTGAATCTTTTCCTTTTACTCACCTTAGCTTTTCATTGAGACTGTTGGATATTCAATTTGGAGGACACTGACTTCCAGTCAGTATAAGAAGTCTAGTAACTTTAAGTATTTGAAACAGAGAGTAGTAAAAATATTCCTGTTCAAACCATTGCATAAAATTGCAGAGCAACAGGAAGCAACAGGATTGAATGGCCAGTGTACAAACAAGAAAATAAATTTTTTAGGCTCACTGTTTGTTTACGTTTGATAAATGCAAACCATCAATATACTCCATAGAGTTTAGATACAGTAGGGTGCAGTTTTATTTCTTACTGTTAGGTCTTTTAAATCAGTCATGTGTTTTATTGGGTTTTTTGCTTGTTATTTGTCTAAGTTTATGAATTGCCATGGACTGTAAATACATGTAATGTGGAGGGGAAGAGGAGAATCTCAGGTACTTTTCTCCAATATCAAATCAGCAAATGGTCCCTTCACCGCCACTTTATTGTGATCACCTAAAGGAATTTCTTTTTTCTGAAAAGTCGGGCATAAAGACTAAAGGATACCAAGTTTCCATGGTCTGAATCATTTCAACTTAACTCTTACAGGTAAAGCTGTTTTATTGTGTAAATCCTTGAATACTCTCTTGGGTTCAAGGCAGAAGAGCAGATCTAGAATTCAGCCATGGCAGCTGCCAGTCAGGTGCTCACAGCTCTGCTTCTGTAGCTGTGCTGTGAGTGAGCTGCTCAGCCCTGTTACCCTCGCAGCCCCACGGAGAGATGGTGTGAAAGGACAGGCTCAGGCACCATAGGGCACACAGAGCTGCTTCTGATGGAAGACAGTGATGCAAAAGGCCTTTTGCCAATCTCCTGCACCAAGGAAAAAATTAGTAAGCAGGTGAAATGGAGTGTGGGAAGTCAGGGATGCAGAGCTTTATTGCAGTTGTCAGAAAGTGATTTTCATTAAACTGAGAAGCCTTTAATTAGTTGGAGCTGACTGTCAATGAAGTACACAGATTTAAACATAGTTTTAAATTTCAGACATTCAAATCCACATCTGTATGGATTAGCAAAGTGGATGAGTCCCTATAAAACTTTTGCTGTCCATTTTTCCATATTGTTCCCTTCTGTAGAATCCTGAGAGCACCAACAACCCTCCCTTCCCTTCTCCCAGGGCTTCCCCCACCTTACCCACAGCCCAGGACCACATTTCAGCCCCAAGACCATCAATCCCTGTCCCAGTGATGCCACACCAAGGCTGATCTCCAGACAGGCTGTTTGAATTTACCCTGGCAATGACAGTGGGCACAGAAACAATGTTTTCTGTTTTCTACTCATTGCTCTGTCACTTGTTTCAGAAAAGCATAACCTCCTGGTAAAATTTACGCTCATAGTATGCATTTAAGTGTTTATTTACTTTAAAATGAGGCTAGTTAGCATGTATGGGGTTCTGCACTGGGGTTTTGTTGGTTTTTTTCTTCCAAAGAGGATATTTACCTTCTCCAGAAATGCAAATCTTCGTGTCAATCAATGTGACTAACATATGTCTGTCACAGTCAATGATTTCATCGACTTCTGATGTGGTTCACAGTCACTAAGTGTGCTACTTCAAGGTATAGTACTTAGGTGAGGCAAAGTTTCTTGCAGAAATTCTACATCTGGTTGAGCTTTAGCCTTTTTTTCTTCATGTAATTCTAGGACTTGAGCCTCCAAAGGACAAAACGATTATACAAGAGGAGCTGCGCAAAATATCCCTGCCTCTCTATAGCATCCTCTCTGCCCTCACAATCCTAGGAATGATAATGGCCAGTGCTTTCTTGTTCTTTAACATCAAAAACAGAAATCAGAAGTAAGACATTCATGTTACTTCTACCTCAAATTCTTTCGTATTTAATGCCTTGTTTGTAGAACCAGTCACGTATATATATATATGTCTATCTACATATATATGTAAGGAAAATATAAAATTGTGGAAAAATGGTATTTTAGAACTATTTAACTGAAATCACTGGGTAATATATTCACATTGAAATAGACTGTATTTAAGTTTTTTTTTAAACTGTCTGAAAAGTGTAATTTTCTAATTTATGTTTGACTGTCTGCTAATAGCATTAACTCTAGCTAATTAATCCATCAGTAAGAGGAAGTATTTTTACTAAGCATTCAAAAACCTGAAACAGTGCTAGACTTTATAAAACAGCAAACACTATGCATGCCTACAGATTTCATGGAGTTCTAGAAGGGTTATCTGTTTGCCTGGTTACAAAAAGCTCTTCTTTATTGCTCTAGTAACCTAGCAGTAATCTTTTCCTCTTTAATGCACTATCACCTTTTGTCCATAGACTAATAAAGATGTCCAGTCCCTACATGAACAACCTTATTATCCTTGGAGGGATGCTTTCTTATGCATCTATTTTTCTTTTTGGTCTTGATGGATCCTTTGTCTCCGAAAAGACATTTGAGACACTTTGCACAGTAAGTAATTCCATATATTTCAGTTGAATTCTAGTTTAATTCAGTCTTACAGGAAGCTCTGTGAGAAATGCAAACAGAAATGTTCAGTAGATGGATGTGGTTTCTAATAAATCACTCATTCTTGTAGTTCTTTCCTGGGATATTTTCTGAAACCAAATTCTAAATCATGCACAACGCTTTATTATTACTATTACTATTACTATTACTATTACTATTACTATTATTACTTCTATTATTATTATTTCTATTATCATTGTTGTTGTTGTTTCATTGTTGTCATTGTTTTTAGTATTAGTATTGTTGAAAGCTTCAGGTGCATTGGGATTTGACCTCAGACTGAAAGGGTAGTTGTATATTCTTGTTTTGAAACCATATCCATGAAGATGCTTTACTAAAGGTTGTGTTCATAGCATGGCAGCTTCTAATACCTGTAAAGCTACTATGTTTTCTTTATACGTTCTATATGATTTTAAACTGCAATGACTGCTGCTTGTCTAGATCTCTTTAGTCAGTCTCTTTGGCTGATTCTCCCAAAACTTCTGCTGCTATTTCCAAGTTACGCTATAAATTCTCACAAGCCTAGATCCATATAGAATACATTCTAGTTAAATCAAAATGAGTAACTGAAACCAAATTAAGTATGCCCACCTAGAAACTTGAAATGTCTTAATTTCTCAGTGTAATGTGCACTTACTCTTATTACAGAGGCCTTTCCAAAGAAAGGGAAAGGGCAAGAACTTCACTGCAAGGATGCTCCTTCCAGAAGAAGTACAAAACACCATTTAAATTTAGCCAATATCTTCTCAAAAAATTCTAAGACTCTGCTTGACCTGTCGCCAAAAAGTATCAGACTTACTTGGGGGTTATCTTCACTATCATTTTGATTCTTCACGTCCCTAGAAAGTTGCAGTTCACAGCACCTTTTGTTTTTAGGAGTCTGAATTTCTGATACCATGACTGGCAAGAAAGAAATTTTACTTCAAGAGGGTAATTCAAAGCATGAAAGTTGGATGCCTAAAGCGGGTTGGGGCACATACATCCCAATATATCAGCTGAAACCCTCCATACTGGCTAGAACCATTGTAGAAGTGAAACACCTTGTGACTTGTTGAGTTAGATCATTTCAAACACTTGAGGTTCTGTAGCACATGCCAAGATGGACTAGAAGATATACACAGAAAGTCTTACCTTCCTTAGCTGGGCCTGGACACAGCTGTATGTTAGACACTTAAACTTTAGTAGCAAAGGAGAAGGAAAGAATATCCAGTCTTCCTACAGCTAGAGCTCTAATTAATACAGCTAGGGAAAAGAGGTGTCTTAAAGATTTGAAAAGGGTGATCCTGTTCACCTCTCCCAAACTGGTGTACAACTCTGTGAATACAGTGGGGTCAATAGGAAGTGAAAGATGACATCATCTGTTTTTATCCAGGAATTATGCCTTTTTTTGTGAAACAGCTTCTGATGGAGCAGAAGTGTCATTAGGAAGCCAGTTGTTGATGTCAATCCCTGTTCTTTTCTCACCCTCTGTCGCAGAAGGATCCAGTGGCAGGGGGCACAATTTTTTAAGTCCTGATTCTGCTCAGCCTTGAGGGGCTTGTATCCAGAGCTCCTGAGTTCACTGCCAGGCTGCAGTGTGACCGGGCCACAACCTTCCTCTAGAAGCAGCCATGCACTGCTGAACAGAAGGAAAGTGGGAACCAGAGGCACTTATCAGCATCTAGCTGTTCTAGGAAACAGATTTCCAGCCAAATGTAGCTATATAGGACTAAATTTGAGTCCTTCTTTACGCATGAAACAGCTCAGTCTTAACTCTGAAAAATGAACCAACATCCAAAACCCTGTGCCTCTGAGCTAGAACATTTCTTCTACGTGATTTTTTTCTAATCTGCCTCTCAACGTGTAATCACTACTCTCATATTCTACATGCAGCAAAATTTAACTGTGGGCTCCTTATTTTGTCTAATCTTACATACCTCTTCCTTTTATTTCAATTTGTATCTGTCACCTTATGTTAGATCTGTTTGTCTGCCGTAGAGCAATAGAGCTGAACTTGACTAAAACACTTGACTTAGATGACCAATAAAACAAAAGGGTGGGGGAGAATCCTGTGTCCCAATGTCAAACTTGGATTAAGAAATATCACCACATGCCTTAAGAAGAGGTTTTTAATTTTTTGCATAGTTAAATGCTGTATAGACAGAGCAGAGTATGAGATTTCTTCCCAATCTTGACTTTCCAGGTTTTCAGTCCAGTACAGAAGCATTTCTGATTGTGTTTTCCTGGGCACAGCGACTGATATTTCTTATGAATCCCAGCTTTGTCAGCAATTAGTACTACAGTAACAGATGCAGCAAATCCTTCAGTAACCACCAACAGGGAAGGTTTTTCCAACTTGCTACTCATTCAAGCAATTCTTATAAAATTTCTTCCTCCAATTATATTTTTTGATAGCTTTTACTTCCCTTAGTTATCATCTCTACATGGCTACCACTGACCGTGGCAGTGCACTTCTGTTGTATCTAGAAAACTCTGAATTAATGCTGGGAAATGCATAAATATGGGAGGCAAACCCTCTTGCCTCTTGCATAACTCTTCTCCCTCAGGAACTCTCCTCAAAACATCCACCAATCCACCGTCCACCATCTCTGCTGGGTGCAGAGAACACATTTTGGCTCCATGTCATGAATACCCCGATTCCCATGTGGGCAATGTGCTTAGTGGATTCATAAGGACTACTTACAGATATCAGTGATTATAGGATCAGGCTAGGACAAATCTCTCTTCATCATACATCTCCCTGGAAATGCATGGTTTTGATTAATCATTCTAGCCATGAGAGATTAGTTTAAAATTCCCATTTTATGTCAGACTGTGGCTTAGTCTTTAACAAAAAACACCTGCAATGAAAAATGATCATAAAAAGCCATTGAGGCAAGTCATCGAGGTGTAACAACTGTACCTCAGACACAGAGAAGAGCCATGTCAATGAAGGGAGTTACTTTTTTTTTTTTGAAGGGCAGTAAAAGTTCGGATTCAAGTTTTGTTAGCACATACACAGCTATAAAGCTGTCATTAGTGTTATCCCCTGTTTAAGCCAAGTAATCACCCTCATTGTCTTCTGTATTTTAAAAGTGATTAGATCTCACCAGGGTAGTAGTATATACACAATAGCCAGTGTACTTAATTAGAAATGTTATATGTGGTCTCTATTTAACTTTCTGACAATTTCTGGCTGCACTTATAGGAGGTCCTTAAAACTTGTGTGTTTACTAAGGTGTCTCTGCCCACAGCAAGGGGATTGGAACTGGGTGCTCTTTAAGGAATCTCACAATCCAGGCCATTCTATGATACTATACTCACAAATTCAGAAAAAATGGTTTCCAAACTGTACATTACATTGGTGTTACATTCCAGTCCATTGGTCTTGTTTCCTCTAGAGCATATTATTTGTAGTGCTGTTTGGAGGGTGAAATGTTTTGCAACCTTAGCTATTTTTTAAATTTTCTACAATTTATATCTACATATAGCATATGCTTAATGCTGTAATATTACAAGGACACTGAAACATGATCCAAAATTACACCAGTACAACCTGAAAGTTCCAAGGGATTTATTTGATAAGTTGTACTACTGTTTTCCACTCTGTAAGGCACTGGTTGCAGGAAGATATGGTATATAAGTCATTATGCTGAAACATAGAAACAAATGTTAAACATATTTAAGAGCCAGCAAAGTACTTTAAACATATAGTCAAATAATTTGCTGAATAAGGGTATTATATTAGTTTCTGAAATTATATAATGTTGATTCTGGGATAGAGCGGGTAATTGGCCCCCAAACACACTTGTTTTCATCTTGGTATGGCCATTTTCCATGGAAAAGTAATCAAATATTTTTAAATACATAATAATTGTGTGTTTTCACGGGAAGAACTCATAATAGCAAATGTAGCATAATTTAGTTCCATGTCAGAATCAAAGATTAGGTAACATATTTTAAAACTCCAATTATATGGAATTAAAATGATCCAGAGCAGTGAGTTCTGAGAAAGTGGTCAGTGTATTATTGAACCATTAGATCATGTCTTACTTAATAACAACTTTATTGGTTGCACAGAACAAGAGAAAGCAATACAATATTTCATTACATGCATATGTATGCCAAAGTACAAAGTGTTTCAGATATGAGAGAACGAGAATGATTTATCTTTGTTTTTAATCTCAGAATTACCATGGTATCATAGCAAAAAAAAAAAAAAGAAGTTAGAAGTAAGGGTGTGAAATGAGATGTGATGCCAACTGGTAAAATGCAAGCAAGTGGAAACATATTTGAAAGCCTTCATTATATGGAAGAGAGAGACTCAAAATTAGCAATGCTAGTGACATATCCTATGAATAGAGTTTAAGGTGACATACTAAATAGAGATACTTAAAATAGAGAGAATATTAGATAAGATCATAACGTTTAGACTTCTGTAATACATTCCACTGAGAATTTCATGATTTACATTTAAGATGAGTAATGTCTTTGCAAGGTGGAACTGCTCTGGGATGAAAGACTGCTAAGGACCTGAGTATGACCATAGTCTTCCCTGTTATGCATCTTCCTCAAATAAGTAAATGTAATTATTAAGTTGGGGCTGAAGATGTTTTAAGTACTCCACATGGTGCTCAAACACCCACACTACCACAAAGGCCTAGTTCATTAGGTAGTAATAGACTGAACAGCTCTTTTCCTCCTCAGACCTCGTAGTTCTGATGTGCAGCAGGACTTTCTCCTAGAGACTGTGCTGCACTGGGTCATTGCAGTGGTTGGGAAGGGCAAATGATCTATCTGAAATAATTGAATATAGGATTCCTGCTTTTCTTGGAGGTATCTATTCTCTGCACTCCAGAGTTCTGCAAAGATGTCACATAAAATACAAGAGGATCTAAGTCTTGCAGTTTACATAGGCACTAAAACAAAGCATGCTATATCTTCTTCATCTCATTGGTTAGTATAGTTTATATGCATTGCCAAAGCCAGAGAGGTGTTCTGTGATTCCTGGTGATCTCACTGAGCCTGGTCAGTGTTTTGGCTTGGATAAAGTAAAAAAAAAGGGATGAAGGTTTTTGCATACTTCTGGCTGTGTTCAGGCTCTCAGATTTTAGTTGGTTGCTCTCAGCCATGATGTAGTATTTGGAAACAGCCTTTGTACAGAAAGAAGAAAGCAAGCATTGGAGTGGGATGGAGAGACAGAAAGAAATGAGTGCAGATATCAATTTGTCAGACCACTGACAAAGTTCAGCTCTCTACTGCAGTGTGTGTGTGACTACACAGAGTTTGTGTTTTTCCCCTTCAAACATCTTGAGACCATGTACTTTCATGGCAACAGTAGATGTTACAGACCTTTTGTCTTCTCAAAAGTGTATTTTAAAATGTGATCTTAAATGTATGCAGATATTCAGAAGCCCTTAAGAATTTTCAACTAGTATTGTTCTTAATTATGGGTCATGAGCACTTTTGACTCTGTGTCATGTAACAATGTGAAAGGAAGGTTTTGTTCTTTGTTACTGTTTTTTGGTTTTTTTTTAATATTTTTACATCTGCCATGCTGGGAGAACAGCTAGGCAAGGTGGAACTCCATGGTCCATATTTCGCCTTTCCTAGGGAAACCCTGAACGTGTGCAGGATGGGGATTGCAGGGTAATATAACAGTGGGGAGACATCCTGAAAAACACATCAAACAGAGACTGATAGACTGTAGTGAGGAATAGGCAGGAAGAGACAGGTGTGAGATGTTATGGAATGGGTTCCTAGGGATGGAAGCAGGCTGCAGGATGAGGAAGATGGTGAGCAATTTGCTAAAACTCTGAAAGCTGTCTGAGAGCGGCTCTAGAAAGAGGGACTTGCCTCTAATGGTCAAGCAGGGAGAGGGAGAAGATTATGAATTTCTGCCTATTTATTTATTTCTGCTTTGTCTTTGCTTGTCACTTTGCATTTTCTCTGATTAACCATTTTTGAGGCAACAGACTGAAAGGAAAACACGTGGGCAGCACCACCTCAAAAGCTGTGGTTTTCTCTGTGGGCAAGAGCCGCTTGGACTAGACCCTGTGCTACCAAATAGTATCTGGCCTTTCTATTTGTGTAGTAGTTGTTGATGTGGTTCTTATCAACATCCTTTATGCCCTTCAGGCATTGCCCAAAACTCAGAGTTTTGTTTTGGTTTGTTGTGGGTGTTTTGTTTTTTGGGTTTTTGTTTTTTGGGGTTTTGTTTGGTTTTTTTTTTTTGGGGGGGGGGGGGATGTTTCCTGTCTTCAGACTTTATATTTGCCTAATTCTTTTGCTCAAATTGTTTAATTTTGGCCAGGAATTTAAAAGAAAATCCAGCAGACAGACGCTCAACTTGAATTGAACTGCAAAAGGATTTAGGCTTCTAATCTACTTCTTTGTCTCTGGAAACCAGAGCCTTTGTTTGTGTTTTTCATCTGGCCTTTTTAATTTTGTGTGTATTCTTCAGTTTATTTCCTACTTAATTGTTTAGCTGTTAATTTTAATCTCCCTTTTCTGTACAATCACTTCCATTATTGTTCTCACTGTTGCTCAGTCTGAGACTGATCTCACTCCTATTTAATTCAACAGCAGTTCTGTTACTGAGTTTAACATGAGCCTGATCAGCTTCTATTTTAGTAAATGACATTTTCTCGAGGGTAAAGAAAGAAGAGTACAGACAAAAGTTAAGAGGCTGAATAGATCCTAGAAACAAAATTATGCCATATTCTGAGGCATATACACCACAACCTTGCTAGAGATTTATTAAGGTAATATTTTAAAATGTTTTCCTCTCCTTCAGTAGTACAGCAGACAATTTTTAAAGCCCCCTTATAATAGAACCAGGAGAAATGATAACATCTTTTGCCCCCTTATAGAACCAGGAGAAATGATAACATCTTTTACACTACCCATAGATTAACTCTGAAAAATGATCTAAAGGATATTAAGAAATCACTGCAGGAGATCTCACAGCATGTGATGAACTTCTGTATTTAATTTATGTGAAAACAGCAGGATTCAATTCTCTAACATTATTGCCACTTACGTTTCACAGGAATCTGTGCCAGTGCCACACAAATTCTAAAAAATGAGTTAAAAGTTGTAAAAAATGGTCAAAAATGTCTGATATAAATGAGAAAAGTATAATTCAAAGAAATGAACTCATTCTTTGGGGTCTGCTTGTGCTCACGCTGTCAATTTTGCCATCATTAATAGAAGCAGGATCATAACACAGTGAAAACTTGTTGAGATGACACATTTTTGTTCATCATAATTATGTCCCCAGTTTTCCAAGAAAAATAGAAGGTGCTTAATTTTAAACTCATGAGCGGTCCACAGAAATCAATGCAATTGTCCACTTAAAGACAATTGTGCTCCCCAGGGCTAAATCCACAGCATGGTCTATTCTCACATTTATTGCTCTAAGAGGCTAAATCCAGCACTGAGATGCCCCCAATCTGCTCAGCAGTAATGTTCAGCTGCAGCCTAACCTTGAAGGCACTGCAGCTTCTACCCAGGGTGTGTGCAGAACTGCATCATTATTGATACTCCTTAAATGAACCAATCTGAGTCTCATAAACAAAGCTGGAGAGTGGAGTGTCAAGCCCCACAAAAGAAAAACTGCAAGTTTAATTAAAAAAAAAAAAAAATTAACATCTTGAGATGGGAAAAAGTATGTTTGCAAGAATCTTAAATCTGAATGATTCCTCTGCAGAAACATAAACTAAACGTTTTACTAACTGAAGGAGTTCTTAAAGAACCAAGCAGTTTCACTATCTCATTCAAATAACTGTTATTTAAAACAAAAAAAGTCACCTAGAGAAGTGATAAGATGTTTGTAGCATTTGACACAACACATGAAGGTTCTTTGTTCTGATACTTGGGTTTCTTTATTCTTAATTCTGAGTCTTTAATCCCATCTTCTTTTTTTGTCTTCATATTGGCAAGATGGATTAACACAGCATTAACGAAGCTGCACTATAAAAAAAGAGTGCATAGTGTATTCAGACCAGGTGGTTATATCTTTTTCTTTCAATTTAACAGGGCGGTAAAATGCATCACTTCCTTGATCAACTACATTTGAAATTGCTTTTACAGTTTTCATGAACTCAATACCTTCCCAGGCATTCCTTGTCAGTTCATAACTGTGTGGTCTTCTGAATGCATAAGGAATGGTGGTCAAATATGGGAAAATAATGGGACTTATTGAAAAATGAAAATTTTAACTTTTCATTAATTCAGTTAATTTTCCAATATAATGAACTTATTTTATATTTTTATGTAGAATTGTAGTTATATTAATATAAAATCTTTAAAATAAATTCAAATAAAATTGTTGTATCTGAAAGTTAGCAATACCTAAAATACTGGTTTTATTTTTAAGCTTCATTCTTAGAATACGTAAGCAGAGACTTTTACTTCTTTGTTCAGAGTGTTTCTGACACTTCCACCACTTCCTAATTTCCCCTTACTAACTCACTGTTCACAATTAGATGGCTTCTTTTCTTAATAATAGGTGGTAATATCAGGTAACTTTTCTGTCTGTTACGCAGATTTGTAAATAGTGACCACTTCACCATTCCCATAACGACGTGATGGGAAAGGTGCAAATAGATCTGTGTGAAGATACCAAATAGCAGCAAAGGTAGATTAGCCAGCTAAAGCTTAAGGTTGAGAGGAAATAGGATTTAAATTAAAGTAATATTATATAAGATGGTTGAACTATCATTGTTTTTTATGTGGTAGAAGAATTGTCATTCTTGAAAAAATAAAAGGTGTTTAGCACCTTATGGATAGGTTAAAAACAGTGATGTTTTACTGCCAAAGGAAAATAAAAATTAATGCTCCTACAAGATGTAAGAAATGTCTTGGTCATAGATGCAGTGACTCTTTAGCTGAACCTTACAATACTTGTTTAAAGATTAATATTTGACAAAGGTAGGGTTTTGTTTGCTTTAATTAAAGTTCAGATCTGTTTCAAGTCTGGAACATTATCAGAAAGACCTGTTTCTTTGTGGAGACACTTTCAGTGTTTACTGTTTGTCAACTGCATTATCCATCAGATAAATGATTTCCAGTTTTTTAGCTGTCACAAGTAATGCACTTGTAAGAGCTTCTATCAAATAATTTATAAAAAGCACAAATTCCTACATAGTATTTTCAAAATCAGACCCTAAACCACACTAGTGTAGTACGTAAAAAGAAAAGAGACACAGAAAACTGCATTTTACTATCTGTATAGAATACTTGATTGTTGTATACCAAATAACATAATATCCTTTGACACTTGCATGTTGTCTTTGAATTATAGCAAACAAAATATTTGTAGGACATATTCAAATAGTCAACACATCTTATTTTAAAAAAATAAACAACTCAGAAGTATAAAGAGATAATTGAAAGTATACCCTAAAATAATTGAAGGAATCAGGAATTCTGTAATGACTTAACCATTTAAGGAAGGAAAAAAAAAAAAAAAAAAAAGGAGAATGTTTTTGGGCTTCATGTCTAGTTTGGAACAGGTATTTGAATGCAAGTTCTTGTCTGCTCATGAGGCATTTCCGTGCTCCTTTGGTGGGTACTGAGGCAAGGGTGATTTTCTTCAGCTTCTTGTGAAATGCATCATTATAAACTTCCAACAGGAGAAAATTAGTGATCAATTGTATAATATCATGGCCGTGCACTTCTATTCCTGATATTTTTATCACGTTCTTTCAAATGAGTGGGATGTGGAGGTATAATACATTTAAGAATATAAATTAGCAGATACATGAATTTTTGAATCATATGAATATATGACTTTTGCTGTTTTCTAAATCTTTCATTTTGCCAGTTGCATTAATGAATTATAGCAGACAAATTCGAGGTCATTTTCTTCAAAATTAAAAATTTATTTTTCGTCTGAAACTCACCATTTCCTTCTTAGCAACAGTGATCTCATTTTGACAAAATCCTGATATATTCAAGCTAGAATGTTTCTGATACAGACAGTAGTTATGTTACTCTATTATGCTCAGTCCCAATCAGGAATACATAAAAATTTTTGAGTCAAGCATGCTAGAAATAACATTTTTCTGAATATTGAGTTAGAAACATATTATGAGCATAATTGAATTTATTAGTATTCCCAAGAGACAATTACTGTTTCAGTGAGAACAAAACAGAGTCTCATTAGAGACATGAAAATACCATGTATCTGTTTGCCAAATATACCACTAAACTGTACACAAAAGAGCTGAATACTTATTAATAGCAGCAAAAGGATTGAATGCTAAGTATGGTTATTGATGTGAAGTAAAAAAAATGTAACTGGCTAGTATGAACATGTTGATATGAAATGTGTTTTTTAAATCGCTCAGAGCTGATCTCAGTGTGGTTTTGCTGAAGCATAATGTAGGATTGTGGTTAAAGAGCAAAGACTTCAAAAATATTGAAGTTAAACATAATACTTTGCTGGCCTAAATATCTATTAATTTTTGTTTTTGTTTTTGTTTGTTTGTTTTTTGGTTAGGGTTTTTTTTCAATATCACATTCAAGAATGTCACAAAGCAGCAAAAATCCTGTAGTTTGAATCTGATCACAACTGTTTTACTGTTTTTATGAAGAGCAAGATTGACCAGCAATCAGTGAACTCTACATTCAGCATCATTATCTGCAATGCAACTGAAAACCCACAACATTAAATGCCCCAAAGATGTTAATATATGCAAAACAATATCTAAACTGTCTTCCATACACAATCCTAACACTTTTTAATGTTCAGACTCATGGTCCTGTGTGTACTTTTCATAGAATTCTAGAATGGTTTGGGTCAGAAGGTGCCTTAAATATCATCTAGTCTTAATTCCACAGCCATGGCCAAGGATGCCACCAATGAGACCTGGTCGCCAAAAGCAAAATCCAACCTCACCTTGAAAACTTCCAGAGATGGGACATCCACAACTATGGGCAACCTGTTCTAGTGCCTCACAACTCTCATAGTGAAGAACCTCTTTTCTCTTAATAATTCACCTTTACGGACCACATGTATCTTAATTATTTATTTATTTTAAGCAACTGCAGTAATTTTATTGCTCTATCAATAGTTTTTGAATCAGTATATATATTTTTTTTCTTTTTCCTGCCTCTATACCTAGTCACTAATGCCTATTAAAAATCAGAATTTCTTTTCCACAGAAAATTTTGGGGGAAAAGATCATGTTTTGAATACAAAAATGGAAATTCTGAAAAATTTTTGGAAAGGCAAAAAATAGCATGTTCATTTAGTTATGAAACATTTAGATTACTCTAAAGATTTATCTTACATGTCAAGTTTTTGAATCTTACTAGTTTCTCATCAATATGCATATCCTGAAATTATGAATTCAAAATCCCAAACTCTCCAGAAGTTAAATGTGAAACTAGGCTGTTTCCTAATGAAAAGTATAGCCTTTTGGTCCTTTAAAGATTATTTTCCAAATACTTTCTCAGAGCATCCTAGTTTCTCTGAATCAGATTTTTTTTTTAATCACAAAACAGCTCTACTTGCCAAGCATGCATGGTTAACATGGCCAAAAGAAGGCTGGCTTTCCCTTTTTCTAACTTTCCTTTCTCTGTAATTAGCCATCGTCTCTCACGCAGGCTTTTTGTCTGCAAGGTACAGTGCTTTGTTTTTTTACTTTGTTCAATTTTGTGCAGTCTCCCTTTTTATGAGCTGGTCCATGTGGAGTCTCTAGAAGGAGGATGAGATTATTCCTCCTCCTTGTGATTTCTCAGGATCTCAGATTCAACTGTTGGCTTCCAGCTCCATGCTGTGCCTCTCTCATGGTCTTCTACCTGCTATGCTCTGCACTCTCTGATCCATCTTTGGGAAGAAAACGGCCTGTTCAGGGCAAAAAAAGCTTTCAAACAGACAAACTTGTGTGATAATGAAACTTCCAAGGAACTAGAGGGGCTGTGCAGAGCTTGCTTCAGCTCTGAAGGTCACTGTCCTAGCTCAAACCAAATCTGAAAGCGAGAGCCTATGTACAAGATGCTATGGGCAGCGGGGTAATTGCAGAAAAAGCTTTTTTAGTCTATGTTCTGTCCTTCTTCATCAATTTGAAGCATTTCTAAAAAAAAAACAAACAAAAAAAAACCCCACCAAAAAAAACCCAACAACAAAAGATAACTTAGTCTAATTTTTATGCTAGATAGGTTTATGTCAAAGCTGTGGCCAGCTCAGGGTCCTGTTACACCATTGTTCTGTGCAAGATCACCATCTCCTTTTTCTTAGGACCCATTTGCAGGTATTATCATTGATTCAGGTCTTGTTCCTTAGGCTTGTCCACCAAGACTATGTTGCTGTTTTGCCCTTTTCCCTTCATGGTAATTTAAAGTCTCTTCTTTTCTTTCCAGAATGCTCAGATTTTTCATTGATGCATATCTCACATAGTACAATTTTTTTCTTATTTAGTCTGAATAACATCTCTATTTCTATGTTCACTTCTGTTCAAAGTGTTGTTGTTAATATTAGCTCCCTGAGTGCTTTTTATAGTCTGTCTCTTGAGTTCCTCCACTGGTTCTTTCCTCTATTTGCAAAGGACACAATGAAAGTGGAAAAAAAAATAAGGATATGGCAAGGGATTTATGTGTTTATATATGAAAGAGATTGTTAATTCAGCATCCAGATTTGTTTTGGTTGGAGAGGGAATGGACAGAGGAGTAAAAAAACAAGTAAGCAATGAATGAGAAATTCTGAACTATTAACATTTTTGTGAAGTTCTTCAGATTTTTTTTCTCAGGTCTTGACAAACAATTTGGATGAAATTATGATATCAAAATAACTTTGTCTTTTTTATGTATATACATTTTTAGGTCCGAACATGGATTCTTACAGTGGGATACACAACTGCATTTGGAGCAATGTTTGCAAAAACATGGAGAGTCCATGCAATTTTCAAAAATGTAAAAATGAAGAAAAAGGTGAGGGAAAATAGACTTTTCTTGTTGCCCTGTTAATACAATTTTCTAATTGTTTTCATACCTTTTCTGGATGGCCATAGCTGTGCTGACTGTTCATGTGTCACATTCAAAGATCCTGAATAGTTTGATATTAGGGCTTTTTGGTTTCTTGTTTAGTCACTGAGACCTGGAGTCAAGCATCAGCCCTCCAGTCTTTATAATAAGAGGTGGACAGTGGAGTTGGCTGTAAAATGTCAAAGCGAATTTGGACCCCTGCTCCCTCTCAGTATGTTGCTTCAGCATCTGGAGGTCTCCTTCTGGTAGATTCACAGCTTTTATGAAATATTTTCTGATAGTATCTGTCTGAGACAAAGGTATTACATGCAGATTTCTCATGGATTGGTAGAAGGAGGCAATAAAAAGTGCTGTTTATAGCTTTCAAATTCTAATTGTCATTGAAATTGCATAAGTTTACTCCAAGACTGATCAGAATTGAACCACAAGAGTTGTCACTGTCATTTTTGGTGCAGCACATTTTCTGTAAAGGACTAGGCTCAGTTTAGGAGTAGTGCAGCTCTTCATGACATTTTTCCCATGAAGCTGGTTCATACAGATGGTTGTATTAAAAAATTGGAAAAACACTCTATAGAAAACATTTTGATGGAAAAAACATTACGTGAAATTTGCACTAAACATAAAAACTAAATTATTATTATAGAGTAAGCAGAAGTACCAAATGCAGTTCCTATGTGCATCTGAATAGTTTTATTCTAATAACCAATAGTCTTATACAGCCAAAATAAATAGAACAATATTCCAAAATCTCATCAGATTTATCTGTTTCTCTCTGCGTCTGGTCATGGAAGAGCTCTGTTATTGAGATTTTTTTGTTAGCACTATGTTATATTTCTCACAATTGCGATACGTAGGGGGTCCGTCACAATGGGGTACATCATTCCCTTGAAAGGAATGGACTTTAGATAGACAGGGAGAGAGTTTACTCAGTTTCTAAGAGGATTTATGTCTGAGGTTATTAACGAATTACATGCTGTGTCTGGAACTGGATCTATTTGGCACCCTAGCAATGCAACCACCTAGTACTTCCCTCTACTATTCAGTCACGTCAGGTTTGCTCAAATATTTAATTAAATCTCAAATATCAGTCACTGTAAAAAATAATGATGGATAAATACAAAATACCTTAAAAATAACTAAAATTATTTAAAAATTCCATACCAAAACCAGGATAATCTGGGTAGAGTGAACTGGAAGCCACCCTTTCTGCACCTGTGCAAAAAGCCTGCTGTAATATGTCAGTTTGTACTGCCAGAGTCTTCTATATATGTTTTTTCAAGGATCTTACACTTCCTATATTAAAGGTTTTTAACCAAAGATGAGCCACTATTTTACCTTCTTGAAAAATGAAATTTTACATTGCAAGCATATTTTCAGCTGTATATTAGTGATGTTACACAAGATACTGACAGTCTAACACATAAAAGCATTTACTTAATAACCTTTATTATCCTCAGAATTTTATAATTTCTCCAATACATGCTATTTCAAATAAGAATGAACAGGTACTGCATGGACTGTCACTAAGCTTTTTCTTCATGTTTTTTTACACATCACATTTTAGGTCTTCAAGTTGCTACTCAGTATTAAATATCACTGTCTGTTAATTAAACATAATGCTCAAATTCTATATTGCCCCTGTTCTTCAAGGGGCCCATCAACAACTGCAAATTGCAATTGTTAATGTGTAGCTGGATATTAACATTTATTTAAGATCAGTTAAAAAGACACTGACCAGTATAAAGGAGGTAAACTTTAAGACATCTGGATTCTGACCAATGAGCTGCTTTGCTCTGAGTGATACTGGAAACGTCAAGGCTATAAGGACATCTTCTTTAATATTCTAGGATTCGGTAAATAGCACATTTTGTTCTTTAAACTTTAAAGAATGCTTTATTTGGATATCCCACTCCAAATCATGAGCATGAATCACGGAGTACAACAGTTTTCTCAATGTAAAACAAATCAGCTATCCATGATAAGTGTTTACTAGTCATACATTTTCTGTCTGATTTGCCAGGATAGATAAAAGTGTTTTTAGGAGTTGACTGAAAAACATGGCATTCTGTACTTATGTCTTGCAAGAATGACATTTCCATTTTCTGCAGATGTAGTTTACAGCCAAAGTATTTTCTATCTATGGATGCACAGAAAACAGAAATTTTCACAAACAATATCTAAACTGACAAAT
Source organism: Acanthiza pusilla (assembly GCA_036630365.1). Taxonomy (NCBI): domain Eukaryota; kingdom Metazoa; phylum Chordata; class Aves; order Passeriformes; family Acanthizidae; genus Acanthiza; species Acanthiza pusilla. The sequence continues at coordinate 35,507,823 of JAXCHO010000034.1, forward strand.
GCACAAAGGTGGTGCTGCATGAAAAAGCACATTAATGTTTTCTGAATTAGTTGTGCCATGACAGAGCAGACTGGCATTACAATCAGAGAAGTACAAAGTTCCAGGATTATTTAAGTACTGTTGGTCCTATTCATTTGTGCTCTCTTCAGTTACTACCTGTATATGACAGTAAAATCTGTATGACCTTTAGGCATACCACCTTTGCCTGTCATCCTCAATATTTTCATCAGGAAAATGTTTCCCAACAGTGAAATTTCTTCATAAAGTGAAATAATCTCTGTGTGGCTTTTGAAAATATTTGTTAATTCATTTCTTGAAAGTAGATGTTAAGTAAGGGAGAGAATATGATGAGTGAATCTGTTTACCTTCATCAGATAGGGCAAGCCTGCTCCCATACATTTATTATACACTTATCTTAAGTGTACAATGTGGCTTTTTGAAGAGATGAGTGGATATCAGTTTAATTGTGAGAAAATATACAGAATTTTAAATAATAATAATAATAATAAAACACTCCATATTAGTGCAGTGGAGAGTCGAACTAAGTGAGTCAGAGTGTCTTGAATTAGTTGAAGATTCTTGTTAACTGCTGTTTATAAAGCTTTCAAAAATCCATTTTATTTTCACCCTTTTATATATCCACTCCTCAGTACTGGAAATTAATAAACAATAAAATTCAGAATACACTCCTTCTGTTATCAGACTACTAAGGACAAATTTTGCAAAATTCCCAGAGCTCTGTTACCATCTTTGATCTTGCTAGGGCTCAAAGGAAGCAAATTAAAAATGCATTAATTTTAGCTGGGTCTGAAACAGAGGGGTGCAAGGGAATCAATTGTTGTCAAATGGAAATGACAAAATCAGTAGGGGGAAATAAATTATTTTTGAGTTTTGAAGAGGTTAGCAGAGATAATGGAAAGTGGAATAGAATTAGTATTAAAAATAACTGTAACAGTTATAACTGAGGTCCAACTCTGGTTTTCATATGTCTCTTTTCTGTTGTTTTGAGCTGCAGAATGTCTTCTGCTCAGAGAGAGAAGTGGGGACTGGCTTTTTGTTTCCCTTGGCAGCAGGGCTGGCAGTGGATAAGAGGAGAGAGAGAGTATCAGTGGCAGGAGAGCTTGTGGTGTCCTGGGGAAGCTTTAGCTTGCTGAACCGTTTGCAAAAGCTAGCTCTTCTGGCAAATTTAGAAGGATGAGAAGCTGTCTGTTTTGATGGGATCTGTACTGTCGTGGGTTTTCGGGGGTGTTGAAGCGGTCCTGCACAGTGGCTGCTCCTGCACAGCTCCTGCATGCCAAATAAAGCCCATCCACTCTTGATAAATACCAGAATAGTAAGAAATTCAAAGCAGTGTTATTTAAAGCCTCCATACGTTTTATATATTCTGCTCCTACAAAGACAAGCATTTGGCCATTTGTAGATGGCTGCACTAAAGCATGAAGATGATCTAGGTGACAATATTGCCTTGTTGCATTTGTTGTATCTGAAAATACAATACATCTTCCTTGACGCTGCCATGATAAGCTTGTCTTACCTTTAACGGAGTACATTCTAGCTTTGTCTATTTGGACTGAATTCTTCAACTGTGGCATCAGAGAAGGGATGTTTTATCTTAAATTTTCACTGAAAATATTGTTCAATTATTATTGTTATTACTACTGCTGTAGACTTCTGGTGGCATATGTCTTTTTGTTGACAAAGTTGTTACAAGACAAATACAGAATGTAATGGCACAAGAGATGCATTAAAACCTCCTTTCTTGAGGCTTGTGCTGCTATAGTTTTGCCAGCATTATTCTATGCCTTCATGATATTTCATGAGCTTTTCTCTGTATTGGTAATATCACAGGGTAAAAAAGCTATAACCAACCACAGCAGAGAAAAATGACTTATCAATCCAACCTGACTTATCTACAGCTGTCAGGCTGCCATCTGGCAAACTTATTTTCATCCATTTGGCCTACTAGGTCCTCATAGGAGTACTGAAAAGAGCTGTGTTCCTCCTGCCTTGCAAAGATGGTTAGGAGATTGTACAGATTACGTTGTTGGCAGTAGGATGGGGAAGGGAGGCTGGCAGTGCAAGGGCCAAAAGATTGGGAGCAGGGAAGAGAGAAATCAGGTTAGCTGCAAATTGCTTCAACAGGGAAGCCTGTCCAGATAAAAAACAAATAAAGAAAATCTTGGGATTATATACTGGGAGAAGATGCTGAAGAAGGAGACTGAATTTGGATTAAAATTCCCCTGGAAACTAAGTTTGAAAGACAGCAAAGACAGGAAGGTCTGTAAGAAGTGAACAGGAAAGCTGAGATGATGGAATGTAGAGCCTGAGTATGGTATTTAAGTGGCACACTGTGACTGAGGGACTGCATCTGGTTTAAAGTTAGGTTAAGATTGAAATTTAGAGACAGAATGGGAGGCCTGAAAAGTGGGGATGTAGTCTAGGAAAGGACTGTAGGAACAAGAAAGTAATAAGAGGCAAAAAAAAAATTTAAATTAGGGCTAGCCGGAATAATTGCACAAGTATGGGCAGAGCATAACATCCGAACACAGGATTTTGGAATTTTGCTGTTCTTTTTTCTATTAGTATTTGTCTATAAAACCTACAGGCAAAATATGTGCCTTGTCTTCCTGTTATGCAGTTGTACAGATCCTGATAGCTACTAGTGACTCTTTGAGCTCAAGCTGATGAGGTGTGCAAAGATGTAAAGGCTCTTCTTGCTGATGCGTGCAGCTCTCTCTATAATTGAATTCTGTTTCCATTTTCTTTATGAAGAATGGGCTCATGAAAACGTTAAAAGTTTTATGTTGTAGCTAAAAAGTTAATAATTGAAGAACTACATCTTGCTAGGATCCATACAATGTGCATTTCTTACCCTGTGTGGATTACCAGGACAGCAGTGAAGCCTTGGTTTTCTACAGGGTGCCACTATCACAGAGAAAACACACTGAGTCTGCTCTGGGCATGCAATAGGGCTGTGCAGTAAAAGAGATAGTTTTATGTTACAGGTTTTTTTCACTTAAACCAGAAAAAATGCAAAATGAAAAAGGCAGTAGGAGTTTTGAGAAAGATGGTCCCATGTATAAGATAGTTAAGTGCCAAATGAAGAAAAATTACTGCTTTCCAGAATTATTTGTTGTGCTGTAGAAATCACTCTGAGAATATTTTTCAGAAGTTACTCTTTTGTTTCCTTGTTTCTGAGATTACCTGAATGAAGCAGCACAGGAATTCTCAGACCTTTTAACTCATTGCCTTCACACTCCATTTCTTAACACAAACCTGGCCACCCCACCTCCATAATTTGTGTACTTAATGATTCATAAACAGGTGCATAGAAAACTGGGAGGGGTACGAGACCATGCAGGCTCTTTCTGGGGATCAGGGCACGTGATCTACTCTGAGCAGCCCCTGGTGCTCATCCCCCAGGTCGGGGTGGGCAGCAGCTGGCTGTGTGCTCCTGCCCTGCATGGTGCCAGCTGCAGGGAAGCTGCCAGTTCCTGTGATTGCACAGTGTCCCTGGGGGGAAAAATAGAGAGAAGAAAGCAGCTGCAGGCTGCACAGTTATGAGTTTATGTGCTGCTGCCTTCTCTTCTCGACTTGTCTCTGTTGATTGCTATCCCCATCCCTCACTTGAAAACCTCTGTGAGAAAGTTTATGGAATGGCTGTAATCTCTAGCTATAAACTTTTATGTAAGTTTTTCAAGCCACCTATGGAATTCAGAATTTATTACAATCTGTATTTTTTTCTCATTAACGTTCTCAAGAGGCTTTGAAAAATTTACCCACTTTCTTACTCTTTTAAAAATAGATAAAGCAAAGTTCTCCAGATTACATTGACAGAGGGTTTAAGTCAGAACCTCACAGGCCACATTTCATTTATTCACTTAAATCCTATGTAGATGTAGTTCTGAATTAGCATAAATGTAGTTCCTGTTATCTAATCAGTTCTTTCTGTAACTGCTGTTGCGAAATATTTTATCCAGGTCAGTTTTCAGACTGTAAATATTTATATTTTTCCAGGACTCCTTTTTTCAATCTAGCTAGAGCTTTTTGTGTGTATAACAAAAAGTTATATGATGGATTTCCCCTAGGATACACTTGTATTCTACTAAATATATATGAGAGATCATAAGTCTGGAGAAGAGATGTGTCAAGATCCAAAAATTTGCTTTGGGTAACCATACCAACAGTACAACAATCTATTAGGCACCATCTGCTGAAAATGAACCAGCATATGGACACCTTAAGAAATGTTCAGTGTTATTGTTCAGTCTTTGAGAATATAAAAGAAGACAGCAGTTTGAAATTTGCTTATGCTTAGGATTTTTTTTCATTATTAATATTTACCACTGAACCAAGTAATCTCTGATACTTACAGTGCAGTGTAAATTATTCAGGTATGGCTTCATGGTTTATTAATATACAGATACAGTACTTCCTAAAGTGATATAAGTGGAAAACAAATTATTTTGATTTTTTTTCCCCCAAATAGCTGCAACTATAAATTTTAAGTCCAAAGCTTCAAAAATAGTCAGTATAATCTTACAATCCAACCTTAAATGTAAAATAAGCATCCTGGTTTCCATAAGAGCTGATCAGCCAAAATGCCAACCAAGGAACAATAGGAATCATATTTCTAAAATTTACATTCATATAAATACGGAATGTGGATCTAAATCTCAAGCTCCTGTCACAGAAAGCAGCTGAGCTAATGAACTGTACATCTAGGAGAAAAATCTGCTTTTGAAGTAATTTATGTATGGAAATTTCTGCATGGTATAGTTTGACAAGGCTAAACCTCAGTAGTGACAAAAACAACGAAAATTCTATGTGAAATGTAAGTGCTCATAAATGGTGCTACAACCATAATTTCTGTGTATTATGAGACTATTGGATGACAGAGAAATAAAGAACATGTCGCTATACAGTACGAGGCAATTTATTCCTGAATAGCTTGAAATTGGATTGTAAATGCAATCAACTGCATTGATGTTCTCAGCTATTTGGTAACGATGTAGTATGCTTTCCCACAGAATTTTTCTTCAAGGAAAATATTAAAGTCTAGGTATTTTAATGTCATATCAAACAAAATCAGAATATTTCTTCCAGAACATTCAAATCCTTCATGCATCATTTTTTCCCTGAAGATTTGGGTTCCTTTTAACTCTAAAGATGAGAATTCACAGCTCCTGCAGAAATTCCTTTACGCTCATGGCCCATATGATCTTGGGCTCAACAAGTGCATTTCTTTCAAAGGCGAATTTGTGTTGGTGCTGTGGTGGTGGGATATGCAGTTCTCTCAAGGCAGCACGTCTTGCTTTATTCATTGTAGTAAGTAAAAGTTAACAAAATTTTGAGGTTTGTTTCTAAGACTGTTCTCCAGAACACCAGCAAGAATCGTTGGTTCTAATGCTGTCAAGTTGGATTTCTTAGTGCCATTTTTAGACTAAAATGTTTTTTATTTTTGTCCTTTCAAAAGAGTTTTCTGAAAAATAGTCCTTTTTATCACTCAGTGAGCTCGTTATGGTTGGATTAGCAACATTAGCAAAACAATCACCTCTCCAATTCTCTAGTGCTTTGTAGTCATAACTGAGGCGCAGGCTTTCACAAATGAGGATTTTTGTAACTTTTTTTTAACCCATCACTTAATCTCTCTCTGTCTCTAATCTCTGAAAAGTTTCTATTTTCTGCTTCCCCTAGGGAGCATCACCATTAAGATGTTCCCACTTTCTTTTAGATGAGTTAGAAAAGGGGAAAGGTGTCTTCCCATTGGATAGCTTCTCCTGGCAGCAGGGCATAGAGTCAGCACATCCACATTTGCAATACCGTTATTGGGTGGGTGACTCTGCCCAATGGTGCAGTTATCCTAAACAGGAGTCACCAAAGAAGACACGTTTTAGAAATACGTGGTTTAGCAGGCTAGAGACTGTAGCTATTTAATTCTCAAAACCAAGCTTTCTGATCATATCCAATTGTCCATTATTGTCAGGAGTACCACACACTCCACTATCCTGGAAGGCAGTAAAAACCATCAAGTTCTTAGACTACAGATGTCACAGTAGATCCTCAAAGGAAACAGAAAATTACTTTTTTATTTATAAGTAAATACACAAATCTTCCATCAAATCAGTCAAAATACCTCTAAGAGAATAAAACTTAGCTTTTACTCCCACTGACTTACTGGTCAAAAAGCCTTACTACTCTGACATGTTTTTTAAAATGTTAGCATTCACTCATTAAAACTAATGTAATTGCAGCTTGAGGTATTGCCAATACTAATCACAGATTCTATTATAGGAAGTACTCATAATAGCTGTTGAAAAAAACATTGTGGGGTTACTGGGAACAATGCATAATGTGTTTTCAATAGTCCTTTTTTTCTCATTCCATTACACAATAGAAATTAAGAACGTATTGCAATATGGTTCTCTGAAATATTGATGGCTTTAATAACTCTAAGATAGAATCTCCCTCAGCCCACACATGGTGAAGTTCACCCACCCACCACTGGCTTTGCATCATCAACCTCCTGGCACCATCCGACCCACTTAATGTAGGGGAGCAAGCCAAAGGTGTCCCTTAACCACACTGAGAGAAATAAAAGGGCAGCTTATGTAAGGGGAGAGTATCCTGAAGGCAGGTTCAGGAGTGTTTTTATGGTCCCTCTTCCAGCCTTGCAGACTTTACAGCTTTTTTCCCTGCAAACTCTATTTTCTTTCTTTCCCCTCCAGTTCAGAGGGAGGACTCTGATCAGCAGGATTTCTGTATGTAGCAGGGAGAGGAATATTTGGTTTCAGATTTCTGAGGGCTTTTATAATTGATGTCAGTGATATTAATTTAGTTGAATAAGGTCTAGGAAGCTTCACAGAGGGATCCTTTAAAGAGAGTTTCTCTCTACAGATTCCATCCCAGGAGTCTGGGGAAGAGACAACTGGAAAAAAAAAGGTTAATTAATAACACTAAGTGTTTATCCATCTAGTGCCAGAAGGCAAGGGACAGATCTGTCAGCTAGACTAGAAAGGGTTGATCTACATAAGAGAAACCAGAATTGCCTTCTTAAACAGAAAAAAAACCACTACATTTTAAATTAAAAAGAAAAAATATATATTTATATCAAAACCTATGAATAAATGCAGAAGCACTCACAGCCTATGTTTCTATGAATTAAATTAAAAACCCAATAAACAAACAAACCATAAAGACTTAGCTAATATAGCTTTAAATTTAAAGATATTTTATTCTGACAAAGAGAGGTGACCTGGTAACAAGAAAACTAACTCGGAAGGAAAGACAGGAGTAAATTAATTCTTCAGTCATGCTGGAATGCTGTTTGTGGAATTCAGAGAGTACAAAACTAATGTTACATCCTGGAAAAAGGGGTAAGTCTTCCTATGCAAGACTCTTTCTTCCTCATTTAGAATGGAGTTCAGCTTTAAAGTCTATGTCAAAAACATATTCAGAGTTGGTTTCTAGTAAGGTAAGAAATAACAAAAGCTTTTCCCTAGCCACAGCTATTTTAAAAAACAAACCTAATGTTTAATTACTGTTGATTGCCAAATTTCCAGGTGATGCCACAAACTGGTGGATGATAGGGTCCTTCAGGACACAATGGATATGCTTTAGAAATCAAGTGAAAAAAAGCCCAACAAAAGGTCTGTGAAATAATAACCAAATGGACAGTTGAAGTTACCATGGCAGGTGGTGCAGCCTGTCATAGTTCTAGAAAATCCTCAAGAGTTTCCATGAGCAGAAACTTTATCCCAGAGCTTTAGAGAGATTTTATATCTCCTGTGCTCAGACCTCAAGGTCTGTGGAGAGTAAGGACTTTGATCTGTCTCCATGGTCACGAGTTTTCAGAATAATTTTGATTTGCTCATAAAGCGATGTTGCTGAGAAGAAAACGGCCTACCAGCTTTTGTTCTGAGTGAATTTGTTTTGAGGACAGAGCGCTTCGTATCCAGATATATAGTCCAGACTGGTAGGAATGGCATTTATAACAGTGTGCAGATCTGCCAGGATGAGACAGATTCACCTATCCAATCACAGATGGTAGAAAATATGACTCACAGATGCTGCTGTGTGAGAGCTTGGCTTCAGCAAGGATTCAGGAGCACTTGCAAAAATGAATTTTATTAGCTACCATGCATTTCTCCAAAGGCTGATTTACTGTATGCTAGAAGGAAAATGAAAAGGGAAAAAAAGAGAACCTTCCTCTTAAAGAAGAATTATATATTTGATTGTGAGGAGCCTCAGTTGCTCGTGACTTTCTTTTGTCAGACAGAGAATTTGTTGGATTCACAAGATCTGAGTCAAGACTCCTTCAGTGCATCTGGTGTTTCCCAAGGAGTGAATGTACTGAACTTAAGGAGTTGTGGTGGGTGGGAGTGATGGCTGGGGAGAGGGAAAGCTGGGCTTCCTGCAGGTGGAAGGGGGATAGCAGCAAGCCTTTTAGAAATGCTCTTAGTGATACACCAGTGGCATTTCTCAGGGCAAGTCTCTGTTAGGACAAGCTGCTAATGACTGGCAGAAGTGAAAAATAATTGACCCTCAGTGTCTCATTCTGAAAGCTAACATTTTGGTGGAGAGTTCTGCTTCAGAGCTGTATTCCAGCAGTGGTTTTGCCAAGGACAGGCCAGTGCTGTGATGGGGGTGGGAGGTGCTGCATTCAGCCTTCTCACCCCGCAGCAGCACCAGAGTCACTGTGTTGTACAGAGCTCATCACAGCAGTGCAGGTCACTCAGGTTATCTTCTGGGCTTTCTTTTGCTTGCCTTCCTCCTGGCTGTCTGGCAGAAGGAAGGGATGAATAATACCCACTGCCAGTGACAGCTGCTGTTATACAACTCCCCTTCTGTCCAGAAAAGGGCAGAGCAACGCAGGAAAAATTACTCTAAGAGGTAGCCAAGGAGGAGCTCCACTGTTTGCTGTATCTCTACTTTTATTTATTTCTAATAACTACCAAAAAAAGGTTACCAAACTTAGAAGTGAACTAAAATTCTAATCTGCAGTAGTGCAAGGTCAGGTAAAAATGAAAGATGTACAAGTGCAAGGAGAAGTGATGTGATCACACTAGCAATGTGATCATGAATAGGAAGTAATTTATTTTGATCCTGGGAGTGGATTATCAGTATTACTGCTTTTCATAATATCCTTTCACTCTTTTGCTTCTGTTTGATTGATATTGCCAGGGGTTGGTAAATCTGCATCCAATGCAACCTTACTTTCAATATTAATATAGTCCATACAAATATGGAAGACAATGAACTACTTACATCCTATGTAAAATGTGCATTATTTTCATTAGAAAGATAAGATATTTTAGGGCTTTTTTTCAAGGAACCTTTTTGGCATAGGAGAGCAGAGGGAGACGTTTCTGGCAAGATGCTTTCACATAGCTTTAAGTTTGTCAAATGAGTATTTTTAGCTGAATTGTCTTCACCTCCTCTTGGGCAGGTAGGGAGTGAGGAAGGGAGGGACAGGTTTCAGAGCACTAATTTTTCTGACCCTAAATTGTACCCAAGATAGGTGGGATGAATTGTCCTTTAAAGACTTCCCTGCCCACTGGCTACTGAGAAAGGCTAAAGACATAATAATTCAACAGCCAACTTCAATAAAATAAACTCCATCAGTTAAAAAGAAAGACCAACAAATTCCCTAGCCATTTAAGAGGCAGGAAAAGAAAGCTGAGTTGTCTACATTTCATCTAAATCCGAATTCTCTTTGGACTTGACTCCCCATGGTTTTCTGATGCCTCCACTCATGATAGGAGCATTCCTAGGTGTATTCCACCCAAGGCCTGTTTGCAGGCATTAAAAAAGAGATTAAAAAATCCATGGGCTATTTTTACAGAGGCTAACCTGTTCCTTTTCAGCTTTGATTGCCGCTTGATAAACAGCTAAAAGGTCACACATAGTTCTGTTCTCCCAAGGCAGACAGGGGACCAAGCTGTGTCTGAGAATCTTTGCTTAATATCTGCTTTCGTTTTAGCTTAATGAAGAAACACATTTCAACAATCTTCCTCCCCCTGCACATCACAGCAAGGCACCTTTTCCTTGCAAAGTCCTCCTTGCCAAATCATCCAGCAGCAAGACGTACCACCATGAAAGCTGTACCCTTCCCCTTCACCTGCCCTCTCCAGGCATGCCTGTGCTATCTCTGATGAGATGGATGTACTGCTCCATTACTGCTGCAAACATGTGGAAAGCATCATTTTCCAGTCCTTTATGGCAATGGTAGCTACACGGATTTAAATAACTGGTCTCAGGAAATGAAAATAATGTATCGAGTCCTTTAGTGCTTTTTGATTGCTAGCCTTTATTTTACTCTTAGTTTACCCCAAATTATCTATAAAATAAACCAGCAGATTAACAAAAAGTGGTGCCCAGTGTTGCCAAAACATCTTCCAAAATAAAAAGCGTATCACACCAGCAATATGAAAACCAGACTTTCTAAAGTTCTTCTTACATTATTTCAAATTTTCTTCATTTTTTATCATTTCCTTCAGCTTGATAAGAATTTAATGCAAGTACAATTTCTTCTATGCAGGAATACTAACCTTGCCTGTATTAAGATTAGCTGACACTTCTGGCTTTTTAATGCATTTTCAAAATCCTAACAATTTAATCAAATTGAACTGAAATAATCACAATTTTATTAAGCTTCTAAGGCTTAATATTTCTGAATATTTCATTTGGATTAAGTCAGCTGTTTCCAAGAATGAAAAGTTGGAAAAAAATATGTGTGTTTGTTCATGTTAAAGCAATTTGGCAATAACTTTTGACTATTGGATGAGTGTTCTTAGTAATAGAGGTACATATTAATTAAGAAACTATGACCATAGGCTCAAGAGCACTGAAATAAAATTAATTTAAGCCTGATATTTCAACATGCTTACAACTTTGCAACTGAAATTATATAATTGCATTGCATTTTTTCTGTGTTAGAAATTACAGTAGAAATTACATAGGGATTGCATGCAGTTATAAAAGACTGTAATACATGGTTTGGCTTGTTATTTTTTTATCAGCAAATATTGTTTTTCTCTTTTGAACCTAAAACCCAAGCAAAATTAAAAGCATGTTTTATGCTGGATATGCATTAAAGCCTCTGACCTTTCTAATATAGAAAAAATACATCATTCCTTTCTGCTCCCTGGGTAACAGAGGCGAATGTTAAACACATAGACACAAAAAACCTCCAAAATAAACTTTTGATACCTTCTGTGTTTTCCCTATCCAAGAAGGTTCTGAAAAAGTGAGCACTAAATCTTAGTGGAAACTACCTCAACTCCTGTTACTATGAGAGGCTGATGAACATTTTTCCAAATTTGCATGCGTAAACACAGTAGTGGCTCCCTAGAATATATTTTTCTCATTTTCCAGGAGTTAATATTAAACCTGGATTTCCATATTAATGTTTAAGAGTCCTCCCAAAGTCTTTTTGGAAGTTGGAAAGCAGTTCAGATACTTCTAATAACCACGAAATGAACTAGAATAATTTGTCTTGCTTTCATCTTTCTATATCTCTTTTCTTTGTTCATTGTTAAAAACCTTTATTATTAGCAACCTGTGCTTTTCTTCCTATATAGGAATAAACCTGTACAGGGTCTATCTATGGCTCATGGGAATCTCCCTGCTTCTTTTTTCTTTTTTTTTTTTTTTTTTTTTTTTGTCTCTCCAGATCATTAAAGACCAGAAGCTACTGGGGATAGTTGGAGGGATGCTACTGATTGATCTTTGCATCCTGATTTGCTGGCAGGTTGTGGATCCTTTGAGGAGGACAGTGGAAAAGTATAACATGGAGGTATGTCCTCAAGCCCAAGTAATACTTATGGTTACCTATCAGTATCTACAGCTTTCTGTAAGACCAAGCTAAAGATGCACTAGGTAAAATGAAAGCAAATCAAGCCATACATTTTGGGGGAGGAAGGATTCTGGTTTTTAAAACCAAATAGAAAAGAAACAACTGCAACCAAAAGGAATTGTGCAGATGCCACATTTCTGTCACTTGTGAGAGATTTTATTTGAAGGGGTTGTAAACACAGGAAAGTCCTCTGCTAAGACTCTCTATTAGAGTCTGCTGCAATAAATAATAGATTATCAGAACCCATTAGTGGATTTCAGTAAGAGCTCATTCAAGATAAGTGCAGGAGAGGTCACTGCTTAGACTGCATTCTTTGTGGAGATGGTCAGGAATTATGTTACCTACCATTGTATTTATTTTCAGTAATTTTATGTGCGTGCATCCACACTGATTGCTCCTCTTTTAATGCTATTCCCAGAAAGGTCACACTGCAATTTTGATTGGCAGGAGGTAATAGCTTAATGCCAACTGTGCACACTTTCCAGCACTCTGGTTGGTTTTCTAGAAGTGGAACTGAAGTAGAGATTTCTGGACAAACTGACAGCAAGAAACATGGCAGCAAAATTTCAGAACTAGGAATAAAATATCTATCTGTATGTTGATTTGCAGTCTTTGAGAGTTTATTGCCTCCAACATGAAACTGGTGATATCTGAAAGCTAGATTGTATGAGGATAGTGTAGAAGTGTTAGTCTATTCTCCAGTACGTGTCAATCAGTAAAATAAGAACAGTAGTTTTCTCTTCTGATGTTTGCATGGAAAGATATGCTATTTTACTCCACTGCTTTTACTTTGTTCTTACTTTGCAGTGTAGCTCTGGAATTTTATTAGTAGAAGATGTTACTTTTTATTTGAGTATAATTTGTAGAAGATACCCTGGAACAATGCCTCTTAAACTGCAAGGAATGCCTTTAAAGAAGTAGTTTTAGAGTCTGAAAGGATTTCTCTCACTTATTCCCTAGAGTTTGAAAGACTACCCAGCTAATACAGTTGTCAATAAAAAATGGAAAATATAACTGGAATTTGTCTTCTGGTGACACTTCTGGTCTGTGTGTGTATAGCTTGAAGCCATAGCAGCTTGTTGAGAGCCTTGTTTACTTCATTTTGCTCCAGCTGTGTTGTAACTGATTTTTCAATTGTCAGCATTATTAACAGTTTCTCTACTCATCTAAACCCAAACATATTATCACAAGTAGACACAAAATCCAATTAAAATAATCTCAGGTAGAAGGAATTTTACTTTCTACTTTAGTTATAACTAAAGATGCTGATATGTAGTCTTACTGGATTCACTTGAGTAAAATGTCTATAGGCAGTAGCAGTAACTAGGAAGTTATCAAACCACAAATACCATATATTTGAGAAATAATGTTTACTGCAGTTTTAAATGATTGTGATTTCCATCTGAACTTCTCGGTGTATATCCTTTGATCATCTAATGTATAACACCAAAAACTTAGTGTGTTTTGTCCATGTTTGGGGCTGCCCAGACCACAGGGCTGCACACCACCTGCCTCAACTTTGTATAAGAACTGAAATTCTCCTGGAATTTTATAAGCCCATGCAAAGTGACATTCACTGAATGAGAATGTTTAATATTTTGAGTCCTCAGCATAGAATGGGCTCAAACCTACTGTTAGAGCTGTAAGTTGTGCAGAATATTTTTTAAGTTTATGGATTTGGGGTGGGAAGGAAATAAATGTATTATGCTAGCAAACATAGCCATTAAACTATTCTATGTGCATAAAATGTGTTATTATATAAGCAGTGAGGTGAACTATAATTTGCTTTCCTGAAGCACACCTCTTCAGGTCTCAAAAACTCCTGAGTAAAAGTAAATCACAATTCTCTTTGCTGCTATTATTATTGTTGTTGTTGTTATGATTTTTTTTAATTTTCAGGTTTTTAAAGTATAATGGTGAACTGTTTACTTGAGTTTGAGCACATATTATCTTTTCTCTCTTTGAAAAATACTTGCCACATAGTAAACTCTACTAGTGGTAAGTTTCTGTTTTATTTACGGAATATTCTGTAGTGCATATTTCTTGTCCCACTTGCTTCTGTGAAATAATTTTAAAGGGATTATTTCTGTCACTTAATGCTAATCCAAATGATAAAGACTAAACTAAATGTAGGCTCCAAAGTCATGAATGCAATCAGTCATTCTAGCTAATGAACCATTTGAGTGCTCTTTATGAATACTCATCAGCTTCCTACGTGATAGTTCTGCATTTGGCTTCTATCAGGTGGCCCTCTGCTAGTTGTGTCTTTATAAACATGTCAGTCAATGTAACCAGGACAAGGAGCCTAAAGACTTGTAAGGTCCTGTACTGTTTGCTGTTATTCACAAAATAGTTCATTTCAATGAATGAACAGCAGTAAATTATCAAAAACTTTATAAAGAGTTCTTAAATCCAGAACTTAAAAAACCAGGCTCCTTTTCTGGAGTTGTTCGCAAACTCCATGCGTTCCATACCTTAAAAGCTGATTGGAAGTCTAAATCCAAACATACAAAGGGAAATGAAGGCATTTGTGGAGACTCTCTGGCCCTCACATACGGCAGAAATCATATGGGATTTTGGGTCTGTCAGTTTTCAGACAGGTTTCTGGCATCCTGTCCCCACAGGTGTGGTTTCTCTAGGAAAAACACATCTATAGCTGCCATAAGACACCATGTTAAAAGTCTTAATGACTGAACCATAAAGTACCCAGATCCTCCAGTCATCAGTAGGGGAAGTAGTTTATAGTGTATAGACAACAAAATTGCTGGATAACAGCGAACAGGTTAAAGACCAAGGCAGGGTCGACTTAAAAACTTCCATAACTGTGTGCTGGTCTACAGAAGAACTGTATGGGTGTCCCTAAGCACATTTCCTAAGAGTACTGTAGGCTTGATTTTCACATAATGCAAAAGCATTTGCTGACACAAAGTGCTTCTCAACTTCAAGCAGCAGTGTAAAAAAAAAAAAAAAGGAGGGGAATTAATCCATGATGTTACCTCTATTCATCTGTTTACCTGGTTGCACTGGCAGTAACATTTCTCTTTTTGCTAATTTTTCAGACCAGTGGAGAGACCAATCACTTTTTTTCTCACTAAGTTCTTCCTGGACTGAACTAGAAATTTGCTTTTTTCATCATAATTCACCTTTTTTGTCATAATCAAAGTGCTCTGCAGTTATGCTGAGATCTGAGCTAGGTTCCTGTCAGACTGAGTTTCTCCCAGTCGTGTGGAGTTTGTCCTTCCTTCACTGTCTCACTGGCTGGGCTCTTGGGCTCTGCTGCCTGTGAGGAATTGTGGTGCTTCTGTGGATGTGGCTGTGGAAGAGCTTTGCCCTGATAGCAAGGCTCTACCATTTTTTTCCAAACATCTGGATTTTGACCTGGTTTCTTAAGAAGGCAATATTTATGTGCTAGTGTGCTCTGTGGATTTTTTCCTACTGCTAAACAAACTCTGCCTGTTTCAGTCAAATCTGACAGATTTGAGCAGATACAGCTCTTAAGGACATAACACTGTGACAGATTTGGTGGAAACTGCCAGCTCTATGGAGGAGAGGTTCTGGTAGTGTCTCCTCCAAGGGAAGGGTCACAGAATGAGTTTATCCCTTTGTCTAAAGACAGATATTTTAAATGAGATGCTACAGGGGAGTTTCGCTCTTAGCCAAAGAGAATCCAGCCACCAGACAAAAAACACTTAGAAAAACAGCTTGCTCTAATTTCAGTTGCTCATCTGCATTGGAATGAAACCACAGTCTGAAACAGCAAAATCCTTTAGAAAGTGGAGTCTGTGCAATAGCTATATCATAATTCAGTTACGTACTTAGTACAGTTGAAAGAGTCCATGTGTACACATGCACTCACACTCACCTCTTGCTCGTAATTACCTCAGTTGGTCAGAGCATGGTACTGATAATGCCAAGGTCATGTGCTCAGTCCCTGTAGGGGCCATTCACCTGAGAGCTGGACTTGATGATCCTTGTGGGTCCCTTCCAACTCAGAATATTCTGTGATTCTGTGGTGTAGTAATTCTTTTACTCTACAGTTTAGCTTGAAAGCCTCTGACTGTCTTATCTTCTCCCAACACAAATATCAATGAAACAGATTGGATCTCTGTGGCCTTGGAAGGTAGACAGCGATAATGTTTAATAAATAATAACTTGTAGGGGAAATGGACTACATTTTATAATTCCCAAGCTAAAAAGATCTTGCATTAGTGCTAGATTCAATAAAAGTAGTACCTTGCATACTGGATGCCAATATTTCTTCTTTTAAAATTGTAGAATTTTAAAACAGGTTTATCCAGGGCAGCAGCCTTTGCATTCCTTGATGTCTTAGTACCAATTAAATAGTTATTTCGGTGATGTTTCCTCTTATGCCTTATTATGACAGCATTATCAGTATTTAAAAATAATCTTCATACTGGTATCTGGAATACCAGTATTTACGGTTTCACCCTAATTTGTCCTGGCATGGCAATAAATATGAAATAGAGGAAAAAATCTGAACAAGGTGCCATTTTAGAAGACACAGAAGACAAAAAGACATCAATGAGACATATCCTATTTAGGCTTCTAGCATTGATATACTTGTAAAATGCAGAAACCATTATGAGGAAACATTATATGAGGATGTTGCAATAACAAAAATACCAATACACAGGAACGACTAGTAGGCATGTCAGTGTCAGGGCAGTGTAGTATGTTAAAGAAAAGTCAATTCATATTATTAAACTAATAATTTCTATAAGACAGAATTCCTATGTATAACAATACTGCCAGACCCATATTGCTACACAAGCCAGAAGGTCAGCTTTCACTGATCTGAGGGACTCATACACATTGCAAAAGCAAAAAAATGGCTATGTAAACTGGACAAATGTGCTGCTCAGACTAACTCATTTGTAATTTGAGAGATTAGAGAACCCACAGACAGAGAATTAAACCTTGATTTCATTCTGAATAGCACACAAAATCTGTTCCAATGTCTTGATATCTGAAAGTTTTCCATAGCTGCAAATACATCGTTCTTAGTTTTGATAGCTTTGAAGAAACAACAACCAAAAAATATCCGTAGAGTGATACCCAACTTCAGAAAGCAGAACAACATTAAATTGAGGAAGGCTCTTAAAGAGAGGCTAAAGAGAAAACTGTAGAGAGCTAAATCTTTGCAGGTGGTCTAGAGAATATTAAGATCTTCACATTTGAGACACAGAGTAAATTCATGCCACACATCAGGTAAGACTTGAAAAAGAAAAGACTCATCATGACAAAGAAGCAGGAAGACATCCTTCAGAAAAAAAATGTATCCAATTGGGGAAAATACACAGGATCATAAAGTCTGGTAAGTCAAACGTAGAAGACAATAAAGCAGTCTAAAATAAAATCTTACAATGAATGAAAAATTAGTAATAAATCTTTCTGTAAATACCAATAGCAGGAAGTTTGTCACAGAATCTTGGGAATAATATTTAAGAAGAATAGCAGATCATTTCTTGCAGAAAATAAGGCTATGTGGAATGATTAAATGATTGCTTTGCTGCTTCGTTCAGCAAAATTCTTAGTGGAAGGATTTGTGGAGATTGCTGTGCTAGAGCTGTTTTGATTAACTCACTGAGGAATGACTGGAATTGCTGGTAGGAATAGAGAAACTGATCAGAAATAAATCAATGGAAAAAAGATTTTATTCTCCCAGGCTTTCTAAAACAATTCAAAAGAATAATAGTCAAACTACTGACAACAGTATGTAATCATTAGCTCAGAACTGCTTTGATACCTGAGCAAATTGTTGCAAATGTCTTGCCATGTTTTCAAGACAGAGTAGAAACCTTAAACTTGTAAGTTAATGTAGTAGGCCAATTTATAAAAATTGTGATCCAGAGTAGAATTAGAAATTGATATGCTACATTGAGGAGGAGTTGACATTGCACTTGTGAAGGAGCAAGTCATTAAAACTTGGTGAAGTCCTTTGAAGAAGCCAGCAGACATGAATAGAAGCCGACACAGCCAGCTAGGTCTCCAAAAAAGTACTCATCAATTTCTTTCATCAAAGGCCCTCACAGCAAGGAAATAGATATGGAATAAGAGAGAAACCCTCAAATAGTTATGAAGTTCTTTAGAATAAGGAAACAGAACTAAGAAATAAATTGAAGTTCATTTTCTACTAAGGAGGGATGTAGCCAGTAGAGTCCTTCAGGACAAGTCCCAGTCTTTGTGCTGGTACCTGTATTGTTCAGTGGAAGAGGTTATATCACGTTATTTCAGAAAATATAACTGAGGGCTGATTGTGAAGAACTTTGGACAGACATTGTTAAGCTCAACAGAAACTAAAATGCTCTTTCCTCATTGCAGCTGCAGCAGCAAACCTAAATGTTGTCTTGTTTGTGATGTAAAGACTCTCTGATATAGAGGAAGATAGAATTATAGATTTGATTTTAAGTTCAGCTAGAGGAAACCCATAAATAGATTAAATAAATTGAGTACATCTTTTATCTTTTTGAATAAGACAGAAAAGCCTGACTTAAAACAATTACAACTGCCTAAGGTTTTCATTTAAATAACTAACCCAGAATAAAATCATGTTAGCTGGCTTGACACAGCTCTCTGAGCACCCAGATATGCTGAATATATCCTCAGTAGATGGATGTAAGTGCGACAGCACTGGAGGAATAATTATTGTTCCTGGGTATCTTATTGTCTTTTCTGTGGAACTGCTCCTAGAACCTGAAGAAATTAATACTACTGAGCTGTTATTTGGACTGTACATGAATTCAACTATATATAAATATACAATTCTAAAAGTTACTCACCATAGTCATGCGAAGTTAATGATAAGTGAGAGCTGGGTGAAAATAACTGAGATGAGATGTAAAGAACACTCAGAAGAAGTGCATATGTTATGTGTGAAAGACCAAGGTGCTATACCCTGATGGAGTAGTTAACTAAGAGCTGAGCCCATCAAATAGAAAATTTTCCTTAGAATAGACTTTTGTCTTGTAAAATTGTTTTTTCTCCACATTTTTTAAATGGAAGTTATGTGAACATTTGGATTCAATTGCACAGATGTAGATTTTTTTTCTTTAATGTTAATCTCCTTTAGTAACAGTGCTGTTGTAGGAACTGGAAAATACTTTGGTCCTAAATTGTACACAGACGAGGGTGGGCTGGGACAGGGGGGTGTTTGAATACTCACATGATAATATGGAAGTAACATAGTTATGGAATTGGTGAAGATGTCTGGTTCAAATTCATGCACTCAAGTAGATTTATGTAAATTCTTTGCCATTTTGAAACAATCAGATCATGTTCTTTTCTCTTTCTGCATATGGATATATGCATGAACAGATGTGTTTATGGGGTTTTGTTTACATTGTGCTGTTCAGTCAGCTAACAGCTGGATTAGAGAGAACTTTGTCAAATGTGTGATATGAAATGAAGAATTTAATTGGCTGAAGTAGTTTCTGGGGGTGTTCAGCCTAATGCAGGTCAGAGCTTGTTAGACAATTTGTTCTCTAAATATCATTATACCCATCTGTTTCCCCTACTATTTTTTAAATAAATTTAATTTCTTTCCTTCCAATTTGAAATATTACAGACTGTGGGAGCCAAATGTCTCCTGAAATCTGCAGCCTGCTTTCAAACCCTGCCATTGTAGCTCTCAGCAGGCGGCCCGCCAGGAGTGGCTGAGACTGAGAACTCTTACTTGCATCTGCTGGGACACTCCGGTGGCTGGCAGATGCTCCAGAGAGAAGGAAAATGAATGCCCATTAAAGTCATCTGTAAACCTTCCACCGGCCCAGAGGATCTAGCACAGGTCCAAAGAAAGAGTAAATACGAAAGAGTAAAAGCTGGTTTACTTCTCTCTTTCATTTGACATCAGTTTCCACGGAAACAGAACAAAACGTGAGAACTGGGAGCCAGCAGCTGAGATTGACTCAGCTGGTGGCTAGTCCTGCTTCTGTTCCCATGGAAACATGTATCAAATTGGCAAAAATTAGGAAATAGGGCAGGGTCAGCTCCAAAATGGCAGGATGAATGGCTGCTGCTTCAGCTACTTAACAAGATGAGGCTTGCTGATACTTACTCCTCTTCAGAAAACAATTCCAATTTTAGTTCTGCCTCACAAAAAACGGTGCTTCCCAACCTCAGGAATATAGGAATCGCTATCATTGACAAGACTCCTCTTGTTTAGCAGCATGTTTAAAACAATGACTGGCCCAAATACTTTCAGAGGTGGATACCAGAAATGTGTAGAGCACACCTGAAAGTTCATCTGTCACGGTTGAAATTTCAGCCATGATTCATAATGCGTAGTGATTTGAAATGAGCAGTTGTGTATAGCTCATAACTCTCATACTCTCACTAATTGGACACTTTTGTTATTCCCATAAATGTCAGGGGTTTTTGACTCTTGAAAACTTTGCTCAGTTAGTAATTGCTAACTAGACACTGTGTGAAGAACTTCCTTTTTCATTTCCATTTTGGAAATGCTGCTCTTCAGTCTCATTGAACATACGTTATTTTTCTTTTAGAAAAAAAAAAAGAAGAATTGAATCTTCCACATCTCCTTTTGCAACACCAATCATTACTATGCATCTGTGTGTTTATAACTTTAGTTTCCTCTTTTCCTCTTTGGTAGACAGTCCCAATCTTATTAAGCGCTTTTTCATATGACATAGAAACTCTAAAGCATCCTTTTTAGTTAGGATGACTAATATTGCATATTTTAGAAGATCTGTCTAATGTGTTTTATCTATTATTCATCCTCTTCCATATATTTAGTGTATTAATTTTCACTGTTGCACACCATTGAACAAAATTTTGGACTTCACTGTCAAAGTGGTTCCCAGATCACTTCCATGAACTAATTATGACTCTGAGAAAATGTATAAGTAGTTCCACTGTTTTTACAGTGGCGTTACAGTTACTGAAATCAAATTCCACTTGTCATCATATGGCCCACTCAGTTATTCTCCTCACACGTTTTTTAGACTCAGTTAACTTCAGTGTTTTTGTCTGGATGTTTTCATGCTTGTGCTGTTGAGCAACACTGATTTTAGTATGGAATTATGGTTCTTAGAGCGGAAGTATTATTCTGGAATATGGAAGCACAAGGGTAGAGGGATTTTATTATATAATTGTTGTGAGTTGTGCCACTGTTATGTAATCACACTTCTGGCTTGTCACTGCTACTTTGCTGTAGCTCCTCCAGTTCTGAGGGCTCTGCTGCCAGAGGTACCCAACAGGACCCATCCTTTCAACTGCTTTTGAAAATCCAGACTACTGTTTTGCCTTTGGGATTTTAATGCACCAGTCCTAGTCCTCAGCAAATTAGTCTATCGGAGGGAAAGGAAATCAGATGTCAGATATCTAACTCCAATAAGTCAGTATTTACACATGGACTGAAGCAGCCATTTACCACTTAAGATAACAGTGCTGCTGAGGTTGCTGTGTGAGACAGTCAGTGAATCATCCATCACCTGACCACCATTAAAAGCAGCAGACACATCATCTATCAGGAATACCTGACTGCTTCACACAGAAGGCACGGTGACATTTCTGTTCATTCACTGAGGAGACTCAGTATGTGATAGACACAGGGGCACTTCCTCACTTCAAACTTCAAATACATAGGATACAATAATTTAGTTTTATTTCTCTGAAACCTGAAACCAGAGCCAAAGATAATACAGATTTTACGCTCCTTTATAAGACTGCAGTGTTGTTATAGGACAACAGTGATACTTTTTGGCAGTTCTGAACTGCCTACCAAATACAAAACATACCTGGCTTTAGGATATTTCAGCATATGTTAAGCAGTATCACATTATCAAGGTCATAGAAGCTCTTCTCCTCACATGCTTGCCTTCTTCTTTCAGAGATAAGTCTCTGCAAACTCTGGACACATTTTTGCTTGAACTGTATATTGAGTGTCAAGATTTACAGGCTTTATAATACAGGCAGGAACATATTTTGCTCTTTTTTTTCAGTGATTTGAATTTTCTTAATATCAGAAGGAGAGAAGAAAACTCTCCATCAAACACCAAAACCTGATGAGGAAAAACTTCCAGAAAACAGAGTCTAGGAACTGATTCATCTTCCTTGCTAGATTTTATCCTGGGTATTCACTGTTCAACCCTTTCTAGTGTTGTAGCATCTCTCTTGTTTTCTGGAAGCAACCACTGCTGTATAAAGACAGACTTTAATGCTTATGTCCAAGACCAGATGCTGATACGGATAAAACGAACCATAATGAATTACTCCATCAATATGCTAAGGCTGTAATAGAGACCAATAAAATCCTTCCACAAGACATCTCTGAAAATAGACAATTCTGTGTTAAAATAGCTGTTTAGGATGGCAAAATGTCTAATGTAATTAATACTTCTTTGGGTGAAGAATATTCCCTTGTTCCTTCAAATGTTTAAATAGGCTGATACTGAAAAGATACAATCTGGATATCTTTGTGCTTCTTTAAAACCATTCTTTCAATCATAAGTAACGTTATGGAGAAGGCAAGCCTCAGCTTATATTATAGGTAATTTTAGACGGTATCATTTGCCTAAAATGTCCTGAGCGGTGGCCAAGAAATTGCACAGGAACTGATTAATGGCAGTGATTAGTCCTGTTGTCAGTTTGGAGAAGCAAGCCATCGAGTCTCCTGCCACAAATCTTTATGCAGTGCTTGACCATGAAGTAATGCTCTCGCACTCAAAAGGTGCACCTTGGCTTTGCTCTAAAACCACTTCAGTGCTGCTCAAACCTAACAGGAACTGATGTATTTTTCCTTCAAGGTGAAGTGCCAGGTGGAGCACTCCTGTTTCTAAGCATACCCAGGGGGACGGAGAGAACAGGCTGGACAGCAAGGGCACACACACACAGGCAGTGAACAGATGGCAGAGGGCAGCAAACTGAATCCAGACTTTCTGCTGGTGGGCAGAGGGCCTGAAGAAGAGCTTCCCTGAACAAAGCCATCCTCTCTATGTCTATGCAGTATGGGTGATTTCACTTCTGCATTTAGCTCTCCTGGATTCCTCGTTGTTACTGCACTCCCTAACAGAGCAACATCTGTAAGCAATGTACTTTTCTGTGCCCAAACCTTGGAGACTCTTTCCTTCCCTAGTAAAGCAATACAGTCATATTTTTAAAACTATTAAAAAAAAAAAAAAGTGCTAGTATAAACACAGGACATTTTCTGCAAGTGCCTTGGGCCATTATCTCCTTGAGTTTCCCATATGGTAGTAAATCAAAGCCTTTATATGGCTATATTTTATGTATGTAAAATTTCTTTGCTTTTGAGGTTAAAATTGTTTCTTCCCTGATAAGCATATGCTAAATTTAAATGTATATTCCATATGCAAGTGAGAAAAAGATTTTTTGGCTCCACCAAACACTAGAATGAACTTTTCTACAAAAATTGCAGATTATCACAAATCTCAGTCGTGCAAAAGCAAGGATAGTTTCTCAATTAGCTTTCTCCAGCATTAATATCCAGCAGGGCCTGTTTATCCATATGCACTTGTATTTTAAAATACCCTCCTGTATAGACTTCTCTCTCTGGATAAAAGAGAACACATAATAGCTGTTAGCCACATTATTAATGGGGCCAATATGCATTATCAATACTTCAGTTGCATATATATTTTTTAAACAGAGGGCATCTTGCTTTTTAAAGATCTGAATCACCCTGAAGTCTTCTTTCAAACTGTCTTTGTTCTAATACCTCCAGCAGCTGTACCCTGGGAAGCGTATTCCTTCCTTCCATGCTTCTCTATCCTCCTATAATGGTTTCTCCTGCCTGTGTCCATGAACTCTTGTGCTTAACAAGTCTTACCTCATGCTCACTTTCACTACCATAATGTGCAGGTCATTCATAAAACTGACTGTGTGAAAGGACAGCAAACTTGTGGCTTAGGTCAGCTCAGCTTTAGATCACTACCCACACTCGAGCAGCTATTAAAGACTGGTGATGACCTGACTGCAGCTGACCGTCGGTCAGGGATAAGCAGGAAAAATGAAGAATGGATGCAGATTGGACAATTTCCCAAAAGAGGCACTCACTTCTGGTTTTGTTACAAATGCTGAGACTACTTAAATCCAATAATTCTTTTTTTTTTCTTTAAAGAAAGAGTTAAGGATCAACCATGAACTACACAGGCTGGCATGGCCATACTTGTGGACAGCCAGTGTAAGGTTTCCCGGTAAGACCTGATTAAATGGTTTGTAGTAGGAATCAAAAGTAAATGCTTACTAACTAGTTATGTGGAAGTGGTGGAGAAGTTCCTAATGCGTTGTCGAGGGAGATGCTTCATAAAGGGAGAGACCCAGTCACCACTGCTCGAGCTGCCTGGCAGCCCTGTTTTTTTGTTGGTTTTTTTTGTTGGTGGGTTTTTTGTTTTGTTTGGTTTTTTGGTTGGTTTTTTTTTTTTTTTTTTTTGTGGTAGCCAATGGTCTTTTTAACAGAAATGCTGAGTTTTTATTTTATTATCATCATTACGTCTCACCTTAACAGCAATGTCATGGATACATTTTTTGGATTTTCAGGTACATTTAAAAAAAAACCCCTTAATATTTCCTTTTAGCTACTCATTCTTGAAAACATGTATTAGCCATCCTAATTTTTCTCATGCAACTTCTATAATATATAATTTCCTTGTATGATTATGTTATAAATTTCTCCTGGTTATCTCAAATAACATTTTGGATTTAAGCAATTTATGCACTTTCATTGCTTCCCATTTTATTCAACACTTTCCATTGATTCTGTAGTGTTTGTATTGCTTTCTCATCAAGCATCTGTGACCTAAGTAAGAATTTTATAGATTGGAGAATCTTTCTAAGCAGAATTCCTTTATCACTTTATATCAGTTTAGAATTTACAAAGCTAGAATCCTTATTTTATGGAAATACCCTGCTTACATTTAAAAATTATTATGTTGCTTTCTTCCAATAGCAAATGAAATGTTGTGTAATTCTTTCCAGAGTAGAAGAGTCTCTTCTAATTTATTCAGAATTAGATACTCCAAAAGGCACATAATTGTGAAAAAATGTTTCTCTAAATATTTGATTTCAGTATGTCACATATAGATGTACACGTATATGTATGAATGTGTGCTAATAGGTACACATATAAGTATTTAATATTTTGACTTGATATTTCAGTTCTGGTATTTGGTCAGGGATAGTTCAGGTGACCAAATGTACACTTAAAGAATTTTTTTGTTCTTTCCACTTTTTCTGAACCTTGATGTGCACGTTTTTCCAAGTGGCACTGAGCAGGGAGTCTCTCTTGTTTAATGGCAGTCTTGAATATGTGAGCGCCTAGCTTATGTGAATTTTCAAGAATCTCTTATGGAATGGTAACGATAAACATAATTGAAACAACCAATGGTTTGGATTCTGGTAGGCAAAAGCTAGATATTTCCTCTGTTACTTATTTCTGTGTGCTGCTTCTATGCAGAAAACAAATTTTTAATCTAACTCCTCTCATTGCTTCTCTCACATTTTTTGCGGCTGTTGAAAATAAAAGTGAAACAGTACACGTACATCCTAAATTTGTAGAGCTAATGATAGAAAGCTCCATTTACTATGGAATTTTCTGTTTGCAATAATACCATTGAGCCAGCAAGTAACTTTGTGCAGCAGATGAAAACAAAATTAATATTTCGTGCTTCCAAATTGGAGGTGTTCTTCAGCTTTGCTATTTAGGTTGAAGGCACACATCTTTAATGCTTTCATTGGGATGTAATCCTACAATAATGCTGTGAGCAGTTTAAACCAAAGGTTTTTTAGTTTGTTTCCTATTCTTCATTTGAATACATTAATATAGAAGAAAGAACAGCCAGTTAAAGCACTCTGGAGACAAATTCAGGATGGAAATGTATGTGTGATGGCAAACCATCAAACACATTATAAGAAGTGGCATTACAAAGGAATTGGGCTGGAATAAGATGGAAAAGATCACTGTGGGGGCGTAAGTGTGATAATTTGGATATTTTTTCCCTCTTTTTCAGTGTTTGGAGGTTTTTTTAAAATAAATTAATAAAATTTCAATTAATATGAAATGAGATCCATATCAGAAATGATCAAAGAAATTATTTAAGTGTTTAAAATAATGAACTTTGACAAGTCATTTCCACAAGTCACTATGACACTGGTTTCATAAATTGAAATGCCAAGCGAGATTTCTGGCTTAAGTGAAAATGACACAATAGGTGAAGCTGCATGTAAATAAATGCCAGGTGATGGTTAGACCTTGATACAACAGCACTTAGTTATAAGAAAATACCATCTTAATGCACAGTAGGAGTCAAAAGGCAAACCCAGTATAAGGAATTATAAGAAAAGAAGTAGGGAACAAAATATAAAGCAATATTATGCCAGTCTTTATGTCCAAAGTGGAGTTATACCTATCCTGTGTACAGTCCCAGCACAGTTCCTTACCTTCAGGAGATGGAAAACATCCAGAGCTGTGTAGAACCTTGAGAAATGTGTAATAGCCCCCATCCAATGAATAGGCTGGGATCACTTCTGTCTGGAAAAGAGATGGATGAGGACAGGGAAGAATAAAATCTTCAGTGGCTTAGAAAATGTGATTAGAAGTGATCACACATGGTCTGTTCCTATACAGGGGCTGAGGAGCATGAAGTGGAACTGGCAGGTTCAAGGAACAGACAGCACATATTGCAGATGGAGAACTTTTCTGCAAAATGTTGTCCATCCTAAAACCTTACATGGGTTTAATATAGCAACTGGGCACAGTGATGAAAGAAAAAGGTATCAGGTGTTAAATAAGACCTCACTCTGAAGAAATCATTGAATGACAGATGATAGAATATTCTAGAGAGTTGTTTATATATGCTTGGCGTTTTTCAGATTCTTCCCCAGGGAAGGTGTGGTTTGATAGGATTTAAGACATGTATTGGGCTAGATGGATTTTTGTGAGTACATCTGTTGTTACATGCATCAGCTATGGAGAGTGGGGATACCTCTGTATTTTTTAATTATCTTTGCATTTAATTTTATTTTTATTCTTTATAATGTTGTCATATAATAAAGAGAACATTCTGACAAACTGCAGATAGCATTTCTGAACATTGATGGAAGAATGTTTAGAATGTAATTCTCGACACCAGGTGTCCTGCATTCATTTCCAAGTATGTCACGATATCATATTTTTAGAGCACTTGATAGTTATGTTATGGTGGGAAAACATATTCTTCTAATATGTCATAAAGAGGAAGAGATCTCCAGTGTTTGCTCAATTTTTATTTAATTCATACAAACTGACTCCTGAAAAAGAAAACGAAGTTAAGAAATGAAATATAGAATTATGGAATCTTTAAGACTGGAGGGGATCTCTGGATATTTTCTAGACCAATGCCCCTGCTCAAAACAGAGTCACTTATAGTTCATTTTTCAAGACCGTGTCCAATCATGCTTTGAATAAATTCAAGTGTGTACTCTCTACAACCTCTTTGGGCAACATGCTACAGTGTTCAACACCCTCATCATCAAAAAAAACCCTTTTTTTCTGATGTTTAAATGGTACTTCCTGCATTTCAATTTGTGCCTTTTGTTCTTTCACTGAGTACTGCTGACAAAAGTCTGGCTTCATCTTCTGTACTGCCTCCCATTCTATTTTTATTCACAAGGATAAAATGCTCAGTTTCTCCTGAGCTTTCTTGTCTAAGCAAAACTCCAGCCCTCAGCCACTTCTCATGTTAGATGCTCCAACATCTTGAGCATTTTAATGCTCCATTCCTGGACTCAATCCAGTATGTCCTTCTTGCTCTTGCACTAGAGATCCCAGGCTTGGACACACTGCTCCAAATATGAACTCACATGGGCTGAGTAGTAAAGAATCACTTCCTTCAACCTGCTGGTGACCCTCTTCCTAATGCACTCCTAGCTCACGTGCCACGTAGTCTCTGCCAGGATCCCCAGGACCTTTTCTGCAAAGCTGCTTTCCAGTTAAATGCCACCCAGCCTGCATGTGGTTCCTCATTCCCAGGGGCAAGGCTTGATATTTCCGTTTCCTCTCCTCAGAAGATTCCTGCCAGCCCAGATCTCCAGCATATTCATCTAATGAGGGAAGGCTTTCATTTTCCGTAATGTCCCTTTTGCTGAGGAAACATTTGTAGAAGTCCTTCATGCTGCCCTTCCTGTCTCTCACACGATTTGACTGCAGATGGACTTTCCTGCACATTCAGTTGTAATAGAATCCTAGGAACACTGTGGAACCATAGAATCCACAGGAACACTGTGTCCAGCTCCGGCCCCTGCACAGGAGTTGGACATGCCATGTGTGTCCAACCAAGAATCACACTGTGTGCCTGAGAGTGTTGTCCAAACACTTCTTGAACTCAGGTCTGGTGCTGTAGCCAAAATCTCTGCAGTGTAATCCAGTGTTGTTATCATGCTATTTGCTGTATTTCCTCCTTTCAGGATCACAACATTTATCATCTTGTGATCACAGCAGCCAAGGCTGCCACCAACCTTCGCCTTCACCACTTCTGCCTTTTTTCCAGATCCAGAAGAGTGCTTTCAGATTATCCATCACCTGTGTCAGGAAGTTTTCATCAATACAATCCACAGATCCCCAGGATTTGTGGTTTCTTGTGTTATATTTTCAGGATATATTGAAGGGCTAAGTTCTCCAGGAGAAGCAGGATCTGCAAACATTAAGCTTTTTCCCATTATCTGAATGGGAACTCAGCAACTTCTTCCTGAACAGGTGGCCAGTAGTAAACACTGACCACAGCATACACCACTTTGCTGTGCCTTCTAATTTTAACCCCAATGCAGAGCCTAATGTATTCCTGCAGCAAGCTCATGTAACAAGCAACTTTCTTTTTTCCTTCCCCAGCCTGTTTCTTCCTATTTATCTGTTGCAGCACTTGAGTTGTGGGAGCCTTCCCACCACAGCTCTGTGACTCCAATGAAGATGGAGCCCTGCAACTGCATACAGACCTGTAATTCCACCTGGGTTTCCTCCATGCTGCATGCATACATTTATGTACAGACTCTTCAAAGGGATGCTCCATCGCGCTGACTTCTCAGAAAAAGTGTGAATGTTTCCTGCAGTTTCACCCCTGTCCACCTGGTATATTCATACACTCCATTTGGGCTTCCTTCCATCCTGTTCTGTTGTTTTAAGGCTTTTTCTTGTCTACCTTACCCTGCTTAATTTTTCACTGTTCAAGAAAAAAATCAGTGACCTATTGCCTGTATCTGGTGAAACTATCAAATACCTCTATTTCTGACAACTCTTCACTGCTTCACTGAAATTCACTGTGCTTCGTTGACTTACGGAAACAGAAATGCTGTGAAAGCAAAAGGCTTCCATGGTTAAGTAAAAATATGTAAAAAGTCTTATTGCTCTCTACAATTACCTGTAGCAAGGCAGGGATTGGTCTCCTCTCCCAAGCAACAATCATTAGGATGAGAGAATGACCTCAAGTCCAGCCAGGAGAAGTTTAGACTGGATATTAGGAAAGGTTTCTTTACTGAAAGGGTTGCCAAGTACTGGAACAGGCTGCCCAGGGAAGTTTTTGAGTTATTATCCTTGGAAGTGTTCAAAAAGTGTGTAGATATGGCACTGGGGGACATGGTTTGGTGGAGAATTTGGCAGTGCTGGTTAATTGTTGGACTCTATGATCTTAGAAGTGTTTTTCCAACCTAAATGATTCTATGATGCTATGATTCTAATTATTAGACAATCTAATTTCCACAAATTTTGTTCATAAATTCTGAATAATGGTGTTCTCTTTAAATCTAGTCACCTCTGATGAAAAATATAAAAATGAGCACATGAAGGAATAAGTACCTGCAATAATAATTGGGTTAGTAAAAAAACCTGAAAGCTTCTGTTGTTTAAGAAGTCTAAAAATTTTGGCTTGGTTAATTTTGTAGAAATTATGCCAGGAGGATATATGATTATTATGTCTAAATTTCATGGATATTAAAGACCGGGAGGGGAGATGAACTATCCAAACTATGTCAGTGCTGACACTTGAGAAAAATAGCTAAAATTTGATTATGAGTAAAGAGACACTGGAGTGAGACTATGTGTCTAAGGCACTAGATTAGCTGAAGATCTAGAATTGTCTTCTGTTAGGGGAGTAATGATTCAACTTGAATTTCAGAGTTTAATAATGATATGAAAGAGATCATATGATGTGTAGACTGGCCCCATGTTTCTGTGTTTGGGAACCGGTCCCCAGATTTTTACAAAGACCTTGTGAGAGCTGCTTGCATCCCTGTTATTTTCGAGTTAAAGGTTGGCTGGCTTCATCTGGATTTTGAGATATTTTTTCAGCTGCAAATGGCTAACACAAGAGAGAGAATACCACAGCTATCACTGCATCTCCTTTAAAATGGTTCATTTGCCTCAGGCTTTAGGATTTAGCTGTAATGAAGATGAAAGATTGATGGCTGACTGCTGACCTACTTTGAGGAAATGAAAGAGCAGGTGGCATGCTGCTGACTAGGAAAGTAAAAGACTGCACTAAATGCAGAGAAATAAAGCATGGCTGAATAAAGTCTCTTTTAGATCACAGCTTCTTTTCTGTAGCCCAGTACAGAATAATACACATCTGGAAAGCTCAAAACCTCTTTTATATCTCTGCATGTGTAAATATATTTAACCTATTTGAAATAGTTATTTTCATTTTACATAAGAAGGCTCTATCAGTTACTGTTAGAGCTTTGAATCTATCAAACTGTCACAGCATATTGCAAAAACTAATAGGAAAAGCTAGACCAGGCAAATTACAAAAAATATAAGGCTTA
This sequence comes from Acanthiza pusilla, assembly GCA_036630365.1. Classification (NCBI taxonomy): domain Eukaryota; kingdom Metazoa; phylum Chordata; class Aves; order Passeriformes; family Acanthizidae; genus Acanthiza; species Acanthiza pusilla. The sequence continues at coordinate 35,538,463 of JAXCHO010000034.1, forward strand.
AAGTGTGACAAATGTGTCAGTGGTTGCAACAAACTGTTCTCCAAATTTTGTTTAACCTTTGGCAAAAGAGAGGCATGTTCATCCAAACTCAGAATTAAGGTGCTCCAAACTGTGTGACAAAGTGTTTAATAGTTGTTGTGAACCAGTCCCTCAGCGAAGAGCTGCCACCTTTCCATGGGGAGCAGCGTACTCTGCTTTCTGTCAGGAGCTTCATGCATGAAACGTAAGAAAGGACTAAAGGAAAACATTTTCAGTTTCTTGGCAGCAGTCTTGTGTTTGGAGCACACTAGTAAAACAGTGGTGAACGCAGCTGATGTTGACCACCAAATATGTCCACAGCTTCTCGTAACTGGCAAGCTTCTAGAGAATGGCATGATTTTTAAGCTAATTATTTTCTTTAAAAAGCAGTTATCTTCCATGTTGCGGAGCAGGTAGAGAAGAAAAGATCTGTATTGCCTACCTAATGGGAAATGGACTGAGCTGCAAGCCCAGAGACTGAGTTGTAAGCGATCGTCCTCCCCTTACATCTTGCGTTTCTGCACTTCAACAGCCCTCATTGATAACTACAGCGTCATGCTGACATCCTGAAGTGAAAGGAAATTTTACAAACCAAGTAGCTCTCTCTGTATTCAGCTTCAGATGGCAACAGGACCCTAGGATGTCCTTTAAGACATCCAATTCCCATTCCTTTGGAGAGGAGTCAAAGGGGTGTGCTGCTCAGAGAAGAGCCAAACGTGTGTAGCTCTGACTTTACCTTCAGTAAATAATTATAAAGGTCTAAGCATGTGATAAAAGGCATTTTTGTGTATCTTTACACTCTTTTTCTTTTACATGGAGAGTTTTAATTTATTCTTTGTGTGCAAGATATGGGAGATACCAAGCTATTAGGCAGTCCGTTCTGTAACTGTTCCCAAGAACTTTCCTTTTTTTAAAGTCTGGGAATAAAAATCTGATTTTATCATCTGACATTCAGCCCATTTTCTAAAACAACTTAGTAATTCATGGACATTTTTGTACTGTCTTCCTTTGTTCTCCATCTTTGGGAAAGGAGACGGCTAGAGGTAGTGGGAACTTACTGTTTCGCTGTTATTCAAAGCCTGAGAGTGACGCAGAGGAATAAAGGGGGAAAATGTGTGTGTGTATCAGGGAATGTGCTGAGTTTAGGGGCCAAACCTTTTTTTTTCCCTTCCCATCCTATAAAACGTTCTAGTTAGAAAAAAATTAGCCTTTGTTGTTTCATATCTGTGGTGGGTACAGGGGATTTGCAGGACCCTTTGCCTCTGTATCTAAATAGTATAAAGCATTGTGTATGTGTATCCTGTAAAAGATAAAACTTAATTTCATAATCTTTTTCTTCAAAAGAAGTTTGCTTTTCAAGTTTTTGTATTAATACGTATGGGTGTGGTTGCTTTAGGGTGTTAGAATTGTGCCACCAAGACTTCATTTTCTCTGGTTTTGATCTTTCCCACCAGGTGTCTGGTACATATTCATACAGGGCAAACTTGTTTCCTTGCACTCCTAGAACCTCATAGACTCTCCATTATGTGTTTTCACCATTTACAGCTCACTGAGAATATAGTTATTGAAACTCTGGACAAAAGCTCTAGAAAGGACAAAAAATTTAGTTACTTCCATAATATTAGATGTAACCCATAAAACAAATCAAAACTTATATATTAATATTTTAAAAATAACTTGATGTTAGAATGAGTCAGAATCTTTTAATCTTTCTTGAATAACAATGTTATAATATAATATAATATAATATAATATGATATAATATAATATAATATAATGTAATGTAATGTAATGTAATGTAATATTATATTATAATTAATATAATATAATATAATATAATATAATATAATATAATATAATATAATATAATATAATATAATATAATATAATATAATATAATATAATATTATATTATATTATAATATAATATTATATTATATTATAATATAATATAATATAATATAATATAATATAATATAATATAATGTAACGTAATGTAATGTAATGTAATATAATATAATGTAACGTAATGTAATGTAATGTAATATAATATAATATAATATAATATAATATAATATAATATAATATAATATAATAATATACAGTAGCAATACAGAAAAAGGAGCAGCCCTTTTTCTATAGCTCCTGCTTGACAAAAACTATGAGAAACAGGAGTGAAGATGACCTAAAGAAGAAAGGTAAGAAGAGGAGAAGATTATTCTTTTGAATTGGAGTCCCAGAAGCCAGTGAAAAAAACCAAGGCAAAAAATACATGGCTACCAGTGAAAATGCATGTGCCTGGACATGACTAAAACACTTCTATAAAGAAAATACCACGATAATTATTTTATTGTCTTTAAAAAGTGGCGATTTAATAAATTATTTTTAAAAGGTTAATGAAGTATAACCATTAAAATTGTGGGGCTTGAAGTGTTTTAGAAGATAGGATTATTTTAGTGCAGTTTGTAAACATAAATTAAAAACAATGCTGTAGCCTTCAAAGATCTATTCAGAATATTCCATGGGGAAGTGATGTCAATATTCTTCTGTATAGAATCATGGAATCATAAAATGGTTTGGGTTGGAGGGGACTTTAAAGATCCTCTAGTTCCAAAACCCTGCCATGGGCAGGGACATCTTTCAGGAGACAAGGTTTCTCAGAGCCTAAGTTTCCCCTCTGTGAAACAGATAAAATTTTCCTTTTGTATAACATTAGAATCCAAAGAAATTTACTGCCATTGCTGCTGAATTATTTAAAATATGTCTGTCTGTAGTTGTGATTTGCATATGAAGCTGGAAGAGTTTAAGTAAAGGTGAATACTAAGATGGACATATTTTGTGACATTTCTAAATTAATTTCGACCTAACTTACAGGCATTTAATTCACATCAGAACTCTTGCTGGTATACAGTTATTAATGTAAAACCTTCTTCTATTTCTGCAATTTTTTCACCAGTTTAACTGACAAATTTTTAACTTCTATAAATTAAGCCAGCAATGTTTATTATGCAGGCAAACTACTATTTTCCAAGCTATCAAGTTACCTGTCGCAAAACATATTCACTCTAGGTGGAACAAATTGAAGGACTGGAATCTTGTCTATTAGGCATTTGAATGTATATATTAGAGTCTATTAGCAGCTGGTGTAGAAAGAGATAAAATGTCTGACTTGTGAAAATTTAGTTTGCTTTGGGATTTGGTTTTTAGGTGATGTTTTTAATGGAATTATTAATCACAAACAATTTGTGGGATTTATGATAGGAGTGGTCTGTAAAAAAAGATCAGTGGTAATTTGATTCCTGTTTGCCCACATTTTCAGTCATGACACTCCTTTTTCTTTTCCTCCATGTTTGCCTAACTCTTTCAATGAACAGAACTGTAGCTTTTTCTCTTTGATGTATGTCCCTTTTGATTAGGAGATCATCAATTATTTAGATTGTTCCAAACCTTGCAGCCTAATACTTTGAACATAAGACTGTAAGTAGAGCGTTTTGAAGATCAGTGTTTAAAAATAGGTCATGTTTTTCAAGAGACCAGCCAATTCAGTGCTTGAAAATCTGGAAAATCTCCTGATTAACATTCAGTATTTGTTAACCTAATATGGCCTTTTTTTAAAAACATTAGCTTTATTATTTTCTCTATTTAGAAAAGTCACCTAGCTTAAGCACAACATTTAATACCAGTTGTATTATTAACAGTATCTATTAAAAAACAAGAACAATTATATTCAAGGGGTTTTGCTGAAGGAAAAGAAGGTATTTCCTTAACTTCCCGTTAACATCCATTTCATACTGTTTGGGAACCTTATAAAAGTATCCGTGTTGTTTTGTGATGATAATTATTTGGTACATGTGATTTATTATTATTATTATTATTATTATTATTACAATTGTTAATAGTAGTAATAATATTTTGCATTTCTGAAGCACTTTTCATCTGCCGACCTCACTTCTTTTTGCAAACAGCTAATTAGACTTCAAAACACAGTAAGTGGTGCTATACCCACTTTTCTGCAGGGCAGTACTGGAGGGCAAACCATGCTGCCTCTCAGTAGGCAGTCCAGGATGCTTGAGAGGATGAGTAGGAACCCCCATGAATATGAACTGTGAATTAATATGCCATGAGGCAAGTTTTCCTACTTATTCCAACTAATTAGCTCATGGCCCGATAATGAAAAGGACAGAAATTTCAGACTGTTCCCGACAACTTCATGCTTAAAAGTTTTCCCCTTATCTCGGTTTATGGCAGTGGAGTCATGACAACCACAGTTTTTCACAGTAGTTTCATACACCAGAGAGAAGTTCAAACAAAACTAACTACTTGCACATATTTGTTGATTAAATGCTATTTTCCATCTTAAATTGTTTAAATGGTGACATTTCTATTTCTTCCATCTTTGCTTCTTTCATTTTGTTGTTTTTCAAATGAGTCCTGGCCAAGTGCTTTCAACAATGTAGCTACTGATACTTGTCTAGTTTTGGTGCCTCTCCAAGCACTGGCTGTCACACACAAGTATATCCGAAATTTTCTCTGCACATCAATCCTGAGAGAGAGCTAATTATACCATGAAGCCACAGATTCAGTTTAACATCCTCTTTTTAAAAAAGGAGGATAAACCTCTGTGATGAAATGACTGCCCTGATAAATGAAGGGAGAGCAGTGGATAGTCTGTTTACCTTGACTTTAGTAAGGCTTCTGACATTTTCTGCCATATCCTCATAGAGAAACTGTTGCTGATGATGAGCAGACAGTGAGGCGAATTGGAAGGTGGTGATGAGCAGCACAAAGCCCAGCTGGAGGCCAGTGGGTATTGGTGTACCCCAGGGTCAGTACTCAGCCCTGTCCTGTTCAACATCTTCCCTGATGGTCTGGATGATGGGGCAGAGGGTATCCTGAGCAGGGCTGCTGATGGTATGTAACTGGGAGGGATGGTTGGTACATAAGAGGGTTGTACTGCCATCCAGAGTGTCCTTGAAAGCCTGGAGAAATGGACTGACAGGAAGCTCAGGCAATTCAGCAAAGAGAAATGCAAAGTCCTTCACCCAGAGAGGAGTAATGCTGTGTACCCTGGGGGCTGACCAGGGGGTGGTAGCTCAGCAGAAATGGACCATGGATTCTGGCAGACACCACATCAAACACAAAACAATAACTTTGCCCTTGCCACAAAGGTGGCAGTGGAACCCTGGGCTGCATTGGGCAAAGCACTGGCAGCAGGTGAAAGGAGAATCCTTCCCCTCTACTCACCGCTCCTGAGGCCACGCCTGGAGTGCTGTGTCTAGATCCGGGATCCCCAATACAGGAGACACAAGGACATTCAGCAGAGTCCGATGGAGGGCTACAAGGTTAAGAGACTGGAATGTTTCTCCTATGAGGAAAGGCTAAGAGAGCTGGGATTGCATGTAAGTATATATGATATACATATATGTGTACATATGACATATGATATACATATAGCTGTGTATATAAACACCTGAGGGGAGCGGGAAAAGAGGATGGAGCCAGGCACTTTTCAAAGGCACTCAGGGACAGGACCAGAGGCAATGACAACAACCTGAAACAGAGGAGGTTTTTTCTGAACATTCAGGAAACACATTTTCACTCTGAGCGTGACTGAGCAGTGGCACAGAGACATGGAGGAGGTATTCTCACCCTTGGAGATATTCAAAAGCTGCCTGGATAAACCTGCTCTAGGTAACCCTGCTTGAGCAAATGGGTTGAACAAGGTGACTTCTGGAGATCCCTTGCTACATCATGCATTCTGTGATTCTTCAGTTCTGTGAAATAAAAAGGTGAATTTCGTAAGATTCTACCTCAGGGCTGCTTGGGATTTCCTCTCTGCTACTAATTTTACCTTGGTTTCCATGGAGCCAAAGGCAGAGGAGCAGAAGAAATCAAGTAATGAAACCTACAAGTAGTTACTCAAGGGAATGAGGAGCTGAATAAGGTAAATTGATAGGAAATAAAACAGAGACTATTGCTCACTCCATTGAATGCTTGAGAAAATAACAGAAGTATGTCTTTGAATGCAGTACTCTCTCGATTGGTATTTTGCATCTTTTTTAATATATGTATTTTCCCCTATTATCTCAGATTTATTACTGGTATAATTTTTACGCAAGAACATCATTTAATGCCATCTAAAATATGTTATGGGCACAGAGGACATAAATAAGGCCAGTGAAACTTCTATCATTTAAGTCTTGCTTTAAGAGCAAATTGAGACTTAGATGGCTGTCCTACACACAGGTGAATTTCAGTGTAATTTTTTACTTATGTTTTAAAAAGAAAGTATTCATTGTTCACAAATATTTGTCCTAGAGACTGGGGGGGAAAGAACGTAACGAAATTAAATTCATCATTAACATAGTCAGCACAAACGGTGAAGTTTATTGTACCTAACATTTAGTACTTGAAAAAGAGGAGGGTAGAATACTGGTAGAATTTCCTGTTCTTAACAACCAGAGTACAGAATGTAATTTTGTCATCTTTGTCTCATGAAACAGCTCATCGTAACACATGTCACAGATTTTTGGTCTCTGTCTTTTTTTCTTCTTAGTTATACTGCTGATTCAGGCCCTGACTCTGCAAGCTTTTGTGCACAGCTATCAGCATGTGCTCACTGGCAGAACTGTGTCTTTTCTGAACACATGCAGTATTCATTTTGCACCAAATCCTGCATTAAGATATTGAAGATTATTTAGGGAGTGGTGGTGGGTTTTTTTTTTCTTTTTATTTTCCTTTTTTTTCCTTTTTATCTGCTTTCTTTTCTTTTTCTTGTTTTGTTTTGTTTGGTTTTTGCTTTTGTTTTTATTTATTGTATTGCTTCTTATCAAGGAAAATTAATATTCAGTGGAGACAATCCAGGTGAAAAAGTGCTGCATTAGGGCTCCAAGGGTGGAATACTGTTACAGAGGGCAAAAACATTAAGGTGGCATGTTGCAAAGTCAGTAACTACTGGGAAAACTTCAGTGAGAGGCTGTTTATCAAAGACTGTAATGTGTTATAAGGAAAAGTGCTAAGAAACTGGCAATCAGACCAACTAATTTTTTTTAAAAGATGTTAAGAACTCAAAAACCACTATGAACCACCATAACTGAAAATTACATGCCTCATCAAATGCAGATAATCAACTCAGTGAACACCAGTCTTCTGCTGATTCTTTATGGTTTACATGAAATTTGGATGAAAATAATTCACTTTATAACACTAGAAAGTGACTTATCTCCAGAGAATGGCTCCAAGATCTTCAAGCTACAGAATAACAGTATCCCCTTATGTGACCTATTTTATGTGTTTTGGCTGGTCCAGCTGAACAGCTGCACTCGCTCTGTTTGATCTCCTCTTTTGGTTTTGCAGAGGAAAACCGTTGGATTTGTAGGGATGACCATTTATCAGGCTATCCCTAAGGTGCCCCAGGGGTAATTCTGATGGAATAAGGGCTATGGCAGTAAGTGACATCACTTCCTGAAAGAACAAGCTCTGAGTAATAAAAATTATCAGAGTTTTGTTTAAGAAAGCTACAAATCCATCTTTCCTTCTCTTCCTTGTTGTTTTCATGCAACATATGTCTGTTATTAAGATTTGTTCCCAATATCCAGCAATACTGGAAACTGCAAACAAGAATACACTACTGTGTATTTTGACTTTTTAAAGTTTTGAAAAGCATTTTGTGCATGTCCATGTTTCGGCAAGAAAAAGTGTATATTTTTTTTTCTTTTCATTTAGCATTATGGCAATACCTGTGGCTCTCCTGGCTGGGACACTAGAATGATTAACACATAAGCTTTTCCTAACTTTGCTATATGTTTTTTCTTGTGTTACCTAGCCATAAAATATACTGAGTGTGTACTGGCATAATTTTTACCTCAAAATTCCTCTGATTGCAGATGTATCTGCTGAATTGTTTCCTGTAATGTAAAGCAAGTGCAAAGCCCTCAGTGCAAGAGCTCAGACTGTTCACTGCTCTTCCCAGAAATCCCCATGTTATGTGCCCATGTTATGAGCTCTTCTGCGGCCAAAATAGATTCTGTCCTGAGAAAGTGTTTTGAAATGACTTGTAGAAGACTTTTGTCTTCTTACACATGATACTAAAAATCCACAGTTTTTTTATTTTCCACTCAGTGCTTTTATTGTAAACAGTCTAGCCTGCTTGTGCTCTTCCCACACTCATTTTTGATTCACCCATTCACCAATTTTTTAAGCACCCTGGCAACATTCAGATCAGATGTCTCCTATCTGCTCTCCCCCTCTTTTCTCTGTTTCCCTCCTAAACACCTTCTCCTCAGGCATGTATCAAAGGTTGGCTCTTTCACTGTCACCAGAAGCTACATCCACTCCTGAGTAAGGTTCTCTATAGTTGTGGACTTTGGTGAGCCAATGTAATGAGTCTCTTTTAAACTTCTTAGGAAAGGTAATTTGGCCTTTGGGTTGATTATCTGATTTGACCTTGAAGGAAGGTGAAATTTGAAACTTTCTCACCTGGATTCCATTTGTTTCTTTGAGGAAAAAAAAAATAATACCTGTCACTAAACTGAAAGAACTATGGATTTCATGTATGTAAGCCCTGACAGGGTTTCTAAGCCTTTCTTCACTTCATAACACTTGCAGAGTACATTTCCATCTCAACATAATTCTACTCCTTTTCAACTGTAAGTATCTGATGAAATTGTACCAGAATTGTCTGCTATTTCTTGCTTCCCTCCCAGATCCAATTTGTCTGAAATGAACTTCTATTAAAAAAAAAATACAACCACTAAAGCCTCAGTGAGGTGTGTATTCATATCTGCGCAGTCTTTCCAACTGAACCCACATGAAACACACATAAACCTGGAATATGCTCTAAGCCGTTTTATTGCTTATGTGAGCAATAAAATGTTTTCCCTGGACTTGTCAGCCCAGCATTACTTTCTTTTGAAACAATCAGATCCTGCAAATTTTTTCCTTTTTCTGCACAGAGTTGCATGTCTGACAGAAATATGAACTCAAATATAACCCTGAGTCAATTCCTGTGGAAATTGATGGGAAAGTATTGCAGAAATCAGTGGCTTTGAACAGATCCAGAAAAGTATTTAAATGTTCCTCTTTCCTCCCCCTCAATCCTTGGGTGCCTCTCTCTCTCATTTTCTTTTTTCATTCCTCCAGCTGCCTCCTTTCCAGATTACTCCTTTTGTCTTTATTCGTTCATTTTTAACCTACTACATCTCTTAACTTAGCATTTGCCATTGAAAGCTTCCTCTTTCAAGGAAAGATGTTTTTCTCTTCTCAGCTGAGGATATACCTGTTCTTGGTGAGCTAGACTACTTCCTTTTCTGCTACTGTACCACTATAATTAGCCAAGCGTGCACCAATTTTTACCAGCTGAGTGTTCTGTAATGTGGTTCTCCAGCAAAAGTATTAGGATCACTGCTACTGTTTCTTCCTACTGTTGGAGTTTTGAAGTTGACCATATTGCTGCAAAGCAATCTGTAATGCACACCCCTGTTTTGTCCCTGGAACATCTACATCCAATACAGATCAAATCTTTATCAGCCTCTGAAACTATCTTTTCTTTTTCACTCACCTTCAGTGTGTAACAATGAGGCATAAAGATATGCAGCTGGGAAGTCACTGTCATCACAAAAATTTTAAATCTTAACAATAAAATAGAATTCAAAAGCTAAGAAAAAAATTAATCTTTGGCTAGCTAACAATACATTTTCTTAATAGAACTCCATCATAAATGTTCATACATGCAAAAAAATGCTTGTTCAGAGAGAATTATAAAAGGGCACTCTTGCCATAATTGCAGCATCAAAAGTGCATTTCCTGGTGTTTGAGCAAACAAAGCACTTGTTTTTCCAGACTACTGTGCTCAGTACACTGGTTCATTCAGATTCAAACACTACTATTCCCCTTCTCTAAGGCACTTTGCCTGAAAGCTTTTCCAGCCATTGACAGTTGTCTGACCCAATCTTCACTTCAACTTAAACTTTTGTACAAGCCTAACACCTTCCCTGGGCCCTTGATTCATGTGTCAGCCTTCAAATATGTCTTCTTTTGCTGAAAAAAACCAAAATACAAAATATTTTATCTCCTTCAAACTGAGAACCCCAAAATAAACAGCAGAAAGAAATGTTTCATATGACAGCCTATCTCCTACAGAAAACAGAGCTGTGAAGTGCATAGACAGATGGCTTCTGCAGGCAAAGCATATTCTCAATGTGCGATAAATCAGATTTTTTATAAATATTCTTGTCATTTTTTTTTTATTGCTGTTGTATAAAGATTATTATTAACTTTTGAAGAATGGGCTATCGATTTCATCCTCGGTGCTGAATGGGAGAAGATCATCATTCACTTGAGACTTCTTACTGGCGAGGCTCTCCTGAGAGGCAATCAAGAGTGGTTTGTTCTCCAAAAAATATTCCAGTTTTGGAAGTGGAGCACAGATTATACATTTCTGGAGTCAACCACCTCTGACAATTCTAGCCCCATTCTTTTCATTAACATGTATATATGATTACTATTAGAGTACAAACATCTGAGACATAAGGAAAAGTTTATTCTTCCCTGGAATACAGAATTTCCACTGCTCACTGTTATCAGCTCATCCCAACAACAGTGAGACTTTTGAACCAATGATATTTTAAAGTATGACATTTTATAGTGCTTATCTTTTTCCTTTTACTCAAGTCTTTATTACTGCTGCATATTTTCCATCTATCATACTTTACTGTTCACAGTATCCAACAAACACATACAGTCTCTTTAGTGTGAAATTTTGCACAACTGTGTCTAATAATTTAATAGCTGAGTTAAGAAACATAGAAATTTCATATAATAAAAAGCTGAGTTACCTGGATGACTACGCTCTGTAATTATGAGGTCAAGAGAACCTAACATCTGTATTTTCCCACAAGCAGGCTGTTTTTCTGTTTGTCTTCCAAACTTAGGACATGAATTGTTTTATCCCATACTGCATGCTCAGAAAGTGGAATCCAGTGGACTGCCTTCTTTTTCTGTTCTTAATAGTCCCCTTGGCACTCTAATACATTTTGGAAGAGTCATGTCTGTTTCTCTGGCTGGGGGGAGCTGTCAGACTTGACAGACTGCTGTCTTCCCTTTAGCAAGCCAAGCCCAGGTCATACATTGGGAAAAAAAAATTTAAAAAAGCAAACCACATTTGGGAAAACTTGATACTGAGACTTCACCCTGGCAAAGAGGAATCCTGAGCCAGGACTGAGTGAGAAGCCAGGAAGAAATGGGTCAGAGAAAGCAGCATAAAACAGAAGTGCTGTTAAATCTGTCGTGGTGAGCACAGTTAATGACCATGGTCAGGCAAGGTCAGTGTTTGTCAGCACTGTTCAGTAGCCCAAGATGAAAAGCCTCTCACCAAACACAGAAACAGTTGCTGACCTACGAGACTAAGCTGGAAGGGAAAGGGCCTTTCACCTCCTGTTGCAAATGTAATTGGTTTTGTTAATAGTGCTCTCCATTCTTCTGGGGTATTAGTTTTGTCTGCCTTCGTGTGAACTACTTAATCATTAAGCATCCACCTGATTTCAGTGGTGAGGTTTTGAGCAGTGCTTGGATTTAAGTTTAAATCACGACTTTTCAGCCAAGAACAAGGTGTACCAGTCAAAGGCAAGCTTGCTGCAATAGTCAAGCTGTTGTAGGAATCCAAATCTCAACTGTACTCTCTCATATAGATGAAATTCCTATTGTTAGAATACTACTATGCAACTTTATTGGTCTTTTATAGTGCGGGGGGTTGTACATAAGGTGTACGTAATAACATTGTACTAAAATAGAATATGCCAAGCATCACCTATGTCATTCTGCCATTGAGTTCCTTCCCTTACCTTTTTATTTCTATTTTATTGTTGAGATCCTGGAATATTATGAGAAGGGTTTTTCGTGGGTTTTCGTGCACAAGGAGAAAAGCAGTTGGGAGCACAAAAGTGAGACCTAGGAAGAATATAGCAGTGGTTGGTTATAGTAACTGGCAAAAGTGAATGAATGACATCAACAACTTACAATTTCTTACCTTGAGTGAAACACATGTATTTCAGTGTATGATTTAGGTATTTTAATAGCCTTATCTCTGAGAAAGCAAGGATAATATTCTGTCTGTGCATGCAGGACTTTTCTCAGTGGCATGTAATCCTGTACCAGTTTTCTGAATTGCTCTCATAACCAAAATAGGGGTGGTTTTTTGCAATTACTTTATTTAATGGGTTTACATTCACTCTATGTTTTGTCCTACTCTTTTAATATTACATTATTTGCTTTGCAGCCTTTGAGGGTGCATTTTGGTGGCCTGTATGTACCCAGTGTAGCTAGTATATTTGTCTAATTCACACTTCAAGTGTAAATTACACTATAGTTTGCACCTCTGATATTTAAGAAAAAAACCCGAAATTATCTTTTCATTGTTTGTTTGGTATTTCCTTCAGTTCTGTCCTTTCCTATTTTTCAGTTTTATCTTCTGAGGAGACAAAAGACTTGTACTTTTTCTGGGGAAACTTAGCAGTATTTATACTTTTTTAAGAAATCCCTTTGTCTTGGTGTGCAGACACTTAGATTTCACTGGTTAGCTCCTTCACACCTGAAATTCTGCATCTGGGTGTACTCCATATAAGTGGATGTTTCCCACCACGCTGTACCTCAGGCCTTTCTCATATCTCTTCAGGCCTTCAGTCTAGTGGCTGCTGTCAGAGCAAGTCTAATATAGACACACAGAATAAGTTCATTTGAAAGCATAGCAATGTCAGAGGCTTTAGTTCAAAAAGTAGAGGAGCTATTCTTGGTTCAGCCAGCCTAACTGGGATGTGCCCCAGCAGCCTGCCTTTTTTTCTGTGGTACTTTTTTCTTTCTCCTTGTAGCCCAGTATATCCAAGATGGTTTCTGTTAGGACCAACAACAGCTTCTGCAGCTGGGACTGCAAGTGGTTCAGCATCTGGACATCTACAGTTCCCTGTGTCCTCAACAATAAATACATTATACAGCTGGGGGCTGCACTGTCTGGGTGTCCTAGTCAAAAAGGGTTGGAGTAAACTCTCCACAGAATTTGCCTCAAGCTTTGCTTGAAGTTTCTGTACTGCAGAAACTCCAGTGTGTGACTTCCTAGAATAACTCATCCTCTTCTGGGAGTCCAAAGCCAAAGAAGGATGTGATTTCAGACACACCTCTCTCATTAGTTTTTTTCTTGGAGTGGTGTTTGTGGCTCACTGCTCAGTGTGCTGCTGCTTTGAATCTCATTCAGAAGAGCACTGAGGAGAGTGCAGGCAGCTGACACGGCATGGTGGATTGCACTTCAAAAGAAGATGCCAACCCCTTCAAAGTCAGACACCACAATGCCAGGTCTCACACTGTGTTTGCATCCTTTTGCACAAAACACCTTTACAATTTTAATTTTAATCTTTTAATCTGCCACCGACAGAAAGCACTTGAATCATCTCTTTCATCTATTGTGCGTTGCAGAAATGCGCTTTCACGCTAAATGACTTCACTCAGTCCATTTCAGCACTCAGAGCCTGTCCAGCCCTCGGCTCAGTAATCAAGCAGGCTGGCAAAAGGTAGGGCAGGACTGGGCTGCCTCTGGAAGAGCAACTTGGACTAGCCAACAGCCTCCAGGATGTCGAATTCCCTGACTGGAATTCTATTTTCTTGTTGAGCCATGGTGTACTTGTTAATTGTCAGTTCCACCTCTGCTCCCTCACTGTGCTGGGTCTTTCCCTTGCGTGCTGGTCCTTGGGAATGTTAAAGATGGCAACGGTAACCCCACGCAGTGTCAAATATCCTCTCAGACCATTCCACAGCTGGAGACACATCACTTTTCATAAAGTGTCTGCTGTCTTTTCAGCAGCTGAATCCTCGCTTGTTTTACTATACTTTTAAACAGCTTTTGGACATACTGTTAATATAGCTATAAAAAAAACCATTTCTTGAAGTTTATTCCTTTTAAATTCTTGCAGGCAGGTATCCAGGACACACACTTCATATTAACTGTGCTAATTACATTATTTCTAAATTTATTACCACAGTCCTAGCCATCTTAGGATAGGACTTTCTCTTGTTACACTGCTCCTCCTACTTCATCCACTGTTCTGGCCCTGAACAGAGAGAGGCATATGCTGAAGATCCTATCACAAATCTTCTAGAAAGTCTATTGCTCCCATTAAACCAAGCAGAGGGATGAAGATTCTGTTAATATTTCACTAAATTTTTTTATCCACTCAGTTCATTCTCTCCAGAGTTCTCCTCTTAACATTATGAATTTCTGACCTGCAGAATTTTTATGGGCGTTGGTATTATAGGTATCCTGAGGAGAGTTTTCCTTTATATCCCCCTGTATTTCATGCCTCTAATCATCCTCTGGAACTTCCTTGAATCAGCTTTCTCTTTCCCTTTGTGGGCAAGCTACCACTTCACAATCTTATAGCACCTCTAGATTTGGTACAAACTTTTCTGTAAAACCATTAGGAGTACATTATTAATTCAAACAATTTTAATTTTCTGCGACAGGTGATACCACACACTTCAGAAGATGGTGTGAAATTTTCACACACAGATCAAGCTGTTGTGTAGCCATAGTGAAAGTTTATTTCTTTGCTAAAGCAATCTGTGGCTGACTTATGGCTGCACAGTGTCCTGTCACAGGTCCTGTGTCCGTCCCTGCTGAATTTGCAAAAGGATTGCAAAGGAAAGTGTTCAGTCCCCAGGTCTTATTGAGGACCAATGATGGTTGTGTTCCTGCTTCATTTGAATGCTCAGGATTTTTTCATTTCAGTAACCTCTATTAGTAGGTTTTTATTCTTTCCCACCCACCCCCCCACACTTACATGTGAAATTGCACATATTTCTGCAGAGATTTTAATGTGATTTTGACAGTGTAATTGCTGGGTTCTGAATGATGATACAAATATTTTCTGTGAAGTTTACTGGATTTCTCTGTCCTTTCCAAGGAACTATAGTTGACCACACAGTAACAAAAGTTAAAGGGCACCTCTAAAACAATTCAGCCACCCTTCGCCACCAAAAAAAAAAAAAAAAAAAAAAAGGTTATTTAAGAGGAGTCTATGTACCAAAAGCTAATTTCTCCTAGGAATCAAAAATCTACAAAGATTAATAGTTCCTGGTCAAAGGGAGTACCAACTGAATAGAAGGATTAAACACGAATCAGATTTTTGCTGATAGTGTCTAAGGGATCCTTTTTTTCATCTAACTTACAAATCAAAGACTATTCTAACAATAGCAAATTTCCTCTTTCACATTCGGCAATTAAATTTTTGAAATGGAATTATGAGTATGTGTTTTGCTAAAAAAACCTTGTCAGTTTTAGTATAGACCAGATAAGCGTGTGGTACTTTGAATATTAACTGCCATAAAAATAAAATGCAGGGTGCTTGGTTTTGTTTTACCTCAAACTATATTATTTTTTAAAGACTAACAGTTTTAATTTCCAGAAGCTGAAGATTTTAAATTCTTCTCAAATCAGTGAAAATTGGAGAAAATTGCAGACTTAAAAATATTGATACATTGTTTTAAAATCTTGAAACATTCTCTTTATATGGGAAGTACACTACATATATGTGAATGTATTTGTTTACATTGGTATTCTAAAGAAAAAATTGTTACAATTATTATTCCAGTTATTTTAAGGCCAAAAATGTATTCCAAATGCTGACTTATATTTCTTACATGGACTAAAGAGCATGAAACATTGGACTGTGAACCAAACTCAGCCATTTAAATGCGTGTGCTAGGAAAATGTTATTTGATTTAACAGCTAAAGATGTTTCCTTACCAGAGACAGATCTAATAAGACCTTTAAGGATGTGAGGCTAAATTCAGATAATGTGTATGCACTGAGAGTAAGATGTCTTTGTGAGCAGCAATCTCTGGCAATAACACCAATTTCTTCGGATGGAAAACTGCAAGATGGAAGTCATCTCATGGCACAGGGAAGGGAAGGTGCTCCAGTGCCTGGTGTCCCACTCAGACACTGCTGAGGTCCCCCCTAGCTCCCTGTGCTCTGCTGCCTTCCGAGTGGATCATATCCATCCTCACCAAGCAGAAACACTGGTTGTAGATGGGCTTAGACAGGGCTGGGTTAGGACTCACACAGCTGCAACCAACCACCCTGAACTGAAATATTTTAGTGAGACAGCAGTACAGAAAAATGAGATCAATATGCATTTAATTGGATCTTTTCACTTAACAAACTCAGCTTTCTTTGGTTTCGTGTAGATAATGGTAGAGATGGCTCAATATATTTTCTAGCAGTTTAAAAAAACAAACCCAAAAACTAAAAAATCTAATATGTTTGTGACTCACTATGTAAGTTAGCGGCCACCATGACTGCAACACATCACTAGCAACCTAACCTACATGTTTTATAGTTTTCTCACCAATTGAAACCTATTGTTTCAGTTGCTCTTTTCTTGAAAAACAAAAGGTTAATTAACACCTAGTGTTCTTCACAGAAGCATTTTGTGAATATTATTGAATGAATCCTGACAAAACCAATAAAATAAAACAATTCATTCCCAGAAGGGTGTATTTACGGACAAAGAATTTTAGTGATTTGTCTCAGACCTTAGAGAATTGGCTATAGCACCCTAGTTACATAAGATAAGATGGGTTATTTTGGTTCAGAATCCAGCTGCCTTTTAGTTACACACAATGATTTTCACTATTGTTGTGCCCAAGTTGTTGTTGGGATCCTGTCTGTTGCCTGCCTAAAAATGTCCCTAACTGGCTAAGGAGGGTATGACTTTAGTTGTTTACCTGATATACTGTCTGCCCAGAATTGCACAGATACAGCACTTTTGCCCTGGGTTATCAACCTCTGAAAATGAAGGTCTAAAATAAAACTGATGATGTGGCCTTAGCTACAGGAGAACTCAAAGTCATTTCTCTTACAGCACAAAGTGGGGATATTTTCTTTTCCTCTGCAGCATTGTGGCATGCTCGGACTGAGTCATTTCTTTGATGTGTAAATGCACCTTAAGAAGGACATTAAATATTTCAAGTAATTGGTATGAACATGAAATCTCTCATTAGTGTCTGCTAGACAGCTGCAAAGTGCAGATAAGAAATGGCATGTGCTAGTACAAGAAAATATTCCAAAATTCTTGACGGAAGCTTCCAGTCTAGAAATGCCCTGCTTCTTTTTGCCCTTCCAGACTATGTCTGTGCAATCTGTGTCTACTGTAAAAATTCTGGTTATGTGGAAAAGTGAAGCACTGTGTCTGTTAATCTCCTTGCCACAAAGGTTTTTCCTTACAGTGACATGACATGCAGGATCTAGGCTGCAGACCAAAATTGTTTTCCTACCTACTTCCAGAATAGAATTTGAATGGTGCTTATTTAAAACACTTTAATTTGTCACATGTTTGATTTTCAAATGTGTTTTCAATAACATCCAGTGAAGTCCATTTTAAAACTGATATGACTGTCTAAAATGAAATGACAACAGTAATTAACATTCCACTTCATGGTTAATTAAAATAGATTATATACTAAGAAAACACAAACTTCGTATCATAAAACTAGTTAATTAATCTTCTCAAAGCTGTTTTTATGAGGTCTGTTGTTTTCACAAGCTCTGAATCTGTCTGTTAGTGTAGTATGAATGTAAAGAAATCCTCTGGACTGTTTCTATGGAAGGAGAAAGTTTACTTCCCCACATGTCCTTCTAGCAGTTTCTGAGAAAGTCTGGATATACAAATTCATCCTTCCTGAGACCGAGCAAGATGTCATTGGGAATTAAGGAAGAACCATGGAAGTGAAAGGAATTTCGTAACAGGCTGATTTTCAACGTTCATTGTGGTTCCTTGCTGCACTGAGGAGAGAAGGGCAGTCAAGTGTGTACTGCCAGTATAACCATGTTGAATAATCTAGTTTACTGGGGAGACCAGGGATGAAGGCTGGAAACAGAACTTGAGTCCTTCAGAGGACTGGATGTTTTCCAGATACATGACAGGGTAGAGTTGCTCTAGTGAAAATCTGATCTTTTTTTAGTGCTGCTCTGAAAGCAGGGTAAATGATGTCCTTGCTAGTGCAGAGTCCCAAGGTACTGAGAGCAGCTCTCCCTGTTATCTAATGTTGTGACCTGTATTATACATTAACCACTCATTATTTTGCAGATTAAAAAAAAAAATACAGTTTTCTCCGAAGATTGCCTTCTTTCCTATAAATTTATAAATTATGAAAGAATACCAGTTGATAGTTTTGATGAACGAAGCTTTATGTCTACAGATTAAGATTAAGGTAATCTTTTGTCTGACAGTGGTCTGCAAACAGAGTGAAATCAGAAGGGAGAAGGAACTTCTTCTTGAGGTGGCAGACCTTTCAGTCATAGTGATTTGTGCAGCTCTGACTGTCCATGCTGGTGGTCAGGGAAGCGGAATCCAACAGCCAACATCACCTCGTGAGTCTTTTAAGCAAGAACTGCTCCAGCATCCTAATGAACAGAGCTGCAGTGCAGTAAATATTATACAGAGGTAAAGTTCTGCTGCCAGTGAGGCCAAAAGAGAAAATGCTAGTTTAGTTTTCCTTATAAATAAAGTAAATTTTAACAGACCACAACAGATACCATCAGGTAATCAAATTCTAGAACAGTGCTTGAGCTATGCTTGAGCTACTTCTTGGTCGATCTTCTTGTGTTTATGTATCTTATATCCTGGGACATAAATAGTTTTTCCACTTTTGGATTTCTCTGATATTCAGAACAAATGTTCTCCTTTAGTGCTGTAAGAAGAACCATAGCACATCCTGTAGTAGGAAGTACAATCATAAATTATGCTGAGATAGTATATTAGATATTTGATGCTTGTCTTGCCTTCCACAATCCAGGAACAAGCAAGTGATAAAAATACTTGATTTAGCCATTAGTGCTAACTATCCATTAGTCTCAAGTTGTCTTAAGTACATAACAAAATTAAGTTTAACTCAGAACTTTTTTTTTCCTTCATGTATTAGTTGGAAGTCTTTGTTTTCTTTTTTAAACCTAATGATGAGCTCATAAATACATAGATTTATTTTATTCTTCCAGTCAATCTAACAAATCACCTGCTTCTAAAAATCCTGCCTTTCTATGTCATTAAAACACTGAAGCTGGAACAACACTAATACTGCATATCTTTTAGGAATATTGTTCTGTGGCACAGAAAGGGAAAATGTTTGTAGCTGTTTCATTAAAAACCTGTGCTTTATGCTCAGCTCTGCCTGAAATATCCTTCTGTAACCCCATGAGTGAAATGCACAATACGTACTTACTCCTGAACAAGAGCATTAAGAGGCCTTGACTGATGCTAAGGGGTTTGAATGTTCAGAAATATTACCATATCTAAGTGGGAGAGCTGGGACTGCACAGTTCAGTGAATATTCCTGAGCTATTAATAACTTTTGGAAAAGGTATCAAATGCAATTTGAAAATGCCCAAGTGCCCACAATTCATAGCCCTGTTATCTGGTGTTACTGAGTATTTCTGGCCTTTTTGGAGTCTGATCTAACTTTTGTGCCAGATACTACAATCAGGGTTGCTTATTTTCCAGTACAATATTAAGGCAAATTCAGAGATACTTATACAGAGGGAAAAGATACAAGTTACCTAGCCTTTTGATGTGGCAAACAAAAAAGCATGATTTACTGAGTGACAATCAAAGTTATCAATGTCCACATTAAGAAGAAAGATGAAACGTTTTAAATACACGAGTAATGAGCCATGAGGCTATCCTAATTGTGTAGTAAATTCCTCTTTCTTTGCAACCCTCAATTCAGCAGTGCTTTCAAATTGCAAAAGACATAGTGATCTAATTTTATATTACTGTGAAATAATCTCCTTCTAGTCATCCCAGAATATAGAAGTTGTCTTACCGTTTTTGTGACTCCTTTCTTTTTCATCTTCCCAATTATATTAATAATTATGTACTATTTTTTGTTATCCTGATCTGTAAATCTTTCACATTGTGAACTTCAGGTCTCTTGAAGAAGGATTTATCTTGTTTCTAACTTTGTTTTCAAACCAAGATACTATTTCAATATGTTGTGCACCTTCAGCATATGGGGACTCATACTGAAGTCAACAGGTGACTCAGAGCATATGGCAAGTAGTGAGTTTTTTTTCTTTTTTACAGATTTGGATCTAAAATTGTGCTGGAAAAGCTTGAGTATAACAAAACTGCTGTTCTTCCACCGTGTGGAAGAGCAGGACACCTGACATATTTCCACATTTCCTGTCTGTGTGCCATGGAGCTATTTTCTGTGGGATTTCTTTCTATAGAAGTGTACGAGGTTAGAGGAAAAGCTGATGTAGCATGATCCTGCACAACCACAGGCAAATGACGTAGACTTCATTATGTAACTGGAAGGTTGGATGAGCAGTTCTGCTAATGCTTTGCAGGGATAATCTATTTGAGTTCTATGAAGACTGACAGCGTAATACCAGGTTTTGGTACCGTAACCAAGGTTTTGTTGCATAGATACTAAACAAGATTGTGTCCTAGCCTGTATTCCAGGTTTATTTCTTTGTACAGCTCTGCAGAGAGTTTCTATTCAGGTCATGAAATAGTGCTGGGTTTTCACCGTTCATTCTATTCATTAGCTTTGAAGGGGATGAATTTGAATGCATCGGTTTGTTGCTTCTCTTTCATATGCATTCCTTATCTGTATTTGCAATAGAT
Organism: Acanthiza pusilla; assembly: GCA_036630365.1. NCBI lineage: Eukaryota > Metazoa > Chordata > Aves > Passeriformes > Acanthizidae > Acanthiza > Acanthiza pusilla. Next base: position 35,559,150 of record JAXCHO010000034.1, read on the forward strand.
GAATTGTGTTACGGTAATCTATTTAGCATAATCCATTCATGAAATCATTTTTTTTTTAAAGTTTTATTTTATATTGTCCATTTGTGTGATGGAAAGCAGAGAGACTTCTGGGGGCAGGGTCAAAACTCAGCTGTGTGCTCTCCATCCTGGATTTTACTTGAGCATTAGGTTTTTACTCTCTTTGGAATTTGTGTGGAGACAGGTCCATGTTGACACGAATCCTAGGAATTCCTCTTTTTTGATGAATTTTCTGTTACTCTGGGATATTGCTTACCATGTATGCAGTCTTTCTCCTGTTTGAAAGGAGAGGAGGCAGCTGCAGAGGAGGATTCTCAGTTCTGGATCTGAGCAGGCTGAAGTGCCTCCATGCAACCTTCATTCCCAGGCTGAGGCATCTGGGAGAGGTCGGTGGTCAGGCACAGCTTAGCATTCCTTCTAGGATAACTTCCAATATGCAAGAACAGTGAAATGCCTTTAAAAAGCACTTCAGTTGCTGTCAGCTGTGCTCTAGCAAATGCTCCCTGGGCAATTTACTGCCACCAAACATCCAAGCCTGGTATCTACTGGGGCTCTCCAGATTGCTACCAGAAGTGGCAGAATTACATTTCAGCTACCATAGAGTGCCACCTAAGTCATTAATTCAAAAAAAAAGCAGTGATTTTAAGTTAATGTATGAACACTGAGTTGCGGCAAGGATGTCATCCATTCAGCCATGTCGGCTACAGTGGCAGTGGCCTGTGCCAGAGGTAAACAGCTCAGCTTGGTGACCTCTTCAATCTCCATGAATTCCCAGAGGCTGCAGAGAGACCATAAATCTGTCACCGACTGCGCTCGGAGTTTAAACGTCTAACTTGGATAGTTTGATACTTAGGTGCTTCGAATCAATCTCTCTTTGAAATAGAAGAAAGAAGAAAAACTAAAAAACCCCACCAAACACTGTCTCCTCTCCTCCCCAGCCCCACCAACTATACTGAGCTTTTAAAGCAGGTGTTCGGAATCAGCCGATTGTGTTAGGTGCATATTGATACTATCTTTTTGCAGTTCATTGTTGTTGTATTTATTTTGCTCATCACCTCACAGCTTTGCAGTAACCTCTTCTGTAGAAACTTGGGTTTTAAAATTAAATACATTACCTTTTTGTTCCACAGTCAATATTCCATTTACAGTCAAAGAACTGTAAGAATCCATGCCAGTTAGATCATGTCAACAAGTCTGGTCTCTCAGGTCTCTTTTCATTCTGCTTAATTTATCACTTCAGCCCATTTGAGAGGTTCATATGCAAGGTTTATTGCCAAGACCAAGCTCTGGAGTTTTCAAAAATACAGACATAACTATGGTTATGCTTAAATAGGGCCACATTTTTGTAATGATTTTTAAGTATATCTCTTTCCCAAACAGACTTACCATATTAATGAACAAATTTAAAACAAGTTAATGATGAAGCGTTGCAATTTGGACAGTAGATGTTCTTTCTATTGATCTTTACATCATCTGGCTATTCAAATGCAGCTGATTTTAAAAAAATTCCTCTCCCTAATCTCAAGAGATGGGTCAGGGAGCTGTTGGGCTTCCATAGGAAGGCTCTGATGGCCATGACATTAACCCATACAATATAATATTTGAAATAATTAAATTTGGCAGATAAAGTTTAGGGCTAAGAAAATCCAAACACTCACTTGCGTTTGTTGTTTCTGGTGTGGACCTCTCTGAAGAATTTTGCCAGAACTGAGACACATTACTTTTGTGACTTTTGAGCCTTGTCTCTAATGTTGGCTCCCTAATATTTTAGCTCAGCTCATTCTGAGATGCCTGTAGCCATTGTCATAATTCATATAGTTTCCCAATATGTGTCAGTGTTAAATCAGTGAGGTAGATGAACAACTGTGGCACAAAAGAATGAAAGGGAATCTTTTGCTATGGGTACTAAATGTTTCATGTGCGCAGACCATGAGTGCTGCAAATTAATGTCTACCATGTTCCTACATGTAGTACACTTAAAAACCATGAAAATATTTTCTTTATATCCCTTAAATGTGTAATAAAAATTTGATCTCTATTACTGTTAGTAATATGGCAGAATAGCAGCGAAACTTAGGACTATTTATCTCAATATATTACAATTAAAAACTATAGAAGAAATATATTGTTGTGGAGGAATGTCTTTTACTGGGCAATTTAGTGCTCATCCCTCTCTGTCTGGGATTGCTTGTGGACCAATATACCTAGTTATATTGCTATTTATTTGGACAAATGTCAGTCATATAATTCTCTTGACCTTTTAGTCTATTTAAAGCAAAAAGGAAATAGATATTTATTGTTTGCCAGCCCTTTTTTCTGTCTCATTTCACTGCATATGTTCTGCAATCCAGTTTTCTAGGCAAGCTGACTGCATTCATTTCATTCACCATTCTGCCATCTGTGAAGTAATTAACTTTTGACTTACAGAAAAAAAATCAGGAAGAATGACAATCCTTTTATTTCCCAGTATCCCTAGAAGATAAGCAGTAATGTTGTTTCTGTTTAAGCCAGGGGTATGCATGAACATCCAAAATCTGGAAATTGCTCAGGGTTTCTTTTACAGTAGCCATTTTAATATTACTATAGCTAAAACTTTACTGTTATGACTATGAAGGCTGCTTCTGTGAGCTGTATTTCTGGGTCTGGGTTGAGTGTGGCCCTGAAACTTAATATGAGGACTGGACTAAACAGTCTGATACAGATTGGCAACCTCCTCTACCAACCACAGCACTCTTAGAACCAAGATTTGCAAAAGTGTTTAGAGATTTATAATGTTTTATGTGGTTTGGGGTAAGAGAGAAGGTTTGTTTTTGTTTTCATTTACAAGCAGATTCATATTGCTATAAATGTTAAAAGAAAATGCTGCTGACCATCCTTACATGATACTAGTTTTCATGTTAAAAGGAAATGCTTTAGAGGACTATTCCAGTGCTGATCACAGCAGAAGATCACGTCATGTTCTGTTGTGTGAAGGAGCAGAGAACTGGCAAAAAACCTGTTTACCTACTTTGATTATACCAATTCACAGTCTGATGAATTAGCCTGAAGCATTCAAGTTCACACTATAGAGCAACCATGTGCAGTTATTCATCCAGGTTGGTGCAATGATTACCTTTCTTCCCTTCTGTTTTAATCCAGCTGAGTTGACACAGGGTGAATTAACAGATATGGCAGCAGTGCATGTTGCCTTTCCCAGTTTTCCCACTCCTTGCCCCAGGCATTGCCCTTTCCAAAGCAGGGGTGGATGGACCATACAAGAGGTTTGCAACCCAGAAGGTGAAAAACATTATCGTGTCTGTGAGAGTATTTTCTGCAGTTGTTTAGGGACTGCTTCAGGTGTGGTTCAACCATCCTTTGGTGTGGTTATGTAACAGCTTCAGGCATCTTGCTGCGATCCTCACTGTGAGTCGACAATATTAGAATTACTCTCTTCCGTTTAGAGCTGCTAATGTAGCAGGAAACATTTCCTGAGATGGCAATTTCATGGCCTTTTCCCTGCAGTACTCTCTGTGAAGAGACTCCTGTTTCAGTAACAAGCTCTTAAATACCTCATTCTCATATGACTGCCAGGGATATTTCACCTATCCAGTGTGTGAGCTGAGCAGCCTGTAAGGAGAATAACAGAGGAAACAGTTTCAGGCCAGGATGAGAGCAGCATAACAGACTGTACGTAAGCCAGCTCTCCTGGAGAACCAAAGGCCACCCTACCAGCTAAAAACATTGAAAGAGATGAGCAAAGATCGGGAAGGACCATTAGAGAACAGATGTACTAATGCACGACCAGGCTCCATCAGGTGGGGTTTGAAACTGCAGTGTCTGTGACAAGGCTGGAAACAGAGTGGCAGAGCCACTGCCACTTTCTGCTCTGTATATTGTAGAGAGGAAAAGATTCATTGCAAGTAACCATCAAACCACAGAAGCAAGCCAGCTGCTTATCTCTCCAACCTCTGCTAATCATGTAGGGAAACACAGCTAAATTGTTAAATGAAACAGGTTACATATTCTTATTTTCTAACTGTTTCTCCATCCCAGATGCTCTGAAAATTGTCCAGCTATATTCAGCATTTTTTTTTCTGATGGGATCGGAGGGAGTTTAATAGAATATAAGCAGTATACCATTTTTAGTTCAATTATGTGTTTTAAATGGCTGGCAGACTATGTATTTTCCAAAGTTATTTCCTTTCCAGAAGGCCACAGATCTAGGTCTTGTTAATAAAATTTAGAAATTCAGGTTAGCTTATGTGCACTATCTCACAGCTCCATCTGGTAGTTACAACTATCCATTCAAAATTATAAATATATAGATATGGGTAATATTCGTGAAAAATATGGATGGGTGCTGTGATACTGCAAATCAAAAATCTGGCACAGTATTAGTTGGCAGAATCTTTTGTCTCAGTTTTCCTGTCCAGATCATGAAATTTGTTTATTCATAGTCCTGCACAGCCCAAACCCAGGTAAGTTTTTCAGGGATTTAATTAGTGTTGGCACTATGCTTTCAGAAGGCAAAGAGCTCATTTCTGTAACATCTGGTATAAGGCAGTCCAATCCCCCCAATTTGTGCAAATCCTGCTGTAGTTTAAGTCCTTTGTAGTGTTTTAATATCTGGAGCCATTCAGCCTCTCAGCAAACTTTAGTAATGCACAGTTCAGTTCTCTCTTCATATAAGTATGTAAAGTAAGTACTGCTTGTAATTAATTACTCTGAAGGCTATAACCTTTTGACCTTTAATCCTCCTGAATAGTATGAAAATGGCAGTTTTCTGCCACTGTGTGCTCTAACTCAGTGTAAAGCTAGATATATTGTCACTTGGTCGATTTATCTGCACTGCTTTGTACACCCAGGAATGAGATTGGTTTTTTGGGTTGAGACTACTGGGGGTTGCTGCAGAGAAAAGTATAATAGTACAGCCACACTTGATGAAAGACAAAATGTGCCTGTTTATGCTTCTTTCTTTGTGTGAGTGTTTTATCTGATAGATCAGATATTAAATTTAATCATCTCGAATTGCATCAGTGTTTTACCAACTTATGAACCAGATTCACAGACAGTTTCCCTGGCTCTCATTTAGGTTGCTTCTGTCTATAGATTACAAGACTGTCTTTTTAGGAGCAGCTTTGCTATCTTTAGAAACAGTTGCTATTTTAAGAATAACTTGCATAAACAGTAGGTTTAATTGCACTGGATTATGCACAGTATTTTCTGGATATATGGTAGAGCTAGCTCAGTATGCAAAAGTGCCCAGAAAAAGAAAGGAAACATATTTTGTAGCTGTTAAATGTTAGGGATTGATTGAATCTTCCATATTTAATGAGTTCTAATTGGCCAGCATAGCATGGTTGAAATGTATGAACATTCAGTGTAACATCCTATGTATGCTGCCTGTTGAAATAGTTGTTACCAGTCTTAAAGCTCTGAATGCCAGATATTAGTGTCAGTTGCAGACATTCTATCTTTTACCCATTAAACATTTTTGAGTCTTTAGTATTGAATACCAGAATATTGTCCCATACGTAACTTTCTGTACAGACTCGCTTCCACTTAGTATGGCCATCAAAAATCCAAGGCTTCTTTGTTCGTAACCATTGGTACAATGGCAATTAAAATATCATCCTCCCCAAAGGTCCTTCTTGGATTATTGTGATAGATAAGGCATGACATTAAACATTCAGGTACTCTTATAAATTAGAACATCTATAAAAAACTTCATTTACGTGTTTATTTTTATTTTCTTTGTGTTCCACTAAGGTTTTGCTCGTCGGCATTGCTGACAAGAACCTCATGCTAAATTTCGGGCAGACAAAAGAGAAAAGGGGGGCAATATTCCCTTGGGTAGTCTGTAATCCTGTGGCATGCCCTTGCCATGGGAGTTGTACTTTATTGTTTGCAGATTACACATCAGCCGGTTTAGCCCTTTGCACAGGTACATCTCTTACCAGTCAGAGTTTTGTATTTACCTCACAGATACAACTAATCCAGCTTGAAACACATGGATTACCTATTTCAAGAAGCAGTAAACACAACAGCTTCTCCATTTCTACTGATTTTGTTATCTGAGATTGTGGTAAAGTTTGAGAGTTTTGTCTTGACCTCTTGAAACCATTTTCTCAGATGAAATCACTCAATATGAAAGTAAAATGTTCAGAGTCCAAATATGCTGAACCTCAGGGTTGCAGTGTAAGACTCGTTCTTTTGCTCAGGGAGAACCAAGGACCGAGAGACCAGAGCTTGCTCTTGTGTCACCAGAGACTCAGTGGACAACTGTCTGGGGCTCTTCAGTATGCTGTTCATTCTGCTGAGAGAGTCGAGCCTGCCTCTTTGGAAGCTGCAGAATAAATATCCTCTTTAGTACACCCTTTCACATTATTCCTTTCAATCCTTGAATGAAATACCATCTGGTCCTGATGACTTACTGTAATTGCATGTCTAATTGCTCTGTAACTTCCTCAGAGAGTTCAATCTCAGGGAAAGACTTATTCTGATTTAGCATTAAAATTGCCTTCAGTATAGTAATTCAGTAACCAGATCTCCTCTTTCTACATCTCACTGTATCCAAATTGTGTAGCAGAATAAAGGCTACCATAAGGTTTTTCTGGTCTACAGGAATCCTGCTTTGGTTAAATACAGATGTTTTTCTTGGAAAATATGCTGCAGATCTGACAAGTAGAGGAATAATATGAATTTGGAACCACTTAGCACTGAAAAATCTGATATTTTTTATCAGTTCTGTTGATTTCTTCTCTCTAGACTCAGGATTGGCATTATCGTCAATCACATTGATATTATACCTTTGCTATGAATGCTTTCCCTTATTTAAAGTGTCACTCCTTATGCTGTTCTGATGCTCTGTTCTGATGTTGCTCAAAGATGCACTGACTTCCCTTATATTTTTAAGAAATCTTTTTGAAGTACTGAAAGTTATGAAGAAATATGTGCCCACATTTTTCCATCATTGTCTGTGCATCTTTCTGGCCCTGCAGTTGTGCTGTAATGCATCATGGCTCATTGGTACGAGTTGTTGAAGCATCCCAGTTAGTGGCAGATGTCACTGAAAGGTTGTCAGTTCTTTGTGAAAGCAAAATATCTATTCTTTTATAGATTTCAAACCCACACTTCAGTTAAAGGATCAGACAAAGGAAATATTTTTTGATCCGTGAATCACTTAGAGAGATCCTAACACAAGATCATTCTTCAAACAGGGAAGACACAAGACATCTTTTCCTAAGAAAAACCAGCATGTTTAGCTCTTCCTCTTGCTTTCCACATTTTTCTGTTTCCATTTCTTCTTCTTCAACATCTGAAAACATTTGCAAATTGGTTTTGTAAACCAGTGTCCCTTACAGAAATTACATAACTTACTTCCATCTCAGAGATACAAAAGAATTTTCTGTTGCTGTCTGTATTGTTTTTTTCTGTGTATCCAAGAGAAAATGGGAGGATATAACCAATATGGCTCAGTCAGTTTTCCCATATGGATCTTCAGCTCAAGACATCAGACTTGTTGTGCTCATTAGGATCTCAGGATTTTTTTCCAGATACTGAGTTCAGCTCCATTCTGTCCTGGGACTGACCTGGGATCCTGAGCAATTTCAGTCAATACCATCAATGTAGTCATCTTAAATCCTTCCATCACAATGTTATTATAATTATTATCCCATAAGGCTTCACTTTCAAGATCTCACCTGAGGCTACTTCAGAGCTGGCTGCCAGTCTGAAGCAGTGGGTAGGCATTTATAGTATTTCTTCTCCAGCCTGGTCTCCACACAAGAGTGGTAAAAGGACACACAGTCTCAGTGTCATACTTGCCTCCCTTCAAAATCTTGTCCTGACACGTGCCTCAACAAGCGAACAGGAGGCATATGAACCCTCAGTCCTCCACTCTTCTTGAAAATGTCCCGAAGCTCAGACAAACCAGGTCACCTGCAATGGTTTTGTCCTCCAAAAAAAGAAGCGACGCTTTTCATCCTGACAGATGTTACATTGGCTGTATGCACTGTGTAAGGGAGCACTTTTCTCCCTGATAGGTTCAGCATGAAATAACTCACGGAGCACTGCAGTTGCCAGGTGTAAACAACCACCCACCAGACTGTTTTAAACAGGCAGTAACCCCCAGGCTCCCAGGTAAGGTGAAACAGCAGTCCTCTCAGTACAAGAAGGAAAATGAGTAATGAGTTGAAAACATACTTTTTTTGTGCTACAAGATGCCACATTCCTGGCTCTCTCTGAGGTGCCCTTTGGCATTCTTATAAAAAAAACAAAAAAAACCCTACTAGACTCTAAACCTATTTGTTGTTAAAAATGACAGTAATTCAAAATGTTTTGTCTCTGTGGATCCTATTATCTACTTTTCTTTCTCTCTTTACCGTCACCTCACTGTGCTTCTAGGGTGACTCAAAGTGGTAGATGGAATTTAAGTTTCTAATGACTCTGAGATGAGACCCTTGAAGTCCTTGAGTTACAGTGCCAGTCAAAGAGTATGAGAGATAGGGGAATGTCCCTATGGATAAGGGATGCATAAAGACTAATATTCAGAAAACTGTGGTTATAGTAGATTCAGTGACCATGTGAATGTCCTCTGCTTTGGTTGGTGGGAGGGGGGTTATACAGAAATAGCCTGGATTATTTCATTTATATTTGAAGTCCTCTCCTTCTTCCGGAGTTTGGGTGTGTGCAAATCTGAATGTTACCTGTGCAACTGTTGATGTCTCCCCTCTTGAGCTATACCACTACTACAAAGACATTTATATTGTTGACATTACTAAAAGTAGTATAAGGTGTTAGCTATTGTATCAGCTAGAAAATCCTCCCCAAACTAGATTAATATAGTCCCATGATTCCTGAGGCACGTATTCTGGATTTAAGTTTAGAAGACTTAGGAAAATTATTGTCAAATCTAAAAGCATTGTGAACTTTATGGCAAATTAATACATATTAATAGAGAAAATTTGGTTTTCCAGCACAGTGACTGTCCACTGTTTGCTTTCCTTTTTGTAAAATATTAATCATCCATGCAGGACATTCAAGGAGTACTGAAGTGATCAGCAATAAATCAGAAAAGACTATTTCTTTGTTGTTTTGATAAGTGGCTTGCTATTTGTTTTCAGGTTATTTTTGGTGTGAGGGAAGGTGCTAGCATTTATCTGGATTTGTTCAGCAAATGTTGGAATGGAATATTTTACATTAAACTGCTCAACACTATGACAGTTTAAAAGCAGTAAAATTTATAAATAATTTATCTTTTATAAAGAGAAGGAAAATATTGGCAGAAGTGTAAGTTATGGACCTTTTCTTTTTTTAAGATACAGAGACAAAACATATGATTTGTCTTCAGGCAAGAATAATTGATCTGTCATCCAAGATCCATGCACCTTGACCTCTTTTCACTGAATAACACACCAGTTGCATGACAGGTGCATTTGAAATACTAACTTTTGATCGAACTGGAAAGTACAACTAGAGCTAGATATGTATGTCAGCAGAAATGAAAGACATGGCTAATCTACCAGGAACAAAAAACTATTCCACCCACTTCAGACATAGAACCTGATCAGACATTGTATCACTGGAATGATCATAGAGTTCAAATCAGTTTCTCCTGTAGGATGATGAATTCTGTCAGATTTTTACAAGCAAATGACATGAACTCACTGGACTGGGATTTGAGGAGAAAAGTGGATTTAATCCAGAAGTAACTGACAGCATGAGAGATGGAAAGGGTCAAAAGGGGGAAAGCAGAAAATGCTTTCTTGGAAAAGTAATTTTTTTTCAGTATAACTAAACCAATATAGATGAGCCTTCCAGAGAGTCAGACTAGATAAATTATTCAGACAGGCTATTTTAATCTGGTGTCTGTCTATTCTGTGTAAATCTGGTTCTGATCTGTGCTCCTTTACCCAATATAAATCAAATAAGATTTTATAGTTGAGATTAAAATACAAGGCCGGTGGTCTCAAATCCAGCCTAAATGCCTGAATTATGAGGCTACTTTCTAAAACTATTGGAGGTTTGCCATCCTACTGGTAGCTCCAGCAGGGAAATGGAGGTGTTTTCTCTGTACATTACTGTACAGAGAAAAGCCTGACTTTTAAGGTAAAGAGGGACTTTCCCAGAAACGTCTCAGTGATATACTCTGATATTCATTGCATTGCCAGACACATGTCTTTAGCCACACTGTTACTGAAAAGAACAATACGGACGGTGATATGCAGTCCATTGGCCAGAGCAGCTCTGCAGAAGTGAATATAGTGGGAATTCTGGACTGAGAAGCATGTTACCAGCTGACATGATGATATTTTGCTGCACACTACCACTATTTGCCTCTTCTGCATCACCTGAAGTCAGTTTTCACAGCCAATGAGAAAAAGGAAGGTTTTCTTCTGTGAGATGACTCCCTTTCAAACCAAAAAGCACACCACTCATTCGGCTGTACTTATCTGCAGAACTTTATTGGCGCAGACTTACCAGAGATCCTTTCAGGCATTATTTAGTCTTATTTGAAGAAATGCAAGCAGTGGCAATGGCCTCTCCAAGCTGTGATGGAATAAAGCAGCAGGAAACAGAAGCTGAGACTCCATCCCTCCACATCAGCAATCTCAGGGGCCAGAAAGATCAGTTTCTCTCTTTTTCTGGTATCTGCATTAGCCAATGTTGAACTGCTTAGTTTCATGTTTTCTAAGTTCAGGTATCTTGGATTACTGTGCATAAACATCAGCCCAGCTGACTTCACAAACTTACTTATATTAGGTTTGAGTAAATTTTGATTAAGACTTGAGGCTCTGTGAAGAGAAGTTTGTGCCTACAGAATAATATTTATGATTCCTTTCTTTTATTCTTTGTTTTGCAATGCTGAGCAGATATGCAATATGAAGAAAAAAGAAGGTTAACAGACAAATTAAACACTGGAATTAAGAGAAAAAGTTCAAGAACCTTACCTGGAACTTCAGCAGAATTATGTGATTAAATCCAGAACTTTGTAGCTGTAACCTACACTAGTAACACTCTATTTATTGCTCTAAGATCCTCCAGAAATATAATACATGATGAGTGGCCTCAGTCTTGGCAGAATGGAGTAAACTCTTGCATCATTTTACACCAGTACATGGAGGGGAAGCATCACTCCTCTTATTATGTTTGAGCAGCTTAATCGTTAGGGTTAACTCACTCTGGCACACTTAGACTTCAAAAAAACACCAAGTAAAAAGCTCTGTGACAGTTGCCCCTTCCTTGTAAAACATAACCCTTCAGATTACACAAGCTGATGGTGAGCTTGTTTGCCCAAGAACTGGGACACAAGTTTCAATTCCCTGCTCAGTGTTTAAGCCCCCAGATCCAGGCATTGACTATTCTTCATAGGCACATTTGTCTGTATCCTGGAAAATTGTCACTTTGCATTATCAGATTGAAGACACAAACTGCCTTTGTTGAATATTGACCCCTAGTCTCAAGGTTACTTTATTGTTTTTTGTTTGTTTTCATTCAATGAACCAGGAAGTAGTTCCCCTCTTCCTGATCAGTGGTCTAAAATAACAATTTTTATGTGGAAATGGAAAACCACATATTTTGTTAGCTTTGTTTTTAAAGAAAATCTCAGAAGTATGTTTGATGCATGGATTTTATGCTGGAGAAAGAAAAAAAGAAAAAATAGGAATCTGGATGACGTGCCTAAGAGGCAAGATTTAATGATCCTGCCATCCTATTGCCTAGCTCTAGGTAGCTTTCAATTCAATATTCTAATTGTGCTAATTTGAGGATATCTCTCTATGTCCACATGTCTAATCCAGCCACCAAACCTGTGAAGGCAGATGTTTGAAAGATAACCACCCCTGTCCTTGCCTTCTGGAGCACTTTATTGGAGCACAGCCTTGAGAGCACATTGCTGTTGGGCAGCAGCAAATTAACTTTATGAAATGTAGTTTTTAAAATTCCTTCTTATCTATCTTATAAATGGCAACCTTAAAAAAGAAATAATCTGGCCTAGAGACTTAAATTTATCATGGCATTAATCTGACTATGTTTTTGCTCTGCTTAAAGTTTAATTTGATTCTTTCCCGCTAATAAATCTTATGTTAATTAAGACAGCCCAAAATGAATTATAGGGACTGTTACTGGATGCTCATTGTGCAATATTTCAATGATAAGTGAAGCTGACTCCTGCCCTCAAGTGAAGCAGAAAGAGCATGAGGGCATGAACACTGATGGGCATGAGACGGCAAATTGTAACATGAACAAGAACTATGAGGCTCCTACCAGCAGATCAGGGCTAGTAAACCCAGTAAAGACAGAGTTTGTAATTTCTATAGGGAATACATAAGGCCCACTGTAGCTGTCTGGGCTTTTTTTTTTGCAGTGGCCATCAACACAAGTACCCCATGCCAGATGTACATAGCACAGCTGGAATAGGGTGTACAAATTCATGTACAGGGGCAACAGTATCGCACTGCAGCTGAGCCAGTGAATTTCAACATTTATCTATAACAGGCTGCTATCCCAGTCAAGCACTTTTCCTCTCCTTAGAAGAAGGCTATCAGTGATGCCAAACCCTACAAATAGCACTCAGTTCTTTTCTCTAATTTGCATTGGCTTGAAATGTAGTTGTTCAGATATACTTGAAGGTAGAATTGAGCCTATAAAGGCCCCATTCCTGCAAAGTGTGATGTGCATGCAAATAACTCATCTTACAAAGATTCCCATTGACAGCATTAACTTTATAGCCAGATGTTTTGTGAAATCAATACCCTTGAAAAGAGGGAAGTTTTTTAAACATGAGATGCAGAGCTTTTCACAACAATTAGAAATGAATATTCAGTAAAATTCCCAAATTTGAATTTCAGATATTATAAAAAGCATTATTTCTTCTTCATAGAATATGACTGGTTATACAGTTATCCTAGTAGACCAGCAGATATTGACAGATGTCAAACAAGAAATACCTTTGACAGTACATGACTTCATACTTTAATTTTTTTTTTAAACTATGTTGAGTGTAAAAGAATCATGAGTCCTTAAGTTTATTAGACTCTATGAACTACATAAATGAGATTTCTTTTCCAGTATTGTGCAGCTGGTGCCATGTATTGTAGTATGATTAAAATTGCGTACTAAAATGGCAATAAGGTCACAGTTAGTATCTCTTTTAGGGTAATAGACTGTGTTAACCTTTTTTCCCAAAAGAATGGACTCACAGGGTTGGGGGTTTAGATGAAGAGTGCACCAGAGTGTGTAGAAAGCAGTAACAATGGTAGAATAATCAGAAGAGTTGTATGAATACAAAAGCAGCAGCAACTGATAATGTTACAGGTTGATGCCATCCAGTGGTTCAGCAGAGCACTCAGGAACAGGTTTTCAGTAGTGTCTAGTACAAGATACCATTTGTAGATCAGGCTAGAGTTGTTCCTCTCTGATATTATCATTCCAGTTGAACTTGCTTGTGTTTGGTAACTCTTAACTTACTTTTGTTCTTACATACAATTGTGTAATACTTTTCATATATGCTTTGACCTAATTTCATATACACAGGTGTATATTGTCTTGAATATGTCATGTGTCTGTGTGCACATACAAACAACAGTAATGTTACATGGTACAGTTTCCATGTGAAGGGGCCTGCCTCAGTTATTCAGAGAAAAAACAACTAAGTTTTCTGTAAATTATGTTGAAAGGTATGTTCTCCAGTAGTGGAGAAATTGCTTCATATCAGAGCTCTACACAGCAATAAACTTTTTATTTTGTCCAATGCCCATATAGGGGAGACATACTAAATGGGCTGCAAGCAATTATGAATGCTTGAAGAAATTATGAATGCGTGCTTGAAGAAACCTGCTACACCATCCTAACAATACTGCAATTTATTTATGTTGCCACCATTTAGAAAGTGAGGAAACACCAACAGACTTAGTGTAGTGGGTTTCAGATGGATGCATTGCATTGCCAAGCTGCAGAAAAATTGCCTGTAGATAGTAATTTTATAATGTTCAGTAAGCACACCAAATATTCCAGTTAGTTTCAAATCAGGAAATCAGTGCAAAATTTAAAAATAACTCAGGTTGTGACAAGAAATCCGCTTAATAGTATGTGCATATTGATTTAGGGGATTGAAGGAGGTATTGAGACTTGTTTCTTCCTTTGAGAATGGACATCAGTGCTAAACAGCTCTGGGAGACCAGAAACAGCTCACACTACTTTTCCATGCAAAAGCAGCTTCAGGAGTTTTCTGCATTGGAATGCCTGCAATTCCCTGTGGAGTCACAAGGGATGGTATCAGCACATGGTAAACACACACTGAAGCACATTAGAGGAATTACTAGATTGTGTTGTCCTATGTGTAAATTGCATCAATTTCAAAATTGCACATTTGGGTGGGAAGGAGTGTGCAGTTATGTAGGAGGAAAAAATATTTTCTGTGTCGCTCCCTTTTTTTCTTCTGTAAATAAAAGAAGTGGAAAGAGAAAGAAAAGGGCTGAGAAATGCAAAATGACTGACAAATGAAGTTATTCCACTTCAATTTTGACAGGAATATAAAGGGTGTTGAAAACAAGCCAGTTTCCTGGCAGTCTGTTTCATAGGAATTCCTGTCTGCTAACAACAGTGATTAAAACAGCAACTGAAACTTTAAATTTGAGTTACCAAAAGAGCCTTTTGAAAACTTAATTGTGGCAGTTTTTCTATTCCCTTGAGTGCCAAGCAACACCCAGTTTTAATGTCGTGCCAGCCTTCACCCCCACAAACTTGTTAAGTCCATAGCGTTTCAAATATAGACCTGAGGTTTCTGTGTGTCTGTTAGGAGGGAAGTGCCTTCTCTCATTTAGCAATTATTACTTTTTTTTCCTAATCTCAGCCACAGGCAGTTTAATTTTACTTTGATCAACTGTCTTGTCTTTCTATCACTTGTCTGAGATCTGAAGAGAGAGGAACATCACTGAGGAAATGCTTGTGAACTGGCATTAATGTGATTTAACTCATTTGAATAAGTTTTGGATTAAATTTGGCTCTTTTTTATCTGTAAGTTTGGATGGTTAGTTTTCATAGATGTAGGGATGAGAAAGCATAGAACACGTGGATTCGCTGCAGTAGTTACAGGTGCCTGCATACCTCTGTGCTCTTAGTGTGTTTTTAATACATAATCCTGTGCTCTGCTGTGCACTTATATCTATTATTCCCCACCTTCTCAGACTTGGTCCTGCCTTTTCCTCTGAAATACAAGAGTATTGGTTATTACAGCATGCTAAAAGTTGGCTATTGGCAAGGGTGAGGAGAGCAAAACTGAAGATTTCTCAGGGCAAAATGCTGCTGCCTGTCATGTCTCTGCAGAGACTCTGCTTCTCTGGTACCCTTGCAGGCTACACTGCAGAATAATGATTCCAGCAGTGGATTTTTGGCATTATTATTTAGATCCTTGTCAGACCATTTAGGGCTTTATAGGCTTAAATTGTCCCTTTCACTTCCACCCAGGAGCTCTCTAAAGGCCAGTACAGTGGTGCAGAGGGTAGTAGTGTAATGGGCTTACCTCCCACTCATCCTTCCATGAAACCAGGTTTCAACATCTGAGGCATCACAGGCAAGTTCTTTCTGAAAAGTGTATTACAGTGACCTTATTTTGACAAATCCTGCAGTGGAGAGGAAACAGCATGGAGATGAACTGGTCTCTGCATTAAGAGTGCAGGAACGGCCTGACCAACAAAAAGAAGGCCCTGACTTATGAAAAGGAGTTTCTCCTGCTTAGTACAAGTTGTCAGTGTAAACTGGGATGATGTTACCTCTGACTCGATTAACTGTGTGGCTCCTGAGTACTAAGTTAATGTGAGTATTGGATAATATATTCTGTTAGTTCTGCACCTCCAGACAAGATGAATCTGTAGGACTGTGTACCACAGGAAACTCCTTATCTTCCTTACTGCATCCAGAGTAATCCTGGGAGTCACACAGTAAGGGAGCACCATTCCAAATAATGACTCAGACCAGACAGTTCACAACATAATTGTCTAATATGTCATTCAAAGCATCCAGATTTCTTACAGCAACCTCAAAGTGTTTTGTTACTGAGTGTTTTTTAAGAATAACACTTGTAAGCAATGTTGTCTCGAGGCTGAAGTGCTTTCTGGTTTATTATTTCTCACAGTCCTTTGGTGCGCTGCATTGTACTATGAGCTAATTAAATCTGTTGTCTCTCAGAAATTACAAATTCTTTGTTATGTGTTTATCTTGTCAGGCTGAACACAGAAAGGAAAAGTTTGGAGGTAAAGGCAGATATATAACAGAGATTGATGTAGATAGATCTTACTGGATCTCATTTAGTACCCTCAAGCTTCACTGTCCAAACATTGAGAAGGTCTGAATTCCTGAATGCTTGCAATGTGCAGGAACAATTGGGAAAGGAAGGATAAAACATGCAATCAGTGGCTTTGTTTTGCTAATTGTTGTTGGGAGTTTGCAGACAATCCCATAGTAAACCACTTTTGCTTTGCTAATTCTGTGTAAGCATCATGATGGAAGACCTTCCTGAGGAGACACTTCCTGAGTGTTAGAGAAGGGCTTTGTGGGGTAAGTCAGAAGGAATTCAGAAATGTCTCTGTGGAGTCCTCATAACTTACTTCAGAGTGCAGAAACACGCTTGAAGCATGCACAGTTGCAATAGTAGAAGAAACAAAAGCTAAAATCCAGATTCAGAGGGACAGAGATACCAAAGTCCCGCAAATTTGTAATTTAGTTTTAAAATGTGTAATATTTACAATTACTTTATAATTTATTTACTTGAGCATTCAAGAATGCTTTCACTACAGTAGAAAGGATCATTATTTTGTGAAATATTGCCAGTGACAAAATAAAAATTGTGGAACATTCACCCTGCCTTCGATAGTCCAAAAGTTGCCAAAGCAAATTGTTAAATAATCAGTTTATAGGCACATAGATAATAAAATAACAAAGTGATATGAAACAGCCAACATCAATTTATCAAGAATAAATCAAGTCAAATCAGTCTATGTTCCTTTTTGACAATATAACTGGCCTGGTGGATACAAAGGAAGCAGGGGATGTGATATATTTGGACATTAATAAGGCTTTTGACACACTACCAGTTACATTCTCATAAGCAACTTAAGGATATGTTCTGGATGAAATTGCCATCTGGTGGGTGCACCCACTGGCTGTAGATATGTACTAAAAAGTAGTTATGACAGTTCACTGTCAAATTGGGAAGACATATTATATAACGTTCTTTACAGACTTTTCCAGTGTTTTGTTCCAGTTTCATTAATGATCAGAAAACGCTCATCCAAAAATGGAGATTTTTTTTATCCACTGATAAGATGGGAATATTTTGGAGGATTAAAATTCAAAAGTCATGGTAGTTTAAAGAAGTGGTTTGAAAATCACTAGACATGAAAGAACTGCTATGCTTACTAAGAATAAAATAGCCAAACAGAAGATTTGAAGTAAGGGTGATAATAGTGTACAAAGAGCAGGGATAGATCACAGTCAAAATATGAAACTGCAGTTCCATACTGCCAAAAAAAAAAAAAAATAGGAGCAGAGGAATTGCAATGTTTATATCTAAAGCATGGGAGGTAGGAGGTATTTTGTTTTACATATGGCATTTTAATTAGATTTTACAAAATTTAACATAATTTTAATTATGTCATACACTTGGATTTCAGAATAAATAAATAAATTGCTAAGAGTCCAAAGGAAATTCAAAAGAGGTATGAGAAGTTTAAAAAATGGCTTGTGAGGGAGATTTGAGAATTTGCTTATTTGTTGTGGCATCTTTGTTCTGAACAAAACAAGTATGAGAAAGCTTGTCAGAAAAAGAACTGGGAAATATTAAGATTATTATAATGACGAGAAATTCAAATTTCCTCTTATCCACTGAGAACAGGACAAAAGCAGTTAGCAGAATTTATCCAAGAGAGAGTTAAGTTAGATGCTAAGAAAATGTAAATGTAGGGACAGATTGTGCTGGAACATGCTAACTGTGCAGTCTCCTTCACTGGAGATTTCTGAGGACACATTAGATGAATGAGTAATCAAGAGTGAGCTGGGTATGCTTCATCCTGTCTCAGAGGTTTCTTTCAGCCTAGCTTTGTGTGATTTCTACTTAGTAATGCAAATGCCTGAAATTAGTGCTTAGGTGGATTCCAGAAAATAGCTCTGGGGTGGATTCAGGCAAAAGTATCTCTGCCAGCAGACTGGCAGCAAAGCCTCCTGACGAGACCTTGAAGCCAGGAATGAGGGGTGAAGAGAGAGGGTGATCCACAGTCCACTGGGGAAACAGTGGGCTGCGTTGGCAGGAAGGCACAGGAGACAAGACAGAGCTTAAGAATGACCAAACAGGGTGAAGGAGACCCACTTCAAGCACACGAAGGCAAACAGGGAAGTGCCACAAGGACGGCATCATGGGGGAAGCGCTCACACTTTCTGAGAAATCAGCTGATTGGTGCGCCCCTCTGAAATGCCTTTACTGATGCATGCATGCAGCATGGACACAAGCAGGAGGGACCAAAAGCCTGTGTGCAGGTGCAGGTCCGTGAGCTCGCACAGCCATGGTGGGACAGCTGCCATGGCCCGCATGCTGTGGGGGATGGACACAGGCACTGCAGCAGGAACAGTGCTGGGAAGGTCATGGCGTCATTCAGCTTTCTGTGAGACATTAACAGGGATTAATGGAGCCTTGCCCTGGGACAGACAATGAGACAGTCAACAGTTTATGCCTTAGGATTAGAGGACAGAGTGTGTTGTGGCAGCTGTCTGCCACAGGCTGCCGAATCGGGAAGAGGAGGCTGCTGTCTTCGGACAAGGGGAAGAAGTCACGTGTTCAAAACTCTGCTTCTCACAAGGGGCCTGTTATGTGCTGAAAAGAGCAGTAAACAGTCAGCCCTGGGGACACATGGATTGCACTGATGACAGCTTCCCGGCAGAGTTGGCTGGGGACCCAGCCATGGCTGACCCTCCATTAAACAGGATGCTCACAAACAAGGAAGACTTGGTGCTATGGAAGTTGGGCACAGTCTTGGCTGCCCACGAGGTGGTGGAGATCTCATTCTGAGAGACAAATAGGAGGAGCATGACTCTGGATTACAGAACAGCAGACTTCAGCCTGTTGAAGGATCTGTTGAAGGTTGATAAGAAATGCTCATGGAGAGGAGCAGACCAGGGGCTCTGGCTGATTTTGAGGCTGCATAACAGTGAACCATGCCAATGGAGAAAAAATCAAGCCCACGTGGCAGAAGGCCTACACCTCTGTTCAGTTTTGGGCCTCTCTCTGCAAGAAGGATATTGAGGTGCTGGAGCATGTCCCAAGAAGGGCAACAGAGCTCCTGAAGGGTCTGGAACACAAGTCTTATGAGGAGCAACTGTGGGAGCTGGGGGTGTTAGCCTGGAGAAAACAAGGCTGAGGGGAGACCTAATTGTTCCCTACAACTACCTGAATGCTGAGATAGGGATATTAGGAAAAATTTCTTTGTGAAAAGGGCAGTAAGGTAATGGAAGGGGCTGCTCAGGGAAGTGCTAGAGTCACCACGCCTTGAAGCGCACATGGATATGGCACTTGAGGACATGGTTTAGTGATACATGTGGCAGTGGTGCTGGGTTGACAGCTGGACTTGATGATCTTAGAGGTCTTTTCCAACCTTAATGGTTCTATAATAGGTGAGGGCAAGCTCCTTACTTAACTCAGACCTAAAAAGAAATAGTAGAAGAGGCAAAAGCTGGAACAGGTGAAACAAAGGAATATAGAGATATTTTCTGGCTGTGCAGGAATGGCATCAGGAAGGCTAAAGCCCATCTACAGCTGAATCTTGGAAAAGACAGGAAAGGGAACATGAAGGACTTTTGCAGGACCATCAACAACAAAAGATAGATCAGCAAAAATGAAGGCCTGACACTGAATGGGATTGGGGATAAAGGACAAGGAAAAGGGTGAGGTACCCAGTGCCTTCTTCGCCTCAGCCTTTACTAATAAATTCCACCCTGAGGAATCACAGCTCCCTGAGAGCCATGAGAAAGGCTGCAGCAATTAAGTGTTTTGCTCAGGAGGATCACATTACAGAATGCTAAACCAGGTGCACATACACAAATCTGTGGGGCACAACTGAATACATCCATGAGGACTAAGGCAGCTGGCTGATGTCATTGTGAGGCCACTCTTGATTATCTTTGGAAAAGTGTGGTGACTAAGGGAGGTTTCAGAGGGCTGGAAAACCAAAGGGTTTGATACCTTCAATAAGGGCAAGCAGGAGAATCTGGGGAACAACAGGACAGTCTACCACACCTTAATTGCTGTGCTAGTGATGGAGCAAATCCCACTGGAACCATTCCCAAACACATTATTGTGTTTTATGCATTTTCCAATCCTTTGTAGAAAAATGCAAAACATTTTTTTCATTTTTAGTATGATACACAGAGGTTACGTGTCTACAATGTTGAGGCTCTATTCGGTTCAGTGATCTTGCTAGTCAATTGTCACCTACCTCTTTCTGTCTCAGCAACAAGCTGACTATATCCTTTAGCATCTCACAAGTGCTGGTGAATCTCCATGTAGTCAGACAGTATCTTCCAAACAGCCCACTCCTACCTTTTAGTAGGGGTCAGATTCCAAAAAAACAAAAAAGTCTACTTATTCTGAACTCCCCCATTTCTGCATGGCCATCCTTACACTGTAGTTGGGTATAATAAAGTGGAACCATCTGGGACTAGCAGATATATATGAGAGAGAGTGAGGATGAGATTATCTGGGTGCAGACTGATTGCAGTTGCAAAAGTAATAAATTCATTTTTCAGGGAACAATTTTCAGGAAGTTTAATTTGCAGAGTGAGAAAATTAATTGAGAGCATAGGCAATTTTCATCTCTCCATCCAGCAAGGAGAGAAAACTAAAGGGAAATAGTGAATATAATCAGAATGACAGGAAAAAGAAACAGTCACTTATAATTGTTCTTGGTGACAGCATAATTTTTTCAATAATACAGAGGTGTCTGAAAATTACTTTCAATAGCTCTGGAAATATATGAATGATATCCAGTCAACTATTTATTATGACCAAAACACACTGTAAGTCAGATGCTTGGACAGGACAAATTCATATTCCCAAATTTAAAATATTTTTAAAATCAGTAATTAACATACAAATGAGACACATACTCTCGCTCAAATTCTGTGTCTATGCAAACAAAAAAAAGCAAACCACCTTTGTAATTCAAGAGGAAGAATGTACAGCTTTATTAAGCAAGACATGGCTGTGCATCTCTATTGAGGCTGTGGGGGGAAAACTGTCTTGATAAAATTAAGATATTTTAACATTTGCATTTTTTCTGAATTAGCATAAAATTAAAATATCTAATTTTTTTGTAGAACAAAAAGGCTTTTTGTAACAAACTTGTTTTCACATTCACCATGGTCATGGCTGAGACTGCCTGGTTCCTGATTCTGGGGATGGTTCTGCATGAGCTAATGGTGTTGGGAGAATTTAGTGCTGTTCAGAAGACTGCTAATTAGCAACTGGTCTAAAGGAGTTGTTTGCCAAACTAAGCAGAGTGCAAGAAAACTACAGCCTTTTCCAACATGTTTCCTTTTCTAGGAATGGTGGGATACTATTGTATTTGTAATTATAATGAACTGTCTTCTACTGAAAGGATCCTTAGCTGGCAAATGTGTCTTATTTTGAGACACATTGGTTGAGCTGTGAAAAGTGAAGCAGATCTGATAATCTGACCCACACGGCTCCTTTACAAAGTGAACATTATCAATGAACACTTGATTTCCTGTATCCTCAAGGAAAATTGCTTTGGAAGAAAAGGCTGCTCATGAGTGGCTCTTGATCACCTCTTTTCAAATGCTTATCTCCCTGGATCAGCAGGCAAGTCTTGTTTATAAGGAGGGCTCCACTCCACCTCCTTGTTTGGGATACCAAGAGTAATTCACACACATCTGTATCTCCGTTTTCATCATGTTCTGCTCTGCTGTAAATACCAGTTTTATTGACAGATATCAGCCGCTCTGACACTCCTCTGTTTGCTGGAGATGTGAAATTCCCCAGCTCCTTTTTTTGTCAGAACATCTCCCAGAGATATAATGAGCAGCAGCAGCAGAGATTGGAAAAAACACTTGATAAGTGCTCAAAACCCAGCTCTGTTCATTCTTTGCGGCAATCTGCTCTAATGTTTGCTGCCTAATAGTGCTCACACTACAAAACACCGCTTTCTTCATGATTAGCCCTTCCCACTATTAATATACTGCCTTCTTTGTGTTTGACCTGATTGTAAGAAGAACTTTCACATCAGGCTGCTGTTGGAATTGTTTTACATGAAAAACACTGCAACTGTGTTTTAGGCACTCCAGAATCTCTAAAAACAATACAAAATAAATAAGCTGTCACTGTCAAGGACAGAAAACAAGTCTTGTCATGGAAAAGATGCCATTTCTTCACGTTTGGGGTATTTGTGTAATCTTTTCTGCATAGCACAATTATTCTGAAAATTGCAATGCTTTTATTTTTTTAAAACATAATGTCTTTAATTGCTAAAAATAGCTGTCTGTCTAACGTTCTGTGCTTCTGCCCTATAGAATTAGCTTTGCAGAAAAATGCCTCAAGGCAAAAAGAGGCAAATCTGAACTTGACCCACATCCAGAGATTTTTGTGAACAAGAACCCCATGGGCTGTTGAGTTGGTAACGATTAGAATTGCAGAAAGTTTTTTCTTATTCTGTTCTTCCTCATGGCAATGCAAAGCAACAACAAGAATGAATGCAGAAACTATGTTAGTGTATTCATATCCCAAATTCCAAAGCACTAAAAAAGTAGAAAGTGGAGAAATAATATTCTGGCTTCAGAAATAATACCAGGTTATATTAAAAAGGGATAGGTATGTATCTGAAAGTCCAGCTGTATTTTAGAAAATAAGAAAGATCAGCCTACTGCCTTGCGGTTTCCATAACGTTTTCATGAGCTTGATGGTTTTGAGGGTTTTCTTGACTTTCTTATCTCCTGTCTTGAAAAAATTGTTTGTCCCATTAATTTAACAGGAAACTTCTCATGATTAACATATATGTCCCAGCCATACATCTTTGAAATTAAAAGTGAACTCATTCCTAACATTGCACAATCTACACTTCATTACATCTTTTAAACAATGGTGGACTGCTGTTTCGTTAATTGTTCCCTTAATTATTTTTAGGACATATATAGCCTTTTAATTAAAAAAAATTAAATATATTTGAACTTTTCTTTAAGTGACTGTGAAGTCAATACCATTTATATTTTACAAATACATGCACTAAAGTAGAGATAAACTAGGGACATAAGCGAAGTTTTTTACATACTATGTTTTGCTATGGCCCTTGCAGCTTGAGGCAGGATAGAGTATTGGGAGGTAATTTTTGTGTTTAAAAATTCTGTCAATTGCAATTCTATAGCCTGGGCTCAGGTGTATGTGTGGAAACACACTTGCTGCTGGCAGAAAGCTGCCGTGGGTCGCCCATGCTACCACCATCTGTGGCATATGCGCTATTTGGCAGAGGGATTTCTCTGTATTTCCTAGGAGGCAGGCCCCATCCATCCCTTTGCTGTTGCCATGGCCACATTCTCTCTCTTAGCATCCTTGAGTGGAGAGGAATGCAATGGTGTTGCTCCCCTAGGAGATTGCCCATGTACTTTCCCCTTCCTTGTGTGCAGGATCATCATGGCAGAGTGATGGGTTTTGGTGACGCACCTGGTGAAATATAGCAATATGGTGGACTTTAGCCACAGAAATGGGCAAACCAGAACCTGGTCTTCAGCTGCAGGCTGTTTGTGCTCCTCATCTCAGCACAGAATTTAGAAGTCTTCTTAAATAAATAAACCACTAGATCTGTATATATATCTATATATTTATAAAGATATACTCTCTCTAAATACATAATCGTGTGACACATTATACCTAGAGGCTAGGTTCTGGTTTCCCTGGATTATCAAATTTGGGGTTGAATTTCCAGAAAAAAGAGTAGCACCTGTGATCTGGTTCAGGGATTATCTCCTCATATACTCACCACTTTAGCTGATTTCACAGATAGTCCATAATACCAGTCGATATTCCTATTTTTGTAAGAATAGCTTTGATTTCTCAGTAAACAAATCTCTCTTTGCTAGCTTGCTTTGGTTGATAACATTTTACATTACAAGCAGCTGCTCTGTAAAGATTGAAATGAGGACTATGTGTGTTAACACCACAAAGAAGCAACACTAGGCTGCAAAGTGCCCTTTCTTTGACCAGGTGCCAGAGCTGTGAAGAATCGATACAAAATGAACAATTAGGATGAGAATGAAAACAAACATACCTGTGTCCCCATTGCTTCTTTCTCAATGTTAAAAGCCTTGTTGTTAAACAGGCAGAGGGGGAAAGACGATGACATGCTGTGAGATACTAAAAAATGAAGCCCTCAGAATTTAGGGTTTTGTCTTCCTCTAAAATGGCAAAGAAGACCAAGGTCAGTCAAAGTTAGTGAAACAGGAGCCATTCTGCTGTGTCCTTCAATTAAAGCAGGGTGTGCATAAAGATGATTTTCTCTGCTGCATCCTTTTCAGACTCTGACCCAGTAATGACAAGCTAGTTTAGCATGATGACTTTGATAATCATTGTTATCTCAGGTATGCAGAGATGGTGAGGAAAAAACGCCTTAGAAATGCCTGCCACCGTAATAAAGTGACAATATATTTGATTGTTGAGGAATGGGATCTTTATTTCAGAGAAATTGTGGAAACAGTTTTAAGCAGTCATGGGTAAAGATAGAAAAGATTTAAAGGGATAGGAGTTCCAGCCAATGAGCAAAGTCACATTTCAAAGGATAGATTGCATGATCCTTTAATTGGCATGTTAGTGGTGCACAGGACTTTTGCAGTATTATTCTTTACGGTAGACAGGCGTCCAGCAAACTCAGACACACGTCCCACTTGCATACACTGCAGGATATGGAGTTGGGTAAGCAGGGAATAAGCCTTCCAGATGCAGAACAATAATTCAGAAATAACAGCCTAAAGTAAACAGAAGAATTGACTGTGAGGCTTTCGCACCATCTCCTAGGCTGAGCATCTGTTCAGCAGCTGAGGTGGATATTTAGATTCGGAAGCAAATCTTAGTATTTTTGCATAAGCACAAGCCCCTTTCTCCTATGAGAAGGGATTTTCCAAACTGCAATGCTCCAGCGTGGAGAGCCACCTGGTGGGGGTTGGCAGCAGTGCCTTGCTGGGTTAACCCGCGGAGCCCAAAATAATCTCTTTACAATCTTATTATTCTTGGGATTTCTGTTTGCGAAATCTTCATAGCCCCCTAAGTGTTTCTGTTGTTTTTCCTTCTTTTTGCTTTGTGTTTGTGAAATTGTAGTTATTCTTTGCCAAACAGGATTCATCAAGAAGGCTTATTGTTAGGGAGCCATTTCATAGTTGGACAAAATGTTTTAGCAAAAAAAACCCTTAATTACTTCGAAGTACAAATTCACAATATGTGCATTCATGTACATTCACAGATGTAAAACAAATTCACCAAATAATTTCATGTGGGGAAAAAAAAGATGTACCTCTGTCAGATGCATGCTTGAGCCAGACAAGGGGAATTAGTTTCTGTCTGCCTGCTGTCTCAGGGCTTAGAGCACTGTGGAAGGCTGGAAGGGACTTGATTCAGTTCTATTAAAATCCATCCTTTGTAAGAATGGAGGCTGGGTGTGGGCTGAGGAGAATATGCCGATAATCAGATCATGGGATATTCTAAACAAGGGCTTCCTCATTCTTCCCCTTTGAGATTGTTTCATTATTTATGAAATACTGACGTAATTACACACCAAAAAAAGAGAGAGAGAGAGAGAGCTGTCTGAGACTGATTCTCCAGCTGTGTGCTGGGACTTTTGCTGGGTAGACAGTATAGAAATGCACTGGGGTGCCCTGTAGGGGTGGCAGGGGTTGGACCAGATGACCTTTAAAGGTCCCACTCCAACCCAAACTAATCTGTGATTCGACACAAAGCAGTGTTCACACAAGTTACAATCGAATGACACAGAGAAAGTACTTTAAAAGGTGAAATGCAAAGCCAGCTGCCCATTGTAGCACCAGGGTATGGCACTTTCCAGGGAGGTAGGAACTGGGAATTCAGGTCCCCTCAAGAAGAGGAGACATCTGAGCCTTGAGCTCCTAAACTGTAAATCCCTGAATGGCTGAATGAACCCATCCTTTCTTTTTTTTGGTTTGGCAAATCCAGGATTTCTTTAGGACTGTTCTTTTAACAAGTCCTGAAACAATGTTTTATCTAAGAGAAAAGGATTTTTTATTTTTTCACAGTAGGAGAATATCAGGGAACAGTCTATATGATCCACATCAAATGTGGGTGTTTGAACCAAATCAACAATTTGATTCAGCTAAAAAAAGTCTCACAGCCTTAATTCCAAATGTGGGATATTTTATTAAGTACTCATATTCCCACTGACATTTCAAAAATTCAGAAAGTGCTCCACCTATATCTTGCATCAGTGTTTAAAGAGAGTGTGGGAAATTCAGGCAGTGAATTTTCTAATTTCCCAGCATCGTAGGAAAACAGAAGCTTCTTTCAGAATGTTGAGCATCCTTTAGCCTGAGAAATATCTTAGACATTTTATCTCACTGCGGGAAACAATGGCAAGCATGATAATTCTGTTTTCTGTTGTTTTAAATTGCCACCTTTATGTAATTAATTAAATATGCAACACAGAACTGTTATGAGAGGGTTGAGAGTGCTAGACAGTGTACCTCTTGTCTTGGAAGAGAGGTTGGAAAACCACTTATCTGTATCCTTCTGCAGGGCGTTCCACGTTTCTTGCAGGGTCGGGGAGAGCTGTGAAGCACAGCCTGCCCCCACCTCACCTCATCCCCTTCTTTAGCACAGTTGCATTAAATTCAGTGTGGGTCTGCACTACACCCCAACAGCCTCTTTCCTGCAGCATCAGGTGGGCCCTGTATCCTCAGATCTGTCACACTGCACTTGTCTGGCTGCTCTGACATTGCTGCTCAGTCACCATAAAGGTCTAATGAACATTTTCTGTCTGCAGCTGTTTCTTTGTTGGTCCTGGGAGCAGGTGTGGGCTGAGTGAGTGCCCTGGCAGCGAATGCACAGCCTCAGAGGCAGAGGCAAAGCACCCAGCCTGGAGGACGAAAGTCAGTCCAGGCTTTTCCAGTTTCTCTGTTTTTAAAACATTGATGCTTCAACAGATTTTTTTTTGTTTCATATTTTTGGTCCCATTTTTCTTTCCTCTGTTTTAAAAAATGCATTCTAATATTAGTATACTTTATGTCAAAGGCATTTCTAATTTGAATGCCACAGTAACAGAGTGGCTGTAGTTTCTCTGCTTAGTACATGAGCTGCTGTTTTTTCTAGGAGGTCTTTCAGCAGCACATCTCATAATCTCGGGAAAAAAAATGATGGCGCATTCACCATGCCCTTACATCATGCTTCAAATTACTATATAGGCTTGTTGCTAACTATTTTTACTGTAAAGACGGTGGAACAAAAAAAAGTTGTGTTTGCCAGCAACTTTTAAAACCTCTGTCACATATAAAGTTCAGACCATGGCATAGGCTTCAGAAAAATCCTTACTTCTTTCTACTTTTCACCTGGTTTGTTGCATGCAGAAGCCTTTTATTGCAGTTCTGTTTTACAGAATCAGCTACTCGCCATGAGCAATTTAAGTAAAATTGCTGATTTTACAAACATATACATCCACCTGTCAAAACCATAATTCACATTAAACAGAGATTGTAAAATTAACATTCTTTCATAAACTAGGTCGCATCTGATCTTAGATCTGATGAAGCAAGCAACTAGGAGAGAGACGGTTTTTGGTCCTAAAATTACTGCTATTAATGTCTAAATTTATGTGATTAAAATTTCAATTGTTCGTATGGGCCATTCACTTAAGACTTGAACTTGATGATCCTTATGAGTCCCTTCTAACTGAGAATATTCTGTGATTCTGTCCTGTCACTCCATGTCCTTGTCAAATTTTTGGAAAATTACTCCAATTCAAATTATTTGAAAATTTCTATTTTAATTTATGACTTATGATTTTAAAAAAATGCAATTTTATTTGGAATACCATTTCTTTGAGTTTCTGTACTATTCCAGGAGTCATCGCAAAACACTACTACATTCTAAATCTCTGTGAGCTCATTAGTGAAGCAAATTCAGGATAGGGCCACCAACATGGGAGGGGCTGGAGCACTTCACCTGAGGGGAGAGGTTGAGGGAACAGGTTTTGTTCAGCCTTGAGAAGAAAAAGCTTCAGGCTGGGGATAACATCATCCTTCCAATACCTGTGAGGACATTGCTGAGAAGGTGGGGCGAGCTTCCTCCCAAGAAGTGTTTGGGAGAGGATGAGGAACAATGGGCACAAACAGAACAGATAGTCTTGGCCTAGACACAGTGAGAATCTTTTTTTTTTTTTTTTTTTTTTTTTTCCCCCAGGGAGTACAATCCTGCATTAAAACAGGTTGCCCAGAGAGGTTGTGCAGTCCCTGTCCGTGGTGAGACTGGACTGGATGAGTAACTGGGTCTGATGCCATAGCTGACCCTGCTTTGGGCACACAGGTCCCTGAAGTCTTAGACTTCTCCTATGAACTTATCATACATTGTTTTAAAGGAAAATTGTCTATTAGTATGTCAGAAACATACTTAAAAGCAATACTGACACAGTAAGAGTTACATGAGGAAACCTCTAAGGTTTAGCCATCTCAAGAGACCTCCAACAATGTCATGCTAAACTGGATTTGTTCTGATAAAGGAGCTTTGCTGTGATTACACATAATGATCCCTAAAGCCACAGGAGAATAGTATTTTCTCTCCTTGTCATAGGCATGGAAATGTCTACAGCAAGGTTGTCATTGGGAAGGAAAAATTAAAATAAGGAGTTCTGACAGGAGGAACTCATGAAGTGTATCACCCTCGTGTAACAGTAGTTATGTACTAGAAGGGGTTGCTTCCACTTCTGCCACGCTTTTTAAAGATTTTAGCTTAAAGAATCTAAATCTCTAAGGCTCTGTAGCCTTTTATGTAGTTATTTGAATTTTATTTAGATGTAAGATTCATGTTAAGTGTAGTTGTTTCTGCTTAGGCTGAAAGGGCTCTTCAAAATAATTTGCTGTGGCTGTCATAGTTTTCTTCCCCAGCCAGCAGGGTAAAATCCTACATGAGATGTGCTTGCAGATTTCATGTACTGTTGAGCTGCATATTTAAAATACAGATTATTTGTGGTGACTGCAAAACAAGCTCTAAACATAACTTCTCTTTTCTGTACGTTTTAACTGCACAATATAGGGAAGTTCATTTCAGTGCTCCTTGAAGGTTGTTTCTTGTTCTTGGTGTTGGGTTTTTTTGAATAAACAGAGACTTGTTCTAAGGTATTTAATCTATGCTTCCGTCAGGGATCAATGTAGTCCTGGATTTAATTCATTAACTTAGCACCTATGACCAAAAAAAATTAAAATCCAAACTGAAATATTAAAAAAAAAATAACTGCACCATAGACTCCAGCAAATCATCAAATTATACATTTCTGGAAAAAAAGACTGTTTTTTTCAGGCATATAAGAAATAATTGGCTGACAACCTGGGTATATAAGTCTTTTCAGGAATAATTGCTTCAAAAATGAAAAGAACAGCCACAAAGTATGAGTCACTGCATCCAGTTGGGGAAAACAGAAACTAAATGTATTCGGCATGCTCTAATAGTCAGATACGGAGAAAGAAACTTTCAAGCACTTTTGTAGGACAAACCTCCCACTTTCAAGTATGAAGCATAAAGAGAAATGTAATTCTAATAAATAAAATACGTAGTAGTCAATGAGGATACCTTTGGAGTTTCACTTTTCAAGCACAGCAGAATCTGAGATAGCCTGCCTTCAAACACCTTTTAGGTGTTTGGAAAGAATATGGTATTACCATTCCTTTCAGGCATCACAAAACCAGCAAAACATTCCTGTCCTTTATATTTTCTTTAAAGCCTTAAACTTCTTAAAGCTTTAAAGAATATACTGCAATACTCTGTTCTCAGGAGTGCCAGAGAAAAAGTATGAAGAGCAGCAAAATTTGAATGTATGCAAGTTTGAGCAGTTCCATACATTTTCCAAAGGTTTTCTTACAGGTTCTCTCTCTCTTATCGCGTGATACTAAATCAAAAGCATATCACAATAATAGAGTTTGTATGTACTACATAAGCCAGTCGTCCAGGCAATCATTACACTATTACAAAAAATGCGTTGTGGTGTTATTACCTTACATTTTAATAGTGAAAGTCAGAAGACGGTGGTTTTCTTCTGCTATTTTAGTTCAAAAAGCAGATGCCAGATCAGAAAAGACTGGCTTCATACATCTATTGGTTAGAAATAAAGTAATATATGTATATATATTTGATCTAACAATGAAATGCCTCAAAGTCAGTGTGAAGATCATAATTACTTTACAAGTTTAAAAGTTGCCATGAATGTTTACATAGCAAAATTTACAGCTGGCCGTAAGTTTAGTTATATTTAAATTGTTGTGAGACAACTTAAAAGAAGTGAGGAAAGGGGAGCAAAGAGAAGCATAATACAACAGTTTCCATTTTGAAGAGCAATTTTATAGCTGATAAGAATGGTAGATGTCAGTGGCACACGGTGATGAAAGTGGAAAATAGAAGGAGGCAAGATCAGAGAGATTAAAGAGAAATTTCAGATACTGGGAGGACAACAAAAATCATAAAAGAGTTTAGTTCAGAAGCTTTCTAAAAACTCAAAAAATACATAGGCGCTAATATGATAGTAGTATATAAAATAATTAATGGTGAAAAAGGCCAAACAGAGTATTTACTTTTTCTAATGTGACATCAGCAAACTGTCAGCAGAGGACTTAATTTTATCAACACATTTTTAATAGATAAAAGGGTACACTTTGCAGACTGTGCATAAATAACCTGTTGAAATAACTTGTGCAAGAATTGAAGAAGAAAAAAACAGCAACCTTTATACAAGTAATAAACATTTTATCACTCCTTCAGAGAAAATTCCAGTAGCTTGGGAGAAAGATTTAATTTTCCTTTTCCTGGAAATATAGTTAGCCAGCAAGTTTGGACATTTTGCAAAGCACCTCTGGAAGAACAGTTCCAGCTAACTGTGCTCTTGGTCTTAACTACAGTGACAGTTTCTTTGTCTTTGCTGTGGTGCAGTGCAGATACATTAGTTACCTTAAAAAAGCAAAAACACCGAATGAAATTATGTTTTTAAATGTAAATTCACACCTGTCTGTGAAATATAAGCAGTACTTCTATATAGCAACAACAATAAATACCGTTTTTTATTACTTCATAGTAAGATAAATAGTAAAATTTCTTTGTGATAATACTTGTTATTCTTACAAAATTCCTTTGAAAAATACATGGTTTTTCTTCTCTCTTTTTTTTTGCCAGCCAACTGCATGGTGAACAGACAATTGAGCAGGTTCATATTCTACCAAATGCAGCTTACCTCTAATTAAGTGTTGTCCATGTATGAGAAGGATTAGAATATTGAGGATCTAAAGTCAGGATTAGCTATAGAAGCTGTCTTCATCCTCAGGAAACAAATTAAAGGCACTACTGATTAAATGGATGATTTCCAATAGTCAATGTAGTAAGTCAATGTACATCTTCCTGTCACCATCTTTTCACAAAGTGTGTGCATATATGACAGCATTACTCCCATTTGGAAGAAATTAGTCATTTACTGTGTGCAAGGAAGCACTGGAGATGATTTTAAAAGTATGAAGAGATCTGTTGATGGCAGTTCACGGTGTTGATGACAGTGATGCCTCTTTGTTTAATTATCTTCTTGGTTATTTGAGTCATACAGCGATTTTTCAAGACATGTTTAATTTACCTCAACTTCTACAACATTTTTAATTTGTTTTGTTCCTTAAAGCCAGTCAAACTGCTGGCAGGATGGATTTCTGTGCAACATGGAATGAAATGTTAGACCAAAAATAGAAAAGGATTAGAGACGCTCAATGGCCGGTGATTTCTGTATTCCAGTACATCATCTCAAAACTTCTCAACCTCCTCCCTAATCTCTATACCCATTTCCTTCACTGCTGCTCAGCCACACGGAGAGCTGGGTCCATTTTCAAGTACTTGCACCAGTTAATAGAATTTGTTGTCTTTGGCCTCAGTGAGAATGCTCTCACGAAGTGTCTTCCATCTAATGCTTGAAAGATTGCCTATTTATTCCTGTGTTTTCTTTCTTCTTTGATAAAGAAGAAAGAAAAAACAGTGTTTGAGATGGATTTGAATTCTCTTGACAGATTTAAATAGGATTTGCTTTGTATCCTTATCTATTCTTCAAGGAAACTGGTTATATTTATAGATTATTTATACTGGTTATATATATAGGTTCAACTCTAGTTACTGCTATGACAAACTTCTGCTTCTCGATTTAGCACTCAGAACTGAGACGCAAATAAACATGAACTGAAATAATTAAATCAATTACTAACTTTGACTGTTTTCTTGTTATTCTGTATAGCCTTTATATTTTCAGCATAATAATGTCCAAATTCATCTTAGTTGAAGTAATTTTTTGGTTGAGATTCATTCCTTCCTCCCAGTACTCAGAACTAGGTCTTGCTTGAGGCAGTCGTTTAATTTGTAAAGAAATTTCTTCTCTAAACTTTGTCCCAATGTGACTTTTGGCCAGTTTATGTGTGGATAGCTGAAACAATACATTGCTAACAGTTTATTAACTTCAGCTGCCATTTCTCTCCTTCAGTATTATATGTTCGATACTTTTTATTATTTAGAGGCCCTCATTATAACCTGCCAAGTATGTTTTTCAGATGGGGTGAATACACATGTAGTTTTGAAGTTAAACATAATAGCTCTGTTTGGCTTGGGGAGCTCTGGAAACAGCAGGCAATTATTACTGGGTTTCTGTGGCTTTACTGTTCCAACCTTCTCCCCGAAATGTATTTCCCTTCCCCACTCACCATGAGCAGAAGATTGCCTGTCGCTCAGCCTCCCATGGACTGAGCTGCCCTGGGCTGCACAGTGATGTGGCAGCCTCCCTGGGGCTTCCCAGGTTTTCTCATACTCCTAAAAACCTGGCTGCTTCATTTTACCTCTGCCACCAGAAAGGAAGGAATTTGTAAGGAAAGTGCCCACAAATGCCAGGGATGCATGGAATTAAACTAATTAGCTACATGGAAAATGTTCAGAACTAAGGAGGGGAATTCCTTGGAACAGAAGAAGATGGATGGTTGCAAGGGAAGCAGAAGAAAAGGAGTTGCGATGGCAGACACGATGGTTGTGTGTTGACAGTATTTGTTGCATGGTGGTGCATTGTTCAGGGAAAGCCAGCAATAGCTAAAGCACTGCAGGGGATATGAGGGCAGGCAGGGTCAGGACTCCAAAATCATTTAAATTCTTTATTGCATAGATGTCTCATATGCATCTAAGTGCAAAGTCACCCAGCCTCAGTCTAGCTGCCCCTTCTCCTTTCAGGCTTCTGAAATCCCAGCTCTTAACTTTCCAGATGCCCAAGCTCAGTGTTGAGGTTAGAGCTGCGAGGGTAGAACTGCCTAAACTCTGTTTGCTGCTGAGCTGCTGGGCCCTTCCAGCTCTGCGAGGGTTCACAGACTGAGCACTCCTCCATCTGATATTCTGTTTGCAGTCTTGGGGCATGTTGTCTCTGTTAGAGGACTCAAAATGGATATCAGACCAGTAGTAGTCTCTTTACTCTAGTAACATGTGGAAATACAGGATGCACCTTTACAAATCTTTCTCCTGGCTTTAATCACATTACTTGAAGAAGTACCTTGATCTTTCTGTTTGCATAATCAGGAGCTGAGTCTACCACATGCCTTTAATGAAGTGCTCTGTTTTTATGAATCCCTGTTTGACATTGTTCCTCCTCGCTACACCGTTTTTGCAAAAAAATACACAGCAGATCTTTAGGCTGTAAGATTTAATATCCTAGGATCTCGTGAGCCTTATGCATTGTCTGCCCTTCCAAGTACATTGTGACTTGCAACAGATTGGGCATGGAAACCAGAGGAAATGGCTTCTATTTTGAATCTGTTATTGCAATTTCCATTCACAAACTGAGTATCATTTCAATGCTACAGGTGCACATTCACTGTACATCTAGCAACTGTTTAATTGTAATGCTAGGCTTTATTTTTGAAGATTACTATTTTAATTGGAGATCAAATCATCGCTGTCTGACTGTAAGCAGCTCTCATTTATGTAATAAATTTATGTCTAGCAGCTCCACTCAAGCCATTGGAGTTGTACTAGGGCCGCTGAGAATGCTATCATCTTTAGAACAGTATAAACTTATTAGGATAATTGTTTGATCTTATAAGTGAATTCAGCAAGCTAAAATCACCCTTCATCTAAAGCAGATAATTGCATTAGGGTTAAATTAATTGATTTATTTGATGGTTATGTCCTGGAGCCTGCCAGGATCCTGAGAGTATCTCTCTCTTTACTCCCTCTCTTGCTTCCTTGCGTGAAAGTGACGGACCTGGAAGAAATGTGCAAGTTGCAAATTCAAGTGCGTTGCTGCTTACTTTTTGGTTATTTGTCGCTGTTTACATAGCAGCTTGGGCTTGTGTGACACATCAGGCAAGTAAAGCATCAGGTTACAGCCTGACAGCATGGGAAGCCTGATCGTTCACCACTCGGCTCAGGCATTCCTGCCTGCACTAAATGCAGGTGATGTGTGCGTAACCTGACGGCAAATTTGGATGCTTCCTTTGCCTACCCTCCGTTAGATTTTTGCTTTATGCTGGCTGCTCATGGAGGCATACAACTGTGAAAGATGAGTGCTATACCAGCTGTGGTCCTGGAACAGGAATCAGATGTGATGAAAGTTTGCTCTTGTGACAGCAAAGGGGCAGGAAGAATAGCCCGCAGTTGTGGAATAGTTTTCAGAAGTGACATTGAGAAAGGCAAAATGCAGAAAAAAAACAAATGAAAATTTGTAAGGAAGATCTTCTTTCCCATACCTCGCCTGTTTTCCTTTATTTGTATATAATTTCCTCTTTCATCTGTGTTGGCTTTTTATTCCTACTTGAATCTCAGATGTTTTTAAAAGTGGTTTAAGGTCACCCCTATAGAAGTATGGGTCATCAACTCATTACTGCTACGTGCATTATACATCACCTCAAGTCCCTTTAATTTTGTTCCAGACTTCAGCACACGGACAGTAATATATATATATATATATATATATGTTTGATTTATCTATCATCATGTCATTATGAGCATTGGTTGAATATCAGGCCTCTGGAAAGCATGTTCATCCTTTAGAGTCTCCTGAGAGGAGAGGACCTGTGTGAAAGACCTAGGGGGTGAGAGAGAGAAAAAGAGGAGAGGCACTTTTGATCTATTCCTTGGAAGTTGGACTTTATCAAACACCTGCATCTATCAATCAAAAACACTGATTCTGAGCAACCAGGCTTCATTAGCTCCGTTTGATGCAGGACTAATTGTTTAAACACAGAGTGAGATGAAAGAAGTCATGAAAGTTAATCTGTTTGTTAAAACTTTTGCTTCTGGTAGATGATAGGGTAATTTTCATTGAAAATTAAGTTGTAGGAAGCCATATATAAATGTGGCTAAATACAGCCTGGGAAATTGTTCTGAAAAGAATATATTCTGTATCTTGGGGTAAAAGTAAAACATCCTGAAATGTAGCAGTTGCTATGGAAATGCTTAAATTAAATGTAAAGCATGCATAAATTTTCAATATACCCATCACTTTGGGAATTGGGGACATATGTTAGGGGGAAAGACATATACATCAAGACTTAGCAGAAGGTAAAACATGGGAATTTTTCTTTTCTGTGGGTCTGTGTTTGGACTATTCCACTGGCATATCTATACTTCATTTTGATAGCAGACCAAAGCCCACACTTGAATACCGAAGTATTTCTGTGCGAACTGCAGGACAAGCCGGAAACGTGGGCCTGAGGAAACTGTGCCACCAGAGCCCTGTCTTCCTTGCAGCACTACAGCTTGGCCAGCTTTGGCCAAGCAAGTTGAATATCCTGTGCTTTATAGGAAGGTACTGGGTACCGCCACAGTGGGTCACAGCATGTAGCTGACCCTAGGTGGCCCTTTGTGAAACAGAGAGGACAAGATGACTTCCAGATGTGCCTTCTGACCTCAGCTGTTCCACAGTTTCCTGAAGTTGGAATTATGTGAATAGCCTGATATCTTGCTGTCCTTCCAACAGTCTGTACACTGAGCTACAGATGTTCTTCAGAAGATGTAGCTATAAAGTGAAAAAGACAGAAAAGCACACTGGGTAAATTCCACCCCTTTACCTGCATTCTCCTTGCACTGTGAATTTGACACAGACTAAGGATTTGAAAGTATACAGTTTGCATTATACTCCAAAAACATCCAGCTAACTAACAAGACACTCTTTTGGCCATACAAAGAAACTCTTGGGAGAAGAGAAATGCTTAGCTTTTTGCTAAGTGCTCAGACTGTTGTCTCTGTGAGCTCTGTGCACTAAATAGAGGACAACACCCTGTCTCTTCTCTCCTGATCACCTTGAGGAAGCCCTGGACTTGCTGCACACGCAGGGGTGTGCCTGCATGTGCCGTGGGACTCCGAGGGCCCGGTTGGATGCAATGCCTGTAAGGCTTTCCCAGGAGTGACTGGTGCTCTGTACTGTGGCACAGAGGAGCCTCCTGCACAAATCAGCCTTGCCATACTACATAGTTCACTATCACTGTTTGACACAAGTCAAAAAAACAGATCTAGAGTGAAGGTATAGCTAAAAAAACCCTCCAGGCTTCTGTCTGTGGTGATGCTGACATAG
This sequence comes from Acanthiza pusilla, assembly GCA_036630365.1. Taxonomy (NCBI): domain Eukaryota; kingdom Metazoa; phylum Chordata; class Aves; order Passeriformes; family Acanthizidae; genus Acanthiza; species Acanthiza pusilla. The sequence goes on from JAXCHO010000034.1 coordinate 35,595,986, forward strand.
TGAATGTCTAATCAGCCTGAAGACTGCAATTTGCAGAAACAGTCAGAATCTCTCTTCATGTTTGAAAGACAGTTTCTGTAAGGTGGTTCAGTTTTCTGTTTTGATCTTCTTGTTAAATTATAGTTCAGCCTTCTAGTGCAAATTAAAAGAGAAACTCTGAATCTTCAAATTGCAGCTTCTTGAAAGTCAATGTCCTCTTTAAGAAAGAGAAAATATATATCTGTATCAGAGATATGTCATATGAAACTGTAGACATACAAACACACATGCACCTTTGATAATCAAGTTATTCAGTTTCATCTAAGTCTTGACTTACGTTATGAAAAATCTTCCCTCCTCAAGGAACTTTATGTCTGTCTGTCTGCATCAGCATTTTGATTTGGGAATGTGCGCTTCTGATTTTGTTTCACTTTTTCAGTGGAACTACATCAGAATTGCTCCAAAAGTGTGCCTAATGTGCTCCATCCACTGGTGGGTAAGGAGGCTGCAGGGCTTTGTTTGAATAGGTGTGCCCAGCCCAGGCAGTGATGCAGGTGGTGACTCACAGCTGCAGTTGTAGGAATCCTGTTAGGTTTGAAGAATGTAAAAAATCACAGGCATAATCTTGACTGCACTGAAATGAAAAGTAAGATTCCCATTCGCTTTAGGGAAGGCATGCTATAACTAGAGAAGGTGCTCTTCCCAGCCTGGCAGCTGCCTGACAGGAATGAGCAACTACAGCAATCAATTTTTTGATAGGGCTGCTGTATCCAAAACAATAATATACTCTGAATTGCACTTATCTGCAGAGCTAGAAAAATACACCCTTTTGCACCCTTTAGGAAAGACACATTAACCCTGCTGGACAGCCACTTTAATGGATAGCTTTAATAACATCATATCTTGTTTGTTTGCCACTGTCCATGCACACAAAATAAATTCCTCTGCTAACACGGCCTGCACCTGCCTGTCTTTTACAGCCATTTTAAACACTATTTTGTACAGATATCAGTGTTCATCATTCATTAAAAAATGGCATGATGATGGTAAAAAAAAAGTGTATTCAGTCATGTCCTTCATCTGTGTATTTTTCACTTCTGTCTTTGTTTTCCTATTTAGATAATGCTGGAGATATCGGGGTTAAAGATAGCCATTCACATATGCAGATAAGCCCACATCCTGTTCTAGGACATTCCAGTAAAGATATTCTTATGTCCATATAGGCAAGTGTCAGATCAGGGAATTTCGGGTATATATTTATATTAATTCTCCACTAAGTAAAATATTCTGGAAAAAAAAACCCAAAAGCAACAAATGGTACCAGGTGGATTTGATTTAAATCTGTAAGCAATATGCTGTGTCTTTGTAACCCGTGGCACAGGCAAATGATTTTAACTGTGGAGTTAAACATTCCTGGACTCATTTGAGACTATTTTGGCAAATGCAGAGGCTATTAAAGAGAGAGCAAGGAGTCATACTTGTGAAAATATGTTGGGAAAAGAAATTGAACTATAACATCTGCATTATGAGAATATACTATTTAATTAAAAAGAACATATTTGCACAGCTAATATAGATCAGAGAGTATTGAAGGAAGCTTCCTATTGCTTGCCACAAGAGATATTGGTCCTCAGGGTTTGATTTGATTCACATATGAGCAATGCATATCTCAGTGTTTAGATTCATGATCGTGTGATTCAATCCAAATTGCATATTGTGACTATTATATTTGATACAAGACTTGAAAGCAGTGTATTTAAAAATACTACACTGAAAATTGAAACCTTTTATTTAGTCATAATTAGCAGATAGAGTAATCGAGATACCACAGACTTTATGTCTTCAGGGGAAAAAAAGTATTTAAAGAAGAGTAAGAAGTTAATATGCCTCCATAAAAACTTAAATGCATAGGGCCATATTGCGACAGTTTGCTCATACAGTACTAAGGTACTATTTAACATGCAAATGGTGCAATGGGGACTGTCTCCTTCTGAAACACTAGATTCAGTTATTCAGGTAATTTTTGCTTATATAATTATTCCACAAGTTGACCAAATTACTACAGAAAATAATTATTTGTGGAAGATAGTCCTATTTAATTGAGGAAGGCTGTCATAAACTGTACAGAATGGGTTCATGTAACTTTTAGCTGTGATTAAAGGTCCTGGTAAAAACTGTAATATTCTGAAATTTAAGGTAAGAGCTTGTTTGGATTTTTCATTGAAAATAATAGTATGAGTGCACTTTTGATGTTGCTTTCAAAATTTTTCATGAACAATGTATTTTCTAATCCCTAAATCATATGCAAACAAACCATGCTATTTATTCACTAAATGTTATATATAAATCCCAGGGTTTTAACAGATTAGCTAAATCATGGTCTACTCAAATTCTTACATTTTTTCACCCCATTGAACATATCCTAGCACTGCTCAGTGGTAGATATACTTGTCTAGTCATAAACAAGTGAATGAAAAACTGTCATGTCTTTCCCTGTCCTTTCATCCCTGGGTGGTAATATTGGACAGGTATTTTTCAAATTAAGACTTTGTTAAATCAAGCTCGAAAAACTACATTTATATTTTGCCTCTGTAGTAGTTCCTGTTTCTGTAATAATAATAATATAGTTTCTGATTCATATAGATTTAGATTTCATAGGCTTCAACCACCTCCTAAGAAAGCAGTTTTCCATTTCCAACCAATAATTGGTATTGTTTAATGTTGTATTGAATGCCTGATGTATTCATAAAGTAATGTCAAGGTGATTGTGGGAACATCAGGCCTTGTTGCCATGGAAATACATATTTACTTACACAAACACATTTCAAAAAGAAAAATAATTTTTATAAAAGTTTATTAAGAGATACTTTTTAAATTAATATTGATCAGGTTGAAGAATTATTTGCTATTTTTGGGTTATATGTTGCTTTATGTGTGCTAACCGGGGGACTGTGTATGGGATTGACGCTGACTCAGTTCACACCCCAATTGGTGGTGCAGGCAGTGACAGAAGGAAATGCTGTTCAGGGGGAGAATGGGAACCTACCCACTTTCTGTTTTAGCCCTCTCTTCCCTTTCTTCTTAGTTTGGCAGGCAAAAGAGAGTATTCTCACCACCACTTCCTTTCTTTCCCACAGTCTTCTTAAGCTAAAATGGTCTGATGTTTCAGACTTCTTGAATTTTCCATATTTCCCTCTCCCATCAGGTCTCAGGATTTCTCCCAAGGTTTATTTCTATCCTTGATGCATTTGTGAGATTCTCTCTCAATTTTCTGAGTAATTTACCAAAAGCATACTCTGCAGTACAGAAACTCTAATGACCAAGAATTGTCACTGTTGACACATTTTCAAGCCTCAGATGAGTTTTGAATATCACCTCAAGCTTCAGTTTCCCAATGGTAAGGAAAGTTTATTCCAGCAGAGGACTAAGACATCTCACCTTTCCGAGTTGGATCACTTGGCTCTTACCATAGCTGCTCTGGAGATCCTCAGTGTGGATTTACTTGGGGAGGATCGACTAAGAGCTCCAGAGCAGAACATTCTGCATTTTCCTCAGCTCCTCAAAGCGCATCAGCAAAACTGAGATTTCCAGGGTCCATACCCCTGCTGCTCACCCATCTGTTTGGGTTGGTCCTGCTCCAAGGAGCCCTCCAGCACTGCCCCACGCAGTCCCAGTGCAAAGTGCCAGAAGGTCACACCTCCTGCCTTTCCTAAAGTCTTGTCACGCTGCTACCTTAAAGAAGAGATGGTGACAGCATAATAATTGCTCAGATAGCTCAGACTGAACAGGCTTGTTCTGAAACGTGTGACAGGCTGGTTAGTGGCTCTAGGTGAGCACTGCAAAGGAGGTGAATGCCAAGTCAGACAAACCAGGCTGACACCAGCCATCACTGTTCAGAAATGTGCTGCTTTTCCTGCCCTTGTGCCGATAATGCCTGTCTCCCTGTGCTTATCTTGTCCTCTGCTGGTCTCTCAGTGAGCTGTGAACAGTGGTATCAAGAATAAAGGCATCACCCCCTTACTGTTTCTCTTCAATGCCTTGATCTCAGAAATGAAGATTGGGGTGTAAATGTAAGCTGTCAGGGGCTATGCTGAGGAAGAGTTTTTGAAGGCTTTCATGTCAGCTCTGGAAGTGCTCTAGAAGAATTACACATGCTCACCTGTCAAAATAAAACTATGCAATAGACATCCCTAAAAAAATAACAGGAGGAATGATAAGATTGCTAACTACACCCTATTAAAAAAATGATGGATGGATTTAGAGGAAGCACTTTACCACAGAAATAACCACCTCAATGAATTCTTCAAGTCCAGTAACAATAACAGGCTTTGCTTCCAATACTGGAACAATCCGGTTTTCTGAAACATGCTGACACCTGAGGCAGTATGATACACGGGTACTGGGAAGATGTTTGTAGGTAAGATCATCTCTATCTACCAGGACAACTTCAAGTTCACATGACAAGAGAAAAAATGTACAGCTATGGATATGCACTGTATATTTAGCTATAGAAATAAATTAAAACTCGTTAGAGATCGGTTACAGATCAATGCTTCCCATAATTCTCTAATTAAAAAAAAAATAAACATTTTGTCTTGTCCAGATCTTCTAATGCAAGAATTCACTGAAACCTAGCCTAAAAAATAAGCAAATGTACTACTATTATCAAGATGTGGGAATTGGAAGGCAGAGTAGGTTCAGGGTTATTTGCTTGTGCTATATATATGCTTCAAAAACAAACAAAAAACCCCTATATGATTTAGAGTTTAACAATGTAAAAAAAATCTATGGAAATATAAAATGGATTTTATGGTTGCTAGGTTTTGTTTCACATTGGCTTGCTTTTTCAACTGAAAATTCTTCTGTTGTATACCAGAGCAAAGGACCTGCAACATTTAAAGTGTGTGGTAGACTTGTGTTAAATGAAATCTGGTCTGACAGATGCTGAAAGAAAATAAATTATTTAAGAAGAATGTTGCATAAAAGTTTTACTGAACTGAGAGAAAGAAAAAATTCCCATGACTACCTGCTTTGCTCTGAATAACGTCAATAGAAGTGGCAACACCGACATAGCTATTTGCAGAAGAAAGATGTAATGGAAAAATCAAAAATCCCTGTAACTGCTATTCTTTGTGTGTTTTGGGGGCATGTAGCTTTCAAGGTATCTTAGTGCAACTATTATGGGTTCTCACTCATGTCAAATATTCCTGTGAAATCAGGAGAAATACTTGGTGAATAAGATTTCAAGACTATCTTTTTTCTCTTCTATAGCTTTTAAACAATCTTCACATTTCTGTATTCACTTAGAATAAAGGAAAAGGGAGAGATTTTGTATCTTTGGATACATGTATACACTTAGGTCTGACTTGAGCTTGGGTGTTATGGTGGTATTAATCCTGGATATGTCTGCAGGGCTACTCTGACCACCTGAGCATACTTCATTCCACTCTTCAGATTTCAGGAAATATGCTGGTCCAATGGTCCAATGAAGACCAATAAGGCATGTTAAAGAAAAATAAAGCATGTCCATAGTGAAAATACTATGAGTTCAAGATGCAGCTTATCAAGGACTACATTACTGGGTATTACATTACAAATACTAACAGAGGAACAAAAATTTGTCATATAGCCTTTCAATTCAGTAGACAAAATATAGCAAGAACTAAAGGAACCTGATAATTCATTTTAGACATCAGAACCAAAATTAGGGCCATTTTTTTTGCAGTCAATAAAATTGGCTCAGCAAGAGCTGTATAGGTTTATTGTCACAGGATGTTTTTTTCTAAAAGAGATGTTTTATTTCAAAGTGGAGTTAATGCAATGAAAATCTATATTCTGTGTTTTACTGAAGATGAGACAGTTATCAAGACAGTCTCATTTAACTGTAATGTCAATATAACTATGAAATACTAAGCCTAATTTCAGTCTTTCTTTAAAGCAGGACAGATATTGATTTAAGATTCCAAGAGTAGTTTTAGTCTGTTGAGGCCTACATTTTACACTGCTGAGGCAGGACTCTACCGAAGATGAAGGCATACTTTGTACACCTTTAATCACCTGCCCTCACACTCAGAGCTCACGCCTCTGTAAGTTTTGCTGTTATAATTATCTCAGTAAAGTTGTAAAGTTATATTTACATACATCTAAAGATGTATATAAAGGAACCATTCATTGGTGTCACTGCTCTAATACAGGATCAGTTATATTGGCAAGTGTGAATCTTCAGAAATAATCTGTAAAGACCAAGGATTTACAATCTTATTGCTGATGATATTCCTTAAGTATTGAGATACTTTTCTCAGAAAACATTGAGTAGCCATAAGATTCATATACTTGTTATAAAAAAGGTGGTCTCAGTCAGTTTCCCCATGCAGAATTATTTTGGTAGGGAACTGCTAAAACGTTCTTGTTGACCTTTGTTAACTAAAGAACATCTCTTTTGAATTCAACATGACCTTTCTTTTCAAAATGGAGTTAGGTTATATTGGAGAAGGTTATCAGTTTTAAAAGGTCACAATGAAATTAAATCTTTTGAAGTAATCAAAATATTTCTGTTGACCTGACCTTTATTGATTTATTCATCCATTCTCTTTATGGATGAAAATTGTATGTAAAAATGTTTATAGCTGAAATATTACTAGCATTGCAAGGTGGGAGAAAAATATCGAAATCTTAAAAATTTTTATGAAAGGCAGGTGTTTTCAGGTACTTCTTTATATTGAGATACAACTTATATTTGGCCGTCAAGAAGAAACTGAGAGTTGACTGGAGAGCAACTTTTGTGTCGAGGAAGTTGATTTAGCTAATTTTAAAAGGACTTCTTGAGGAGAAGCACGTGTTTCTGCTTCAATTGTCATGACGAAATTATGGAATATACTTATTAAGCTGGATTTTGCATTTAGAAATGAAAGCTTTTGCTCAAAATTTTTGAAAACAAAGACCTCCCCTTACTACATCAGTTCCTCAATTATGTCTCAGTGCAGTTATAAAAATAGCAGCAAAATCCTCCAGTAGGTTGATGGACCATCATCTTACCATTTTGGAGAATATAAAAGAACAGGTGAGGAAATTAAAATGGTCCTTAATGTTGAGAAATAATCTTTTTTTAATTTGTCACTGCCAAGAAACAATTCATTTATCAGTGCCTGCATAAGGTGGCAGTGGTCTCTGCTGATATTTGCCTCTGAAAATGTCATACAACCCTACTTTATTCTTCTTTCTTCTCACACACCTGGAAAGTATGTTTTAAAATCCCCTTTGGGAATGGATTTTTCACTTTCAGAGTTAAGTCAGTGTCCATTTGTTGTTGTTGTAACTGCAATGCAAATAAGCATAGTGATTAATGTTTTCAGAATCCATAAATCAAGGGAATTAGAGCACTAAACAGAAAATATAAGACAATTGTAGAGGTGTGATTGTTGTCCTCATTGACCTAAATTGCTGGGCACAATCAAGGACTGGATTTTTTCTTGTAGGAAGGAGCAACTGATGGTAGATGCTGTTAGTTGCTGGGTGCAAGTCTGGCTTATTTACAGGAAAAGTGTTAAATCCAGTTTCTCTGAGTGCCACAGGATGAGCAGTAAGTCATATCCTTGCTTACAACTCAAAGTCTACCCACTAGGAAATTAATTATAAAAAGAGACTCTACCTTGGTTCCAGCTGGGGCCACCCAAACAGTTTGTCCCTGGCTGTCCTCTGTGGTTTCATTCTCCTGTTCTCCTCTCTGCCTTTGCTGTCCTTCCTAAGAATGCTGTCTGCTTCCATTACCATAAGCAAGGAGGCATTGAATTGCTCCAGCCACCAAAAGGAGTGGTTGGCATGGCCTTCAGCACAGCAGGAAATCCAGCTAGAAAAGGAAAAAAGCTAGAAGGAACTGCAAGTCTGGGCTGTGAACCACAATTCTGGGCAGCTTCATGGGAAAGGAAGGGAAAATATTCATCTTGTGGAGCTGATACCAAGAACTGCACATTTCTGGAAGAATCTGTGCAGTGCAAGAGGGTCTGGGTAGTAACAAAGGTCTTCATTCCTCTGACCTACTTTTCTTATGCATCTTGGCCCTTTGCCCTCCCTTCAAAGAAAACCCCAAGTTCTACTGCTGGGAGTGCTTTATTAAGTCTTTGTAACACTTGTCCCTCTGTCTCCATGCACATACACAGAAACATTTCATTATCCAGTCACTAGATATGCAATTGGGGCAACATTCTCTGAGGAAATAACATGACGTAAAATTTCTACTGAAGCGACAGCTGAGTGCAGAATGGGAAGACTTAGTCACAGTTGTTTGAAACTCTCCATGATTTAAGAGAATTTTGCCTTTTCCCTTTTGTTTGCTAGTCTGCAATTGTTTGCAAGGATCGCAGAGGTTTCTTGACTCAGTCTAAACTACTATTTTGCATTTTATGTTAATGCAAATAAATGAAACTGCTTGGATTAGGAGATGATATTAATAAAAATAGCAAGAAATCTCTGGGAACCTTTTGGTTCTGAAAAAACTGTTTCATTTAGACAAAAATGAACCACCACAACAGGAAAATAAAACTCATTAAGTAAAGTGATGTTATAAATAGTGCTGATGGGAGATTTTCTCAAAAAAACGTATGGGCAAATTCATGATACTAGAGTTTATAAATAGATCCTCTGGCATTTTATCATCTTTAAATCACACTAATTTACAGTATGTGTGCTGATTTATGGAATTATTTGTACAAGAGGCAGATGGGGACCTAAAAAGTAGGTTTCTTTTAAATATATTGCAGGGTGATATCACTGTGTCTGTATTATCAAACCTTATTATTTTTGGGATAATAGGAATAACCATAGTTACCTCTAATATATTTTGGTTTGGGGGTGGGGAGCGGTTTCCTGTCTTTCCTCTCAGGTGGGGTGGGGAATTGAATTGCAGTATAACAAGAAAATGAATGAAGCAGAAAGTACCCTTTAATTCCCTTGGATAACCTAAAGATATCCTTTGGTTCACATCACAGAGGCAAGGGGTGTGTATTCAGATCTGCATAAGAAAGCTCCTGTCCTGAAATACTTCATACCTCATCTCTCAATCATTAGAATGTTGCAGGAATGCGCAAACTTCTCAATTAATCTTGAAGGGAAATTAAATTGGTTACTGGACTGCGGGAACTCAGTAATAGTTTTGTGCTTTGCTGAGCTACGCTGTGACATACCATGTGATCCGTAATGTACCCGAACCCAAGCTCAGATATCAACAAAGACAAAGAAGGTTGCCTGTTATTCAAGGTTGCTTACCAAATTTTTAATTGTAAGACGTTCCAAATGAGCTACCCTAGCTTAGTAATGCCATTCTTAATTTGCATTAATGCAAAATGGACTTGCATGTATGACTGTACAAAGTAAAAAATACATGAAACAAAAGGGATCCATTTCCTGGAAAATCTCTTTTTCATATCACAGCTGTTTTGCTCTAAAAATACCTTCAAATTATTAAGTAATCAAAAAGTCGACAGTGTCTGATCCTTCTCTTTTCATCAGTAATTAAGAGCCTGGCTCTCAATTTCACACTGCATGCTCAAACTGTTTGAATCCTTTTGTGAAACACCTTTACAGAATTTAGAGTATAAACCAGCTATAATTATCCTTTAAAAAAAGAAAGTGAATTTAAGAAGTAAGAATGATCTTCTAATTTAGCAAAGTCTGAGTTTTAAGACAAGGAATCACATTTAAGCTCCACATGACTGCTAAATGTGCCAAATTAAAGATGCCAGAGATATCTAATTCACACTGCAAACTAGCTGTAGTACACAGTCATTATGCCAGTTCAATTGAAGCCATTTAAAGGGAAGATAAAACAGAGAGTGGGATGGTATATGAAGACCATTTTAACAGTGTGATAGAAGAGTATGATCCAGCATTTTCCTATACCGTGGGAAACACACAGTTTCTTTTAAACATAGTAAACAGAAGCTGCAACGATTTACCTTATGTTCCACACCCATCTTTGGGAAAGGCTGAGGCCTAATGTTCTGACTTCCTCACTGGCGAAACTGCAGCTTCACAAACGGCACAGTGTCACAGTGGGCATCTTAAAGCTGCAAAGTTCTCAGTGACCTTGCTGAGACTGACCCGCTGTGAGCTCTGCCACGCGGCTCCACAGCTCTGCAAACAGAGTTGTCTGCTGTGCTGGCCAGGGGACCTGGTCAGGAGACCGTGCAGAAAAAGTACCTTAGGAAGGTCAAGGACTTTTGGATACTGTGTGCTAGCCCAGTCTGTTCTTCACAGACTTTTGCTGGATGAAATGCCTCATGGAACATAGACCCTTGCTCCTTCTAAGACCTTTGTGGAGCTACAGAAAAGGAATAGCAATAAAGACACAAAATAAGTCAAAGGAGTATTAGTCATCCTACAAATACCTGCCTTTTCCAGAGGGCTTTTGGCTAGTATAACAGCCACTAAGAAATTGTACTTATAGATCTAAGAAAAACCAACCAACCAACCAACCAGCAAATAACCAACCAACCAGCAAAAAAACAAAACAAAAAAACCAAAACAAAAAAACCCCACCAGATTTCCCTGATGGTTCCTGGTAGTTTTAAGCTTCACTTCTCACTCTGGCAGTTCCCACCTAGGCCATCACTCACCTATTATGACAAGGGTCTGCAAGTGGCCCAGCAGACTGAAGAACAAAGAAAATGGAAAGGCAACAGAACTACAGAACTGACTAAAAAAAAAATGCACACACAGAGGGGGATATAAACATTCTGTGGGTAATCTGCTTACTGGTTTGGGTTGCTTTCTAGACCTAGCAGATCTCAGGTAAAACAAGCATTTTACTGGTGATGATATGTATACTCCTGTATGAAGTGAACAGATTAAACTATTTATGTTCAACTGCTGAAATCACTCCAGAAATTGATGTCAATGTCAGAAACCTTATTAGGTTTCAGAAGAGGTAGGAAGGCTTCAGCCTAATCACAAGATAGGAGGTCTTCAGGCTTTTGAGAATGACATCTGAAGGGCATTGAGATTGTTTTCTATAAAAGGAAAGGGCAGATTTCCAGTACATATATAATCACTGGTAGCATTTATGTTGTCATCCTCTCCAAAGCAATAACAAAGTGCACAAATGGTGGATGATTAGAGAGGTCAGTCAAGTGCCCCATTCAGCTGTAATTGTAGAGTTTTTAAAAATTCTTTTGACATCAGAAAATATCATATGTTTTTTTAACCCAGCTTTTTTGCTATGATTAGTTAATTCATGCAAAATCAGTGAAGAAACAGAATGGCAAATTAAAAGCAGTAGAACAGGAATGTCATTTTGCAGTAGTGATAAGTAATCAGCAAAATCAGTTCACTTTAAAGTTGCTGCTACCTGCCAACATTTAACTCCACATGCACAGGACCTCAGTAAGGTTTTGTTTAAAATACTACCACCTTGCAGATCTAGAAACTCTTTTGAAAGAAGTGCTGCCCCATGTACAGTTTTGCTAATGCTGCAATCTCTTCTCTCTTTTCCTGCTCTACCTAGAGCACTTCACAAGATTTTCCTATTTCACAAAGAAAATCTGAACACAGTGTTTTACTTAATTAACATCAATTTTGAACTATCATGCCTCATAAAATCTGACAATCTTCCTGCTAAGGAAATGTTGCTTACTCTCAAACAGTGTTTGAAAAGAAGTTATGTTTTTCACTTCAACATTTTTGAACCTGGGTCTTAAAAGAGAGGTTTTGAGTAATGAATGGACATAAGCTTTCCAATTTTGAAGCAAATTTTCATAAGAGAATAGCCACATAGAGAAAATAAAAATATAATCTGCCACAGACCAAATAGGAGTTCTCATTTCAGTAAGAGTCTTCAAAACAGGGAATTATTCCAATTTCTTATAGTTGCTTAAAAGTGGAGGAATCCTTCAGTCCAAGGGTGACTGGAGTTTTCAATCCAGGAGCAAGGGAAACAAACCACATGACATTGTCCATTGCACCAGTTGGAAGTCTACATTATTTATACACTTTTTTGTTTCAGAAAAGTGGGAAACTGAAATAGAAGAAATATCTGGCAGCAGGGATGTGGAACTGGGGAAACGAAGAGACAGTCCAGTGCTGACTCACCAGTGTGAAAGAAAAAAAAAAAAAAGCAAGCACTCTGATGACCACAACCTTAAATTTTATGTAACTTCCATAATTCCAGACCTTGAGAGATGGAGCTGTTAGCAGGCTTAGATGCAATGTAGAATTTTTAAAAAATGTCTCTGTAGTACAGTCCTGTTGATGCATCAGTTACACATTCACAGCTCTGTGTAAATTATTTGTCCTGTGAACTTTATTATATAATAGAAAAAAAAAAGTTAAACATATTAGGTTGTAACTTTGATATGAAAGGGTGCTTTCAGTGCACCTACATTTTAACATTGGGCTTTTGTCATTGATCAGGGAGAATGAGGCAGTTCAACTGATCCCCAGACAAACATTTGTAGCATCTTAAATGTTGTGATGACACTTAATGTTTGCAGTCATTTCAGTTCTTCAGCTAATGGCTGTTTGCCTGCCATCAACAACCATTAGGATGGAGTCATAAGCTCTTTAGGAGAGTTAATATTGCTGCCTAGGTTTTTATCTTATTTTTTTTTTAGGACACCTTTTTTTCCAAAAGCTTTATTTTTCCTCTCAGGCTTTCTACAGGAGTTCAGGATAGGAAAAGGTTTTAAATGTTAATGTCTTGCCTACTTAAGGATTTGCAAAGAAAATTGTGAATACTTTCACTGTGCAGTGCATCATAGCATGAGGTTGTTTGGGTTTTCTCCTTTTTTTACGGTGTATGAGGTCAGGGGAAATGCCTCACATACAAAAACACCAGTGGAAGAAAGTGAACTGCAGATTATTGCTGTGACAACTGAAGTACACAGCAAAAGTCATACATCATCAGAGGCAGCAAGAATAAGCTTTAGGAAATTATTCAGATCTCTCCAAAGTCCTTCCATGTACAATACTATGTTTCAGTTTGTGAAAACATGAACTTTCCGTATATAATAATCATTATACTTCGGCATGAGACATTTTACATGTGTTATTCATCAAAAAGGAAAATTGAAAAGCCCACTGGGATAACCAGGTACAAAAAGTTATATCTGGGTTGATCTTGCTTTGGCTGAAGTTCAAACCCAGTGTTTCAAAGTAGAAAGGAAAAATAGCTTTCAATATTTCAGCATTTTCTGTAAACACAACACACTGCAGGTACATGCATCTCAGAACAGCCAACAGGAGTGTTCTGCAGTATGTAACTAAAACAAGTTCTCTTAGAATCATATACAAGAAGATCCTTGTGATTGTATACAATGGACATCATTAAAAATGAGCTTAGCAGTTTGACCAGACCCTAATATCTATTCTAATTGTATACAGCATAGTAGCTAGTAGGCCTTTGCTCTGTGTGTCAACTGTTCTTTCCCATGTTCATAAAATTTAAAAAAGAGTGAGGAGGGCAAAAGGTGGTTCTTACAGGTTTCTCTAAGTCTTTGTTATTGCTCCTCCGTCCTATGATATGACGGAGCTATGATAGTCTCCAAGTCCTCTTGATTCTGAAATATTATACAATCTCCTTTTCAAAATAAATGGAAAGCTGCTAAGCTTCCAGCAGTATTTCATTTTGCATGGGCAGTCACTGGCTCTAAAGGACTTTTTTTCATATTTTTGATGATTTATAATCTCTCCTAAGCTGCTGGTGTAGTTTCCATAGTAAATGGTCTTTGATTTAGCTCATGGTTATCAATGAAAAACCACCTGAAACACAGCAATGTTTCATGCATTGTTTATCAGACATTTGCCCGTGACACAAGAACCACAGGTGAAAGATGAATTTAAATACATTATTTTTCATGCCTGCACTCTCAAGCTGCCTGCCTTGTAGAAAAATTAGATATCCTAAAGCTGATAACTGTGACTGACATTGTTAAATACAGAGTGACTTCAAACATTTTCTTTCAGGTTTGCAGTAGATGTGACCTCACCAGGTATTAACTATCAAGCAGCTGTTTCCTCAGATCCTTGCTTTTCACTGTATTTCTCTGCAGCTTCATGGGTCTGCTCTCGTCACAAGTCACCCTAAAGTTGTCCACTCTGTATTCTACACATCCTCAATCTACTGAAAATAGATCTAAGTAGCACTGAGGTGTGAATGCAAAAGAAATCTGAATCCAAATATTTCACCTTTTATTTTTGCAGCCGGACCCTGCAGGCAGAGATATCTCCATCCGACCAATCTTGGAGCACTGCGAGAACACCCATATGACCATTTGGCTTGGGATTGTCTACGCCTATAAAGGGCTGCTGATGGTAAGCATAGCTTCTTCTGCACAGCACTGACTGCAAGCTGCTATTTACTAATAGGCCTGAACTGAATTATATTTGCTTTCCTAATGGCTGGGAGTGAGTTAAGGCTGCCTCAGGTACAACTTTTATAATCAAGTCTGTTTTAAAGTTCATTAGACAATAATATGTGGCTACATGCATATGTAAAATAAAAAGACATTAGTAGCACTTAAGATTAATATTAGACATATACTACAAACCAGGAAATTCAGTAGTGAAGAGATGGATCTATAAATGAGACAACTTTGTGGATAAAGAAGTCAAATCATCTGAATTCCTGTAGGTTCTCCAAAAAGGAACTAGGTTGTTCAAGATGTTTGCCTCTTAGTTGCAAATGTCCTTGAGGAATAGTCATGAGATGCAAGAATAATTTGGTGCCTGAATCAAAATAACCCTTTTGTCACTGAAGCCCATCTCCATAAAAAGATTTATTTACTAAAACAGACCTCAGGAACCAGGAGCCCTGAAGCTTAATAGTTTAAAAGAAAAAAAAAAAGGGGGAAAAAATAGAAACAGTGAAGGTGACTAGTAGTGATTAAAAGCTTCTGAGCCTGAAGGTTTTGAAAACATCTGATTTTGACAGCACTGACCAGCAGAACACCCACCTCGAGTTGAGCCCCATCTGGATCCTACGCCTGGTAGCCACTAGCCTACACTGCCTGAAGGGGTCAATCTGTTCCGTGCATTTGCAGTGTGCTGGTTCTTTAGGACACCCGGGAAAGATGGGGTCAGCTGCTTCCACTTGGTGTGATTCGTGCTGCTGCCCAGAGGGGACTGCTGGTGCCTCGTGCCTCTTCCCTCTCCCCTATGACTGACTGCTCTGACGAGTCCTGCTGCTTTTCATGCTGCTTTTTTCAGGCTGAAAAGTCTTTAAATATCTAATATGAAGTTCAACAGGGAGGGATGAGAAGTTTTGTTTCCTTAAAATCTGAACAGTTGCTTTGTGGTCAGAGCGCTCTGCTGGGATGAGCCTTCAAGCAAGAGGTCACTACCATCAGGTGTCTCCAGGTGAAAGCTTTGATCCTCGAGCTGCTAGCCAAAAGAAAGCCTTCTCAGCTTTCAATTTAATAAAGAAAGGGGAAAAAAAAAAAGAAAAACAACTTGGCAACTTTAGGTGTAGATGTCTCCTGTTCAGAAAATGTCCAGATAAGCTATGAAATCAAGAGCTAGGACATACTTGTTCCCTCCAAAGGGATCAGGAATTAGGAGAGATTCCACACCTCAGCATGTCTTACTGCTCAGCTCTGGGCGTCTCTGGATGCACAGTAACCTTGGCATGCAGCACAGCATCAAGGGATTTGTGTCCTGAAGGGTGCCACAAGTTGGGAGCCATGACATTGACCAGCACCGAGGCCACAGTAAGATTCAAACAAATGGTAGGGTTTGGTTTTTTTTTAATAATTTCATCGGTGTTTTCAGTTAAGATATTTTAAATATACGTTCTCAGGCAACTTTCTTTGAAGTTTCAAGTTTGAGTGGTGTTGGTAGTCAAACTGCTTTGGTTCTCACTAGTCCTTTGCCCTGGATTGGTTTGTCAGCATGCATGTTGTACTATTTTCTACAAGATATGTGACTCTCTTTAAGTCTGCAAGTGTCATTTGCAAACTTACTTTGCAAATGCCATTACATTATTAGACAATAATACGTGCATATGTGTGGATATGTGCATATGTAAAATACCAAATTCTCTATTGAATTTCTTGGTTTGTGGTGCATCTATAATATTCAGCTTAAGCGCTACTAACGTCTTATTTATTTTTGGTATGCCATTACTCATTAATTTCAGACACACAGTGTTTCATAACCACCAGTGAAATACACACTTTTTATTACTCCAGTGCCCTCTTAACACACAAATCGCTAAGTATTAAAAAGGAAGATACTCATCTGAGTCATTTAAATAATTGCTGTGATGAATGAATGAGTGATATTAGGATAACAGAATTGATGCATTTTATCTCATCACCAAAGACATTTCTGTACAGCACATATACTTTGCCTTCAGAACAAAAAAAAGAACCTCTCATGTTACTGTACCATTTTATAAAGGTTTATCTAATACAAAATGCTGTGATTTGTAATAATAAAACAGTATTTGATTTAACATGTTATATACTAAAGAGCTAGTATTGCTAATTACAGTACAATGCAATATTTAAGGTGTAATGGCTTTACTCAGACCAAAATTATTTACCATGACCTCTTGTCTCATAATGGGAACACAAAAATTGGGTTAACCTAAAAAAGTTCTTTTCTTCTTTGTCTTGAAGTAAAAGCAATACTGTCTATTCTGATGTCTTAAATGCACTGATGCAGTGAATAAATCACTCAGGGTAGGGCAGAGCACAGAAGGGCAGGAAAGGACAGGGAAGGCAAGGTATGGC
The DNA here is from genome assembly GCA_036630365.1 of Acanthiza pusilla. NCBI lineage: Eukaryota > Metazoa > Chordata > Aves > Passeriformes > Acanthizidae > Acanthiza > Acanthiza pusilla. Next base: position 35,612,686 of record JAXCHO010000034.1, read on the forward strand.
AAAATAAGGGAAGGCATTACTTGACAGGATACACTGGTTCCCTCTACTTTAAAGTAAACAAACTTTAAAAGTCAGATTCACAATTCTTCAATTGCCTTTGAGGGGATGTGAGGAAGTGCTTACTTTACTGCATGAAGGTTTCTCAGTTACTGGATTCAGATTCCTCAGAACTGGTGACTAGCGAATAACAGGAAAATGACCATCCTAAATCTTGCCTTTACCATTTTATTAATCTTCTTAATGACCAATGTATTAGTCTTCTCCAGTTCCTCCATAATCGGGCATTCAGTGTTTTCTCCTATCTCAAGTTCAGCTCCTAAGAGGCTGCATACAAGTTCAAGGTCTGTCTGTGTGTATGTGTTGATCATCACAGAATTACAGAATCAATTAGGCGGAAAAAGGCTTCTGAGATTGCGTCCAACCTATGCCTGAACACCACCACATCAGCTAGATCAGTTGAGTGTCAGCTAGTCAGCTGCCATATTTTAGATGAGGTAGGTTTTTGATGACATAGACATAGTTGAAAAGCACCAAAGGGTGATAGAAAACAAACCATCTTAAACTTGCTGATGGTGCATTTTTAGTGAGTGCACTAACGTCTTTCTGAGGGGTATGAGTTATTTGTTTCATCTCAGCCAGAACAATACCAGACTGGACTCCTAGAATCCTTTGCTTATTAATCACACACATATTAGTCTTGTCTATTGTTTGATTCCTCACTTCTTGATAGAGCTTTAAATTAACATTAAACTCAAGGTGTACATATGGTGGAAGTTTCGTTGTGTCCCTGACATGTTTTTATAGGCGCCTGCTATTCAGCTAGTGAGAAAGAGGCTTTTGAGGAAAAAGTACATTTTGAGTTTGACTGTTGTTCTCTGTATCAAATCCTACTTTTGCCCTGTGTTAATTGAGGGGGTTTTAAACCATAAATATTAATATTGACCACTTCTCATACACTGTTGTTAATGTATCATCCTTAGGTATTCTTGCCAAGAATTGAAGTATCAGTATTTCATGGTTGAGATTAAAAAAAAAAATAATGCATATGCATCATGGGACTTGATAAAGGTCACTAAGAATAAGAAATTTATTTTCTTCTAATGATTCGTATTCTGCAATTCCACTATAATTGATATACAGCACAACACAGCTCTGTAATTGATTCATGAAGCCAGAGAAAGTATTAATTCAACTAAAATACATCCTTGGGATAATGCTCAGTCTTAATTTTAAGTCTGAAATAATGCTTTGCTTCCTAAGGCTCTCTAGTTGCTAAGTTGAATTTGTCTTACTTCCAAACCCTGGACTTTGGTGGGTCTTGCATATATGTTATCTATCTTTCTCTAAAATGACCTGATGCCTTTATTTCTAGGCAAATTTCCCTGCATTTGGCCAAATTTCTGTGATTTTTCTAAAAATCCTGCTGTGAATTGTCTACCATCCTTCACCTCTGCTTCCTCTGCATCATTTTCAGCCATATTATTGTAGTCTCCTCCAAGTCAATGTACATATATGGGACAGCTAGTGTTAGAAATTTTTTTAAAACTATCCTTTTTTAAGTAGCTTCTCATTAATAGTTATATATTGAGAGCTATCATATAGATTTCAGTCAGGTTAAATTTACTGTATTGATTTTATAGCATTCTGTATTTAAATAATGATACTGTGCACTATTAAGACAAACACTACTGAGAAATCTATGTAACCTGAAAGAATGTAACTACCTTTATTCAGTATTGCAAACTCATTGAAAAAAAAAATAATAACATGCTGAATTATATTGTTATCCCTTTTTTTTTTTTTTGTATTTCCACTTCCTGGCTGAGTTCATGTGTCAGCCGTTTCATTAATTTGCTTAGGATAGAAATTATGGTAATAGCTCTTTAATCACTGGGGCTGTTCCACTTTCTCTTTCCCCATATGGCCTCTTTGTATCCTAAGTGGAGCTTTGCCAGAATTCCAATAAATATCAACAATTAAGCCCAGCGGTCCAGACAACTTCTAAACCAATTCTTAAAACTCCTGCACGTAAGTTACAGGATCTCTGTGGTTGCAACAGCTTGTCTTGACAGAGTTTTCAAGAGCTCTCTAACTGCTGGAATAAGCTGCACTTCACTGTTTTGGCAAGATGTGAATGGACTGTTCCATCCCTGTGTAAATATAGGACAAAAACCCTTGTTTAGCATATCTTATCATGCATCACTGCTATTGAATTTGTCATCTTCCAAGGAATGAATCATTATTACGATTCGTTTTTCTCAACTTACATTTTTATAAATCCTAATGAATTCTGTTAATGCTGCTAGCCATCCATTTACTACTATATATTTAACTTGCCTTTCCATTACCTCTGTTTTAGATCTTTAATTCATAATCATTATTATGAATTTCCTCTTTTTCACTTTTGTTACATTTTGTCTAGTCTTGGACCAATTTTATTGCTTGCTTGTTTGTTTTACATTCCACAACAACCAAAATAATTTTAAGGTAAGAACAGCTTTTTTGCACATGTGAAACTTAGAGCAGATTATTATAGCACATACCCAAGCATCTTTCAGTAGCTCTTTGAAAATATGCCTGTTGCTTCCCCTTTTCCCTTCTCCAATGACTTCCCTTGCTTTTTTGTCATGCACTTGGAAGTAGATTTTCAAAAAAGAAGTTAGGTACCATGGTTCAGAGCTTGGATTCCAGTCAGTGCCCAACAGCCCTCTCAGTCAGGGCAGTCTTGCCTCAGCAGGCAAGAGGGGAAGCAGATGCTGGCTGTGTGACAGGCACCAGTTAGCAAATATCCAGCAGAAAACTCGGTCACTGATGGAATTTAGGTACCTGCAGATAGTACTGAGGGATGCTCTGGCTGTCCTTGCTGGATGTTGGATGTAGCTGGTCACTCCTGCTTCAGGTGCTTAAGCCCTTCTGTGTGTGTCGAGCCCAGGGACTGCACATGAACAGCACAGCTGTGAGGTGCAACTTGTGCCCCTCCTTTTAGTATTTTACTATATTTACTCAATGAAGGCTGGATGTAAAAAAAATTTTTTTGTCACTGAAGATAGGGAAGCAGTGGCGCAGCTCAGCCAGAGAGTCTGATCAACCTTCATTCTTGAAAGGTTTCAAAACCAGACCAGATAAAGCTATGAACACCACGGACTGATCTCACATCTAAGGCTGCTCTTTGAGCAGGAGGTTGCACTAGATGATTTCCTCAAGTCCCTCCTGATTTCTTATGAGACAATGTCAAGCATATTATTAATTAATTCCTTTATCAAATTAATAAACTTGATGTTCAGAAAAATTGAATAGTTTTCAGATTATGTTAAAAATCCCAATTGTTTTCCTGTAATACCTTTGATTTTTAACACATATATTTGCATTCTTTCCTAATTCCCTTCATGATAAAAAGAGTACTCGGAAAAAGGAACAGCCTCTTTGTCAATTAACTTGCATGATTACAACTCATTTATATGGTGGGTTTAGCATCAACCCATCTGTCCCATCTTACAGTGATCAAAGAGGAAGATATTTAAGCTTCCTTGTGGGAGAAAGTAGTTTATAGTGGTACCAGATATTTATTGTATCTTTAATAAAACAGGGACAGTATTTTAGCATCCAAAACCACATTTCCATATGGTTTGGTTGGATAAATTTTTCCGTAATATGACCATAAAGAAACTTCAAATATATTTTTGAAATGTTGCAGATAGTGCAGTATTCCGTCACATGTCTCTTGGCATCAGTTTTTGCATAGCAGAAATAGTAGAATAGAAAAATAGAAACTGGAGTACACACTGGCTTTTAGCAGAGGTGCTTCATCTCTTTACAGAGCTGTGATTGTGGTAATCTTATGCCAAAGACAATATAAATCTATTCCAAATTGATATTTGCTAATAACCAATTGTGTGTTTGTTTCAACTTAGTTACTAGAATGTATTTCATGACTAAGCAGAATTTTCATGGTAGAAAGTCAGATATGGTCTGAATGGAAAGAAAATATTTTATTGACCTGTTGATTTGGGAGGCTGGAGTATAAAGTGAAATCTGGATGCCTGTTATTGTTCATCGCTTTGGGCAGCTGCCTTTCTGTCTTGCACTGGGAACAAAGGGTTTTGCCAAGACCTTTAAGAAGAAAGTCCTTCAGCTGAGTGGCTGAATATCATATCTTGCAATTAAAAGCAATATTTAGCTCTTGTCCTAATGCTCAATAGAAATATTAAGCTTGCCCTTAGTAATGTCTGTGCAGAGCAGCTCTGTGAAAATGAGCTAAATACACAGCTGACTCACAGCAGATCTGGGGAATGAGCAATGGTTTGACATCAGATTGTATTGGCTGTGAAGGTAAGAGACCTACAAAGGTACAGTTTGTCTTTCAGTTTTCTAACCTTACTTATTGTACCAGTAATTTAAAAAAAAAAAAAGAAAAAAAAAGTCACTATTCAATGCATCTTCCTGAAAGCTGCTCAGTATTCTTTACTGCACAATTCTCCGGTGAAAACATGTAAACCAAAAATCTTTTTTTTTTTTTTTCTGTAAAATCTCATTTAAAAATATCTGCAGCCATTTCACTGAAATAAAAATATGCCCATGTCTGTGATGATCTGGATTTAATGAATAAACCTGAGAAGAGAAACGCTCAAGTCAAGCTTCACAGTTACTTCAGACTGAAAGGTCTTTACAGGCCAGAGTCCACAACTGTCTTTGTTTAAGGGGGCCAGGAGGGGAAATCTCACAGTAATCTAGCTAGAGAAAACAAAACCAAAATAAACAAAAATCTCCAAATGTAAAATGTTTGAAGTAAAGGCTTGCTTTTATTCTTTTATATGGCACAGCAGACCTATGATCCACAAGTGAGCAGGGTCAGTGCTACTACAATACAGCAATTAGCTGCAAAGAGGCAGCCTGGTCCAATATATAATCTTTCCAAAACATATTCCCTAGTTATTGGCAAGCATGACTTCTGACGAGATTGGAGATTTTTCCTCTGGTGTTTCTCTGCTCTTGTCAGATATCTTCAGTATAATTTTCTTTATCTTTCTTTCCTAATACTGTTTGTAACCTAAGCTGACATGACTTCGAAATGAAGCATTTTAAAAATGGTTTAAGGGCAGTACAGGGCAATGGGGGTGAATAAATAATTTCCTTCCTGTCATGTGACAGCCTGTGCAATACAATAACAAATTAGGCACTTGGTTGTATCAATATGTGTTCTGTATCTAATCAATTTTTACTGTGTTTAGCAGTAATTCTCCTGAAGAAGATTTAAAATTAACTAGCTGGCACAGTTTTAAAAGAAGTGTTAAATGATTTCCAATACTTCAGCTACAAACACTTTTATTATATTCCAAGCTATCACAATTTGGTCAGTACAAGATTTTTTAAAATTAAAGTTTGCCTGTTAAACTCAGTAAATAAAAGTATTGTATTCTTCACAGACCTGTTATGCCTCCCACATTTTAATAGAGATTTCTCTTAGTGAACAGTATTCTATCTTTAATCACAGTGATATAATCCTGTTGCCTTCAGATACTGTTTTCCTCAATTTATGGAGTGGTTTTCTCAGAGCCTTTTCAGGTGCACTGACAACACAGCCTAAACCTACCGTACCAACATTACACAGGTAATTCTCTAAATCAGTGTCCATTGGAAAAATGAAACGAACCTCAAACAAAAGATGAAACAAGCCAATCCTGTATGTACAGCTGCCCATGTCTTCTGAGAAAATCCAAACCAAGATTTTATGGCACTTTCTACATCAAGAAGATGTGTGTGTTTCGTAGACCAAAACTGAAGAAGGCTTTAAGTTCATGACTAGCAACGTAGGAAGCCTTCCCAGCTGCATTCTCAATGTCATTGGTTGAGTTCCAAAAAGGACTAAAATTAGGCCATTAGACTTGACAGAAGGCTGATGTGTCCTTAAATTATAGACAACTGCTTTCTGTAGGAGAATGTGTAGCCCTGAGTTATTCAAATTCCTTCAGAGAAGCCTTGGGAGGGGAATTGTGACTGCCAGCAAGGAGTGAGCTTGTATAAAGCAGTGGGGACAGATGTGTCCTGCACCTCTCCGAATCCATTGGCACTGCTGAGAGCTGTCTGCCTCCATCCCAATGTGTATTCATGCACGCCTTCTCTAAAGACTGTTTAATCAAAATTCTCAGCAGAGATCAGAACTAACTTCCCACGCAAGTGCCCAATTAATTAAGACAGTTGCTCTCATTACATAAAATCTGACAGCTCTGAAAGAAGTTTGAGAGCTCCTTCTGAAGCCAGACTGCTCTGGGGTTAGGGAGCACTTCTCAGTCAAAATTTGGAATTGTGCTGTATTCTCTAAACATGAAGCTATGGTCATCACCAGCATCATTGTCTTGAAAGAAGATGGCTGCTGCTGTTTTTGTATGGGGCCCAAGTCAGCAGACAGTCTGAGAAGCCTTTACCAGCTCGAGCCCTCTAGGAACCACAGGACGAGAGACAGCTGCATTGCAAATCCCAGCAGGAAGCCTTAAATGTCAAATAGTCCTTAAATTCCATAGCAGTCTCAAGGATTAGGTGCCCCCAAGCATAATTTGAAATGTAATTTTCTTATCTGGGGATGCTGAATGTCTAAAGTTTAGGTATCAGGAGTAAAGAGGAGCTGAATGAGGTCCTATGGGTCTGTGTTTTTAGCTGCAGCTCCCAAGTTCCGTATGCAAAAGTTGTCAAGGAATCATAGAAATCTGGACCTTTCGCTAGCAATGCCTGCGTCCCTTTCCTAAACCACGCCATTTTACAGGATTTTACCAAGGGAATTACAGGATTTTTATAGTCATAAAACTGAATCTTTCATGTGTGCATATTGTCTGAGCCTCAGGAAGGGAGAAAATAAGAAGGGCAGGTGGATGGAAAGCAAAGCATTGTGTTCTCTCAGGAAAGTTTTATCTCAGGAGAAACCTTACCCACCCCCCAGAGCCCTGTAGGCATCTGCAGCAGGCAAACAAGGAGCATCTCTGCAATCACTACTGCCAGGATGCAGCAGGATGCAGAAATCTCTCCGCTTTTATCCATGTTTAAGTCTCAAAGATGAGCTGTGACTTCTAGAAAAGGAGATCTCTCTTCCATTTTACCCAAAATGCTAATAAAAATTAAAAACAATGCTCTCAGATTTATACTGCCTCATTCTAAGGAAACCCACTGGCTGCAAGAGTCTCTCCTTTTCTTTAGTTATCATATAAATAAATATATATCTTCCTTTCATCTGGAAGATATTTAACCATTTTTCCACGCTGTTCTCAATTACAAATGAGAATAGGCCAAACCATAACCCCCATAACACTCTTCAAACGATCTTTTTTCCATTATAATTGATATTTTAGATCATTTTATAACCGCCTCAGCTATAAATTCATCCCCATTATTTGTAATAAGTGCTGGCCTCATGTAAGTATGTTGGCTGTATTCCCAGAATAATGCTTTTGGAATGGAATCTGTTCATACTGGGGGAAGTGGAGGAGAGTGAGGTATGACCTACAACCCTAAAAATCTCATTAATAATTAACCAAGATAGAAATCTTCTCCATAGTTAATCAGGGTCTCATCCCTTTAAAAATGTGATGTAGAAATACAGACAAGGATTCCTTCTACCCCTCCAAACAGCTTGGTCCAGACCAGCCTGTTTGCCAGTTCATGGGCTGGAAAAATGTAAATTTGCAGCAGAACTGAGCTGTGCAGCACCAAGAGTGCAGGGAGTGGAGAACAGGCAACCCCTGGTGTGGTGAGGTGGCTGGGAGTAACAGGTTTGTGCCCTGAAAAAAGGAGCCACCACTGTATGTTCCCCCAGCAAACCCAGGTGATTACAGTGAGCAATTTGCTCCTGCAGAGCCTGTAGAGGAATCTGCACATTCCTGCTCAGCCTGTGCATCGTGCCAGACCCAACAGCAAAGGAGTGCTGCCTGCATCCTTCCTTGCTGGAGGGATTACCTTGTTCACCGGAGGGGCTCTGATAATGTATTAGAGGATGAGCTGTTGCTCTGGCACAAGGCTTGGCAAGGGGCTCACTGCCTCAGCTGCCCTGTGAATGGCTGAGACCCCTTGCTGGCCCAGGTAGCTGTCTACAGACCCCTTAAGGTCATCCCTTTCTCTTCTTCCTGCAATTCTTAGGCTGCTGGGAAGGTGAGGAGAAGAGGCAACAGGCTGGAGTGAGGTGTGGGCTCTAGTCCTGCTGAAGGAGATGGGCTAAACTGAAGAGGCAGGGCTGCAACAATGAGACAATGGACAGGGACAGGACCATCTCCAGCAGCAGTGTGGAGCGGGATAGGGTGGGAATGTTGCTGAGAAAGACTTGGGTAAGGATTGCAAGGGCAACTACTGCTGCGGTTGCTGGCAGTGTATCCTGATACTTGCAGCGTTGGAAAGTGGTGAGCAAGTGATTCTCCATGCCTTGCCTGGGCTGGGAAGCCCCTGCAGCCTGCCACTCTTCATGGCCCCAGAGTGGATGCCTAATCTGCCAAAGCCTTCCAGCCAGGTCTGCTCATGGCCATGTGGCAGGGTGACATATGTGCTGTAGGCAAGAGAAGGAAATCAGCCAGCAGACAAGCTCAGGGAGGGCAGGGCAGGCAGTTCAGCAGCGAGTCCTGGCTGGAAGTGCCTGGGTGAGTAGGTAGGTGGCTGCAGCCTGCTCGTGCCTGTGGGAGTGCGAAGCAGCTGAGTCACAAGTGGTTGGCTTTGTTGCCATTGTTATTTGAGATGAAAATGAAGCAAATGATGAAGGAAATTTGCAGTTGCTAGTGTCCAGGTGTTACTACAGCTGAAGCCCAAGTTTGTAGAGCAAACATCAATCTGCCAGTTCCCTACTCCCTTTTGTTTGTCTGGCAACCAAACACTGTTCTTCTAGTCCAGGTTATTTGCCATAGGGAAAAAAATTTTAAAAACCAGAAAATAAATTATACTAGACAACTGCAATTAATCCCCCAAATGGCATCACCATTGACCTCCAATTTCCTGGATTGCTATATGAATTGAAGTTGTATAAAAGAGAATATTGTCTCCAAGACATGGCACAGTGGACAAATGTGGTGGTCTGGGAGGAAAGCTGCCAAGGTCAATGGGAGTGCACCTTTGTTCTTTCTGCTTCTTGTCTGTCCCTGCGTTGTGATCAGAAAAAAAAGCTAGAAAACATAGAAACCATGCCCTGGACCTAAGTGATAGCTCCTTTCTCTGCCCTTCCCTTCCATCCAATGCAATCTGCTGTCTGTCATGCTTCCCAAGGCACCATACACTCACTCCTACAGGACTTTGCCTAGACTGTAGGTTGGGTTACTTATTTACAACATTTTGAGTTCGTTTAGGGTTTTACTGCATTGCCAGAACTTCTCTGAGGAAAGCAAGAGGAAGAGAATAATTGTTCGCAGCAGTTCATGTTGCAGAAAAATCTAATTAAATTTCAAGGGATGGAGATGGCTTCCTTCCACTAAAGGCTTTCCCCTGCTGAATTGCAAAAGCATATTGCAAATAACAAAGGGGCTAAAACTTAAAAATACACCAAAGGAGAAAAGCAAACAAAAAATTGCCACAAGAATGTTTTATGCCAGAAATCATTAGACAACTGCAATTGAAAGGCTATTACCAACTCCCACTATAATAAAAGACATTATAATTGTAATCTGAACAACTCGGGTGACACTTTCTATATTGTATATTTATCTCTCATGGGACACATCTTGGCACTGCTGCTTATTAATGTAGGTGATAATCATGTAATGAATGGCTGGATTGATAAGAGTATATTGAGAACAGCTGCTAAAATAGCTGAAAGAACAATGCACATTTTATCTTTACTGGAATCCTTGAAAAGAAACAGGAAGGACTGTCTTTAAAAATTATTAAAAGTATAAAATAAAGATAACCATAGCCTTTAGAGAAATTTGTTCCAATCAGGACTAATTTGGAGTTTCACATTTTTCTTGTTAGAGCAGGAATCTGTCCTAGTGAGCAAAACAAATCACACAGGTAATTAGATATTGAGGAAAAGGTAGGTGTATGTCTCTGAATTGTAATACCGCTTATATTTGTCAAGTTGGAAAACATACCTATTTTAAATTAGTGCTTTCTCTGGATGACAACCAATTCCTCTTATAATTATCATCTTTTCTCCTTCTTTTACCCTTTCAGTTATTTGGGTGTTTCCTCGCCTGGGAGACACGAAATGTCAGCATTCCCGCTTTGAATGACAGCAAGTACATCGGAATGAGTGTGTACAACGTGGGAATAATGTGCATTATTGGTGCTGCTGTTTCATTCCTCACTCGGGACCAACCCAATGTGCAGTTCTGCATCGTTGCTTTAGTCATTATATTCTGCAGCACCATTACTCTCTGCCTTGTGTTTGTACCTAAGGTAGGTGAATTTGTTTTGTATGGATCTGGATTTTTTTCCTTGCTGTTTTGTAGTTATGATTTAATATGTAGATGTTTATCACCTTTTCAAGTGCAGGTGATGTGTGTGAACTCTTAACCAAGCCCATCTATAGACTCTTGTCTACCAACCCTGAAGGAAAAACAAAGCTTCATGAGATTTTGGAGAAAGTGTGAATATAGGAGCTTCTAATGACTATATTTTTACTGAAATTGTGACTGGGGAAACAAAAGTTGTTTTCTGTAATTTCAATAGAATAGTCTCTATTTCCAACTTCTAGGAAATTTTTTGAAAGTGTGGAGGTGTAAGTGGAGATTCAGCAGGGACAGGTCCTATTGTCTGCTCTGCATGTTTCTTCTCTCTTCTCTTTGGTCACCAGCAATGCGTACCAAAGGAATGGCAGAAAACTGCCTCTGGGGAGTGTTGGGTTGGATATTAGGAAAGGCTCTTCCCCCAGAGGGAGGCTGGGCACCAGAACAGGCTCCCCAGGGAAGTGGTCATGGCACCAAGCCTGACAGAGTTTAAGACGCATTTGAGCAAAGCTCTCAGCACATGATGTGACTTTTGGCGTGGTACTGTGCAGGGCCAGGAGTTGGATTTCAGTGGGTCCCTTCCCAGGATAGTCTAAGATTCTTACATATTCTAAGCAAGATAATCAAGATCTCTGTTTGTATACCTACAAAACAGTAAGATCTTTTTAGTTCACTGGCATGATGTAAGGTCAGTTGTGTTGACCTTAGTGTTAACGGCAGTACAATAGGCTTTGTCAGCACCTCACGGGAAAACTGTGTGTATGCTGCAAATGCTGACACTGAAGTTGTGTGTATTAAGGGGTATGTTAAAGGACTAAGTGAGGCACAGAGAGAGAGGCATGTGCTTCCATTTTCTTTTGCACTTTTGGGCTCTGGGAATGGGTTCATTTTGCCTTGTTGGAAGAATCGAGAAGATACTTACAGAGGGCTGGAACTTGATCAGTTCCCTTGCAGAGTTAAGCTTTAGACATGAATATGACAGATCTTGAATGAAGGGGAAACTGTTTTTTACGTTAGCTTACTTTAGCAAAGCCTCAAGTACTAGGGAATGCATTTGATTTTTTGAAGTAAAATGTTCAATTGTATTCATTTTAAGTGACTTGGGTAAACACAGCTTATTACCCCAAATTAGATGCATATGCAGTTGGACCTCTGAAGCACTTGCAAGGCAAAATTTAGTCTTTTTGCCTCTCAAATCTGTTTTTAGATTCTTCAAGTGAGTATTTACAAGAAGTTTGTGGCTCTTTACTGGACCATGTTCAATCAATGTATTGAGCAAATTGTAGTCAGTAGGCTCTGGTGCTAAGTGGCATCCCATCTACTGGGGAGGCAAGAACTATGAGTGCAAAAGAAACAAGCTAATAGACTTATCTCAAAGTGTAACCACTAAAAAATTAGAGGCACAGACTAGCAATAGAAGCTGATTTCTGATCTGCAAAAAAAAATCAAAGAAATTCTTTCTCCAGGACTGATTGTTTTTGCAAGTTCTGCAATTCACTTCTCAAATCTTAAAAAGCCATACAGACATGCATAGTCATATTTTTATTCTGGATCTTAGGGAAGAATCACAACTTCATTGTAAGTTGAGAGAACATTCACAAACACGGCAATAGAGTGCACTTTGAAATACTGCAAGATTTAAGTGTGTAAGCTGTATGAAAATGCATATTAAAACCCTGATGCCAAAAATACCTCCACAGAATGTCAGAACTCTCTTCAAAGAGAATTATTAATGCTGTCCATGCTCTTTGCCCCTTTGCTTTCATGCTCCTTTGCCCATCCTTCTCTTCTCTTGTCACAGGCTCTGAAAGGACTTTTCTATTTCCGTTTTTAACCCCTTCCTCTGATCTTCTTTTATACCCCAATTACCCTACCCTCATTTTTCCTGTCAATTCCTTTTTTCTCAAAAATACAAACATGAACCACAGCCTCCTAGCATGAACTCCTTAGCCTCTGTCAGAGTTCCGAATGCTTAGTTATTTTGCAGTAAAATTCATCACTGGATAAAGTACAAAAAAAAGACATTGAAGCAGGGGCTGGAATGCAGCACTTCCAATGCCCATGCGAGTGCTTTCACAGCTGGAGAGCTCTCGTAGCACTCGTATGTATTGTCCTACATCTCTTCTCGCCGTGCTGTGCCACAGGCACAGCAGGACAGCTGGCAAGCACTGTCCCCTCAGCCTGCTCCAGCACAGGTTGCACAGTTGCCCATCTGGACCCCGCAGAAGATTATATCCTGCAGTGCCTGGTTTGTACATCTAGGCAGGATGTTAGTGTGAGACAGGCACCACATCTCTCCCCTAAAGCAAGGATGCTGTAAATCAGTACAGTCTTGGCAACGTGGGAAGATTGCTGGTGAATGCTGAAGCCTGTTGCTCATCAAGTACAGGGGATGATAATGAAGGCCTGGAAGACTTCATATTCTCATTTATTAAACTGACCAGACAGATGCGAGCAGTAATGTGGTTCTGAGCCAGGTGAGTGCCACTGCTTCTCTGCTACACCAAGTAAAGCGCATTCCTTTTAACTAATCTTCAGCAGTCTCCTGGGTCAACAGTGCTGAAATTCAATTTTGCCCCACAGCCCTCTTATGAATCTGAATAGGCAACTACCCAATGATGTAGACACACTAGGGAATGAAACATGACATTTTCCCCTTCCTTCTTGTCAGCTCTACTAATCTTATTTACTTATAAGATGGCAATTACTATAGTTCTCCAGTTAAATGTCCACTTTGTCCACTGCCATTTCGTTCAGTACCGAGTGCCTCAGAAAAAAAACATGAGGAAAATCCTATAGCAGAGTAAGAGAGATGAGGGAAAAAAATGTTCATTACCCTCTCCATTTAAAGGTACAAATGTTGATAGCATTATACTGCATCATACTTACATTAACTGCAGACATTCTTTTTATCCAATCAAAAACCTTCCAAATATTGTTAAAACTATTGTTAACTATATTATTAACTATATATTATAATTATATTGTTAACTATATATGGTAAAACTATAGATTTCTGCATTCAAGGATATCTTGTAGAAGTTATCTGCAGAATTCAATCACCTATTATGTGTATTTTTCCTGTTAGAAATTCACTGCTATGTCTAATTATCTTTTTAAGGACCAAGATGTCTATAGTATTTTTCAGCATACCCTTCACTTCTTTAAAAGAAGAAATCCTAATATGCATTCTCTCTTCATGAAGTAATTGTTGCGAGCTTATCCATGTTTATGAAGCTTCCACGTCCTTTCATTTTTTCTACTCCATGCATTTTGAGACAGAACACTGAGCTCACTTGTAGTCACCCAGCAAATACATACCACTGCTGACTGCAATGGCATTAACACATTAATTCTGATCCAATTTCCTGCAGAGCAGCAAGGCAAAATCAGTTCTAGGGATTAAAACTTTCGTTTTCTGTGTTGTTAGCATTTTATGCCTATTTGTGACCGGCTCTGTAGATATTCAGCATTGATCCTTTGTGAAAATTGAAACTGCACAGATGTAAGACAGCAAGATATAAGTTCCACTGACTTTATGGTCAGAACAAAAAAAAGAAAAAACTCATCTAACCTCATTCTTTGTACAGCACGAGCCAACAATGTTGCCCATGGACTTTTCAATCTAATCCTCACCATGTGAATGAATTCATTACAGCATGTCCCTGTTGCAAAACACCCAATCTTTAGCTATAAACTCCCAGGTGAAGATGATTCAACAGCAATACTTCTATCTTACATTCAGTTTGAACTTAAACCAGATCAAATTGCAGAGCTTTTATCTTGTAGCACTTCTGCCTGCTGCTTTAAGAAGCTCTGTAATTAGCGTTCTTCACCTTTAACTTCATTTTCATGCAGTTTTTGGTCTGGGATTTAGGCACACCAGTCATTACAACCAGCCTAATTTGAAACAAAAAATTGTGAGACTGAAGACACAGGGGTTCTAGGAAGGCTCAGCTACAGCGAGATCCCCAGGGCCTTGAGCACTTGGGTCTTGGTTATCTCCAGATGAATACTTTCCAACTCCTCTGGGCATCTCTAACAGCATTTGATCGCTTTCACAGTACAAAAATGTTTTTTCTGATGTTCAAATGAAAATTCTGGTTTCAGAAGGAGGAGGAACAGCATTAGAGACTGGCTTCCACAATCCTCTGAGTCTGTCAGTTCAGTCTGATTTGAATCTACTTCAGTGGCCCCTTGTCCAGTCACAATTTTATCAGTTTAACTATGAGGATGCTATGGGAGTGTCGTGGGTTTGACCCTGGCTAAATGCCAGGCACCTACGACGTTTGCTCTCTATGCTCTCTCCTGCTGTGGTTATGCAGAGGAGGGAAAAAACTAACACACTGGACTTATGAGTTGAGATAAGACTACTGATAACGAGGACGCACTAAATTCAGGGCAAAAGCAGGCGGGAAACTTAAAGTTGCAAAAAAGGTGATCTATTAATCTAACAGAGTCGGAGGATAAATCAGAGGTAAAAATAAGCTCTCAAGACACCGTTTCTTCACTGACCCCCCTTCCCTCTTAAGGCACTGCTTTCCAGCTCACCCCCTCCCTCCTTTCCAACTAACCAACAACTCCCGGGCAGGGGCAGGGTGTGGGGTTTTTTTTCTTAAATCAGTCTATCACAACTCTTTTACTGCAGACACTGTTTCTCTATTCGCCCTCTCTCTCTCTATTCAACTCACAGATCCGGGCTGGGGCAAGGTATGTGGCTTCTCTTAGTCAGTCCAATGCCACAATTCTTCTGCTACAAACGTTGTGTCTCTACTCACCCCCCTCCCTATTAAGGCCATTTCTCAGCTCACCCCCTCCCTCCTTCCTTCTAACCAACAGCTCCGGGGTGGGGGCAGGGTGTGGGGGTTTCCTTTGGTCAGGGTCAGTCCATCAGGGATAGGAGTCTTCTACTTAGCCATGGGGGTCCCTCCCACGAGAGACAGTCCTCTGGGAACTTCTTTGGCGTGGGTCCAATCTCACGAGCAGCACCCGCCCGATTGCTGCAGTCCGAGATTCCTCTGTCCAGGCTGCAGAATTCCAAGCCAAGGCCAGGCTGTTTCCATCCCGGGAGCAAGGCCTCTCTCTCTCCTGCAGGGCCTTTGCAACTCTCAGTCTCTGGGACTCCCACTGGATCACAGCTTCCTCCAGGCATCACCTGCTCCTCTGGCGTGGGCACCTCCCCACAGGCTGTGGGGGGTTCTCTGCATCCTCTGGACCCCATGGGCTGCAGGGGGACCACCTGCTTCCCCACGGTCTCCACCACGGCTGGCAGAAGGTTTTCAGCTCCGGCGCCTAGAGCACTCCTCCCCCACCTTCTCCACTGACCTTGATGCTTCCATGTTGTTCTCCCTCACATATTTTTACCTCCTCCTCCTCCTGCCCTGGCTAAAAAGAAGTGCGTGCTCACATTGTTTTGATTTCGTCTTAAATATGTTTTCACAGAGGCGTAACTAACATCTCTAATTGGCCCAGGTTTGGCCAGCAGCATGTCCATCATCTTCAGAGCCATCAGAGATTGGCTCTGCTGGACATGGTGGAAAAATTTCCAGAATCTTTACTCAGGACATGCAGGAGCCATCTTTGTGCCCCACCCTGCTCACTGGCAAAAACTGGGCCAGGCAAAACTACCACAGGGAGAGAGTGTTAAATCTTTGCTTAAGTCAAGAAAAATAACTCTCTACCCTCATCTACCAGCCCAGACATCTCACCAAAGAAAGCTATAAATCAGGCTGGTCAGGCAGGATTTCTCTTTCATAAGTCAACAATGACTGCTTCTAATCACGTTCTTGCTCTTCATATGTTTGGAAATGGTTCCCCAGAGGATTTACTGCAGCATCCCCCATGGATTGAGGGAAGGTGGCAAGGAGGCATTTCCCCAAATTCTTCTCTCACATCTCCTGAACACAGCTGTGATATTTTCTTTCTTCCAATCCTCAAAAACTGCTCCCAATCAACGTCATCTTCCAAAAGTAACTGAGAGTGGCCTCATAATGACATGCTCCAGTTCCCTTAATCCTCAGGCATACAGCTTGTCAGGTTGGCTGAACTTGATGTATTCAATTTCTTTAGAGGTCTGGAATTTCTGAAGGCAAGTTTTACCAGTAAAGACTAAGGTGAAGAAGACACAGAGCACCTTAGCCTTCTCCATCTACTTTACCACCTGAAAAATGAAATGCATTATCTGCAAGCATCATCCCAATCTGCAGACTTGGTCTGTAAATACATGCCAGGAACCACATTCTTCAGAGTCTGAGCAGACAGATCTCTCTCGGTCAGAACTTAGGGCCTTACTTCATGCCACCAGAGCTGCAGAACATTTTCATTCTCTTAGGGATAAGAGGAATCCATTCCAAAATGCGCTATACCACAAAATCTGGCTGCGCTGTGCATACAAAATGATTGCCTGTTCTTTCTTTTCAGACAACTCAACACCTTTGGATTTATGATTCCATGCCTATCCTCTCAGGGCAGGGAGCTCCTTCAGCTTTGTCTGTATACAAATATATATGTATGCTGCTTGGCAAGTAACACAAATTTTGTATTCTCTAGAGTAATCTGAGAATCTCTCTCCCCCTTGCCAAACAGCAGTAGCTTTCTCTCCTCATGTCGAGGTGATATTTTCACATTGTCACTGAGTGTTAAATTTTACTTATATTTGCTTAAATTAAATATGTTTAAGGTTAACCTTTTTTAAAGTGGCTTATTTAATTTGTTTGAACAGATTTGGTTTATTTTGGGTCACTAAAAACTAATTAAGTTTCTGCTATCTCCAGAGTGCAATCTCCCATGAGTTCTCTTTGTTAATACTCCTGCTTCATGTCTCTCTCTGCTTGAGTGTTACTTGTAACAGTAGGAAAGGAGAAATTTCAGATGAAACTGTGCTTGGGAAGAGAAGGGTTTGGTGAACTGTTTTTTTCTTGAAGAAGGAGTATATCCTTTGAAAGTATAAACATATCAGTGAAGGAGAAAAATACGTTTGGTGGAATATTAAAATATATTTTAATATATTTCAAATCCAGATAAATATATTTTGAATGTGTTTTCTCCTAATTTTTTTGAATGCTGCCCTTCTCATAATCATTTTCATTCAACCTATTCTATAAAGTTATTCAGAAATCATCTCAAGTAGTGCACATGACAGGCAGAGCTCAGTTTTCAGTTTTATACTTGAAAGTCAAAAAGGAGCTCTTGGTTTGCCTTTCAGTATTTTGAGATACAAAATAAATAGCTGCAAAAATAAAACAGGATTTCTTAAGGCTTTTCAACCTTTCAGCTCATCACACTGCGAACAAATCCAGATGCAGCCACACAGAACAGACGGTTTCAGTTCACTCAAAATCAAAAGAAAGAAGATTCAAAAACATCAACATCAGTCACCAGCGTCAATCAGGCCAGCACATCTCGACTAGAAGGATTGCAGTCAGAGAACCACCGCCTGAGAATGAAAATTACAGAGGTATTGTTTACTGCATATACTGCCTAAGCACTTCATTTTCCATTATTTTTTGTTGCAATTCTGAAATCCGCTTAAATGGTGATCACTTTTTAGAGGAAAAAAGTTAACTTTCCCCATAGAAATAATAGGAAAGAGACAATTTATATGGATTGCTAACTAGTACAGCAAATACGTAGCAGGTGTGATAAAATGAGAATGTGCCTTGGCAAAATGGAATTAAACTTGCCCTATTTATTTGTGACAGGCCAATTACCCTGCTGTTTCACATGGATGTGCTGAGCTCCACAGCTCCACAAGTGCAACCTTTACAAGCAAGCGTAACAGAGACCCGCAGCCCCAGGGGCACTTAGGGGCTGTCTTTGTTCCTGTTTATGATTGAGTTCAGAGACTGCTGTTGCTGTTATTTCTCAGCCTCTCTGAGAGTTTGCTCAAAAACTTGCTAGGTTTTCACATCTTCCATGAAACAGAATTACATATCTTCTTAAGGTAGAAAAAGACCTTTATGAGCATGTGAGCTGACCCATTCGGCACAAAGGCAGTGAAGATTCTTCAGTACCTACTGAGGGAAAAGCTGAGTACATGAAGTACATGAATTCCATTAGAGCTATAGCATGTACACTTATAATTAAGTCCATCCTTACTCAGTAGAAATGATGACAAACCAGTCTTGAAGCCTGCCCAATTTTTGGGACAAGATAACCATAACTGATCATATCTTAAAGAAATTAACCTGTTCTTGCCCAGACTGTATTCTTCTACCTTGAAGAAAACGTATTTTATTGCAAGTTATTTCTTTGCCCAGATCTTAAGTAATGACTACTGCCTAGGTAACTAAAAGGTATTTTCTCAGGCTGCCAAAGAGTCCAAAAGTAAAAGTTATCTCTGCCTTGTTAAAGAAATGTAGTTCAGATTTACCAGGTCCCTTTCATGTGAGAGCCTTGAAATTTTTAATGAAGGCCTCTCTGCCTGCTGGCTATTTCTGTTCCTTTACTCTGCTGTGGTTTTTTTCTGCTAAGCCTCCTAACTCACAAGATCTCAGCCTTGAGATCAGCAAGGCTCATGATGGTGAGCGCAGGTAAGGCTGGTCAAAACAGCCACATTAGTGCTCCCAGGGCCCTGCCTATTTCTTTTGGACTTTGCTTAAAACAACTAAATTCCCAGAAAAAGTGGGTCCAAATCAGTTTCATTGTCAAGCTGATTTGGAACATGCCCTGCCATGGCTAGCAGCTACATCTCTGGCTCATCTAGTCTGAGTTGCTCTGTCCTATAGGAAGCAACATAAAGCGAAATTCAGCACTTTTAAAATTCAGTTAAGCTGGCAGTGAGTGGGACATACTCTGGACACCACATCTTGCACAACTGCTCACAAAGAGCATTAGGAAGCTGGTGTCTTGTGATTTTCTATTGAGGCTGTAGACAACTGAGTACAAGTCAGCCTCTGAGGAGAGCACCCTGTGCTCTGGTCAGTGCTAAAAGCAAAGCATTCCTGGGAGAGTTGACTGCAGTCACTCACTTGATTGGACATGCCATAGTTCCCCTATATTCTTCTGTATGTTTGACAATTTGATGGATGAAGTGTTAGTAGCTATGTATGCCACAATTTTACATGCAGATAAATAGCTGAGAGGTTTTCAGGCTGGGCTTTCTAATGCCCACATCTTTCTCATTTCTCAGTACACCTGAATTGCTTCTACCCTCAACTACTAAAGCTTATTCCTCTCCTATGCCCTGTGTGCAGTATCACAGTTGAAGACAATTTGTTACTTGTAGCATTATTTTTAGAGGTAGTGTAGTAGTGCTATAAGAAGACTGTGTTTGTCACAGTGTAGTAGTTGCCTTACCACCTGCCTTCCAGCCTAATTATAGAATGCTATGCCACAGTGCACATACCTGAAGCAAGGACTCTTGAATTTTGAAGGATCTCTTTGTTTTGCAGCTGGACAAAGACTTGGAAGAGGTCACAATGCAGCTTCAGGACACTCCTGAGAAAACAACGTACATTAAGCAGAACCACTATCAGGACCTTAATGACATTCTTAGTATACGGAACTTCACAGACAGCAAAGGTGAGTGTTCATAAAATCCATTAGTAGCTTAACCTGACAAAACTTTGAATAGCAATCTCGTTGGATTGGTTTCAGAGCACTCAGACCTTGGTAGGACAGTGCTTTAAATATTTTGGTTGAATTACAGAGCGTATGCAGGTTCACATAATAAGCTACATGGTACCTGCTGAGTAGTTATTTATGTACGTATGTCTTCTGTTGTAATACACATGGTGAACTGGGAAATTTTTAGAAGTGTACTTGGATTCAGAAGTCAAGTTTTCTGTGCTGCATGGAGGGAGGAAAGACACAGAATTTTGAGCCCAGTTTAATATGTGCTTGCCTGACTAGGATGCTGAAATCCTGCTTTTGGACACTGCCATCAAGCACGTAAGAGGGAAGCATGTAAATATCTCAGTGCTGATTTGGATTCTAAATGCAGAATTGAAGGCACTCATGTATGAAAATTCTTCCCTAGGAACTGATAAAAAAGGATTTCATGACAACTGTAATATTCCTAAGTTGTTCCTCCTGTGTCGCTTGCATAGCTCCCTGAAGAAATACATGCGAGAGAATTGCTTCCATTAGAGCCATTTTGCTTTTTGGGAAGCAATAAAATCTGGTGCATAGCACAATAAAAGTGAAAGTCAGGACACCCACCTTCCATATCTGACTCTGGAATGGATCTACTTTGTGGCTTCTGGCAAATAGCTCTGTGCAGCTGAATATTACTATAGGACGTGGAAAACCAGTTGCTCTGTGTTCGGAAGTTGTAGATCTGTGTGTTTGTTGCACTGCAAGGCTCAGGCTTCCTGGTGATGTGGCACCATAAGCTTGGTTAAGTGGGGCAGGAGCTACTCCTGTGAATACATTTGAAGAATAATTTTAGAACAGCAACAGTTCACATATGTTTTTGAAGTGTATTGAAATTTTGGTTGGGTAAGGTTACTTTTTCTTGCGTCTTTTGTTTTAGCCTGGGTATACACTGGGTTGTATAACCTGTGGCAAAAAAAAAAAAAAAAGGGAGAGTTCCCAGTGTCCTTTTTAAAAGTTTAAAAAAAAAAAAAAAAAACAAAAAAACAGAAGAGGGGAAAGGAGGAAAAGGAAAACGTAAATAGCTGCTGGAGGCGTGTGATTATTGGGCTGAGATCAGGAGCAAGAACTAACATCAGTGAGTGGGATGAGGCAGTTTTACCAAGTGTTTGAAAGGAACACATAGAATGTTCCTCTCATGTCAGATGCTCCAGGAAAAATGATAAATCATGAATAATATTTCAAGCAGAAAAGATACATTGCATTGTGCCAAATGCCCATCTGAGTTTGGGTATGAGAAACAAAAAACGATTCTCAAGAGATACACTGGGTATAAATTTAGGATGGATGCTTCCCACAGCAAGATGCACTCCATTAGCAGTAGGAGGCTGGCAAGGAAATCAAGGATAAAATATAACCTTTCTGCACTTACTTGTGGCTATGTCTGCAAAAGACATTGATGCCTAACTGCTGCTTTAAGCAGTAGCATCCAAGATTGTCTGTGTTCCTAATTTTCCCCAGTACAGCTCCCCAACTTTTACATTTTTGCTGTGGGGTACATATTTAAAATCACCTGTAAGAATGAAGCCTTAATGTCCACAGTGGCTTGGAACTATATATTGTTGGGAT
The DNA here is from genome assembly GCA_036630365.1 of Acanthiza pusilla. Taxonomy (NCBI): domain Eukaryota; kingdom Metazoa; phylum Chordata; class Aves; order Passeriformes; family Acanthizidae; genus Acanthiza; species Acanthiza pusilla. Next base: position 35,634,255 of record JAXCHO010000034.1, read on the forward strand.
TTACAGGGTAGATATTCTTCTGCATACTGAAGTTGCTGGCCACAATTTTCTCAATGGACCTACTACATAAAGCTCCACACAAAAGGTGGGAGAGGTGGAGAAAGATGTTTTCCCTTGGCCAACTTTATATGGAAAGATTAGAGCCTCCATTTACCTGGCAATAAGGAAGACCTGAATCCCAGTTTGCAGCAGGTGTTTGAAGTTTGGTCCCACACCTGGTGGCAAATACTCCACGCATGCATATTACAGTGTATCCTGATTCTGACACAAGTGATATTAAATATTCATACTTCCAGGCTCTGAGCCACCATGATCACCAACCCTTGCTAGCCTTTTTCTGTCCCTCTAATTCCATTCCTTCTACCTCTTCTCTTTCCACATTTCCCTGTCCCTTAGCTTCATGTCTGAATCTCCTGTCTCCAACTGCAGCCATTCCCAACAGCCAACCTATGTGCTTAATATAAATTTGCCATTCCAATCAAAATAACAAGGCTTTGGAGAATTCATGCTGCTGAGTCACTGCTGCTTCTGTGCAGATTCAAACAGACATCACTTAAATGGTACTTAAAAAAATTCCGGCCCTTACGGCTACAGGAAAGCTAACTCTGAATGACATGACTATGCTTTCTGTAGCTATGCATTTCATGTAACTTTCTGTAAAGGAAAGTACAGAACCTTAAAATTATGCATCCCTGGTGGTACTTGAGTGGAGCTTCAGAATTGTAAATAATCTATTACCACGACCTAGAAGTGACCATGTCTCTCATCCCCACCGTGCAACAGGGGAAGCCAGTCCAATATTAGTTTTAAGGTGATGATGAGTTTTGTGCCTTCCTTGATCTTGTGAAAAATGTGAGCTGGGAGAGCGGGAATAGGACAGTGAAGAGAGAGGCTCAAAATAGCAGCTGACTTGGAGCTAAAAATCATAGCAGATAATTTGCCACATTCGCTTTGTGGATCAGTTATATGAGAATTGTTTTTATGAAATACTTTGCTGTTCTGGAGGAGCTCACACAGGGAACGCCATGTAGTGTAACCCCATTGCTATTGCTTACACAAACGCAGGGCACTGCTCTTCACAGAACAGATCATAACATGGGATTTAGGCAATGCATCTTGAACAAGCCCTAATCAAACTTTAATGTCATAGTACACGTCAATAGGCTTCTGATCTGTAAAAATTGCCCAGAGTTTAAAATCCTAACTCCAATAGCCAAGTGCCAGAGGAGGATATTTGATTCATCTCGTCCTTCCCCACCACCCTCATTTACATCAAACATATGGATTTACGATACGAATGTTAAATTACTTTAGCCAAAATAGGTAGATACAGCTGTGAACTCCTGTATCTGCCTGACCTCAGGCAGTATTTCATAACTTTGGGATTCCTGGTTAGCTATTAACGGCAACAGCTCCTGGTGTATCCCAGGAGCTCTTTGCTGGCAGAGGGACTCCTTTTTTACAGCACATTTCAGCACATCTCATTTAAAGAGAGATATTATCTGAGACGCTCATCTCTTGTTCACAAATGCATAATGTCCCTGAGACATCTACAGCAATTGGCTATGTAAGAAAAGCAATCAGGAAAATGTGATTTGTGGTTTATGGCTTGATTGCCTTCTTTTAATGCAGGCGTTTTAGCTGCACTGCTCCATAGCTTTGTGTAGCCAAGCAGTCCCCAGTGTGCTCCATGGACTGTGGCTCTGGGACTTCAGATGGCTTCCCCAGCTGAATTTAAAAGGGCATCCCCTTAACTTCATTTGATCCGTTCCTCAGATTGCTTTGACTCCTTGTGCCTGCTAGGGACCTCAGCTCTGTGCACAGGGCAGCATTAACTTCTTCCCTGGCGTTTGTGGGATCTGGTGGCCTTGCTGGGGTGGCAGAGCCACATTACAGCCTGGGCTGGAGGCAGGGATGGGCTGTGAGGGAGGCCAGCCCTTGGCTCAGGCCATCCCTGCGACTGACAGAGCTGTTCAGCAAGAAAAGTCAGGTTAGGAGGCTTGGCTGTGTTTTCCAGGCTGACATTTGGAAAAAAGGACAAGTGCTTCAACTGTGATGCTGTGTAAAGAGGAAGGTTGTGCCACACAGTTCCAGGGAAGAAATACTTTAACATGGACACAAACCAGAGCTTCCCAAAAGGGCTCCTTGCACCCATGTCAGTGTGTCAGAGACAGGAGAGAGCTCATGAAGGTGGAAGTTATTTCTGCTATGCAAGTTCCTGCAGAGATAAAAGCTACTGAAGAGACAGATACACAGAGGAAAGATACTATGTGGCGGGGGCTGCATAATTTTGCTACACTTGGAATTTTACTATCTTGCTCTACTTGACTTCTTTTTGATGTTTTAACACATGAAATTATTGCCATGTGAAATAATTCACAGAATCATAGATTGCAAGAGTTTCACATAAAGCAAAGCTCAGAAGAAATCCTGCAGAAGAATCTCTGTCTATTTCTACCTCGGCCAGTACATTTCAGAGTAGCATATTAGGGAAATTAAGGAATGATAAGCATTCTATGGGAAATACAGAAGAAGAGAGAGACAGCCTTGCCACAGTCCCCTCATATGAACAAGCCCTTTTTGCAGGCTCTGTCTCTGCAGGCACCCTTCCTTGCTCAGAAAACCTTGTCTGTTTTAAGCCAGAAAGCAGTCTTTACTCATTGCTGTAAATGGGCTGGGAGCATTCATTTACATGTCAGATATGCCTACATACTGTCACTTGTCACCCCACTCCGATGTTTCCTAGTGTTAGTTTTCCCCCATGTAAAAGTCGCTCAAAGAAAAACAGATTTCAAAGGCATGTTGCTCACAAATGCGAAGCAAAACAGAGTTCATCTGTGATAGATGGGGGAAATATTATTTCTATGAAGTCCATGCGATTCAAGCATTAAGCTTGAAATTGAAAAATAGATTCAAAGGTAAGGGCTTCAGAAATAACTCCTTTAAAGGGATGCTCTTTTGAAGCAAGTATATAGTTCCTTTCTTTATAGAGATATATAGAGATACGTATGCCAGTCTCTGTGAAGCCTAACAAATGGATTCAGTCCTGAAATTGGAGCTTGTTTCTGTTTTAACAGGGAGACCAACCTGTCAAAGGTTCAATGCCTGCCCTTTCTTGCACAGAAATGAATCTTCAGTAAAGGGAATTTCTTCTGATTTAAAGTAGTATAAATCAGAGCAGAATCTTGCTGGCTTTTCTTTTTAAAAATCTTCCTCTCAAAATATAACTATCACAAGTTATGATTTAGATGGCCAGAGCAGTGTGCTTACTTCAGGAGAACTTTTTTCTGACTGTTCAGCAGAAAATGTGATAATTTTAATTTTAATTTTAGTTTTTCCTTTCAGTTTACTTTCCTTACACCCTGTTCAAATGAAAAACAGAGACTGCCTAGTCATGTTTCACAGTCCAAACAACAGAACTGGGAAAAATTATAGCAGGTTTTAAAAATCTACCTCTAGTTTCAAAGTTTCCAGAGCTCTTTAGTAAATCAGCAAAGTTACCTCTGCCAGCTCTTATAAGTCCTTATTAAACCACACTTGCTTTTTTGTGGAGCATAAAATATGCTTTCTAGCAAAGAGAACCAACAGTAGAATTGAAAGATATTGGATGAAGAGCACTTCTGCCATCCAGTTCTAAGCCATCAGAGGAATATTGCCACTAAAATGTAATGATGAAGATGTTCAATAAAGCTGCAGTGTACAAACATCAACAAACCAAGCTTCTAGTTAAAGAAATATATTCTCTAAACTCTTGGAGGAAATTGAAGCAGCATCAGTCACCTGGTGCTTTCTGCCTGCAGCTGAATGAGAGCTGTTAAAATGCACGGCGCATTTCAGCCTGCCCAGGTAATTTCGGCAGCACCAGGCTGCAGTGATTATCGGTCACCCCTGGCAGAGGGAGAGGAGAGCAGCTGGGAGCAGTGACCTCCTCGCTGAGCCCCTGGGCAGCCTGCATCGGCCGTGCTCTGGCAGCTCAGAGCTTTGTAAATGGAAGCTGTTTCTTTGCTCCAGGTGGGCAAAGGTCCTGAGCTAAAGCCTTCTGGCTCTCACCGACCACTGGCAGCGAGCTTTGTTTTATAATGAGCCCATCGCTGAGTGCTCTGTGAAGCCCTTGAGATGTGTTTGTCTTTTCTCCTGACAGTTTTCTGAATGGAAAGTGCTCAGGCATCACTTACCCAGACTTCCAAGCTCTAGTACTTCTGAGCTCCAGTTTGAGGTCTACAAAGGTGAAAATTATTTAGAAGGTCCTTCTGGCTAACGTAATTTCAAATTAGAAGGTTGTTACATCATCCCAGTGCAGCTTACTGGGTAGAATCTGCAGTGGCAGACAGTACCCTGAGAATGAAGGGTATTTTCCAAGTGACACACTTAATGGAAATGGACAGAGGAAGAGAAGATGGGAAAGTATCAAATACTGCTGCCCTTTCCAGGGAAAACTGAGAAATTAAATGTTTACTGCTCCCCTTAATTTCTTTTCTTTCAGTTGTTCACATCTATAAAATTAGTTTTCTCCACCCTGAAGTTTTTAAAGTGCATATGGCAATAGTGTTTTTTCTTTAAGCTCCAGCTCCCAGAAGCATATGACTAAGTGAGAATCTTGCTTTTCATTATTTAAATGAAAGGTAAATAAAAAATAAAGATATTCTAGTTTCCATAGCTGCAAAATAAAAATCTAACAACTCCTCTCCCAAAATGCTTAACAAATAAGAATTACCTAACTTTTTTTTTTTATTATTTTGAATGAAGTAAAGGGAAAAGGAAAAAAAAAGTGACAATTTTATGTGCATTTTGTCTGTATTTTATAGATATACAGTAAAACTTGCATTTGGTAGCCTTGTATACAGAAATTTATTCAGTGTATTACGGGCAAGTCATCTGCAAGAGTGGTAGAAAAGAGTCTATTAAGAATAACACACGGTGATATACGGGCAGTTGGTGTTGAGAGGTGAGTAGGAAGAGAATATATGATTTCTGCTCTGCTCTAAACTAAATCCCCCACCTTTTTGACAAGGACCACCTCCTTCTCTCTCTCTCTCACAGCACATCTGAAAGTACATGAAACTCTGTTAGTGTGTGTACAACACAGATTATTATATTAAATAACATACTCCCAAACAGTAACAGTTGAATTTTCCGATCATTTGATGAAAAATTATATCTTTAGTGGTTTTGTAAAGTGTTAAATTGCTTCTCTTGGCCAAAGGAGTCAGAACCCTAAAATAATTCAATCACAGAGCTTTTCCATCCCTAATTACAAGGTTTACTCAAACTTTTACTTTGGTCTATACCAGAAAGTCAGCAGTTTCCATTGTCAGCTTAGATCAGCTCAGAATTGAATGTTGGTTTTAATCACGGAAGTAAAAAGTGTTCTTTTCTACGTGTCTGTTTATAGACATCACAAGACTTTTATGCAAATGTCAAACTTGATATACAAAGAAATGCAGTGTACAGAAAATAAAAACTGAACTCTTGTGACAGCAAATGCCACACCAGCAAACTTCAGGCTGGCCTGAAATGATAGACTTCATTGTTTATCTTAGCCACTGTCAAATTTGACTCTTTGCTGTGCTCCCTTCACATCTAAACCATCACTGAATTCTGCCATCCCTTAATTTTAAACGCTCTTCTTGCTACAACTGAATTCCTTAGCTCTCTTCTACTGACATTTTCTTGCCCCAGCTGAAGCAGCTTCATGTGTTCTGGCCACCTCCTTTCTCACCCAGACCCTTCTCTTCAATGCAACATAAGTGAAAAATCTGCTCTCCTCTTCTGAGCTGTAGTGATCCCCACATCAGCACATTGTTGCCTCCTCACCTATACACTTGGCTGTTGCTTGCTTGTTAGGTTTTTCACAGCAGGAAGTGAGTGCTACCAAATAATTCCAGGGATGACCTTGCTGGGAGGGCAATTACAGATGTTGGAGTTTGCCCTCAAAACATGCTTCCAGCTTCTTTCCTCACTTTGTGTTTCTGCTGCTTGGTTAGTCCCCCCAGTACCTCTTGATAACAAATATATTCCTAGCGTGTGGGGAGCTCAGCATTATTTGGGGCTTCTGAACATGAGTAAAACAGAAAAGCAGCTTAAGCCTTCCAAATGTACTGGCTTTATCATGCCATTTCCCTTTTCTCTTCAGTCTTTTCCCTCTTTTCCCCCTCATACCCATTTTTATGTTCAGGTCCTCCAGTACCCTGTTCAAGAATTTACCTTAGACTCCTCTTCCATGCTGCCTCAATGCCTGCGGCAATCGCTGCTTCTCTGTTTGTGTGGCAAACAACTGCTGGTGATGGATTTGGAGCTGCTCTGTAATTATTTATGAAAACTGTGAACTGCCCTCATTATTCAGATGCTTTCCGTGTGATTTTATTTGGCTTAACACAGAAGGAGACTTTGAAAAAGCAGGCAGGAACAGAAAGGATCTTCCTAAAATGGCTGTGCTCGCCCATGTCTCTCAGGGGGAATGATGCCATGGGCGTCAGCACAGCTAGCCAGGGACCCCCAGAACACACAGGGGAATCAAGAATTATGATCTTCTTTGTTATCACTATGCAGAAAAGAAGAAAGCTTAATGACATCATTAGCTGTCCTTGCTGCAGACACCCTATGGACCAGTGCAACTGATATGAATCATATTTCCATGCTAAAAATGATCACAGTAGCAGATAGTCGAGTGACAGCACTTAATTGCCTGTGTGATTGTAAGAGTATCAAGGGTTTATACATCAATGAGATTATAGCTTTTCTAGGAAGTCTTAGTAAAGAGGGTTTATGAAAAGGTTACAATTTGTAACTGCAAAAACAGTATGGCCAAATTAATTTTTCACAAAGACTAAGACTAGATGAGAGAGCAGGATATGGCTACAAAGACATGGATGACAAAGGTTGGTTTGTGGGGTTTCTTTAAAAGTGGGGGAAATCAAAGGAAGGACAAAGACATTTTGAAACTTTTCTGTTTCTTCATGGTATTTCTTATAGAGGAGCACATCATCCAAAACATGAGTACCAAACTCTCACAAGAAAACTTGAGACTAGTTTGGAATATGGGTAGTATGAGTTTACTTTGTGGCATTATGGATATCTGGGAAAATTTAAAATTGAGCACCTTTAAAATGGTCATTTGGTCGCAGTAAAGTAAAACTGTATGTTTTGTCTATCCAGATGGTGAGAAAGCCATTTTGAAAAATCATCTTGATCAAAATCCACCAGCACAGTGGGGCTCAGACCCTTCCAGAACAAGCAAAGATCCCATAGAAGACATCAACTCTCCAGAACAGTAAGTATACATCATTACCTTGCTGACAAGATGTTAGTTTAAATTATTACATTTCATCAAAGCCCATATTTCCTTTCCATCTATTTTTTATGGAAAGACCTTCACTGTAACTGCCTTCCAGCCAGCCCCAGCTGCAGAGCCTGAAACATCAGCAGCAGGGAAGGTGAATGGTACCTCCTGAAGCACCAGTAGACAGCAACGATTCACTGTGGTGCCTCCCTGCCACCAGCTCACCACCCCAATGAATCTTAAACGATATCAGGGGCTTTAGATCCTAAGGTGCCCCAAAGACAAACCAACATGCTTCTTTTCTCTTGCTGTAAACATCCATGGCGTGATGTCTAAAGTTTCTGTAGAGAGTTCCAGGGTGAGCTGTACCCAAGCACCAGCGTGTGGAGGAGAGAAGAGGATGTACCTCTGTGCACAAATGTCTTATGACTCTTGTCAAAAGTCCAAGTCCTTCCACACACCAGCCAGAGGGGTTCATGGTGTACATAGACATTTTGTTCTTTTACATTCTAAAGCTAGCTGAGAAATAGAAAATGTCCTGAGGGCTTTTCAACGTTGCCATAGCAGCTGGACCTGAGTTTTGGCACAGGAAAGCCTGCACTAAGTAGTTTCCCTTAGAAACAATGCTTCAGCTACAAGGAGAGGATGGCACAAAGCACTGGCTAGATTTACAGAGGGGAAAGAGTCTTCTGCTGTCAGCTTTTCTCTCTAGGAACCTATACAATAAACTCATGTCCTACCCTCCAGTAGCTGAGCAGGACCTGCCATGGGCCGGAGCTCAGGGAAGCACTGCTCTCGTGTGTGCCTGGATCAGCCATTTGCCCACGGCAGCCTGGCTACACAAGCATCGCTTCATCAGTGTCTGAGCTAATAGCTGTCAGACTCCTGGGCAATTTCAAAGCTTATTTAAAAACAGAATAAATTAAACAGATTACTAGAATGAGTCACGTTACATCAGTAACAGCAACCCTGACTGCAGATAGTAGCTACTGTCTTGTACTACCTGGTGCAGGAAAGCACGTGGATTTCTAAATCTGTCCTTGCACTCAAAGAAAAAACCCAACCCAAACCTGCAAAGAAACTAATCCACACACACGTAGGCACAAAAAAAAAAAAAAAAAAAAAAGAATCCCACAGTGGATGAAATATCTTGTAATTTCACAAAAGCAGGGCTCTTGCTGAGAGAGCTCTCACGACTTCATGGGGTCAGCAGAGTGCTTTAATGCATAGCTATTAGAGGCCTGTGTTTTTTTCAGCATCATTTGTCAGAAATAATGTAGTGTGAATGCAGCCTCATCCACATGTGGCCCCCTTGCATTAAGAAAGATGCTAAGAAAAACACAGACACTCAAATAATCCAATTGTCTCGATACAGATTTAATACAGACAAAGTAAAAGAAAAACATTTGGTGATGACAGAACTTCCTCTAGGCTAGTGATAACTGATGAGAAGACTGAGATTTCCTAAAGGTCCTGGAGAGTGGGTCAGTACAAATCTGAACAGTCAGTGACATTTATGGAAAGCAATTAATAAAGTCCTGCTAAATCTAAACAGTGTCATTCACCATTTGCACAGCTGTGACTGTGCCAGTTCCAAGGTTCAGTGTCTTCCTGGACAAAAAGTTGGCAGTCTGGGTGCCAGAGCCACACTGCCCAGGCACAGTGGACCCACCAGAGAGGAGTACAGCTGTCTTCAGGACTTCCCTCTTTTTGACAGGTGATTGCCTCTCTCCAAAGTTTGTGCTCTTTCAGATATCCTTCTGTACCCCTGGGCTTGTTTTTCAACTTGTCTGGCAGCACTTCTGTTCTTTGATGGTTGCTAAATATATAATTTTTGTCAAAAAAGAAAAAAAAAGGAGTTAAAGGCAAGCTGTAGTTTCTGTTTTTCTCGTCTCACTTCATACATAGGGCATCTGATAGGTAGTCACATAGTCTGAGACACTTATTTCTTATTCAAGAACACAAATCTCAAGGACGTTAGTCTGGAAAAGGTTTCTTCTTGGTTACAAACCTGTGAAAGGAGGATGTTAAGACAATAATTTGCCTGCAGAAAATTTAACTCTTTAATGGCTATGGGGGAAAAAAATCATCCCAGCTGCCTGTTCTTGTCAGCACACATGAGAACTGAAATCTTCCAATAAGAAAGCGCTTATAGAGTCCAGAACAGATAAAGTTACAGAAAAGTTTCAGTTACAGAAAAGAACTGATTTGGGATTTTTTCATTCTCTCTTACCATTAGTGCTACATTTGACTCATTTCAAGTAAGATCCCTTCTTCTGCAGTTGTGCCCGAAGTGAAGGCACAGCAGTGAACACACACTTCAGGCAGTAGTGCAGGAAGTTGTTTCACATTTGTTGATGGGATGATGTTTATATTGCTTCAATCAGAATGTGAGAAACAAGGTTTTTTTGTGTTTGGCTCAGGTTTAGTACCCTGCACCTAGGGAAGATGCAGTCTGTATGACTGTAAAGCAGCCTTAGAGTACAAATACAGACGATTCTCAGTTCCCTTGGCATCTTACTCCATTTCCTGCTGGACAGGACCCAGTAGGTTATCCATACCGCCATGTAAAATTTTCCATACCCAGTCAGACCATCAGATAAGAGGAGCAAAAACTCAGTTCTGACTGCTTTCTTTCCTGTTTACACTGTCTACACAGTATAAATTCACACCTCCTATAGGCCAAGCAGTGCCAGCACACAGCCTTCAGCCCTGCGCTTTGATTTCCCATTGTGCTTTTTATCATACTCCCTAGCACAGCTGTATCACCTTGCACTCCCCGTTAATGCTCGGCAGCAATCTGGGGTCTGGAAACCCTGTTTGGGGGATGCTTAGCTGTGTGGATAGACACTGCACCATGCCAGTTCATCTCAGGTCCAGAGAGCAGCCTGAACCAGTTTAGAATAGATATAATTCATTTCCCAGTAGGATGAGTTGACTGTCAGGCAAAGTCAACTCTTTCCTGATGTGCAGTCCCACTTATCTAAAGACCACATCAGTCAGCTTATCAGCATGATGGCGACATTCAATGGTCTATCTTCTGGGACCCTTAAAGACATCCTTCTATGCACCTTCATTCCTGCAGTTGTCCCTTCTCAGCAGTGACCTACATCCTGCAGGTCATTAGTTTTTGGCACCATTATAGTTTATACCATTCTCATTTAAACAGCAGTGATATGTAACTGTCTCTAAGTTCTCTATGTAAAATCTCTGAGTAAAGGTGATGACAGATTTCTGCAGAACCCCACTAAAACCTGCCATTTTAACAGACTATTTCTATATGCAGTGTTTTTTGTAACCTTCAAAGCATAACTTCAAAGCATAACTGGAGTCAGTTATGTTAATTTTAGTAACAAAAAATTCTCATTCAAAAAAGTTGGTTGTGACTGGATTAGTGCTTTACAGCCATATGCCTCAGCATGAACAGGCCTTTGTTGCTTGATTTCTTCACTGAGAGTGGTTTATATTAGTCTATCTATCATGTTACTCAGATCTGTCATTAAAATAAGGTGGGGTTACAATGGTTAGTTTACTTGCTAGTACAACATCTTGCTTTGCTGTAGTCTTTTAGAACTTCCCCAGCTTCCCTGCAGTTGCTAAAAATCAACATTAATGTGCTGCAGAATTAACTGAAATAATCCCTGAGTGCTTAGACACAGTTTACACACTCCTGCAGAACTTCAGATGTTTGATTGTTGCAGCATTCTGTTTCATTCCCCCCACTTACCAATGGCTCTTACTAGTGGTTTTCTATAACAAAACCAAAATATGTTTCAAATGCCTTGCCCCACCTTGTGGTATTGTGCATTCCCATGTCCACTGCATCATGTTCCGGTGTGCACTGACATTGGAAGTCAAGGTTTTACCTGATTTTATGTTTCCCTAATAAATGGTATTTCTGTACAGAGCTGAGGACATGTGCCCTATTCTAACACAGTATCCTGACGAGTGGGTGCTGTGTGTGGAATCATCTTTCCTTTCCATCTCCTTCAGTAGTTGTCTGTGATTCTTCTGGACCCACTGATACAAACCATTCCCTCTCCAAAATACTTGACCATATATATGATTTCTGATATATATAGATATTCATAGATAGATACATAGATAGATGCATAGATAGATAGATAGATAGATAGATAGATAGATAGATAGATAGATAGATAGATAGATAGATAGATAGTCTGGGCTGGAAGGGATCTTTAAAGGTCAACCAGTCCAATCCCCCTGCAATGAGCAGAGACAGCTTCAAGTAGATCAGGTTGTTCAAATCCCCATCCAGTTTGGCCTTGTATGTTTCTGGGAATGGGGCATCTGGGCCACCTGTGGCAGCATTTCACCACCCTCATCATGCAAAATTCCTTCCTTACAGGTGGTCTAAATCTACCTTACTTTTTTTTAAGATCTCACACTCTATGCCCTTGTAGAACACCCCCCTACAACTTTCTTGTAAGCCCCTTTAGGTACTGGAAGGCAGCTCAAAGGTCTCCCTAGAGCCTTCTCTTCTCCAGGCTGAAAACCCCCAGCTCTCTCAGCCTCTTTTCATAGGAGATATCCTCCAGCCTTCTGATCATCTTTGTGGCCCTCTTCTGGACTCACTCCAGCAGATCCATGTTCTTCTTATAAGAAGAGCTGGATGCAGCACTCCAGGTGGGGTCTCACACAGGAGGAGCAGAGGGGCAGTGTCCCCTCTTCTCTTGCCCTGCTGGCCACACTGCTGTGGATGCAGCACAGGGTATAGTTGACTTTCTGGTTTGCAAGTGCACCATTGCCTGGTCATGTCCAGCTTTTTGTTCACCATCACCCCCAGTTTCTTCTTGACAGGGCTGCTCTCGATCCCTTCATCCCCCAGCCTGTATTGGTATCAAGGATTCCCCCAAAAGCACAGGCAAAATGTGGCAGGAGTGGGAGAAGGGAAAATCACTGATGCTGTGAAAAAGACCCCTAAAAAGAGTGAGGCAAAGCACACAAGATAAATCTTAAAAGATTTGCTTTCACTTAAGGAGAAAAGAGCAGGTTTGTTTGGATTTTGCTACTTGTTTTGTTTTGTTTCATGTTTCCCCCTAGGAGTTTTGTCTACACTCTTAATTGTGTGCAAGTCTCCAGGCTACAGTTCTCTGCCCCAATTCCAGGAACCAAGTTTTCAAGTGAAAGTAAACTTTTAAGTATAGTTAAAGCAAAATTTGCCACCCACTGGCAGCCACCATTGGCATAGCTAAATAAACATGCTTTGTCCATGGTATGGCTAACACTGAAATGGATGAAAAAAACAATCCTATTCACTTGATTATGCAACTGGATTCTCTTGGAATAGCTTCCAAAAGCTCTTTAATGAGAAGTCTATAACAGCTGAACAAAGTAAGCATTTCCACTGGTGGGAAAATAAGCACAGGCAATTCTGCATTTGACCCCTCAACAAGAGACAGAATGACAATCCACAGCATCAGGCTTATAAGGATTCAGCACAGGGAAACAGGAAGCCATGCCACCTCTGCAATCCTTGGGAACAAGGCCTGACTTCATTGATAGCACCAGAAAGAGTCGAGCACAGTGGCAAAATAACAATTAATGGATTTTATTTAGTCCCAGGAATGCATTGCCAGCACTAGAATGATCACCACTGAGGACTAACATTGCATGACACTTTTAAAGGGAGTTTGAGGGGGAGAAACAATGAGAAAGAGATTCCCATGTAGGCAGACAACAGCCATTTCTACTGCACCTCTGCATAAACAAGCCAAAGTTTGTAGTGCAGAAACTAAAGAGAAGAACAGTACATTTCTTTCTGTTTGAATTTAAAAGCTGTATTGCGTGGTCCCCAAGCAGTGCAATGGATGCCTCAGTATCTGTCTCTGCTACCTAGCACAAAGCAAAAAAAGCAATTAAATGTCCTTTGAATCAGAAAGGCTGTCCAAAGGCTAGCTTTCAAACATACACCTCTTATAAAGGCCTGTCTATACACTGTCATTATATCAGATAACAGGCAAACATAAATTTAAAACTCTATTATACTGATACAATGCTTTCAATGGGCATTTTTGTTCTGAAATCCAAAAGCCAGTCTTCAGTTCAGCTCAATCTCTTTGACATCTCTCTTCTCTTTAGAAAGTGCCTCTGTATTTCAAGGGTGAATGTCTCCAAATGCAAAGCCGTCCTGATGATAAAATGACTGAAAACATCTTTTACGCTAACAAACCTCAACTGGATTTTGATTTTGTGAAAGGTGTTAGTATATCCACAGCACAGGGGTAGCAGAGCCCTTTTCTCATGGCACCATCCTCGCCAAGGAAGGGGCTTAGGTGGGATGCCTGTGGCCATGATTTAGAATCCATTAAGAAAAAATTATACCGCTTATCGTGATGTCAATCCAGTTGGAAAAAGGGATACAGAATGTTGGGTTCCTGAACACTGAATTTTGGTATGGGTGGTAGGCAGGACTGCTTTTAGAGTACCAGCTCCACAGTCTGATAGCGCTGACAGATGGAACTCAAAAGCATCTATCACCTCAAAAGCACAGCCCCAAACTTAAACAAGGAACTACTTAAAAAAAGAAAAAGCCATCAGTCCCAGCACCCCCCACCATGCACCTGTGTTTGCTTTAGCTGGAGTTGCAAAAATGCCATCCTTAGTACTAACATCCTTGTGCTAAGGGATGCGTGACTTGAAACGCAGTCTGTGACCTCATGCCTGTCACAGAGTTGGCCGGGGCTCTGCAGGCAGCAGATCGCTTTGCAGGGAGTGCAGGGTCACCAAGCCATACGCCCTCTTTGCAAACTTAAGGTTTTCCCTTTCCCTGGTATCAGCGGTCCAACAATTAACCTGAATGTGCCTGGGCATTTCAGAAGGTTGGGGGATGCTGAGAAAGCACACTTAATTTCCTTTGTCATGTCTAACCTGTCACAAGAATTCCCCAGGGGGAAAATAACATCATGGTGGCATAGTCCAACATCAGCAAGTGCAGCGCTCTTGGCATTAACCCTCTCGGTCACAGCAGAGCTTCCCGGCAGCAGCCTGGGAACACATCACCCATGTAATGTACTCCCTTTGGCCCTTGGCTAACGCTCCTCTCTCTCTCCCTGTGTTTCCCTCAGCATACAGCGCCGGCTGTCCTTGCAGCTGCCCATCCTTCACCACGCCTACCTGCCGTCCATAGGAGGAGTTGACGCCAGCTGTGCCAGCCCGTGCGTAAGCCCCAGTGCCAGTCCTCGGCACAGACACGTGCCACCCTCCTTCCGAGTGATGGTTTCAGGGCTGTAGGAGAGGGAGATCAGTGCTTCCTGAACTGCTTTTAAGTACTCAATGACTGGACTAAACATCTGACCTAGAACTCTGCTACAAACATGTAATGTTGGCTCTTACCGCAGAGGAACTATGGCTGAGGCCCTCGTCACAGGAGTGCCCACGTCACTCGTGTGAAAAAGCAAAGGAGGACACAAGGAGTTTGATCTGTAGCCTTATTCATGGAGTTTTTATTTCTTCACCTAGAAGTCACTGAAAAAAATGTTTCTTCCAAAATTTCTACTAGCAACAAGGAGGCTGGGATATACAGATCTTGCAAAAAAGACACTAGGGAAAAAAAAAAAACAAACACTCAAATGTCACTGAGCTTTATGTGGCTGCTGAGAACATGCAATTCTATACTGTATCCATGTGAGGAAAATGCAGTGGTTGAGCTATACCATGTTGAAATAGATACACTCATTTTTTCAAGAGTTGTGTTAAATCGCTGGAAACATTCTGCACTGGTTAGTCTTGCTTTTTTTCATTTCAGGGACGATGTTGAGTAGGAAAGAAGAGTTGTGAGAAATGATTCCTCGGGTGTCATTGAGACTCTGCAGCGCTGTGGGCAGGGTCACCTTTACCTTGCAGCTGTGTGTGTAACCCAAGCAGAGCCTGAAGCTCCAGCTCTGAGTTGCCACCAGCTGGAGAGCTGCTGATTGCAAGCGGAGCACTTCGCCCTTCTCCAGGGGCAATGGTAGTGACTGCTGACCATCTGCAGCTTCATTTTTAGCAAAGTTCTGCACCTCTTTCAGAATAAGCACCACCAACCATAACACACTAAACAGTCTGAAAAAGTCCTAGGGCTAATAACTCAGGAAACTGAGGACAGCTGGGTAGTAAAGTCTTAATGTCACAGGATGAATTGTTTTTCCTAGTTTGTTTGAATTGCGTCACACATAATTACAATAAAATTAATTTAGTGGACTTGGGGGGAGGGATTAGGGCACAGCACTTTGCTGCTGCAGGCAAAGCCTGCAGGGCACGTAGATGTGAATATACACTATGTTTGCTTCGTACCTGCGTACGTGTGACAGTTGTAGCGGATAATAGAGAGGACAAATCAAATTTACCAATAGAGTATTTTATCTGAATCCTGAAAGGACTGTGAAAAAACAATGGATTTTATACTTTAGCTCCTTTCCCTGAACCAAAGTAATTAGGAGGAACGATAGTGGTATACCGTCTGGACCAACTCTGGAGCCAAACCCTCAGGCACAGGTGAGACACACATGCAGCTTCTTATTTTAAGGGACTGGAAATGTGTCCTCTCACTGCCAGAGCTGTTTGCTAAAAGTAGGGGGTGAAAAACCACATGAAGCACCCACTGGGCTCTCAGTTTTCTTTGACCAACGCCTGTGCCCCTCAGACCAAACCTTTGGAATGACATTGGTACAAAGGTTTACAAATCAGCAATGATTGAAGCACAGCGTAAGGGGTTCATTAGCTGAGGGATTTAACTGCAGCTTTGACAAGCTAGCATAAATCTCCATTAAAAATAAAACACACCTCACAGAGGCCAAAACCAACATGAATATCTGTCTGAATCTTACAATCAGGAGCATCACAAAATATTTCACTTGGCACATACAGTAAGAAAGGTGATGGAAATATCTGTAGCTTTTAGAACAAAAAACCATGTAAGTATAAACACAGATAAACTAGAACTCATTACTCTGTTTAAGCACTAAACACTGATGTCGTCACTCAATGTGTGTTGACAGTATTCTCTTGCTTTATTAATATCATCAGGGCCTGGTTTATTTTAAAAGGAATGTTAATTTTTAAAAAGAGAAAATTAAAATATTGTATATAATGTATACACAAAGATCTCTGTAGAAATATTATTCCAACTTAGCAGGAAAAAAAAAATAATTCAGAAGTACCGGACCATTGGAGGTGAGTGTGTGTGTGTGTGTGTGTGTCTGTAACTTCGTGAATACTGACTGTGTGACGTTTATTAGGTTTAAACCATGCAGTACATTCTTTGTCTCAATGATACTGTAGTTTCTCCCATGACATTTTTTTTACTTTACTGCAGATAACAAGACCAACCAAGTGAATATAGCTATTTAATGTTTCTGTTCTTTTATACTGCAGCAAAAATGTACTGTAAATTTATGAAGAGGCTGTGCCCCAATGGCATTTTCCAATGATGTTAGTGCACAAATGCTTTAAACTAGACTGGAACTGCCAGAATAAAATGTAAATGAAGAATTTCTTGTATAACCTTATACTGCATGAGATCAATTTTTAATAAATTGTTGCAAATCTGTTTTTATGAATAAAATACATAAAACTTAGCTTTTTGGACTCAATGCCCTCTTCCCCCATACCAAAATCATTTTTAATGAGTGTCTATGTGTGTGTATATAAACATAGGTATATATGAAAGCCTCCTTGGAGAAAGAGGAATCCTATTACAACACCACATTTTAATAAAAATGTAATATGTAATAAAAATACACATCCTAGTAGTTGAACAGTTTGCATTTGGAGATAATAGATAGATGAGCCTCTGCCTTGAAATACAATTACTGCAGTACCCATGAGTGAAGTCTAAGACCCTTTTCAAATGGGCAAATAATCAAAACGTGTACTGAACATTTATATCCAAACCACACTTAGCCCACACACTGTTCTCTCTTGCCCCACAGTGAATGTGAATTCAGAAGAAAAAAAAACATTTTACTATTTCACACAAGTTATTGAAGTTGAGCCAATAAAATCTCTGCATCAACAAATGAGAAGTGTCTGAGAATAAACACCAATTGCTTCAGGAAGGCAGACACTAAGCCTCTCCATCTCATTTCATGCATGTGGTGGTGTTTGTGTCCTAAAGCAGGTTCTTGTGCATGGCAGAACAGGAGGAGGGTGGGAATGCCAGGCAATGAGACAGCAAGAGGAAAGAGCATTTTGAGTTGTTTGCTTTTCAGCAGGGGAGCATCCTCAAGCCAGCACAAAATGTCATAAAGCTCAAGATGTGGGAATTAGAACCACCACAAATGTTTTTCCAGTAGATTTCTGATGCAGTTTAGGAGTCCCACCAAACTATGCAAAAAGAGAAAATACCAGTGAGGAGTTAACAGTGTGGATCGTGGCTCTCAGTGCAGAATACCAGATGGCAGGAGAAACTCAGACAGATACATCAAAGCTCATTCAGGAAAGGAAAAAGTACAGAACAACTTCAATGTGAAACCTATATTCAACCAGAAATTGTGGGAAGATGTGAAGAACTTAGAATTGCTCATGAATAATAGGAAACCAGAACAAAGCACAATATTGCTTTAAAAGGTCATGAAAAAAAATAACAGGGAGATGTCAGGGGAGAAACTTTGCTTGAGCCATTCCACAGCCAAAACAAATATGCATCCTATACAATCATGAAATTGCTATTGAGTTCATGGAAGAATGCTAATCTTGCAGCACTACTTTCAAATAAATAAAATCAAGGAAGCTAAGGAAAGAGCATTTTCCACATTTTCCTTTTTTTTTTTTTTTTTTTTTGAGATATAATACCATTTATTAAAAATTGATAGTCAAATCTTCTTGGATCTTTTCAGAACTTGTTTGTTCATTACAAGTCTCAGTACAATGTGCCTGTTCTCCCCAAGACCAGATTAGTGTTTCTGCTGATCTCTGGTCAGGATAGCTTAGCTGCTGGAAGCCAGCTCAGCAAGGCTCGTCCCAGCGCTTCCACAGCACCCTATGGTTATTGGCAGGGCTTTATTGTGCTCTCAAACCACAGTCCAAAGGATGGGCTGGTTTGCCTGTTCAGCAAGCTGACTCTCCCTGTCACTGGCTTGTTTAATAGGGATTTTCTGCTCACTGTCTGCAAAGACTGACAGATTTATTACAAAGGTTTAAGCATTGTGATTTTTATCAGAGTTCAGTTCTCAGTTACTGACTGCCTTTTCCATCTCTTGACGTGGTGAGAAGTACTCACAGCCATTACTTTAATACGTGTGAATATTATTCATGAGTGCACTTTCAAGAGCACTCTGCCTCTTGAGTCGATCAGGACTCTGAGAGCACTACTGTGCTTGTCACTCCTCACTCAATGACATTGCAGAGGATCAACAGAGGGTCTGGAGATGCATTGGAAAAGGTGGGGAAGGGAGAGAGAGCCCAAGCTGCTGGCAAGGGCAGCCCTGGGTGGCAGTACCACCATGTCAGTGTTGCCACAGATGAGTGGCAGACACGCTGAGCCACTAGCTTTGCAAACTGCAGCTGGTCTAAACCACCTCCCTTGATGATGAAGTGCTGAAGTAGGGCAAAGGAAGGGAAAGAGGGAAGGACAGGCAGGAGGAGAAAGGTGGAAGAGGCATCTGCAAACACTGAGAAAGTCCTTCACTGCCCTGAAGAAAGTGCCTGCTACTGATGCCCATCAAAGCTAAAGTATCACAAAAGGATTTTAAAAAATACTGAACTTTAGAGGCTAAATTCAGTAAGAGGTCAAATAGATCTGAGGACAGGAGCTGTAGGTACCAGCAGCAAGCACCCTCTGAGTTGGCTCACTAGCAGAGAAGAGCACAGCAAAAAGGAGCTTGCATGACCTTGAGCTTCAGCAGAAAGGACAGACATCTTCGTGGGTCGGCAAACACAGGCTTTGACCAGAACTGATCCTGTGCCCAAGTGCAATGGGTGCAACACAAGCTAAGAAAAGTGTCAATCACATTTACAACTCACAGCTGCAGCCACCTCAGGGACCACATCACCCACCTACCCACCTACCTACCACTGCCCTCGGCGATGGGGGATGCCTGCTGGAGCAGGGGAGCTGCCACTGGTAGCAAACCATCCCACAGATGTGAAGTTGTCCATTCTGGTAAGTCAAATTGACTGGAAAATAGGGGGCAGGTGTGGAGCAGGGAGTGTGTATGTGTGTGTGTTGCAGAGAGCGCTGACAGGACACAGAGGAAGTATAAGCAGCTCAGGATTAATGGTCTGGAAAACACCATGAGCGTCAAGGCAGAGACACCATGCTTTGGGAATTTGTCAAGCATTGAAAAGCAAAAGCCATTCCAAGCACATAAACACCAGCCATCCCTAGCCCAGAATTAATTCTCCTCTGCCCTGGCCCACTCTGCCACAAAATCCTGAGCCTTTCCAGCTGAACATTCCCTGTTTGAAAGGTAAGTGGAGCATGATGCAGAAATTAAAAACTGGAAAAGTGCGGGCAAGAAAACGTGCACATGACTTTGTCTTCATAAAGTGCTCTGCTGTACTGTTGCCCAAGTGGCTCCTAGTCTGTCCTGTGCAAGTATCCCCAAACACCAGGCACCCCTCCCAGCAGAAAGAGGGAGGGAGACACTTCTTCTACAAGAGGGAGGCACCTCACATCCTCACCGACCAAGCTAGCTGAAATAAAACTAGTCCACATGATTAAGGAGGCTGTCAACTGGTGATACAAAGCAGCACAAGCTTTGTAAGGTTCTCCAGAAAACAGACATCCCTCTTTGGGACATGTTGTGTTCCTTTTACTTTGGGCACATCATACTATACACCACATGGACAGTTCTTACTACTCCAGAGAACAAAACTGTACCTCCAACCTGAGAAACCCTTCACTTTCTCCCCTAATAGGCCTGTGTCTGAAGCAGAGAGACACAGAGAAAACAGCAGAGGTTCAAGTCATGTCTTGAGCAGTTCAGAAGATAAAGGCACAATCTCCTGAAAAGGTGCTAGGACCACCTGCCTGAGTAAGAGGGTCATCTGCAGATGGAGGTGCCAATAAAAGATGTCCTGAGAAGAGCAAATTGCTGAGCATGGATCAGCTTCTCCTCAAGAAAGGTTAGAAGGAAGAAATGTGTTAGTTCCTCATCCTAAAGGCACTCGCATTTCCAAATACATTGACTCTCCTCATGGTGAGTGGTGGGTGGAAGGACTCTAAAAACAAGGGGAGCAAGGACAGTAACTTCACACTGGGGTTGCAGAGGCAGGGTGACGAGATAAAGGTTAAATCTTCAAGTGAAGAATTCCGTAAGCCCCACAACTCATCCAGACTCAACACTGGAAAGAATTCCTCTTCAGTTTGCCTTGGCTCATACTTACGTCACTGGAAGACAGTATTTGAGAAAAGAACCAGTGTTAATGGGAGAAAAGTAGAAAAATATGAAAACAACCAACACACACATACAAGAAGAAGGCTTGAGAGTCATAAAGATGAAAGCGAACAAGGGACTCAGCTGCAATCACTTCTGAGGAAGGTACATCAATGTCAGCATCAGATATGAGCACTCCTAGCAAAAGATAGCAGTCACCGTCATCCCAGAAAGCTGGCTGTACAAATAAAGCTGTTAAAATTGTCAGAAACTAAGCCAACACCATCACTAACCACCTCAGTGTTGCCAGTAACTAAAATGGGAGCAACTTTACCCCAGATTTTGACCCCAGATTCTAGTATGCTCAAAGTTTGAAATTCAATTCAGCACCTCAACATCCTAGGCTGTTTCCAGGCTTACATTATTACTGAAAGGATGCAGGAGTGTGAAGCTTGCAAATTACCAATCCTTATGAAAATTTAACAGACACTGGTTCTTCAAGATAAAGAAACAGTTTTTTTAACCAGACTGCCTTAATCAGGGAGTGGGAAGAGGGCATATTTCATTATTCTTCCTATGTACACCTAGTTTATTGTTTTCAGAGGCCTCCACAGAATTTTCCTTTGAGATTATAAGCTCTCCAAGCTGAAAGTACAGCTGAACATCCATCCTACTGCTCTGTGATAAAGAATATCACACTCTAATAAGTGTCCTCATTCTTTGAAAACCTTTTAGTCTTTTCTTTCCCAAAATATTCTATATTTTCCATTTTGTTTTCATTTTAAAATCCAAGAATCTATTTACCTAAGAATTAACTGACATTTGAACATAACTAAGCAATTTATGATGAGACTGAAGCTCAGCAAAGTGGAAAAAATGCATGAGTTGTTCCAGCGTAATCCACATAAACAAATAAGAACAGTACTTGCTACAGCTCAAAACTTTCAGATATATCTCACTGAGACAAATGAAAATAATTTCAAAATAATATCAAGCAAGCACATCCCAGATTTAATGGACCATTGAGTTAGGGGACAGTTTTCGGTTATCCTTGAGCAGCTGATTTGGGGTGCCACAACCTGGGATCCAACCTGCCTGCTCCACCCACTAGGGCCTGTTTGCTCACTGCTAATTACAGCCACCTTCATCTCTGCAAAAGCTGGCTTGTAACTTTTTGGAGGTGAAAGAATTAACTCTGAAATTCAGGCTTGCACATGTGAATTCTCCACAGACCTTTAATTGCCTTGTGTTAGCCTGCCATTTCTTTCATCCCATTTTGCTCTATACGATACTGTCATTTGATATGAAACTGCTCCTATTAGGGACAAGAAAAATGGTAATGAGGATGGAAAGACATATAAAGACATTCATCTAATTGGTCTGTAGCACATCATTTCAGTAGTAGGAGTGACAAACTGATGAACCTAAAGGCATCTGGAAGTACCTGAAAGGAGGTTGTAGCAAGGTGAGGTTCAGCCTCATTTCTCAGACAACCAGTGACAGGACAAGATGACAGAGCCACAAGCTGCACCAGGGAAGGTTTGGATTGAACATCAGGAGGAATTTCTTCATGACAAGGACTGCTAAGCATTGGAACAGACTGCCCAGGGAGGCGGTGGGGTCACCATCCCTGGAGGTGTTCATGGTGAGACTGGACATGGCACTTGGTGCCATAGTACAGTTGAACACGGTGGTGTTCAGTCAAAGGCTGAACTCAATAATCTCAGAGGTCTTTTTCAACCTAAATCTTTCTGTGGTTCTGTGATCTCCCCCCACTGAGCAGCAAGTCACTTCTTTTGCCATGGGACAGAAGCAGTTGTGTCAGCTGCCCCTCCATTCCTCTCAACAGAAGTTTGTTTTGAATTTTTATGCTAAACTGATCCCAGAGCAGGAAGACTAACTACTCCTCTCTTCTTCCAGACTTTAACAAAGTCTCCTGACTGAGTCATTTCAAAACTACCAAGAAGGTGAAAATTCTCCTTCATCCTCCTGGACCTGTCCAACTCTGCTCCAGCACCCTGTGCTCCTGCAGGCAGGCAGACAGACCTGCTCCAAAACACATTTCTCCACAGTACAACATCCAGAAGGGCTGCACAGTTTCACAGTTTGTCTTTATTTTCTTTTTTTTCCTTTTCATCTACTCTACCAGCATAACTCCATGTGCCATTTCCATTGCTCTTTGTGCAGTTGTTACTGATGCTGGAACATCTGAGATGTTAGAATCTTTCTGAAAAGGCTGTCAGTCCTTACTTGAGAAATCATGAGAAGCCAATGCTTCAGGAGACCCAAATGTGATAAAAATAATTTCAAGAATCTAGAAGTGACTATTTTAATACAGCCTCGTTTCAAATAAGCTCTATTTTTTCCCAGTGTACGTCAGCAATCATCAACCATCATTGTCTTCTACAGTGAAAAACGTGCACACCCAGCTCTGTTTCAGACCTCACAGGCATGCTTGCATTTCTTTTCATACCCCTACTTTTTTGCCTTTTTTGTTTTTTTAATGTTGCTGATTTATTGTTTGTTTGTTTTCAAGCAAGACAGAAATAAAATTAACTTTCCCATATGGAGAACACCAACCACAGAGCACTCGTGTCTGTGCAGTACAAATGCTCAAGAATAAACTGCTTCTCCTCATCCAGCATGCAGAGTGCGTATCTCAGGCTGTGCGGGTAGAAGCTTAGAGCTTCAGTCAGATGAAAGATAATAAAATGAGCTTGGGCCTCATTAACTTACCCTGTTGATGTGAATATTAACATAGATTAAAATCCAAGCTCCAAAAAGAAAATGCGGTCCCAGCTCTCATCACAGGCAAACTGCAAGCATTAATAACTTCCTTGAATTAATTTACTTCATCATACTCTAAAGCTACAGTAAGACACTCAACATAAAGGCCTTCTTCACATGGTTTTGGAAGTTTCATAGACAAGTGCAATTTCAAGAATTAAATCTCTGCTTATGCACTTTGTTTATGGCTTTGATGAATACCCTGCCACTCTGGCTGCATATAGAGAAAGAGTCTAGGAAGGCATTTTTCTTTCTTTCAGGATCTAGTTCAGCTTGGTATGCACAAAAACATTTAGGAACATATCAGAATTTACACAACCTTGCTCAAATTATTTTAATGGGGTGTATTCAAAATGATGAAAAGATGATTCTCATTAATTTCTCTCTCTTCTGGAATAATGCTTTCCTTTTACCGATGTTCAGTTCGTTTACTCTGTTCTAAAGAGATGTTATATTACCTTCATTACGATTACATTATTAGTACTACACTAGTTATGCAAATAAGGACTCTTCATCTTATTTTTCCCCTCTGCTATTCCTACAGGAGACCTGTGTTTACAGCATAGTCTTTGTACTTATGCAAGAAAAACTAAGGTGGAGGGAAGAAAAGAACTGCTGTTATTTTACTTATACTACAAACTTCATGCTTATCATGGAAGTTAAAAAAGTGTGTTTAACACTCTAACAAAGGGAAATACATTTATGGAGATCATTCGTTCCTCCTGAAGTTCAGTCCTGTCTTGAACTGTCCCTTAGGAAAGCATCACCCTCTCCCTGGGGTAAGAAGTTCAATGCATTAAGTGGTCATCAGCAATCCTCATCCAAAAACTTTAGGCCGTCTTCTAGTTCTGTTAATCCCAGTCATCAGTTTATTATTTTTAAAGTGCTGTCCTCAGAATCCACTGCCTCATTTGACTCCCATCATGGGATTTATCTGCTACACCACATGAGACTGCTCTGCTCTTTCCTGACAGAGCTGGCATGGAAAGACATTGAAGTCGAGTTTACCATCAAATTCCCCATGCTGAATGGGCACACTCCCTTGGCCAAGGGGATTTTATTCATCATGGAACTTACTCCACTCTTTAGGAGACATCTGCCTATTTCTCCATCTACATTCAGGGTTGTAAGCTGTCCCTTGTAAACTGTGGTTGTCTAAAGACAGGCATCTGTTCATGCCTCTGTGACAGAGACATTTCCTACCAGTCGCTTCTACATCCCTGTAAGATAGCATTGACCCAGCAGAAGGGTAGAGCAGCAGATCATATGATCTTCAGGCATGTGTTTATTTAATTGGCAATGATTTATTTGGATTTTTGTGGTACATGAAGTTACAAGCTGCTTTATGCACTGTAGCTTTCTTTATATTTAATACACAGATCAGTGGCTTAGCTTACAATGGATGCCTCTGATGATGAGAGTCCTCTCTCATACCTTCGTTCTGACTCTGTTCCCGATGCAATTGCTGTGGGCAGAGCTGCACTTCCCCAAAGACGGGCTTTTCTGCATAAGAAACATCCCACAATCTGCTAAATTGCTTTTGCACCTGTCAGGCAGTCATTTGGCTACCCATAAATTACATTATTCCTTCTTGCCCTATCTAGCATCCTCCTCATGTTTCTTCAGTTCTCTTGATGAGAGCTTCTGCCTTCAAACCCTAAAAAGTCTCTCCTAGTTTTCTCTATGTATTCAATTTCATCTTTTTGGCTTTCCTTGGTGGCCAAACCTGCTACTCACAACTGCCAAGTGCATCAGGCCACCTCATAGTTTCCTAGATTACTGACTGAGCCCTTCTTTTGCATGTGAAATGCCACGAAAACCAAGAACAAAATGTCTGTCAAAGAAAATGTGAGACAGTAGATCAGTGTTGTTTATTGCTATATGGGCCATGTTATCTGCATTTTCTGAGTGATGACTCTGCTATCAGGACTTAACTGGGTTGTATTTTGGCATCTCTGAGCTTGGTTTGGCTGTGGCTGCGGAATCACTAAGCAGTTGGGATCAGCTGCTTAACTTGCTCTTTTCTCTAGCCTGAGGCTCACAGGTTTCAGTGTATATGGCAAAGGACTAAGAAAACACAGTGATCATTGCATGACTGCTCTTGTTAGCTCACCAACAAGAAAGACTGGCCAAACAGACTAGGAAAGATACCCTCCCCAAGCCAACCCAAGGCTGGAGGAAGGGAGCCCATTCTAGACATGAGAAAGTATCTGGAAACCAAAATATTTAAAAAATAAAAAATAAAAAAAAAAAAGAACAAGGAATGCATGAAGAAGGAAGAATGGTTTTCCCAATCTTTCCTTGAGAGAAAATATTTTTACACGTGGTTTTTAGATCAACCTGAGCACACTCAAAAAATGTAGAAACAAACAAACAAAAATAAGAAAACAAAACAAAAACAAACACAAAAAACCATACACATGCATTACAAAAGAAAAAAGCTAACAGGGAGTTTTCCACCAGTTGCCTACTCCTCCTCCCCCAGTGGTTACGCTGGTCAAACCTGCCACTGGGCAAAACACATTACTAGCAGAGGAAGAAGACAATTCAATATTGAATCATGGTTATTTCATATGGTTTCCCAGATGGAAAACCATAAATCAGGGTGAGGGTTTACTGCAAAACAGAACAGTCTGGAGAAGGAAGAAAACATATGCATGGATGCATATATTAAAAGCAGTTTGAGAAAATTAGTTAGACATTTAGAAAATGATAGGCAATAAAGAGTAAGTTTCCACATTTTTTCCAGTCAAAACGTTTCATTAGAAACTGTTGTCTGGATGTATTGACAATTTGCCTACATATAAATACATTGATTTTTTTATTGCAGAATTAAACCTCCCTGCTGCCAAATTCGCAACATTGAAGTTCTATGTGCAAAGTTAATATGGAATCATAGAATCACAGAATCATCAAGGTTGGAAAAGACCTCCAAGATCATTGAATCCAACCTTTGAGTGACCACCACCATTTCAACTAAAACATGGCACCAAGTGCCACATTCAATGGTTTCTTGAACACCTCCAGGGACAGCAACTCTAAAACCTCCCTCGGCATCTTTTCCAATGCTTAACAACCCTTTCTGTGAAGAAATTCTTCCTGGTGTCCAACCTGAATCTCCCCTGGTGCAAGTTGAGGTCATTTCCTCTTGTCCTGTCATTAGTCCCCTGGGAGAAGAGGCTGAGCCCCCCAGATACAACCTTCTTTCAGCCATGGATTTCCAGCTTTCCCAGAAGAATGCTATTTCCCAGAAGACAGTAACCAAGGCCTTACAGAAGTCTAGGTAGACACATCCAGAGCCTTTCCCTTATCCAGTACATGGGTCACATGCTCATATAAGTGGATCAGGCTGGTCAAGCAGGGACTGCCTTTCCTAAACCCATGCTGACTGGGTCTGATCCCCTCCTTGTCCTGTACATGCCTTGTGAATGCCCTCAAGATGATCTGCACCACAGCCTTCCCTGCACCGAGGTCAGGCTGACAGGCCTGTACCTCCCTGGATCCTGCTTCTGACCCTTCTTGTACATCCTTGGTGACAATGTTCCTCCCTGAATCCAATAAAGGATGGAGATTTTCTTTGGCTCTTTATTTATTGTTAATGTATTTATAGAAAGACCCTTTTATCATCTTCCTTCGCAGTGTCCAGATTGAGTTCTAGCTAAGCTTTCACCTGCTTTTCTCTCTACATCCTCTAATGACATCTTTGTATTCTTACTGGGTTGCCTGCCCCTTCTCGTACAAGTTATAAATTCTGGTTTTTTCCCAGAGTTGCAACAAAAGCTCCCTGCTCAGCCAGGCTGATCTCCTTCCCCATTGGCTCATCTTTCAACACAAAGGGACAGCCTGCTCCTTCCCCTTTAAGATTTCCTTCCAAAATGTATGTCCAGTGTTCCTGGACCCCTGTGTTATTAAGCACTGTTTCCCAAGGGACACTCTAAACCAACGCCCTGAACAGCCCAAAGTCTGCTCTCAGGAAGTCCAGGGTAAAGGTTTTGTTGATGCCCCTCCTTACTCCACCTAGGATTGAAAACTCTGTCATTCCATGGTTGCTGAGCCCAAGATGGCCTCTGACCATATCTCCCACCAGTCCTTCTCTGTAAACAGCAGGACCTCGTCCCTGTAGGTTCACTTACCAGCTACAACAGGAATTTGTGTTACACACACTCCAGAAACCTCCTAGACTGACTCCTCTTCATTGTGTTCACTTTCCGTCAGAAGATCCAGCAAGTTAAAATCACCCATATTCTTGAGTTGATAAGGCATTTTGCATAAATATTATTTTGCTTTATCATGTGAGACAATTTTGACATGATGTTCTGGGCTCATGTATTTTTTATAAATTGTTGCTCTTTTGGTAAAGCAGAAGTGTGGGGTGAACAACAGCAAAAAGTAGTTACGATTTCCCATCTTGCTACTTCCCAGCATACCAGAATTTATATCTAACTTGACCAATAGCTTTCATTGTTCTGCCTTTCTTACATTTTCCTCAATCTGTTATTGTTGGGGTTTTAATCATTAACTTCAAATAGACATCCTTGGGCCAACTCAGTTTTAATTTAAGAGTATGAAACAAAAATAGCTTCATGAGACAAGAATTAAACAAATGAGAAATGAGCATACGGCAAAACCCAAGCCCTTTTAGCTGCTCTTTGAATGTAATATGATTTATAACAGTGAGGTTATGTGGTAGAGTTTAGAGTGCAAAGCTTACTAAATAATGAATACAGTGCTTCCATGTAATTTTGTTGGCAATAGCCCTGAGCAATTTTAATTAGCTGCACCTCCCATTAACAGCAAGGACAGCTGTAGATGTGCAGCCTTCCTACAAGAGTTCTGCAAGTTGACTTATCTAGATTTAATTTTTTTGCTATCAAAGCATATCCCCACCAACACAAAAGAGCACAAAGGATTGATGACAAGCAACCAAACCCCAAAATCCTAATCAGACAGAGAGGAACACCCTGGGGCTATTCCCAGGCTCAGTCCACTGTCCTAGTACAAAACCCATCATCAAGATGAGTTTTGGTGGGCGAGTCCTTCTGGATTGCCTTACAGACTGAGGGGGTGTTACTGTCTTAAGGGATGTGGGATCCATTGAGGCGTGCCAGGGAAGAGCACGTGGAGATTTTGCAAGATTAACTACAAGTTTTAAGGGAGGAATGGTGAGGGATCAAGGGGGTTTCACAGAAATACAAGTGGCAAAACCCCCCAAGAAATAGGAGAAAAGCAGCTGATTGTGTGCAAACAGGTAATTGCTCAGCACACTTCCCTGGCCATGCCCAGTGCCTGATTGCAATAGCCTGTCCTCTCTTCTCATTAAATTCCATTTCTGTTTTCCTGGGTGAGGGGTTTTCTGCTCTGTGTGCACAGAGTGATCCCAAGTACCAGTGATCATGCTAGGGGAGCACGAAGAGCAGAACCTCTTTGGGATGCCAGCAGCTGGAGAAACTGGCACACCCGCAGGCATGCATGGGTGTGCAGAGTGCTGTGTGACCACTGGCAAACACAGAGCGACACTGGCCAGGGAGCAGGGTGAGAGTCCAGGGAGCCAGGTCTTGCAGCAGCCAGAGGTATGGGCTGGACAGCAGAGAGAGCAGGGGGGCTGAGATGTGGCTGCTGGAGGGACCAGGAACCCAAAACCAGCTCTGGGAGAGATTGTGGCATCTGCAGGTCAGATCAGACACATCTTGCATGTTGCATACCAGAGGCACAGGAGAGAAGAGGATCCAAGGACCATCTGCTGGGCAGGCCATGGGTCTAAGGCTGGTGGCTGGAGAGATCCTTAGTATGCCCCTGTGTGACTGAGCACCAGCATTTGATGGCTGCAGATGCCATCGGTCCCATGACTTGGGGTGATCTTGGTTTGTCTGGTGATGCCTATGAGCAGTAGCTTCTTTACACAGCTTGCCAGCGGTGGGAATTCTTGTCTGGATGCATTACCCAGGATGCTTAACCAGACAAACCAGATCTTATCTCTGCCAGGCCTGGAGTTAGTGCCATTCTGTCTCTTCATTCTGGGCTTACTTAGTTCATGGCAAAGTCCTTCCGTGGCCTTAAAAGTGTTTGGCACAGGGAACTGTGCTCTCTAAGTTCTCACAATTCCCTGTGTGCAGGCAGGACATACTTGCCCAGCCTGGCTGCTGGGGACATGGGGCTGCAGAAGCAGTCTCACCTCCGTCTGGCTTCCAGATTTGGCAGCTCCAGAAAATTTCCTCCTGAGACTGCAGCTGAAGGGTGCAAACAGCCCCCCACGTCATTTCCTCCAGGAAAGGTTAACAGGATATCTTGCTGCTAACTCAAGGTCAGACAGCAGCTGTCCCCTGACACTCTGCCTTGCCTGCGCTGGTGGAATCAGTGTCACTCATGGCTCTTGCTGCTGCCTGAAGCCTGGTGTTCACCTACAGCATTGGCCTCGGCTGCAGCTCCAAAAAGGCACGGCTTAAGGAACTGGTTTGGTACACTTTGTCCTTAACCACTTAGCTGCTGCCACATGAAGAAATTGTATCCTTTATATTCTCCTGCCCGTTCTCTTCCTCTGCCCCACTAGCCAGCTTCCAGCTTGGTTTCCCTTCACTGCTGAAGCTTTCTAGCGAATCACTACGATGAGCTCAAGAAATTGCTGTAACACCCAGAGAACAGTGTGCCATCAGAAGCCCCTGGCCTTTCGCTGCCTCTGCCAGCCATACAGACCTCCTGCTCGCTTGTGAGGCACAGATCCCTCTGCTTCCTAACATCAGGAAAATTTGGAGAGGCAGCAGTAAGCACAAGAAATTCACCTTTAGGACCAGAGATCTGCTGATTAGATGATGACTATGGCTCTGAGAGTTTTAACCCTGCCCTTACTTGAGCTGGAAAGCTCAAGCCCTTTCCAGTCTCAACACCAGATACAAAGAATTTCTCTAGTGAATGTGGATGCCCCAGCAAACAAACATATCCCAAAAAGCAAGATGGACAATCTGTTCCTTGCTGGTCCCAATTTTCACTTATTTTGAAAGAGGAAAGAATGAATAGGGGTGCTTTTTGTTGTTTTTTTAATAAAATCTAATGCCACGTCTGTATTATTACCAGAGATGTGTTACAAGGACCATAAATCTGACCTCACAGTTCTCATTACCTTCTGCTATCTGGCAGCAATTTTTCAGGGTTTTTATTTCAGTCACTAAGGGAATAAGAAAATTGGACCTATTGTGTTTCACTGTACCAATTTGCTACAAAAGGTTGATATTCTTGGACAGCAGATGCTTGGAGTCTTGCCAAATGCGAGAAGAAAATCGAAATAGGTTTTTTGTTGTTATTATAAAGAGTACTGTGTATTTATAGGTCTATAACATATCCTCACCTCTTTAACAGTCTGTCAGACAGCTGGAAGTTTTCTAAATTACACAAAAATACCAGTTTTAGGTTCTGTCACTACAGATACTTAGAGCGGCCAAATCCAGAGAACAGAGCAGAAGTCTACACCAAAAGGATAAGACAGATGGGAGGGCTCTACTTGATGGCAGACTCCACAAAACAGTCTGACTGCTCAGAGAAAGCTGAATGAATTGCTGAAAGTTTTTCCTTAGACATCCATTCATGTTTGATGTGGAATATGTAAGCCCAGATGTTTTCTCCTGTTGGATTTTAAAAGAACCCTCACCGCAATGGATAAAACAACATATATGTTTTAATTCCTTCAGCAGCTGCTGGTGAAGAGTGCAATGGCTCCAGCTTCTTTGTGGAGGAGGAGAAACAGCCAGTGAACCCAATCAAGGAGAAACACAAGTGGGAAAGGGACTTGGAGATCAATTAGTGCCTTGTACCCTTTATTTTCCAAAATATCCCCCCCCCCCACCCCAAGCACCCCACTATCAAATCAGGAAGTGTTAGCTAGCAGGAGATGCTCGGGTGATGTCTGTACAGCCAACACTTCCTTCCCATAATGACAGCACTGCGGGAGCACACGTGCACGAGGCTGCTTTGGCAGATCGACATCCTCAGGGCAAGGGGCAGCTTTACAGGACAGGTTGCCAGGTCTTAGAGCCGTGAACACTGATTTATTTGATCGTGTCTCCACTGTTATTTCACTGGTGACTGTAAAGCAGGTTGCTTGAGCCTTTACAGAAGCAGTTTCCTGGAGGGAGCAGGCTAACTTTTGCAATATCACAGGGGTTGTTTTAATTTTGGGTACTTTTCAAACCTGAGGTGAGAAGTAGACTATTCCCCAGTAGATGGAATTAGCAACAAGGACAGAGCACATACCTGGAGCAAGTTAATTGCTCAGTACAAGACAAAAACTAATGGCTATGAGAAAAGCAGCTGGGGAGCTGAACAAAGTGTATTTAAGGGATTTCACTTTTAAAAACCACTTGGCCCTCAAAGTAGTCTGTAATCAGATATGCAAAACAGAGCTAACAAAAAAAGTCACTGAGTTTCTGAAATCTTGAGGCAGGAGGTCTTCCTCTCAAGAGAGGGAGGATGTGCTGTCTCTAGATAGCTTTCTAATTTAGGAAAATAAGTTCTCTTTATCCAAAGATGTTGGCAGGCCTACCTAGCTCTTATCAACTCTGTTTAGGCTTCCTAGCAAGTCACCACATGGCGTCCTTAACTACAGAGTTAAAGAAAGCTTCTAGCTAAATGGCTTACTGACAAAGATATCTGCTTTTAAATGGCACATAAAACAGATATTTCGAAAGTCATCCAAACCTCTGGGCTTGGAGGTACAATACGCTAAAAGAAGAAAACAACCACGCATACCCCAATGTCAACCATTCACAAACACCGTAACTCTCGCCCATCAGCCTCTCCTGATCCACCCCTCTCCTGTCACCCAGGAAATTTTGCACCAAAACCTCCAGATGCACAAGTACACTCCCTGGAGGACAAGCACCAAAGCTAATTCCAGTGTCAAGGTGACTTCTGTTGAAAACACCGTGCGTCTCATCTTCCTTCAGCTAAGCTGTGAGATGTCAGCCGTAACGCTTCAGGCAATTGTAGCTGTCACCAAATGACTCAAGAGAAAGTTAGCCTTTAAGACATTTAAGAACTTTGACCACTTTCTGGGGTATTCAATTTGCAATAATAAGAAGTGAACTCAAGGTCAATACATAATACAAAACATGGGTTAATCATAATTTTACTGACGGGCTCATTCACACAAGCAAAACCAGTGCATTTGGAGAAACAAGGCAGGCAATGACTTTCAGAAAGACTAAAGCTCTGTTACTGGGTACTGATTAGCAGAAATAGGGCTGGTCCTATTCCAAGAGGTTCTCACTAAAAGCTTACACTTAGAAGTTTGGAAGTTAAAATGTACTTTCTGGGGGCTGAAGAAAAAGTTGGATGCAAGAAGTGGTGTTATATAAATGAGTTTTAACTATCAGAAAGATAAAACAGGGGAGAAGAGACACTGGTATGGAAAACCTGAATCAATCCTAAAACCCAGAGCCATTGTTATCCTCTTCCCATTGCTCCTTCACAAGTAAAGAGTAGCCCCACACTCCTTTTCACAAAACAGCCCAGGTGGAAAGTGATCTCTGGAGGTCATCTACTCCAACCTGCCTGCTCAGGCAGGGCCATCTAGAGCCATTCACCCAGGACCATGTCCAGATGGCTTCTGAATAGCTCTAGGAAGAGAGATTCCACAACCTCCCTGGGTTCTTGAATGCCTGTGTTTGACCACTCTTACCCATTAAAAAGATCCTTTAGAAGTATAAATGGCATTTTCCCCATTTCAGTTTGTGCTCACTGCCTCTCATCCTTCCACAGGATATCAGTATCCTACCTCCAGAGATCACATGGAGCCAATGCCTCTGCTGTGCCAAGGGTATTTATTTGAGTCACTGCAAGGGACCGAGTCCAGAGTGACACCTGCCCATGACCCCAAGCAGCCTCTCTTGGCTGCCCCCATTGGTGCTGCTCCTGCTGTCCCCTTGCATTTTAAGCTTCTTCTAATTAGGAAGAAAAAAGCCATTATACAGCTGCCTCCCCACATCTGTTTTTCCTTTCCCCAGTCTCCTTCCCTGTCCTGTTGCCTGGGTTATTCCCACTCAGTGCCTGCTCTGCTATGCTTTCCTCCCATACCCACCCCCTGCACCTCTGCACAGTCTCTTCTGTTACAAACTGCACCCTCCCATCAGCCCCACCATCTCTTACCTGGTTCCAGGCAACCAGAGCTGGGGGTGCTCGAGGCAATCACACTCCCAGGCACCCCAGGTCCTCACAAGTCTTTAGGAAATTCAGGGGGATTATACTAAGCAGTCCAGCCTAACCCACTGCTCTGAGACATTCATGAGACAGACTCAGGCACAAAGTCACACCAATATTTCTGTTTGTCATTTTTACTCCCTGTCCACCAATTCTCTTACTTTTGTATTTCCTATTAGGTTTTGTGGTACAAGTGTCAAATTTAGTGGGCTACATTTTCCTCTGTCTCCCCTTGAAATCTTCCTAAAAAATCTTGTGTCACGGTTGTAACAACCTTATAACATCAAACTGGTATTGACAAGAGTTTGTAAGCTGTTATAAGCAGATCGGCTCTTGCATCCTTGTATTTGCCCTTGGAAGACTTGAGTGAAAGCCTTCCAGTCTTGGTGATGTGGTAATATTCATTTTGTCTATTCCTTCCATAATCTGTTCTGCAGTCACTTAGGACTGGGCAACTCAATGTGTGACTTCATTATGATGTGCTAATCAAAGATGAGCATTGCTGTCAGGATCCTTTCCCCTGAAACATCCACCCATTTTTGATAGTGGGAAAGGAGTGCAAACACTTTGCTCTCTCACACACCCACTCCCTGCCTACTGAAAATGTATTTTTTAATGCCCCCGCTCAGAAGAGAGAAGTAGGAGTGCTGCAATTTTAGGATACTCATTTTGTTGAGAATTTATACAACCTGCTTGCTTTTGCTTCCCCCACCTCAAAGGCTCAGAGAGCCAAGCAAGATGCTTTCAGGAGCTCCTGGCAGATGTCCCCAGTGGCCAAGGCATGCAGGCATCACTCCTGCATTCCCCTGGTGCTGCAGAGCCTGGACCAGACCATGTGGGCTGGTGGTACAGTGCAATCAAGTTCTCTTGTACCACAGAGTAAACCTTATTACGTAAAATGCATGGATTCCCTCTCCCATGCTGGAGAGGTCTTTGTTTAGCTGTCCTGGAGGATGGCACAGATGAGATGTAAATCCATTCTTGTTCCAGCAGCAGAAGAGGTGGATCCTGCCAGCTCTCTGTTTCCGAGGACCAGCTTTCACAGGCACTTATACACTTGCACTTGGGGGTGGCTGGGGGTGGGTGTCTGCCTCCCTCACGTCACTGCAGTTTACATCTCGCTCCTTCCTCAGAGGGTTGTTACAGTTTTGAAAAGACCTAGCTCCACTCCACTGGCTTTGACAGGAGAAAAAGCCTCTCTTCCTGAGCCTCATCTTACAGGAAAAGCCTATGAAGATTTTAAAACATATATAATGTTTATAATATAATACAGTATCATCCCACTGTCTTTTATTGAGGAGGACTGATGCGGATTTCTGTTGTTTCATTATGCAAAAAAATATATAATGAAATATTCTGCCAACCAAACTAGCTGTGAAAATTAAATGTTGCAAGTGACCCAAATAAAATTTAACCACTATGTTTCTCATTCAGTCCCAGGGAAGGCACAGCCATCACCAGCTCTGATCCCTCACTACAGATTATGGAAGCTAAATTCCCCACGTACTTCAGCTGTTTATAAATTTTTGAAGAAAAACAGTTGATTTGGAATAGAGTGATTCAGACACAGGATTCTAATCTGCATTTCTATAATCTTTGAGGAAAGTATTTGTTCCTGCCTAAATGGTCGTAGGTTTGCCACCTGGATGATAATCCTGATGCAATTTCACACCGATTACCAAGGATTTTTACTGTGGCATAGCTGATCAGAGAAGTAGGCTTATAGGTGATTCTGTAGCTGTCTAGGTGACCTGTAAAAGCATATTACTTCCTTACTTCTTCATTTTTTAGTACTAACCAGAATTGTTACATATAACACAGCAAAACAGAATAAAGAAGAATAATAAAAACTGTTCGAAGCAGTGTAAGCAGAAAGGTGGAGATGAGACCTGAGAGGAGCCTGCTGATGGATTTTGTTGTCAGAGAGCAAGACAATTTCATTTCCAGAAAGCACTGCTGAGGAAAGGGGAATTGCTAATAGCAGAGCAGCTCCACAGAGCATCCTCACATCTTCTTAGCTGTGTGCTTGGGCAGCAATACATGCAGCAAAGCACGGAGATGTTACTCAAGATCAGCTGATGGTTAAACTCAGTACATCCACGATAACCATTAATACACAGTAACAATTACTACTCTCAAGTAAAGGACTTAAATTACATAGAACAAAATTTCATCAGGAAACCCTTATTTTGAAAAGTAAAGGCTGTGGTTACTGTTCCTGGACCTGATCCCTCGACACACTGCTTCTGCTACAGACAGGGAGCCTGTGCTGTGGTCAGATTCGGGTGTTTTAAATCCTCACTTTGAGCCAATTTCATCAGATCTGACCACACCACAAGTGGAGGATTTAAGAGAAGATCACAGTCAATTCCCCACCAGCCATTAACCTCTACCTCCCCAAACCTTGCCCCTTGCTCAGAGCGCTGGTGCACAGCCACTCCTGCTGCTGCTCGCTCTTGTTAGGAGATGTCCAAGCAAGAGGCACATTTCTTTCCCTTTCCTCACCCTTTGCTCCCAGGCTTGGATCCAGAACAGCTTCTCCTCTCCCTAAACACAAGGGAAGAAGCAAAGAAACCTCTCCTGAGCAGCCTGGAAATGCAGCTGTTGATTTTCACCCTCATACCCAGGACTTCAGCTTCACATCTAACATTATCTACTAGCACTTACAAGTGCACACCCAATGGATCTCTTTAAGTCAAATAAACCTCATTCATAACCTCAATATTCAGCTTCTTTCCTGAACTAGTTAACAGTGTTTCCAGAAATGCTCATTCATAGGATCATGGAATCATTAAGATTGGAAAAGACCTCTGAGATCATTGAGTCCAACCATTGACCCAGCACTGCCAAGTCCACCACTAAGCCGTGTCCCTAAGTGCTACATCTACACATCTTTTAAATACCTCCAGAGATGGTGACTCCACCACTTCCCTGAGGAGCCTGCTCCAATGCTTGACAATGCCTCTAGTAAAAAAATTCTTACTAATATCCACTCTAAGCCTCCCCCGGTGCTATTTACACTTGTCCTGTTGCATTTTACTTGGGAGAAGAGACTGACACCCACCTTGCTGCATCCTCCATCTGCTGGTTTTGAAGGACAGCTAGAACACACAGCAGCAGCAGCAGTAAGGGTGCATCTATTTTTAAGCCAAAAATAGGACATTCTCCTAGCAGTAAATTTTATTTGCCACTTAATTTTACAATTATATTGATTTAAAAAAAAAAAAAACAGTTTGGGTCACTGTTTGCATAAGAGATGTTTTAGAAAAGTACACTGTATTGGTTTTCAAATTATTTGCCAATGGTCTCCCATACAAATTTCTGTCCTCTTTGCTGTCTGTCTCCCTATATTAGGAAGGGACTTTAACAAATATCCTAATTCCAGAACAAATATGATAACAGTAATAACAGTACCAAGATATATTCCTTCTGTCCACCCTTGCCACGCTCAAAATCACTGAATTGTCCTAGTGTATTGCTGCAATTTTTTTCAAAATCTCATTTCACAGTTTCCATTAGATCTCTTAGATGCACGAGTGAATTTGCAGCCAACTCTTGGGCACAAAAAACCATTCAGCAAGAACACCTTACTCATCCTGTACTCCTAATGAACACAGATTTTACCTGCCCTCTGGAAGCTTTACCCAGTGGATAAACAAGACTTCTCCTCTTTCAAAGCTGGCTGCAGCCCCAAGAGCCTCCCCAGAAAAGCAACACCTCCACAGCCACCCTGTGACAAGGTAGTTCCAACTCTGTGCAGAAATGCAGGATAATCACAGCTGAATTTCCACAGCAGGTGCACTCAGCCCACAGACCTTGCTGTGTCCTGGGGAACAGAGAGAACTCTGTGAGAGAGAGTCCCTGTGGGGACTGCTCTGTGAAAAACTGAGCCCAGGGAACATGTTTCAGCCACACATCAGGTTTTGTTGCTTCTACATCTGCTCTCTTTCCTGCCTGGTCTGTCTCTCCCCACAGCCAGGGATGCTCAGACCCCTGCTTGGGTGCAGTTCTCCAAGGCAGGAGTGCAGGCAGGCA
This sequence comes from Acanthiza pusilla, assembly GCA_036630365.1. Lineage (NCBI taxonomy): Eukaryota > Metazoa > Chordata > Aves > Passeriformes > Acanthizidae > Acanthiza > Acanthiza pusilla. The sequence continues at coordinate 35,671,860 of JAXCHO010000034.1, forward strand.
CTCAGCTCCCAAGCCTCAGCTCCCTCCTGTGTGTCCTGCACCACAGCCTGATCCTCCTCCCGACCACCCTGGGCTGCATCTAAATGCCTGCCACACTCCACGTGCCACTCATCCATCAGGCACGCACACCTGGCCCTTTCTGGAGCTATCCCACATGTCAAGGATCCTCGTCAGCAAATTATGGTGTGCATGTTGCTGCCAGCCTGGGCCAGGTCCCTTTGTTTTCACACATCTGCTGCCATTAGCATTGTTCTGCCCATGGCAGAAACCTGACATTGTTCCCAGTGGTTCTGTGTTCAGTCTTAGATTTTAGTTACTAATGAAACCAAGCCAGGCTTGAAAATACACTTTTTTCACATGTCTGGGAATTGAATGGAGACTAGCTGCTTCATCAGCAAGAAGGCTATTTTACTCTTTCAGGTACTTTTTCCTTAGCCTAATTGCTAAGCTCTGGTCTGTACCTTAATTATTGCTGCTTAGTTTGTTCAGGCAGTCTTAACTTGCTTGTAACTCACTGTGCAGGTCAGAGGGGTCCTTCGTGAATACAATCCGGTCTTGTAAGACAAACAGTAAGGAAAAGTCTTGGTTTTTCAATAAAGCATCTTGTAATTATTCAGAAAATAAATTTTAAAAGTGTTTTGAAATTGCAATCAGTTAGTCCTTCTTCTGAAGCAGAAATCTGATGGAGGAATAGGGAAATTTTCTGAGGGAAATGGTGGAACAGAAGTTTAGTGGCATGCTAAAAATTTCTCATGGAGAAGAAGACAAAGCAAAGTTGTGATCTGTATTCAATTCAGCTTACTGGAGGTCTGCGTGTGTTATCCTCTGCATGTCCTTCCCTCTTTAATTATCCTGCCACCTTCAGTGGCTCTCAGTCTCAGGGTCACCAAAACTACTTGCTGGTAACCTGACTGCCAATAACAACAAAAGGCTCAGAATTGCCTGTTTTGATTATTGTTTAATTTTCATTCAATTCACAGTCAGTCCATGGTGAGAAGGGCTTCTTAATGTCGGTCTCATGATCTGGAAACTCTCACCAGTGAGTGAAAATAGCTGCCCCTCAGAAGGGAGTACAAGAGCTACTGGTCACTCAAGGACACCCAAATGCCAGCGGTAGCTATTTCCTCCGAAAAGAGCCTGTCCCAGATGTGCACTTATTCCCTCATCTCCATCACCCTTAGGTGATACTTCAGCTTCTTCTGGTGAAGTCGACTGAAAAATACTTGCTGTGTGAAGATCAAAGAAAAGCAACAATTAAAACTGGGTGAGGGCGTTGCTGAAGTTTAAAGGAGAAATGCTGGAAGACATTCACAGAGAGAAATGTGGAGATGATGGGCATGTCATTTTGCAGTACCGGAGCTCTTTCTGATGTGTGATTTCGCACGGCCTTAACTGGCAGAAAATTTTCAGAAGACCTTTTCAAAACAAAGTTTCAGAAATACTCTGAGCTTCTTGAGGCACAGCTCAATCAGGCTTGAGTGGGGGCCTGAGAAGGGGAAAATTAAATAATATAATGGAACACAGGCCAGTAGCCCTCACTTTGCTTTCTAGCTTTTCACTACCCACCTGTGAGGTAATAGCAACTCCAAGGGTGCTGCTATTGCAAGCAGCCACTTTTCCCTGGTCTCTCGAGATCTGGGTGAGACGAAAGCCTTGTACAAGGAAGCTGCAGGAACCTATGAAGAAGAACACCACAACGCTGAATTGGCAGCTCAGTGCAGGAGGAAGAGCCGTCAGTGATCTCATCTGCCCTCCTCACACAGGTGCTTCTTCGCTGCAGCCACCACTGAGGTTCCTGGAAGAAGGACTTTAAGGGAGGAGGGCATGTGAGAAAAGGTTTTGATAGCTGGCCAGTACCTAATGCTCCTCTTGAAATATTCAGGGAAAGAAAATGGTGTATTCCTTCAACTGCCTCTTCTCTTTTGCTTCTTGAAACTCGATCTCTGTTTTCCTTTGTGGGAAACCCTAGCTAGCTAGGAATAGCTTTAGGATATTTAAGGTCTCATGCTTGTGACATCAACACAAAGACATTGATAGTTCCAAGGTGCTAGGGAGAATGACGTGGTGGTATTACCATGTGGAAATAGTAATGATCTCATTCACAAGAACTGGGGAGGGCCGGAGAGATGTGCCATTTCATGAAAAACTGTAATATCAACAAATATCAGCAACACGACTCCAAAGAGTCTCTCAGAGCGGCTTTTAAATAATTAAGGAGGGAGTTTAGGTGCTGCTGAATGATGATGCTCTGGGCTTTCAGGCCAAGTTTTCTGAAGTTTACTACAGACTCCAAAGAAGGAGTGCATTCTAGCTTGAAAACAGATCTGAGTGAGCATCGAGCTGCCCTGGGATCAAAGTTTGTTAATATTTAAATGTTTCTAACGTGATGCAGAGTGCATGAGAAGTATAAGCCTTGGGGACCATCCTGCTTAATTTATGTAGTGAGTCACTACCAAAAAGCAAGGCTGCAGTTCTGCCTTCCTGATGGCACATTAAATTCTGGCTATTCTCAATAGTCCAATACTGAGGATTAAAACAACCTCTTCTTCCCCTTCTACATTTTTATCAAAGACAATAGAAAATTAAACTGGTTCAGGACAATAATAGGCAATCAGGAGAAAATGTTGGAGCTGACTGTCATTAGCTATACCACTTTTCAGGCTAGTGTAGTGATAAATCAGACCAGCATTTGGCAACCAAAACAGTCATGCTGGTGCTGGAATAATTGCATGCATTGTCAGAAATGCAAGTAAAGGCCTTCAAATGTTCTGCCTACTTAACATCAACTCTGGTTTATTTAAAATAGACATCTACAGAGCAAGCATGATCCAGGGAAAAGCAACACTGTGAGAAACAAATGGGTAACAGCAATCACAAAAACTGAGCAGAGCATGTGTGAAGGACCCCAGCATGGGACAAGCAGTAGCAGGCTGGCTGCCCAGCAGCAGGACACACAGTGGGATCAGGGAGGACAGACCACTCAGGGCTCTTCTTTGCCCCTAACAATCCCCCATACAAACAGGCAAAGCACTGCTTCTCCAGAGTCATGGGCAGAGGGGGCAGGACAGGAATCTCCCCAGTGAGAGGGTGATGTAGCACAGATCTCTTCCCTACGTAAAAAAAATTTGACAGCCTTAGCCTACAAGCATTAGCTCTGTGGTGAGCAGACTGGAAAAGAGTCCTAAGCTCCAGACAGCTTTGGATGCTGAAAACCACTGTGCCATCAACAATGCGTTTTGGCTCTCCTGCTGTCCCTGCTGCCTCTTGTAATTTTGTTTTGTCAGAGCAGAACACCAAGGTGAAACCCAGGACACTCAAACAGTAAGGCAGTTGATGAGAAGGGCTGTACCTGACAACAAACTTCCTGTAAGTCACACATGTCTTGGGAGGTGTCCCCCATCCAAGGAAGTCCATATGGACTACAGTGCATTACAGCTGCTGCTGCTTTCTCTCTCCAACACACAATGCTGGACTTTAAGGGAAGATCATTTGCGCAGTGGGCGTTTGAACTCAGCTCCAGTTTCTGGCCTCCCAAAGCAATGAGTTATCTCTTCCTGCCACAGCTGCTGCCCCGCAGTGGGAGTGTTGGGTTTCCAAGGTTAGGGTGGGAGCTTGCAATTTTTTTAAATAACTTGAATACAAACAAAGGCAGTGAGTTTGGCTTGGTCACCAGTCCCTGAACCATCTCAATTTTACAGATTCTGCTGGCAAGATATCTACTGAATTCAGCTATTTTAGGTGAGTTTTAATCCTCGAAGAAAAAAAATAAAGAAAGCAGGTTGATGTTCTCCTCTGATAAAGCAACAGACCTCAATATATCAGGCAACCTTTTTACCTGACAAGAAAGAAGCAAAAATTGTGCAGCTCCATGTGTAGTGGTGAGTGGTTTTTACCTCCTTATAGGAAGGCTATATACACTGATACAAGGTTTTACCCTAGTTTGAAAAGACAGAAGAATCTGATTGTTCTGCTACAGCTTTGTTCATCCCACCACAATGTGATTCCCCAGAAGGTTTCACTAAGAATGATGCACTGCTCTGTTTATGTCATGAAAAAGTGGCACATCCCAGAGACACTGCAACATGGCACTGGCTTGGTGTTTGTAAAAGGCTCCACAGCAGCCAGACAAGCCAAGGGCTTTAGGATGAAGAACGACACTGTAGGGGCCAGCTAATCCTGTGGCAACCTGGAGAGCACTGTTGCCTGAAGCTGTTAAAGAAGCACCAATCATTGATCTGGGCCTGCAGTGGCCCTCCCAAAATAGCCTGGTACTGACTATCCTACTGGAAAAGGGAATAGCACAGCCAAAACCCTGCAAGCATCTGGCACCAACGTGCCTCCACATGTCGTGAATGCCTGCTAGCAAAGCTTCATATGGCCATTATCCTATGAAAGGCTCATTTGCATATCTGTGCCACTTGGGAAGTGAATATTGTTTATATTAGCCAAGAGCTGATGACAAAAAAGAGAACGTCTGCCTGGGACATGGTGTGCTTTCCGAAGCCGAGGTGAATTGGTCATCTGCCGACACACCGCCATGAGACATGGCAACCAGCTTCCCAATCAGAACATGGGAATGGCATCTGGCTTCACAATTTGAACATGGGAATGGCATCCCAGCCAAAGTCGTAACTGGCCAGTTTCAGATGTCGACAAAATATTGCATGCGCCCAAAACAGGGTTTCCAGCTGGCTGCAGCACAAGGTGGGAAGATGTCTGGAAGAAAAACACTGCAAAGAAGAGCGACCCCAAGCTGCTGTAGCCCAGCTGTAGGAAGACTGGGCTTGTCACCACTGCCAGCTGAAGGGATGGCGCAGAATACGAATCTCAGATCCAAAAGCACATCGACCTCTACATTGACCTCAGAGCCTACTGCACCTGTCAAGAGCTGCTCCTATCACAGGGTAAACTACATCCCAGTGACTCAGAGAGCACATATGGCACCTTTAGAAGGAAACAGGGATACGACAGCTTCTTCCAAAGCATATGTTCACCTTTCTCCCACGCCTACGCAGAAGCACAAGGTGCAGAACATGCTCCACGCACACATCGTCGTCATCACCACAGCAGAGTACAGTCTGCTCCAGGAGGGGCAGGGGTGTTGCAAACATTGAGCCCTTAGGCAAATCTCAAAACTGTGCAGCGTCTTCATCTGTTGTGGTTCTGCCCATGCTGAAGCTGTGCCCAGGCTGAAATCAAGAATTTTTGCCTGCTTTGGGCTGGAACTTTGGCTGGTTCTGAAGCACCAGTTCTCAGCCTCAATCAAAGAGCCACTGGGGAAGAAGGGGATAGGGACAATTCTGGGCAACATTTTTCTAACATCTGTTTCCTCTTAGAGGCATATCAAACCCAAATTTTTATTTGCTTCCTGAAGACATATGAAGAAAAGCATGTGCTACTTTTTTCGCACAACTTCTCTCATTGGTTAGGAGACCACATTTTGGTGTCTTACAGGTCAACCCCACCATCACTGTAACAGAACAAGACTCCAAGAACAACAGCACAACCTTGCAAGCCCTTTTTTGCTTTTGGAGAACCTCTTTTAGTGAGTGAGTTGTGGAGGAAGGAGTAAGGGGAGATATTTCCAGCTTGTTTTGTGTTTTTAAAGACCTTTCCAGATAACCTGGTTAACCACAAGTCACTGCACTGCTCAGTAACTGAAGAGGGTACAATAATCCCTCCTACATTATGCAAAAGGACAAGCTAAACAGCAACTGCACATCCCTCTAGAATTTAAAAAAAAACATCAATGATTTGTTTGTTTTTGAATCTGTAAAATCCTATGGAGACTTTTCCCTCTCTGCTGATTTTGTGGGCACGGTCAGCTGGAAAGGGTTTCCGGCATCTGCCACGTCTGTGGGGAGGCTTTCCACACAGTGTGAAAGCTCCTCTCCTGATGTGGCTGGAAAGGCTCTCACCAAATCACAGGATTCACTCACCAGCCTCCTCTATTTTTACCAAGTCGGTAAAGGAAATTCTCACCACCGTGATTGACTGATTCTCTGATGGAGCTGCAAAGATGCAGGAGGCATAATATCAGCTGCTTCACAGACGTCCCAAACATATGCTGCCAGTACCTTCAGCCTTGGGTTGCAGCTACCCTGTTATTTTAGTATCGGATTTATCCTTTAGCAGCAAGTGCTAATCGTTCCACACCGGGCTGCGATGCTGAGGCCTCTGCAACTTGTCACTGCAGACCAGAATGATATTAGAAAAATCAATTTATTACTTAAATAAGGAAAGAACAAAACAGTCCAAAGACAAGATACTACACTCTGTCACAAATACCCAAAAGACAGCATAATGAGCCTTAAATGCTTCAAACAAAAAAAAATTTGACTTGTTTCAAAACAAAATAAAAAAAGAAAATTATTTGCCAATACTTTAAATAAAACAGTTTGGTTTATTAGGCACTCCCAGATAAACATGAATAAATAAAAAGATGCAAAACCAGTAATTAATACTTCTTTATGGCTAGAAATATTGCAGCACTGGGGAAGAGGAAATAAGTTCAATGAAAGGAAGAGTACAGCTGCCATTAAAAGGACATTTAATTGCAGCAGGACCCTTCAAACTGGAAAAGAAATCCATAGGTAGCGAATATGCTAGAGGTCTATAAAATCAGGAATAAAAACGAGACAGTGAAAAACAACTAATCTTTTTTTTTTTTTTAAATATAATCACAAGGAGACATTAAATATTCCAAACAAACAAGAGACGCATCTTCTTATTGGCACAGACCTACCCTGAGGATTTCCCACTATTCACTGGGGAAATTATGTGTTTGCATGGATTCAAAAAGCAATTAGACAAACCCATGGAAGGAAAAGGAAATTCCTCAATACCTAATAGGCACTAGGGCACTTTCTCTGGTTGAAGATGTCCCTGAAACATAAGTCACTGGAGTTTGGGAGAGTTTCATCCATCCTATGGTCATCCATCACTTAAAAATCACAGAATCATAGAATGGTTTGGGTTGGAGGGGACCTTAGACATCATCAATCCTCAAAGCCCCTTCCAACCTGGCCCTGAACACTTCCAGGAATGGGTCATGAACAACTTCTCTGGGCAACTTATTCCTGTGCCTCACCATCCTCACAGTAAAGAATTTATTCCTAATATTTCACCTAAATCGACCCTGTAATCTAAATCACAGCTGCCATCAGGAGGTGCATGAGATCTCATTAGCTTAAACCCCTCCCAGGGCATCCACATGGTTACACAGCTTTTCAGAATACAAAACACAGACAATAAAACTGACACAGAAAAATAAGTCCCACTTTACACTTCAACACAGTAAAGCAAGAAAAGTAAGACGTTTTTTATGTCCTCTTCAGATTGATATGTTTGGGTTAGGGAGAATGTCTGTAGCAGACAGCAAGACCCTGTGTGATTAGGCAGTGCTCATCATTTGCTGAAATTTACAGAGAGTAACCCAACTGCAGGCCAAAAACAAAAGAATGCTTTCAAAAGCAGTGTTTCATGAGAAATGCTTGTCACTGAAACATTGCATTTAAACAATTCAGAGGAGACCAAATACCTGCATTTGAATATATTTGTACTTTATTTTGATATTTTGGATGTACATGACAGGTGCTGCAAATTCACACTTATCCTTTTTCTTATATTGCCACCTGGTGGTTCTCGGCATATGGAAGCAATCAAAGTCACTGATTTTTCAGTGAAATGACCACAGTTCAGGAATTTAAAATAGCATCCATTTCTTCTCCTCTGACACAGGTGGTAAGCAATTTTTTAAAATATAGACTTTTAGAGGTGAGGGGCCGTTTGGCTTTACAACCAATACGACAGCTCCTGTGTCAGCTCTCAATTATCTAAATAGATGGCTGCAATGGCCACCCCAAGTCACAGTTAATATGGATTGCAGCTGTGCTGTGGGCTCTGGACACTGCTTGGGCTGGGTGCCTTGGTCCCTGGGGGCAGGAACCCCACACTCAGATGGAGGCAGGAGATGAGGAGGTCTTCCAGCCAGAGCCAGACCATCACCACTTTCTTCTGCTCTTTACACCTTGCCAGTGGTGGAAGCGTGGTGCAAGGACTTTTATCAAGTATGGCAGGAGCTCTTTTGCTCAGTGGGTACGGAGAATGTCCCAGCTCTGCAGACATGCATTAAAATCTGCAGCTTGTCTTGGGATTGCATCACCACCACACACAGTCAAGTGCATGCAAAGGAATAGTGTAGGAAAGGGACATGATAAGGTTAAAGAAGAAAGTTATAGACTTGGACTTCATGTGGATGGAAGCTGCACAACAGACTTTAGACACACGGTCTGTTGTAGAAACAGTGGGCACTCATCCAGTTTGAGGTTTCCCAACCCAGGAAAGATGATGTTGAACTGGAGCAAGTGCAGCAGAGGGCTACCAAGGTAGAGGGAGCTGGATCAGCTGTCCTGTGGGCGAAGGTGGAGGGAAGGGCCAGGCTCACCCTGGGGAAGAGAAGGCTTTGCAGGCATTTGGTAGCAGCCTTCTGATACTTAGGAGGCTGATGGAGCCCAGCTCTTCACAAGGGTGAGATGAAGGAAGGTAAGAGAGGGTATAAACCAGGAGGGGTTCAGAACTGAGAGAAAAGGAAGACAGTTTTCACCACGAAGACAGTCAGCAGTCAAAGAGGTTGCTCAGAGTGACTGTGCAGTCTCCATCCTCTGAGATTTTCAAGACCAGACTGGCAGAAGTTCTGAGCAGCCTGGTGTGATTTCATAGCTGACCCTGCCTGGAGCAGAAGGTTGGATGAGAAACTTCCTGAACTCCCTTCCAATTTTAATAATCCCATGATCCTATTGCTCTGTGAAACGTAAGCTGTTTTTATTTCAGCTTTAAGCTAGCAATTTTCAGCACTGCTCACCTATGGAAATGCACTTTTGAGCAATTAATAGGAATTGCAGAATTTCACATCAGAGACATAACTCCTCTTTTGAGCTATGACAATACCTTTAACATGGTAAAACACACCGAATTTCTTTTTGATGGGTAGAAAAAGTTGAAGCTGGCATTTGTCTAGTAGTAGCTAGCAAAACTAATATTTATACTTTTTATTAGCTTTGACAGACTACATTTCACATACCTGTAACTATAGGGGTGGTCTGCCAGCCGGAATCAATGCTCACCAACTGTAAAGGGGCTCCCACTTCAACGAGTCCACATGGATATAGTGACCTGGAGCTGTTACTGAAGGCACAGCAACATCTGTGATATAAAGAGACTGTGCATGCACGCAAAAAGCAGAAGTTTGACCAAAGCACCTGTGGGAGGCTTCTACCTCTAGCAGCTGTGGAGGTCAGACAGACCCACCCTGAAGACCCACACAGAGCAACCTGCAGGCATCTCAGGAGCTTCCCTGCACTGCAGCTATTTCAACCTCCCTGGCTGAACTTCTGCAGAGAGAGAATCATATGGCGCAGCTCAGTGCTCTCTATGGACAGTGTGAAAACTTGTAGCACCCAGAGGACTGAATATAGGACTGCCTGCCATGTCAAAGGAAAAAACTTACACAGCAGAAAGTGCCTACTCTCTAAAAAGTGTGTCTGTGGAGTACAGATATTCTCTCAGAGAGGTACATCTTTATATGATAACTTGCAGGAAGGAGACTCTCCAGGATTATGAAACAGAGAGACAAACATAACGATTGCTTTATCTTGAAAAACACTTGGAAAGCTTCCCTTGGGGAGACCGCAGTCAATTCATTTTTGTAGAAGGGAAAAGTTCCCCCCACCGGCAGGTAGAGAGCTTATGCTTTAGGAAGGGAGGAGGGCATGCTGCTCACGTGTATGCCAGCAATTTGTTGTGAGGGAGAAAGGAGGTAATGAGGCTGGACAGGCTGTGTAAATACCAAAAGCCCAAAACCTAGCAAAGGAAGGATCAGACATGGAAGGCAGAACAGAAAATACCAAGAGGATGTTATACTTGGTACAAATGAATTCTCCTAGGATCATGTATTAGAAAGCATAGGATTATCTTACAAGAACAATAGGAATAGAGAAGAGGCTGTTGAGAAAATAAGAACTGGTTACATGAGTATTTAGTGGCCTGCAGGCATAGAGGATGGACCAGGAAGACAAATTGTCTTCTCAGAAGAGGGGGTGAGTAGAGAAAAGCAGTTAGAAAAAATAAAATGAGGCAGGACAAGATTGGTGTTTGCACAAGCTTTTGAGGAAAGGAGAACAGCTCCCCTGCAGCAAAAAATCTGTTTGCTGCATCCCTTGTTATTTCATCTGGGATCTGCTGGAGTCTATATAAGGGTGATGCCACCATAACACAGTGATTACCTCAGGCACAACACCTCCCCCATTTGTGCAGCAGTGATGGTGGCTGAATCCTGCAAACACCAATTACATGGAACAGCTCTCTTTGAGGACTTCAAGTCCAGGGCACATCTAGTTAGTTGGTAAAGCTACCCAATGATACTGGAGCTAGCCCCAATATTATGGTATAGCATTGGGATTTGCCACATTGTCTATCCTGAATTCCCTCCAGAAAGAGAGGTCATTTCTAGTTTTATTATTGCATTACAGCATAGGACGAGTTATTGCAGAAAATAAAATGACAATGTTTGGATATGCCATTGAATACAAACCGCTCAAATACAGTCACTAGAGCCGGTCACACAAGGTGACAGCAAGAGCTGTGCTTGAGCAAGAGTACCAGGGGCTGGCAAAGGGAGCCCAGAGCCCCCCGGCTCCCTACCAGCAAAGGCAGAAGCAGGATAAGAAGAATCTGGTGGTTGGCATGCGGAAAAAAGGCAGCCCCTGGCTGGGGAAGAAAAGTGTCTGAAGGGATGTCCCACACTGTTTGAGGATGTGCCAGTACACAGGGCAAAAATGGGAATGGTTAGAGAGCCAAGGGCTGGGCAAGTCACAGGGTAAACACACTGCCCTGCCATCTCAAAACTATCAGAGCCTGATACAGGACTGCTCGTAAAACAGCTGTAGCGGGGCACTACTGAGCAGTGCTCAACAACTCCCACCTCCACCAGCTATCAATCCACAAAAGGCAAATTCTGATTTTTGTCCTGTCAGTGATTTTGTCTCAATCTTTGTACAGCTCCAGATGTTCCTTAAAACAGAGCAAGTAATATTTTTGCTTCCCATTTCAGTTATTTTAAAGTTTCCTTATTTGTAACAGCCCCTTCTTTAAAGTGAGATTCGAGTCTAAATGAGGACGCAGCTGCTTCCTCCTCTTCCCTCATCTCTGCATTAGCTGCAGTTGGCAGCGAGCCCTGGAGCATTCTCATTTCTTCATGTTAAATATTTTGGAAAACAGAGATTAGTCAGAGTTACCAAAGCGATCTTTTCAATAGCTGAGAGTTCAATAATTGACTTCCTTGAAATTTTCAACAGCTCCTAGTTTCTTCTGAAGTCCTAGTCCACAAAACAGACAACAGAAGGATAACATACTTTTTTTATGGCTTAGAATGATGCATAACCTGCTCCTTCTCTCCCATTTCATAACTGAAGAAATTAACACAATCACTAGCCTGGCTGCAGTGTTTAGGGAGCCTGCCACGTGGAGCCCAGGCAGGAGCTCCTCAGGCTGAATGTGAGCATCCCCCATCCTCCCAGTTTACACAAACAGCTCGTCTTGTCCCTCATGATCCACTGGACACCACAGCATCCTCACTCCTAATGTCAGTGTTAGCATGGCTTTTTGGTCCAGCAGTGACTTAAGGATGCCTACACCTACATCCTGGACTGAAATATTTAAGTTTGCTTTGGACAATCTCAATAACCATTTGATTTTGGTTATGAACAACAAGACCCATACCATTTCTTGCTTGCTTTTTCACAGATACCTCTAAGTCAAGAAAATCCTCCTCCTTTAAGTGTGAGTACATAAAACCAGTGTGTTCACATCTTTGTCTACAAAGTCTGCTCAAAACAAGCATAAAGCCAGTATATACTGACGCTGTGCATCCAAATTATTCAGGGAGTAGCTTTACCTCAAATGTATAAAAAGGTATTATAATATTCTTTGCAGAACTCCAGTTTATCCCATCAATTTTCTCAACTCCATTTTCCGTGGCACTGTACAAGCAGCACAGAATTTCAGAGCACCACGTACATTGGCAGCAGCTCATTTCTTAGTATTTTTTACATGCTGATTTACATGCTGTTTTGAAAAGACATGAGTGGTTTTATTGAGAAGATAAAGGTGTATATAAAAGTCACACCTACTAAATGCATAGCAAAGTGATATATGAGCAAAGATAGCATCATACATAAAATATTAATCATGTGTTGAGGTGTCTCTTGACAACCTCTAACTTAATTGAAAATTAAACGTGTCTATTATAAACATTTAGACTTGGGAGACCAACAGACTAATCTGGTGCATTTAAAGCTAGAACAATGAGGTGTATTCTTTAATGTGATTGAGTCACAAAGTCCCAGGAGTCATGGAGTGGATTACTAAATCATCTAGTAGCTGATGCTTGTTTAATGACAGCATTTCACAAAATAAAAGAGAGGGACAACTAATACGATGTTTCATTGTTGCCTATACACAAGAGTGGCCACATGACAAGATGTACTATTATTGGAAAGAATTGTCCAGTATTATTGTCAAATTGTAAGATACAAAATTACAGTTTGTGACACAGAATAACGTTCCACTTTTGGCAGCTTCTTGAAACCTCATGAGTGGTAAGTTATGTCTTTCTCTTGCCAGGATATAGTTAATTAAAAATTCCCAGGCAAGAGAAGTACAATACTCAAATGCTTGAATGCTAAAGCACATGTGTAAGGAAAACACTGGGTACCACAAGTGAAATCATCTTTATTAACAAGATGATCATCTTTATTAGAAAGTCTTTTATTAAATTATCTTTATTAATAAGTATTTTTTTATTCCTCTGTCCTCATTTTAAAGAATGGTTTTTTTAATGGCTGAAAAACAGAACTGAAAATGAAGACCTAAAATACAAAACCTTTCAAGGCATAAACTATAATTACTCTGAAAAGACTAGAGCCCACTCTGAAAGAGCTGCACTCTTAATCTAAATATCCAACACAGTAAAAAGTTAAACACAATTCCAATTACCTCTGCACTGCCAGTTATAGGTAGCAAGCGGTTCTGGAATAACAATAATTTCATTCTCAAAGTTTAACTAATTTCTAAATTAGACTTTGGAATCAGATACAGACCTGCTGAGGTAAAGTCTTTCTGAAGTACTCTCAGTCTATTAGCATTCTACTTAAATTACATTATGGGACAACTAAGTCAACTTGTTTTCACCAGAGTAAAGACAGAGCCCTCAAAAGTCAGGAAGACACCAAAGGCAGTGTAAGGAATGGCTGCCTCCTTTTAGCTCCTACCTAGTGATATCCATAAGCTTTTCCAGTCCGAACTGTGGAGCACAGCGCTCCAACAGTTTAAGAGGTGGCTCTTGTATCGCACTCTGCTCAGAGAGGGCTCACAGGGGAGTGACACCGTTAGTTTTAAGAGGTCTGTGAGTTCAGCTTTACACCCCACCTGACCAAGAAACACAAGCTCAGCGCTGCCAGCAGAATTAAGGAATAAAATCAAAGAAGCAGGCATGTGCAAGCATGCAAACACAAACTACTCCTTCCAGAGTCAGGTGGCCTAAGACTTGAACCAGGGCTGTAACACACCTTCAAAGGCAATCAGAGAAAGCTGCATGTTTAACCCTGATCTCTAGCTGCACATGCCTACACACACATAGGCAGCACTGGCAGGCCAACCAACAGTTAAGTTTAATAGCAAGAGGAGTTAAAAAGAAAAATTCAGTACTCCATGTGGAATCTCAAGCACAGAAGAACCCAAGCTTCCCACCTACCCTCGGAATCACAGTGAACAAAGCTCTCTCATTATCCTTCCATGCCCTACCTCACCTCCCATCCCTCAGTTCCAGGATATTTACCAAACAAAACATGTACTTCATATTCCCAAAACTGCAGGATTAGAAAAAACATTTGACATTTCAAACTTCCACCAAAGTTGCTTTAATAAGTTACGTGTCAGATGTTTCACTTTCCCCAGCAGAAAACAGAAAATTCAATAATCAAAATGGCAAAAAGCTGCAATAAAATGCTGTGAAACTGTTTGGCACAAACAGGCCTGCTGTCTTTGCTAAAGAGCAAATCTGTTGACATTGAATATTTTAACACAGTGATCAGCTCCACAACTTGCAAGCTGCAACCACTTGCTGCTGTTCTCATCATTATGTCCAGCTCTGCCTGCATGATGTCTCCAACACAAGCGTTTCACAGCAAGGGCATGACTTTGGCTGCAACGAAAAGAAATCCATACGTAACTGCAAAATGTTAAACACAGTTGGGCATGTGAGAGTAAACATCAACATTCATATAATTAGTACTCTTCAGTTAACACTACCAACTGACAAAAAACTGACTTGTGACAACCAGCAGGTATTAAGTCCTTATTAAGTAGGGTCATTAACACTAATGACATTTTATCCTCTCACTCATCAATAATTCAAACAGCTATTGATTTCCAGTTTTACCACATTAAGCTGGAGGTCGAGCATTTCAGTTGCTTAGATATGACAGATTTCTGGCTTTTAGCCTGTGATTTCCTGCTATCTGGTGTCTCTTTCCCATTCACTTCAAGCACACACAGGCCAAAGTCACCATCAACTTCCATTTCTGTTACTATCAAGTGCCAGTGTGTGACAGAAGAACCCAGGAGAGTGCTTCAAGTGAACCATTCGAAGTCTCTCCACAGAGTCTCTAGCTGTCACCGAGGCAGCCCTGCATATAGCTTGTCATTCCTCTGGTTTCTGCCAGAAGCTGCTCTTGAAAGCTTGCTGTCATCCACTCCAAAATGCTTTGCTGATGTATGTAGACAGTGATCCTTTCCACTCTCTCTTCAGTGTTTTCTATCATCATATTTATGACTAAAGGTAAAGCTTTACTTTTTTTTTAAGTAGGGCCAAAAAAGAGGAATACTTCTTAAAGCATTTGCATAGCATGAAGTATTTATTTTGGGGGTTAACCCCCCCTCTGTTTTTTGTTCAGGTCTTTTTGGGAGGTTTTTTTAATACAGTTAAATAGCCAATATTTTTATTTCCAGGTTTTGCTTCAAGACATCTTTAGATTTATAGGAATCAAAGTTTTCCTAAAAGTATATAAATTTTTGGTATAGAAATAAACCAGATTCATATAC
The DNA here is from genome assembly GCA_036630365.1 of Acanthiza pusilla. Taxonomy (NCBI): domain Eukaryota; kingdom Metazoa; phylum Chordata; class Aves; order Passeriformes; family Acanthizidae; genus Acanthiza; species Acanthiza pusilla. The sequence goes on from JAXCHO010000034.1 coordinate 35,687,019, forward strand.
TTTATACTATAAGAACAGAACTCTAGCACTATTAGTCTCAAGAATAATATTTCATTGTTCCTAACTCACTTCAAAAGACATACCTGTTATCTATCTCAACACTTGTGGTCCAATCAGCCAGTGCTGGTTCTTTCCCACTTTGCTTCCATGTGTACAAGATAATCTTCCCATTCTCTAAGCCTACTGCAATAATGTATCTATCAAGAGAATAATTACATTCGTTTCATTAGAAATTACAGTAGACAGCTCAGTGAGGTCAGCTCTAATGCAGGATAGAAAGAACAAGCACTCAAGCACTGTTGTTGCACCTTGCCCTTCAAATCTGTATTTACTTTTCCATGAAAAAAATAATACATCACAATTTACAATGAAGCTGCTTCACAAAAAAAATGAGCAAAGCAGAAACCTGCTGCATACATATTCGGTCAGGAAAAAATAAGGAGGTTATCACAACATCAGATCAGTCAATATTGTTGGAAGAATTAATGTGTTTCAGGTGTGTTCACGCCCCTCTCCCTCCCCTCTCCCACTTTCATTTTTCTTGTTACACTGTTTGGAGAAGTCACCATACACCTGACAAAGTGGCTAGGAAAGAAAAAAGGAGAGATCATTCAGTTAAAGAATGGCCAAAATAATTGCCAGGTAGATTTTGGGAGCTATTTAGCCACAGAAAACTAGTTGACTAAAGGCAGAAGTACTAATTTCATATTAAACATACAACAACATTACAGAAAACCAGCAATACCTTCCATCAGGAGTAAGCACATGGCTGATACCAACAGCCGTCACAGAATCCCCAGCATCGAGCACTGTTGAACAAGGCTTGATTGAATCCAGCATATTCCCTTCAGTAATCACAGACAAATCACACTGGCCCCAGATAATGACCTGTAAGAAAAAGAGTAATTTAGGAACTGTCACTTCAGTCTTCTTGTAAATACACATAAAAAAACATAAGGAATAACTTAATTAAAATAATTCCAGGGCACAGAATGAAGTGGATGACCCTGAAAATAGTATAAAAACTCTACCTACAAAGATTTGACTTTGTAGACAGTCTGTCTGATTTCATTGAAATTACTGACAACAAAACCAGATTCTGTTATGAAAGTTAAAGAAAAACTTGAGACCCATAGAATTATGTGACATATGCTTGTCTTAACTGCATGAAAAAAGAAGGGAGAATGTCCAACTGGCAGCCCACAGTCTTGTATATACATATTCAAGCACTTTATTTAGCTTTTGAAGTATCACTGATTTCTGTGCTAATACAAGCAATGAGATTTTTGTGTATATATAAAACATGGACTCATTAGAACACAGTGTTTGCTGTTCTAAAATACATTAAAATAACTCCGGACTTTCTAAATTCCTTTAACAGTAATTACCTTCTTGTCCCGACTACCAGTGACAAAATACTTGCTATCTGGTGTCCAATCACAGGACCAAATGATTCGACTGTGAGCAGTTGTATTTTTATCTGTGTAAGCACAGCAGGTGAAGACCGGTCCTGGAATAAAACACACAGATGAAAACCCTGGTTTCAACTACTTTACATGTTAAAAGTAATTGTTACTCTTACTTAACTCTATGTCAGAACCGCAGGAATACTTGGACATTACTCCACTCATCTTTAAAGCAACTGGGAATACTTAGGAGTACGTGAATTATTTTTTTCCAGCACCTAACACAGTGATAACTAGCAACTGTTCAAGACCATATCAGTCAGCCCTTTTAGCCCTAAAACAGTAGGAACAGTTCAATCTTTTACATAACTTTCTCCTTCAGAAGAACTTAAGTCCAAGTATTACACCTTCAGGTTATTTCTGTGGAGTTGTTTGTAAGAACACTGACTTCAGAACTTTTTGAATAGTGCAGCATTTACCATGTGTTCACCTAGGCCTAGTCATTTCACTAGAGTTCCTATTTATCAGTAAAACCCCAAGAGCTCAAATCATAATGGTCTAATTGTAAAGATTAATGTGTTCCCAAAGAGATAGGCTGCCATTTCAGCATGTATACAATCAGGCACTAAATCTGATCAGCAGATCAGTAAATGGGAATGCTTTTCCTAAGTAGAAAAGGTTGTCATTTTGGAGCATAGACTTTGAATAACCACTTCTTGGGATGCCAATAGCAGCAGTTTTGCTTTACACTGATAATGATGTTATTTGTAGACAGAAGGGTTATTGATGAACAGATGAAAAGAGGATTTCCTCTACTTGCTACGAGTATTCATGATCCTTATCCTGAAACATTGTGTAACTACTGTGGACAATATGCCAAGCTTTAGAATAGAAGTCTGAATAGAACAGAAATTCAAGCCAGAATACAACCGGACACAGTCTGAAGGGCCAAAACTCACTGCCAAGTCTCTAGGAACATTCTATAGAGCCCAGCAGTGTTTATATGCTATTAAGCCAAGAGTGCAATGATAATCGCTTTCAGCACAAGCATCTGTTCTAGGATTCTATTAAAGTGTTCAATAGCAATCTCCTCATGATTTTGCAAGGCTCAAAGTCTTAATGAGAAAGTCAACTCAATCCTTACTATCAGCTCTTTTTCCAGACATAGCCAGTCCTAGTCAAATTAATCAATTGTGTAGGATTACCAGAAAACCACACCAAAGACTGAGATTAATCCTGTCAAGAGTCTCAAAGTGTCATGCCCTGCAAGCAGGGACAAGGCAGCCCTATGCAGGATATGGGTGCAGCACGGAACCTTCCAGCTCTGCCTGCACAGAACTCTGTGATGAAGGCTTTCCTTGACAGAATGCCAATTTGAAGTTCAGCTTGCATACTTGATTTCAGTAAGTCAAACATACAATCACATGCAGAAGGCACAAGGACTAGCAGACTTCATCACATCCATCAATTAAACAGCATTTAAAGCCCCATTATATTCTTCTCTGCATTTTAATTTCCTTTATATCTTTCCACACATTTATTAGTTGCATTTCTTACATCCACAAGAGTCTACAACACTATTAATTCTTCAAAGTTGTAAGGAAAATGTCCATTAAAATATTTTATCAACTCCCTTTCAAATATTTTGCAGCCAAAAACTGCAACGTCTACAAATGTGTAAATCCACTTGGTGCATCTTACCTGACTCTGAGGAATCTTGTTTCCTCCACAGTGACCAATTCCTGTCTCTAGAAACAGCTAGTAAAAATCTGTCATCAGGAGAAAATGCCAGCTGAGTAACAGTCAGATTGTGAAAAGACAAACTCTGCAGTTTCCTCCAAGAAGCAGTGCTCCACAAAATAATTGCTGCATGTTCTTTTTTGGAAGACTGTATGCATGGGGAAAAAAAAAATCAGTGTGAATTAACAAGAGCAAGTATAAAAGTCACACATTTCAAAGTACTGAGATATTAGACAGCTTGTTTTAAGGCTTGCAATCAATTAAGACCCAGCTTTCCTCCGGGAAGTTTCAAGATTGTTTCACTACTTTCTTCTAATGCTGAGAATATATTTGTAAGAAAATACTTTAGACCCATATTTGTTAGAACTTATCTTACTAATATCTTCAAATGAATCATACACAATTTAGGAATAATAACTTATTTGCAGTCACTCTCACCTTTGCAAGGCAACTGTCACTTACACAAGAATCTTTCACATTTTTGTGAAAGAAGAGAATTCAGTCCAAACTGAACTCTGACGCCTGTTCTGTCAGCCCTAGAAATCTGAAAGCACTTTTCACTAGGTGGTGCTAGAATCTTTTCTTACCTTACATGCTGAGGCAATTACAGTGTTTGAATTATTGCAAGCAACACAAAAAATTTCATATCCATGTCCATATCTGAAATATACATGAAAACAAATTTAACACATCACAATCATTTCTGCAGTATGTATCAAAGTTCTTACAGTAATTTAAATCCCTTTTCAGAAATGAAAGGCACCTGCCAGGAACTTCTCACTACTGTTTCAGTATTACATCCCAAATCATTTGCTCAGCATTCAGTTTAAACATCTGCACAAATTCTTGCATTAGAAACTGGCTACAGAAAAATCTCTCCAACACATTTCATAATCCTAAAGCATCACCACTGCAAAAGCTACTCTTCTAATGATTAACAAAGCAGATTAAAGCAGCATTTAACGTATCCTTATTTTCTTAAAAAGCAATTTTAACACTACCAATAAAAACCATAAGCCACATATTTGAAAACCACTGAAGAAATGTACCACAAACATCCAATCAAAGGATGGCTGTTCTGTGAAATACTGCAAGAAGATTTTTGAACTAAAGGCCAAGAATCATGCTGGAAAAGCAAAGCACCTCTGTAAAACATCCAAAATTTCTAGCCTTCTCCAGAAATACATTTTTTAATCAGTCTTTGCATGAGTTCTGAAATCCAAGCTCACATATCCAGACTGGTATTTAACTAATAAACAGAAATTCCATACAGACTAACACAAATTAAAATTGGTCAAAAACAGACTGGAAGAAAAATTGTAGATGCAATCTATAAACAGTAGACAAGAATCAGCTCAATACCAGTTGGGTGGGGTGATTTCCTGATTCTCCTAGCTCTGAAGAGATGGGCAGTTCTCTTAATAAACTCCTTTGGTCAGCAGTGTTAATGTCTTATATGGGATTGAAGTTCATGGGATTTCACTTGCAGCTAGAACAGACATCTACTTAAATACAAATTACTGTCTGGACCTGTTGAACTGAGCCCAAAGCATCGTTGCTGGGCATGTCCCCTCAACAGACCCCCACAGTCATGTCTGAAGACTGGGAATGCACTAGCTTTTCATGAAATGTAACTGTGCCTGGACCATTTAAAAGGGAGGAGGACTGGTGTGTACACCTAATTGGAATGTTAAGTGGCAAATCTGATTGTATCTTATAATGATGAAGGTGCTACTGCACATCCCACTCTTAATTTGCCACCAGCAGGAGTTTTATCATAATGCTTACTTTTAAAGCGCATTCCTGGAGACTGTTTTGTAGTGAACACCATTGCAAGTCAATTTTCTAAAACTTTTCCATTTTTTTGCATGAAAGTATAAATTCCCTGAGATTCAGTGAAGGAAAAATAACCTGTGAAACAAATTCTGAGATTCAGTGAAGGAAAAATAACCTGTGAAACAAATTCTAAGTTGCTTTGATTTTAATCTCTTAAAAGTAGGGTTGATGGAAACATTTCAAGCTTCTGCGTGCAATGTTGTTTTTACTAAGTGGAAGCACCAAAATGTAACCCTTGTTATTAAATTAGCAGAAAACATAAAATACTGTCTTTTGCAAAGTCACATAAGCAGGACTACCCTAGGTCACACCAGCAGCTGTACAGCCCACTGCTGTCTCCAGTAAAGAGAATCAAGCTACTGGCAATAGAAGATGCCATTTTAAAATGGTGTATGAGCCTAGACAGCATAGGAACTACAATACAACCCCATTCTCTGATCCCATAATCTGATTTTGTCACTATGTAGTACACCACCAAATAAAGGTTCACAATGGAGAGAACTACATGAATGAATAACGAAATACGAAATTGTATTTTCAACTACAAGCAATTTTGCCTAGGCGTTGTGCAAATCATAGCATTTTTTTAATGCACAGGTAAACTGACTGGACTTTCAAAGCATCCAGACAAATGAATATAGTAATTTTCTAGTGTTAAAAAGGATCTCTTTCAATTTCCAAGTTATTACATGAAATGTACATACATATAAACATTTACATTTATGTCAACACTCAGGCTTTAATCTCAGCATGCTGCATATGAACTCTCTATGATAATTTTCCAAGAGGATAAAGATTAGCATATTCTCACAAGATTTACCATATTTTTAAAGTTATTATATTACGTAAAAAATTCAGCAAGTTCTTCATACTTTGAAAACCTCCTCAAGCAAACGTTTTGCAAAACCCAACACTAATCCTTCAAAATTTGGTGTCAAGTTAGAGCTAGGAATACACAAATGTCAATGACAAACAAGTTATTTTTAGCAAGTCAGTGCCTCACACTGTTCTTCTGCTGCTATGGCAACTTGAAATCTACATTACGTGACTTCACGTTACTTCTTTCAAGATTATTCTGAGCAAAAAATCTGAAAGTCTATGAATGCTTTACATCTTGTTGCTCTTGCATAAAATAATCTATATCATTAGCTGTGTCTCTAAAAACAGAAAAAATTGCTCAGATAAGTCATCTGAAGACTATCGTAAAATGGAGTTATTTTAATGAATGCAGGATATAAAGGCAGATAAGCAGTACTCCCATAGCAGAGTATAAAATATTAATGTCCCACTAGACTTTGTGACATGTCAAAGGCAAATGAAGAAGAATTTTGGCCTTGGCTCCTTTTCACTACTTAAACATCCCTTATCAATCTACTTATGTGAGTGCATTAGCAGCCATAGCACGCACAGTAACAGTTAGGAATTACAAAATGTGCAGATATGGTATAACATCCACTGGCTTTCCTCCTAAAAGCACTTTTGAGTACAAACACAGTAACAGAGCATAAAGAATTCAAAGCAGATTTACTGCCCAATTGAAGGCAAAGATGAGCTCCAACAGAATTTCCCCCTTGGTCAAATGAAAGCAAACTGCAAAGTGTTTTCCCAAAGCTTTTTATTTCCTCCCTCCCAACTGAAGTTACAAAACTGGTATTGTGTAGAGGTAACTGTAATCATCAGAAAAGGCTCTGTATTCTCCTTGTTCAAGTCTGAGACCCCACTTTCAGGAGATTCAGACAAATAAACCCATAAGAGATTAAGATTATTCAATTTCTTTGTGCTATACTTTTAAGATTGATACTAAAACTTTGAAGACTGTGAAAGTATAGCCTCATGTTATTGAGATCCTTGTGGAACAAATCAGGTGAAATTCGTGTGAAAACTGCTGCGAATTTCAGAAAAGAAGAAAACACAGCTGAAGAATTCTAAAGCCCTGTAACATAAAAACAATTATCAAGACCACCTAACTCCATTATCTTTGCAACTGACAACCACTCTGTCAAATTGTAAGCAAATATCCATTCAATACCCAAACTGGGTATGCAACCATCTTACTCAAGATCCATCACTTTGCTCTACCTCTAGACCGCAAGCCTGTGCCATGAAGTGGAAAGATGCAGAAAATTCCTTACACGAAGAGACCTTCAGTACAGACAAGGTTTTAAGGAGAAACAACCAAGTAAAATAAAACTGTGACACATCAGTTTTAACTGCCCTTTTCTACACCATTACTTAATTTATCAATACATATATATATATATATATATGTATATGATTTCTTTATTTTACAAGCAATACAGTGCAAACAAAGTCAAATGTGGTACGAAGAGTTACAGGACCAGACTACAATAGTATGTTGCATCAGCTTTATGGAAATTTTATAACTTCAATATGAAAAGGAAAAATAAAACTTACAATTTCTGAATTTCAGGCCATAAGGTATTTTGCAGCAAGTGATCCTCTGGTGGAGGTTCTAAAAAAGATTTGTACAGCATATTCAAATTTGATTTTTTCAAATCAGCTAAATAATGCTTCAAGTTCACATCCAATGAACCTCATTTTCTATCACCTACAACAGAAATTAATGTCATACCTGTAAGGATCAAGGGTTGAAAATAGATCTCTGGATACTGATTTGAAATGGTATTAAATGATTCTTCATCCTCATCTGGTTGAACAGCCATATCTCCTATTCAAAGTAAGAACTTCATTAGCTAGAGAACATGCTTGAAAGGAGGGAAAATATAAGGACTTACTATAAAAGTAAAAAGCATCTATATTTTTTACAAGTAGTTGAAACTAGGTTTCTCTGCTTGCAGAGTTACAATAATATGAATACTAGAAGCTAGTTATTCTAATGCATAAGAGAATGAGAAGATTTTAAAAAAATAATCTAACTTTCATTTTGAAATGGATCTCTCTCCATCAGCACCATCTTTTAGAGATTCCTAAAAAGAATTTGACTGAGCAAAGCAGTCACCAGAGTTCAACATGTGTTCCCCAATGCTAAACCTTTCCTTCTGTATTTGAAAAAGTTTAAGACAAAAATCTCTGATACAAATGATGAGTTCCTAAATTTGATGTAGATGACTAAATGAAAAGCCATACTTGAGCAGGTGTATCTACAACTTGCAAACTTCAGTAAAACTACTGAGGGCTCAGTCCTTAGCTTTAGGCAAAAGTACAAGAGGTAACTGGAACTGTTAATTATAAGTTAAAATTCAACTCTGTCCTTCATTGTGAAGACGTTAAGAAAAAGGTACAGAGATGGGGAACAGTTCCCCTCGGACAGAATCTACCTTTTTGCCAAAGGTACATTTCAAGTACAGCAGTTTCAAAAAGCAGGTACAGAAAAAGCAAAGCAAAGGCTATTTTCTCATTCATCCCATCTTCTCTCTTCTTGAAAATGAAATGAGCAACATTCATCTGAGACCACTATGTGATCATTGCTGACCATGAAGTCTCCTCTGCAGAGAAAGTGAGAACACGTCTGTGTTGTTTTATCCTAAGCTATCAGTGCTGACAGCACTGTGTGAGCAGTGGTGGACAATGCAGGAAAATTCTACTCATGGTGCTGCTTCTATGTGGGCCACACGAAATCAATGGAAATTAGTTATTCAGTGTGTGGCAATAATCTAGAAGAAGAAAGTTTTGTTCCCCCTCTTATTGGAAGAGCTCATGAGAAATCAGGGGAAAAAAACTTTTCCAAAATATCTTTCACATGTTATCTGAAGTACAACAAAGTTGGTTTTTCTCTCACAAATGATTTAGGAAAATTTGGCTTATTGCCATTAAAGACCCTGGAGACAAAGCTTATTAAAATGCTTCCTTTTTTAGATCACACATTCTGATAAAGCTTTAAACAGAGAAAAAACAGGTCTGACCTAATTAATAGATTCCATTATAGTTCATTTTTACCAGAGACTTTATGAAAAACCAGACTCCTAGTCTCATTCCCAGTCTCAGGAAAATACTTTTTATCATTCTAGGGAGCTGTTTGTCCCTCCTTCCTTGTTCCCCCACAATGCAATCTCCACTGCCTCTCCAAGATATTAGTTACTGTTGGCTAACTAATCCTTCCTTACTTGTGCTTTTTCCTTTATTTTTAAGCACCATGTTCAGGTGCTAGCAAAGAAATAAACACTTTGCATTATTTTATTTCTAGATTTTGAACTTGCAGTCAAGCCTACCCTCACAGACCTAATATGTACACTAAAACAATCCCGTAAAGAAAGTTTCCACATGAAAAACCACAACCATTATCTCTCATTAGCAATACCTTCAAAAACAGCTTTATTGGATAATCCCAAAGCTGGCACAGTTGCACCTTCTGGAAGATCAGATGACTGCAGAATTAAAGAAAAAATATTACACACAGATTGTCATGTAGGCTTGGATTTCAAAGGCCACAGCTTAAGGAATCCCTGAAAGTTTCTGGAGTTACTTTCCTAGAGAAGTGAAGGGGGCACTTTGAAAAACTCTTGTCAAGAACATAACCTGGACAAAACAAAGACCAGTACTCTGCCAGGAAAAAAAAAACCAAAAACAAAAACCAAAAAACAGCAACCAAGAGAAGCTTTTCTAAGGCTCCAGCTCAAGGGTTTTCTTCATCCCTAATTGCAGGTTTTCTTCCACAATTATATTTATTCTAGCACATACATGACAATTAATCTATTAACTGAAAGCACTGCAGTTTTTAACACAATAGAACTGGGAAATCATTGTTCCGAAGTGAAATAATACAGCAGCATTTTGAGGAAGAGAACAGAGGGTGACCGCCTGTGACCACAACTAGAAACACAACTCAGTAAATAGCACAGAGATGTGGCTGGAATACGTGCTTGTTTAAAGCAGCACAAGGGAAAGAGGAATCATCAGACAGAAAATACTTCCATAGTGGTATACGGAAAAGAGTAAAAATTTAGAAAGGGTAAGTGAACTTGGGGACCTTTGTGTAGAGATAAAAAAAGATTTAATTGCTGTAAACCCACTTCCTTACAGTATCTGAAAAGTTCAAAGAAAGACTGTTTTACAGAATTAAATCAATAGTTTAGGTGACAGCTTAAAATTGATTTAAATGTTCATAACAAGATGAGAAAATGTATCAGAGACGCATACAGCTATAAGGCCTCTAAAATAAAAATGGTTCCTTGTTACAATCCAAAGTATAATACAATCCCATGGATTTGACCTGAACATAATCCTATTCAACCTTTCTTGAATATAAAGCTGGTTTTCTGGTTTTAGGTACTTTTTTGGGGAATGTATTTGAGCCAAATTAAGAAAAATCTTCCCCACTTTAATGATAAAAAGTTTTCATAGAAAACAATTTCAAGAAAGCTATTTAAAAGCAGCTGTATAATTAGAGCTCATAAAGCCTTCCTCTTTAACCAAAGCCCATGTGAACCACTTTGTGATATCATGAATCAAAAAACAGCACTCAGAGGAAGAACCGATAAGAAAAGTCTATATAAAGTAAAATAATGTCATCTGCTAGCATTACAAAAGCACAATGTTATTTGTACAATGGTCATTAATGCAAATGCTTACGAAGTCTTGTGGAACTAAAGCACTAAACAGCTACTTATGTAACATCTTGCTATCAAAAATGACTCTATTTCTACCCCAGATGTTTCAATTGTTAAATTAAATGGAAAGCCTAATCTACCTCCGAGAAACTGTGCAGAAAACCCTGCTTTGGAGTGAGACATCCACAGAGCATGCAAGGCACTGTAGAGAGGCAACTATCTTGAATGAGGTCTGCTGTACAAAATGCAGACAAAATCAGAATTAGATCTTAATACAAAGTGGTAGCAAACAAAGAACAGCAACACAGGACAGCATACATACCCACAGCCAAGAACTGGAATGTAAAGACCTCAAGAAAATTTCCAATGCCAACAGGAAATAAAGCATGAACAAGAACATATTTACAAATATTTGTATGTAAGAACTGAAAACAGTGCCGAAAGCTTTATGCTATTTCCAAGCATACAATTACAAAGAAAAATAGTAATACCAACACATAACCACACAACAATAATTAGATCTAGACAAGACTACTACACCCTTAAATTATGGATAAACACGTTACCAAGCTTTATTGTTTGCTTAATCCCCACGTGTGTACAGCAGTCTGCTTTGGTTTGAGTTACTTAAAACTAACCCACACTCTTTTCAATATTCTGACACAAGGTCGTGTTTGGTTTCAAACGGATCCTGTTTCATATGACAACACCATAAAAATACATATGAAACAACACACATGGAAGCAAGCAGAAGGGAAAGGAAAAACAAGGTTAAGGTTTCAGTATGATTAAAAGAATTTTGATAGCATTTAGTGCAATTTGACATTTTCTGAAGCATTAACTTTATTTACATCTAAGAGGGCTCTCTTCATCTAGCTTTGCTTTAGCACACTTACATGGGAGCACAGCTTCTCCATTGGGATGCCAGTGATGTTACTGAAATTTTCTATAAAATTCTTGGGAGCACGAAAAACTCGAAGCACTTTTTCATCTGCTCCTGACACAAACTCAAACCGGCCAATCATTGCCAGACAGCGCAGGTCATATCCGTGCACTTGAGGCCTGGCAATTTCATGCCAGGTTACCTAAAAATGAACAGACACACAGCTAAAACACAATTCTTAACCAGAGAAGTAGAACGATTTCAAGTTCCGAAAAAGTAGCACTGCTTTACTTGCTGAATTTATTAACACAAAGCAAAGTTAACAGCAACCCTCTATGTGCATAAAACTGATGCCCACATATATTAGTTGAATCCTGTTTTTCCACCAAACCATTCCTGTAATTAGTAAACTGTGTCCCCGCACAGATGTGTTTAAGGCACTTACTGAGACTTCTCTATACTAGACAGTCAGGAATAGAACATAATTTGCCTAAACAAAAAGAGGATTGGTATCCTATTACTTCCAAAACTGTTGGTCTGAAAGACCTAAGAAAGGTAGTGATAATTATCTTGCTTCCCTCATCTGTCTTTCACAAAGAACAGCAGCACTGCTGTCAGCAGGCTACAGGTTCCTATTTCCTTTTTTTCTTTAAGTACTTGATTTAAGTGAGACCATTTAATAGAAGCTTTGCAAAAAGCTGACAAAACCATAATAGATTCTTGCAAAAAAAGTCTGGAAAATCTGGATAATTGTAGAAGTGTTTTCTTTTTTCCTACTTTCCTGAAATATTCTATCCACTCTGCAAATGTTAATCCAGGAAAAGAAGAATTAACAGTTAACCAAAAAGGAGAGACAAGCTAGTTTTATAGTCATACTACACAAAGAATATTAGCAGAAAAGATATTAAATTATTCTAATTGCTTTCCTAAAAATCTGACTTATTCTACACATGAGAAAAATCACTCAAAAAAATACCCAATTTGTTTTCTAGCAAATGCACTTTCATGAAGAGATTTTTTCCTAAGTGTCATTTGCTACTACACCTAGATGATACTTCAGTTGGAAAAATCCACTGTGTACTTTTAAGTTAAGAGCTAGCAGAACTAGAAACAATTAAAATAACTTCAACTACTTCAGTATTCAAACACCAGTAGCCAAGACAGAATTTATACTGCACTAGATATCATATGAATATAAGCAAAGGCATTATATTGACTGTAAACTATGCATACCACCCTAAAAATTCAATTCAGTTTTGAATGTTGAAGTTTCCAATAGGACCTGAATGGGAGTTTGAGACATCCTACAAAACCTCATGATTTCACAAGGGCTTGATTATTTTTCAGTGAGGAAAAAAGCATTCATTCTTAAAAAAAGAAAAAATTGAAGCGTGCAACAAGACCTCCCTACCCTTTACTAGGTACATCTTTGCATACTTTAGAACACAACACGTAGCAGGAATGAAAAAAAACTTCAACCCCCAAACAGACAGAAAGGGCTGTATTAAGTCACGCAATAAGCTTCTTCCAGAAAAACCAGGATGCAAATTTGCATGACAAATTGAAGCTGATGATTATCCTTCTTTTCTGATATTCTGATATCAGAACTGGGACTTTAACAAAGGATATTTATTTGCATTTAACACTTAGTTCCCTTTTTATAGGGAGAAGCATGAATATTGAGCTGTAATACTAACTTTTCATCATAGATATCTGACCCATCCATTGTGTCTTGTTAACACAAACATCAGATGTCATCTGTTGCAATTTTTCAGATGCTAAACTCAGTGTGATACAGAAAGTAAGACATTTTAAAAGCCTGTGTTATCCAAGTTCATGACCAGCAGAACTAAAAACCTTTCCAGGGTTCTGAAGTCCTGAACACACCTCTTCAAATGATCCATTCTATCCCAACCCTCCAATTCACCCCACCAAAAAGGATACTATAGATTTCTCCCACACCTCATGCAGCAACATATATTGAAACTATTTAGATTTATACCTGGTAAAATTAGCCAAGTGACTGCTCTGTGTCAGAAAAGCAAGGCAAAGTACAAGAATTCATGCCAAATTAGATATGAAGACTGCAATCACTCTGCTAAATCGATTGAAAGGTTTCAGGGAGAGCTGTGCAGGTAAATCATACAAAGATCAGCTCTTTCAGAAAATAGGATTAAAACTTGATAGGCAGCATACGTACTGAAGAGTGATACTTCAGTAGGTCACAGAGAAAGTGATATTGACAACCCCTGAATGCTGCCAACTTACATCATGTGCTAGTCCTGAACTTTGTTTCAATATATTCAATGTACCCAAAAAGCAGGGAAGGAAACTGGAAATGTCCTTCCTACAACACACGGCAAACTATAGCATTTGAACTGGGATTGCCACCATTCTTGTGTGGCCTGGAAGAAGGAAATCAAAGAATTGATGCCAAATTCACTCTCTCAAAAACATAAGACCTCCTGTCCTGGTCTACAATTACAGTAGCTTTGATGAGACAGCTATAATAGCCTCCCCCAATCAATGGCACAGGGCCTTACATGACTACAGTCAGTCTAGTCTCTGCCAGTTTCCTGAATGGAACATTGGTACTGTTCTGCCAGAAAAGGTTGTATTTGCAGAGGAGGAAAATGCATATGAAACAAGAAACAGGAATTTCTGCATTCCTAAACAGACTTTCCTCCAACCCATTGCAGGAGGAATGAGTGAGCAGCTGTCTGGTCCTTAGCTGTCGGCTGGGGGTTAAACCAGGACAGGTACCAGCTGCACTCATGTAGTTCAGATAATCATTCTAGCAAAACAGTCAGAGTCATAAACAAATTCATGTAAAAAAATACACTGAGAACTTTGTTTAGATTAAGTTTGTGTAAAAAAACCACAACCAAAGTTGAGGCTTTTTTATGAATACCTGCAGCAGTGTTTAGCCAATTTTTAAACAAGGGCAATCAGGGGCTATTAGAACCAGTCATGTATTCCTCCTTCCGAATTACTGCAGAGCCTGTTTTCCAAGACTCTGGCAGAACACTAACTGAAGGTAATCTGGAGGTGGACTCAGGATTGAACTGCAATCATACTGTGTGATTGCAAAAGCTCCGCCACTAATATTTTTAAAGTGAAAACAGCACACACTAAATGACCAAACCAAGCAGTTTTGAACAGATCATCGCTTGGCAAACTCTAAGGTTTGAGTTATATTCAGATGACTTGTTGCAAACTCAGGACAGACTTAACCACACTCATAAAATCTTTGAAGATCGTACCTCTGTCTCTTCCTTCCTCTTCCATGGAGCAAAGAGCCTAGTAGTTTGATCAGAGCCCACACTGATGATAAACTCTCCTTCTGGATCCCACTTGATGTCCTCTACACTGTTAAAATGTCCTGAAATCACAACTTCTGGAGTCCATTCTTTCTATTAAAAAAGTTCCACAAAGAAGTAAGGAAGAAGAATTTGACATTGTAACCAATATAAAGTATCAATGTACTTAAGAAAACAAGAAAAAGATATTTGTAAACAGCAAATTGTTAGAACTCAAGAGTGGCTGAAGATGCTACTGATTTATTGCTCCCATCTAAAAGAAACTTGTGCTATTTGTTCAGCTGTGAACCACAAAACACTTCAGTCTATTCAACTGACTTCATGATCCCCACAGGTAAGAAAGAGGGTTTAGAGCCTGGAAGATTTCAACCTCCCTTCTGTGCAGGAGTGAGACTCCTACAGAATATTATATTCAGAAAAGGACTATTTCAATCATTATTTTAAAATTATACTGTTACACTTTTCTATTAATAACAGAAATTTACCTCAAATTACATAAAAGCACCATTCTTTTAATACTACTAACAAAAAACCCAACGCACCTTATTAACTGTAGCCTGTTTCCAAAGATGTAGTGCTCCATGAAAAGCGTGAGCAATGATCATTGAACCATCTGGACTAAACTGGCAGTCAAAAAATCCAAGAGTATTGCCACCAACTTCACCTACCCGTACCTAAATTAATGAACAGAAGTGAAATATTCATGAAACTGGCCTTCCATTCCAACGAAATCATTATTTCATGAGATGAAAAACTATCTGTAGACAAGAGTTCACACTACGCACACAAACAGATTCAAAGAATTTTTTAATTGCAAAGTTAAGCACTACAATATCATGGGAATTAAAGCCGCATGCCATATGAATACAGCCTCCCTTCACAGGCATCTCAAGATAGGATCCCCCAAGGGAAAGAAAACACTACATTAGATGAGATGCAAGTGTTCTGTGTTTCAGTCCAGCTTTTTGGATGCAACAGTTCTTTATCATCTGTTGCCTTGCTACTGCTCTGTTGTACAATACGGAAAAATGGTAGAAAGAAACTGTCGTTCCCAAGTACTTTTTTTTCCTACTTAATTTCCAAGATTCCTTAGCATGTTTTCATTTCCTTGTTTCTCCATGAATGCCTGCAATTTGATCCACACTCCTTCTGTGGCACATTTTGGCCTCTGTTTTGTGCTTCCCTTATGACTTCACATGCATACACACAGGCCTTATAGTTGTTCTAGCGCCCTTCAATTTTTTAGTTTTATTAAAAGATTAATAAAGTTACATTTTCAAGTTTTATTCAAGACATAAGACCACAATTTCTTTCAAGCTTTCAACTACCCCATTCTTATTTAGCCTTTTTTAAGATGAAATTAAATGAACCAATGACCCATTTTAAATGGCACTGTACTAGTAGTTCCATTTTATAACACTCATTCAAAAAAAATACCACTCATATTTGATATGCCATGCCAGAGGCAGAATTCTAGTCTCACCTCTGAGCAGGGGAATGAATTTCTGAAGAGAGCTTGTTCATCATATCAAGACGAAAGAGAGAAATTGGGATGTTCCCCTTGTGCCCTTCCTCCCTGCAGGCTTCCAGCTCAGATTTCCCTCTCTTGATGCAAAACAGATTGTTGCAGTTAAAATGTCTGATCTGAACCTCAAGCTGCACATTTGTGGTCAAACCAATGCAAAGAGAATGTAAAATTAAAGAATCACAACTTTCAACAAGCTTTACTGCACAACCCATTTCTAGAAGCTTGTGAATTTAGCCACAACTAAGTATTACACCTAGGGACATCAAACAGCATCTCTATGAGACTGCCCTTCTATGAACTAATTTCTACTACAAGTACACAGGCACAAGAACTTTTCAATGAAACAGAGGAAAAACTGAATGCCCTACTGTAACTCTCTCTTTTTCACCCAAGAGAGGATTGGAACTTCCTTTGTGACAGGAAAGATCATAAACAATGGCTGGTATGACCCAACACAAACAACTTCAACTGAACTACTGCAATTTGGAAAAGCAGGTCAGCTGAAAACAAAGACATGAATCAAAGCACTAGAAAAATCTGGTTGCACTACTTGTTTATTTAGGATGATCCACATCAGAACAGCTTTCAGAATACTACATGAGTGACACATGAGCATTCAGCTCGAATGGAAGAAATACCTAATGACACAGCCCATGATCAAGTTACTGTGAGTAGAACCAGGCTTGTGAATTGTGTGTCAGCTTCTCTGTAGTAACTGCTCGGGGCACATTCCCACAAGGATTAACTGCAAATAGCTCAAGAGGGTTTCTTCCTCCTCTTACCAGGAGTACATAGCATGTGTTACTATGCAGCACCTGTCCTGTACACTATGAATGACAGTTGAGCACAAACATCCCTTATAAACTCCTCAGCACCATAATAAGAAAACAAGCAATGAAAATCATACTGTATCACTTTTTTTAAAATACAGTTTTCCTTGCAACAGAGCATCAGAATGAGCATTTTTGCAAGAAAACACTTTTGCCTTTCTCTGTCAGAATTTTATAGGGTTTTTGTTCCCTACAGTACACAGGTGATGTTGGAAACACAACCTGAATACTTGAATACAGTACATATTGTGAGAAAGACTGACACTTGCCTGCTCTAGCCAGACTCCAGATTCCTTATCAGGTTCCCAGATGATCACAGTTTTGTCCATTGATGCAGACAATATCCTCATTGGTTGTTGCATGCTGCCATCTACAGCACAAGGAAAATTATTACCCTACAACATAGGAGAATACTTTCTAAAAAAATTAGGTGATACTGAAATCAAAACACATTAAGAAAATTGTTCAGCATCAGAGACATGCAATACAGTTCTTATATTAATTTATAGGTTTACAGGCTCTACCCTTCTTGACAGGCATTCATTAGGAGGTATTGTATTCTCAGCCACAATCACCCAAAGAAAATGTAAAACATGTCCATTGGAACAACCATATTCCACAGTTTTCTCACTCCGAACTTATATTGAATTAAATTTAATATAGAGGAAAAGCTAGAGTTTCACAAAGAGAATGCACAGCATTAATTAAGTTTTTACTGACAGATTTACAGCTTAAAATAAAATAATCACACAGTATTCACTGTTTGGGGTTTTTTTCCACATTTTTAGGTTTGCTGCTGACTTCAGCAGACTCTAGCACCTTGTAATACATACAGTAATTCAGGACTGCTGCCCAGAATGCAGTGAAACACTCCAGAAAAAAGCCCAACACAGAATGGGAAAGAGGGAGCTGGTTCAGTTGTGAAACATGCAGGAAAAGCACTGAGGAACTTCCCATGATAAAAAAAATATTGGTGGGCATCTCATGAGGTGATATCTTATGTTAGCAACAGACCTCCCACCTTAGCTTCTGCATTGAGAATATGTCTCTCAGATCAGTTTGCCTCTAGTGAAAATCTATTTTGGGGAACCCAACATTGGGCAGGCCACAGAACACAAGCAGCCTCACGTATGCAGAAGCACCTGGAAAACTTCATGGTCTAACAGGACAGTTTTCAGGTTGCAGTGCAAGGCTGGCAGGCCTATATTGTGCCTAAATCTTGCTCTAAGAGTCTAAATCTTTTACTGGTGTCTAATTTAGAAAAAAAGAAAAGTTTAAGGACCAGACAATTAAGCCAGTATTTTTAAAGCAAGTCCTGTGTCTTTCACCACCCGTATTTTGACATTCTAATGGCACTCTGCTGTTAAAGTGTCATATATTCACCAGCAAAGCTGTCCTTTGCACTGTTGAAGTCACCTGCCATCAGTAACTCTAAAATACATCAGAAAAAAACTTGTACTTAGCCAGTACAAATATTCAAGGGTGTTCTGATTGTGCAATGTCAAATCAAGAATCTCCCTCCCTTATATGCCAGGCAGACACATAACAACAAATCAGTACTGCAATTTGGCTGCTGGAATTTAAGGATTTCAAGAAAGATACATACTAGAGCAAAATGCAAAATTAAACTATAAATAACACTGTTTCAATAGGAGTGTGCATTCATGCCTTAAAGTTACACACTAGAGAAAACTGATACTCCAGGAATCTACACCACTACAAAGAAAGGAGTGCTCTTGAGGTAATGCTTACCTTCTGAAGAACAGACATTTCAAATACACGTATCAAGGTAACCTATTAGAGCTATTAATTCATACTGATTAATTAAACTAATTTGTACAACATAACCAGCAAATCAATTACAATAAATTCATCAGTTACTTAATTTCATTCCTTAAAGAAAACATTAGCACAAGGCAACATCTGTTTACTCATAAAACATTATTTGCCAAATTAAAAAACTGCCACAGTCTACAGGAATAAGTGAACATGTAAACACAATACAAGGACAAGTGACTGTACTCTATGTATATGACACTTAACATTGCTGGTAAGTGTTTGATATCTTTTTACCTTTGGAAAATGAAGGTTGCCAGTGAACTGCATACACCCAGTTTTCATGACCAGCCAACACAGACTCCAAAGAAACTGCATATGTGTCAGCATCTATCACAAATCAGAGAAAACCATATTTCTTTTTAAAAGCCAAAAAAGACCAAATAATTTCTGATATCTTTAGCGAAAATAATCAACTACTTTCGCATCTACCAGCATCTTGAAAGCTTATTGACATTGAACAGCTCCTTGAAATCCTACTTTGTCACAAGACCTGAGTACCAGATTGATGCTAACAGGTCAGTGTATTGCCTCACAGGGGTCTCTCAGAACTCCTGGAGAACTCTCAAGAAGCATTGAAGTACATGCTCTATATTGGAGCTATGCATACTTTTAAGCATATTTTCATCTCCAAATGACTGAAAACACAAGCATTAAGATACTTCAAACAATGAATCAGGATTTGCAAGAAGTATCACAACCACTTTTTACACATAATATCCTACACATTTCATTATATTACCTAAGTCGCAAAATAATTTACCCCACAATGTCAGCAATGCAAGCATCTGATGTTGCAGTGCTTGAACAGCTCGTTAAATGACCGTACAGTAAGTCTGCACATACTTATGTGTTCTTTCCAGTATGTTTCTAATCCTTAATCTGATCTAGTCTTTCTAAAATCTTTACTCTTAATTCAATGAATTAGAAAGAAAATGAAAGGTAAGCTCTTAGACTGGAGAACTACACAACAGCTCCTCTCTCACAGACAAATATATGTTCTACATACTGCATTTGGAATATGCATAACAATTACAACACGTTGATATTAAGCTTTCTCACTGCTTTACCATTTCTTGTAATATAGCATTAACTTTACATACCCATGGCTTTAAAAGTAATTCTGCTTTTTCTAACAGTTAAAAATTATGCAACAAACCAAACTAGTGGTAACCACCTTATTAGCTTCCCGGAAACCATGAAGAGATACACAAGTGAAAAGTTGTGCCGGAGAATTTTACAGCTGTTACCTACCTTTAACAGTAAAAACATTCTCTTTCAGTTTTATGGAATCATCTTCCATTTCTGGAAGTTGTTTTGATTTTGAACATACTTTCCAAATTCTTATCAAACAGTCCTGAGAACCGCTTGCTAAGAAAAGATCATCACCTATTTGTTTTCAAAAAAGAAGAAAAATTGAGTCACATTTTCATTGCAACCACTGCCATGACTAACCTATCATCTTTCCAAACATACACCTACAGCACTATCCCAATTTTTCCTATTGTACACAGTATCATAAAAAAATCCACTGTTTTATTTCAACATCAACTCACTTTCCCATTCAAAGTCTCTACTATTTTATAACACACTGACTATGAATACGTCCCTGCTTGCAAGACATGGAAGACATGGTAAACACTGTACATGCTGTACATATACTTCCCTACTATTTACGGTCTTTGCTCTTGGAATTCTGTCAGTCTCAATACTTGTCAAGAACTCCTTTCCTCCTTTTCTTTCTCCAGGCTTGTAGCATCCTCTAATTCTTTTTTTTTTTTTTTTGTGCCATTGCAATAACAATTTGATTATTTAAAGTCTGGATAGGTTCTCCTCTTAATTTTCCAATTAAAAAAAAAGGGGGGGCAGGGGAAAGCAGGAAAAGAAAATATAGACATACTATTTCCCCCTACTTTCCCCACTTTGAAAAAGCAGCCAACCCTTCCTCACTCAGATATGGACATTTATATACCGAAAAGGACAAGATACTAAAACCCCAATTTGTTTGCATTTAACTACCAGTCAGGTAAACGTACCTGAGGCAAGCAAGAAAAATATGTTTTAAAAGGATACAAAGTTTCATCTCGATTTTTAGTATCAATACCATCATCTCAAGAAAATAAAAATCACAACCACAAGAGCTTAGGTGCTACAGTGCATCAAGGTCATCTGTTGTGGGGGTAAAACACTAGTACTGTCATTAAACCAGTATTCCACTTTATTCATCTTTCATACTGACCACAGACTGCCCACTCAACGCCTCTTATCCAATCTTCATGGCCAGAGAGTATTAACGTTTTCTGAAACTGAATAAAAACTCCTGTTACATCACCAAAACGCTCCTAATTACCAGGCACATATCAGCAATAAGCTTTATTTTTTCAAGTCTTTTATATTTACAGCTTCTATTATTTGATACTGGGAAAAAAATAAGCAACCGCTAAGGATTGTAATTTACACATAGATTCTTGATAAACCTTTTTGGTTTTGCTGCCATTGTAATGCACATGTAAGCACATGTAATGCACATGTAAGCACATGTAATATTATGGCCTTTCCCACATATGAGCAGGAAAGGATGTGAATTTAAGGTGCAGACCTTCAAGAAGCTACAGTCTCTCTAGGATACAATTTAAATTTTTTTAAAGGTTATCAGGCTTACTGTGGTACACAACGAATAATGAATAACATCACAACGTGTGATGTGACAAGTAATCTCTCGTATTTGTGTGAAGTGTACGCAACTGCAGATGATGAAGAAAATACAGGCAACATCAAGTATAAAAAGAAGAATTTTGAAATTATTTCAAGAATAAATTTGTAATAGAATATGATTAATAAGAATAAGTTATGGTGCTGCAAATATTCCCTACATTTCTTAAGCTTATTGATAAAGTTTCTAAGGAAGGTATACATCAAGAACCACTGATGGAAAACTCTGCATGAACACAGGCTCAGGAACACAGGAATGCAAACACAGTCTGGATTCCCTTTTACAAACTTTCATCAGTAATTTATTTTCATTCATGACATATGTAATTTTACCATTTTTTAAATAAAGTACAAGTATTTACTCCTTACTTAGCATTTAAACCATTTCTGCTTTTCTTTGCCCAGAAACAGCCATATTTCCATGACATTTTTTTACTCCAGGTTGACTTAAGATATTTGAAATAACTCTTACACTTAAAACACTAGTGTAGTTTAATATGAGTAACTATCACATTATTTCTGGCATTATATTCTACTGAATCCATTACCTAGGCCTACTAAGAGCTATGATTAAATGACAGCCTCTGCTATCAGCAGAAGATCCACCCTCCCCAGCCATGAGCAGGGACACTTTCCACTACACCAGGCTGCTCAAAGCCCCATCCAACCTGGCCTCAAGCAGTTCCAGGGATGAGGCACCCCCGGTTTCTCTGGGCAACTTGCTCCAGTGCCTCACCAATCTCACAGAAAGAATTTCTTCCTAACATCTACTCAAAACCTACCCTCTTTCAGTTTGAAGCCACTGCCCTTCTCCTGTAACTATATACACCCTTGTAAAATGTCCCTAAAATTACAGAGCTATATATATATGAGACACATGACCAGAACAGCTGATCAGATACTCCCAAATCAGAAAGTTTAGGTCTTAAGAATTTTTTCTCACAGCCATCTAAGCCTCATCTGGCTGGTCACTTCTGCACTCACTGGTACTTCTAGACAGGGCATTCCAGACACATGTTGATGTTAAACACCCACCACCAGGTTATGAGTAAAGGCAGGAAGGAACAGTCCTAGAAGTGAGATGGAGCAGCAACCTAAAGATTTTTCTGAAGACTAGATGCTTCTGGCAATACATAAAAAAATCTTTAGCAATAGATATTTCAGACAATAGATGAAACATATCTGTTGATTCATTTATATGATCTTTGACTAAATGCTCTGTATTTTACAGCCATCAAGGTTAGTTGGCAAGTTTATTTCTAACTGAAAGATTGGCTCAGGCTGAACTGTTGCTAACATCCTTCTCTTTTATGGCTCCTTTTATGCTAAATAGTGTGCATATCTCCTGAAATTTGATCCCAATATCAATCTAAACACATATTTAATTATTTTCCTTTTTCTAATTTCAAGGTGTAGTGGTGTGGGGTTTTTTAATTACCCTCCTCATCTTACATCAAAGAGATCTATTAAGAAAAGCAGCCATTTGTTTTCTCTTAAAAGAGTAAAACTAATTACATTGAGATTATTAATATCACCCCAACTTTCTAAGTCATTTCCCAAACAGGTTTTCAGGCCCTATTTAGCTCTAAGTAAAGAATGCAGTTCTTTTGTGCTGCAGAACAAGCATGCTTAAGCAGTCAGCTAGAAGTCTGTACAAATTTTTACATTTACATGCTTACACTGAATAGTCCCATTGATCTATTCACGTGATTTAAGGTAGAGGCTTCTGAATTTAATTACCTCATATTCACTCAGTAATGAAATTAGCAGTAATACCAGCACCAGAGGGTGTATGAGGCCTCATTGCTGAGGAGAGATACTCCCAAACCTCTGTAAATGCATCCACTCCCTTAAATGAGAAACTCATGCTGCTCTTTCCCATCCTTGTAACATCATCCTCCACTCTGCACCTATCTGAGCAGTGTCAGTACAGTGGCTGGGAAAGAGAGATGAACACAAGGGCTATTACCATATACAGAAGGATGATGCCATGAAGTATGAGGAACAAGGCACTCTTAGTCACATGATTTCACTTTACGTGGTCTGTGAGGAGCAAGGAGTTGGACCCAGCAATCTTATGAGTGCCCTCAAACTTGAGATATTCTATGATTCTATGATTCAGGCAAAGTTTTCAAGATACTGTTTCCGATAAAAATTGTCCACTGAAACAGCAAGGAGTAGTGTTGCTGTTATGCCTTCTGCTAGGGCTTTTAGTATTGGTTTTGCCCTTTTCTTTGAAGTCCGTGTCTCTTGATATCACATATTCAGTTTCTTCAAATGTATTCAGTTCTAAAATTGAATCAATATAAAGCTTCTTGAAGATGCATATGGTCAATATTTTTAGGTGACTCAGTCAAAGCTTTTATTATTGTCTGGCTTATATACACCAGTATTTTGAGCTGTCATTCTTCTCTTTTTTACAGATTTTGTTTCCACAGTCTCATATTTCTTCTCTGTTTGTTTCCACTTGGTCCTCAGTGGATACATAAGAAGATACAAGATACCAAGAGTTAAATCTAACAAAACCTCCTGATCTGACTGCCTGCTTCACAGACTTTCCCATGCCTCTTACCTAATCTCTGAATATTGTTGCTTAACAGCAATCTGGTCTCTTTTCTTTTAAGCAAAGAATAAAGCTGTTCTGTAGGCAGCACAACTAATGAAGCTGTGGACATGGCCAGCACACTCTGCAAAACTAATCCTGCCCACACTTTGGGTACGTCTCTTTCAGGACCAGGCTAGTCGCAGTTCGGTAAATTTGGCAAAAGTGGTCCAAGTCTTCTCATTTTTTTCTCCAGCAGATACTACATGTGATATCCCTCCACTATGTTAATCTCATATGATTAGAAAGCCTGAATTACCTATGAGTCCCCTATTCCACTTCTCAACCAGGCCAAACTGTTTGGGTGGAACCCGAAACACACTGTGCACCATCTTCTCAGAGAAACAAAGCTCAACATAAAAATGTTTTGTTTTAAAGCTCTAATTTAATCCACTGGTTTACTTACATCTATGGATGTGGTCTATGGAGGATATCTCAAGCAGGAAGACATATTATGATTTCTGAAAGATTCTTCACTGGATACTTTTATAAATCAATATCCTCTTCCAACAACTCAGAAAAGCAAAGAGTTCATTTTCTCTCTACTACTGAACACAGTAAGGGATCTATGGGTAGGGAGTCTCAAAAGATTTAAAGCATGCCCACTCAGTTTTAAAAGCCAAGCAGTTTTTAATGAATAAATATATTCTAACTGTAAAATTAATAAGTTTACCAAAAGGTAGCCTGAATTAGCTAAGTAAAGATCCCTCATCCTCCCTCAAAGTCTAACAGTGCCCTTTAAGTTTCATTAGAATTTCCTGTTATGAACATACGTTGTACCTTTGGATACATACAACTTTTTTGAGAAAGTTAACTAAAGGAAATGGTTTACCAGAGTCACAATTAACAGAAAGAGCTACAGGCCCTTACCAGTAAGGGAATGCCAAGTCCCACTAAAAAATGGCAGGGGCAACAGTAACACTTCCTTCAAATACCTTTAACACTGCTAAGAAGCCATAAAAAAGGTGTCAGTAGATCTGAGAAAACCTGACCTAAGAGAACCTCCCTTTAGCAGCTAGGCAGGAATTCATGTCAGAAGGCTTGCAAGGATGCTTTAGCTCTGTTAATAGTTGTAAAGCACTACACAGGCTCTTCTCTTTGAGGATTATACAGTCCACTTAGCTAGAAGAGATGTTCTGGAAAGTTAAGAAAGACACTAACAAGAAGTCCCACCTCATTTAAGAGATACTCTGAACACCAACTCTGCCACAACAGCTGGTGAAAATACTTTCTGAAATTGAAGGTGTGAAAAATAACACATGCAAAACAAAATTGCTCACGCCCTGTATAAATAAAGTTTCCTACTTCCAAAAAAAGACAGCACAAACTTGCTTATGAAGCTGAAGAGGGAACTTGTTTATTCAAGTTAACTTCCTTTACCCCCCACAAACTGACTGCCTTTAAGAATGGCAGACTATTGTCATACTGGAAAGTTTGGCCAACAATGGGCAAAATAAGTTATGTATCTCTGAACAATTTTGGCAGTCAAACTGTATAAAATTCATTAATCTGAATCATACAAGAAAGTTGGTTTCAAACTCTGAACAAGAAAAACCAACTGCACAGACTCTGAGATAAAAGTCTTTCTTTAGCACATTGAGAATCAGTAGTGGCATTCTGCCATTGCTAATTCCCAGAGAATTCATTAAACTGACTTAACTCACAAGCTACCCAGGAAAAAAGAAAATCAAACATCTAACCAGCACCCTTCTTTTCTGCTGAGTGGTCAAGAAATCATTAAACATAGAAGAAAAGGATGCAGTACTTACTTTATTGACAACAACAGCAACCAAAAAAATCTCATTATTGTACATGGCAGCACAACTGGCAAAATTATCTATAAAGTAGTTTTATCTCTCTCAAAAAAAAGAATAAAGGAGTATCTATTCTTTAATCACTAAAAGGAGTGTATCTGAGCAAATCCAGAAGACTAAGTGGTCCTAAGTTCCAAAGGAGGATTATAAATGGTAGCTTCACTGGTGCACAGGGACAGTGTTTGTGGTTTGAAGGGGTTTTTTTAAGGGAATGAGAGAAAAGAAAGAAGTGGTACTGAGTTCTGTTTTGGAAAACAGTCATTCAACACATGCTTTAGAATCTAACAAAACTTCTGAACAGATGCAAGAGAGGACATGTTTTTCTAGTGCTCCAAAGGAAAATTTATCTGTATGAAAAACCAAAAATTGCCAGCTTCCAAATAACACATGAAAAATGTGTGCACTTTTAGAAGATCAGATACTCCTAAAAATACTTTTTTTTGATGTTCAAAAGCATTCGAGCATAAAGGGCATACTTAGCAACAAACACATAAATTCCTCAGATAAAAGTCATAACAGTTTTACTATAAGAATTTATAGAATGAAAGTAACATCATTTCCATATGAACAACTCAATGCCTGGATACTTAATAAAGAGGGATGGTCGCAGCTATTTTGTATCAGTGGGAATAGAGACAGGCTATCTTCACACAGGGGGAAAAAAATCAAGAAAAACTAACACTTTCATGCACTGAATTCAACTTCACCGTTCTGTGTGTGTGTTTCATCATTACCTAGAAAAATGGATGAACTATTTGGAAAGAGGTAGCTGTATGTGATGGTTATGTAGAGACCGACAGGACTTCCCAAAGAACTTGAAAAAATCAACAGCACATTTAAAAAGAAGCAGAAGAACTGAGTAATGCTCTGAGCAAGAGAGTAATGCTCTGAGCAAGAGATAAAAATTGTAATTACCTGACCATTCTGCTGTATAAACAAACTTATTTTGCAGTCATCACCACCACAAGCCAGTATCGGTACTGGAAAGGAAAATAAAGTCTTCATTTCTTTATATAATCTAATATTCTATGATATGAAACAATATAAATAATGTAAAAATCAATATAGAAATATACACACAGAAATATATATAAATATATTAATATTAACAGACAGGCAAGTGTCATACCACTTTTTAATGTTTTCTACATTTGCTGCCTAATAAATTAGTATCTCAAGAACACAGAATTCAAAAGTTATTTTGACATGCAAATAATGTTTATAAATATTTAAGATGCTAAAAAAAGTAGTTTGCCTCAAGCTCACATATCTGTAGGAAGTTCAAGTATTAGAGTTTTTAATTAATTATATTTTATTAATATCAACAGGCATTTGCTCTAAATACAGAAGGAACAAAACAAAATTACTCAGAAGTAAGGCAATTCAAATTCCTAAATCAACTAAGATAGATTTATACAGAGTTAGCATAATTATTTTACAGCAAATAAAAAGACCAAAAATGGAAGACAGATCACCACTACCTGTACCCAAGAATTCGAAAGCAGTAGAACATTTTTATATATCTACTCAAGTCTTTAGTAGTTGACTTCTACTGGCTATCCTAAAAAATGCACAAACTCTGTACGTCTATTCAATCAAACCAAAGCTATGTCTGAGGTTAAAAAAGAGAAGTTAGGCAGTGTATTAGTTCCCCTCCCCTACAGAAGAGGATGGGGAAAATAGTTAACTCTTACTCTACTCTTCATAAGGAGGAAGTACTACTGCTAGAGACTGAAACAGTAAAAGAAAATAAATTTATTATAAAATTATAAAGAAATAAGTTATCAGGGTTAGACACTGGCATTTCTCAAGTCTGGATAGAAAACAAGATATTAATTTCACTAAAGTCAACTATTTCTTTTACAAAAATCCCCACAACACTAAATGCTATCCCTTTATATAGATAATTTTATCTTTACTATGGATAGACCAAAAATCAACATGAATATTCATATGTTTATCCTCTATACTAATTTCTTCTTTCCACTTGTACCAAATCTGTGCCTAGTGAAAACACTGTTCCTCCTGCATTTCTAAGTCACATTCCACATTCTTACAGCTCCATCACTTACTTCTTCTCTCCAACCTCTAAATCACAATTCACCTCCATCTCATCCTCTCTTTAAGAGGGCTAAAAAAAACCTGCTTTGGATTGAAGGTAATGAGCTGCACTGAATGACGACCTGGCCATCAGATTCACAACAACTGGGCAAGAGTGAGGTTTTCTTCCATAAAATACAATACAATGGATGTTCTTGGAGACAACATCATCCTTTCCTGAGAAACATATTTTGTGGGCCATTACTGTAATTACATATTTATTCAATTGAATGAAACTTTAACTAATAAAAACAAAAAGAGAATTGTGATTTAGTCGCTGTAGCAGACAAATGCAAAAATTTACACTCAAAGAGTTCTATCAAGAAATATCTATCTGGCAAAAACAGACTAGTATATATTTTTTCACATAAATGCTTTAGAGTATTAGAATTTGGATCTGATTAAAATAAAAGTCCTGCAGAGCAAATAAGAAAAGTAAGTTGGATAAGCAGAGCATTTCCAAGTTCACTCGCTCTGTTTTTCACCTGTTGCAATTCAGTTTTGAGGAGCCAATTATTTACTGTCAGAGGCCAAGCTACGTCATGACAATTTTATCCAGGTGTTAGGAAGAATCACAGTATATGACAAATAACTGATCAAGACTTGCAAAATAGTATATCCTACTGCCAGCATTTTAAAAGGAGAGTTTGTGCAGACACTGCAAGGCAAAAAGCAACCAACAAAAACAGCACAAGTTCTCCTTCAAAACTCAAAAGCAAACATATGGAAACTCCTTAACAAAGACACTGCCAGGGAAGTGTTTCAGCTGCATTCCAGCTGCAAATGACTGGTCAGGTTTTTATGAGCAGTCTATCAGTTTTCCCTATTTGACTTCTTCATGAAAGTGGCTCAATTTTTTTTAATAATTTATTTTCAAAGACAATCAGTTAAAATCCTAGGCATCATGAACATCTTCTGAAAGTTAAGGCATCCATTGCATAAGAATCAATTTTCAATGCAAGCCTCAAATTTCTTTGCTTGGTGAAATCAGAGGTCACTGTAAATGCTTCAAGAGATTAGTTTACGATCTTCAGAAAAGTAATTCTGTATTTAGCTCCTGACTTAAGAAATGCAGACTGTTCTCACGAAAACAGCTTCTCTGAATCTTTGCACAACTGATAACTTAGCCTTTGTAAAGATTTCTGAGCAACGCCTAAATTTATCATAGATCATTTTTCCCTGAAGCTCATTAAAATTCCCAACTGCCATTAGAGATTAATGCTTCTGACAAATGATCAGCAGTGATATTTTTAATAATATATTTTAAGCTACTTTGTTTAGATTTCAGAAGTAACATACTCCTCAGCTATATAGACTTGGGTTCAGGGAGAAAACACTGGCTATGCTTTTTAAAAACCCCTTTACAGATTTCTACACAAAACATTTCTATACATTTAGGGTTCAAAATCTAAACTGTTTCTTGGCAATTTTAGCAGCAGAGGTAATTCATACTGGAAATGGAATTAAAAAATGTCTAGAAATTTTCTTTTTAATTTCATACAAAATCTATGCAAATTGAAAATAATTTCAGTTTTTGAGAAAAATAAAGTACTGTTTTTCAGGTTTAGAGCATTGTACTGCTTTGGATAACTAATCTGAATTGGGATGGGAAAAGTTCATAATAAAGTTCCTGTTCTCAATGTAACTTTAAGCAACACTAGATTTGGGGACTCTGGAAAACAAAATCTTTGCTATTCCACCATTCAAAGAAGCTTCAAGCACTTCGAGTTTAAGAAACATTTAGTTTTAAGAACTAATATGGTAATTTTAATTTATGGTGTTTTCAAAATGAATGGTTACTTCCTTTACATACAACATGATTTCAACATTGAACAGATGCACCGCTCTGGAGTGCTACAGTGAGAATTTCTTACCTGTACAGTATCATAAATAAAGATATAATCCATTGTTTTGCAATATGAATGTTATACTCACTCACACAAGACATTTCACTTCTAAAGAATATTCATGCTGGAGGTAATGATTTTAATTTACCCTCAAGCCTTTTAACTTCATCTCAACAAGCACATTAGTGTATTTACAGGAAAAAAGAGAGAGAGGTGTAAATGTTCTTTAGAGGTGCAGATGCTGCTTTTGGTATCAGATATGCTCTGAAAACAGACAGAGGCATTTCCAAATGGGACAACACATCTTGACAGAGTTTTTTATCTCCCCGAATTATCAAAGCCAAAGAATATAATATGCTTGTAGGCATATAATCAAAACAACACATCAGTGTGGAACGCATGCAGCAAAGAGTTGAAAATTCTAGATACAGTAAGAAAATCTAGAACTTTTTCAGTTGGGAGCCTGGCAGGCCTCCAACCAGGTGAAAGACTCTAATGATACTTAAACACACACTTAATTCAACACATGTATCTTGAGGATTCATTCACTTTATTAAAAAAAAATTTAAGAAGCTTCCACACATTTGCATCAAAAGAACGTCTGTGGCAGCCTACAAAATCTAACATTTCTGTTAATAAAAACCTACATAAACTACACTGACCAGTAGCTCAGCATCTCAATTTTTACACATTTAAGACTGAACAGATGATAAACACTGCTTGGAAACCTAAGTGTTTTGATGCAGGCCTTCAGATTTTTTCTGAATCTTGCCCTTCAATTCAAACAATAAGAATAAACATATGCAGCAGCCCCACAAGGAGCAGGTGGGAGTAACAGCATCATCCCAACCCATTCACCTACAGCATTGTTACCCTGTTTTAAAGCTTTCCATTTCAAGTGCTCAACTAAACAACTCCATCTCAGTGCCATTCTGAATACACTGTAATCAGTCTGTTTTTGTAATTACTAAGAAAAGTTCAGTGAAAATCTTTAGATACAACAATTAACTTAAGCAGATTTCATAGAAAACAAAAACTGTGGCACACAGGTCTGGAGTCAATCAAATGAAAATCTATTTGGGGGATTTCTTAGATTTTGTTTCCTGCATTGATATTCAAGATGTGCAGCTTTACTTACCATTGCTGCCAGGCAAGAAGGATAAGCAGACATCCATAACAAATCCATTTCCAAACTGCAGAATTTCAATGCATTTAGCTGGAAAACAGGAACAGACAGTGTTGATCTCATTCACTGTAACCATTACAGTTATACTGTTACTTCTTACTACATTATATATTTAAATTTTCCCATCCATTTTTATTTAAAGGAGCAGAAAACCATCTACATTTTTTCAGAAGCCTAAACAATACCTTCTGAGTGGCCATAAAAATTCATCCAGAGTTAGTGGAGTTAGAAGGTAATACTGAGTATTAAATATATGCAGCTTCGCTGCAGTAAGAAGGACAGAAGCAATAAATATGACAAAATTTATCCTGTGGCAACAGTATTCACTACACAGGAAGCTAAAACTAATTCATTTCCTACAACAGCAGCTAGAGAGATGAGCAAAAATCTGCAAACATCCCTGAGATCCTAGAAATGGTTAAACCAGTAAGCCATCCAGATCAAAATAAACATGAGGATAGCAGAAAACCTCTCTACAACAGAATTAGTCCCTCCATCAGTGGAACCCACAACAGCAGGACAAAATGGAAAAGACAGGATTTCATGGGGTTCTTTGGGAGCGTCAAAAATGCCTTCCAGGACATGAGACTGTAGATGGGCAACTCACACCTCTCTCTCTTGATTTAGACAAAGCAATATGAAACCTTCAAATACACAGATTAGGAAGAAAGTAGCCAAAGAGATGCAGTCACTACAGCTTAACTAGCAAATAACACTTTAAATCTTAATTATCTACCCAATTTATTTCTTATGTATTTTAGAATCCCGTTTTCCCATGTTTCAATGCAAGGGCCTATTTCAACAGGAGGTCAAGATCCCATTATCCCAAACTTCACTGGACTCAAATCAACAGCAAAAAACAAGTGAATAGTTTAACCTCACCATTCTAATGCCAGCATGAATAATTTTCTAAGTAATTTTCCATCACACGCATACAGAGCTGGTCTGCCTCCACACTACAGAGCAAAACGATGGTTCAGATTACCTTAATCTGAAAATATATTTTTTTAAAGTAAATTCAGCTCACACATCCCTGATGTCAAATAAAGACAAATCATTCTGCAGAACAAATCTGACCCAAGGCTTTCAAAGAGCAGTACAGTGCTTTGATGTACCAAAGTATGAAGAGAAATCAATGTAGTTGCATTACAAAATGTTAGCATTTGATGCTTAATGGATAAGCATCCATCATTCTTATTTAGCTAGTATGTTAACATTAAAAAAAACTTACCTTCTGAACCATGTCGAGACCAGATTCTCACAGTAGAGTCAGAGGCCGCAGAAGCTATTAGCAGATTTACATCAGGTTCATCTGACTGGCAGAGAGCATCCACAGCAAAAACAGAATCCGTGTGGCCTTTGAGAGGAATGCTTTTCACAAGCTGAACACATGAGAAAATTTTACGAAGTTTTAAGTTCCAGAAACTTATCTGAGAGAATTTTTAAAGCCATTTTTGGAAATAAAATAATTTAATACTGAAAATTAGTTGTATACCTGCAACGGCAGAGCATCTGCCAAGCTATGCTTACGCCATAGCATATTCCAGGAAACCCAGAGAAGGGATACAGCAGTAATAAATATTAACTTGGTAAGATTTTGCTCAAAGCCGAACAGAATTAAATGTTCCTGTGTACACTGTATAAAAGCTCACCATTCCTTGAGGAAAGTTGGAAACAATATAGAAGTTAGGAAGAGCAGTTTTTCTTCCTTTTTCTCCTTCTCTTGTCCCTCACCCTAAGGAACATCTCACAAAAGTTTGGAGAGCCTTAGTGAAGGAGACAGAGCAGAGAACACAATGGAATAAGCAGCAGCTACAGCAGCTCTAGCAGCAATGTTCAGTGTGTTCTCACAAAAACAGCTTTTTACGCCTTCAAAATGCCAACACGAAAAACAAAAATACAAAATGCAGACTTAATGAATACAGGTGATTCAATTTGCCATCTGTTCTTCATAGACACAAAGATCAAAATAAGAAGCTTTTAATTTTGCAACCAGATGTCATCCAGCATTTATCCAAATTTTATCATAGACACACTTGACATCGCTTTCCAAAATACAGCCTGGTATGCCCCAGTAAGAATTTTTTGATTGGTTCAATATAGAACTTTGTTTTTAAGAATTTACACTAGTCTAGAACTGTCATTAAAATGTGCACATTTAGCCACATTCTTTTGAAATAACTGCCATATGGCTGTGCACCACATCAGCAGAACAAGTTTATAAAAATGCCGGTAAGTTAAATAAATGCATGAACAGTTACAAAAGATCTGAAATAACTTATTTCTGAGAACTCTCCCCCATCAAAGTAGGTTCATTTCCCCTTACTATGCATTCTCATGCATTTTAAAATGCCAAGTCTACTTCGAGACAGATGATGAAATGGGTTACCTACACAGCCATTCACAATCCAATGAGTAATAATCAATATTTTAAAAGTTAGATAATAAATTAGAGTGTTTTTTTCATTTCAATTTCAGGTCATTCTGAAGGCTCTTTCACACAATACTCCATCTTTTGCCTTACATTTTACAGTACAAATAGTAACTAAGCATGTCTCCTTACTTTTCTCCATTTCTCTGACAAAATTCAATTGTTGCACAGACATTTTTATTTTTATTTTACATCTACCCCAACTTGTATAACATTCTGGTAAGACTATCTGTATACAAACACCACACAGACAGACCAGAAATCACTAGAAACGGATGTAAGGAAACAATTCAGAAGGGTACAGAAAATGCCAACTCAGAATGGGCCTGATGGTTTGAAGGTTTTAAGGTGGGTTAAAGAAAACTGCCAAGTGACATCAGAAAGCTGATAAGTCAAGAACAGACAAACAGGGTCTTTCAGATACCTAAACAAATCCACCCCATGACTGACTGGTTAATTTCTTTACCAATGCTGATTTGAAAAAGATGCGCTACAGAAAAAAGGAAATAACATTTATAGCAAAACATAGCAAGACAGAGTACCAGTCTATACACTGGGTTCAACTGGAAAAAAAAAAAACCCAAAACAGCCAAAGTGAAACAAATAGTATGAACCAGAAATACAGAGCAAACAGATTATTTGTGATATGTGAGAAATTAGTGTGGCGGAGATTTGAGAAGAGGTCATTCCTGCTTACCTGATTATTCCACGTTACTGTATCTTTCCATTCCCAAAGGAAAAGTTGTTTATCAGATCCACCAGAAATTAATTCTGTTTCAGAAGCTAAAAAATATGTTTTGGTAAGTTTAGTGAACACCCAAGTTTGTAACAGCAACACAAGCAGTTCTGCTGGTTACTAAACACAAAATATCACTGGTAACCAAAGCTTCTACCAAAATAAAGTATGGTTAATAGGAGTTGCACTATGCAGAATGGGCTAAGAGCAAAGATATTCCCTAAGAAAACAGAAAGAGAAAATTCACAGGACTATTTAAAGTTCTGTAAGAAAGTGGTAAAAATATCTTTCCAAAAGACTCTCAAATCCAACAGAGTAAATTAATCTTTTGGGGTTTTGTTTGGCCTTTTTGGAAGGCGGGAAAATAAAGCACGAGAAGTCTAAACAAACAGAATTCAAAACTTCACAAGAAAATTTAATTCCCCAGTTTCCTGAAAAAAACTTCTTTAAATAATTTTTAAGAAGAATGTTTTAATGCAATGAGCTGAAAGGGTGGCAGTTTATATCACTATTAAAAACTAATATTTCCACCTCACTACTTCTCAAAAAAAGCAACCAGCACATTACATTAACAGTCTAATCACTGGCCCCATTTCTCTTTGTCTTTGTGAGTTTCCATAAATGCCTAAGGGCAAAAATATGTGTCTATGAAAATTCTGCACTAAGCAATGTTAAATCCTGGCATTATTATCCAGCAAAAGCCTCATAAGCGTCTCAAACATTTCCAACTATCTAAAGATTATATTTTTTGAGCATATGACCTCTATGCAACTCAAGATTGCTAAAAAGGTATTGCAAATCAGTTTACATCAAAACACGCAAAACTCTAAACCTTACTGAAGAGACCAGTGGCAGAACAAGCAGCACAAGCCATTGACCTGTGTGAGCTGCTGCAGCCCCAGGCAAACATCCTCCTGGGGTGTCCTTGGCCCTGGGGCCGGGAGCAGAGATCCCCTCACTGACCAGGCAGCCCACCTGGGTTTGGCAAGTCATATTCCTGCACACCCACCTGTTAAGATGAGGCCACACCTCGAGTACTGTGTATAGCTCTGGGCCCTTCAAATCAGGAAGGGCACTGATGCGCTGGAGCAGGTCCAGAGATGGGTAATAGAGCTGATAAGAGTCTGGAGCACAAGACTTACGAGGAGAGGCTGAGGAAGCTGGGGATGTCTGTCCTGGAGGAAGCTCAGGGCACACCTTAGTGCTCTGTACAACCATCTGATAGGAGATTGTAGCCACGTGGGACTCAGTCTCTTCTCCCAAGCAGCAAGTGACAGGATGAGAGAACACAGTCTTAAGCTGCACCAGGGGAGGTTTAGGTGGGACATCAGGGAAAATTTCTTCACAGCAAGGGTGACTAGACGTTGGAATGGGCCGTTTCGTTTCCGAAGGTGTTTAGGGAAAGACGGGACGTGGCACTCAGTGTCATGGTCTAGTTGTCACGGTGGTGTTTGGTCATAGGTTGATCTCAATTATATCCTTTCCCTAATAATTGATTTTGTGAAACTCCATACGGGGAAGCTGGGCTTAAGGCGAGAGAATGCACTGCAAGCGCCGCAGCCCCCTATTTCCTTCAGTGCAGGGCACAGTCCCGCTGTTGCCGACCCTCCCCGCTTCTTCTCCCCCGCAAGGGCAGCAGCGCCCGCGGCCCGAGGGGAGCCAGCCCCGGCCCCGCCGCGGCATCGCACACCCGGGAGGACGGGAGGTGCAAGGCCGCGATACTCACCGCGGTCCCGCCGGCGGACCCAGCGCACGCAGTTCACCCTGCCGGTGTGCCCGCGGAGGGCGGCGACCGCCCGCCTCACCTGTGGGACAGAGAGACAGCACCGAACGTGAGGGACTGATCCCAGTCCCGGCCCTGGCCCCGGCCCCGCCCCAGAGTATATCAGCTCACCGCCGGGTCGTAGAGGACGACGTCGTGGCAGCTGCCGAAGGCGAGGAGGCCGCCGCGGCCCCAGGCCACGGCGCCGCCGCCCGCGCGGTTGGCGCAGCAGGCGATGTGACAGAGCGACACGGGCGCCGCCATCTTGGCCGCCGCCGCGTGCGCGACCCCGCGCGGCTCCCGTGGCAACGACCCGCGCGGGGCGGGGCCTGAGGGGGCGGGGCCCGAGGGGGCGGAGGCTCGGGGGCGGGGCCGGCCTGAGGCAGTTTGGGGATTTTCGGCGGCGGTGGGAGTGTTTGTGGTTATTGCGCTTTTTGCCGAGACCTCAAAGATTTAAGAAGTTTAAAACTTTTCTGTTTTGGTTTCTGTGAAGAAATCCCTCCTGATGGCCAGCCTAAATCCCCCCTGGCGCGGCTCAAGGCTGTGTCCTCTCATGCTGTCGCTGGTTGCCTGGGAGAATGGGCCGACCCACACATGGCTACAGCCTCCTTTCAGGTGGTTGTAGAGAGTGATAAGGTCCCCCCGAGCCTCCTTTTCTCCAGGCTAAACACCCCCAGCTCCCTCAGCCACTGCTCATAGGATTTACCCTCCGGACCCTTCAGCAAGTGGATTCCCCCTGGGCTGCGAGGGAGCTGAGCTGAGGATCAGAGATCATGTCGCTGTTACTCTTTCCTGGGCTCTTTCCATCGTCTGTGAAGCCACCTCCTGCTAAGGAATCATGCTCAAATTAAGTCTCTAATGTCGGGATGTATTTAATACTACCGTGTACAATGTCCTAAAATTATTGACATAGAAAGCATGAAAATTTGCAACTGAGCAACGGTCAGGCTCAATGGCTTGATCTGAATATATTTGAGTAACTCTGTTTTTCAGAGAAAAAAGATGAGAACAGAGCAATTAGTGAATTCCATCTCATACATTTTTATTTTTTCATTTATTGATATATTTATTGCCCTTCCTGCACAAGAAACTAAACTCAAATTAAGAAAAACATAAATACTGCAGTAGTAGTCTAGCTTTGCTTGTATGGTCACTGGCCTTGAGAAACAGGGTCACTACAGGGTATTACACTCTATAGATGTGCTCAAACTGTATCAGCCACTTGGCTTCACAGGTTCAAGGATTTTGCCAGCTCCCAGTAGCCACATGCAGGAACAGCTGCCCCACAGGCTGAGTAGGAGTCTCAGCAGGACCTTCAAGACATCCACTCTGCCTCCAAATGCACTGCCCCACACATGCAGAAGGCTCTGGAGCAGAAGCCAGACTAAAGTGTAAATGGAAAACTCTGCAACAAAAGCGTGGAAAGGGAAAGAAACAGAGATGGGCTTCCTGCCCCCAGATCACACCTAGGATATCCTGAAATAATTGAACTGCAAAGCTAGAAAGTCCGGGCTGGAGGGAGAAGCTGGCTTTCTGGGGTTGTGCAGGGAATGGGGCAGGAGGTGGGGACAGGAAGACAAAGCAGT
Organism: Acanthiza pusilla; assembly: GCA_036630365.1. Lineage (NCBI taxonomy): Eukaryota > Metazoa > Chordata > Aves > Passeriformes > Acanthizidae > Acanthiza > Acanthiza pusilla. Next base: position 35,724,702 of record JAXCHO010000034.1, read on the forward strand.
GGAAAGCAAGCAGGCATCCAGAGGAAGCACTCTGCATAGCACAGGGAGCACTTTGGGCCCTAAACCTCTGCTGCCAGACCTGTATCTCCCCCGCGTGTTCTTGAATCCTGGCTGTCGGCAGCATTGTAACCTGACACAAAAACGCTGCAGATAGGCACTGTTTTTTTCCAGTGGGTATGAGAGGAAGGAAGCTGTGCCTGATCACACACGAGATACAGCCAGAAATGTTAGCTGCTAGGGGAACAAATGACTCCTTGCAGAAAAATGCATGGATCCAGTCATCAAAGCATGCCTTAACTGAGGAGTGCTGTCTTGAGCTGCCAAGGATGGCTGCGCAGCAGTCAGGTTGCACGGCAACCCCCTTCTTAGCAGGCCTTGCCAAGGTTGGAGTCAGGGCTCCAGCAGAAGGAGGTCGGGCACTGCCAAAAAGCTTGGTCATGTTATAGGAGTTGCATCTGTTGCTGTGGGAACAAAGCTGGCTCTGACTGTGATTGCAGGCATAAGTGTAGGCTTTTCCAAAATGGATTGGGTGAGAGACTCCTCTGTGACACCAAAAGTTAACTCACCTGATAGATAACCTGCTGCTTTTGCTGTCCTGTAAACAGGAAGACCTGGACTGCTGCTTGTGTTGGAGAGATTAGAGGGAGTGTGGCATGCCTGAGGGTGCAAGGGCACTGTGGCCCCATGCTGCAGGGTTTTGTGGAGATGGTCCTTGCACATCCCAGGGATGGTGCTTTCCCAGCCAGTTGGAGATGGCACATTGTGGAGGGCTTCTAGTGCTGAGTGTTGACAGTGATTGCCTCTTTTCTTCAAAAAAAGGTCTGTCACTGTCACCCCTGTACCACCCTAATACAGTCCAACACCGAGAGAACTGGGATAAATCAACACAGAATATGGACTTAAAAGTGCCATGAGGAATGCTGTAGCAGCACCATGGCGCCATGGCCAAAAAAGCACAGGAAGCTGCATTTATGTCAGGACACGTGAGCCCAGATGAGCCTAGTTTCTTACTTTCCGTAAGTACTGTGTCTGACCAAGCCTTCCTTTAAATGAGACCCTGAGCCTTTGGTCAAACCCAAGGAAGGGGTTTTTTTGTGAATTCTGATGTTACAGGATCTTCTCTTGAAAGCTGAAATATCTGGAGGATATTGTATGAGAAGTTTAGGATACTGGATCACTACAACAGAATAAATATGCCTTTTAGGAACACATGCTTTATAAGGAAGTAATAGTGACAGTGAGTGATGTTACAAGGATGGAAAAGGGCATACTTTGGACTTGTCACCAGATGCTAGTCTTCATTCATAGCTAATGTCCTCATGGAATTAAAATCTGTTATAGAGGCTCAGAGAAGTTGGTGCTTCCTTCCCCTTGAGAGTGGGTCATCACATCTGTCCTTGTTTTCCTTCATATTCTCAGAAAATAATTTCTTTATTTTTCAGAAATATGTGTTAAAATAATATTCCTCTTTTTCCCCCCTTGGTGTAATTTTTGAGACACAAGAAGAACTCAGTTCATTGAATATCAGAAATGGTAGTTATGGTGCCTAAGCAGGCTTAAAAAGTCACTCCACAGTTTTGTTCATCACTTTTATGTGTCCCAGTTTGGTTCTGCCAATAAAGGTACATAAGCAAACTCTTGATAAGGGAGATATTACATGCACAAAAGCTTTCTTAAGCTTGAAATAGATTTGCCATTTAGTTGGGCATTGGAAAAACTTCTGTTTCAGTAGTAATTTAGTAGCAGAATCATAATTTTGTGTAGTATTTTTGTGTACCAATAGTAATTTTGATGGTAAACTCATGTCTTCAAGTCAGGTTTTGCAGGCAGAGGTGGCTTAGTGCTCTTCAACTGCTCCCTACGCAATTCAGCTATGCACACAACTTTATGAGACTGAGAAAATACAACACTAATCAAAAAGTTACATTCAGTGTTTAATATATGTCTAAACATTGAGATGAAAATATAATAATGTTGCAAATATGTTAAATCAAAGTTTTATGCTTTCTTTTATTAGGTGAAATCTTCTGGATGTACAGGAATATGTGTTAGTAGGCAGGAGGCATTCTACATGACATTATGAAAAGCAGCAGTCACATGTTACATCTACAGTTTAATTATAAGTAGTTTAATTCTATAGAAGAAAGTTCAAAAGTTGTTAAATGAGCAAAGCCAGTACTCAAAGGCTGGTGACCTTGTTCTTCTTGTAAGTTGTTGAACTTAGCCTGGCTTTGTGTGTCTTCATTGTATACATGCTTATGAAATAATCCCTAATGAAATTGCCTCACGTACAAGTTACTGTTTGCTATTTTTATGTTGGGTTGTTTGCCTCCAATAGCAACCTGGATGAGTAGTGCCTGGTGAATGAGACAGCTATGCAGCATTTTAATTTCACCTTATTAGTTATATCATGGCCCTAGGCTTAATTTGCTGTACAGTAGTCTTTTCTGGTCTTTTCTGTACAGCACAGAATTATCTTTTTCCTAATAGTCTTCTTTCCTCTTTTTTTTTTTTTTTTTTGAGTTTTTTTTTTTTTGTTGTTGTTGTTGTTGGTTTTTTTGTTTTGGTTTGGGTTTGTTTTGGTTTTGTTTTTGTTTTTTTTGGGGGGGGGTGTTTGTTATTTGTAACTTCTACTCTCACAGTACCTGAATGTCTCAGGAAAAAAATTACGAGTTACATTTTTCTTTCTAAGATAACTCTTAGGCAGAGGGGTATTATTATATTCATTTTCTGGGATCAATTTCTTCCTAGACCAGAATTCATAATAAAATCAAAGACTCATAGAATGGCTTAGGTTGGAAAGGACCTTAACAATCACCTGCTTTCAACCCGCTGCTGTAGGCAAGGACATCTTCCACTAGACCAGATTGCTCAGGGCACCATCCAACCTGGATCTGAACACTTCCAGGGATGCAGTGCCTCAGCACCATCACAGTAAAGAATTTCTTCCTAATATATCTAACCGAAACCTGCTCTCAGTATGAAGCCATTCCCCCTCTCCCCATCACTACACTCTTTTCTGTAGTTTCCATCCGCTTTAGGTACTGGAAGGCTGCTCCAAGATGTCCCTAGAGGCTTCACTTCTCCAGGCTGAACAACTCCAAATCTCTCCAGCACCACAGATTTTTAGAGGTGAAGTGCCCATTGTGGAAGACAAAGAATAGCATTCAGGAGAGTGGCAAACCATCCACGGCATCCTTTGCCTCCAGCTTGGATTGAGAGTGTTCAAAAGTTGGAAATACGATGCCAGCCCTGGGAAACTTCTGATGGCTTGTGCCAAGGTTTCATCAGAGGGATCAGAGCTGGAGCACTGTGAAAATAAATATTAAACAACAGTGACCAAAACCATAAAGATAAGTTTAAATAATTTCCCAGCATCACAGAGAATACCCTGTACAACAGCTGGGAACAACTCCATTGCCTTGAACATCTTGAGAACAGATCCAGCTCTTCCTTTTTGCCAACTGTGGGATCTGTGTTGGAAGGCATTCCACCGCACGAAGAATACTAATTTGTGGGTTTGCTAGGATTTCCTTCCCTTGAGCACGCATCTACCAGATTTGCTGCCAAAAGGGATAACCAAGGACAAGTATCGGTCTCAAAGTTACTAGTTGAGTACATTAAAATTCAGTATCAGACTGTTTTTTAACTGCCACTGGAACAATTCTGGAATTGTGGGTCCTTCATTCAATAAAAGTTAAGATTACTAGTGTATCTTGAGTATAATGTAAGCCTGGGGCATCCTTTCTGAATACATTTCTCAAGATAAAAAAGCAGTATTGTTACTTGAATAGATTTAATTTAAAATGTTTAGAATAAGTTTTTAGAAACAATTTCTCCTTTAATTCATCTCACTGAAGACTGGAAGTTGAATGCTGCTGGTGAAAGAAGCTGAACTGAACAACTCTTAACTATAGCTATTTCCATCATTTTTCTTGAAGGCTGTATTTTAAGTATTCTATGAATAGCTTAAATTCCCACTGCCTAAATGGATTTCTGATTTTCTAAAGAAAAAAAAGCCCTAATTATTTAGAAATATAATTTGAAATTAGTTCTCCAAACAATGACTGTAATTGCTGGCTGAAAGAAATTCCACATAAAATCTCTCTGATATTCTTTTTTTTAAAGGAAGACCTAACACAAACATGACCTAGAAAATTGCTTGGGGAAAAAAAAAAAGAAAAAGAGAAAAAAGATGAAACAGCTTGTCACATAATCAAACTGATTATGCATTATGTTTTTGAAACAGAAGCTCTAAAAAGAGGCATGATAATGGGCATTCATTCCAGAGGGCGTACGTGTACAAACACACATGCACACACACACAAAAGAAAAAGTATGTGGAAATGCCATCTGGAATAATTAAAATAATATTTGACAGTTAAATTCTTTATTAGCAGCAGTTCTTGTCACTTGGATATTGTTCCACACCATAGAATAATGTCTCCCAAACCCAAAAATAAATTGTGTAATAATCTCCTGATGCATCTCTTCATGCTCATTTTAAAAACCCAAACCTAATATGCTGACTTAATATCAGTTGGTGGTTTTATTTGTACACACACATATATATGCACACAGCCACATCCGCTGCATATATATTTAAAATGGGTTTGATCACGAAGGTTTTGCACAAGTTACATAATCTCCGGAAGGATATGCCTGATCCAAAGCCTTCAGCAGTCAGAGATTCCCAGTATTTGATGAGGCTTTGATTCAGGGGTCTGGTTACTGACACTAGGAGCTGACAACCTTTTCTATCTGTATGATAATGCCACACTTCCCTGCTCTTTGTCACTGTCTCACACCCAGCAACTTGGTGAGTACAAGTAGGAAAATTAATAACCTTCTATCCTGCTGGTCGGAAGCTGTCGCAGGTTTCAGCCATGGGGAAGTACAAACAGCATTACAAGTTTGTATGAGGAAATCCTCATTCCGAATGCTAAGTTGTCAAAGACAAATGTCTGCTGAGTCTCACAGCTGCAGAGAAAAGAGGAACATGACACAGCATATCCTGTGCTCATACCACAGCCTGCTTGTGTTGGGTGAAACTTCCGCTCTAGGAAAGATAATGAAAACTCTCTAATTTGTCAAAATACTATTTCCTTTTTAAAATGGTGGGGCTTTTTTTCTTTTTTTCCTTTTTTCGCCATCGGTGTGAATTGATGTACAAAGTTTCTGTAGTAGACAACAACTTTGGAGAATGTGATGAACTGCTTTACCAGACATTGTAGATAAAGTTGTAAGAAAGGCTTCAACCTGTCCCGCTGCAGTGGCCACAAAGTGCCCTGTGCCATTCAAGTTGGAGTTGGCATCACAGGTGACTCTGTTGTTTTTCCCCTGTCACCTGCAGCAGGACACAGCCCAGGCAGATGCCACAAGCCACAGAGGAGAAATAAAAAATACTTTATTTTGAGGGGGAAAATGTGCATTCTGTTTAATGTGGCTCAGCTTTAAAAAGTCCCTCAGAGGAAGACTTCATACCACACTAGCATTAAGAAAACATTGGTAACAAGAAAGTTATTTTCTACAGGGATATAAGACTAAATAATAGTTGATGGTAAAGAAATTTAGAAGGGAAAAATATTGAGTGAACATGAGGAAAAAAAATCCCACTGATAAATCAGTTAAAGCATACCAGATAAGGAAATTGTAGTGTACCAAACAGGAACTTGTGATACCTCTTCAGGTAATGAGATCTGCCTTGCAGCCAAAGCTGGAGTTCAGCTTCCTTCTTCTGTGTAATATTTCTAAGAAAAATACTCTTTGCACATGGAGTTAATATTTTGATGCCTAAAATTAACTCAATGGATAAAACAGAAAAAATGAAAATGAGTTTGCATAAGAAAAACACTGTGAAATGGAGAGAACATGAAATATGAAAATATAAAAAGCTACATCATTTTAACCGTTTGGAAAAACACATAAAACATAACCTGGTATTTCCAAGCACATTATTTTTAACTCTCACATGCTAAAGTGTTTTGAGGCAACATATTTTGTCTAAGTTTCCAGTCATAAGTAGAACCATTTAAAGAAGTAAAATACTGAAGCAGGGATGTCTAGAAAATGAGGGCAAAAGCAATCGCTGCACCAGTGAGCCTTACAGGACATTCTGCAAATAGCTTTGCATGAAAGAACCAGGCAGAAGGGGCATCTACCAAAAGCCTGCAGTGCACACAGAAATTCACTCATGAGAATCAAACTTCTGCACACTCAGCAGTAATAGCACACAGAGAGTAGATGCTTACCTTTCATGCTGCATTAACTGTCAACAAAACCATACTTACACAAGGCTAGAGTGAATTTTTACCTCATTTTGAGTGCATGAAAAATTCTCATTTCACCAAGGAATATTGTCAGGTAAATTGCAAAATGCATCATAGTTCCTCCCCTAGTTCTTTCATTTTTTTCCATCCAAAAAGTGCATCATCCATGTAATCAGCAAGAGCAAAACTTTTCTTTTGCTAGGCTTTTCCTACATTCTCCAAGATGTAGAGAGCTACATCCTCCTGGTTATACATACAAATTGTGGGGAAAACAGGTTGGAGAGCAGCTCCACAGGAAGAGATCTGGGAATTTTATCTGATGGATGGCAATTTGAATACGAGTCAGCAGTGTGCCCTGGGCCATCCGCATCCTGGGGTGCATCAGGCACAGCATTGCCAGCAGTTGAGAGAGGTGATTATCCCGCTCTGCTCTGCACTGCTGCAGCCTTACTTTGACTATTGTGTGCAGTTTGGGGCACTACAATATCAGAAGGATATCGGGCTACCAGAGTGTGTCCAGAGAAGGCAACCAAGTTGACAAAAGGTCTTGAGGGCAAAACTTCAAGGGAGTGGCTGAGGCCACTTGATTTGTTCAGTTTTGAGAAAAGAAGGCTGAAGGATGGCCTCATTGCAGCCTACAGGGTCCTCAAGGAGGGCACTGGATGAGGAGGAGGTGCTGAGCTTCTCTCTCTGGTGACCCGCAACAGGACATGAGGAAATGGAATGAAGTTGTGACAGGGGAAGTTCAGATTCTTCACTGCGATGGTGATTGGTCACTGGAACAGGCTTCCCAGGGAAGTGGTCATGGCACCAAGCCTGTCAGAGTTCAAGGAGTGTCTGAATGCTGTTCTTAATTATATGGTGTAATTTTAGTTAGTCGTGTGAAGGGCAGGGAGTTGGACTTAATAATCCTTATGGGTCCCTTCTATCTTGAGGTGCTCTATGATCTTTTTCCTAGTCTGTCATTACCTTCTAGAAACATTTTTTTTCCTTTTTGTATCCTTTTTCCTCTCCTGTTCACTTCCCTGTTGCTTTAAGTTCTGCACTGAGTGTTTTGCAGAAGGCATGTTCAAGGAGCAGGCAATCCTGAGCATCCCTGTTCTACTGGGCCTTGTACACGGGGCTCGAGCAGCCTGTTCATTAGCGTGAGCAGCCCTACATGGGAGCTGCCCCCACCAGCCTGAGCTGCACTGGTGTCTGTGGGATGGAGATAACCTTCCAAGCTGTTGGAAGACTGTCTGTTAGCTGGACAGCCCACTCAAATAACTGTAACTAACCAAATGATTGAGAAGGGTGTGTGGGTCTGGGGGTGGAGCACAGCCCTCCTGCCTGGGAGAGGGCTGCCCATGGAGGAGTGAGTGATTAGCTCAGCTGGCTGGAGCATGATGCTAACAACACCAAGGTCACTGTTTGATCCCCAAGTGGGCCACACACTTAAGAATTGGACTCAATCTTTCTGGTCCCTTCCAATTCAGACTATTCTGTGCGATCGTACTTCCGTGTGACCCCTGTCGCTGTAACCCCAAGCAGGCACAGGTGGGCACCGGGCTGCCTGCCCAGCAGGGTCCTTGTGCTGTACCACACTGCACAGGCCCCCTGTCTCCAGGGTCTCCTCACCTGCATCACAGTCACAGCTGCCTGCAAGGCAGCTCCCACACCATTCCAGCAACTTTGCCTCCCGTGTGGCCTTGCCTGTATCTAACCATGCAGCAAAAAGTTCTGTGAGCATCCTTTGGGAACAGAATAGTTTTCTTGTGAGAAAATCCTATATTAGCCCAAAGAATCAAAAGGGGGAGAATGGCAGAATGTCTCTTCATGGACAGGATCTGCTCTGCACAGAATTCCCAGAGGAAATCTATTTGACTCCATCTGATGCTGCATGAGGACAAGAGTGCCCAGCATCTGAAGGGGTATGAAATGTACTCACTGTATATATATTCCTCTTCTTTTCTTAGTGTACAAAACCTGCTATTGTATTAAGTTGTTTAGTTTTCTAACCTTTCTTGTTGATATCCATAGCAAGCCCTGCTCCACCCCTTTCCCCCTTTACCTCACCCGCTCCCCAGTGCAGAACCACCTCCTCTGCCTTTTCCCCACTGCAGGTGTAACCCTGCCCTCTGAGCCCACCACCTCTCTTCACCATTAGCTCACTTCCCACCTCACAGTCCTGAGAGCCAGGCCACAGAAAGACTTTGAGATGCTCATGAAATGGCATAAAGTCCAGGTACTGGGAGCTGAAAGATTCTGTCATCCACCTCAGTGTGTTAGCACTACATTTATATTCCTCATACTATAACATATTCCCTTAAAAAAAAAAAAAAAAAAAAAAAGGTGCTATAGAAGTTGAGAGATCTGCACTGAAGAGTTGCATGCATGCCTCGTGCAGAAACCAGCTAAACCAAGCCAGGGAACTGCATATCATTCCCAGACTATTCATTGTATGGCACTTGTGCTTAATGCTACCAAGTCACCCAAAAACACATAGCAAGCAAGCAAGTTAAAGGGGAGCTGCTGAGATGACTCCTACTTGCACACTTCTCTGCTTTTTGTTTAGCACTTTGTGAGATCGGCTTTAAATTTTTCTGTTTTCAATGGCCTTTTGCTTACTTTTTTTCCTGACTGTCCTTAGTCATTACCTGACTTGGAAGTGCTCAGGATATGGGGAAGCCAAGGCATTTTGGTTCAGCTGTCAAGTGACGCTTGTGACAGATGGCAAAACTTTATTCTTAATGAGAAGTTTTTCCACCACAGGTTTCCAGCAGGGGAGTCCTCTCTCCCTAAGCCTGCAGCAAGCCCAAGGTCACTGCAGCAGGACAAGCTCAGGTGAGTATCAGGGAAAAGGACAGGCCCCGGGGGGGTCTGTAACAGTTTGCAAGTGGTGGTGTTACCCTGAGGACTGTTCTACCTTTTGAACACCAGGGTAATAATAAGGATGGCAAAAAAAGGATAAACTTTTAGCCTTAGGGAAAACTGAAAACAGTGCCTTTGTATTGGAAAAACCAAAAAACAAAAAGTTGTGTTATTTACTTGGACTTTATTAAAGCCTGCATCCAACTGCATCAAACATTAGTCATCTTTATAGAGTTTTTAGTAGAAGGAATAACTAAATTATAATAAACACAATATTCTTATTTTATAATACAGTACAAACCAAACTAAAGTATTAGCAGGTAAGGTCTAAAACCATAGAGCCAGATTATTATGGTCATATCTGAATTATATAATCTCTCATAATTCTTTCATATTTTTCCAGACCAATGGGTACCAATGGAATTGTTATCACAGCCTTATACAAATTCCTGATAAAAGGCATCAATGTGAATAAAACATTATGGCATAGTAGTGATTAGCTTTAGGATATGTAAGAGTCATAGTCTCTCTCTTATATATTTATAATTTTCTGTATAAAAATTTATATCTAAACAATATTTTCTGATCCCCTTTTGAATATGTAACATCTGTTAGGAAGTAAACACAGATTTTCTTGTACTGTATAAAAGATGTCGATGTTCTATAAAATGTTAAGAAAATGTTTTAAACATGATCTTTTTTTTTAAAGCATGAGCCTTTTTTTTTCCTCCTCAGATCTGTGAAGAGAGTATGTTTTCCTTTTGCTATTTCCATCACATACAGGAAAATTTTATTTTTCTTAATTTAATCATAGAATCGTAGAATGGCTTGGGCTGGAAGGGACCTTGAAGATCATCTAGTTCTAACTTCCCTGCCATTGACAGGGAGACCTTCCACTAGATCAAGTTGCTCAGAGCCCTACCCAACTTGGCCTTGAACACTCCCAGAGATTCAGAGAACTCCTAGAATAAATCTAATCTCTCCTGGACATAAAAAACATCACAGGAGTTGTCCCAGGCTGATACAAATTGTTATACTTCTCTTGGAGCAAATCTTTGATTGTTTGTGTCTTCTGAAGGTTTGCTTCTGAACTGTGATAAAGTGGCATTTTATTCTTTACTTTAGTGAGTGTTCAATACAGTAAGCTATGACATGAATCAATTTACTGTAGACCTAGTACATTACAAAAATCCTCTTACAAATGTTGGAAATTTATTCTACCATTTTCAGGGCAGCAGTTGAAAAACAAATTGAATAAATTTTAGGTGGGTGTTCATGAAACTGAAAAAAAAAAAAGATTAGCAGCCTCTTAGGCAGGTTTTGGGTTTTTTGGGTTGTTTTTTTTTGTTTTGTTTTTCTGACATAGAAACAGGATGTACCTTCCCTATTTTATCATAGATAATTGCATCCAAATGTTTCCAGATATTAAAAATAACTCATTTTCATGCATCTTTGTGAAATACCTAGTGGGGCTTTTTTTCCTATTTCCTGCATCACTATTATTCCACATTCTGTTATTTCTATTTGTCCAGAACTATACCTTTTTTCAAAAGAGATCATCAGATGCAATTTGACAACATGCTTGAAGAAGCTCTGATAAACAAAGAATGACTAATAGGGGTTTTAGCATTATTTCACATCACTGTTCTCTTCCAAGTGAAGAGAACAGCCTACATTTTTAAGGATGCTCTTTATATGAACAGGCTATAGGTTGTTCAAATGTTTTCTCATACAGTAGTTCACTTTCTTTCCTTTCCTTTCCAGTTACTTTAAGTCCTTACTTATTTCTTACAAGCACATTATTGCATGAGTATTTTAATTTTCAGTATATGGACATCCTTCTTCTTTTAACTTGTATGTATTTTGTCCTTTCAAAACTTTAGAAATTATTGTTTCTGTCTAGGAGACTTAAATAGGTTAGCTGTTGTTTTGCTAAGTCATCCACTTCTTTCTGACTAAAACTGAATTCTAAATAGGATTAGTGGTAAACTAAATATTATACGCAGTTGTGAAATATATTAACCAACAAAATTGAATAATATGGCAATAATTTAGTATTTATGTGTATATATCAATACTAAGCTCAAAAATCTTCTTGAGCATTGGAGCCTGAGATAATCTGGTTTAAGGTTTACATTTTGTGATGGTTTCATTGATTTATGTCTCATATGACAAGGAGGTATCTGCTAAAGTGTGTTTGAAGTTATAGGACAGGAAGATTAAAGAAATTTAAAGTTTTCCTATCTTTGGGCTCCAAATCCAAGTTAAACATCATAACACAGAGGTGACCTGCCTTGCAAAGATGCTGAGTCCTAGCTGTCATGGACATGAGTTGTTCTCACTCATCACAGTATCCTACTGAAATCCTCATGTCTTGCCCTGTCTGCTCCCTGTTACGTGTGATGTCTTCTCTCATCACACATTCCTTCCAATTCTCTTGCCCAAATTTATTTTTCCTCAAACCTCTTTTCTCCTTAAACCCTTCCAACAAAACTGGGGTATGCTTACAAATATTTTAAAATTCCGTGCAGAATTTTAAAAGGCAAGACACCTGAATAAAACCTTGACCCTGACCTTTTCTTTGAACCCTCTTCTTCCATAATCCCCATTTTTTTCCCATGGTGTGTTATTTCCTCTGCTCCTACCCTATTTAAAGATTTAAATTATTATGCTTCTATAAAGTGATTCCACATTTTTCATTCTTTACAGACAATAATTTATACCAGATAATGAATTCTTTTTATGTCTGAGCAAATATTGATTAAGACTATGCTTCAATGCATGAAAGTTGTTGATGTTCCTACAAATCTAACTGGGTTTGGTCATTCTAAGTTCTGGGGCTCCAGTTGTCCATATGCCCTTTCTGTAGAAAAAGGAATGCAGTGGAAGGTAACTCCTTTCTCCCTTCTGCCTTCCCCCAGTGCATCAATCCAGCCCTACTGTGGAGCCAGGGATACATATGTACCCACAAGACTGAAGGTGCTCCGAAGTCCAGTAACCAGAATTCAGCTTAAGAAGTCTGGCTTTGCATGGAATTTCTGAGCCAACGCTTCTGTCCTGCCATCTTTGCTTTGCACTCGAGAGCTGTTACCCACAGCCGAAGTGCAGAGCAGGTTGGCACATTTTGTTATTTCCTAAATGGCTGCAACAAGTTTTGTCTGAACTTTTTTATCAATTTCCTCAACCCATAGAGCGAATATAATAACCAGGCAGAACACAATATTTGCAAACAAGGATGCTTCTTATCTGTCAGAGACTTTTTTTTTTTCTGTCCTGTTTTCTTTTCCAGCAGCCACATAATGGAACTGTCATCTTTTATCATGAGATGTTGTGATATTCCTCTGTTGCTTTACTAAGCAACAGAATTCCTTCAAGGCAAGTGCAGTTATGTTTTCGATTAAAATACAGTGTCATACATTTGTTTCCATCTTATTGACAAACAGTGAAGGTAAGGAATATATACTGTGTTTTCATCCAGTTTGTTCAGGAATTTGAGAACCACTCATAGGTGGGCAGGGCCACTGTATCACAGTGCTTATATAGCCTCTCACACTTAACACAAATTTGCACAAGCACATCTAGCTCTCAAAAGCGTATCCATCTTTTCAATGTCATTTGATTTCAAGTAGTCTCTGATTCTACTCTATATCATTTGGTAATACCTTTGATCCCAATGTTCTTCCTCAGTTCTGAGTACTGTGGTCATTTTGATTGGTTTGGGCAAATGCCTCCCCACACAAAGGCAATTCAGAGATATGATACTGGTCTTCACTAACTGGAAACCCATTGCTTTGCTAGGAGATATTTTGGTCCCATTCCTGAGTCCAGCAAATATTTTTACATTTAATGTTGGTATCTCTAATAAAGCATTGTCCTTGCATGAATCATTTTAGTGGCACTGAAGAACTGCAGGGTTTTTTTTATTTTTGTCTGAGTACAGTTTGGTTTAAAATAAATTCGGTTTGTTTTGCTGAGCATCATTTATAAAGGCCTGGAAGGAGGTATTGAAGCTGACTGGATGTGATGTGCTCTGAGCCCTTCGTCTGCTGATGTGCCCCTGTGTAAGATGCACTATAATATACAGGGTTTGTGGTGGACACTAGGTAGCCTCCAGCAGGGCTTTTACTACACTACACTGAGGTTATAACTTTGCAAATGACAGATCTTAAAGTATTTGGTCTCCAAACTAGAAGCTAAGTCATTTTGCTGTCTTGAATGTGGGGCTGCTGAATCCCAGAGACCACTTATATAAAAGCAAATCATCCAACATTGTGTGAGACATTCTGGAAAATTTTTCCAGAACTGTTTCTGTTCCATGTAGACATGCTGTCCTCAGCCTACCACTGGCAGGCCAGCCAAAACCCTGTATGGCTAGTTTTGTTAAAACTTGGCGTCTTCTTATTTCTTCCCCTTGGTGGAAAGAGCTTCTGCCTCTAGATTGCTTTTTGCTGTGCTATGAAGGCACATGTATTCTCTAATGAAGAATGATTGTAGCCTTGCTGATCTTTGCCCTGCTCCTTGATTTTCTTCTTTGTTCTTCAGCTGAGGCTGATTTTCAAACCTTTTCAAGAAACTTTAATAAGAAAGAATTTTTGCATGGATCATCCTCCCTCCCACTCATAGCAATTGTGATTTTCTCCTGTTACTTGAGGCAACAATATTTCTAAAGAGACATTTCTTATGTGGAAAATTATTGCTTGGAAAAAGACTTCTTCTCTTATTACTATTTCACAGTTTATCAGGTAGGATCAAGCTAAAATGGTTAATCCTATATCCAGTTTTCGGGCTGTAAACCACACATAATAATCCTATTTTGAAATTCAGCAGCAGACATAGTGAGGATTAGATGACTCAGAGGAATAAAAAAGCCTGGGTGAGTATCTGGAAACATTTTCTTGGTCAGTCTGTAAAAGATTAAACAGAGTTTTACCCAGAAGAAAGAAAAAAAAAGAATATTGAGTAGCTCAAAACATTGAAAACAAGCTTGGATGTGATAGCTCGTAGAGGAAAACTTGTACTAAAGCAGATAATAAGCAAAAGGGCTTGAGAGCTCTTTCTGAAGTTTCTTCTCTATGGAAGAGTAATTAGGTATGTGCACAATTACAAAGCAAATGGCATGCATGATGATGTTTTCCTCAGTCAGATTTGTTTTTCTATTCTTCTAATTTGGCTTTAATTAACACTAACACAAATAGGGTTTTTTTCTGAATATAAGCACAGATATGTACTGTGGTTAAGGTTTTAAATCCCACCTGTGATGCACTTAGGTAATTTCTATTAGTATCAGGGAGAATAGCACTTTTTTTTTTTTTTTTTCAAATGTGTGCAGCTGGAGCAAATGGTACCCAAGTATAACACTGATAGTCATGCTCTGTTGCGTGTGTGAAATTTAGCAAAGGGAATTAACAGCCGAAATGAGCGCACCCACATGAAGGATAGTATTAAACAAATCTCGCTCTAAGTCCTGACCTTCCTACCCATAATTCCTATAAGGAGACTTTGAAGTCTAATACTAAAAGGACTGTGGAGCTTGGAAACTGAAAACAGCATTTCACAGGTATTAGCATGATAATTAGGAGTCTGTTTAACACATGATTTTAATTTGAAAGTAAGTAATCAGAGTTTAGATGACACTTTGCTTAATTATATTGAGTGTTTGACATGAAAGTAAATTAATAGCAAATTGATTTCCACCATCTGCTACGATTAATGCTGGCAAAACCGGTAGAACTCCAAATGCCACATCTTTGTTTTATACATACATTTTTTAATATTATTATCCAAAAAAGATGTTGCATCATTGTAAGAAACAACACAGTGCACTCAATGGAAGACTAAAACAGCCGAAACAGTTCCCTAGAGAGCAGAAGACAATGTGGGATGTGATTGGGATTGAGTTTGTAGCACCACCACTGCCCACTGCACAAGGCAAAGGCAGTTCCTGAAGTGTTACACATTCCAGACTGTGTCCTGGAGTATTTTGAGTGTAACTAGATAAGAAAGGGAAAGAGTCCCACTACAAACACTCAACCCTTTGCATCATGGAGAGGACTGGAAAGAGAGTACCCGTGTTCAGATTTGTCATTATTCCTTATAGTTATCCGAGGCTCCATGCACCCCAGCCTGAGAAAACTGTCAAGCGTTATCATCCCTCAGTTTTACAGCCGGGTTGTTAGAGAGAACATTTCTCTTTGGAAATGTTCTGCCTTTGGCATTGTTATGGGGATTTTTTAATCTCACAATGCAAATTATTTCACAATTTAAATATAGGAACCATTATCACTCTAATATTTTTCTCATGAGAAACACATAATTGGAAGTTGCTTCCTCTCCTGAAGAGCACAGCTTTCTATACAAGGTATACAATTCATATCTAACAAAAAAGACTACAGTGAGAATGAATTAGGCAATAACACAGTGAAGGTATTTTAAAATGTGAACATTTACTTGCTTTCACAACACAATTTGAAAAAGATGGTTAAAGTCTGGAATATTTCAAAGGGAAACACCATTCCCCATCTAAAGCTGCTGTTGCTATGGGTTATCTCCCACAGTGGGTATATTTAATTTAAAACCTGGAATAATATTGCATCCAGCTAACTTATGCTATTACTGGGATCTGATTAATGCTGGGACAGGTTGTGCTCAATTTGTTGAAGAGTGGCAATTTTAAAATATTCCATAATTACAGAGATTTATGACAAAGGTGGGTCAGGTGTGGTACTAGTTCACAGTAGCTTAGGGGTAAAATGAAACTGCCATGTTATATCTCTTGAGACTGAGGTACTCAGAGAACACTTCTTCAAATGATGTGAACACTCCAGCAAGAGAGCTCTCTTGTCTCATTTTGCTAAGCAGCAGCAGAACGACTGTGCTTGTGCTGTCTTCTTTACAGTGCCTTTGGCTACTGTTTTTCAGACTTGCTTAGAGATTACATTAACTAAAAGAAATTATTTGAGAGAACCTGGAAAAGAATCCATCCTGAGAAAATAAAAAGGCCCAAATGATAAAACCCAGCAACTACACTGAAAACAGCCAGGTTGCACAGAGACAGAGCTCAGAGTCCTGCAAGCAGCAGCCAACAAGACACTCACTACCAACAATTTCCAGTGTGTTACAGGATGCTTGAAAAACAGATTTGAATGATTTCTTGCTGCTCTTGTTTGGTGCTAGTTGAGCCTTCTCTCCAAAATTCCTGTCCTTGTTTTAAGGCTAAAGGGTGTTAGCAATCCACAGAAATGATAGATGTTAAGGGCTGTGATTCTCTAAGATCTCAAATGGGCATTTGTTTCAGTCCCTATGAGATGAAAAAAAAAGAAATTAAAATATTTTTAGCCAAGGAATACACCATTACCAGTTCCTGAAAGCAGAAGGAAGGCAATTTCACCAACAAC
This sequence comes from Acanthiza pusilla, assembly GCA_036630365.1. NCBI lineage: Eukaryota > Metazoa > Chordata > Aves > Passeriformes > Acanthizidae > Acanthiza > Acanthiza pusilla. The sequence continues at coordinate 35,741,215 of JAXCHO010000034.1, forward strand.
TTCTGAGACTCCTGAAGCATTATAAAGACATCAGCTTTATGAAAGCATCAATAAGAACTGAGAATCTCCTTGTAAGGAGCATCCCTCAGCAACCAGCCAAATGCTGTTTGGTTTACCCTGTTTTTCCTCTCACCAGTAGTAATCAGGGTACTCCCCCTCCCATCAAGAGTGGGGCAAGTGTCCCTGTTCAGCTGCAGGTTTCCTGCCAGAGACACTCTGTGATCATCAGTCCCCTCAGGGACTCTGGCTGTTCTGGTCTTGCTGTGAACAGGCTGGTCTTTTCAGTGAAGAGCACAGAAAGGATTCCTTTAATACTTATATCTGGGCTTTTCTGCTCACAGTGACCATCTTTAAACATATTGATAAGCAATATAATTTTTCAAGTTGCTGTGCACCCTCCTTAGAGAGTCTGTTTCCCAAAGCATATTGCAACTTGTTAATTATGAAATTTAATCTACTGTATGAGTATAGATATTTAACATATACACCATCCTCAGAAGGGGATGCCTAAAGCCTTTGATTTATGTTTCAGTGGCAATTTAAACTACATGGATTGTAGGTTTATGTAGATTTGTGAAGACAAAAATATCAACATTACAAATTATTCTACATTAGCTAACACCTTGCCAAACAAATTAATTTAGGTCACATAACTCTGATTATAAAACTGAGGTGATTCCTTTATAGGAAATATCCTTAACATCCAATTTCATTTTCAGACAGTGTTCAGAGAGCTCCTGAGAATGGCTGTGAAACCAGACCAGTTTATCAACTACCACTTTCATAAAAGACTTGTTTTAAATCCATTTTCCTTTGAAGGTCTCCAAGCTCTTCTCAGTGAGAGAAAAGTGTGAATGGGGGAACTGGAAATAAATTCTCTTTGTCTCTCCTTCCATCTTTAAAAAAAAAAAAAAAAACATTTAAATGAATGTATAATGATTGTGCTTAAACAGAAAAAAATCAAATACTATTCATGAGTTTAATTTTTATCTCATGAACATCCCACATCAGATTTTCCAACAAGCTAAAAAACCCAGGTTTTTAATCTATAATGATTTTTTTCCTCTGAGCCTTACTTAGTAGTCCCTCGCAAATTTCCTTGAAGAGGAAGAACATCATATTAGGTGACACATTGCTGTAGTTCTCATATAAACTCTCACATAGCATGACAGGAAGGAGATTTAGGTGCAGAATACTTGGTCAAAATTTCGGGCAAAAAGATCTGGCGTTCTGAAACAGTCCTCAGGTTTACACTTGCAATGAAGTATTAGAAGAATTAACTCAGAACACTTTGTTTTTCTTCTCTGACTCTATGTGTCACCGCATTTAGACATGTTTTTATCACATCTTCCACAGATCATCCTGCATTTCCCATCCTAGTGGTGACTTGCTTTGTTAAACTCTAAAACCAGAGAAGCAGGACATGGATTTGTAGCAATTAAAATTTTAACTGGACAAGTGAGGAGAAAGTACTCATATTATCATAGCCAGAAAATAAAGGCAAACCCCTGCTTTTAATAGAAGAAATAGATAGTCTATGCTGGATTTCCATGACAAGACTAGGGGGTTTCCACCCCTAAGAGGGAGCAGTAGCTGCTGTGCTTATACAGTACAACTGCAGAGTCAGTGTGACATCCTTGGGTAGGCTATGGGCTTTCTCTCTGATGGGGAGATCGTGTGTGATAAAAAGTTAAGAGATATAATTTAGAGGCTTCAATTTTTATAAAACCAGTTTGGTGTGAAATTCTAGGGGGACAATATTTGCAAATAATGTTAGGCAGAAGTAGGCAGAAATTATTAACCACTCCAGCACATCTATTTGAATCTTTGAAAAGAGCTTGTCTTTTCCAGCCTCTTTTACAAAGTGACTGTAACTACAATAATATCTGAATTTTTATGGCTGGCTGCTCTCACCTCTATACTCAACAAAGAAACAGTCAAGAAAAAAGAGTATCTTACTCTCCTGGGTCTATCTGTACTGAGAATTTAGATTGTTATTCTTACTGGAGCACAAGACAGACTTACCTTCTCTTTAGAAGACAAATAAGGGAAAGATACACCTGAATTTGAGGTAAACCTGCAAAATCTTGCCAAGTCAATAGTCATATTAAGAAGCGCAGATTCATTTCCTTGGTGGTAATGCCGTGAGTAAAATATCAGTCTGTTAGACTTTTGCTATACCTATATTTTACATGTAATACTGTTATTTTGGTATTTATAAAAAGTTAAGGACCTTGAAACTCAGGATGGCCATCAAGGGCAAACTTGGCACTTTACTTACTGATTCTCATGTCTGATTATAATGCTGTGACATTCAAATGCAAATCCATGAGGGAATATAAACTCTAAAACACAAAATGCACTGCTGAAGTGATTTTTAATGCATAAGAACAATTGCAATGTCCCAGACCCCCAAGACAGATTTTTTTAGTGGTCATGTTCATATGAATCCCAAACTGGAAGCAGAGCTGTTTCTATTAAACAGGTAGTCCTGTGAACACCAGATCTCAGGAGTCCTGCTTGCTTTCATAGGCATCTCTCTGCTGAGGTGCAATCAACAGAGACACACTCTGTTGGAAGACTGGGCTCCCTGGCATCTAATAAGGTATGAACTCCAGATGCAGCTTTCCTAAAGTTGTATCTCTCCCCTTTCTCACCTGCTTTCTTTAACTGTACTGGAAACTTGCATCATGGAAACTTGCATCTTTTTTTTTTCTTTTTTTTCCTTTTCTTTTTTAATGTGCTTGAAACATACCGACAGACACAGAGTCCTTGGCTGTGACTTGTATTCATAGGTCAATAGAAGGAAACTGAAATATGTACACAAAAAGGAGTATGACACACTGCACTCATTCACTGGAGGCAGTGTAGAGTGACATGGGCTTTCCTGTGACACATGTGAGCACAGGAGTTAGCTCTTAGGGCCAGGATGTCAATGTATTTAAATGTTCATTGACTTCACAGTAGATGGGGTGTTTTATCCAAGTCAGAGACTTCGACCCTTGTGTTTACAAAGTGCAAGCTCATTTAACTCAGTTGATCTGAGAAACACTCCTGATTAAAAAGACTTTATTAGGGATAGCTGTTCATTATGCATACCCACAGCTTCCCAGAGAAACTCATTCTCGGCATCCTGCTGTGACAGAGATTAGTCATTATGCAGTAAAGCTGTACTGCTGGGACCACATTTGCATTATTAAATGAATTAGAGTATTACTTACAAAAAAAGCAGTCCCATAGCTGTGATCACCACCCCCAAACCTAGGCAAATGTGGCCAGCAAATGTTACAGGACACATCTCACCATTTGGGAAGAGGACTGGATCCTCAGTCATCTGTCACAGTGAACCAGACTAATAGTGGCATCTATAAAATACAATAGAAGGGGGGCCTCATAGAAACTTCACATTAATAGCCAAGTACCTGCTATCAAAAGCACAGCAGCAGTAGATACTGCTTATAAAACACTACAGTAGTGAGTTGGGTTTTCCTCCCTGCACAAAGCCTGCGGCACCACTGAAACACATCTATGTCTAAACTTCACACAGACCTTTCTTTTGGGGGACTGCCTGACCCACTGTCACCCTGGCCACTTCAGCACACAACTGGGTACTGCTCAGCCAGCCAGCAGCGACTAGCAATTGAGGTGCAGGCAGGAAAAGCTTTTAAGTGACCCTTGTCCAGGCATCTTTTCTCTTTGAAGTTCCCTCCTCATCTTAGAGCAAGTTTAAGTAGATGTGTGGAGAGCATCTTTTTTACTTCGATCTCAAGTGAACTAGAAGGACTCACACCGTCAACCTTTGTTTCGGTAGAACACAAAAATGAGCTGAGAGCATTTCACTGTCTTGAATGGCCTCCTGACCATCCTGTGACACTTAAGCTTCTTCAGCCCTTTTCAAAGCAATTTTAAACACAACTTTAATAAGGTAATGTGTTTCACTTCGAACATTTGTGATTAGTAAACTTCACATGTGTGGTGCAATTAAAAATAAATCCTTGTTTCTGTGCAGCCATAAACTGCCAACTTTTAGCCTCTGTTTTGGCCTGACTTATTCAAGGCACACAGCATGTAGAACATGGGTCATGGCCACCTTTAGAAATGGGTCTGCTCTTGCCTCTGCTCTCCACCATATCCTCAAGGAGCTAAGCCGGTGCACACTACAGTCAGGGCTGGTAGTATGGCTGGATCGTAAATGAGGGTACATGCTTTTATTCAGGTAAAGGTTTGGCAGCTCAGATATCATGTGCCACAATTCAGGCAGCCTGGAAAACCATGTGAGGAAAACCAGGAAGGAAAACTGAGCTGTAAGCACGTCCTAGCCATTCAAATGAATGGGAAATGGATGGTGGCCAAATGCAATGAGCTGGTGCACTTTAGAGTACAAATACCAAATTCAGTAACATTTTGGAAAAAATGCCAAAATCATGCACTCGGGAAGCACACAGTCCCTGTCTGAAATGAAGGCAGCTTTGTACCCCCTGCAGTAGCTATTACTGCAAGCTGTGAGCAAACTGGTGACTTGAACTCAATTCGTATTTTCAAAGTTATCACCACAATCATAATTCCACAGATCCAAACTCAGTAAGGTATAGATGATAGCTGTTACCAAACTCTTTGAAAAGCAAATCAAAAGGGAAGTTACATGTCTAGAAGAAAAACTCACAAGCCTAAACATTTTATTAAATCTATGTCTAAATGCTTGGACTGTGGAGGCTTTGGGCTGTTGCAAATCTATTGTAGGACCCCAAGGTTCCAGTCAGACCAAAGAGGCTGAACTGATCCATCAGCTCAGGGCTGTTGAAAGGAGCAGTCCTACCCCCTCTCTTCCTACTCCTTTTTGCCACCAGTATCCTCCTCCTTAGTCTTACCCCACTGGTGCCCAGCACTTCCCTGGCCTTGGTGCTCTCTAACCTTTCCAGGAGGCAGCTGAGCTCACGAAAGTGGTAGAAATTAACACCAAAAAAAAAAAAAAAAAGAGAGAGAGAGAGAGAGAGAGAATTATTGAACTATTTTTTAGACATAGCAAGCTGTGAAGGCAGCTCAGCCATCTCATCTGATTGCACCTTCAGACTTGCTGAGTACAAAACACGCAAACATTGGCTGCTCTTGAAAAAAATTTGCTGAGTTTTTCAAATACCAACATATGGCCTTTATTAATCTTGCAAAATTGTATGAAGGTGCAAGACAATAGAGTCTGACTCAAAATCTGTACAGTTCCCTTGTGCTAATTAGAAGTGGCCTTTCCTTGTACCAGTTCCAAGATGTTGCCTGAACTTTCAAGGGTTTCTGAAGACAGCTGCAATTTCTTACTTGAAAGGAAGGACAACGGCTTAATATTTAACCTGTAGCTGTTGTCAGCTATTTAACCTTGTCCAGAAGTGAATGGGTAATTCCCCTTTGCTAACAAAAGTGTAAAAAATATCTTAGAATGACCTTGTGCCAAGTTTGTGGTGAAAAGTCACACTTCAGTAAAGCCACACAGCTAGTAACAGTGCTGACCTTTTGTTCTTGGCCATCTAAGGACGTTAAAATCTGACTGAAACCTGATTACACCATCTTAGACTCAAAGTACTTAAATAAAACAGGGGGCAGAGGTAGGGAGCTGAGCTGAGGCAGAGCGAGCTGAGCCCTGCTCCATGCAGCTCTGAGGAAGAGCTGTATTAATTTTACCTCACTGATTCTTGGCTCATTTTGACGTTTTTTTAATCAGAATAGACTTCTTGATTTGGACAAAGGCTGACTAAGAAGGGGGGTTTATTCACATTAACAGGCAGTCAGTATTAATGACTCATTAGCATATGATCAGAGAGGGTTTGTAACCCTGCAGGCCTGTGAGCAGCACTGAGCGAATCAATAGAAGGAGAAAAAACAATTATGAGTTTGCACTTGAAAGTTTGGTTTAGGAAAGTAATCCAGATAAGAGGGTCATCAGTTATTAGGAAATTAGACTGGTTAGCAGATATTCCTATTCAAGGAATGAGCATATCGAGATTTTGCAAACTGTATTTTCTGTGATAGGAAACTGAGACTAAGCTGCCAGCAAAGGGCAAAGGACCTTACCCATGGCCCATGGAGCAGTCTGGGGCTCTTGATGGCTTAGAGATGTCAGCCTAATTACTCACATCTGAAAGAAACAGAGAAGATTCTATAAAATGCAGCTCATCAAGCTCTGTTCACATCCCTGAAGGGTGAAACATGCCTTTTAATTTCACTTTGTCTGGGTAGGACCCCTACCTGATATAGCCCTGTGAAAGCTAAAAGGGGAAATTTGGATTTTAGCCCACTGCTCTGCTACAGCCTCTTGGTACTCTTTAGCACAATCAGGCTCATCTGGAGAAGAAATCCCACTTCTTATGACTCTTGATAGTAATGAAGCTTTCCTGATTTCCACCCAATGCCAACCATGCAAGGCCTTGCTTCTCCAAAGAAAAAGCTGTGCAGCTCTCCACAGAGAAAATCCCACTGCCTTCTGACTCAGCCATCATAAAAGAACCCATTTGCTTTGATGTAAAATTGTTCCTGAATGCACATAAACAGGCAGGGATTGAAATTTTGGTGCAGAATTTGTCCTTTGAGTGCAGTTTACTGTCTCTGCCATAATTATGTTTTGAAATGCTAGATTTCATTTGTGCTTCTGTCCAAATGAGCTCTTATCCTCTTCTCCTGTAACCAAGGGGATCTTGCATCCGTTGTCACCAGAGCAGTGGCTTCTCGTTTTAAAAAAAGAGGTGTGTGTCACCCTGCACATTACTGATCTCCATCACAGTCTCTTCAAAAGTTTCCAACAGCCAGGAGCAGGATTGCACTACAAATTCCATCTCCTCTTTGTCACTCATCCAGCGGAAGGACTGCCACAGAAAACATCGTCCCACTCAGCACTGTGGGATGCAACTCTTGGCTCTTTTGCCATGGGCAGCACGAGCTCTCCTGAGCAATAGTCCCAGCCCTGCATTCAGCATTGCCTTCACAGGCAGCCTGGCTGCCTCCCACCGCTGAGAGAGAGCTGTGCTGCCTCTGCCCACGCAGGCACAGCGGGATGGACTGGAAATCACCAGTCACGGTCCGTTCCACAGGCACGCTAAATAAACAGAAAATAATGGCTGGGAGTTCTCATCCGCGCATGGGAGATTCAGTGTGGCCTGCTTTGTTTTCAGAGTGCTGGGAGAAATCTGTTTTGATTGCTCAGACTTCAGAGCAGCTGCTGTAAACATGACGTGTCTGAATGTTTCTTCTGGGCAAATGCTGGCGACAATGCAGCTCACAAATTCTGCTAAAACAGATTATCCTCCATCTTCCTGCTCACCCTTTTTAGGGCTAACTGACAAGTCATTAATCCTCGAAAATTTAAGGCAGCTATGGTTCCCTTTAATTTGCACCTAGCTTCCTCTAATCTAAACTGATTGTTCCAGGAGCCAAAAATAACTGCTGCACATATCCAGCTGTTCCTTTATTCTACCAGGGGTGGCCTAAATACCAGTGGGGGCAACAGCATGATTTTCTGCTAAATACCTGTGTCTCATCCCATTCCTGCCCCATTGATATGATTTTCTTGGGGCCCATGACTGGCTTTGAAGTTCCTTGTAGCAGTGGAGAAGCAAAACTGAATCACAGCAGAAGGGAAAATCAAAACCTAAAGGACACAAGATTGACACTGAACTCAGCTATTTACTTAAAACTTTGCCAAGGAGGGAAATTAAAAGCTGTTAATAATGATAACATTGCAACACAGAAGGAAGGTTTTTATCCCATTTCTGGAAGGTCAGCTGTGCTCTAGTTTCCAAGTGAAGACGATGTTTCAAAGAAAAGATGAGCAGGTGGAAACATACTCCAGCAGTGACCCATTTTGTAAAACAAAATTTTAATTTGCAGGTCTTTTACGAGTGCCCAGCATCCAGTCTGAAAGCATGTGCCTGTAGACATTATGACTTAATCACAGCCTCATTAAAGACAAAATCAAGCAGCCTTGGTCTTTTGGCCACCTCAAGGCTTTAGAACTGTCCTCCCAGTTTACTATGTCCAAAATCCCCTTTTGATTTTCAAAACCTATTATGCAAACGCAGGAAGCATGATAACTAGAACAATGAGCTCTGAACACAGGACTTTGCCACCCAAAAGACATTTCCTTCTGACCTCTAAAAAACAAAAGTCTCCCCAGTTCTTTTCTGCCAAGGCAATGTCTGCATTAACAAGTTGTGCAACGCCGGTGGAGTGAATCCAACTTTGCAGCCTGCAATCTGAGGCTGTGGTGGTGATCTAGTGTTGACATTCAGTGTGTTCTAGTTTATCTCTGGTCCTGGACCCCTGGACTGACAGTCCAGCAGTGGCTGGCACACACATAGTGCAGTTCTGAAGGACACTGTCTGATGGAACCAAACGTTTGGTGTACTTCCATCGTAAAGGAAGGGTTTTTCCTGGGACCTTAGGCAAACCTCATCCACCCACGTCAAAGACCTCTCTGTGGTGCAAACAAAAGTGTGGTATGTGAACATAATCAGGAGAATCACTTAAAAAGTGTAATTTTGATCTGAACTATGTCGTTAATGACAGCACATTCTGACTGAGCCAACACCTGCCTGGGCTTAGCTAACCTGAGGTAGGTTTCAAAGACAATGTCGAAAGAGATTATGATGTGCTCAAGTCTGTGAAGACCCCCCAAGGGTCAGCATTCCCTGCTGGCAGAAGAACCTTTTTCATCATGGGTGCACTCCATCCTTTATTGTAAGTGACACATTGTAAGTCAATGTAATTTTTGTAAGTATTTGTGAGTTTTGTAAGTATTATAAGTTTTTTCGTTCACTTCTCCGAAGGATATGGGGAAGGCGGAGCCATTCAGTCAAACTCTACAACCATGAGTTTTGCCAGGCAACACCAACAGATCAATCACTGACTAAAACCTTTTTCAGGCTGCAGGAAATGAAATATTTTTTTAAAAAACTAAACACAAAGGCTAAGAAAAATATTATTTTCTGTTATTCTGTGGCTATCCTGAATTACAAGCTTGAAATATAAAGTCATGGGTGTGGAATTGTGTTTGAGCCATTGACTATTGAAGTCTGGTGTTTATGCATTTGTAACTCAGTCAGGAAAATGGCATGCAAAAAAAGGAACCTTTCAAAGACTTCATGTAGAGTTATATGAACAGAAAATACTTAATGTTGTTAGAAGTCTAGCATGTTTTATTGCATATGTTTAGTGAGTACTGTGGGAAGGGGAGAAACATGAAACAAACCGGCCCATATGGATTCAATTTTTTTTTTTTTTTTTTAAGTAGAAGCTTTGCTAGTGCTTTATGGGAGTTTCATAACAGGCTCAGCATCTTATAAATAAAGGAGACTTTCAGCAACTGGGGGTTTTACTGTGTCACTGATGTTTTCATCCCCACAGACTACCACACTGAACAAATAAAAGTTACAGCCTTTAGGGAACTGAAAGTGAGCTGGGACACTTCTGATTTTAGGGGAAAGACCATGTGAGCATTCCAGAGACCAGACATCCACAAAAAACAAACTGACACGGAAATTTCTTGTTTTCTGAAGGCTTGAAACAGTTGAAAGAAGTATGATGAGTGCTAACTCCTAGACAGACTGCCAAGAAATTGAATTAAATTCTGAAGCCCAAATTTCATGTTTCTTCATAAACTTCTATGGAAGTTGTTTCAGCTGCTCCTGAAGTGTAACATGTTACCCTATGTGTCTTCCAGAAAAACTCTAGCTGATTCCCAAGATCGATAGTTAGAATTACCTTCTATAAAGATTGTGCTATGCTACCTGTTTAAAATGTCATATACTGCCAAATATGATACCTCTCTCTGGACAGGCACTGAAGATTTGAGTAACTGATTGTGGCTTGGGGTTGGCCGTGGCATTAGTGCATCACTAATTTATTGAATTATCTACCTGCATACATGATGGCCATGACTTTAAAGATTACTGAAATAACTCATCTGCAAAACAAGAGATACCCCTTCACTGTAGAAGAATTTTACACATATCAAAAAAGGTAAGAGCTTTCCAGTTTTTCATGGTGGATTGTCAGACATGGGATAGAGCATTGGAAGAGAAAACATAAAACCAAATTCCAGCATTTCTGCTAAGCAGCAGCTTATTTTGTTGATAAGAAAAAGGCTGATGTGACTGTACCACGAGCAATAAGTGTGCCAAGCAAACAATCATGATTGTGGCAGTAGATTATTTAAGATGAACTGGGTGACTCATCCTCCAATGAGTTGATGGAAAAAAGTTTGAAGTAGTTTAAAAACTATAATAGCTACTTTTTCTAAAGGAGAAATTAAAGACTGATGAAAAGGACATACTTTTCTCAGTGGCTTCTGATACTTTTGATAACTGGAATTAAATAGTTACCATAGTATTGTTAATATCAGTTTACAAGGGGAATATTCTACTATCTGAATAAATACAAGAATATTTGCTTCTATCTAACTGCTTAGATCACATGCTGCATAAAACAACATGCATAACAAAAGTCTTGATTTTAAAGGTATGTACAAAACTTTCTTGTCACTCTTGTATGCAAAAAAAAAAAAAAAAAAGCCCAGGAATTTCAGGATATGTTTAATTTTATCAGCAGAATATACAAGTATTCTGAGGTTTATTCACCAAAAATACATAACATCACTGAAAGGCACTTAAAAGCTTTTCCAGCTTCTGTAAGTTGCCTTTGTATATTAGGTGAAGGTTTACCAAATGCAGTCTCTAAATTAGTTCAAGATGGTGAAGGTGTGGATGATGGCAAACCATTTTTGGTAACAGAATGCTACTTATATTCTTTTATAGTGTGCTAAAAGTCTTTTAATGGTGTAATTTGGAACAGTTTCATTTTATCTGAAATGATGCATTCTCTGCAGAGTTATGACAAAGAACTGATGACAAATTCTTTTGTCATAGCAGTAACGTTTATCTACGAAATGCATCAGAACAAAGCACAAAGTGTGAAAAGGGATTACTGCAGTAGCATAGCTCTCAGAAACCTGACTTTTCACTTTTGTATAAGTAAGCAAATTTTAAGCCACCTCCTATAGAAAAAGTATCACTTTTTGACATAAGTAGGACTGAAGGGCAGAAATATGACAAAAGTCTGGAATTGGACTGTTTAATAATAATATGTGTGAAGAATAATATGCTTTGAGAGATTCAGTAGAGAATTATTTATCTGAGGGAACTGAGACTGTACACCTAAAGCTTACAGAGTTCCTACTTAAAACATTACCTGATATTTTTACAGTTATCCTCTCTCCTTCCATCTCAAGGTGATCACATAATTTCAATTGCTCTTGTTAAGTCTAGAGTTTTAAACTCTTGCCCAAACATTCTAACTACACCATCGAATACAGAATAACAGAATCATCAAAGTTGGAAGAGACCTTCAAGATCATGCAGCCATCAACCCTGCACCAGCACAATCACCCCTAAACCATATCCTCAAGTGCCACGTCCAGATGCCTCCTGAACACTTCCAGAGACAGTGACTCCACCACCTCCCTGGGCAACTTATTCCAATACCTGAATAGTCTTTCAGGGAAAAATTTCTTTTTCCAATATTGAATCTAAACCTCCCCTGGTGCAATTTAAGGTCTTTTCTCAAAAAACCCACCACAATGAATTACTATTGCATTGCTGTTAAACCCAATATGGTACCCTGGGCTTTGAGAGGAGATTAAAGGCGGCACACAGAAAAGAAATATGGGCTCCATGAGTGTCTCCCTGCTGTCTTCCTCAGCAGCATCACCTACCAGGGGCTTTTCAAAAAGTACAATGACCATTTCTTGTGTGCCTTTCCCACAAAAAATGTGTTGTTTTCTCTCAGCCCAGTGGAAGTGCTCTCCAGGCAGCTCATCACTACAATGCAGGAAACCTTGTCACTCACGGATGCTCACCTCACCCCAGACCCATAAAATTATGTTTGTATAAGAAATTGTTCTCGAATACCACAAAACCAGAACATGCATATCCAAGGAAGAGAGCATGAGACATCTGTAAAAGAAATTCTGCAGCTGTTGGTCTCAGTTTCCAGCTCTCTACCATTCCCCCTGCTTCACAACAGCTGCTGCAAAGACCTTGTGGGCGATTTCCAAAATCTTTAACAGAAGCTGTTTTGCCCTATGAGAAAATCACAATTTCATTCCTGTTTCCAGTTTTAGAAGAAAACAGCACCATGTTCTGGGGGATTTAACCCACAGTCTACTAAATCCTGGGAAAGCTTTCTAAAATCACTTGGAATTTGTCACAGAGAAGGCTGTATTAAGTTCAGCACAACCACAGAGGTGTAACCCGGAGCAGTGAGGACACAAAGTATAGTGCAGCTAAAACTGCTCAGTTGTGGCATAAATATTGCACTTCCCATATTCTCATAGATGGCAGCCCTTCAGACTACTCGAGTTGGAGGCAAAATCTGAATACAAGTCAGCAGCAATGAACAGAGAGTGGAGGAGCACTGGAATTCGCTTAGCTGAGCAGTTCCTGCAGGCATCCCAGTTAATGCACCTCAGGTTTATCCGGATGGGGCAAGAGCAGTAGCACTCTCACTGGTGATGAGTGATTTCACGTTTATTTTTCCTGGTGTTTTGAATAGTTCTGTCATCCATTTAACTCCCAGCAGTATCAGTCATCAGAGGAAGGGGTAACTTAACTGAATGCATAAATTAGTGAGTGCTTTTAAAATAGTTCAGCTTCATCTAAGTGTACTAGGGTCTTATTCCCAGAGACCTGTTTGTGTCCTCTCTCTGCATATCTCGTCTTTGGATAGTTTATTTACTCTTTAATTCTCCAAGTACAAGTAGTTCAAGATATTTGCATTTAAATAAATGAGAACCAGGACTACGTATTCAGTACAATAAAACCTCTGGCCCCTTTATATGATAAATGTTGAGCCTCTGACCTGCCAAAGCTAATTTTAAAAATACATATAGACTCATTCCCTGGAAATCTGAAATATCTGATGTCATCTCCGGCATCACAGATAGTACCAAGAAAAATTTTTGGAAAAAAAAAGATAGTCCCCAGCTGCCTGCTGTAAGGTTTGATTAATTCCTATTCTGTCCCCCAATGCTCTATTATGCCTTGTTCTGAGGTTCTCTTCAAATCCACATGACCATTTACATGGAGTAAATAAAGGGGAAAGAGAGCAGAGGGAGAGAGCGGAATTTGTTTTGTGGGCTTGAGAAGAATAATCTGCCAGTAGCAAATCATGCTCAGATAAAACACCAGTAAATTTCAAGTAATGAAGTGGCCAGGTCCAAAATGCCTGGAAAATAAAATCCTACTGAACACTAGCAAACAGAAGAATGGCAAAAATAGTCAGTGTAAAATTAAACCAATCAACCAATAAGCCCCCCAAACATGCAAGGGAAGGCAGTTTTTCTGCCTGAACACTGTGCCAGTTCTTAAAGTCATGGTTTGTTTAAACCTCAAATTTACAGAACAACATACCTGATGAATCAAACTTGGATTAATGAACTCACTAGGTAGTATTACACAGCACTATTTTACACAGCAATATATTACAGAGGTAAAATTCTTCAGAGCAGGATTTTACCCGTATCTATTAAAGCTTTTCTTATTTCATATTGTGGTCTGTGCTCTATTTCACTGTGAAAAAAAATGTGCACTATCCCCACATGAAAATGCAAATGCTCTGGAATAACACAGAGTCCTGACTATGCCAGCACAGGAAAATGTAGAAACTGGAAGGCCTTCGGAGAAAATTAAGAAAGTGAAAAAAGCTGTATTGCAAAGAAAAATACTCTGAACAGAAAAATTATTGTGATGGGATTCTTTTGCTTGTAGCAATGAGAGCACTGCTTTGCCAAGGCACCGATCCTAAATGTTCTGGGCCCCTTGGGGAACTGCTTTATATGGAGTGCTGCTAGCTTGTTCCAATAGACAAGGCACACTAGCTGTCACAGCCATGGATATGAAATTTATCTTTCTGTAAATGAATTACAGGCTTAGGAAGCCAGCAAGCAGCCAAGCCTCAGGAGACAAAACTGGAATTCAGATTGCCTAAATCTTAGTGGACCACTTTGCACGGTGACCTGCCATTTTATCTCAGACTAAGTTCTTACAATATCCCAGCCCAGCTGCTCAAGACCCAGAACTTTCACAAATCTGAAATAAATCTTCTGAAATACCACTAGCAATTGAGTGATTCAGAATGCTATTACTGTTTTGCCCCGGTGACCTGTAAAGCTGAAGTCTAAATGAGAGGAAGGTCTTAGGTAGCTGTTCTTGTAAAAAGGTATTTAAAAGGCCCACCATGTATCTTAGTTTCTAGTAGTATTTATTAAAACTGGGAATTTGTAGTTCCTGTAAATTCTACCTTTGAAAAATGGGTGATAACCAAAACCCAAAATATTGATTTATTAATTTTCAATTAGCAAATTTCAGTTGAGAAATGTAAAGAAACATAATTTTTTCTTGGTTTGAAACTGACTTGTCCCTTCTCCTTGCTTTGGTACCCCAGGAGCAACTCGTAATCCCATTCTTCTCAGCAGTCTGGGCTTTCCGGACAGCTTGCTGATGCCATTGCCCACGGTCCCCAAGTGCACTGTATCAGTTTAATGATGGGGGATGCTGCCAGACTTAGAGTAATTGGAGCTAAAAAGAAAAAAAGAAAGGGATTTCAAACTAAGCTGCTGCAATTCACGTCAGACACCCTTGAAATCTCCTAATGAAATAATTTTTTTTTTTTGCCTATATATCTTTTATTAAGAAAAGAAATGGTGTACAATTTTACTACCCTGGCCAACATTGAGGAAGGAATGCATTTCTGGATAGGTGTTTCATTACTAGAGCTTAACAGGAAATAAATCTGATAATTTTACCTTACTTAACTTCCTTTTTTCCCCAAAATATATTCAAAGAAATTATAATTTTTATTAAGTGATGGAAATCCAATAATTTAAATATTATCTTTGGAGAATGAAACTTTTGTTAAACATTAGTGATTTAGAATAACTCTGACATCTTTCATATTCATATCCACTGCCTATTAATTTTTTCTTTCCATTTTTCTGTCATGTATATTACCCAGTGCAGCTGCCAAGTTCAGCTTAGAGTGTGCTCAACTTTCACAAATTTTTCCTTTTATGTTCATGCTGAATTTATAAAGCAGTTTATAATGAAAATTCACCATAAGAGAAAAACTTACAAGATATTTTTATGGAGCAGTCATAAGTTTTACAATTTAAACTGGGAAGCAGTAACTGTGAAGTCATTGCCATACCCGTGGCATACTTTAATCATCTGTCTACAATATGCATAAGCTGGAAAAAATTTTTTAAAAACTGGAGGAGATTTTCCCTCCTCAAGGAACAACAGAAACAGGAATAGAATTCTGAGATTTGGACACTGTCATTGACACCAACACTCTGTAAAGATAACAGCAATGGAATGTTACGGAAAGAATTGATTAATTGTTTGTTGACTCTTTTGCTATGTACACTTAGATAGAAAGGAACCATAATACAACGATGGAACTAATGGCAGTTTCCCCCATGCTTAGAAATCCGCTTCCAAACAGATAACAAAGGTACAGAGAGCACTGCCTCGAGATCCTTCAGCTAAAAGTCTCACACTTGAATGTGACAGTTGAGAGGTAGCGCAGTACAGGAGAAAATAAAAGGCTCATGAAAAAATGTTATGGGCCAGCTAGAAATATACATATCTAAAGCAACACTTCTGAATCCCCAAATATAATCTTCACCTCGCTGATGCAAAACAGAAAGCCCTGGTACACTGGTTCACAGTAAAATATCCCAATTAATGAAGCCTTCCATCTTGTACTAATTTCAGTCTGTAAGTGGGTTGGCTTTTGCTGTAGTCTAGCTCTGAGGTGCACAGACAATGTGTACATATTTGCTGGAGGGGATCACCATTTGATATGTCCCCAGTTTTACTCAATACCTAAAGCAGCAGCGAGGAGAGCAGAAAGAGCAGAAAGAGCAGAAAGCTCAGCCTCGCTTGGGAGGAAACCTAAAGGAGTAGGGCAGAAGGAGGGAGAAGGGGTAGCCTTTTTTCTGGGTAAGAAACTGCAGGATATGTTGTAAGGAGAGTGGTATTCCAGAGAAACACAGGATCTAGGTGCACATGCAGTATTTATTCCAGTGCTTCAAGTCTGAGGAAAAAAAGAAGAGAGAGATGCAATTTGTAGAGGTAGAGATCCAACTTAAAACTATAGAATGTTTTGAGTTGGAAGGGACCCATAAACATCACTGAGTCCAAGTGCCAAAACTTGCCTAACTAGGACCAAAGGAAGAGGTCTGCTACAGACCTGAATATATATAGTTTGTGTGACCTGGAAGGGGAGCTGGCAGTGAAGTCTGTGCTGCAAAGGACCAGTACAACATCAGTAGCTGAACTCATGCTTTTCCTGGAACTTAATTACAGCAGAACGGAGAGTGTACCCTTCAATTTAACTTTTTCTGTGAGTGGGTAGGAGACAAGTAAGCCTGAACTGAAGGTCTTGTTTGGGAAGGCTACCATGGAACCTTGTCCACGTTCTCAGACTCCACAACCATATTTGATACATTTAGGCAGTAGTTACACCTTTTTTGGAACACTTAACAGAGTGTATTTGAGATAAACTGAACAATAGCAAAGTTCTCACCATGCTGAAGTTGCTGGAAATGTGCCAAAAGGTTAATAGTAAATTCACTAAAGTATTAGTGAATTAGTAACATTTTCTTTTATGAAGTTAAGAATTTATCACCCGAAATGTTAACATTTACAAACATATTTGAAGGCCTCTTGTGAGCTCTTTTGAATGCCTGCACAGAAAAGCAAATAGCTGCTGTCCTGTATGAGATGGCAAGGAGCTGTTGGTGGATTGGGTTGTCCATTTTCTGGGGTAGGCAGAGTACATAAAGCAGCATGGGCTCACAGGTCGGTGGGCTGGGCTGCATCCCGCAGCAGGAGAGGAGGAAATGGGCTGTGCCAGGAAAAAGGGTGGTGCGAACCATTTCCCCTCTGCAACAAGGAGGACGCTTGACCCAATGAGTCAGAGTTCCCAGGTCAGTTTAGCTCTGCTTCTCCTTTACATAGCTTAAATTGCTTGGTGGAAAGCCAATGTTCTGGGTTTGTTTAAGGGAGAAACAGTCAAATCCTTTTGTTAAAAGTATATGCCCTGGGTTTCCTTTGGTTTAGGGTCGTAAAGCTTCTCCATTGTGTTATACAAGGATTGGAGTGGTTCCCCATGAGATTCAACAATGCCAGTGTTTGAAGGGTGGTTTTCCATTTAGCACTTTGTTACAACAAAGCGTAACTGGTATGTTAGTCAACTTTCTGATTTTCCTGACAAATTAAAAACCCTGCCAGAACTCAGCCTCCATGCTTCTTTCCTTGTTGTTTCTGACTCTGCAGAGATCCTCCTGTTTTGTAGCTGTGAAACTTTATTAAATGTTTTGGAACTGATCAGTTCTCAAACTTATGGCTGATATAGTTTCTCACTACATTAATAGTAACAATAGTGTGTATAAAAGTAAACCTGAAGCATCCTCAGGCTTTCCTATAATAAACACACCTGTTAAGGAGACATATGCTATCTTTCTGTATATGCAGTGTTTGGCATTTTTTGCCTCTATAACCAGAATTATACTCTAGATAAAAATGAAGCCTAACTGCTTCTCATGTAGCACGCAGGTTCCTAGCTTCACTTAAGCAGTGTACTATAATATCTTAAGGGATTTGCATAAGTAGCAGTGTGTACTGCAGAACAGTTTAGAAACGGACTGGTGTAAAAGGAAATAGATGGTCTGCAAGGAAATGTACAGCCAAACTGATGCTGGGTAGAATGGATGGTGAGATGATGACACCAGTTAAAAATACAATCCACCACTGACTCAGCTTCTACTTGAGCAGCTTCCTAACTCTCCAGAATGCTATCGGTTCGAAACCCATGAGCTATCACATATGTATTGGCAAAAACACACAGTGAGTCTCATGGTTAGAGCAGAGGACAGAAGAACCCAGGCATCTGTTTCTGACTTAGCTACAGATTTGCTGTGGAAGTCCAAGTAAATTTAACTCTTTATGTCCCCCTAACTCAGGGTGCAAACTAGAGAAAGAAAAAAACAGCTACTTATGTTCTAAAATAAAAGTCTTTTCTTTAAGGAGTTAAAGGAAAAGCAAATAAGTCGAAGTTAGTCTTAAATCACTAACTCTATTTGCTGTAGTTACTAGTAAATTCCTCCCAGTAAGAAATGCCAAAACGAATTTAAAGTTCAGTCTCTCCTGGAAGTCTCTTGCTTTTGAGAAGGAGGGGAAGGGAAAGGCACCAACCACATAAAGGCATTCACTGTAGAACTGCAAATGAGCCTGCACAATGTTTTATCCTTCACCAGTCCTCTTTGTCTCCTTCTATTCTGACTGCATTCTTGGAACATCTTGTACAAGAATTTATAAGACCATTTGTTTTATTGCCACATTTTTAACTGCATGGACCATGTTGCAGTCTGAGAAATACGTTTGAAAAGAATTGCGAACTGTGTTATTTCGGTTAACAACCATTCTAGCTAAAACCGAAAGCTGTGTTTTTCTCACATTAGAATGAAAAAAACCCAACTTTGGCAGAATTAGGACATGAAAGGTAACTGAAAAGTTGAGCTATGTATACACTGAAAAGCTATCACATATAGTTTAACTGGAAAGTATGGGATGCAGCATCACTTTTAAGTATTCAGGAGTTTTATATATTTAAAATATACAAAAGCAACCTCAGTTTTCTGGCATTAGCAGTCTTTCTAACTGTGTAATAATAACCTGACATAGTGTACCTGTTGGTAAACAGAATTAAAATCAGTCAGCAGTATTAGAATTTGAGTACTGTTTTTATTAAAACCAAGCTGGAAGCCATAAGCCGTGCCTGGAAGAGAGTGGCATATGGGAATCTGTCCTATACTATGGGTGCAAAGAGCCCTTTGCAGGTATGTTCCCTTCCGGTGCCTCACTTCAGAAGGCAGCAGCACTGCTCAGCTGCTAAAAGTGACGGATGTGCTGCTTTCCTGATTATCAGAGCAGCGACAGGGGATGGAAGCGCCGCTGACACTGCTCCTCCAGCCATCTTCTTGCCCCAGCTAATATTTCAGATACAATCAGTAAATTTCATTTCATGGAAAAAGTGAAAAACGTCAGCAAACTAATCTAAGTGCAGAGGTTTCATCAGCAGGCTTTTGGTTACTGCAGAGTGCATTATTGGGTGACTGGATCCATGAACTATATGGTAAATAATAAAGAAAATATCAAAATCACATTATTAAAATGATGACAAAATAGAGTCTGCTTGTTTCAGTCATTCAAATTCCCTTGAGATTAATGACATAGACCATGATTACAAAGAAAATATAGAAAATTATTACCGGGAAGTAATACAGGTTAGACACATTAGTTGATGAAAGAAAACAAGTTAAGAGGTTTTTCAAAAAACATTTAGGACGAATTAATAGGGAAGGCAAGCTTAGACACTGCAGGCTTATACTTCATGATGTAAAGACATATTTCTTACACAACATCACTCCTAATCCGTAACTAAAAAAGTCTGTGGGAATGGCATTTTTTTTATGAGAGGATACAAAGTCTGTTGAAAATAGTATTGGATACAATTTCTTTCCCATAATTATTTAAAATAATTGAATGAATCAATTTTATGCATTACTTTCTACACTCATTCATTTGAATGATACCATCTGTGATATGTTTGCATAAAATGAATTTCAGTCTCACTAAGAAACATTTGTTGAAAATAATTCTGAATTTACTTCGGAAAATATTCACTGTAGAAATCTGATGAAAGCTCTGTATTCGACCAAGTAAAAGAAATTACCAGGGAATCTATAACCAATGATATTATCCTCATTTTTTGCTTTCAAATAACAAATAAAACAATATAACAAATTGAAGAAGACTTTGTTATACATTTCCTAGTAAAGCCTGCACCAGAAGAGAAATTGAAACAAGTGATATTTATTGCATCAGGCTGCTACAAATTATATGATAGGCTGTCAGAAAACAAGACTAGTGTTCTTTATAGCCTTCTCCAAGAGATCACAGCTGCCTGGAACATATTACTGGTGCACAAGCAGAGGCTGCACCAGTACAAGGTACTGCAATCCTGCACAAGGACCCTTACAGGCTCATTCAGGTTTTCCCTAGTATGACTAATATATGGTTCCTGAGTCTTTCAAATGCAAAGGCATTTTCAGGAACTACCAATTTTGTGACTTATAATAGATATTGTAACTTAATCCAGTATCCCTTTATTTTGTTGAACTGTGCTACATACCTGTGAACATTAGAGATCCATATTCATAGAGTATCTTCAGGCTTAGTTTGTTACAGGGCTCCAGATCCCTGTTCTAATCTCAGATTTAATGAACAGCTTTCTCCAAGTATTTAGGACTTAGGTCAGAAATGGTGATAGCTGAAGGTTCCTTGCTCTGCGTTATAACAGGTTCCACCTATGCTGATTTACAGCTTAGCAAAATGTGTTAGAGAAATTGTCCTGAAAAGAAAGTTGTGTCTCATAAACCTGCTTAGCCTGCCTGCCTTGCCTGCCCTCTGTGCTTTAGTGCTGTGGAACAGAGAAGGCTCAGCCATCTCCATTTGCCAGCAGGCAATTTTAGATTTTAAATGTCCCTCTGAAAACATGGAACTCCTCCACAAAGTAATATTAAAGTTGGCTGAAGAATTCATTCTCATATTGAATGGTTATGAATGAACTGGTTAGTGCTTAAGAGATGCAGGGTTGAAAAGTATGAATTGAAATGTCTGTGTTGGATCACACTGGTATCTTTTTATATGGAACCTAAACTGCATGACTTAGCACAAAAAGAGGCAGCTATTAACAATAAGAGTTTGACCTCAGATAAAAAAATTGAAAGGAGAGACCTAAACTTAGCCTTTTTATCCTTGATCATAGTTCCTGGCATTGTCTTTTCCCAAGGCTGAACTTAATACAATTCTACTTTCCCACCTAAAAAATTCTTCTAAGCTACCCTTCAATTAACAGTTTTAAAATTTTGTCTATCATCCACTGGAAAGGGATAAAAGTATATATAGCAACATGTCTCAACAAGAAATCATTAAAACACCTACTCAGCTAAACCATGCGTAGCCTTTTTTTTTTTTTTTTTTTTTTTTTTTTTTTATTTTTTATTTTTTTTTAAGACTAGTATGATGTCCTGTGGAACATAAGTTACATTTGTTACTTTTTCTGGCTCTCTAAGATGCTCTCCATGGCTGGGATCTATTGGAAAGTAAAAGCCAGAGAACTGAATACACCAATTCTCCCAGCAGCCTCCCATAAATAATCCAGAAAAGAGAACACTAACTGTGGTTGGATCAGCTTTCAGCACATTCTTAGGATCAAAGGAAAATCTCTTTTAAAAAATCCCCAGAAAATCAGTGGCTGGTTCTTCTGAAGGAAAATTCCCAAGGAAGGAAAAGAAGAAGGTAGTACCTTCTTACTGGGAACAAATCTACTTCTGCTCTGAGTTTGTCATTGATCTTTGACTAGAGAAGTCTGTATCTCTGAAAAAGAGAGGAATAATTAATGGTATGAATCATTAGAAGGTGAATTCAACTACTGGGATACTTGATTGGTACTGTTCAGAGTCACATAATCAAAGAGGAGGGAAGGGATTCCTCTCCCTCTTTTCCCCTCCCTCCACCCTCCCAATTTGCATCCATCACATTGGGCAGGAAGTAAATGTAAAAAGAGATGAGTAAATAGGGATAAACTGTCTCTCACTATCAGCTCTAGGACAGGACAAAAATAGAGTCATGACAACTATAAATATTGTAATGTTCAATAGGTGCATGTTCCCTGAGCCTAATTCCTTCTAGCAATCTTTCCACATTAGTCTGCCAAAAACTGAGAGCATCCATAGTGCTGAACAGAGGATAAGTAAGAGAAGTTATCAGGTGGTAGTAAGCCAGAATACAGCCTTCTCTGATGATCAGAGCTTGAGCTATGTAAGTGGGGATTCACAAATGTGCCTTTTATTGATCTGTGCCTGACCCAGATGTCTCAGGAGATGGCAGCTGACTTCCAATGGAACAGTTTTGGGCCAGTGTCTGAAGGCTTTTGACTCTCACCAAAGAATTTCCTTCAGTGGAATCCTAATGGGAGAAGTACAAGGTAAAACAGTTTGTAGGGTTTTATTCTTCCTTGTTAGAGAATTTTGACCAAGTGTAACAGAACCAGCAGAACCAATTATAAGCAGGTTTGCTGTATTCAAATGAGGAATATGACAAACTACTGATTCTAATCTTATGAATATTTTAATCTGTAAAAATTGGGAAAAATATCCTAAGGGATTACAAACTCAGTATTTAAATGAGGAGAATGTTAACTGGAAAGGAGTTGTGATAAGAGATATAAAAGTAACAGTCTAATTCAAATTGCATGGCTATAGTACATTTTCATTATGCATGCTAAGTCTATTGGGATCAGCATATATACACAAAACCCCTGTCTGAAGACAGCTGCTCATGCCTTTTATCCAGTGTCCTTGGAATGCTGAACTTTCTCAAAAACTCATCTTTAACATGTGACTTCTTTTTAAGAAAGTTTTAAGAGGAAGAACCAAAATTATGCATGATTTAGGAGTCCAAAAGTATTAATCCAATTTCCATTATGAAGGTTTTGGGGGGAAGTGTCTTAAAACATCTTCAGATACTGAAAAGAACATTAGGAGAGACAAAAGAAACGTATGTTTAAAACCTTAAGTGGACTCTAATGTTCTTTGTTTGGGATGAAAGGTAAACTTGCAGATCCAGATTGCCAGATCACATTTTTAGGTCCCAACTCTATTTTGAAATAAAAAACCCAGTAAATCATAAGTACATTAGTAAAATGTTAAGACTGAAAAGATACTACTGAATCTATTTTTTTTCTCTGAATTTAGGTAAGAATTAATTGTGGGGAGCACAGCAGTTTCTGTTTTGTATCCAAATGAAGACAAAGCCTGACCAAGATTCCTTCAAAAAAAGACACCACCTTGAAACATCCACAGCTAAATACACAGATGGGAAATGGGAATTTAGTTTCAAGACCAGGATATGAAGCTGGCTAAGCAGGGATTTAAATCAGGTTATGAAAGCTACATGTGTGACCTGTACACGAGGCTACACTAATCTAGGTGGATTTTCACTTTCTGTCTTGCCTCTGCTGTGCCCCATTTAAAAAAAAAATGTGACTCTTAATCATCTGTCTTTCAAAGTCAAGGAGAAGCTCTGCTAGAGCGAAAAGAATATTATTGTTTGCTGTATCCCCTTGGCACCTTGATCATAACTTTTGAGAAGGACAGAGAGGCAGCTAAAATACAGTTGTTGCACAGTTTCTTTTGAAAGGGCTGAGATTCCCTACTCAGTGTGTACCAGTATTTGAGCATGACAGGCAGAGTAGGGAGCAATTCCATCAGGATGTAATTATTAATTATGTATAACTCTGTGATATTTTAAGTTCCCAAAAAGACACCTTTTTAGAATAGATTGATATTTTTCTAATTATGCAGCATGCTTGGTAAGATACATAGTATTGTGAGAAATCAAAATGGGTACATATAGAGGTATAGACAATAAATGAGGTCTTCAGAATCCTGAAGCAACTTGCATGCTAAATAGCTGGCATGAATCCTGGAACTCTGAAAACATGAACTGTCTCCTATAGATTGGTTTCTCTTCAGAGAAGCAGGATTTTTTGCCATCCTTTATGGCAAGATCAAAGACACATTTGATTAGGAAACTATTTTCTCCTTATCCAAAGCCCACAATTAGATTTCACATTCTGATTGCTAGAATAGACCAATTGTGAAAGAAGAAATCTTGGCCTTTGAAGTGCTTTCCACCTGTGATCTGCAAACTTGTTCCTGTTAGAGGAACATGTGCAGTGTCCTGAGCACACCTGAACACGCAGTCCTCATGTGACACCGCTCCAAAGCACATCAGTGGAAGAGTCTGGACCGCAGTTACTGAGTACAGCAAAAAAACGTTCTTTCAATGTCCTCTTTACACTGCAGCACCTCATTTTGCTTTCAAAACTTTTGCCTATTAGGGCCTGTCTACATTAAGGTGTTTTCCAAAAATGGCAGATATTGCACTGGCAATTTGGTGCAAATGTCAGGTTCTAAGAAATGCTTTTAGTATTTTCAGCATGACTGAAAAAGAGAGGCTTTTAAATTTTCAGTTATTTACATTATGCTTTCTGGAACTTTTAATATTTAGTATAAACTCACTGAATGTACTTATTCCAAAAATCCTTGTGCTCCCTTGGCAATAGCTTGCCGCTTCCCCTTCCATTTCAGCTGCACTTACAATTTTCTGCTCCAATTCTGATACTTCAGCATGTACTCTGCTGCTGCCAGAAACAGAATTGAATCCTACCAGCTGCCTGTAAGGGTTTAGCAACAATATCTTTTAGCATTGGAAACATTTTTTTAGTAATGTGTATTAGTAATGTCTTTGTTGGGTTTCAGTTAGTTTGTTAACTGGGAAACTACAACGCATGTTTTAAAAAGGACATACACTGAAACAAAGCGGGGTTTAGTGCCCCATTAATAAGGAATTTTAAGTAACGCTATGAACTTGCTCTAGAAGCTGCTTATTTTTTTTAGAACACATCCAGGTTAATTTAACAATGTCACCGGTGTGAAATTCCTTAACAAGTGTCAATGGTTTGGAGGTCAGGGAGGTCTGAAAGACGCACTGTCCTTAGACATCCCCAGGTTCTTTCCTTTAAGGAAAATAAAAAGAAAAGAAGAAAAACAGAAACTTGGATAACTGATAGTCAATAAAGTATATTCTTAGATGTTGCAAAGACTTATTAATGATAATCATCTAAACAGAACCCATGCGCATTAGCATCTGTGTAATTTTCCCTTACTATGTCATTAACATCACAAAATGCAGACCAATGGGATTTTGATAGCCAGCCAGCTCATGCATGTTGCAATTACCTTCCCTCTCATATAATTCCCATACTTTCCTCACATATCTGAGCAAACTAACAGAGTATCTGTAGTTTAAATCATTAACATCAATAAACAGTATCTATATTATCACACTTTTCAAGGAGTGTGGTATTTATTGCATGACTAAGTTAGCAAATGCACATTTGAAAAGTAAATAGCTTCTAATCTAAGTATTCATTTGCTGATGAATTAAAATCACCAAGTTATTCAGCACAATTCAAAATGAAAAAGCTGACATATCATTTATTGCAAAGGCCACAGCTATAATAGGAACGTCATTGTTTCCCTTTCTGCTGGTCTCACACATTCTTTTTAATCTTGATTATTTGTCACCCTGTTAGGGACTTCTTATGGTAATGAAATCCTTTGTCAGTGATGCAACCAGAGCCTTTTTCTGCATTTTTTCTTCCTACATAAGTTACAATTGCAGTTATAAACACTATGGAGGTTTTTTCTGAATCACACAATTGCAGATTGTTTGAAGGAAACACACGTTCCTGGCTGTTGCTAGGTGGCAAATGCTCTTAAAGATTTTGCAGGCTAGAGATTTCTTCAAACCTTTAATCCTCCATATTTATTTTATAACCCATAGGAGCTGTTAAAAAAACAACAAAATAACACTCAGCGCTAGGATGATCGCAGATTTAAAGAGATAAAAGATTTGGCATCAAAAGCTTATTCCCAATCCTAACTACAGGTCAGTTTAAGACTTTCATGAGGGTTGATTATCTTGTATCTGTGTATTGCAAGGCTGCTCACGCCACTTTCTAAAACTGGTGTTAGCTCCTGTTTGGAACAAAGTCCTTGATGGAATGAATAAGCCTCAGCCACAGCCCTTTGAAAAATATGTATGTATGTATGAAAGAAGAACTTCACAGACTGCAAGGACAGAAGCCAAAACTTTTGCTTAAGATCTAGGAACTGATCATCTAGGGGATTTTGCCTGATATGTTACAGCAGCACTGAGTTTCAAAAAGTATAGAAGTGCATTGATAAACCTATGTGGGGTTTATCTGAGTGAGTCCTGCACTCTAATATTCCTAGGGTATGATTTTACAAAACTGTAAATTAATTCCTACTTACAGTTCAAGCTAAAACTGTATTTTTCAGATGTCCTTTTGAAATAAGGCCAAATTCACAGCTGAAGCTAAATTGATGAGACTTTTCACCTCCAAAAGCTGTCACACCAATGTCAGCATTAGACTCAAGTCCATATACCAGTAATATGTATTAAAGCACAGCACAAGGAAACTTTAAATAAAGAAAAAAATACCAAGCTTTCTTACAGAGCGGCTTCAGCTTCTCCTGCAGTACATCATACCTGTTTTGAAGCTTTGCATATTCAACCAAAAGAATGGGTCTTACAACGGAAAATCTTGGGTAACTCTAGCTGTATCCATTATGTATTATCCACTACATCCTTACTTGCCAATAAAGCGAAATATTATAATTAAAAGCACAAATCTTTACAGGATTGAAAATTGTTCCCTTGCACTTCCCCACCTCAAACACACATCTTCTACAACTGCAGGTGGCTTTGGTAGGAAAAATCAGTGAAAAAGTGGGATAGAGTCTTCAGGCACTGACTTTAACGATCTTTCTTTAATTTTTATTGGTTGACTAAAGCTTCTGTGCTCTTTGCGCACAGCATGATACAGGAAACATAAGTTTTGTGCCTAGATGTATTCTCAAAAACTGCTACTCATTACAGAAGCCTCTTGATGGTGCTGGGATATATGAAAAATACTGTATCTTTAGAGTCATGGGAGAACTAGCACAGGTAACTATATTCTTTTGAGCTCTGTAAAAGAGGCAGTGAAGCCATGATGGGCTATCAGCATCTGTCCATCCAAACAAGGTTTCTCATTTTCCACAGTCACAGGGGACACAAGTGTCTTGGAGGTGTACCACATTTGGTAGCATGGCCAAATAGTTGTTCCCTGCTGAAGATTTTGACAGCTACCACCTTGTAAACTCAAAGGGAGAGAGTGCTTGATATCACCTTCTGGCTGTAAGGGCATAGATATTACATATATTGAATAGATATATTATCATTACTATTATTATTATTATTATTATTATTATTATTATTATATAATTACTCTGGATAAATGTTCAGATAAAAATAGACACTAGCTTGTAGTCCTTCAGATATGTCTATCCATTACTTTTACATCCCCTCTTCTTCATAGTTTCTGTAATAACTGTTGCAATCCCACTGTGAAACTAGCAAATTCACAAATGATAAATACAGTCACTGTACAGTCACATAAAATGCTCTCTATGTAAAAAAAAAGAAAAAAGTAATGTAATCTTTGTAAAGTGAAGTATATTACTATGGGACATAAAGCAAACATAAAAGATTGATTGTTTTTATAAAGTAGTAATGTACTTTGGAGTTAATAACCACTAATAATCAGGATTAGACATTTCATGCAATGCTTGTCTCCCATCTTTTGACATTTCTCAAAAGCCTAAAATTTTCAGCCGTCTTTGAAATTACTGATTTCACAAGCTGCCTGCAAAACATCCCCACTGAAAAAAAAAGAAATATGACTTTGTCAAATTTTAGAGGAAACTAGAGGCAATTGAGGGAAAAGCTTAATCTTACAGTGGATTTCTGAATTTCATCTGGAAGGATGATTGATGTGCTTTCCCCTCCCACATGCTATAACTTTAATCTCACCTGAAAGAAAGAGAAAGGGAGCAATCTGACACTTAGCCCACTCAGCTCTGCCTTCCAGACTGCAGCTGGGAGATAAGGAAGCAATGGAGGACACTGCTTCCTCTCACCCCTGGATATTTGGGATGCTCTCTGTGGGCCAATAAAGACCAATTACCCCTTGGAATTCATCCTCCAAGTGTTAGTAATTTAGCTAATTCTTATGTCTTACTCATTATAAGCATAAGTGGAAAAGTGCTCATGATCAAAATTGGCTAAAAAGCCTTCTGATCCCATCAGCTGGCCTTTACTAGTATTTCCTTGCTCTCCCTGCAGTTTGTGCTTCCTAGACCATTGTAGGCAGAAACTGCTAAGCTCCTCTTCACAGCTCACAAGTTCAAACCCGTCTTGACTGGTTAAATGGCATCTGCTTTGCTGCATGTGGCTCAACAGCACATATGGAACTGTAACCTGCTTCCTAAGGAAGGTTTCTTCATGTGGAAAAGGCTTTGGTCTTCACTGCTCACCTTACACTGGTCAAAACAACCGGATTAGCAAGAGCATTATTTAAACTGTTTAAGTGTTACCCATCTCATTTTGCTTCAAACAGACCAGGGAACACACACAAATCTTAGCTAGAAGGTAAGAGCAGGTGACAGCTGCTCCATCAAACTGAGGCTGACTGACAGCTTCTTCAAACAAGCCATGGCACAGGTAGCATAAGATATGCTTAGAATGCTAATTAGTATGTTTCATATAATTCTCATCAAAGCTAAGAGGTCGGCATCCATGGTCAGAGGCCTAACTACACATAAAGTCTCAAAACAGCCATCCTTGTCAGAATGTCAGAGTGTGGGGAACAGCAGCTTTGCCTGAGAGCTTTGGCACAGCATTGTGCTGAGTAGTAATGTTGCTTCCACAAAAGCTGCTTCAGGCAGGAACAATAAAAGTGAAGAGCTAGACAAGGGAAAAATGGCTTGCATTCTGTATAGGAACCTGTCACAGAACCCAGGCTCAGGGGAGATCATGGACAGTGGAGCAGGTGCCACCTCCTTGAGTGAAGTCTGGAAACAATACAAGGAGGATCAGATTGGCATGTTCATAATGCTATGAGGATGTGAATCACTTCCTTCCCCTTGACCACTGACTAAGTTATGAAGTTAGAAATATAGTCCATTAGGCATTACTCTTGTCCTCCATATTTCAAATGCTTTTCAGGTTCAAAAGCAGAGGTGAGCAGTGGTTACTCAAATGATAACTCAAGTGGTAACATGAGACTGCCACAGCCAGTGGGTGGTCCCCACATCCTGCAGCCACAAGGGATGTTCTTTCTGGGGCGATGGGCTACTGCTTTCCTGAATCCATCATGTGGGCTGAAGATGATAGTATGCAAAATATTCTACTGCTGTGCATTGCACAGTGCGCTCCCTCAGAGGTATGTGTTGGCATGCCAAAGGTGTGGTTGCAATCTATCACTCTGGCTCATTCAAATTGTCTTAACATAATTAAAAAGCACAATTAAGCTCCAGGCTATGATGTTTGAAGGTCTCCTCAAGGTATCTTCAAAGACATTAGTCTGCAGCATGCTAGAGCTTTTCAACTGTGTTATATTAAAAACCTCACAACATGCTTTCTGTTTGCCTAGCACAGGATTACAGAAGCAGAGCAGTGGTTTCCATGCTTAAACTGGAAACACCTGAGGAAGAGAAGCGGGAGAACTAGACGGTGTTGTCACTAGCACCACCCATTAATACTGCTACTCTTGTGAAAATAAAATGCAAGCAGTAAAAGAAAGTGGTAGATTGGGAACAGGACTTCTGTCTGCAGAAATGCATTGCAAAGTTCCCACCATTTGTCCAATAAGTGTAAGAAATTATTTTTATACTATTTTTGCTACTTTTATACTCAACTTTTCTTCTTTTTCAAAGGAAAGTTACAATCTTCAAAATTAATCATTAACCTCTGCTACTAACTTTGCTTTGAATCAGAAAATATAATTCCTGGGATGTCTGATCCATCATTGTGTTGAAGACGACAGGCAGCTGTCTCTCAAATTGACACAAATTGTCAAATTATAAACCACGTGTGCATCCAAGTGTTCATGTCCTTCTAGTGCATTTCTGATGTGAATCACAGATTTGTATCTGTAGATGTTGATGACAGTTAATTTGCATTATGGCAATAGTAATAAAATAGTAAGTGGGAGTAACAGGGCAAAGAAGAAGGCTAAGAAATGCATTTCTCTCTGGTATTACTGGCACTTTGGCTGGTGGAAGCTTCAGTTCGTGATCCAGAAGTCTCCTGTACCAGTGTAGAGTCTTGGGAAGGCTGCACTCATACCTGCCTGCAGTACTCAATCAAAATGTAAAAGAAAGCAATTGTCGCCAAGGCTTAGAATCTGGCTATTGAGAAGTAAAAGAAAAACAAATTACCTGGAAAAGAACTAAAGATGTTGTAAGAAAATGAAAGGTTTGGGAGAAAAACAAAACAAGAAATCTCAAGTATGCTCTAAACCACTTTGATCAAGCATGACTAGCATTTATTTCAAGTCAACACCATCATCCAGATGCTTTTGTACCATGGCAGGTTTAAGCTTTCAGTTCTCTCCTGAAACACTTGATGTTATATAAGATGTCATTTTAGAAAATATGAGACCATGTTGGAAACCAATTTCCTGAAGAGCTAGGAATAGGGTCATATCGTTATCTGGTGTTGCACTTGCGGCTCTGGCAATTTTCTTTTTTAATAAATATGGATAACTCCATAGGACTCTAAAGGACAACAAATATTGTCCTTTATCTCATGTCTGTGTTTCAAAATTGTGTAAAAGATGCTCTGTGCAAAGAGGGTCAGAAATCTTTTCGAAGACACAAAATGATACAAAGTCCCTGATCTAAAACATAAAACAAGCCAAAGACACGGTTACAAAGTTGTCTTGTGCCAGAGCTGAGCAGTCAAACACAAATCATCAGTTCTGACCACGAAACTAAGTAGCGATGATGAAGTGATTTACTGTCCCGGCCCCCACATGGAGCTTGCTGGCTCCCACACACCGCTGCACTGAGCGGCCCCAGTGCCGGGCTGGAGCTGCCTTGCACCTCCATAGTTTGGATCACAGAAGGGCTCCGTTCCCTTTCCACAATTTTGGACAGACAAACCTGTAGAAGAAGCAGCTGTACCAAATACTCACAAGCCAAATAAAATCTTTAAGCATCCCTGTACTGATACTTTTCAAATACAGGTTACTAAATAACGTGGGGAAGTGAATTTAGCCCCTTCCAAACCAGAACAAACCCCACAATACAAACCAAACAACTTTTATTTCTTTGAATACTTTTGCCTTCTTTTTGCTAGATCAATCACAGATGTTCTTGCTTTAGCACCAGGGCTGGGCAAACCCGGACAAACACGATAGCTGTTCTCTAAGAGCAGCCAGGTATGGAATACAAATTACCCAAAGCCAGAAGCCTTTTTTCCCCTTCGCCGTCAGGCTTCCAAGAGAGAAGCTGATGGCGCTCAGTTTGAGACACCTCATCACCCTCCGGATGCTAAAAGTAGGCGAATCGTGACTGCAGCCCTTCCCACGAAGAGAGCGGCCCCTCGGCTGCCTCTCCCTGGCCCCACACCGGCGCCCCACACTTCCCGACCGGGACCACCCTTCCCGGGGTCCGCGCCGGCCGGAGCCGCTGCAGCCCAAGGCCGGTCACGGGCCCGGGCTCCCGCCTGCTTCGGGTACCCGAGCTCCTCGGCCACCGCCTGGTGCGCCTTCCCCCCTCGGGCAGGGACCCTCCGCCTGCCCCCGCCCCGAGCGAGACCGGCGGCGAAACTCCCGGTGGGAGCGGCGGTGGCGGGACCAGTCCCGCTTCCCGTCCTCCGCTGGCTGCGGGGTGGGGCGGGGGGCTGCGGGCGCGGGGAAGGAGGGACGCGGCAGAGCAGGCACCGACCCCCGGCAGCCGGCTCGGCGGCGGGGCGGGAAGCGCTCGGGCGGGAGCTGCCGCTTTAAATCCATCCCGTCCCGAGGGGCGTGGAAGGGGCCGCCGAGGGGGGGCTGAGCGCGCGCGCGCGGCATCGCCCGGCGCGGCAGCGGAGCCCCGGCGGGCGCGAGGCGGGGGCGGCGGCCCGGGGGCGGGGCGGGGCGGAGCGGCGTGAGGGGAGCGGCGGCACGGGCTGCCCGCGCGGGAGCGCGGCGGCGGCGGCGCGGCTGGAGGGGGTCCCGGCTCGGCTCGGCTCGGCTCGGCTCGGCTCGGCTCGGCTCGGCTCCGCTCGGCTCCCCCGCTATGGCCACGTCCCCGTGCAGCAGCAGCGGCGTCTCCTCGTCGTCCTCGTCGGGGCTGGGCGCGGACGCGGGGCTGGAGATCCGCACGCGCTCCGTGGAGCAGACGCTGGTGCCGCTGGTGTCGCAGGTAGGAATACCGCCGCGGGAGAACGCTTTCCCGCCCCCCTCCCCCGCAACCTCCCAGAGGCGGGCGGCAGCCCCGGCTCCCGCCGGGAGGCTCTGCCCGCCCGGGACGGAGCTCGGCCGCCGCCGAAGTTTGCGCGCTCGGCTCGGGCGCTCGGTAGCCCCCTCTCTCCGGCCGCGCCCCCTCCCGCCCGTCCCGGGGTCCCGCCGGCCGCGGGCGGCTGCCGGAGCCGGCGCCGTGCGGGTGATGCTGCTCGCACGTCCCTCCCCGAGAAAGACTCCGAAGTTCCCCGCAAGGTCGCGGGGGAGCGTTGCGTAACGCTGGGCGCTGCGGTGCCGCCGGCGGTCCGAGCCCCGGGACGCCGCGGTGCGTGGGGGACGGAGGGACTCTCCCCGCCGCCCGAGCGCTCCCGGCTTCCCGAGCCTCCCGCCTGCTGGCTGTCCGCGTGGGAGCGCGCTCCTTCCCTCCTGGCTCGGCGCTGGAGAGAGCGCTCGTCTTCCAGGGGCTTTGGCGGAGCTTTGTGTTTTCGCGGTCTGGCCTGAGCGTTGCATTGATTGGAGCTCCTACTCTACCCTGGGGTAGTGCCCGATTTTTACGAGGTTCAGTACTAGGCAAACTGTCTTGGTGACCTTTTAGCATGTCCCACACAGTGTTAGATGACCTTAAACACCCCCCAAATCGGGCTTTTCAGTGGTCGGCTAAGTAATTATACGCCAGCCACTTTGGCATTGCTGTTTTTTGTTGTTGTTAATGTTGGAGTTTTTTTCACACATTTAGTTACAAAATTGGCGTTTGACGTACCCGTTAGAATTTTGTTTCTTGAAAAATAATGTCTGAAAACAGCACAGTGTTTGCTCTGTAAGATTTTTATACTTTGAGCACTGATCAGTAAAGTTAGCATGTCAAAACCTATCTGTACAAATCTTTAAACAATATGTAACAGCTATACAAAAATAACTAGTCCTGGTGAGGTCAAATTGTGTTTATACCATCATAACCCATCTGGAAACTAACTGTGGTAAGTCTTGTTCCGCATTTGTATGTCTGGGCTGCAGGAAGGGTTTGTGATGGGTAATTGTGTTTCTGTACTTACCATGGTAATGTGTATTTATTTTTCTGTTTGGAGAAATCACAGTCAGGACAGCAAAGCCCTTCAAAGGGATTCAACCACTTGTTCCAAGGCAAAGTAAAGTTAAATGAACTTTCTAGTCTTGAAACAACTGAGAAAAAAATGGGAGAACTCTTTTAGGAAGCTTAAGAGCAATCAGAAACACATCCAGTTGCAAAAGCTGAATTTAGTTGCATATGTTAAATTCTTACTTCTAACAGATTTTTGTGAAGGTGTTCTTATTTCTCTGAAGTACTCTCTAATAACAATGATCTTACTTCTCTGTGGGTTTGTTGCAAATGTATGTCATGTATGATTTTTCATTGACCACAAAGCCCGTGACAGCATCTTTCAGAAGCACTAAGCGGCTTTCACTTCCCTCTATACAGGGAGTCTGAGCATTTGTGAACACTCAGAGCTCACTGTTTTCCTGCTAAGGCACTCCAGACCTGAGACAAGTGTGTTCCCCTGAAGCGCGAGCGCTGAGCTCTGTTTAGATTCAGGCTGAAGTTGCTAATGGTGTCAGCAGTAGCTCCCTACACCTGCCTGGTAAAATGCCCCACTTACTGTAGTGGTTTATCAGTTCTGCCTGTACCGTTCCATCTGGATTGTTCAGTTGAGATCTCCCTGGCTGGCTTTGTTTGGAAATTTATGCAAGATGGTGTTTATAGAGTACTTCTTAGTCTCAGAATTCGCTTTTGGATTTTGCATAAGCTGTGCATACTGTAACCCTCAGGACTTTGTTTTTCTGCTTCTGTGAAATACACTTGCAAAGGGCTTTGTTCCTGCTGTGAAGTTAACTTCACAGTTTACCCTTTTGTTAAAATCTGAGAAGCGCTATGTGATACTTGTATACTACTGAAAAAAACAGTCAGAATGTTCCTGCTGCTTTTCACTACTTATTTTAAGCAAAGAGGAAACAAAAGGTGCCTTGTCTGACAAACTCACTTTCAATCTCTCATGCGGGGCTAAATCTTTAAGCAAAAAAAAAAAAAATCTGCATTGATTCTTATTTAAATTCATGTCCTGTACAATACATCATCCTGATTGTAATATTGTAAACATGTGTTTGCCTGCTTGTTCTTCCTCAGCAAATGTGAGGGTTGGTTTTGTTTGATTTTTTAAATTGCATTTTGCAGCTTGGGTTTTTTGTCTTAGAGACTGTGTTGTAACAGAGTATATTTGCTATCAGCAGTGATATAAGATTTCTATTTTTCCAGCAGGAGAAATTACCCTTAGAGTCATTACTGCATGTACTTATTAAACCAACTATAATTGGTTTTAAAACTTAGAGTGTTTACAGAGCTAAACTAGATCTATTCAGACCCTGATGTGGCCCATTTTTAAGAATGCCGCAAATGACAAAGATGACAGATTTAAGCCGCAGTATTAAGCATATTTGCTAACCCTTCTTTTTCACTATCTATATAGCTGTACTGTGAAAAGAATCATTGTACAGTATTTTGCAAAGCATGTGGCATGCAGTTCAGACAATATGGCTTCTGGGGTCAAGCAGCACAGTTTTCTTTAAAATAAGTAGTATTTTCTTGTCCTGGAAAACTTTAGTTCAGTTTTCCATGCATAAATACTATGGCATTCTTTAAAAATCAAGACATCTCCTTCACTGCTGCTGCCCATTTCCAGTCTAATTATTTTGGGGTTCATTTTTTTTAATGGAAAGTTTTTGGCAACACACGTCAGGAAGGGTGTTTTAAGTGGTCAGTGCTGACTCATTTAATAACAAGTTGTTTAAACAGTTGAGGAAAAGCAAAGACAGGGAAAAAGCACTTTTCAGGATGTGGCTTCCGCAGCTGCCATTCTGTACCTGTTTGCTAGTCTAGCAGCAGTTGGGTATCTTCTCAGCTGCAGGAGTTTGTCTGTCTAGATCTGTTCTAAGGAAGCATTCTGAGAAACAGCACAATAGGTATTTGGCAACCTTCACAGTCGGGTACTTGGGAAAAACTTTGAGCGAAACTTTGAGGTCTGTCTGCCTGGAGAAGAGAAGGCTCCGGAGGGACTTGTAGCAGCCTTCCAGTACCTAAAGAGGACCGGAAAGCAACCTGGAGTGGGACTTTGTAAAATATCATGTAGTGATAGAGCAAGGGGGAATGGCTTTAAGCTGAAAGTAGATACATTTAAATTAGATGTTAGCAAGAAATTATTCTCTGTGAGGGTGGTAAGACAGTGTAATGGGTTGTCCAGAGAAGCTGTGGATGCCCCATCCCTGGAAGTGTTCAAGGCCAAGTTGGATGGGGCTCTGAGGAACCTGATCTAGTGGAAGGTGCCCCAGCTCCTGGCAGAGCAGGGGTGGAACCAGGTGACCTTTCCCTTCCATCCCAAATCATTCTATACTTCTGTATTCCTGAAAGAACAAAGTCAGTTTTCACAGTTGAAGGTGACCTATCCTCCAGCATCCGGACTGCAGACCAATGTGATTACAGCTGCTCAACCTTCAGAAAGCCCATTTTGTCATAGGCATTTTGGAACATGATTGTGTGCCCATATGTTACTGGACATCTTTTTCCAATTTTCTTGGTATAGGAGATCCTGCTAGAGGTTTAGGAGTTGACTTGACCTATATAGTAAAACATAAAAGGTTTTAAACTGTTCTTTATTATAATTACACAAAGCCTATGATACCAATGCTTCTGAATTTTGTTGTTGTCTGTCTTAGATTCTACATAAGAGTCATACATGCCTTGAGGTGAATGAAACAAACCTGTTCTTTACTATGGTATTGTTTCCTTGCTTTCTCTGAAGCTAGCTAAAGTAATTCCCATTTCAGTAAATGTTATATAACATTACATAATGTTCTGCCAGTATTCTGTTTCTCCAGAAGTTTCTGGAGTTGTATATTAAAGCCCAAAGAAGAGCCCACCACTGATGTTTTCCTAATTATGTGAAAAGCTCACTGATGCAGTTTTCAGACTGCAGGTATGACTTCAGAATAGCTATTGTGCATCAAGCTAGAGGTCTGTATATAATCTGTAAGCTTTTATCTGGTTTTTTTTTTTTTTTTTTTTTTTTCCTGGTCAATTATCAGGGACTGGTATGGGGGTGAGTACTATTTAACATCTTTATTAATGATCTGAGTATTGGGATGAGCATGGACCAGCATGTTCAACAGGCATGTAAACTCCCCTATAGCATGTTGGGGAGTGTCAGACAATGTGGAAGACAGGGCTGCTAGACAGAGGAACAAGCTGGAAAGATGATCTGATGGGAAGTTTGTGAAGTCCAAGTTGTGCATGTGAGCCAGGGTAACACCAGGGATCAGCTGTCTGCAGGAAAACTTTGCATGGGAGTCCTGAAAGGCAAGTTGAACAGGGGTCAGCAGTGATGGCCAGCTGCACCTGGCCTTGGTAGCAGGAATGTAATAAGCAGACTGCAGAAGTGATTCTTCTTTTGCTGGGCACTTGTGAGGCAGCATGGGGTACAGTACCATGTTCAGTTCTGTGCCCCTCAGCACCACTGACATAGTAGAGTATGTTGCATAAGGGGAGAGGTTGAAGGAAGTGGGCTTGTTCCACCTCAAGAAGAGAGGTGCAATGGTCTGTTGGCTTTCATATAGAAAACTAGGATGGTCTGTGTCACCTGGGTCTGCACTGATTTTTTTCTTGTAGAACACAAGGTCTACAGCTACAGTCCACCTTGTGGCAGGTATGGAGAAGACAGAGACAGACTTATCCCAGACATATATGGTGACAGAAAAGAAGCAATGGACAGAAGCTGAACATGGGAAAGTCTAATGAGATACAAGAGAAAGTATTTTTCAATGTAAGGGAGGCCAAACGCTGGATGAGGTGTGCAGAGCACCTACAGAGTCTGTGGTTTTGGAGATGTTCAGAATGGATACAACCATAAACATCACACTCTAACTGGGTTTGGCTTGAGCAGGGAAGTGGAGTAGATCATCCTGGAAATTGCTTTCAACATAAGCAAGTCAGATTTTTTCATGGATGTCTGTTTTGTAATCAAAAGATCTTGCTGCTGAGGAGTAATGGTCAGCTTGGATCTAGCTTTCATATGGGGAGCTAGGATTGTACTTTCCCATCTGTATTACTTTAATCTGCAGTGATTTTTTTGCCTGACATTTTGTTCCCTGGTCAGTGCTGCAAGATGTTTCTGCAATTCTGTAGTCAGATCTTTACTGTCCAAAAAAAAAAAGTGATCACCAACAAATTTCCATCATTTTATTACTTGCTTATCTCTCTTCCTTCTTTATGATTATATATAATAATCCATGTTGCAGTACAGGTTTCTGTGTAACTATTAAAGTAAGTAATCATTTGCTTTCTGATATCCTTCATCTTCTCATCATTCTGTCTCTTGATGAGTTCAATATTCATACAAAGGGTCTGCTTCTGTTTCTCTCAGAGACTTGCTTGATGTCCTTTGAAAGCTGTGGTATGAACTTTGTTTCCTAGTTTTCTTTCAGCACAATGCCTTCTTGTCCATGTAATTGTTGATGTCTGCAGAGAAATCTGGTTGTTTTGTGAGGCAGGAATTCCTTTAACAAAACCTTTTTAAAATCTTTGCGAATATGTCATATTTATTTGAGTGTCCACTACTTCTTTCTAATTTTTTGTATTGATTTGCCATGTACAACTGTTAAGCAACCTTCATACCTGGACTGTTAATCTGGTTTTAAGCAGGAGATTGCTGAGAAAGTTGATACAATCCATTGTATCTTTGAGCCCCTTGAAATCTTAGTGAGTAACATCTAATGTTGCCAAGTTGTTCCATTTTATTTTATTTAACAGTTTCATAGCCTGTTCTGCAGTTACTTTGACTCTCTGAGTACCTCACAGAAGTACATTCTGGAGTAGGCATTGCTTTGCTTTCTTTTGCAGCTGAACACAATTATGAATAGCTGCTCTGCTCTGTTCTTCTGTCAAAAGAAGAGGGCAAAACTGTGGTAAGGAAGTAACTGAGTACATTGGGGTTATAACTCCTGAAGAAATGGACTGAAATAGCTGGTACATTACTGTATCTTTAGTAGAACTGATGTTATTCTCCATGGAACTGAAAAAGCATGTACTGTCCAAGAGAGAGATTTAAGAGAAGTGTGAAACTGTAGACATGGAGTTCAGTATGCCACTGTTAGTGCTACTGGCACTGGTCTTTGGATTTTGTCTGTAGGCTAGCAGTGTCTTTGGGGAAGCTGTTTTGAGGATTTGCTGGCTTGGAAGTCCCCAGATGGCTTTTTCAAATACCTCAGTAACAAAAGAAAAACTAAGGAGGATGTGGGCCTGTTGCTAAATGGAGGGGGGACCCTGGTAACAGAGGGCACAGAGAAGGCAGAGTTATTGAAAGCCTTCTTTGCATCAGTCTTCACTGACAAGACCGGCCCTCAGGAATCTCTAACCCAGGACACCAGAGTGAAGGAATGTTGGATGGAAGACTTTTCCCTGGTCAAGGAAGACTGGGTTAGAGAACACCTAGGCAAACCTGACCTCCACAGGGCCCTGATGGGATGCATTCATGAGTACTGAGAGACCTGGTGGACACTACAATGAGGCTGCTCACAATCATCTTTGAAAGGTCAGAGTGATTGGGAGAGGTGCCTGAGGATTGGAAGAAATCAAGGTCACCCTGGCCTATAGAAAGGGTAAGAAAGGGGACCCAGGGAACTACTGGCCAGTCATCCTCAACTTAATCCTTGGAAAGGTGATGTAGCACTGCATTCTTGAAGCAATCTCTATCCACTTGGATGACAAGAAGGGGTTCAGGAGTAGTCAGCATAGATTCACTAAAAGTAAATCATGCTTGACCAACCTGCTTGACTTCTATGGTGAAACAACTTCCTGAATGGATGAGGGGGAGAGCAGTGGATCTTTTCTGCCTTGACTTCAGCAACACTTTGGACACTGTCTCTCACAGCATCCTCGTAGGCCAACTCAGGAAGTGTGTACTGGATGAGTGGACAGTGAGGTGGATTGAGAACTGACTGAACAGCAGATCCCAGAGGGTTTGTAATCAGTGGCATGGGGTCTAGTTGGAGGCCTTTCACAAGTGGTGTCCCCCAAGGTTCAGTACTGGGCCCAGTATTGTTTAACTTTTTCATCAGTGACTTGGCTGAAGGGGCAGATGCCTCCTCAGTAAGTTCACTTATGACACAAAGCTGGGAGGAGTGGTGGATACCCCAGAGAGCTGTGCAGCCCTTCAGAGGGACCTTGACACACTGGAAAGAATGGAAGAGAGGAAGATTCTGAAATTCAATCATCTTCTTCTAACAGCTTTAAAGCAGTGAGTCCTATATTAAAAGCACTGTTAGGCTTCTAATTTAGTATCACTAGCTTTTTATTTTTGGAAGACTACAAAAACTGGGGTGGGGGGGGGAACCACCACATCCCCCCTGGTTTGTTTTTTTCCTCTGCATCATGCATCAGTCTTGTATATAAGCTAATGTTTAGATGTCTGTAGCCATAGTATTGTAGTGCAGTACAGGCTCATTACATGCCTACTTTTGAAACTTGTTCATCAAATGCATTCTTTTTCTCATTTAGAGTCTAAACAGAAGTGTCTCATATACTCTCTGGACAATATTAATAATCTTAAGGAATATGCGTAATCTTATTCCCTTCCTGAACTTCAGCATTCAGTCCAAGCTCAGATCCATTTCAACTTATTTGCATTTCCCATGCAGCAGATGCACTGACAGATTTGTTCCAGCAAATCCCTTGGCTGTCTTATTTCACTGGGCATCTTTTTTGGTACCTTTAGGTCTTTCCCTTTCATATGTCTAAGGTGCTAATGGGTTCTTACATTGTTGGCTGTTGTTGCTCCAGTATGGTGCCAGAGCTTTTGCATTGCCACTCGTGGCTCTTTTTGGAAGATGGGAAAATTCTTTTTTGGAAAAAGTAGGATGATCCATATTTGTCTTTAGCTCATTTCATCTGTGGGAAAAAAATATCTGCATGCACTCCTTTCAAAATGCTTCTTGGGACCTTGCCTTTGTTTTTCAGTACTTTAAAAATCCTGGTAACTTGAAAGCTTTGAGAAGCTCTTTCTCCTCTATTCCAGAATTTTCTCTTAGAAATCAATTTGGTACTCACTTTACACTTGAAACTTGGCACTTCTGTTGAGTAATAAAATTATGAATTGTGGCGCAAAGGCTTGCGTTGTAACTTGCATGGAGCGAGGCAAACCTGCTAAACTCTTCTGAGTTTACATCCTGTACCACAGAGAAACTCTGCCATGGATCATATGCTCTAACTGCATATGATCCACGAGGGGTCCAGAGCACGTGGTGCTGCCTGGGTACAGAGTTGCATCTCCATACTTCCAATTAGTCACTAACTCACTGACTCTTCTCTCTGCGGCTCCATAGGTATTGCAGGTTAAGTTGTGAGCTTCTGGTTTGTGTTAAGCATCTTGCCCTCCATGCAAATTCTTATTCTGGCAGAAGCTCAGCTGTTACTCAGCCTACGTTTGGTGCTCTGTGCCCCTAAAGGAGCCTGATTGTTTCACTTTGATTTATGCAGAAGAGTTACTCTTAGGAGATGGTCATCTGGATGTAGAAAAAGTGATTATTTCAGTCAAAGTATCTATTGTATTTCTTGGCTGATGTGGTTGCAGGTTTCCTTTTAATGAGACTAGTTTTTGATTGGCAGCTTTTAGTCATTCAAGCTAGGTCATCATGAAACAGTGAAAGAGAAATAGATAATCATTTACAGTTGTTCATAAGGTATGCTGCGGAGCCCAGGAGCACCTTAGAATAACTTAAAGAAGCAAATAAAAAAAATTTTTTACATTAATAATTAATGATGTAACTATCACTAATTATATTCTACTTTACAATGAAAATTACATCTGAACATTTTATCACATGAGCAACAGCACTATCATGAAAACAGCTGTGGTTTCAGGCTTTTTTTTTTTTTCTATGAACCCTTGGATAGTAAAATTGAGTTAAGCTTGGCTACTGCTTTATAATGTTCAATACTTTAGTCTTTGATGTGATGAGTCGGACTAAGATTTCAAGTAGATGAAGGAGGATGCTTTTTACTGACATAGCTGAAAATCAATTGCTCTTTTTCAATGGTATCTAATCTTTCATATTTTTGAGATCTGATTAATGACTTTTCTACAGATTAAACAAATTTTTATAGTTCTCCAGTAGAATGAGTATTAAATCAAAACTGCCTCTCTGTGATCCTGCACAAGAATTAGAGCAGCTTTCTTGCTATTCAGAATTGTTAACAGATGGTTTTAGACAGATTAGGTAGGGAAATCCCCAAAGGATGATTTATGAATTAATGATTGCAAACAACTCTGATTATAGTTTAGTAAAACTGTTGTATGGCACTATGAGCCGATGGCTTTTTGCGTGGATTTATTTTATGTTTCTTAATTAATTGGCAAAGTATAACCCTTGCTAGACAGAACCTTAAATTCTATTTTTTACTTATTGAGCTGTATTGCATTTCATTAATATCCTTGTTTAAAGCTAATGGGGTAAATGAGAAGTGAGGTAGACTCTAGAGCCTACATAACTGTTACTCTAGATACTGAATTAGATTATTTCTTAGTTATATGCCTAAAATGAATTCGCAAATGGTAAGATAACTCAAGCACAAGTGATGAAAGTAATGTATGAGAAAATCCTAAAGTTCTTTCAGATGTACATAGAAAAATAAAAAATTACGCTGTTACTTCTGACTTACAAGGGCATGTTTTTATTGAACAGAATGAGTATAACCATTTAGACCCACATAAATCCTGTATTTTAAAATAACAATAAAGCAAAATTGTTCTGTAGTAGCATAATCTTTTCAACATGTTAGTGATGGTATTTTTCTTTGTTTATTCACAGGTGTGAAAAGTTTAGAAGGGTTATATTGTCCAATGTTGCAAACACTTAACATGAAGGAGTTAGACCAGTGTATGGAGCAGTCCCTTTTAGTTATCAAAGATTCTGTATTGCATCTCCATGTTACATTTAAATATTTTTAAATTTTCCGACTGAATGAGTTTTTATAGCCCTGGAGCTCTTC
The DNA here is from genome assembly GCA_036630365.1 of Acanthiza pusilla. Taxonomy (NCBI): domain Eukaryota; kingdom Metazoa; phylum Chordata; class Aves; order Passeriformes; family Acanthizidae; genus Acanthiza; species Acanthiza pusilla. Next base: position 35,783,366 of record JAXCHO010000034.1, read on the forward strand.
AGTAAAGCAATCAAAAGAACATACAGGCACTTTAGCATAAATAAGATAATAGTTCCTGGATTATATGAAGTTTTTGTTTTGTTTTGCTCTGCTGTAGGTGGATAGTAGTTGGATTTGCATAGCTTTTTCCAGAGCACACTGTACTTCTCAGATAATCCCTAGAGCAAGCATATGCTTTTCAAAATGGAATACCAGGTGTCGCTCTGAGCTGAAGTGGGATGTCAAAATGCTGCTAAGGAAGCCTTCTCTGACAAAGGCTGCAGGAACTCTTCTGTCAGGAACATGCAATGCAAGAAGGATTGAATAGCTGGTATTCATAGCAGGGAAGCCACCTGTTTATGGAATTAACAAGGAACATTTTGTGCATCTTCAGGAGCCAATCCTGGTTTGAATAGAAAGAATTCTCGGTTGCAGGTGGTAGAAGTGTGTTGTCCCTGCTACATCCTTTATTACAATGTCTGAATTTTTAGTTCCACAACAGTGGTGTTTTTTTGAATAAGCAGCTTAGAGCTGGCTCAGGCATTGTTTGCACAAGCAGTACAAGGTTAGGTACATTAACAAGAGCGAGTTAGGGAGAAAAGCCAGAATTATTGTTTGCCAGTCTCTGGTTTTGAGGTTGCCTGAGTATGTTAGTAAATTGACTTATTTCTGAGACTTGCATTTCTCTGGTGCTGAAAACATGTCTGCATCTGTTTTGACCACATCTGAAAGTACACTTTAAACAATGAATTTCCCTCTGAGTTGGATTTTTGTAGGCTTAATCCTGCCCAGGATTTCTAGGTGGGGAATGAAAAATGGGAATTGCTTTGTTTATGAAATCTAGCTGTTTTGGTGAGAAGATACTGAACTGAAGGGCAACAGGAGGGGAGGAAAATGTACTGCCTTGTATGCCTTCAAACCCAATTATTTCATCTACTAGCTTATGCTTACCTTTTCTAGTGAATTGGTGCATGTCAGCAAACTTCAAGACAGCAGTTGAGTTAAAAAGCCAGTTTTACTTCTGGACACATTTTATAATAGGTAAATGCATATTTTCTGATGTCCAGTGCACCTGTTGATGCGCATATTGTATAATCAGAAGAAGTTAAGTTGGACTTTATTTCAAAAACTGTCTTTGACAACTCATGATAAGTTGCTCAAAGGTACAAATTTTGGTGCCAGCTTCAGTGTGGGAACTTGCGTATGTCTCTTTAAAAAGAGAAGAAAACTTGAACCTGAATGGTCACCTTTATCATAGTCACTCATTCCTATAGAAATTCTGAAGATACCCTTTTTGGGTGGAAGGTGGGGCACTCCTCTGACTCTTCCAGCATGTGGCAGTAAGAGCGAACAAGGTATCTTTGATCAGTGGTCAAGCCTCACTAAGCATTTCCAGTGATCTGTCTCCTCTTCCATGTGTGGAAAAAAGAGGAGGGGATAGCAGCAGTGCAGGTCGGTTTTTGTGTACTTTTCTGCTTCACCTCTGCAGATCAGTGGGGATCCCTGATTTTAAGGAGTCTGTGAAAAGAGAACATTAAAAAGAAAGCATATATCTCCTCTACAGTAGGGTACTTTAATAACATTATTAAAGTAATTAAATCCTTTACATAATATCCAAGAATCCACAGGCTGGAAGAATAGTGAGCTGTACTCATTCCTTTTTTTCTTCTTCCTCTCTGATGTTCCTTTTCACAACTTGGGAAAAAAAATAAAGAAAAAAGAAAGAATTGGAAATAATTTAATCCCATAAAAAAAAAAAAAAGTCCTGAAGTTTTCAGAGTTCTCATTGCTTTTGGAAAAAACCAAAATAACCCACACTGGAGGAAGTAAATTGGTGTCATCAAATTGCTGCACTGCATTTGAACAAGTTCATCGGTATCACATTTTGGCTAATCATTTTCTCAATGGTGTTTGGTTTGGAGCTTGAAACTTAAAAGTTCCTTGGTTTTCTAGGAATGCATTCGGCACAAAGAAAGGTTATTCACTACTATAGTGCAGTCTTGCTCTGAGTTGAATCCTTTCTTTTGATCTCTTAAGAATTCCAAGAATGTCTAACAAGTACATAGCAATGATACTAATAATCTGAGGTGCGTATTTGAATTTGAAGTTGTGTACTCTTGTCTTTCCTGGTGAACTTTACAAAGAGTAGATTTTGAAGTGTAGATGTGAAGGAGGTGAAGAGGACTGTTTCCCCCCCTTCCAGATAATATTTCTATCTGCTGAAGCTATTGTGCTTGCGAGAAGTGCGCTATTAGGTATTGCGGTGTTTTAAAATTGAATGTACAGTTTGTAATTAACCTGCAGGAAATCTGGTTACAACTGCATTATAGCTTGTGTTGCATTTGCTTATTTTATTCTCATGATCTTTTCTAGGCAAGCATGTTGAGTACTGTGGGATATAAGATACTAGGTTAGGTACACCAGTCATCCGAGTTAGTAGGGCTGTTCTTGTGTTGCTTGGCAGCTCCTGCGTGTCACTGCAGGTCATGGATTGTTCCTATTTCTTTTTCAGAAGTGGCTTACCAGCTTGTTAGACACTGCGTGTGAAAGATTTGCCTGGGGCTCCGCCGAGCGTGTTAGCATTTGCCCGCAGATCAGTGAACCAGCCTACAGGTTGTTAAAGTTGTTTATTTAATTTGCTTCCCTGAAGGATTTTATGAAAGAAGTGTATAAAACCAGTGAGAAGATACTTTATAAAAGCCTCCAGGTAAAGGTACAAATACAATGGTCTCAATGCCGAAAGTCTAACAGTACTCTGCAGTCTTGGATATGCAGTGCATTTGTACTGCCCTTCTAGACACCAGTCTAGAGGGACTGTGATGAAAATTCATAAATAGGGGGTAGCTGGATCACACCACTTCATGGAAGCTGTCTCAAAGGTATTGACTCAGCATCCTGAATGATGTGTTGAGGTCTGTGTGTCTTCTGCAAGAAGGGGTTGATTGCCCCTTTGAATAATATCTCGTAGAAGAAACTGTTCTTGTGTGGTTGTCCATAAAGCAGGGGCAATTGTCTCAAATAACGTTTTCAGGATAAATACGGATTCTTACAGTTAACTAGTGCATTAGTACTTAGGGCAGTTGAATTTTGTTTTGGTTAATCTTTTCCAGCCTTTGAAAACTTTCAAAATTGAGTTTCTGCAAAGTTTATTTGTTGAATTTTTCTACAAAATTAAGTATGAGTAGAAAGATAAGGCTTTCCAATTCTGAAAATCCACACACTAGCTGAACTTTTAAAAAATATATTAGTGCTTGAAATTGTACAAAATGCTTGAGATTTTCATTAGTGCCTGGACAGGTATCTAATCTTAACAGACTTTTGTTTTCTAGGACAGGTAAGCAGGTAGTCCTTGTTTGCTTCCTAAGATCCCTGAGGCTCATCTGGTGATGAGAAGTCTGTGTGACAGCTCTGCTTGTAGCCCTTATGGACAGGATGTCAAATGCCAGCTGCTGCTTCTCTGCTCTCTCTGACGCATGGCTGTATTCCGTAGCAGGTGTGGGTGTTGGAACAACGTGCGCTGCTCTCTGGCTAAATGAGTCTGAAGACCTGATTGTCCTCAAGGAGTACACAAGACCTAATGAGAGACAGTACCTAAAATGTAGTATTAGAAGTTCCTCTCTGCCCCCAAACTCAAGATGAGCTAATGGAAGTACAAGCAGTGTGGGAAAGGCCCTTTTGACCAAGCTTTCTACATGTCATATTAAATGCAACTAAATATATCTTACAGCACTCTCCTTGTAGGAGTTTGTAACTTCTTTCCCAGTATACAGTGCTATTACATTTTCTTAGCAAAGGCTTTCTATTCCTGGTATTACAATTTTTTCTTTTTCAGAAACAAATTTTCTACTGTTACAAAGTTAATGGAAGGTAGAAAGCAGAAAATGCGCAAAATGGAAGAGGAGCTGTTACTCTAAGGCAGCTAATCCTCACTGCATAGAGATAATATCTTGAATTTTCTCTAGCAGGACAGCTGATCAATATAGAATTAAAGAATCAATGGCCAGGGTTGGAAGGGACCTTAAAGATCACCTAGTTCCAACCTCCCTTGCCAAGGGCAGGGAGACCTTCCATTAGATCAGGTTGCTCAGGGCCCCATCCAGCCTGGCCTCAAACACCTCCAGAGATGGGGCATCCACTTCTCTGGGCAACCTGTTCCAGTGCCTCAACATCCTGAGAGTAAAGATTTTTTTTTTCCTAATATCTAATCTAAACAGATTCTCTTTCAGTTTGAAGCCATTCCCCCTTGTGCTGTCATTACACGCCCTTTTAATAGACACTCTCCGTCCTTCCTGTAGGCTCCCTTCAGGCACTGGAAGGCCACAGTGAGGTCACTCAAAGCCTTCTCTTTTCCAGGCTGAACATGAGTGTGTTGGCTTTGTGTGGCAAGGTTTTGGTAGTGGGGAGGCTGTAGGCGTGGCTTTTGTGAGAAGCTGCCAGAAACTTCCCTCATGTCTGACAGGGCCAATGCCAGATGGCTCCAAGATGGACCCACTGCTGGCCAAGGCTGAGCCAGTCAGGGGTGGCAGCAGTGCCTCTCAGATAATGTATTTAAGAGAAGGTTACTTTACTGCAGAAGTAATTGCAGCCAGAGAAGAGAGGAATAATAACATGGACAAGCAACTCTGCAGACAATGAAGTCAGCGCTCCAGATGCAGGACTAGAGATTCCCCTGCACGCTGTGGTGCAGACCATGGTGAGGTAGTTGTGCCCCCGCAGCCCATGGATGTTCACAAGGATGCAGAGATTCATCTGCAGCCCACGGAGGACCCCATGCTGGGGGAGGGGAATGTCTGAAGGAGTTTGTGACACCATGGGAAGCCTGTGCTGGAGTGGCTGCTTGCAGGACTATGGCCTTGTGGAGATGAGCTGATGCTGGAGCAGGTTTCCTGACAGGACTTGTGATCCCAAGGAGCACTGATGCTGGAGCAGCTTGTTCCTGAAGGAGTGCACTCCATGAGAGGGACCCATACTGGAGCAGTTCATAAAGAACTGCAGCCTGTGGGAAGGACTCATGTTGGAGTAGTTCGAGGACTGTCTTCCACAGGAGAAACCTCAGGCTGGAGCAGGGGAAGTAAACCTCTTGTGGAGGAGGAAGCAGCAGCAGAAACAGCATGTGATGAACTGACCGCAACGCCCATTCCCTGTCTTCTTGTGCTGCTGGGGGAGAGGAGGTAGAGAATCCGGAATAAAGGCCAAGAGGGAGGGGCAGAGAGAAGGTATTTTTGAGATTTGTTTTACTTCTCATAATCCTACTCTGATTTGATTGGTAATAAATTAATTCAATTTCCCCCAGCAGAGGCTGTTTAGCCTGTAACGGTAACAGGTGAGTGATCTCTCCCTTCCTTATCTCAGACCACAAGCCTTTTATTGTATTTTCTCTCCCTTTTCCTGCTGAGGAGGGGTGTGATAGAGTAGCTTTGGTGAGCAATTGGCATTCAGACAGGATCAACCCACCACATCAGAGGTGGTAACAAATACTACTCTTGAGAGTCTAAACCATCCTATGTACAATGTGGGTACTTTGCCCGAGAGGGAGGTGGGCATGGTATCTTCCAACAAGACTTGTCTGTTTAACTCATGTGTTTGTAGCAGGGGCTGTGAAATAGCTATGTTTCCTCTGGTTTTATTTATAGATGTCTATAAATACTTCCTGAAACCCTGTCTCTTAAGTATCACTTAATTCTGTCATGCAAGACTTAATTACACTGACAATAAATAGACATTAGAATATTTTTAGCTAAGTGTGCTGTCATGATGCTTCCTGAGTATGAAGCATATAATGACTTAAATGTCAGTATCTGAAGGCCCTCAAAAAGATCTGAAAACAGCTGCTAAAAAATTGCCACCACTGAGCTTGTTTCCTTAAATATGAAGTACATCTTGATACATTATGGTTATATCTGTTAGGTTTGGCAAAGTACTTGAGAAAAGGCCATTACTTTTCTGTGGTTTCTCATAACAAGTGCCAAAAGATTGTAGCTGACAGATTCCTGACACTGTACACTCCTTAAACTGATTGTCTCAAATCTCTGATAAACATTCCATGGAAATAGTGTAAGAGCTCACATTAAATAGAGGGTGAGTACCATCAAAAGGACTGTTTCCTTTCTAGGACCTGATCAGTAAATCCTTAAGTAAACAGCATGTAACGTATTGCTCTTGTTCAAAGAGACTTGCAGGTAATCTTTTCAGCTGCTAACTCCTGTCCAAACATCACAGATGTTGGTGACTGGGTAATACAGGATCAGAATACAACAAATTAAATATTTGGGAGGTATTAAGAGAGGTCTTAGATGGTGTTCTTGGACTTACAGGGTTTCCTTCATTTAAGAAAAGAAATTAAAACACAATAAAAATAGTTCTAGTCTGGCTGTAACTAGATGGATGCCAGGGAAAAAGCAATTTCTTGTAATCTGAAGTATCTAAAATTTTCCAAGTTTTACTAGTTCAGTTTTTTATAGGCTCTTAGGGTTTCTTTGGTTGGTTGTTGTGGAGAAAATTCCTTGTCAGGTTTCTTCTGGGTCTTTCCTTTTCTTCATTTAACTTGTCCACTTTTTTATCTTTGTTTTAAATGTTATTTAAAAGTCAGGAGCAAAACATTTGCTTATTCTTTATTTTAGAAGCCTTTGTTATTGGCCTTTTAATGCTCACGGCTGTATTTGTGTTCTGAAGCAAATTGTTATTTTGTGCTGAACTGGTTAAATAATCTTTGCACTGCTTATTAGCATCACAGTTTCCTTCAGTTTGTCACTTAACATACTAGTGAAATTCCTCTCCTTGATAAGTCAAGATTTGTTATTTTTTTAACCCCGGCTGTTAATTACAAGCTTAATTAAGTCTTGAAAAGAATCCTAATGCAGTTGCTATTACCTCTGCTTTTTCAAAACTTCATTTGAAATGGAGGATGTTTCTGTCACTCTTAACACTCTGAGGGAATGAGAATGCATAATTGTGAGAAATCTCTCCTTGTTCATACAGCAGTGTTTTCTGCAGGTAGCAGGTTATAAGAAGCTCATCTGTATCTGAATAGCTTTCCTCATGCCTCTGACATTATTAAGCATTTTACATTTGGTTTATGTGTAATTCATGTTTCTAGAACCAAACCCAGCCCTTTTTTCTTTAACTGATCTATATTTCACATCTTTCTCTATCTCTTTCTTTTATCATGACCTACCTACTCCTATTTCAGGGCTTTGTTTGTTACTTAGTTTTTTATAGAAAACATCCTATGCAAATCTGATACCAATACAGGCTGCATTTGCTACATAATGTTGATCACACTTGAAAGAGGTGTTACATGAAGCTGTTTGTGGTGATGTTTCAAACTTCTTGACCAATTTCTGTTTTGGTTCTGTCACAATGGTTGTTTTTATAACTGTCAATCCATACAGTTTTTTGACTTACCTGAAAAAAAAAAAAATTATGGAGTTCAACAAACTTTCCTCCATTCCACTGTTAAGATAATTACTATAGTGGCCCTAAGTTAGCCAGTCTGAGAAGAAATTATATTACCCAGCTAAGAGTTCATTATTCCAGGAGGTATTTGCAAAGCTACAGTTGCTGTGTGTAGCTATAGGCTGAGTTTAATCTTCATAGACAAGCTACTCAAATGGGTGTCTACAGTAGGTCATAGAATCAGAGAATGGTTTGGGTTAAAAGGGACCTTTCAGAACTATCTAGTTCTAGCCCCCTGCCATTGGCAGGAATATTTTCCACTAGACCAGGTTGTTCAAACTACCTGGCTTTGAACACTTAAAATGGTGGGGCTTCCACAGCTCAGGGAAATGGTTCCGGTGCCTCACCACTTTCATGGTAAAAATTTCCCTCTTGCAGTGCAGTCAGAATCTACCTTCTTTTAGTTTGAAACTATTGACTTCTCTGCTGTCACTACAGGCCTTGGTAAAAAGTCTTTCTTAATCTTCTTCTAAGCTGCTGTTATGTATTAAAAGGCCACTATAAGGTCTCCCTGGAGCCTTCTGCAGGCTGAACCACCCCAGCTCTCTCAGCCTGCCTTCATAGGAGAGGTGCTCCATCCCTCTGAACATCTTCATGGCTCTCCTCTGAACTGTCTTCTACAGGTCCATGTCCTCCTTATGTTGGGAACCCCAGAGCTTTACACCCCACTCCAGGTGGGGTCTCACCACAGCAGAGTAGAGGGGCAAAATTCCCTCCCTCAGCCTTCTGGCTGTGCTGCTTTTGATGCAGCCCAGGATATGAGCATGTTTTTGACTCATGTCCAATTTTTCTTGCACCTGTACCCCCAAGTCATTTTCTGCTGGGCTATTCTCAATCCATTCAGCCCCCAGCTTGGACTGGTACTGGGTATCATCCCAGCTCCAGTGCAAGACCTTGTATTAGCCTTGTCGAACTTCATGAGGTTAGGATGACATTGGTGATGGGCCTGTCAAAAGACCTGCTGGTTCTTGCTTAACCTTGGCAGGGGCAGTAGAGGGCTTGTTTTTTTGCAAAAATTATGATGTCCTCTGAAGAGAATGCTAAAGAAATGATGGAAGTGTAAAAGGCACTTGTGTTCCTGGCAGTGTTTTGTAAGACTTCAATAAAGCAATTTAAGCTGTGATATCTTCATGATTTTTATTATTTGCATACCTCTGCAGTAACATGGGAATTAAAATAAATGCCCTTGATGATTTGTAAGAGACAGTGGGATTCCTTTCACTCTGCAGTGTTATTTGCATATGCATTTTTTTTTCAGGGCTATGCAGAACATGTTGAAACTTTTGCTGGTGCAAAATGCTGTGGGAGGTAAACTTGCAGCCAGTATGTAAACTTACAGTTTGTTTTAGGCCAGTTTTATTTTATATATACTTCTCAGGAGTCAATGACTGTATGAAAGTAATATTAACCCAGCACTGGGTTGCTGTTTGCTTAAAAACCAGTTGATGAAACAAAGTTGTGACCCTCTATCAAGTTGGTTTTCCTCAGCATTTGAACTAATGCTCTAAGTTGGCTTGCTAGTCATGCCTGTTCAAGAATTCACCAGCTGGCACTGTTAGATTAGCTGCTGATGGGTATTTCTTAATTCTGTTTACCTGAAGTATCTACAATGCAAGAATTCAGGAGAGTTGTGTAGTGCAGTTATTTTAACTATGAATTTCATGTTGGTCTGAATTTCCATTGAAGTAATGGTAATGGTGTGTTTTGAGGAATGTCATTTCTTGTCTAAACTGAATTTGAAGATGTTCAGATGTTTCCTCAGTTTATTCTCTAGTAGGACTGTTTTCATCGTAAGATCTTTTCACTGAAAAGGCATCCGGGATTCATAGGCTTTGAAGTTTGATGATCCAGGGGACTCTTACAGGGACAGATTTGTTGTATGAATACGACATAGAAAGTGGCCTTCCTTCAGACCCTGTCGCTTAGGTACAAGTTGGAAAAGTAGGGCGTATATGAGAAGGCAGTGGGCAGACAATGCATTTCTGTACTGATGTTTTGTACCAGAACAAAATATTCTTCCATTCTCATAGCAGTTCTTCCATAGGGCAGCACCGTTCATAGTTTTTTTGGATTTTTTATTTTTTTAGTATGTGCAGAATGCTCTATGAAATGTTGACATTTTCCATTGCAAAGACTTTAATATTGGAAACTTGGCTAAACCAGCTCCTGGCATTGCAAACCAGCCTCAGCAAGGTGTTAAACAACACCACTCTTTTTTTTTTCCTCCAGAAAGAGGACTCAGTGATAACTGAAGGGTAAACCTTGGGCATTGATCAAATCACAAAGCAGAACAATTCCTACTCTGCTTCCTGCTATGTCCTTGAATCTGAAGTGAGCATTACAGGTACAGCTTGTATGCTCTTGTTCCACCAGAGGCTTGACTGGTAGGAGAATGTATGAGTGAATGATGATTTATGTTTTTTTGAGGAATGGCAAAGACATCTGTGATCAAACTGATATAGCTGAGATGTTCAGACACTTAAGTAATTAATGTAATTCTGAGATTCTCTCAACAGAATTAAGCTCCTGGGGATGTGGCTTACAGTGGAGTTCTGTGGGCATTTTAAACCGTACTGCTTCTGAAAGGAGCACTTCTGCCCATCATTCTTTCCCCAGGCTGTATTGTTTCCCTTTTGCCACCAAAATTATGCATGAAGCTATGCAGTGAACCAGTCTGGGGACCTGATTATGGGGAAAACTAAAATAACAAGCATCACCTCCCCCACAACACAGATTTAACCCACATCAGATAAATTAATTGCAAACATGAGAGTGCGAGACAAGGACAGGCAGGACTATCTCTGCTGCGCTTTTATGCTGGTTTAGGATGTTTGAAATTACAGAGTTCAACTTCTGTCCTGCTTCTCAGTAGAAAATAGTTGTTAGCAAAAATGTAAAGTTCATGTTTGTAATGCAGTTGATAGTTAATTATGAGTGGCGGGATTGCTCACTGTTCTCACATTTACCTAATGCTGAGAACAGTGAGAAGCTGTTGAGAAACTGCTTCTGCAATCCTGCCTTTCTCCTCTGTGAGGGGAAAGGATCTCTTTCTTTCCTCATGTTTGGTGTTTTGGACAAATCTTCAGTCTCGTGCAGCTGATGTCCAGTCCATGTGATCCAAGAGGGAATGTATAGTGGTGTGTAGTGGGCAGAAAAGCCAACTCAGGAGTTCAAGATAGGAATGTCCTCACAAATTGTTTTACTGATAATTTGTATGTAAATGGCACTAGAAAACGTGTAATTGGGGATGCTTAAATTATGAGTATGGTGGATATTTTGGTGTGGGAAGGGCTGTGTCTGTAGTGTGAAAGGCTGTTAAGACCCAGGCCACCTTATTTTACTTCTGCAGATGGGGCGCGGGGGGGGGGGAGAAAAATAAAAATCTGTCTGTTCAAGATAAACTGAGGTCACAGTAGATGAGCAACCTTAATTGTACTCCAAATTTTTTTCATTCTCTGAGAAGTTAAATGATACTTCATGACACAGCACAACACTAAATTTTATCAGTGAAGTAATGTAAAAATCTATTACTGAGTTCAATTCAAAACTTGCCGTTAGTATTAAAGTGAAAATGTTCTAATAAATAACTTTTCTTGTTTGCAGATAACTACTCTTATTAATCATAAGGATAAACCAAAGCGTTCAGACAAGACTCTGCAAGCAATTCAGCGAGTGGGCCAAGCTGTTAACCTGGCAGTCGGGAGATTTGTTACTGTGGGTGAAGCCATAGCCAACGAAAACCATGAATTGAAGGAGGAAATGAGTGTTGCTTGCATCGAGGCAAGGAGAGCAGGTATGTAGTTACTCATGAAATTGTACTTGTGCCATTTTTGGCATACTATTTTTAGTGTCAGGCATAATGTAAGAACTTTACTATTTAATTGCTTAACCTTCCTCTGCTGGTTCATTCAAGGCCTGATCTGTTACCTGATTTTGTCACTTACTTAAATTGCTGTCATCTTACGAATAGGGAATGGAATTGTGTGTTGGCTTTGATTTTTATAGGATCATTTGCCACAAGGAATTACCTGACTGCTCTTGTTTTTATGATGTTACTACAGGCAAAGAGCAGAGTGTTGGGAATACAACTTTAGAGTTTATTGCTGCCAAGTTAAAACAGTGGAGTATTTAAAGTTATTTGAGTGTTATGTTATTGAGGTCATTGCATTTTAAATCTGAATGTCTGAATGAAGGTCAGTGTCAACCCATATTTCATCAGGACTCAGTAAGATGACTCACATCAGTCATCTGATGACTCCCCTCAGTAGAATGAAAATCATATTGTGCTTGCCTTTTTGCTGGATTCAAGTTTTTTGCAAACTTGCTGTGTGTGTGAATTGAATCTGAAGTGTGGATAATTGAGTGGCCTGCTGTCACTCTCCTTCCCCCAGAAGACTCTGTCTAGGCGAATAGGGGGTTGCATTCTCTGATGCTGTAAGAGAATGTCAGTGTCATGCTAGAAAGTACTTTCCTAGATACTAAGTAGTATTCCTTGCATAATATTTCAGTGGCCCTCAGTAAACGCATATTCTTAGATCTTCAGTGAAGCCTTCTAGATGACATCTAGTAGAAAGTTCCTTTTGTTGTTAGTGGGGCAAGGTTTTGTTCTTTCTTTCAAATACATTTGGTTTATAGGAAATTCTACTTGAAGCTTTCCCAGCTTGAGCAGGTGGATATATCTGTAAATATGACAGCCTTTCTGCTTACTCTGGCTTCGGGGAGACAAACTTGAGCTTCTGCTGTGGAGACAAATAAATGACCCTTCAACACTAATTCTGTCTTGATTACTGCACGATGGAGCAGTACTGTACTCCAAGACATGGGTTACTGTACTTCAAACTGATCTATTAACTTAAATAGTGGACTTGGGTGGATGTTTCATTTTTATCTTTAAAAATACTTCGCAATTCTGAAAAACTTTGCTGTCCTAACTGGTGTGTGTGTTGCTGAATCATTGTTCTGGCCTCAAAATTCAGGGATGCAGTTCATACTATTATTTGTGATTTAAGGAAATAAAGAAGCTTAGAAATTGGGCATGGTGCTGTAAGAAATCCTCTGAAAATCCCTCAACAATGAGTCACAATGTCTAGAAACACGCTAATGATGAATGATTGTTCTTGTGATTTGAAGGACTGTTCTGGATAAACTTTAGACTGAAAATTCCTAGTCGCTCCAGTAAACTTGGCTGCAAACAGAAGTGTCCTAATTTAAAAACATTCCATTTGTTATGTGAAGCATGTGTTTTCTCTTCAGAGATCCAAGTAAAATGCTGACAAGCCAAAATTGCCAAAGTTCACATCAATAATCTCAGCTGCTGGAAGAGCAGTGCAGTTTGAATCCCTGTTTCTTGACTTGCCAGTTATGCTGTGGTTAAGTATTTTTTTCTCCCTATCACTGTATGCAGGAGGAGCTCAGAATCTAAAAATAGTCTGTGGTATTTTATCCCGGCAAAAGACTATAGTTCTTTTGCACTGTAAGTTTTATTTCCTGTTCTGCAGTAATAGCCTCAGTCTAGAGGAGTGAAGATATGGGCTGTTTACATTTCTGTCAGCCTCACGTTTACCTTGGCATGGCTGAGTTGTTCCCTGCATTTGAGATCTAGCTGAAGAATTACATGGGAAATTCAGTATAGCAAACATGTTTGCTGCTGGTTATTTGTCTGATGGAGGGATTTTTGTACCAGTATTATCCCTGTGGGCTGTTCAGTGTGGGACAAAGTAACACAGTCCTTTGAGCGGATAAATTGTTATGGATGAATGTCCTCTGACCTCAGTTTTTGAATGTGGTTGCTCAAGTGCCATTTTTAATAACTTTGGTGTTCCCAGGCAAGCAAAAAAAAATTCCTGGGCAATTATGGCCATGAATATTGACCTGTATAAAAGAATCCTATATTCTGAGGGCATAGGCAGCAGAAAGACCTTGCTCTTTAGGGCAGGGAATGTGGTAGAGCTGTTCATACTTCTTTTTAGCCAATAAATTAGATGTGTCTCAGAAATGGAGATTTTGTTAGACATAGAAGATAGATTTCAACACAAAAGGATTTAGAACATTAAGCATCTCAGTTTCTAAGAAAAGTAGGGAGTCTTTAAATCAATTGCATATCCTGCAGAGGCTTTGAAGGTTGACAGATGTTGTATCTGTCTCTTCTGAAGGGTATAATCAGTGATCTGAAGTGTTTCAGACTTGTTATGACTATTTCCTTGTAATAAACCCTGTAATTTGATTGGCTCAAAATAGAATCATAAAACACTATAGAGGGTCATGTAGCAGATTTTGCCTAACATTATTCTTGGACTGTGTCAATGTTTACAATGACAGTATAGTAGTGGAATGTAACTTAAAGAAGCACATTTTGGATGCCCATCTGTGATATTTTTTCTCTTTTTTTTTCCCTCTATAAAACTAGGAGAGACTGGCTAATTTAAAAGAGAAAGCACATGTCAGAAATGAGTTTGTGTCATAACATTTCCAGTATTCTCTGCCAGTTGACTACGTAGCCCTAAAGGAAGACATGGAGTAAAATAAAAGCAATAAATAGCTCTCTCCTGTTTTTGCCTTGGGTTTTAGTACAGAGAGGTCTAAATTAAGAAGGCTGAAAAATGGAAATTTAAAGGGATAAATGGAATCACAAAATAACTGAAGTTGTAAGGGACATCTTAACTCCCAAGAACAGAGATGATGCAATGTCTTGGACACTTCCCATTTCTTACTTCTTTCTTGTGCCCTTAGTTAAGGGTGTTTGACCACCCTTGCAGTGGCAAAAGTATTTTCTTACATCTTGTTCCTTGCTTCTTGTTCCATCAGCATGCATACTGGGGTCAGTCTGCCTGTGTCTCGCCATACCTGCTCACTGGGGGGATAGATGTAGACTGCAGAAAGATCTGCCGCTGGCCACCTCATCTTGAGGCAGAGCATACTCGTTCCTTTCAACCTCTCCCCTTATGTTGCTAGCTCCACTATGTCCGCTGAGGTGCTGAGGAGCCCAGAAGTGGACATGGTACTCCAGATCCTGCCTCACAAGTGCCAAAAGGAAGGGAAGAATCATTTCTGCAGCCTTCCAGGTGCAGGTTGCCATTATTGCTGCCTCCTGTTCAACTCTGTCTTCCATGCCTCCCATGTCTTTCCCCACAAAGATTCCCTGTTGCTATCTGATCTCAGCTGGTGGGGCTAAGTGGTGTTGCCCTGTCCCAGATGTGGTATTATTACCCTTGTTGGACTTCACAGATTTTCTGTCAGATCATTTTTTCACCCTGTTCCTCTGTCTAGCAGCCCTGCCCTCCACAGTATCAGGCACTTACCCAGTTTGATTTTGTTCACACACTTGTTCAACGTGCTGAGTCATCATCCAGAGAATAGTTTTGATTACTCCTGTCAGTCCCAGAGGGCCACCACTGGAAGGTGACTGCCCATTGGACTTTGTACTCATTATCACTATCCCCAAGTTCAACAGTCAGGTTCATTTGCTACCCACCTTTTTGTTCACTTAGTCCATATATCTTGATGAAGTTATAAGGACACTATGGGAGACCTTGTCAGAAGCCTTGCTGAAGCTGAGATGCAGAGCATCTGTTACTTTCCTTTTTGAAAAACAGTGTAATCTCATCATAGAAGGCATTCAGATCAATAAGGGGCTGTTCACCCTGGCAGGTCTGTGCTGGCACTTCCTGATTACCTTTTTCTTCTTCATGTGGTAATGGTTTCCAAGATTATTTTAGTGATAATGCTGGAGGCTGATGTGAGGCTGACTAGCCCACAATTGCCTGGATTTTTCTTGTTAACCTTCTTGGAGATGGATGTGTCAGTTGTCTTTCTATCATTTGAAATATCACCCAATTGTCACAATCTCTGAGCCATGATAGGAGAATTACAGTGACACTGAACTGCTTCTTTGACATGCTTATGTGTGTTTTATGGACTGGTGTATACCCAGCTGGGTATAGCATCCCTAGCTCCGTCTCTTTACCCTAACAGGTCTTGCTCCTCATAGCTTACTCCCAGGACTTAATTTCTGTTCCTGTCATTGCAGATCTACAGGCAGAGGAGGAAACCTTTGTTCTATTACCAGAAGTCTTGAGTTTCAGGGCTGTCCAGAGATTTTGACAGGCAGATGTTGCAAGTCTTTCAGTGTTCTCTGATAACTCATTGTATGACTAGATACTTCACCTGTGACTTGATTCATCTTCAAGAAGGTGAACCCCATAGCATAAGAAGTGGTATGATGTATCCTTTCTTAGTTACAAAAATAACTTTGCATCTGTTTTATTTGTTCTCTGTGTGTTTCTACAGTATTTTATGTTGTCACAGATATTTTGAAATCAAAGAAGCAGATTAATCTGCTGACAAAAGTGAACAGCTAGAGACTGGCATGAACCGAAATGAACTGGACTGTGGAGAAGTCAATGGCCAGTGTGTTTTGCTGTTACATGATCTCTTTGCCTCACTGGAGACTTGTCCTTTAGCTTCACTCTTAGTACATCTGGCTGCCCCTCACTCTTTGAATTATAGCTGTACTTTTATAATTCCTCTTGCTTCTATTCATTTTCAGACCCTTCAGCTGTGGAACTGGAACTCACTGTCCCAGACTGTACTAGAGTACAGTATATTGGAGTGACCCTCTGATTATTTGGAGCATGCCTTTTGTGACCTGTTCTGGTCCCAGATAATATACTGAAGTTCCTTGCCATAATGCAATGCCTATTTAGGCTGCTTAAGAACCCAAGGGATTACAATTATCAGAGGGGAGAAATCTATACACAAACTATGAAATGGGAAGCTCTGTGGTTTGAAGGACTGTCAGGTCTTCCTTGTTCTATAGTGTGTGTTATTTCTGGAGTACCAAAATAATGCAGGTTCTTCATATGGAAGCACTGGCTTTATCAGGCTTTTGGAGTATTTTGCCTGCTTAGGTGAATTACTGAAGTTGACGTTTTGAAGATGAGTCATAGGGAATTTGATCAAATCTCCTACATTTTATCTTCAAGGACGATCTATAGGTCAGTTGTAGGTTGATCATCTTGTCTTGCACACTAACAAAAATCATGTCTCAGAGCTTGCTTGAGCTCAGTCTCCCTGCAGCCCTTCTCTGGTCATGGACTAGCAAGTTGCTCTGTCTTTCCTCTATTGTACTGTTATCTAGGGTACTCCAGAAGATTTAATTGGATAGGGTCTGTGTTTCTTTCTCATGCACAGAAATCCATTAACTGCACTGGATGTAGAATTTTTAACTGTATAAAAAATAAAAATGGTCAATTAAGCCTATTTGACTTTCTGCTTAACTGAATGCAAATTGAATAAAAAGATAGTGATGAACTGAAAATTGGTGCTTCTTTGCCTCTTTTTTCCTCTCCTGTCTTTAACAGTGCCCTGTTTAGTGGCCCTCCTTTGAATGTAAAGTGCAGTAGTCTCACTATAAAGCTTCAGTCCTGTAAGTTATAAAGTTACTGTTTGAGATCTCTTTATTATTCATGCCTGGAGGGTTCTACAGGAATAGGAAATCCATAAATTATGGGAATGCTGACTGAAGTTTGGAAAGTGGAGGGAAATTTGGAGTTCTTTCTTCTTTGCTACATCCCACTCTTTCAGTGCATTGATGCTGCGAGAGTGGACGCTGGTTTGACTTTTGCTATTAAAATCAGAAAAATGCCTCCCATGGATGTTTTCTCCCTCCACACTCCCCAACTCCACCCATCACTCCCCCCTCAAATATCTCTTGATTACTGTAAGAAAATCAGTGTATGTTACAGATGTAAGAATAAGGCAGCAGTGAATAGTAATCCAAATTTAAATATGGAGAGGGTGCCACCAACAGTCAGTCAAAGGAAGTGAAATAAAAAGAGTTGTCCTCTTTGCTGCAACTTTACTACAAAAGCTCTGAAATTGTCATATCCCTCAAAGGTAAAAGTTAAGAACGCTTTTTAGTCCAGTATCTTTCTTGTAAGTATGAAAAGTTCCTTTATTTTTTTTTCCCCCCTTCTAGGTGAAACAATCGCACAGCTTACAGATGTGGCAAGCTTGGATCATCCGGAATCTGATAGCCACATAACAATCTTTACGGACAAAACGGGTGTGGTAAAAGCTGCAAGGTTGTTGCTTTCTTCTGTCACAAAGGTGCTGGTGTTAGCAGACAGAATTGTTATTAAGCAAATTATAACTTCCAGAAACAAGGTACTTGTGGCTTCTTTTCTGTTCCGTTTAACTGGTACCTGCAGTCAGTGCAAAAGAGTGGTGGTAAATGATGTGGTATTTTCATTGCCTCTCTGGAGGAATTGTAAAATATAAAAATGAGTGTCTTGCACATGTTTACCTACCAAGAATCTTAAAGGGGATGGCTCTAAGTCAGTAGGATTAAGATAACAATTTTCAGTGACTCTGCATTTTATGTGACCCGTATTGCTTTATTCACTTCACTTAGGGTGCTGGAGAAGATGCTGTGTTACTGCTTATTTAACTTAAAATTTGTTGTGAGGTGAAAAGTGTATCTGTTGGTAAAACGGTCAATAAAAGCTTCTACTTGCTAATGACAGGATGTTTGTACAGTCAGGATCGAGACAAAGAGAGTATTATGGCATCTATGCAAAAAGCTGTGAGGAATGCACATAAAAGTCTGCTAGTGAAGTGAGGCTTACAGATTAAAAGGTTTTTGTGCAGTTTAACTTAGTTCTTGAAACTTAGCATAAAACTACTTGGTTGGTTTAAATATTGTATGAAGGCCCATTTAATCTCAAATGTAATCTATTTCACGCAGTGCAGATTTCACTGTCTTGCCCGTAGGATATTCTTTCACTTTTTTTCCTCCACAATGTGCTAAAACAAAAATAGAAAAATTTCATGTTTGAAAAATGTGAACCTGGTAAGGCCTGGAGTTTTCCATTAATTTTGAACTTGTAATCCAGAGCAGTGCCCCTCTTTCCACTTTTGACTCCTCATGCTGTCTCTATTCCTTTGTTCCAGTTTACTTTCCAGACACCCTGGTCTCTATTTTGCAGCACCTAGACCCAAGATACTTTGATCAGTCCAGGACTCAAAAACAGTGAAATTACCTGCTTCTCTCTGGCTTTAGACTTGGCTGTACTGATTTGCTGTGTTTGTGCTCGTTTCCTCTCCCAGTGTAGCAACAGTTTTATCAATATCAGTTTGCTGAGGTTCCTTGCTGCTTTGGCCTTTTGTTGCATGGAAGACCAGAATGGTGCATTGAATACCTTCTGCTGCTTTTCTGCTGTCGTCTGCAGCCATGCAGTACTCCTAATTAATTTACCTTTCCAAAAGTGGCTGGTGGTAACACAGATGTAGGCAGAGCAACTGTGCAAATGCATGTGTCATGAAAGGATAAGGAGGGCTATATCCTTTCAGGAGCAGGCTAGTTTCTGATTATTTTAAATATATATGGAAATATTATTGTGTATACACCGGTGTAAATATAGTAAGCCTAAGTGTACAATGTAATTTTGAAAGCATTTCAAGCAGTCTCATAGTCCAAAGTGAGTCTGACTGACTGCCATAGGCATAGAATCACAGAATATCCTGAGCTGGAAGGGACCCATGAGGATCATCAAAGTCCAGCTCCTGGCCCTGCACATGACAGCCCAAGAGTCACACCATGTGCCTGAGACTATTGTCCAAACACTTCTTGAGCTCTCTCAGGCTTGTGCTGTGACCACTTCTCTGGGGAGCTGTTCCAGTGCCCAAACACCCTCTGGGTGAAAAACCTTTTCCTGATATCCAATGTAAACCTCCCCTGACACAACTTCAGGCCATTCCCTTGGGTCCTATCACTGGTCACCACAGAGAAGAGATCAGTGTCTGGCACTCCTCTTCCCCTCATGAGGAGGCTGTAGACTGAGATGAGGTCTCCCCTCAGTCTCCATTTCTCCAGGCTAAACAGACTAAGATGCTCCTCATACTTGAAGCTTCCCCTCAAGGCCCTTCACCACCTTTGTAGCCTTCCTTTGGATAAGCTCTTTAATAGCATAATATTTTCCTATATTGTGGCACCCAAAACTGCCCCCAGCCCTGGGGGTGAGGCCACCCCAGTGCAGAGCAGAGTGGGAGAATTGCCTCTCTTGCCCGGCTGGCGATACTGTGCCTGATGCCCCCCAGGACATATCTAGTCCTTGCAATCTCTTGGCTTTTACTGCATTCTCCTTTCTGTGCATAGTGCACGTGTTTGAGAAAGTCTGTTTCTCTCTGTGATACCAATAGAGTAATTCACATCTCTAGGACCGGATTAAACAAATGATGGTGTCTTATAGAGGCCTAATATTTATATATGCCCTAATCTTTATAGAGTACACTCTTGAAAAGTGTGTCAGACACTGCTATGATGGATAGCAAAAAGGTTCATCCCAAAGGAAACATTGTGGTAGAGGGATAATATGGGCAGGGACCTAAGAAGTCCACACAAATGCTCTGAGACAGTGTAGTATCATATGGCAGAGAGGATGGAAAGGTAGGAAGAGGATCATCAGTACTGCCAGCTGGAGAAGATTCTGGCTTGAAATGGGTAACTATTCCAGAAGATCTCAGGTCCATTTTTATCTTAGAGACGAATGCCCAGTGTTAAACTTCTACTGCCTTTTTTTTTTTTTTTTGCTGCCTGTTTCTGAGCACCTTTATTTTCATTGTCATAATCTTCCTCATGTAAATGAAGAGTCAATCAAGGGCAAAGGATAGAAAAACATATTAGTGGTTTGGACATCCAATGCCTCAGACAGATGAAGTGATTGAGATCTTCCAGAATGGTGATCTGTTCCAGAATCCAGCCTCTGGCTGATGATCCCCAGTGATCCTGATCCTACTTCCACATCCTCTGCACCATATATTCTGTCCTTGTGTTCTTGGATTGCATATATTTTCTTCAGTCCCTGCCCACATCTTTCCTACCTTACAAAATTAGTTTCATTGTCCATCAGACTTAGTTACTGGATCAGTGAGCTTAAGGTTTTGCTCCACTCACTGTCACCAGTCAGGTTAGGAAAGCCAGAACAATGAGCAGAGAAATGACAGATAGTGGGGGAGTTACTGCACTGTTCATTTTGGATCAAAATATGGATGTGCCCTGAAGTGATGTCAGCCTACGACTGCTGACTGCAAGGCGACACTCATCCTGCAGCAGTAGCCATGCAATACATAGTGCTAATTTAGATATTAATAAGAACTTAAGCCTGATTTTGTTACATATTTTTTACCTTTTAATTAAAAATGTACATTTTCATTACTATCGGAATGTTTCTTGTTGAAGTTTTAAAACAAAAAATTATGAAAACATCACAGGTATTTTGCATTGCAATAGCTTCTTGAATAAGCTTTAGACAAATTTAGAGCTGTCTATACAGTTTTTTTTAATGTCAGCTCTGCCTGGGATTTCTGAAATTATTCAGTGTAATGGAAATGCATGTGCTTTCACTGAAATTTTTATTTGACAGGAAATTTGTCATGAGAGAAGCACAGAAAACTGTAACAGAGTTGTTTGCAACCAAGGTCATACTCGTAAAGTACTACACTTGCGTAAACCAAGAAAGGTTGAGCATCATTAATATTTTTTTGTCCATTCTTGGAAGAGAAAGTTGGACCTTAGCTTTTATGTTCTCCTCTTTTATCCATATTTACTTTTCTGCATCCTCACTTCCCCAGTCCTGTGGTTCTCTCATTCTTCCACTCTCATGCTGCTATTTCCACATCTTTGTGCTGATTCTTTCCAAGTCTTTCACCCTCAGACCTTGCTCATGCATCAATAACCCAATTAGGAAAGTCCTTGCTTCTACAGCCTTTGTGGAACTGGCTGCCCGACATCATAAACGCAGACAGATGCAGCAGTCTCATATTGCTTGATAAAGCAATACAGCTTTAAATAAAGTTCCACAGCAGTCACAAGGTTTAGTGGAACACTTGCTTTACATTGGTTACAACTGCATCTGAGCAGCTGCTCTACCACAGATGAGTGGGTGCTTCTAGGAGAATTTGCCAGGGTTGCAGGGAAGGGAGAGTTTGTCATAATCAGGTGTGTGCACTGCTTTTGTAGTTGGAGGGAAGATACTTCTGGCATAGGAAAGGAAAACTAAGTTGAAGTTTCTCCCTTTCAAGTACAGTCTGTTAAATTTTCATGCGGTATCTTATCTCCAGTCTGAAAGACAATAAAGAACTGCTTTGAGTGTGTTCCCTTCTGAAGACATTTAGTGGATTTGAAAGATCACTTTGAGATTAGCAAGTATATGTCTAACCTGAAAAAAGCAGATGTTAATCTCTGTTATAATCCATATTGTAGTGACTTCACAGGATACCTTCAGTAATCGGTAGTTTATAAGCTCTGTGATATTCTTTGATGAATGCATAAAAAAATGCTGATTTTACATGCCTTAATGTATCTTGAGTAAGAGCTTGATACAACTGGGGTGTATTTAATTCTTTGTTTTATATGCAACTAATAAAAATCTCCCGAGTTACAGTAGGTTGTTCTGGAAAGTACAAAACAATGTAGTAACTAATTTCTAACTTTTTTATTCAGTTTTAGTGAATTCTGTTGCCTTTTTTTAATGTACAGAACCACTGATATACATCTGTGC
Source organism: Acanthiza pusilla (assembly GCA_036630365.1). NCBI lineage: Eukaryota > Metazoa > Chordata > Aves > Passeriformes > Acanthizidae > Acanthiza > Acanthiza pusilla. The sequence goes on from JAXCHO010000034.1 coordinate 35,805,358, forward strand.
AACTGTGATTTTAGACTTTAAAAGTTATGCATCTCAAATTGAGAGTTGCAATACAGGGATATAACGTGGGGATATAATCTGCAGTTGTTACTGTCATACTAAATTTAAAACCACATTTTTTCCTGAATCTGGAAGCTGAAACCAGTAATACTCTTGCTCTTAATATTGTGAGGAGCAAGGCAAATGTTTTTTTGAAGGCTGACAACATATGACTCATTTTGAATGAAGTATGATAGTTAATTTACATTTGATTTCCAGGTGTTATTAATGCTTAAATGGTAACAAAATCTATACATTTTAAATGACACGACTTAGAAGTGCTTGTAAATAATAGTATTCCAATAATAATGGTTTTGGTTTAGCATCTTAATAATATACATTATTTTCTCTTATCTTTCAGGTTCTTGCAACAATGGAACAACTAGAAAAAGTCAGTAGTTTCCAGGAGTTTGTACAAATATTCAGCCAGTTTGGAAATGAAATGGTGGAGTTTGCCCACTTAACTGGAGACCGGCAAAATGTAAGTATTAATAAAAGGTTGTGAGAGATGTTGCACTATGTTGTCTTCATTTTATTATCAGGAATTTACGGGTTCTTCTGGGATGATTAAACAAAACAAAACAAAACCATTGCTGGTGTCTTGTGTCTGGACCCTACCCTCTCCTTGCTCCACCCAAAACATGTCTTTTGATTTTACAACTCAGGCTGAGAAATACCGCTGCATTGTTTGACTGGTATATCTTCCAGAAGCCTGCGTGTGTGTTATTTGCAGTGTCCTTTGGCTTCAATCACTGTTTTTTGCCTCTAAATTTTCTGGCTCATTACTCTGGTAGAGTTTGTCTGTTGTTACTTGACAGAAATATTTGATGTTTGCATCTAGTGAAAGGATTTCATTATTTTAGGAAACAGCAAACATGAAATCCTTAGATTCTAATAAACCACCTGCTTGATGGCTTGTTAGGGTTTCTTTTTTTTATTATTGTTACGGAATATTTTTCTAGGTTTAGGTCAAAACCTTCTTATGTTATGGCAATGATTTTTTTTAATTCTCACATGCAGCCACATTTTCAAAGCCTTTCATTCATGCAGGAAGCTTTTTTCCTGCTACTTCCATGTAAATTAAAGAGTTTGCTAAGGCTTAAGACTTCTGCTATGAGCTCTAGTTGCTTTCCCTTGATAATCCAATCTTCTCTTCAGAGCTAAACGAGCATTTGATATAAATATAAGAGTCCCTAATACCCAGCAAAATTCAGAATTCAGCTTGTATAAACAGATTGGCCAACATCATGTGTTTCCTTTTACTGTTTATGTGTGCATGCTCAGTGTCAAAGAACCATTACTGGGAAAGCTACTTATAATTAAAGGAAATACCTGCTTGGAAGTGAACTCCCTTTGTTTTTCCCTGAAGTAATTTTTCCCTGAAGCAGTTGTTCCTTTGAAAGGGAAAGATGCATTACTAGGAAGTGATACTCTTTTCAGCTATTTTGGATATTCAGTATATTCAACTGCTCTTTGTTCCTTGCCTACTTGACTCCTTTGGAGAGAATGCTACATTACCACTTTTTCAGTTGTGTCAGGACTTTTTTTAATATGCTCAGTTTACTATGTGTAGGCTGCTTGTCGCATTACTAGTTTTATGGGGAGGAAACATCCTTCATAGTATTTTTAAGTGTGCCATAACTTCTTGAGTGCCATCAGATTTATCAGAGTGTAATGTCAGAATTTCAGAAATTAACTCTTTCCTTGTTTGGTTCTTTTGTTGGTTTGGGGGATTTTTTAAATGTGATTTTGATATTAAAGATTTTCTGTAGTTGCTAACTACAAACATTATAGAAATGTCAAAACAGACCGCTGCTGTGATTTTTCTGCATGTTTCTGTTTAATCTAAGGTATATTAGGATAAATTACATCCTGTAAACCTTCAGCTGCCTGTTTAACACTCAGCTAGCACTCAGCTGTCTTTGTGGGCAGAGAGAAGATCATAGTTGTAGCTTTCTAAGTTCTTTCCCTTCTTAGACCCTCTTGTTGAGGGATTCATGTCTTTCCCTCTTCCTCCTCTACATCCCAATTTGGAGTCTAAACTCTTCTGTTTTGATGAACTTGGCTGGGGGTATAGTTCAGTTTTGCAGTTGTATCCATCTTTTCCTGTAAAGGTTTTGATAAGCTTCTCTACTCAATGCAGAGACATACAGAGGAATTGCTTTTGCAGCCTATGAAGACTTTTTTTATTACTGCTCAAGTAGAAAAAAGATTTAGTTTACATTTCCTCCAGTATAGTACAATGGAAAGCAGGTGTTCTCTGTCTCTACCTCACCCTTCCCTCCATTTCAAAAAATACTTCTTGTCAGCTATTCTTTTCACCTCATATTTCTGTTTTATGAATAATGCTTTATGATAAAAGTATTAAAATTAGCAACAGTTTACATAACATGCTCTGTATCTTGGAGATCTTCCTTCTTTGAAACCGAAATTGAATAAAGCCAAGAATAAATGCATAAATTAAAATCTGTCTGAAAAGTAAGTTCTAGATCATGAGTTAGGCTGAAAATAGCAGTTGTCTGAAATTAGGAAGCTTTCTCACAACCCATTCACCTGCAAGAGGGTTTCCTTTTTCTAGTCTCACAAGCAGTTAATACTGTGTAATATTTGAGTCTTTTTTTTTTTCCTTTTGGTGTTTAGGATTTGAAGGATGAGAAGAAAAAGGCTAGAATGGCAGCATCTAGGGCTGTTCTTGAGAAGTGCACCATGATGCTCCTGACTGCTTCAAAGGTGAGTATGGGCACCCTTACACAGCTTAGCTAAATCACAGAGCATGGCACCTGCTAGGAGAGCTGACTCTCCTGTCTCAGCCCCACTTTAGATTTCGTGCTAAAGAAGGGTGTAAGTGTAAAGAATGAGGAAAGAAAATCTTTATATCATGAGTAATGGTGTGAATTCTACCTAACAGCAGTTTAACAGAAAGAATTCACTGTATTCTAACACATTCCTTAGATTTGCCTTAGCAGGAAGCATTTGTTTCAATATACTGTGTGTGTACTCTTTAATAATGGTTACTTTACTTTCCTTAAAAAGACTTGTCTGAGGCATCCAGACTGTGAATCTGCACGTATTAACAAAGATGGAGTTTTTCATCGGATGAGACTAGCTTTGGAACAGGTAATAGAAATTGTAACTGACTCTAGACCAAATGGAGAAAATGAAATGGCCCCCATCAGCATATATTCTGGCATCAAAGAATTCAAGGTAAGAGTAGAAATAATATTGCTTTCTACAGCCAATAATGTGCCTCTTAACTAGGATTTTGAAAAAAAAAAAGAAAAAGTGGTTTTAGATTTGAAATCATGGAGCTGCATCTCTTCAGCAGTGTTAATTTAAATAACTGTCCCAAAATGTCAAAGGATCTGACAAGAGGTGACTATAATTTAATACTCATTGCCAAAATGTGCCTCCTGATACTTGCCATCTTCTTCTGTATCAATATACATTCAGTACTCTAATGTTTTGTTGAGGTGATGCACTGACATTGAAAAAACTGAAGTATCAGGATCTGATCAGACCTTCATTAAAATAGTTGTTCAAGAATTTTTGCTTTGTATCATTAATGTTTTTTAAAGTGCATGTAAAAATATTCCTACAAATATTTGAAAGAGCAAACTGTCATTCAGCAGAAATGTTCTGAATTGAAATTGTATCCTCTAGCTCAGTTTACATTTTTGCTCATAAAGGCTTTTCTGAATTTCATACTCCATTAAGAACAGTTAATGAGCAACCATGGCTTACTGCTTTTGAGCCTGTCACTTTGATTCAATTTATTTGTTTACCTGTTTCCCCCCTTCAAATTCCAAGTGAAAATTTTTGAGAGTGCCCCAAAGTATTCAATTTGCTACATACCCATTTTTAGAAAACTACTCAAAATGGATTACATGGATGTGGAAAGATCAAATAAAACTGGAACACATACTTAACTTCTGAAACTTACTGTACTTAGAAACTTTTTACTGACAGCAATAGAAAAATGATGTATTTGCTGTTTTTTCTTGTAAGTGGCTAGTAACTTGCTGATTACATTATCACTTAAATAAAAACCATCCCAAACCCCAATGCAAGTTGTTGGATTACTTTGAAAATAAGGGAATAATATAAAAAAGCACTAAAGAGAAAAACAAAATGTAAAATGATGCACATGCTTTCTGCATTTGAGTCACATCTTTATCATCATGTAAATTCTCAAGGAACTGATGTGCTTCTTTTTCAGAATAAGGTGGAAGGTCTCCGTGAGAATCTTTATTTTCTCTCAAAAGAGAACCTTTCAACAATGCTGGAAGTTATCCTGGAACATACAGAAGACTTCACAGACTCTGCCTATACCAGTCATGAGCACAGAGAACACATTTTGGAGCTGTCTAAACAGGCTAAAATGGAACTAGAGCAGCTGGTTTCAGTGTGGATGCAAGCTGTAAGAGCTTTTTAGCAAAGTAAATCTTTTCACCTCTACTTTGAAAAGAAATTTTTAATGCAGTCTTTCTTCTAGTCTAGGAAGAGAGAACTGAGTGTATTCCTCACAGTAGGAGCTGATCAAGGAAGCCACAGTTTGTTCTGTGCTTCTGCAGCTTCCATATGTTCTGTCCTCCCCCTACCCTAGTGGTATTGCTTCATTGATTCTTTGATGGCTAAATTAGGCTGCTGATGGTAGTAGACTAATTTTAATGAAGATGTAAGTGGAAACAAGTCAGTGAACAGAAGTATCATTGCACAGTCTTAAACAGTGAGGTTTTTCAGTGGAGTACTTCAGAGGTTTCAATTGTCTTGATCCTACAGCAGTGACCACAGTTTTGTTTCTTGTTCTCAACAGAGTATTGAATATGGTTACACTATTGGAGAGGGAAATATTCTAAAAAATTGTCTGTTTTTTTAATCTTATGGAGAGAAGAGAGAAACAGTAAGACTTAGAGGCTGTTTTTGTTTGTTCTTTTCTACATGATTTAAATGATGGTAGCTTTTAGAGATGAAGCATGTTAAGCCTGCCTCTGTCATTTATCTTACTTGTTCCTTGAAAATTATAGAAGATACACGCAAAGGTAAAGCAGAGATGGAAAATGCAGCTTCTGGTTTTGACGCTGACTTGCTTTCAATCTTGCTTCTGGGGAAATGTATAGCCCAAAATCTTATCAACACTCTGAAATATAGTAGATGTGTCCTAGTATAGGGTATTTACTTAACTGGGTGTATTTCTTGTGAGAAAGCGTTTTTATTCCTCTTTTCCTCTTTGAATCAGGTACTGCAGTCAGTTATTTTTAATGCAGTAGTGCAGTCTGCAGGGCGTATAAATCTTACTGGTAATACAGACTATTGTTATGACAAACAAGACACATATAGAATATTAATTGCAAAGACTCCCTTAACTATAGGAGCTATACCTTTGTTTAGCTTGGTGTTGGTGGTTAGCCCTGGCAGGCAGCTGTGTAAACACTGCTCAGCAATAACTAACACCATGTTGTCAGCACTGCTTTTATCACAAATCCAAAGCAGCACCATGCCAGATTTATGAAGAAAATTAATTCTATCCCAGCCAAAACCAGGACACTTGGGTATTTCTGAGCTCTATTTCTGGCAGAAAATAATCACCTCTAAATAATTTACAGGCTACATTTCAAGTGATAGAAATGAGAGCCTAGTACAAGATTATGCATATATATGATCTGTGAAAATACTTGGGCATGCACATGTGTGCTTATGCATTAAGTATTTTCATTAATAAATAACCCAGCCTAGCTGTGACTAAAGACACAGTAGCAGATAAAATAGTATCAGCTCACTGAAGTGGACTTTTGGTTTCAGCTCAACAGCTTCATTGCAAGGTGAATGTTCTGAAGAGACTTTTTATAATTCAATTTGGAATAACATTTTAGATACCACTTTATTTTAAAAGGATGTTTATATTAAAGAAAAAAAAAAGCCTTAAATGTTTGTTTTACTCTAGGATGGTCAGGTAGAAGATTTCTGGCAGTTGTCAAGCTTAAGAAAGCCCTTTTCCTGAAGAAAGTTCAGTGAGGTTTAGAAATAAATTCCTGTTGAACAGAAGCAGTCAATTGGATTTCATCACTATTGGTTTTAGATCTAATTTGGTGTTAAATGTTTCTCTAAAAGAATTTTTCAAGTAGAATATATACAGAATGCGCAAGTGAAAGCATTTCATCTAGAAAGAAAAGGCTGTCTTCTAAAGCTTCTTGAACTAATGGCATATGATGTGAAGGTGGGGTTTGCTGGGTTTTTTTGTGTAATGTCATGTTGGTTGCTCTCTTTGGTCTGTAGCAAAACCAAAAGACAAAGGATCTTATGGAAGACTTGGAAGTAGCCATTTTAAAAACGTGCCAGTGCATGAATGAACTTAAAAGAGAGGTAAGTGCAGCTTAAGCAAGATAAGCTGAATAAAAGTTTGAATTTCTTATTTTTCATATGTGAAAATATAAAAAATGGGATCCTATACCCAAGAAGACTAATGCCTAGCCAAATCAAAATTATATTAGGGAGCTAGAGTCATCTTTGTCCTTACTGATTAGAAATCTGTTGGATGTATAGGCTCATTGCTAATGCACTAAAAAGAAGTGTTTGGAAGTAAGTATTATATACATGTAATCATTGCTTCAAATGTGAAGGCAAACGTCCCCTGGGGATGCATACATCCCTGTTTGTAAATGCATTTTCTTGTAGTATGTGCCTAAATTAATAAATTACATTTGCAGTTTATTTGTACTTAACCTGTTCTATTGATTTCCTTAGCAGAAATATGTTATGACAGTGCCGTATACTCAGGGGTTTTTTTCTCAAGAGTTGGCAGCTTGTATGTGTCTGTGGTAAATCATTTTCTTTTCCTAAGTGCAAGTATGCTGAGGTCAACTTGCATACACACATGGAATAGCTGCCTCATTTGGTACATGGACTGCACTTGCTGCTCAGGGTCTTCATCCTTCCTACTAAGGATAGCGTTGCTGCCTTGTCTGTTCCGCAGAATTGAAGCAGATACACCAAGTTCTGGCAGCTTCCTAAATATTTGCACATTATTCAGCTATCTTTTCAGCTGCTTCAAATTACTGTTCATTTAAACAGATGGAGAAATGAAGATTAAGAACAGTGAGAGTTTCAACACAGAGCAGTGCAAAGATGTTAGAGAACTGTGGTGAACTTGCCTAGGCTGAGCTGTCAGCTGCTGTAACTGGAAAACCTCAACTGCTCAAAAAATCATGCTCCCCTTTTTTACTATAGGCAAAATGAGAAATTTTGTCTTCTTTGCTATAGTTCCTGCGGCTGTCCTGAAGATTTGAACAGAGCTTTCAGTCTGTTTCAGTTCAGTTGTGCTTCTGCTGTCAGGCAGTGTTGGGCTCCCAGAAAATGGAGGATGCATAATTTTTGCACTTTGATTATGTGCTGGTTTGCAATTTGGTCACCATTATGTAGGAAATCAGTCACAGAACTTTTCCAAAGTGTCATTCAGCTGCTTTAAGAGTGAGATTATCCTTTTTGAGTAACACTGTTCCCAGGTGCTGAATGAAGTGAATGAGTTCCCAGTCAAATTCGGATGTGACTATGTAATTGCATAGATCATAAAGTTACAGGTGGCTAGAATATAGTGTGTGAAAGAAAGGATTCATGCTATGCTCAGAATTAAGTTCAGAGAATTATGTAATTTTTGTTGTTCTCTGTGTAGTGATTGAATTGATCCCAGAGTGGCCATGCTTCTGGACATGGCTGGGGGCTATCCTGTCAGTCTGATTTGGGCTGCTGCAGTATGTCAGTCAGCGACCAGGATTTCTATTCGTAAAATTAAAATATTGCATCTCTAATTAAAATGTTTTTGAGAGTCTGAGTGGCTGAGAACAAAAGGCAGCCTTGTTAAAATAGTTCTTACCCATCTCTGTCTTTTTATGGAAGAAACAAAAGTTATGTTCCATCCTTGAGATAATTTTACTGCTAATGATCAGGGACAGCATTAAGTAGAAGTATATTTCTATTTTGGATCAGGATGAAAAGAATCTCTAATGAAAAGGTAATCTCTGTGTAGTCTATATATAAATGAGAATTGCCGGTTCCTACTCCAACGTTACAAGCCTTTCAGATGTCCTTTCTTCAGAGCTGACTTCATTTCTGGGATTAGTGATTTGTGCTAATTTTTAATGCCATGTGAGCACCGTTATATAAATAGTTTGTAACAGGTTGTCATAGCTTGTTTTTCTCCCTCTAAAAAACAATTGCAGCAGGTTTTGAGGCAATAATTCAGTTGTCTTTTCTTTTGTGAAATTAAAAAACAAATGCAGAAAAACTTAATTCTGGATACACAGGAAGTACTGCCGAAGGGGTAAAAGCAGAGTCCAACGGAATAAAAACCCCAACATACCATTCCAGTAACCTCTCTTTTCTACAGAGTTCCAAGAGTTCTACAGAGTTCACTGCATTCATAAGAGCTGGAAAAATACTTTCTCTTGAACACCAAGTTTGTTCTGTACTCAGTGTAGTCTAGCAAAATGAGTGCAGTGTTACAAGACTCACAATACTCCTATGAGCACACTCTGCTATTTCTAAAGAGGTGTCTATTTTGGTTTTACCAATGTTCTTAAGATGGAGCTGATTGCAAGGCACAGGTAAACCTACAGAATAGTTAACTAGAACAAGCAGCAGCTGTCACTGATAGCTGTTGTCAACCAGAGTCCTTCACAGCACAATTTCTGAGCGTGTGTCTGGATTTAGGGATGTGTTTGAATGAGAAGCTTCTCCTTGCTTGTTGGGAGCATGGGGAGAGTGTTTGAGACTTCAAGATGCATCTGCTTGTAGAAAAGGTGTTTTATACTTTCCTAAGGCTGTGTCACAAGCTGATTATATTCAAGCTGTTCTTTGTATCACTGGTAATTCTAATTTCTAATATATTATAAATTCAGATTTGCGTGGCTCAGTCTGATTCACACAGTTTAGTGTGTGTTCTTTACGAGAAGTGGAGTGGCCATGGTGCTTTGCTCACGCTGAACTTGGTGACCCACAGATTCATGTGCCTGGTTTTTCCCCAGCTGTAGCATAATCAGAAGGCAGTGGTATCATAACTTCATGGCCTCATTTTACCCAGCTGCTCTTTTGTTTCTCTCCATATTTGGTTATAGAGTTGGTTTTTCTTGTTTGTGGGGGACTCTTTAGATTCTTTTTTTTCTTCTTTTTTTTTTAATAGCTGTGGATTTTATCTTTGTACTTTGAATAGTAATTGAAGAAATAAAACTCCAGATAATAAGCAAGCTGTGTGATGGCAGTAAAATTTTTGCTTCTTGAAAAATCAGTCTGTCTCTTAAGCTTGTTCGACTTGCTACTGATAGATTTTTTTTTTAAACTTTTTTTTTTCTTTTTTTTTTTTTTACTTCATGGTTTCTCTCTCCTTTTAATGCTACTCAAGGTCCACAGTGCAGCAACATCTCTGGCAGCAGATCTGCTGAAATACCATACAGATCATATGGTTCTCAAAGCATTAAAAATCACAGGAGTAGAAGGAAATCTTGAAGCTGTAGCGGAATATACTTGCAAGCTATCAGAGCAGAAAGAACAGCTTGTTGAGGTGAGTTCACAGCTGCTTTCAGTGTGTAGGACACTTAGAAAATGAGTGTCTGGATTTGCATAAATCTGTTCTTTAGGAAGGCTTTGGTCCGTGTTTTTGTAATTTTATTTTATTTTCCTAGTATGCTGTTGAATTTTGAATGTTTCTTGGCAGGGTCTGAGACAGAGGTGTCACTGTGGCATGCAGGTATTGTAGAAAGGATATACAGTTGTACTCAGTTCTCTTCATGGATCTAGACTCAATCTGTATGTAGACATTTGGCCTAAAATATTAATAAAGAGGTAAATTTCTAGCTCCAAGAGGAGGATAACCCTTTTCTTTCAAGTAGCAGGCATCTAGCAATAGCTGAATCCAGATATACAAGAATGCTGGAAATACACAGTTAAGTTTCCTAATGCAGTGAGTTCGATTTTTTTGAAGATCAGTCAAGAGGGCCCCTGAAAATCTTTCTCCTTTGTGAAAAGCAGTGTGGGGAGGGGATGTCAGCTGCGTGTACCTTGTTGCTGTCTCGTCTCACAGACGAGCAGAGGTACCTATGCCAGCAGAGACATACAAATATAGATCACTTTTATCTGAAACATGGTGATGCCAGCAGCTGTACTTGCATGGTATCCAATACTCATTTCTAAAAAATTATTATATACAGGACTTGAGGATTCATCCCAGAAGTATGAATATGCAGAAGCAACACCCTTGAACTTCCAAGACTGGCAGAACAATGCTTTGAATTTTTAACTTCAGCTTTAATGTCCCCTTGATCTGTGACTATTTAGTGTTCCAGTGAGGCACTAATTTCTTTTTCAGGCATAACGACGAGGTTAAATAGTGTTTAAATTAAATAGTGTTAAAGAGCATGTGAGACCTTACAGCATTTCTGATGATGGACAGTGCAAGAAGTTTCATACATGCTGGTTTTGTCTTACAAATTCCTTTTGATCTGAAAACTTCCATGATCCTTCTTGACCCAAAGTTCACTCTTAATCTTACTTTAGAAAAAGAAAAAAGGTGAAGAAAACAGTATTACTTCCCTAGACTCATTTGACACTGATTTGCTCAAAGATTATTCAGTCCCTTGGATGATAAAAACCTATATTTTCCACATGGTTGCTAATTGCTGAATAAGCCTGTCTTGGTGAAGTTATTTATGCTGCACTTTTTCAAAGTTCTCTATGTGTGTGTTTACTTTCAGTCATAAATATGTGAAATCGGTTTTGTTTTAATTTATTTATTAAGACTTTCCTTTCTCTTGGTGGTTTTCTACATCTTCCGAGTCAGGATTTAGCCCCATTTTTATTGTTAATTCTCCCTGAGAAACACCCAGTTGTGAAGTCATCAGTAAATTTCTGAAAGGACTATGAATAACTTCGTGTTTGTTTGTGTGGTTTTTTTTGTATATATACCTTTCCTCACAACTAATAATAGCACATTTTTCATCATCCTTTTAATTTTTGGTTTTTTTTAAATAATTCAGATGTGTCGCTTGTTGAGGCATGTTTCTGGAACTGAGCCCCTTGAGATTACTTGCATACATGCAGAAGATACCTTTCAGGTCACTGGCCCACAGGTATGTCCAGCTTTTAACTGGCCTCTTCTACTACATATAAATCAGTAAAAACTATTTGTGTGAATTTTTATGAGACTTTACATTGACCTGTTCAAAGCATTTCTAAGAAGGAATTACTCTGTAATGCTGGGTGGTAGCTGAAAGAATGCATAAGAAAGATCATCAAGCCTGCAAATGTCAGATGAATACACTACAAAGACGTAATAGTAGCAGTTTAATTCTATGTTTTGCCTGTGGAGGCATTTGTGAATTCATGTGGAACACTATGTACTTGGACTAGCAATAGCAAACACTTTGTTCTTTGTCCAGATAATTTCTGCTGCAGAAACCCTGGCATTACATCCATCTAGCAAGATTGCAAAAGAAAATCTGGAGGTGTTCTGCGAGGCCTGGGAGTCTCAACTGAGTGACATGTCTTTGTTGTTAAGAGAAATCAATGATGTGTTTGAAGGAAGAAGAGGTAAGAATGCTGCATAGAAATAGAAAAACGTAACTTCAAATCTAAGAATTTTAAGTGTGATTTAGGAAATTCTGTTTTCTTTAGAGAGGAGTGCTGTAAACAGTTCCACATCCCATGGAATCTAGTGGTAATACACAAATATATTGGCTTTTTATAGATGTCAAATGAGGCTGCTTATTGGATTTTTTCAAATAAAAGCAGCCAAATATTTAAAGGCCTGACTTATGTAAGATTAGCTGTGTTTAATTTTCTGCACTGGGATTAGTTCTAGCAAAATGAAATGGAACTGTTCAAAGGACCCAAAAGTGTTAGAAACAGCTCTTTGCCAGCAGTGTCCAAATACAAGGGGTGTAGGTGCTTCTACCCACCCCTTGTTTTGTCTAGGACATATCATCAGTTCATGAAAATCAAGACGCAACTTGAACTGTGACATATTTAATTAATTTCCTGTATTTCTGGAAAATACATATATACGTATATATTCTATGCTGTCAGCTTGCCTTGTATTCACTTCATAATGTAGTGAATGTAGTTATTTGATTTTTAAACTGCTGTCCTTTCTCCTGGATGGAATTTCTGACGACTCTGCACAATCTTGGGATATTTTCTCTGGTTGGTAAGTTTATTGGTATTTGTACAACATGTAGAAGAAAAGCTTGAAATCTTAAGGAAAAAAAAAATTCTGTGTCTACTTTTAGATAGGGTAGTTTACCTTTAAAATGGAAGGCATTTTGACTTTCATTTTTATCCCACAATTTTTTTTTTTCAGATTATGTCGTTAGTGTAGCCTGTCATACCTCTCATAGCTACGTGTTTGTTTCAGTCTTTAAGGTATAATTGCATACAGATAGAATGTAATATGTAATACTGCTGAATGTCTTGTATTTTTAAGAAAATTGCTCAGGTTTAAAAGCTTAGATTTAGCTAAATACGGGGACTTAATTTTTTGTATCTAAGATACAGAAAAGCTAAATCCTTATTCAGGTTAGTTGACACTTTATCAGTGATACAATACTTCATCTTGCTACTTAGTGAGACCTTTTTTCATTTTTAGGCTTTATTTTGTCAGTTGAACTTTCTGTTCTTTATTTTATTGTGTAGGCAGTTCTTTTCTGCCAGCATTTTGAGCACAGTAGCAACCAGCCACAGGTTGTAATATCTTAAATTGTTGCTGCTCGTTGCTAAATGAGTGTGTGCTTGAGCCTCAAGAGTTGTAAAAAGAAACCATATGTTGAAATTCTGAGTAGGTTTACAATGATTGTGTGTAGTCTGGGTTATTGGGAGTTTGAGACTTTTGAAAAAAACATGATTGTTATCCCAGCTGTTCTTCCACCTTGGTCTGGAATACCACATAAATATGTGCAGCAGAGATCCCGTTTATGGGCCTTTTAACTTCAAGCAGTTTTTTTTTTGTTTGTTTTGGGAGCCAGGGACATACTCATGTTCTTTAAAGACAGTATTTTATAAAATGAAACTTAAATTATGGTATTATTGTTAATGTGTTAGAATAAATTTGAAATCTTTAGGGCTGATCATGCAGCATCTGATTTTTTTCATATTCATACAATGGTCTAGCAGGGTTGAATGATAACCTTTTTATATATTTATATCTCTTTGTGTGTGTGTGCATACGTATGTATATGCATATATATGTGTGTTACTGTATTTAAAAATAATTGGATGAGAATCATGCAGCCACAGCAAAGCATAAACTTGGCTCTCCAAACAAATTGTTCTTAATGTCAGATGCCCAGCCTCCCCTGTAGTTTGTAACTTTCTCTTGGGGCTGCTGATGGCAGATAGCACATTTTCCATAAGTGGTATTTTTCGCTTTCTTTAAAGCATCATTTCACAAGGGCAACCTAATGTCCATGCTTGAAGGAGGGAAAGGAGAACTGGGTACGTGTTGCTGGGCAGGTTGGAGGCCATCATGTGTGATGTAGTGAAGACTTCTATTGTTTGGCATAACCCCACAAGTGTGTTCTTGTTAGTGTCTCTCATTTGCTCAGTCTTTCTTTCAGCATAAAGTGTTGTGATACCACCACTGGTAAGATACTGAGCATAGCTTGTGTTCTCTCCATGGCTTTGGGTGCATTAGGTCTTGTGTTGCCAAAGTGATGTTAAGAAATCTCCATTTTCCTTGTCCCATGGCCCAGCCTAGTAAGAGACTTTCTCTGAATCCAGATTGTTTCATAGTAGCCACCAATTATCTCCTTAGAAGTAATTTGGTCTCTTAGATCCACCCAACCTCTACAAAGTTTTCCTCTGTATTGTGGCTAATCTGTTTTTGTTTGCTTGTTTTCTCTTGTTGGACTTCAGAGTGACTCTTGTCATTAAAAAAAAAAAAAAGGGGAAAAATCTCCCCCAAATACCCCAGCCTTTTTGCTACCAGAAAATACCCTGAAGTTACTTTGCCACTTTCAACATTTTTCTTCTCCGAGAAAACACAACTGGCGATGCAGTAAACAAATGAAATGAAAATATTTATTTACTAAGAGATTATAGGAGTCGCATTCACAAAATCTTTGTCTCCAAACACAATGAAGTTTCACAATATTTGATAAGACTTTATTCTTCTCATAATTCATAATACTTGTCTTAATGTTGAGGTTGGTAAAAGTGTCTTTATTTTACAGACTAAAATGTATCAAGTGCTTTATTCTGAGTAAAATTGTGACTGTATGTAACAAGAGATAGAATTACAGTAAGAGGTATATTTTTTTTCTCCTCAGTATACAAACTTGTATTTTTGTACTACCAATTTAAATGTTTGGCTTTGTTAGAGAGTTCAGAATACAGCTTAAGATGCAAAAATTGAATGGTGACTAAATGTGCTGGACACATCAAATAAAGGAAGCATTTTTCGGATTACACTAGATTCACATTGTTTATACTAATTTCTTTGTTTTTACGAGCAATTGCATAACTCCTTTTCTAGTGTTTTTTTTCATAACAGCAAATGAGATATTTCTCATGTTGATGTCTAAAACTCACCTAGGTAGAGCTGGATTTAGCTTGAAAGTGAAGAAATATTTTACTCAATTTTAATGAAATGGCTCCAGAACATGCCCATATTGATAGGGGCTTGTCTTGGGAAGCAGGATTCAGAGGCACTGCGGGGTGGGGGAGGTTGGTGAGATCACCACAGCCCTGTAACCCTCATGTGTATTTTGGAAATGTTTCTGTGCTGTGCAGAACTGTACAGCAGGGTAGAGTTGTCCTTCTTTTGCTCAATCCTAAACCACTTTTTAACCCAGAGGTGAGGAGGCCCGTTCTCCCCAATGTTGGTGTGGCCAGTCTGAGCTGAGGAGAGTGACAGGCTCCTTGAGAGGGTGGCTCCTGCCAGGTATGGGAAGTTAGGTTCTGCCCACAGAGGGATCATTTGGTTCATTTCCATTTGATGCTTAACTCTGAGGCTCTTGCACTTTGAAGTGGACCACCTGATGAAAGTACCTCTTGTAGATCCAAGCTGCTGGATGTCAGCCAGTCTTTTTTTTTCTTATGTTTTAGTTTCAACATGCTGGAAAAGAATGTAAATAATCCTCTCATTTGGTCCCTTGTAACTTGGGTCAGAAGTGAGAGAATGGTTTCTGAAGATAACATACTTTTCTGCCCTCCTCTTTTGTTTTGCCCACTTGATTTGTGAGTTGAATGACCATGAGGTTTTTGGAGGGCTGTAGTTGATGAATACGTGTTACAGATCAGAATTTCAGAATTAAGAAATTCAAGTTCTGGAAAGAAGAGTGAAGTAGGCATGCTGCCATACTCTCAGAGAAGTGACTGAGAGTTCAAAAGCAGAACTTAGAAGTTGAAATAGAGGCATTATGGAGGGAAAAACATGATTGGAACTAGTAGAAAGTAGAAAATTGGAAGACAAAGAGAATGAAATAATGAAAATTAATTTTAAGTGAAAAAATAAAAAAAGGAAAAACGTTAAAGAAAACACATTAGGAAAAACAAAGGCAGAGTCAAATAAAAATAAGATCATAATATGGTGAAAAAAGCCTCTTGATATAATAGCAAAGATCTGACACACAAACTAAGGAAATTAAATACCTAAAAAAGTATATATGTGTATTCTGTTAATGGAATCAAATAAAAATTCTGTGATTACACTAATGGAATTAAGTATTTTCTGATTAAGTAGGATTAGCTCTGACCTGAGTTGATCTGCTCTTTGAAAGGTCTGGTATCTGTGGGTCTGATGAAGTGTGCTTTTTGTGTGTGTATTTTGTGAATAAATAGTGAAATCTTTCTTCTTTCTGAATGGTGATCAACTAAACCTTGCAAAGTCAAATAATGGGAATCACTTGAAGAGAAAAGGCAATTTTTTTTCCTCACTTCTGTTTGCCACCACCTTCCATTTGGTTTCCATAACTCTGAATAACTGTGAACCCTGTTTCCATAACTGAACCCTGTGTGTGCAAGTACTGTGTCATTGCAGTAAGCATCTGTATTCCATTTGTTATGTCAAAGCTTTTTGTGTTTGAACTTTTATGTTTTAACAAGGTGCAACAAGTTTTTACGTAGCTCCAAGGAGATCTTTTATGCTACAGCATTTTAAAATTGCAAGTTAGCTTTGTTCTTGGTATGTCTTACATGCTTTCTTACATGCCCTTTAGCTGATATTTTGATGTATAGGATGTTGTAAATGACTTCTCATAATTTGTGTCTGTCTTTAGGGAGAAATCTTGCTTGGATACATGTTTGGGCAATTAATATCTGAATAACTCTGCATTCTGAAAAAAAAAAAATAGTTACGCAGTTTGTGCCCTGGTAGCTCATTCATCTTTTGTAAAACTGGGTAGGGGAAGGAAGAGGTGATCTTAGAAAGGAAGGTTACATTTTTCATATTTTTCAACAGGGTTGAAGGACACTTTTTGGTGTCCTAAAATTTTAGGAGTTGGTTGCCTAGACACGGAGATTATGATCTTTTTGTGGTGTCAGGAGATAAAGGGCATGCTTTCAAAAACTCCTGAATGCACAAAAGAACTGTCTTCTGAGGACTCAGAATGGAATTTCTCTAGGAGCTGATACAAGAGGAGGAATTAGCAATTGTAGAGGGGTTTGTTTCTTGTCCTTTATTGCAATGCATCATCTCTATGCAAACCTGTACTGACATCCATTATAGTAGCCCTTGGGTTTTGTTTTGTTTTGGGTTTTTTTATGTAATATCAATTTCTTACTGGCTCTTAAGGTTTTAATTTTAATTTGGCTTAGCAGACTTTCCCCTCCTGAATCTATCGTAATAAATGCAAATCTTCATAGACCATTATGTCTTCTGGTAATTGAAGCACTAATCTTAGGCTGTCAGCCCAGGCACCGTTTCTTCTTGAAAATAAAGTCATCTTACCAACTTTTAGGTAACACCCCCAAAATTTTTTTTCTTCCTTAATTTGTTTTGCTCAGACTTGAAATATTGGAGGCTCCTGGCAATAAAAGAAACAATTCAGTAAGTGTGTAAAATGCTATAGAACTTTTTTCTTTATAAAATACAGCACACATGGAATATGTATTGTACAGTATAACATGAGGGTTTTATTTGCATTACTTAAGAAAACCTGCCTAGGTATTTCTCACTAGTGGCAGCATCTACTCCAAATTTCAGATGATCCAACCCCTGCCAAGAAAAGTCATACACAGAGCTACAATTTTATGTTCTGGATTTTACAACAAAATGAGTGCATGTAGCTAGTGAGTCACTGAAGAGAGTTGCTTTCCTTGCTTGTGAAATACATGCAGGCGACTAGAAATATTACTGAAGGAAACTGTTCAGAGAAGTTTTCTTAATTGCCAGTTGCTGGGAGCTAAAATCTGAGCAGTACAGAGCTCTTGGCCAGTCTCTGAAAGCATGAGACAGAGGATCTTCTGCAGTATTCAGAGAGGAGGAATTTACAGGTAAGTTATTTGCTTTTATAGTACTGCAGTTTAAGGAAGAATGAAGTAAGGCATTTGATCCCACTGATTAAAATCTGCATACAAATTTTGGTATAAACCTGTGTGTTCTTCATAGGAGAGAAGCGTGTCTACCTATCACTGCCGAGACCAGGGGTAAGTTGCTTTTGGGTTTGTTGGGTTTACTCTGTATCTGTGTTTCCCTGACTTCTTTCCCTGTCACAACTTGATGGGGACATAACAATATCTTGGTAACATGCATCTGACTGGATGGCTGACAGTAAAATATCAAACTTTTCCAATTTATTAAATGAATAATAGACTGAATACTAAGGTAATTAGTTACATAGTGTGCTTTAATCAATGTGATTTTACATAAACTTTAATTCCTGTTCATTAATATGGCATTTTTTACTACATACTCTGCTGTCATGCTATATAATAAAAAAGTGTATTGCTGCTATTAAAACAGTAGGAATATGCTGCAATATACTGAAAACTAAAAAAATGAAGGAGATTACCAAGATTTAACATTGTAGCCTGAATTAATGTATTTGGATCAAAGGGTCATGTTTGAGCTTGTTGTAGGCTCTTTAGATAATGGATTCTTGTTTCCTTCTCTGATCTTAAGTGTGCTTAATGTAGAGGAAAAGTTACACCAAATACCCAGTTTTTAGTTGTAAGGTATTTAATATCCTTAGCTGATTTTAATTGATATTACACTGTTTCTGAGAGCATCTGTTTGTTAGGAAACCTCCTAAATCTTGTTAGTGTCATGTAATCAGTCATTTGATTCACTTGCTATGAACTGAATCTTTTCATGCATAGGAAAAAGGGAAAGAATGATCTCAAAAGGTACAGTAAGCTCTAGCTTCTTTCTCCTTGCTTTCTTTCCTTAACCTGTACTGTTGGGGCATTTGGGTTTGAAATGATCCCATCTCCATGTCTTCTGTTGTGCAGTTCTACAGCTTCAAACACAATACTACTTCTGACCCTTAATGACAAGAGAAAAACTTTATAAATTCAATCTTTATAAAAAAGCTTTATAAATCCAATCTGCAGATTTAAGTAGAATATGTTAGGCTGCATGAGCATGGGTGAATTTCACAGTTACGGAAACTTTTGATAGGGTTTCTGTCCCTTTCCAATGTGACTAAGACACAGCTTCTGGACTTCATAATTTAGAGGTTAGATGTTTGAAGTCAGAGTCACACTTATGGATTCATATGTTTGTTAAAATACTTCAATAAAAACTTTGTGCCCAGCATTTAAACAGTTCTGCTTTGTTATTGTTTGAAAGGTTGCTGCCTTCTTTTGAGTCTTGCAAGATAGAGTCTTGAGCTCTTACCGTTGTGGGTAGCTACAAATGCACAGTTTGAAAGTAGACAGGAAATGCAGATTGCATCCACAGGACACCAGGGTTTCTTCACAGAGTAATTTCTCTGCCTAACTGATGCTCTGAGCTTTGGAACTGCCTTTCTTCCCAGTACTGTTGCTCTCAGCAGAGCCTCTCCTCCCCCTACTGCCACCATAGATTTGCTGTGCCTGGCTGACGCCCACGCTCTCCCTGCACAGAGGCCACACTGTTCCTGCCGACCTAATTAGATTACATATTTTGTTACATCTGTTTAATTGCCCTGTGCTGTTTGCTGGTAAATGAGTGGCATCCTAGACCATGCTGTAGATGAGGACCAGAGCAGCAGTGATGATTCATGTGTGTGTTTAATGCATAGTTATATTTTTTTCTCTACAGCATTAAGTGTCAAATCATGTGTTAAAAGCAGAATAGCCTATCTACTGATCTGACTTTTAACAATACTACTATTCAAATAATGCAAGTGAACACTAGAGTGGAGAAAACTGCAAAAACATTCTGAGGTCTCTTTAGTTATTTGTTGACAGAAAAACTTAAACTGTGCTAGAGTGATGGTTTTCTTGAATACCCTTTACTCTGCAGCCTAAATATTTGCCATGCCTTCTAGACCAAATTTTGTGTTTAGAAGCAAATCTGGTTTGGTTTGTCTTCTTTTAAGATGCTGTCTTAGAAACAGCATTTCTTAAATTACATTTGTAGGATGCAGTATAGTCAAACTTAAATCACAATTAGGAATATCAGTTCTTACCCTTTGTGCTAAATCTTTCGATATGAGATCAGCACTTCTAATGCATAAACAGAATTACAGTGTCTAATCTGGGTAGACATTCATAAGATTTAGAATATTTAAACATTTTTGGATGGGAAAAGAGAAATGGCAGAAAGCTAAACTGAGCACTAAATTGCACTAGGAACTTCAGTATTAGTACTTTTGCTCAGGTTCTTGAAGTGAGAGATGGAGAAGGCACCTAGATCTTATTTCTGATGCTGTTCACAGTGATCAGTGTTGTTTCTTGTTTATTTTTCCCCCTGCAGGCATTACTGAGCCTAATTTGCCCAAGTACTCCCACTATTGCATAGCAGCAGCTTTTTTCAGAGTCTCAGACAAGGCTCTCAGTCCTGCACTGAGATCATCCATCCTCCTGTGCCTCACACCTCTCCAAGTTATGGTACCAGCTTTGTACCTGCCATTCCTCTGCAGTCCAGTGGTCCGTGAATGGGCTGTGGCTTCCACATCTGGTGTTTTTGCTGTCTTTGCACAGTGACAGCACCAGCACATGAAATTAGAGCCAAGAATGGCAAATGAATGTGAAATAAATGATGTATTACTGCGTAAGTGTGTCATGCAGTTGACAAGCACTGCCTTAACAGGTAGTCCGCTCACATCAGTACCACTAGTTATTGTTTAATATGAGCCAATATTTGGCTTGCAGACAGACTGATATGTTGGATAGTTCATGACTTAAATAAAAGAAGGAAACCCATGAAAAGATCAAAGTGTCAATATTTGTTTACAGCTGCTTCAACAAAGTGACAGAATAATGGGCTGCCTCCTCACACCAGCATTTGTATGGGTTGTAGCCTACATCAGCTTGCTATTAACCGAATCAACAAGTCCCTGTTATAACAGTGTCATCATTGGTAGAAAAACCAGTGCAGGAGTACTTGGTTAAGACTGTTTACTCCTGGGTATTATTGATGATTTACAGGGTAAATGGAAGAGACTTTACTGCATTAGGAAGTGGAGTCTGAGAAATGTGGAAAAGGTATTTTCCTTGAAATTTCAGGGACTCTGCACTTGCCATTTCAGGACAGGCAGATCAGAACAGGTCCTCAGTTTCTGCTGAGAAGTTTGTTTGAACCACTGGAACTCTCCTGCAAAGTCTTTCTCTGATATAGACCTACCTCTTTAAGATTTGTTAATAAAATGATTACCAATTCCTTTTATTTAAAAATACTATTTTTTGTTTGAAACAGAAGCATAATGCAAATCTGAAAGCATTAAAGCCAGTCAAACTAGATACTGAGGTAAGATGTCATCATTTTAGTAAAAAACCTCCTTTTATACTTTTATCCTGTCTGAAGAATGTGTTTTTAAGTGCCATAAATATGGTTACCACTTACAGGAACAGGCGAAAATTGCAAAACTTGGATTAGAATTGCATCTGCTAACATCTGATGTGGATTCTGAGACAGAAAAATGGGAGGATCAGGAGAATGAGATTGTGCAGCATGGGCAAGGCATGTCAAGTATGGCCTACTCTATGTATTTATTTACCAGGTAATTACACTGCACACAGCAAATTTTGGTGGGACAATGAGCATTAACAGTGTTTATAAGAAGGAACACAATTTCATTTTCAGAGCATAATCATTGGGGGACTATTTAGAAAGGAACTTGATTCTGTCCTTAGGCTTTATAAGTTTTTGTAAATTTCTACGGTGTTTAAAAAAACCCTAATTTTATTTTTAAAGAGCTAAACACCTGTTTTGTTGTAGGGCATGTATTTACATATCTCTTGGGTACAGGAAACATTTTAAGAAGTATGTTCATAAATACTTTGAAAATTAAGGGAATTAAAGCACAAGTATATACCTGTAGATGAGATACAACTGTAGATGAGCATTACTGATCCTTGCTGTACTGAAAAGTAGTGTTCTGAAACTTGCCTGTGCAATGTCAGGTTTCTTACTTGAAGAATTTAGGTTTGCTTGGTTTTTTACCAGAGTTGAGATTCTTTTTGTTACCTACAGAGATGTGGATTTCTATTGTTGTTCAGCTTGTGAGAACTGAGCCATTGTTAATTCCCCAACAGTGCTGTAGCTACTGAGGTGTTTGTGTAATATTTTGAAATGCAGTTCCTGTAGTTAGTTAATGTTGTGTGTAGGATCTTCTAAAAGACTGATATTTACAGTCAGTGTGTTTGAACTGTAAAATGTTCAGTGGTGAGACTATAATTTTTGTAAGCACCAGGCAAAATAATCTGCAGTCTATAAATAGCATATCTTCCGCTTTTGTTATTTCCCACAGAGGTGAAGGACTTCTGAAAACTACTCAAGATTTATTTCATCAGGCAGAGGTAATGTATTTTTAACAACACATGATGCGGACACTGAGTGAAGCCTAATTCAGTGTCTGAGTCCTTACACATCAGTACAGTGTACTATGAATTGACTGGCAGCTGTAGATTTTGAGCAGCCTAACTCTGGTACATATTCTGAAAGTGAACTCCCCAGTGCTCCAGTAGTAGCTTCAGGCAGGATTCATTACACTGATAGATTCCAATTAGGAGGAGGGATAGAAAACTGGCATTATGGCAAGTACAGTGGACTTCAACACATTTGTAGTATTTGTTGTATCACTCAACTCAGTCCCTGGTACTCAGTAACAGGTACTAAATCCTAGTCTGAGCAGCAGGATTTTCATGGGAAAGAAAGAAGATGTAAAGATTTGCCCAATGCAAACAGAAGACAAGGGCCCGAATCAAGGAATGTGGGATGCTATTTCCAGGATGCATGCCTGTGTGTAACAGGAGACAGGTTACCTCTGAAAGGACAATAAACAAATATGGCAGGTGTCATCTACCACAAAACATTTGTGAGCTGCCACGGTGCAAAAAATAATTGGAAGTTGGGGGGTTTTTATATGTAAAGGGAAAGCCTTTAAACTCTGCTTGTCTGTGAGGATGGCAGTTGGTAGTGAAGCTTGTTATTTCAGAAGGCACTGCAAACTGCTAACTTGTGAATTATAGACATATACAATTATTGCAAATACTTCCTGCTACCTTTTTACTTAAAAGCACACTATTAAAACAGGAGGGGAAGAGCCTCATCTTCTGTTGTGATTCATTTTGTTACATGCTTTCTCCCCCTTTCAGATTTTTGCCACAGAGGGCACAAAGCTTGCTTCAGCTCTTCATACTCTTTCTGATCAGGTGATGTATCTCACGATACCAGTGACACTGCTTAAAAGTTGGTTGTGCTGTCTTCTCCCTTAACTTAACACAGTTGTTTTGTCTTTGTGAACCACGTATCAGGTACATGATGATGACAAGCCTTTGCTTCTTTTGGAGGCTGAAAAACTCATCTCTATGTGCAAGCAGCTCCAGATAACAGCTAAAGCTTCTGCTCAGGGTAAAAGTGCTACATTTACAAAGGTAAGGTAAAAATTACATGTCTTTCTCAAAGTAACACCTGACTTGTTTTGAAGTAATTTACTAATTTATGCTCCAGTTAAAATATGGAATGAGATTGTGGTAGTACTGTAATCCACTAGAATTCCATTCAGATAAACCGGAACTGTAATTAAGTGTACCTCAGTAGAGACTTCAGGGATCAAAATTTTAATGAAGGTAATATGTATTTCCACCACTGTAATAATTACTGTTATTATTGTTCCTGATGCTTAACATAAATGTAACAAATTCCAAACCCCCCAGTCCACTACTGAAACACATTTGCTTCTCAGTAGGTAGAGTCTACCCTGGACTGCCCAGATTTTTTTCCAATATTCATATTTGCTATAAGTAACTACAGAGACAGCTGCCGTGAAAGTTTCAGCACTGTTAACACAAGAAGTAGATCTGCAAAGACCAGAGGGGATCAGCATCACAAGCTAGCAGTAGGATCAGTGTGAGCAAGACCATTTCCATTGTGTGCCTGAATGTTTGTTTCCAACTGGCTGTGGAAAAGCCAGTTTTACAGCAGGGTCTGAAACTGGCTAAAGCATGCAAGGCACTCAGAACCAAACTGAGCACCTTGGGGCTACTGCTTGGCTTGTTTTTACACTCTCTAAGTTAAATGGGAACTCCATACAGTCTGTTTATACAGTGATTTATCAATACATAGCATTAATAGGTTCTCAAACTAATGTTTGAGGGCTCAGATTTGTGACCTGTGCTGAGTGTTAAAATTTAAGGTAACTTTTAGTGTAACTCACATCAAAGTAAGGCTTAGATGATGCATGGCTTTCCAAATCATGCTGACAAGACATAAAAGGAAAACCATGAAGAATTTTGATGATTCATACTTAGATGGTAAGAGCTCCTTTCCAAGAGACTTCTAGTACTGTTTAATATTATATTATTAGTAGCTCATTCTCTTAGGATGTGTCTGCATTGTAGCTCAAGTCATGGCTTAACAGAAGGGATCCTCTTGTTTTAAATGTACTGTACAGAGAAACTAAGAAAAAATGCAGGCAAACCCATTTGATTAGGAGATATTTCAGAAGGACAAGTATTATTTAACCCAGCTTGAAGCAGATCACCATCTCATGCCAGAAACAACTGCCTTACACAAGTACTGAGTGGCATTACTCTACAATTGTCTTGTTTAGGTTGATGCATGCATTTTGAAAACAAGGAATGTGATGACTCTGTTATGCCAACTACTTCCACTTTGCTGCAAATTACTGAGAAAGGTGAGTACTTGGTTTATCTGCACTATTTTAGAGTTTCAGGGTTTGGTTGGGTTGGTTGGTTGTTTTTAAGAAACCTTTTTTATATGTATACACAGAATAAAGCAGGAAATGGTTGTCTTAAGCCTGCTCCACCATGGAAAGAAGACAGAATACGAACTGGTACAAATGCACGTTCTCCAGAAAGAAGAGTGGATGCATTTGGCATCAAGTCTTTAGAAAATCATGTAGCAAACATGACATTTTTAGAGAGCAAGTAATTATAGCACTGAGAAATGCAGAAATTCCCATTTGAAAATAACACTTGCTGAAGTTTCAATACTGCTTTCATTTGTGGAAAGTCAAGCCAGGTTGATTTGAAATAAAACTGTTGACCTTTTGTCACATCTAATAGATGTCCCATTACTTAGCCATTAAAACATCAGCTAGTCTAAATGTTCTGTATTTTTATAATGTGAATGCCTTTCCTATGCTCACTATTGATACCGATTTTGTAATTAATGCTTATGAATGTCTTAATGGATGTGTCAACCCAAAGATGCTGCTAATAGACATTTTATGTAAAGACCCCTGTGCTGCATATGCTCTATGTAACACTACTGTTGAAGTCTGTAAACTCATCTCTGGCCTATTTCAGTCTATGTATTTGATAAAGCAAAATCAGGAACATAGTCTGAAAGGCTGTGGCCTGAAGCACTGAAATGTTTGTTACCTTAGTCACAAGTTATACTTGCAATGAAGTAGTTCTAGGGGAAAAAAACCACCTCTTTCAATAGCTGCACCCCTGAATTTTAATCTTGATGACATGATTCATCTCTACAAAACTGTATTTCTAAGTGATTAATAGTCTTGACTTAAACCCTTTTTCTTTTACCCTATTTGTAGATGGCAGTTGTTGCTTTGTTATTAAAACTTACTGAGCAGAATTTGAGTTGCCTGTAGAACCACTGAAGTATTATGCAGACTTGAAATTATGGCATTTAAAATTGATGAAAACAGATACTGATTATTATAAAGTTCTGTACAAAGGGCATTATTTGACTTCAGGATACCATGAAAATACAACTTGGTGTGAAATATGTATTTTCAAGTTTATCTGCTCTTTGTGCATAGGCTTTTGTTGCATTTTTATTTTCCATTCACCTGTGTCAAACTCCATATTGTATTAGTTTAGCTAAATTACATGATAACTAAATGCTTTGATTTTTTCTATATGTACTATGCTCGCATTAAGCAGAAGCAAAGCTGATTGAGGAACATAAATAGTCTCCAACATGTCATTCTGAGCTTATTTTAAAACCTGTAGTGCTAGAATTCAGAGAAAAATTGTACTGCAAGATTTTACAGAAACTTTAATATATAAAGTATTTGAACTGGTTTATTCTTTTATGAATCAAGCAGTTTAGTTCCAATTTTAAAAACTGGCACTGGGCCTTTTCAATACTATAAAACTCACAGTGTACAATAAAAGTCAGGTATTTAGTATCAAATACAGATGAGAAGTGTAGAATTCATTTCATGGAGTGGAATTGCGGCGTTTCAACAAAACTTCCTCGTATTCCTTCTGCGTCAGAAGTCCCTGCGTTATACTCTTGCTTTCTTCAAATTTGGGTAGAACCACTGCGATGTACCCCTCAGTTGATGGCTAGAAGCGAGACTGAAGTTAGCAGTGAAATAAAAGCTGGAAAATAAAGAACAAGAAAGTGTCTTACCTTTTCTTGCAGAAGAGTGGGATTACTAAGAATGTTTTCATTCACTTCGATCAGCCGCCCTCGTATGCAACTGCAAAAGTGTTTAGATTCAGTAGATGTGTGTGGTATGTCAAGGTAAGAAGAAAATGAGAAAAACCTTACCTGTAAATGGTGTATTCCTCTCCATCTGATGAAGATATCCTGCACAGAGGGGCAAGTTCTGTTAAAAACTGAGCTCCCTGCATTTGGAAAATAAATAAACATTTATGTAGTCTTAATTACACAGGGCTTGTAGAAGTATTACCATCAGCATTGCCAAAAATGAAGGATGAGTGACAGTTACAGGTCATTGCAAGTTCCAGAGTGTGCTTCCCTACAGAAGGGAAGATGCCAACTCCGTTATGTGCACAAATCAAATAGAAGCTTGTTACAAGCTTACAGATTTAGTCATAATTAAGTTTCTTGCAGACTAGCAGACTTGTAGTTTGATGAGATTAAAATCAGGGGAGAGAGGAGAGGAGCAGCACCACTGCTTTCAGTATAAGCAAGTTTAACGGCACCTTCAAAAACCCACCATGAAATACACTGAACTGGCCCATCTGCTATCTACATCTGCTTGAAAAAAACAGTAGTCTCAAAATCCTTAGCATCTTCTTGGAAACAAATTTTTATTGTTTCATCAGGGATGTCCATCTCCCTCTGTACCCTATCAAAAAAATTACTACAAGTGAGGTGGGTTTGAGTAACACTGGAAAGCACCTGTGCTGTAGGAGCACTGCAAGCCCTGGGCTGGGACAGGCACACAGGCACCTCTTGAGGACATCTAAATTCTTCAACTGTACAGGGGCTCGTTTAAAATGAAATACTGGGTTTCTAGGGAAGGACAGAAAGATCTCAGGTAGTATGAGAGATTAAAATGAAAACTAACAAAAGCGAAAAAACATACCCTTTTTGACTTCCCAGAGACCTTATTCTGAAGCCTGCTACAGTTTGCACTGATTTGGTAATTAATGTTTTTTATTGTTTTCCCACTTTGAAGAAGAGGGTGGGCCTCTGCCAAGGTGATGACACAGATTCTGAAAAAAAAACCAAAACAATTATTCCACTGTAGTTGTAAGCAGCCCCACTCCTTTGTGCTCTAAGCAAGTTCCACAACCTCCTCTCCCTATATTTATTTGACACGTGCTGTACCAAACCGAATGAAAATGGCATTGTGACCTAAAGCCACTCCCATAGAAAATGCTTCATTTTGAGATACCAGACTGGATCATCAGAAGCCTTGCACTTCTTACTGAAACAGAACCACTGCTTTCAAGTAAGCCAGTGCTGTTCTATCTGGGTTTTGTACCCCATAGGAGTATGGTTGGTCCATTTCAGCCATGAGCTGAAGTAGGTACATATTGAGGAAAGCACAGTGTACTTTTGTCACAAAACGTAACACAAAGCCGTGTTTCTCAACAGCTAAAGGCCCCTTGCAGTGAACAGTTAATGCTGATGAATCCTTTGGTGATCTGGGCTTTAGTTAACTTGCTGCTTGCATTTCATCTTTTTCTAAAGAAGGGTTATTTCTTGCCATGAAACTGGACAGTTTGAGACAAGCCCAGCTACAGAGACCAGAACCATGAGACAGACCCAGCGACAGAACCTAGAACCGTGCTTAATGCCCAAGCATGAACGTGTCAGTAAATGAAGAGAGTGGAAGCTATTCTGTTTGAGAGTATAAAACCTAGAGCAAGGACTAGAATTCACAGAACAGTGACTGCAGAGAAAAGCAGGGCACAGAACCAAATCTCTCCCTGTGGATGCTGTCTCCATCTCCCTGCACTCCCGGGGAGTTCTGGCTGTGCAGCTCCCACAAGAGGGAGCTGGATCCTGCTGAATGCATCCAGCATGTCCTAGCAGCAAAGCTACCTCCCTTCATCCCAGCCTCCTTCTAACGGCAAGATAACAAATTATCTGTTTGAGCTGCCATCTGATGGAGATGAGATCTGGCAAAACAAAAAATCAAGAGACAACTTTACACTGCCTAGAAACAGCAAACTGAGCCACAGCCCCATACATAATAATGGTTAAAGTACTTTATAGAACATCTGTCTCAGCTGCTGTGAAATCCAAGGGTCCTGATATTTCAGAATTCAAAGTAGCAAAAGAGTCTTCATAGACATTTGAACAAATCAACAGGATTTAAACTATGGTTTATGTCAGACACCTGAGATTAGTAACCTCATATTTAGTATTCAGTACAAATGCAAAGGTGTCCTTTCTTGCTGTTACTGTCACACCTGTTATTTGGAGATACTCTGGTTTCCCTTTTGAAAGAAAGGCGAAGAACTGCAGGAGACAGCCACACAGAAGCCTTGCGGTTCTGCCCTGTGCCAAGCATGCCCTTTCTTTTACACTGAATTCTTAGAGTGGCAACCAACTGGGAACACAAATGCTGCCTTGCCTTCCCTCAGCAGAAGCCACTGGCACTGCCAGTTTTTGTGCAGACAGTAGTTAAGTTCTGTTCTTACCTCTGAGACTAAACATCCCAGAAATGCTCCCAATGCCCTAAAAGGCTGCAGCAGTAGGAAGTAAGGTATGTTATGAGACTCCAAATCTGGTACAGGGTTGATTTAGTCCAAATAACTGGATCTCCAACTACACCCAAGCAGAAGCAATGCATGACATTTTCCTCTCTTGCCTTCACCATTGGAACACACATGTACAAGAAAAAGCAATTAAGTTGTGTATAGAAAAAGCTGAATGTTTGTCCAAGCTGAAGGAATTATAAGTCAAGTTAAACAGATGCCTTTAAAATGTCATTAGGGAAAAGCCTTTTGGAACGTTGCTCTTCTGCTGCTGCTGATCACAGAACCAATTAGGTCGGGAAAGGCCTCTGAGATCGAGTCCAACCTATGACTAAACACCATCGTGTCAACTAGACCAGGGCACTGAGTGCCACGGCCAGTCTTTCCATTAACACCGTCAGGGACAGTGCATGTGGCCCTTTCAGCAGGAAAGGGTGCACAGAGCGAGGGCAGCACGGCGGACACTGCTGAGCAGTACGGAGGGCAAGGCAGGGAGTCGTGGGGGAGGAGGTCAAGCCTCACTGTTCTCACTGGAGCAGTAATTAAAGGCTGGGGAGGCTCATCTGTCACTCTCCCATCCTGCCAACTTCCCGGACAAGGCAGGCTCGCCTGGTGCTGCGCCCAGCCCAGCTCTGTCCATGTGGCGGCTGCTAGAGCCACAGCCGCTCCCTCCTGGTGCCGGGAGGGCTGGGGCTGAGGCAGGGCCCTGCCCGAAAGCACCCGAGGCTTCCGGGGCTCGGCGGGCACAGCCGGACCCCGGCCCCGCAGGCCACTCGCCTGTTGGAGTGCTGCAGCACGCAGAAGTCCTCGCACGGCCGCCCCTTCACGTCTGCAAGAAAGGCACAAAGAGGAGTCAGGGCCCCGCCGCCTCCCCGGCCCGGCCCGGCCCGGCCCGGCGCGGCCCCGGCGGTACCTGGCTTGTACCAGCGGGTGAAGTAGCGCTCGGCGCCGCCGGGCCCCGCCGCCCGCTCGGCCATGCCCGGCCCGGCGCGGCCCCGCCGGCGCGCAGCGATGACGGCTGAGGGAGGGCGGCTCCGGCGGGCGGCACCGGCCCGCCCTCTGCCCGCCCCGGCACGGGAAACCCGAAGGAAATACCTGCTTCTTTTATTTATTTGTTTGCCCCGAGGAGGTAAACGAAGGCTGTAACATCTTTCGCCGTATCGCCATCACTGAGAAAAACGAATCAAACGCCTGCTGTTTGGTTGAGTGGTTTATTTTCTCTAGCACACAGCAATACAGTAACAACTACAGTGATCATATATATACACCAAAAGGGAACTTTAAATTTAAAAAAAAAAACCCAAACCAACTTTCGTTAAAATAACTTCGTGTATGTTTGTGGAAAACAGAACGAGTACAGAGATTTTAACTGCACTGGTGTATCAGTTCAGGCAGGCAGAGTGCCTCTCTGAATTTCGTTTCAGCCTTTGAATTCCATTTTAGCCTGGGCTGTGTTTATATAAACATAATAAATGAGCTGCATTCCAACAACACAAAGGGCATCACATTTAGACACAAGGGACACGGAGAAACCGTACCAGCACCTGAGCCCCACAGGCCAGGCAGGTGAAAATTTGAGAACCTCCACACCTTTCCCGACTCCTGCTACACAGAGCAACTACACATGGAAGCTTTTCTGTACAAACAGAATTCTATACAACAGGCCAAAACCATTAGAAGAATATGTTACCAAAAAAAGCCCCCAAAACTGATTCCAGCATTGTCTGCCTATTCTGTTTACCCGCATCTAGCACAGGCACTAAAGGCAGATGCAAACAGCATGTAAAATTAAGGTCTGTACCATAACTAAACTAGAGACAGATACACAGAACAGACACTTCCATTTATTAGCCAGGGTAGCCAGGCACATTAAAAACTGCTGCAGAAAAATATATGCATAAAAATAAAGGGCTACTTAGAGGCTCAGCCACACCAGTTTGCCAAATCATGAGTATTTTCCAACATTAGTACATTGCAACAGATGCAGATTCTACTTGATAAGGCTGACAAAGAAAAACAACAACAAAACCCAAACCAACTCCAAACAAACAAACAAACAAACAAACCAAGAAACAAACAAACAGAAACAACCAATCTTTTGTCATACTGCTGATACAAAACTACAGCAAGTTTCAGTCTATGGTCTTCTCAATTATTAGTTTGGACAGCTGCCTGTCTTGGACATTTCTCCAGCAATGATTAAAGAGCACTGAATGGGTGGAATATGCTTGTGTACAGGATACAGACGTTTCTGCCCACACGCTCTAAAGACAATTCATTTTCATACTGTTAAATTAGCAATGTGTTTTGATATGTGGATATTGTCATGTCAGTCGAGTACATCGAAAGCCAGCCAAGAAGCCCCTGGAAACACTGAAATTTGTAGATTTATCTCCATCATTTAGTCATTGATCTAAAAATCTCTTGAGCAACATTAGGCGATCTGCCTGCTTCCGGTGTCATATCGAGCAAGCAGACAAGGGACGTCCAGCTGAAATGGCAGCTATTATGGTTGTAGGCTAACAGAAACCAGTAGTGAAAAATTCAAAGCAAACTGAGCTCATCCAAGTCTGAAATCCCCCAGGACACAGAGATGCCTGATTTCTGTAGCAGCCAAGAGTGTGGTGCAGAAGACGGAAGCCCCATGGGCTGAAGGGCACAGCATTTACGGTGTTTCCCCACACCGTGGGTAAACACTGTGCGCAAGCCCTACAAAGCCCACTAGGACACAGGGATGCATTAGGAGACCTGAAGGAAGGACATCTTTCTCAGCCCCTGGCTTCAGAAACTCCTGGCTGCAAAAACTCCTGTGGTACCAATTTCTCAACTCCTAAAAAACCCCTCAAACCTCTCAATTAACAGAAAACATCTATTTCTGAGGTGACAGAATAGTTCTTGGCTTCCACTGTATGACAGACCAACAAACTGTTTTAACCTGCCATAGGTGGTATTATCAAACATTTGTCGTTCAAGCTTTTTTTCAGCTGATGATTTGAAGCAGCGGATCAGAAATAGGTTCTAATTGTTTTATTTCTGGGATTTTTAAAGCTAGGTAGTAAGATAGCATAATTCTGTTATTTCTTCATCATTAAACAACTTTTATATGTTCACCTTCCCTGCAAATGCAGGATTTATTTATTTTGCTATTGGTTTTTTCAACCTTCTTCCTTCAGTTATTCAGGGTGGTTAAACATATTAAGACTATAGGCTCAAACGACGTACTTACGTATACACTTACTATCCTTAACACGCTGCTTCCCTAGGTATGCCACCAAACAAATTCTGCTATTTTGGATTTCTCAGCTTTAGTTCTTGCAAAGAATATAGCACGAGTTTGTGTGCAATCACACTGAACTAGAAGGAGGCAGCTCTCCCACTCAGCTCATTTTCCCAAAGTAAATCAACGTTTTACTTCAGGAAGCTGTTGTAGGAAATGATTGTTTATCTCAGCCTGTAGCACTCCTCCCCTTGGTATCAAACAGGCTTTAATACACTTTTGTCGCTTCAGGCAGTGTAAGTGGGATACAGCACTGCTTTTAAAGTATTTTTTATGGAATTCACATATTTTAAAGCTTTTGCAATTTAGGAGCTGGACTTCTGTTGCCAATTTGAGAAATCGGTGAAGAGCAATTAATATTAGAAGGGATGAAACAAGCCAAACATTTGATGAAAACACTTAGAATATGATTTCACATTAATTTGTTTGGAGTAGAAACCAACTGGAATAAGACACAGGAATCCACAATCTATTGAGAGAGCCAGCCCCACCCTAAAGGATGGAGTGGACTCATCTGACTTTCCATATAAACCAGGTGGTTGCAGAAGAGATGAGTTTCTAACAATAAGTACATTACCCATTACATGTCTTGTTCTTGTTTTACTTTGCTCACTGTGCTCTGTATCCACTGATTTTAATTGTGCTAAAATAAAAACCACTGTTTTACCTCTTTAAACCAACAAAACCACTGAAGTAAAAAACACTATATCACATACACTAAATAAACTTAGTAAAAAAAAACAACCTAACACCCCAAACAATACAGACAATATCATATAGATTTGGCACTTTTGCCATGTTTTACTAAGTACCACTTTCCACAGTACCATAAGCAATGCTAAATCCCAAGTAAAAAAACCACAAAAACAAACAAACAAAAAAAACCCCAACAAACCCCAAATTTTACAGTGTTCCTTCCTATCAGGCAAGAAGGGAGGGAAGTACACAACAACAAAGCACACCAATAAAAATAGCTAGTCTCTATCAAATGTACCTTTCCAATAAGGAAATTAATAGAAAAAAACCCCTACCACTTATAATTTAACACCAAGCTGTCTTCCTGGCAACCAGGATTACAGGTTTATGCTGAATACAATCTTATGTTCAAATACTGAGATAAGCAGCATTATCCCAAAACCTAGGAGAATCCCAGCATTCTGTAACAGGAAGTATCCCCACCGGCTACATCCATGGTCACTGGCATCATTGTGGAGCATTTCAGGTACCTAAACAAACACAGAAGTGTTAAATGCCTTCAAAATAAACAGTTGCTTCAAAGCATTAATTCTCAAGCTCTGTTATACAAAATTCAAATACGTCTAATCACTTACCATATCCACAAGAGCCACATACATGAACAAGCCAGCAGTAAGTGCAAATATCCACATTGAAACATTGTCTGCATAATGACCAATAAGGATCCCAGTTCCCATTCCAAGATAGGCCAGCATAGCTGACAGAGCATTATAAAGAACAGCTTGCTTGACAGTCATACCAGCTTTCAGAAGTACAGCAAAATCTCCTATAACAGGGAAAAAAAACAAGAAAAAGTTTTCATTCTCAATAAGTATTGCAGTGTTTTCTTATAGTTCTCTTACTTACAGGACTACTAAGCTGTTTTTATGTTGTCGTTTGCCTTATTTTCTTTCCCTTCATAAAATCAGAAATCACTGAAGGACAGAAAATTAAAGGGTGCACATGAACAACACCACAGCAGTAAATACTGTAAGTTTATAACCTTAAACTCTTAGCAATTTTGAAAGAAGCAGCTTTTTGCTGCATCACAGAAGATCCTGACTTGCAAGAGACCCACAAGGATCATCAAGTCCAACTCCTGGCCCTGCACAGGACAGCCCCAGGAGTCACACCATATGCCCAAGAGCATTGTCCAAATACTCTTTGTACTCTCAGGCTTCCCTGGGGAACTGTTCCAGTGTCCAGACATTGTTTGGGTGAAGAACCTTTTCCTTATATCCAACCTAAACCTCCCCTGACACAATTTCAGGCCATTCCCTCGGGTCCTGTCACAAGTCACAGGACAGAAGAGATCAGTGCCTGTCCCTCCTCTTCCCCTCACAAAGAAGTTGTAACTGCAATGAGGTTTCCCCTCAGTCTCCTCCAGGCTGAAGAGACCAAGCAACCTCAGCCACTCCTCATACAGCTTCACCTTCAGACTCTTCACCATCTTCACTGCCCTTCTCTGGATGCTCTCCAGTAGCTTTATATCCTAATGCAGTTGGCATTTAAATCATCACTGTAAAACGCTGCAGTACCTGATAGGCATGGGTGTTCGCAAAATAAAATATTCCCATTCCATTGCATATTCAATTTATTAACCTGTAACTACTCTTTGTACTTTAAGTCTGTTTTATAAATTGAAAATAATTTCTTTATTAATTTCTCTAAATTATGCTTAATGTCTTATTTTTACTTGAAGGAATGACAGACCACCAGACAGAAACAGGTTTTCTGTAATTCAGGACATATGTTTTTTTAAACCACAGTAATAAAAGCTTATTATTTGAAAATAAAATGGATTCTTTATAAGTTATCTCCAGTTAAAGCAAACAAAAGCAATCTTCAAAGCTGAGTTTAGTAATTTGTTACAACAGTTTTTCTTACAAGCTATTTCAATTAAGATGAACGTTAATATTACAAACATTGTTTAGCATCAACAACAATGATGCAATTTTAATCCCAGCTAACCCCAGCTAGTCCCATTTGTTTCAATACTCCTATGCCACTTCGTGTCCTCTGTTAAAGAAGGTATTTCCTATCAAGTTTCCTGTTCTGATTAAAGAAGCATGATTTAAATTTTAAAATATTCTTATTTCCAAAACCAAGGGTTGAATATAAAATTATCAGATTTATAACATGAGTTTACTTTGTATATTTGAGCTAACATTTAGTATGTGTAATTAATACAAGTTCCATGATTAATATGAACAAGAGTCAATTCCTCACAACTCATAAGATCAGGTATGTTTTCACCACAATAATGTATTTCTGTATAACATTACTGTACAAATATATCAAACTGTTTATATAGAGAGAGTTCAGTGTTTACACATACTGGTTTACAAGCTCCATTAAATAAAACTGAATGTTCTACCCTCTGGGGAATTAAACCTTAAAAACAGTGAAAGCAAACTGTTCTTTCTTCATTCTATACACCTAGTATGACTATGACCATGACAGCTAAGAAATAAACACCAGTTGCACATCCAAAATTATTTGACAACTGGAAAGATCAGCTTCGTCTCGAGTTCAACTAAGCACATCCATCCTGTGCTCACCAGCTGCCCTTCAAAAGGACCAAATACGCAACTCATATGGTAAGACACGACAATAATCTCTCATGGGACTGAACACGAATTTGAATCACTTGAGCTTGAAAGACAAACTGTTTCCAGAAAGATTTCTAAGTAGTTTCAAGTTTAATTTAGAGCTACAGCACTTCTTTGCAAGACTTAATGAAAAAGCAGCAAATGTTATACAGAACATGCTTTGACTAATCGTGACCTTCCTTTTAGCAGCACAAGTACAAGAATAAAATTAAGGAGAGATGTGAGAAAAGCAAATTCTGTCATGCATTCTCCTGCAATTCACAACTAATGTTATATACAAGGAGAATTAAAAATAACAACTAAACTAGACAGAAAAAGCTGTAAGTAACTGCAAGACACAGTTTTAAACAAAGTAGCTGAAATATTTAGATTTTTATATGATTAATTCAATTAAGAAATGGTTAAACAGTCTTTAAGTAAATTAGAAGTATCCTTGAATAGACAGTCTGACAGAGATGAAGTTTTCTGATCGCATTTTATTCTCCCACATGCACCTGTAAGTACAAACACATGCAGCATATGGAAATGCTGGGGTCTTACCTAGTTCATGAGGTAATTCATGGCAAAATACAGCCACAGAAGTGCTTAAACCACTAGATAACCCTTCAGTAAAGGCTGCTCCTATAAAGGGACAGGAAAAAGAAAAGCAAACAAAACATTACTACATATTCAGACATCAAGTGCAGAACTATTGCTGCACATGCTTGTGTCATATTAGGACATAGATTTCACTCAAATTTTTCTCTGTGGAAGCATTTAAACTTTTAACTGAACAGTTGTTTATGATCCTTACATTTCAAAATTCTTATTCAGAATCTCACTATTAAAGTAAACCACATTGCACTATCTTATTTCTGAACTAAGCCAAATACATTCCAACATAACCCTTTCCAAAAAATGCAATAAATGGAAAGACTGTCAGAAAATACTTTTTTTTTTCAAAGCTACAAAGGCAAGAAAGCAGTTCAACTGCATCTGAGAGTCAGACACTTCTAAAAAGGAAACTAAAATCAATAGAGAGGCTATGAAATCAACAGTGAACTCTAGGCCGCTTGCTTTTAAGTAACTACCGTATTTAAGTGGAGAAAAAAAAACAAACCCAAAACCACAAAACCCCCTTAAACTAGTCCAACAGTCTTCACCTTTCTTGTCCTCTCTGCTCCTCCTGTTGCTTTACTATTTTTCTTGTTTGGCAGCGGCTCAGGAGGACGCAGCACACTGCAGGGCTGCAGAGCTGAAGCACAGCTCACACACAGCATGTCAGGTGCCCAGCTGCATGGAGAACCTCTCCAAGGATGCAGAGCCACATCCAGCTTCCTCTTCAGCTGCTGCCAGGGGCCTGCCAGCAAACAACGTGCTGCCAATAAGCAGTCCAAGAGGCACAAGGCCATGCCACAGCAGCCGGCACACAAAGGACCCAAGAGTTCAGCTCCCAGAGGAAGCACTACAATGCCAATGACTCCACTGGAGACAATCCTTTCTTTTCACTGGGGAAATGCTACATGCTCACCTAACTCTTGAGGGAGACATGGTTATCCAGGTATTAATGTGCAAGAAATGACTGATGCTCCTCCCTGAAATGACAGCAGCAGCAACTTTACCTCTGGGATGCATGCTGAAGCATCCAGGGAAGAGGATGCAGGAAGTGGTGAGCAGGCATCTTTGGATGAGTGATAACAAGGGAATTGAGAGGATCTTCAGAAGAGGTTCTACAGAGGCAAGAGTCCAAGCTCATCAGATTAAAGAGGAAGGCAGGACCAAAGCAGCCTTGGAACAGGAAACATGAACTCCCAGAAGGGTAACATTTGAAAGCAGTTAAGTCTGGCAACAGAAAGAACCTTCTGTCCCCACTTGCAGCTGAAGCACATGGTCATGACCCTGGCAGCAGTCAGAGGATAGATGAGTCCTGCCTTGGCAGCAGTACAAAAAGAAAGGAAGGGTTTTTTCACTGATAGGAGATTCCCTCCCATGCAGGACAGAGACAGACCTGCTGACCTATTGCCCAGGAAAGCCCATGGGTTGCCCAGAGCCTGCCTGGATGATGCTGTAGAGACACCACCAAAGCTCAACTGGCCTGTCATGGACAGATACCACCTGCCTCCAGAGAGAGAATACAATTGACTTTGGGGATTTTTTTGCCTACCTACATAAAGGGGTTCCTCAGCCACACAGACCTCCAGTATAAAAGCATGCATGAAAAGCAGTTCCATGTGCCTATTCAGTCTCTCGGTCAAGATCAGAGTAACACTAGGAATAACAATACAAATCATCTAACCAAGAAAAGGGGGTGGGATAAGCCTACTTACGAACACAGGACATCATCATTCACACAAGAGTTTTCAGCTGTGGAGGTAACAGTACT
This sequence comes from Acanthiza pusilla, assembly GCA_036630365.1. Taxonomy (NCBI): domain Eukaryota; kingdom Metazoa; phylum Chordata; class Aves; order Passeriformes; family Acanthizidae; genus Acanthiza; species Acanthiza pusilla. Next base: position 35,842,904 of record JAXCHO010000034.1, read on the forward strand.
GGGCACACAAACCAGGATGTTCCTTAACTGTATTGGTAATGGTTTCCTCACTACACATGACAGAAAAGCCAGCCAGGATTAGCATTGTAACTGATCTGCTGCTCCACACCAAGGAAAAACTGATGGTAAATACAGCAAAAAAATTACATCTATGGGCATGAGGTAACTGAGTTCAGGACACAGGAGGAGGCTGGAAGAGGAAAAAGCAAAATTAGGATTCTAGGTTTTAACAAAGCAGACTTTGACTTATTTAAGGAATTGCAATGTAGAATACCCTGGGAATCAGTCAAAGGGAAAATGTGCTCAGAAAAGATGGCCAGTTTGTAAAGCACAGAGAGGCACAAATGAGCAAGCCTATTTGTGTGGGAACACTTGCAGAAGACATGCCCAGCTGAGCAGTGTGTCCTAATAAATTAAGATTCAGCAAGGAAGCACACAAGAAATAGGAACAAAGACTGGAAACAAGGAAGTTAAAAGCAGCGGAACAAAAGGGAGGAAGACCAAAGCCCAGCTAGAGCTAAAACTAACAAGACACCAAGGATAACAAGAAACAGTTCTACAAGAATGTTAGCTGAGAAACAGAGTTCGGGAAAAATTCGGGTCTGTTGAAAGATGAGGAGGGGAAATAAGCAGTAGACATAAGAAAAGGCAAAGCACCAGCACAGCCTTCATCTCAGTCTTTGTCAACAAAACCAGATACCAGCTCCATTCCAGAAAAAATGAGCCACAAAACCACAGAAGCAATGGTTCAGAAAAAAATGGAAATGCTCAGGTGCATCCCAGAATGAGACTCACCTAAGGGTACTGACAGAGTTGACTAGCATGACTAAAAAGCTGCTATCTATCATGAGTGGAAAACCATGGCTATAGAAGGAAGGCCTCAGTGGAACTCTCGGAAAAGGATAACATCATTCCCATCTTTAAGTAAGACAAACAACAGGACCCTGGAGTGGTCAGTGCCATCTTGGTTCCTGACAAGATCATCTAGAATATCCTCTTAAAATCCCTCTCCAAATGCTGCATCCAGCTTGAGGAGATAACTGACTGTAGAGATGGTGAATATAATGGAACTACAGTAGGGTTAACTTTAGTAGGATTTCTGACACTACCTCCTACAGCAGTCTCATCTGGGAAAAGAGGAAATATAGGCTTGCATGCTCACTGGACTGCTGGGCTAACAGGGCTTGATGGCTGGTGAGTAAGAAGTAGAGTTCACCAGGACAAAAACTGCAACCCATTTTCTTCAGTACCTTCACTAATGATCTGGATAAAACAGACAGCACCAACAGCAAATGTGGGAGAAAGTAAGGGCTGAGGCGACACACCAAGCACTAGAGCTTTAGAAAAGATCACGGTAAGCTTAATTCTTGTGACGTTCAAAGAGGAAAAGTAAGAAGCAATCAAAGTACAAGCTTTAATAGCAAGAATATCTATTTTTATTTTTTCACTGCTAAAAAGAAGTCCTGAAATGTTAACAAACTGAAGATGAAATTAATATATCTGGCATTCTCCCCTCTCAAGATGTTGATTTAATAGCATCACTGGTATCTTAAAAAATATTTTTAAGACATCACTTCTCTCAAAAGCTAAAGAAAAAAAAACGTATGCAAGTCTAGTGTAAAAATAGTGTTCTGCATTTTACTTATTTAGTTATAATTACACATAAAAGTTCAAATCACAGATGATCCCTTTGCACAAATGAGTCAGATGCAACTGTTCCACGCTTTAATAAAAAAATAAGCACTTTAAAATCTTGTTCCTACATAATTAGCACAACAGATTTGAGCGAAAAAGTAACTGATAGAACTTATGAATAACAAATCACATGAAGTGAATGAACTTAAATGAAGGGTTATGCTGGCTAAAGCTGTCTTTACAGAAGCATTCACATCTTCTTTAAAATACAGATGAACTACTACACCAGTAGCATTGGCATTTTCACAACACCATCAAATTGATGTTTTCTTGTAATACTTTTAAGCACATGCAGAACTGAAAGAAACCCATATTTCCATTAGCCTGAACAAGCTACACAGCAGGACTTCTGAAAGCTATCGCTCTCACTTGTTCAATAAGCCTTTATTAACCTTTCTCATACTTTTCCCTTCATAACTATAAAGTCATAGCTCCTTCTCAAATCTCCCTAATGCCAAGAGGTAATTGATTCTGTGTGTCATTTGTATGCAAATCTTCCTTCTACCACATTTTCACTACTGATCTGCTCAAAAATTTACATTTCATGCTTCAACATTCATCAAAAATGAGATTAAATCAGAAAGTCTCTTTTCACATTATACTTTGAATTGACTGAATCTGAACGACTGCAAATATTGCTGAGAAAAAATAGTTATTATTGAGTTTCCTCTTCAAACAAGAATGAACTTTTTCCTACAAAAAAATTCACAGAAAGACTGATACTGCTGAACTGCCTCCGGTATGCTAAACAACCTGGAAACGAATCCAATACCTGTAAAGATTAGTCTTAAATACAATAGTCAAGATCAGGAAAGATTAGTGTAAGTACTGAAGATTATTGATTTGACTTCACTTTCTGTAACTTACTTTAACCTTTTTAATTCAAAATACCTCTTATTCTACCTCTCCTTCTAGGAAAAATATGAGAGAGCTCCCAAACCTGATCTCCCAGACAGAAGTCCAAAACAAATATTCAACCTTCTATTTTTGTGATAAAGAAATAGTCTTACTGAAGCATTATAAAAAGACTGAGCAACTACAACACATTAAGGGAAAAACAGCGCCATGAACTAAACAGGAACAAAAAGATAAATGTTTCATTTACAAGTAAAATAACTGTTTATACCTGTTCAATTTTTTTTTAAATGGACTATTATGCTCAACTTTAGGAACAAGGTTTTGAGTGTAATATGCCCACTGTTTCAGAAAATAAAATTTTCAGGCTAAAACAGATTGAAACCAGGGCCCCATCTCCCTACCCACCAGTGCTCTGGAGGAACATTCACATGATGTGTATCCAGGGCCCAGTACAGGCAAGCAGATAGCCAAGTATGGAACCTGACCTTGCTGCATAACAAGTGAGGAAAAAGATGTAAAGAAGCCAATGATACCACCAGTGGCCTGACTGAAGTTACTGTTGTTTAAAAAGCATAGTTACTTTGTATGTGACAAAAAATACAAGCTTGTCATAAAAAAGAATTAAAACTTTAAAAATTGCTGAGCACTTGCAGGCACTGAAATACAAAGCCAACCTTAAATGCTTTTATAAGCCTAGTTTTAGTATTGAGAACCGTTAGCTTTTAGAAGAGTTAAAGTAGGAAATGAAGCAAAGCTTATAAATTTCCTAAAGAAACACAGCTGTAAGCACAAAATTTCTGTTTCATTTATCACTGACCTCTAGGTTGTTAAACTCGAGATTTTTCATATTCAAATGATGCTACCAAATAAAAGTTTAGGTTTCAAAGATCCCCTGCTAATTAGTTACATTTCTTATAGAGATCAGTGACAGCAAGAAGACTTCACTGTCTTCACATCCAAGAAAGCTGCAGCATCCAAGTTAGCACTTACCAATTGCTAGTCCATCACTAAAATTGTGTAGTCCATCTCCCATGATCACCATCCATGCCAGAGTTGCTATCCCCGCATCCTTCAGTTCTTCGCGTGAGTAGCGCTGACTGTGACTGTGGGGATGGTGGTTCTGATGATGATGGTGATGCAGAATGTGATGGTAGTCATGGTGATGGTGACTAAGGTGATCTGTCTGTCCTAGAGTATCGTGCAAGTGAGAATGGCATTTGTTTCTACAGCCCCTGGACACATATTCATTGTCAACCTCTTCTTGATGAGAATGAGCTATCATCACTTCTTCTTCCTCTTGGACAGTTGGCTGCTGAGAAATGAAGGTTGATGGATCTTGAGAGTCTGTCCCTAGATAGCCCTCAGGCCCTGTTACAAAAACCCAGAGTATAATGTTACACATTTTTTAAATCACCTAGGAAACAAGGATACAATAAACAGTTTGAATATGTGAAGCAGTAAAGAAGTTTAGAAGCTGAGACTGATAATCCAACTTCTTGCAGCAGAAGATTTTTTTGAACGGTTTCCACAACTTACTCAGATTCCAGAGATAATTCCTAATAGCTCAAAATAAGGGAAACTTCTAGTTTCTGTCCCCTACTGCTGAAGCAGCCCTTACATTATGGCCACAAATGCTTCCTGAAAGGCAAAAAACTTTTTAATGTAAGACCCACTGCAATTTAAACACAGCAGCAAAAGGCTCCAAGTCCCAGTTTCACAGCATGAAGGCTGTCAGTCCAATTGCTTCAGAAAAACCAAATATCTGAAAAGCATGTGTCCTTTACTCATCTCAGAGCTGAAGGATACAGAAGAAGACTATGTTATAGATAATCTTAGAAACTCCTGTATTTCAAAATAAATACAGACTCTTTAGTTTAATACCTGGAAAATAAACACTGAAAAATAAAGTCATCAACACAGATCATGAAATACCCTCATATAACCATTGCTAGCACACCACAGTTGGTTATTTTATCTAATTTCTGAAACTTGATAAATTCTTCCCCTGCAATTAAATTAATAAAGACAATTCTTTCTTTTTTCTTCATTACAGAAAAGTCTTTCATTAGTTATAAAATTACTCTGAAAAACGGAGCATCTCTTTTAGCAACAAGAGCTAACAAGTAACTAGTCAGGTGTATTTTGGCTTAAAGAGTGATCTTGGGGACACAGGATCATTTGCACTCTGAATGTTACTTCAAGTATTGTCTAGAATTTTACATTATTACCCTTATAAATAAATAGTCAATCAAACTAACAAAATCCAGACTTACGATACCCAGAAATCTAAATAATGAATCATTTATATAACATCTAGCAGTCTAAAGAGAAATGTAGATGTCAGTTGGTACAGCTGTATTGCAGATTATTATTGAACCTTCACAGAACGACTTCAACTTCTGCTGCTAAATCCAGAATTAAAAGGCTTAGGGTTCCAAAACTGTGAATTCACTGCTTCTAATCTCCTGTTCCTTTTAAAGGAAAGCAGCAAATAGAGCCAGTCCTCTACATATCAGCCTACAGACAGGTTTTGTTTTGAAAACAGTTCAAATAGGCAGTGATCCCACCAAAAGTAGGCAGCAGATCTATATGAGCTGCCATCAATCAGGTGTTTTTTGAACAGTTGCTGCCACAAAACAACAGCTGTGTGATATTAATGAGACTTACGATCATCCGTATCCAACTTTTCGTCATTCGCTGAAAACTTCTTACTTTCTCCATCATCTTCATTTTTTTTCTTATTCCAAAAGAAAATACTGCAGTTATGAATATTTACTTATTTTTCAGGATATACATAAGCAACATTATATTCACAACATTTATGCAGCCTGCACAGAAAGAGGACAACATGGAAACCATATAAAGAGTGGAGAATAGGAATATTAGGAACTGAGCTAGGTAAAGTAAGATGACAAAGATTCCTCAGGCTCCATTAGACAGGAGAAAAGAAAAAACAAAAAAATCACCACAAACAAACAAACAAACCAACCCACAAACATAAATGCCCTACATTTTTCACATGAAATAAGCAGAGGGTTTTCATCTGAGAAGCGAAACACATCAAATGCTGACTAAGTTATTTCGCTGAATATTTTCTATTATAATGTCAATATAATGTTTTTTTTTATAAGGTACAGAAGAAAAACCAAGTAAAATCTCTACTCCTTGCTCACTAAAGTCTGTATCACAACAATTTATGATCAATGACTCAGTATCTAGGAGGATATAATTAGTCTAACAGGAAATCCATTCCTTGTGGCTGTGAGGAGACAAAATTCTTGCTCTGCTTGAAACCCTTAATTTATTTTCCTGTCAAACAAATTTAACTAGAGATAGGGAAAAAAATTAACTAGACATAGGGAAAGCTCACAGACAGTTTAGCTTCAGTATAAACCACACCCAACACAACCTCCCACGACCAAAGAGCTTACACAGCATCTGCTCTGCAACTCCTGACAATGACCAATTTAACAAGAAAACTTAACAGAGATTATCAGTCTTTGAGGTAGTCTAGCAATTAGCTATTTTTAAACTAAGTAATTAGTATTTACTAACTTTCTTCAAGCAAAGCTTAGGATTGGTTGAAACCAGATGACCTTTAAGATACCTTCCAATTCAAACCACTCCATGATTCTATTACATCACTAGCTTCTGCTTAATCTTTCTTACTGAGTCAACTTTGATATCACTCTTTATTCCTGGCTACAATGGTGTTTAAAGAATTGTTACCAGTACCTGGCAAGTTGCCAGCACTCATGACCTACCAAAATTCTGTTATTTATCTTACACATAAAAACCAGCACAACAATCTGAGAGCTGCATTGCTCTTTTCTGGGGGAGAGAAGGGAAAGCAGCAAGGGGCTTGACAGACTGCATATCCACATGGAACGCTATTCCATGAAGTCACTTTCTACAGCATACTTGGATGCTTATTTATGTAAGCACTTAATGCCAACCTTTACAGGTCTGTGCAAGTGCCCTTCTCAACAGCAGTACAATAACTGTAGAAGGCAATCATATTCCATATTTAATTAGAATTAAAATAATAATAAACCAGGTCAGAGAGTTAAAATTGTCTCAAGATGTCAGAAGGAAGTCAGTAATGAAGTGAGTTCTTAAATCACTCTGTAAAAACTAAAGATATAACTGGACATTTGCTTATGAAACAATTCACTGCGATATCAAAGCCTGTACTATATTGTCTGGTTATGGAAGTAGTTAAGAGCCCTTAATAAAAGGACCACACAAAAAGGTTACCGCGTATTTTAGACGTGTATGCGTTCCCAATATAAATGAAATTCCAACATTAATCCAGTCAGCCATTGCTATTAAATCAAAAGATATATGATAGGCCTTTTGATAAGTGTTTTCAGAAATGAGCATGCTATACAATATAGCTTCAAAGTAATAGTCTCCCTACCTTTTTCTTCTTGTCTTTAAATTGCTTTATTAAAGTGATCAAATGCTCCACTAGAAACATGAAGTACAAGCCTCCAAGTGCCGTAAGTCCTTTCCACGTAGAATCCAAGTAAGCACTCTCCTCTGTACTTTGAAAAACAAGGTGTTTGTACATAGAGCCTTTTTGATCAAGCAGAGGCTTTTCGTGATGATGGTGATGGTTTCCATGAGACTAAGCAGAGAACAAAAAGGGGAAATCATTATATTCAAAAGAACTGTAACACAAGAAACATAGAAAGTACTCTTCACATGATTTTCCTCATGTCTGGAGTCCAGACTTGACAATTTTCACAGAGCAAATGCTCTGCTTACAGACTCAAACAATTACAAAGAAATCCATTGATTGAAAATGTGTTAATTGGAAGAAACATTGCAAGGAGTGAAAATAGGCCCGGCACTGACCCACACCCTGAAGCTGCATGGACACTGCTTAATCCAAGGTGTACAGCTGCCTGCTCACAAGCTACAACACCATCAAGGAAACCACACTTTAAGCAGTGGTCACAGCCAGCACACCAGTTAGTTTCCCACCTAAGAAAACTCATAGATGTCAAACAATGTTTTCTAGCAGGAAGTTGGCTGAAATTTCCTTCTTTAAAGAGAGTCTGACATTCTTCCCCTCCTTCTGGACACTGTTCAGAAACAAAAAAAAATTTTGCACATCTCATTCCCACGTGTTTTGATTTACATAACCTCATACAGCAAATGCAAAACTAACTGAAAGGAAAAAGAACCACCTGATGAATTACAGGCAGGACAGGGAAACCACCACAGATTCTGCAGTCACTTTTATGCATTTTATCTGAAAGCAGGAACAAGTTCCTTTTGGGAGGGGGAGGGGAAGAATGTCTGTATAAGACCTTCAAGAAAGATAGAAATTTTGCAATCCTACTCCCATTTCACTGTCCCTATTACAAAACAGCAATTCCAAAATCTATCAAGCAGTATTTTCCCCAGGACTTCGGAAACACTGGATTCTGGTTAAAAAAAAAAAAAAAATCACAGTGGGTAAGAAGCCATCAACATAACAAAAAATAGCTGATTGCCCATTCCACTTTTGAAGTGTTCAGTGAGCAACCTGCACTACCTGTACAGTCCATTAAACTGCAAAATAAAAATAAAGAGGCAGCAATGCAATAAATAACTAAGAAAATTTATGCAAAATTCTAGCGTGCAGGGAAAAATAAATGACTTGGCAGCATATATGACTAAGAACAGGAAATACAGAGAGGGATAATGCCATGAAGTTCTTGCACTTCTATGGACTGTGAAATGAATAATACAGACATTCCATCAAAAAACCTGCATAACAGGGTTGAGAAATTACTCACCAAATGGGTATTAATACATACAGCTGTCAAGTTCTACGCTTTGAGATAACAAATTAAACAGTAATTAATACTTACATGTGGAAGGAGGTGTAAGAAGGCATCTCCACTCAAGGTCCCCACAGCCAATGCCACAAGAAAACTCAGAAGAAATTTGAAAAATACTCGATTCATCAGTGGTACCAATATAACACCCAATAAGGAAAGAAAGCTGATGACAGAGATGGATATAAAGCCACCAATCCAAGCTGGTTTTAAAAAAAAAAATTGAACAATAAGTAACAGCTGTACAAGATTTTGTTTGCTTAACATTTCTGTTATCAAACACACCTGATCATTCAATTAATCAGATGTTAACAAAAGGTATGCCACAAAGATTTCTCTCTACTCTTGGTGAAGTGCCAAAACAAAATGACACTTCTCTCAACTATGAAATAGTTTCTTGAATTTATAACCATTAAACTTCAATGTTAAAGAAATACAACAAACAGCCTACCTATTTGCAGAGAGTAACTTTTTGGAGGAGTTTCAGCTTTTTCACTAGTAGCATGGACTATGCAGTATTTGCCATCGATCTGATTAATAAGAGCTGGACAGAGATAACTAAATTCTGTAGCAGTCAACAACACTTGAGTGCCTATTCCATGCGACTGCATCAGTCTGGATGCATTGGAGCACTGTGGAAAGAGACACGTGTTAAAGATTAAACAGAACCAAAATACCATGATTAAAAAGACTGCACACCCCATCTCAATTGAAATGCAGTGACACCACATGAAAACAGCGATATCAACGCAACCCAAAAACTGGTAACAAACCCATTTAGTAAAAAATGTGCTTTCATCCCAGACCTGTAATAGAAAACTTGTTTGGGAGTCCTGATAGATGATGTGTAATTATTACTCATTCTCAGCACAAATGGGTCAGATGCTTTGATGTATAAACAGAAAAAGCCTAACACTTTTCAGTCAGTTTTAAAGGCCACCTAAGGAAGCACTGACAAGGTCAAATACCTTTTTGTAGCAGTGACTGCTGCAGAAACTCTTGTACAGAGCATGCTGTACATACTTTTCCCCCAGTAAATAGCTCCCCACTGTACAACCTACGCACAGCCTCAGTGGGTTTAAAGAACGGCAGTACTTCTGCTTCAACAGTGCAGAACACAGCAACAACTTGTGAATTCAGCACCTACCATCACATGCCACACAACATCCACTTGGAATTACCTGGCATGGCTGCAAACACTCACTTACTTTTTAAAGTTTTTAATGGAAAAGGATCTGACTATTTAAGAAAAATGTCTACAACACAACTATACTCTTTATCAGTGCTAATTTTTACTATTTTAAAGTAACACGTGACATTTTTCTACAATCATTTTTATAGCTGTTTTCTGCATACAATCATAAGATGGGGAGGGGAAGGTGTTAGAGGAGGATGGTTCTACATTATTACAATATGAGACAGCTTTGATAAGAATCACAGTACCTTAACTAGAATTTTTTACTTTCACCCCATTAGTAGGAAAACAAAACAGATTCCTGACATAAGGCCGAACTGCAAGTTTAAAATTGTAAATGTTTTTCAGTTTTAATAACATTTTGATATTTAGTAGCATTTAAATATATAAATAAAAAATGCATTAAACCCAGTGTACATCTATATTTCATTTTCGTCTGAGCTTGTGAATGAAACACCATATTCCTCCAAAATGTCAAGTTTCAAGGAAAGTTGTTTGCATGTGTTTGGCTATGGGTATTGTTATACCACAAAATTTGCATCCAGGTAAACAATAAGCACCTGAAAAATAAGCCATGACAACACTCCCAGTGGATCTGGATTCCTGAGAATACAACAGAATCAGCCTCACCTCTTGAGTATTTTGTTTTTTCAGTTTAGAATAGAGGTAACTCCCTCTTTCCAACTCCTTTGGAGAAGTACGAGATTCGTTTGCCTTGCTGACCCCGAGCCAAGTGGCATTGCGGCCCCCTGAGACATTAGCGGCACTGGGGGCAGCCAGACCCACACGGACAACTGTCTTGACTTCTCCAGGCTGCACGTTCTGGAACTCGGCGTGGCCGCCTGTGGAACCGGTGATGACGGATGCCGTGATCTCATGAACCGTGTTCTTGCTGCGCACAAAGTTCTGCTGGCGTTCCACATTCTCGGCTTTATGAGGCTCCTTCACGTGGCTGTTCCTGTGGTCTTTGCTGGCGTCAGATTCATGGTTTGGACAAGCAGTCTTCTCTGAGCTTTTACCCAATGAAACATGGTTATGATGAGAGTGATGATCATGGTCATGATCGTGATGATCGTGATTGTGGTCATGATCATGATCGTGTCTTATTTTAATCTTCTTCATTTTATCTATACCTATGTTCTGGAGCAGTTTTCTAAACCCATCAATTGACAGAGAGTTGTTTTCTCCATAACGATTAAAAAGTTCTTGAAGGTGCAACTTCTGTATTAGTCCTGCCAAGTCAGTATTAACACCCACTGTCTTTTCTGAGAAAGCTCTTTCTGATGTATGTACAACAGTAGCTGTCTCCACTCCATGGTGATAACTTTCACACAGCAGTATGGAAAACGATACAAGGAAAATAACTGATACAGTACTCTCCATTGCAGTTTCTTTTCAGTAGTGAAAATAATCTGGAAAAGGAGGAAAATTTAAACAGTTTGCATAAAACCGATCACATCGTCCTTTGTAACACACGCTCATAATTTGCTTAAACAAAATAAAAAACCCACAACAAACAAAACCAAACTCTGCTCAAAGTATCGATGCAGCAAGAGACATTTAAATTTCTTACACATTCAGCACTTTTCCCAGATGCACTGCCTCGGGCAGCAAAGGAAGCTGGATGCCACAGTGAGGTCACTGGCCATGAACACCTCCCCAGGTGAGAGCTTACCTCCGTTTAGCTCTGCCTGCGTCCCTGCTAATACGGGCTAAACAACGAGAGCCCTCAAGGGTGCTCCAACTAAGTTCTAGGTTAGGGTTTTCCCGTGCTTAAAAGAAGCCCTGTAATTTTTCTTAGCAATGAATAAGTAGTATAAATTATATGTTCCCGCTTAAAAATCGAAATTCCTAGCCTTTCATCACTGGATTTCCCGCAGGTTTTGGCAAACCAGCTGGGCGAGTGTTTCCAGCACACCGCAAAAATTTGGGGTTTCATCCTGTCACGTTCTGTCTTTGTTTTAACATTAGTGTCGCACGGCTCTTTTCACTAGGGAGGCAGACCATTGCGGAGGACCACATGCTCACAAGTGTGAGCGTTTGTGTGTTTCATTCCATAAATACTCCAGCAAGGCTGTGAATTAACTGCTATGGAGACTGCCTGCAGGGCTATGCTGCCTCAGCCCTTTTCCAGGGAGACACGGAGAACCTCAGTTGACTAAAATATGGCAGTCAGCCTTAAAGACCCCACACCGCTGCTGGAAAGACACGGCTGCGAGGGGACCTCAGCATCGTCCATAAGAATCTGAAAGAGGAGCGCCAAGAGGATGGATCCAGGCTCCTCTCGGTTGTGCCCAGTAAGGGGACAAGAGGCAATGGGCAGAAACTGATGCACAGGGAGAATCGCCAGAATATGAGGAGGACCTTTACTCTGCGGGTGACAGAGCACTGGAGCAGACTGTCCAGAGAGGGTGCGGAGTCTCGCTCACTGGCGTTACTCAAGAACCGTCGGGCGCAATCCTGTGCCACGTGCTCTGGGATGACCCTGCCGGAGCAGGGCGCCTGGACCAAATGCTCCAGCGCGGTCCCTCCCCTCCTGTCCCACTCTGCAGCTCTGTGACCCGCGGGATCCGCTCAGCCCCCACGGCCCCCGCAGCTAACCCGCTCCGGCGGAGGCGGCCCCGGCTGCCCGCGCTGCCCTGAGCGCCGCGGCTGCGGCGGAGCCCGGGCCCGCCCTTCCCGCACCAGGCGAGGCCGCCGCGGGAAGGGGACGGGGAAGGGGAGGAGGAGGAAGAGAAGCCCGAGGTTACCTGTCCCGCCGCCGGGACGGGCTGAGCCGCACCACCGCCGCTGCCCGCCCGCGCCGGCCGCGCCGCGCCCCTCCGCTTCCCTTTCCTTTTCCGGGTACGGAGGCCGCCACGCGCCGCGCCCGCGCTGCTCCGACGGGGAGCGGGGAGCGGGAGCGGGAGCGGGGCGGGCCCGCCTGGGCCGAGCGGCCGCGGCCTCCGCCCGCCCGGGGCCACCCCCGGGGCCTCAGGGCCGTCCCGGGAGCTGGCACAGTCAGCAGCAGCCGGGAGGTGGCCCGAGAGGAAGGCTGGATGCCGAGAGGCTCCTTATTTCAGAAAACGCTGAAGTTTGGATTTAGGGTTGTTCGGAATATGGCGGTGGGAGGTGCGAAATACTCCCCAAAGAGTTAAAGGGATGAGAGTCTGTTCCTCCCAGAAAACGCGAGTCATTCAGGGCTGGCAGCGGTGGTTTGGATGATGGTGTTGGGTGTGGTAGCATTCCTTGGAGGCTTGGGAAGGGTTTTGTACGAGGACTGCCAGTCCCAGCGTGTGTGGGCAAGCAGGGCTGGAATTGCGCCGGCTGGCTGTAAGCGAGGGGTGCGGGTCAGTGGCAGGGATGTCGCGTTGCATGGCATCCACAGGGTTTGCATGGCATCCACAGGGTTTCCACGGCATCCACAGGGTTTCCACGGCATCCACAGGGCCTCTGCCGTGAGCGCTGTTCGGTCAAATCTGTCACTGTAATTAACGATCTGGCAGAAGAAAAGTGCACTCTCTGCACGAGTGGACAAAGAGGTAGTAAGAAGGGATTGAGATTACCATGGAGAAAGGCTTGAAACTTGCTAAAAACGTGTTGCTTTTTTCTGAATAAACATACTGTATTTTTTAAGTGTTGCTTTGCTTCTCCCTGTAACAAACTAGTCATGAACCCTTCACCACTGTGAGTCCCAGGCATAGGCTCTCTTACGTTTCTTCTTTATCCCTCCACCATTCCCAGAGTTTTTCTTTCCACCATCACATGATTAATATTGCTGGTAAAGTGGGTGCAGTTGTGCTTACCCATCCCGGCTGCCTCTGGAATTTGGCCTCTTGTGTGTGATCAGTTGCCAAGGTTTTTCAGCTTGCTAGAGTGTGAAGGCAGTGCTGAATCCTGCCCTGGGATCTGGCTTTACTGATGACTTCTGAATGTTATGACAGTGACTTAAAGATAACATCCAAACCATTCTCAGCCATCTTTCTCCTGCTGCCTGCACTCCTGACAGTGCCACCTTGTTCGCCAGTCAGGAGGTGACAGATGTCTCTTCTTTATGTCTAATACCTCCCACTCTCTGACTGAATTAAATCTCTTTGTTTGTGAGTTCAGCTGACTGAAGGACAGAAGGGAAGTGTGCGTTGTGAGCAACTCCAGAAATGGAGAGCAACACATCAGGAGGTCATGGATTTGTTCCATGCAGTCACTTTTGAAGTATTGAAAAAATTCTGTGTCATTCAACCTTACTCTTTTTTTTTTTCTTCTTTTCCCCTGGAGGAAGAGAGGGAGGCTATAAATGGAGGAGTGGGTGGGGGTTGTTTTTCTGTTTGTTTGTTTTATGCTAATTCATTTGGCATGAATACTATTTACCACATGCCTTTCTATTACTTCAGTAACACAGCATTTAAGCCGAAAATGCTAATGTTAGGCATTTGTTCATGGGATTTTTTAAAAAATCTTTTGAAATTACAGCTGCTACATCATGCAGCCTCTTTTTCTAGCCTCTTGAATGCATCCACTGTCTCTGTTTCATTGTGTTATATCTGGAATTTCCCCTCACACCTTGTCAAAGATTTTTACAAACCTACGTGTCAGAGCTTAGGTCATGCAGAACTGTGTTCTCAGTGTTCTCAGTCTTTTTTTATCTTATTTGTATAGTTGACACACATCAGCTAGGCAAAAAGAATCCATTCCAGTAAAAACAATTTACCCAAGACACTTATTTGCTGTAAAACTTGAGGTCAGGTCTATTTTACCTGAACTGATCTCAGTATGTTTATTTTATGGTAAAATTAAAACACTTTAATAATTTTTCCCATTCTGTTATTTATTGTCTTTGTCTGAATACATATCCAACCATGGGCTTTGGAGTAGCTGTGCTTACATAAAACAAAGGTCGTGGTGACCCTTGTGGATGGCTTAATGAATGTGTAAAAACCCCTCAGCCCGTGGACAAATGGGAAGCATTAATTAGAGAGTCAGCAGAGAGCAGACTAGGAAGCAGTTTGATTGCTGTCTTAGTCCATCATGGAGCTGCATCTTAACTATCGCCTGTAGCTTCGGGCCCTTGCTACAGAAAGGGTATGTTTGGAATTGAAAAGATCATCTTTGTTGGAATATTTTGTTTATATTTTTTCCTGTCCAGAGGGGCTTTCTGGGAGGTGATAGCCTTTTCAGCATGGAAAATATATGGATGATGAAGAATAGGATGGAAGTGGAAAAGCTTAAGAAATAATACCACATGCTTAACTGATGTGGTTAGTGTTCCCAAAAACTTCTCGATTGCTCTGCTGAGTGTGTGCCAGTGCAAATGCCTTACGACTTACCAGTTTGGAACCAGTAAACAAGCTGGCTGTCCCTCCAGTTCTAGTCTCTTTGCAAGGCTTTTCCACAGCTGTGTTGTGACATTATGCGCTTAATGGAGCTGATGATGGGGAAGTGGGCAGGGAAGAGGCTGTGAGTATGATGCCGAGGACCACACTTCTGTGGTCCTTCAAAGATTCTACCCCTAAAACTTTGTGTTATTTGGAAAGTTTTTAGTTATTTCCTTGCCTTTTAACTTTTTATTGAGAACAGCTATGTGATTAAAAATATTGTTTTATAAAATAAATGAAAACTCTGAAAGTTAAGAGAATTGAGAGAGAGCTGAGAGCTCTCTCAGCTGAGAGAGCTGAAACCTCACACAAAACTCCCATATCTTTCTTTAAAATCTCCAGTTATCTCTTTATTAACAACATTTCACAATTGTAAAGAAATCCCTGAATCAGCAATTCCTTGTCATTGTTCCAATGCGTTCTTCTTTTCAGTACTATGCTGAACAACAAGTTCACAATTGCATATCTGATGTTATTGTATTCTAAATCCTAAAGATACATTTTAATGTAGCAATGTCCTTTGTGTGTGTGTGTTCTATTGTGGTTTATAAATCCTTAGAATTCTGTCTGGAAAAAAAAATTATATTCCTGGTTATGTCTGCTGAATAGCTGCAGGTTTTCAGCAACCTACAAGCTGAGCTTTGGAGGAGAGTTTTGGGGGGTTTTTTTGTTAATTAGCATATGTACATAACAGTTATTTCTTAAGTAAGAAAACATATAAGAATATGTGGCAGTACAGAATTCCTTATGTAAGAATATCCAGGACCTTCTCATGTGCTCCTGTCTTTCTTTAGTAGCTCATTCTCATGTCAAATTCTTTTCCGAAGACCTATCTGAAACAGAGGGGTTTTGACTGAAGAAATAATTATCTGGGAGCTTCACAGCAAGAGCATTAGATCCTTTTGTGCTGTGCTTAGCTGCACAGATGTCTGGGGAAGCACTAACTGCCAGGGTGGGGCTTTGACTTATGTCATACATTTTCTTACAAATCGTGGCTACAGTCATGACCTGCTTGCAAATAATTTCTGAAGAAGCCCTGAAATGATTAAAATAGTAAAGAATAGAAATCAAATATTAAAGTTACGCTGTTTCCCCCTGCAGAGAGTCTTTTGCCTTTAGCCTGATCCATCAGTTATTGAAGTCTGTGGAAAACATCCCTAGGGATTTGAACATGTGATCACAGATACTTGTAAACCAAAAACCTTGAAGTTTGGGTCTGCTGCAGTTTCTGTGTCGAGTAATTTTGATTGTATTTTGTGTTCTTCCTTCAATGCTTTTGATGCATCTAGAATATCAGTATTGAAGATAATTTATGAACTGTTAAGCTGTGCTTGGTAACGTAATGATAACACAGAATGTATCTTGGTGCAAGGTGTACATGGGGGTTTCAGAGGCTCCTTGCCCTGAGCACAGAGGAACAGTGACTTGAGGAGAAACTCCAGTGACCAAGTCACTGGGTAAGCACCAGGGAAAAACCCTGATCTGGATGTGGGACTGTCAAAAGAGAAGGATCAGCCTTGGGACCAAGTGTGAAATTCACCAGACATGTTAATGGAAGAAGGTGGTTGGATCACTACAGACATCCCATCATCCTGAGAGGAACATTGAAATCATTATGGGATGTAGGGACAGAGATTCTTGGGATTGCGCAAGACTTGCTACGAAATGTTTAGGGGAAGGACCAAGGAGGGTAAAAGGAGGATCAAGGTGATTTGAGAAGGGACAAATGTGAGAAGATAGGGAAGAGGACCAGTTGCAAGGCTTCTGATAAGTAGTTGAACATGCTCTGCTGCTTTTCCAGCCTTGTTATTGACCTCCATTTGTAACTTCGTGGATGAGAATCTGTCTGTACTGTGTGGATAGACAAGTAAGTGCCAGGGGCTGGAAAGGGCACCAGGGGTCACAGGGACCCATGCCTGTGATACCAGCACCTGGAAAAACAAATGTGTGGAGGTCTGTGCCAGCAACTGGACAGGTGGCCATCAGTAATTCATAGGTATCTGTGTGTCTGAAGTGAGAGCAACTGGAAAGCCTGGAGTGTGTGCATACTGTGTGGGTGTATACGTCAGTGTGTGTAATTACTAAGGAACATGAAGCTGAAGGTCCAAGCTGGCTGTTGGAAGGACCCAGGGAATTAGGGAATGAGCTGTGAGGGAGCCTGTTGGTCCATGAGGTACTGTCAGAGCAGGGGATTTGGGAGCTGGTTATAGCTTGACTATGACCAGTTGCCAGACAGAGCCAGAGGGTGTGTGTCAGGGTGTGTGCACATGCTCCAGTGGGTCTGGGAGCCAGCAACCTGTGGGGGATATGGGCTCAGGGGCTTTTATGTCCAGGTGCCAGCAACTGCAGACACTAGAACTGTAGCCAGTTACTGGACAGATGGAGTGTCTAAGTGCAGCTGCTGGAGGGATCTGTATTGTATCCATGTGTGCATTCCTTGCTCACAGGCTTTCATCCTAATCAGCCAGATGGGAGAACAGGATGTGGGTGTGGGTGCTGTTGGTGATTGCATGAGGGCTGTGTTTTGGTCTATGTATCTGTGTGAGTGGCTCTCTGTGTGTACTGTACACCTCCACCTATTGAGAAAAAACGCTCAGCTGCACTGCTGCGGGATCCAGAGCAGCAACAGCCTGGCAACAAGATTTGGTAACCTCTAGTAATTATCCTTGTTTGGGTATTGTGGTGGTGTTAGATCTTAGACCCAGAAAAGCTGAGTTTTCAGGAAAAGAGTGTAAGCGGCAGCAATGTATACTAGAAAAGAATATGGAGAAAATTAAAAAAGGGAATAAACACTCCGGAGAAACCTATTCAGAATTGCAGAACAAGGCACTTTGTTATATAGCAAGCAATACACAATACAATAATATGCAATAATTTTGTACATTTTTGTAGATTGAAAGATTGACTGAAAGAGGCTGAAAGATGCTGAAGGAAGAGGATAGAAACATTTATTCATGCATGGCATGCTTTTCAGTGGCATAAGTTATTATGTATCTTCACAGGAGACTTTACTGCATAATTAAAAGGTATCCCAGGATGGAGATTCTGTTCCTTTGTGCCATAGAAATATAATAGTTAAAGGGTCTGAGTACAGTTTATCATGTGCTGCTTAGAGCTTTTATTTACTTCTAAAAGTTACCAAAGAGATTCTGCATCACGGAATGTGCATGTTTTATGTGTGTCTAAAATACAGGAAAATACAATTAGTTAATCAGCAACTTTCTGCTTAATAAGAAGTTGTATTTAAAAAACACAGAAGCAATAGCTTTCTCATTTGTTTGTTCCTTTTTTTTAACACATTTGATTGTGTATATAGAAGCCTGAATTTCAAATACCCTGGCTCAGTCAGCAGAGGTGGGCTGCCAGCATTACTGGCATAGCACTGTATGTGCTTTTCAATACTCATTGCATTCACTTCTTTACCTGAGCCAACCATGCAACACTCACTTGCAATGAGAAAAATTCATGATGAAGAATGATGTTTGTGGTAGCAGCATGTTCTCTCCAGTTTTGGGTGCAGTGTCCTGTAAAAGGAATGTTGCACTAGGGTGACCTCTGTGGCGGCTCTTTGGTTTGGGCTGAACACAGGACTGGATTTGTGGCTGGCTACCTTTCCCTTTGACACAGCCTGCTCCTTTTTTGTACCCTGTTTTGCTTTGTCCTAACACAAAAATTATGCCACTTTAGTTTGTTTTGAAAATGGATTGTAGTAATGGAAGTCATAGCTGCTTAATGTACTATTGGAATAAGTTTTTGGAGTTCATGTTACTTTGCAGAGCGAGGGCAGTTAAAAGCTGGATTCAAAAAAGCATGTATGAGTGCTGCAATTTTTGCTGTATTTTAGGTTCTCTGCTGAATACAGAAGATAATTGGAAGGCATGCATTTGGGAAGTTGTCTTTCTAATCCCAAGTTTAAAATCAAAGTTTTCAAGCCCAAATCCTTTGAAATCACTGAAGCTGATGAGTACTAGCATCTCAGAATCTAAGGCTGCTTATTTATAGTCTTCAGAACAGATCTAGTGTTCCCATGCCATTTTAAAAACCTGTCTTTAATGTGAGCTTGAATTCTGACCAGTAAAGCTTTTATGAATGCCATTAAGGTAATGTTAGAAGTAAACCTGTTCTGACACAAGGGCTGGCTCACAGATAGAGTTGTTTACTGCATAATCTATACATTAAAAGTATTGCTGTATTTCTCTCTGGCACTTTCTGGAAAGAAATAGCAACGTGTGTGTTGGATAGCTCTTGGGACATGCTGCAGCTGCTTGTTTACATTCTGCAGAGCAGATTGTGTCCAGAGCATGTTGTACTAATTGTATATAACCAGATAAACTCTAAACCTGTGTGTGGCACTTTTGACACTTTAGATAAGCTACCTCTGCAACTACTTAGTACATACAGGGCTTCTAGATATCCAGCAGCCCAGCTCTAATCTTCAGGACTTCTTGAAACATTTCTAGTGGTAGGAGACCTGTTGTTGGTCTCAAGACTTGCTTGTTTTGATAAACTGTTATGCTGACGTCCTCAACTCTTGGTAAATTATTGCTGCTTTGAGGTGTGCTTGTTTCAAAACTGTGATGCAAAAGTAACCTCATACAGTGGACAGCTACAATAATATTTAGCATTACTGTCATTATGTTTTCTTCTGGCTGTTAGGTATTAAATTTGGATAGTGCAATACCTCTTGTGAAATAAAACACTAGTAGATAACTTGAAAACCTGGCACGGCCAGGGCTTTTTCCTATCATACTAATTTCCTTTGAACCTGAAGCAGCATCCATCAGATCTTGTCAGCAGCACAATGAGGCACCTACTGTATATTGTCAGTGGAATACCAATTAGCCTTTAATTTTACCACGCGCCCAATCAAAAGAGCTATTGCTTTCACATGATGGCAGAAGGTCATTAAAACAAATGATCTTGCTGCCAGACAATGACAACAAAACCACAGCTCAGTAAGTAGCGTATCTGTTGTTGGGCACTGACAGCGCACTAAATGCTGTGCTGTACTCGCTTTTTCATTCTGCCGTGTTTCAGGTGATCCGATGGCCTGAGAGCTGTAGCTGAAATTCTGTCTCCCTTTTCAGATACAATTCTATTTGCCTGAAATGTTCAAGTACACAGGTAGTTTTGATGTCATAACTGTCAAATTTTGTAGCTCTTCCTTTGCTTTCAGCTGTGCTTGCCATTTTAGTTCTTAACAATCTTTTCCAGGAAAAACAGCAGCCTGTTCTTTAATGCCCTGAATAGTTGTTCTTCAGCCTTGCAAAGTGAGTGCTGGTGCATTACTTAAGATGTTACAGTTTGTCTGGGTTCAGTCATTGGGATTCTCTGAAGTGTTTCATTTCATATTCTGCTGTGAGATGTGGCCAATGCTCTCTTGTGTTTGGGACATAAGAGAATTTCCAGGTTCTAATTTTCTCATGTTTCTCATCCTACTCACTTGTGAACTTTCTTCTTGTAAGGCAGTTGCCTGTTTTTCTTCCTTCGGCTTGAGGGCAAGCTGCTTCACAAAATTATAAAGTAATCCAGTTACTACTGTATGATTGGAAGGTGCTATTTACAGATCTGAGTCATTCACACAAAGCTACTAAAATGTATTAATGTTTTTATGTTCAAAAAGTAACAAAACTCTGCGTACTGATAACAGATACTAATTCTCCTATCATTTATGTTTTTAAGATATCTGTGCAAAAGTAAAACAGAGAAGCAAAGTTGGTGGTGCATGAGTGAGCATGAGTGACAGTCAAAAAAAAATCCTACTCTGTATGTAAAAATTTCAGTTCAAGTCTTTGCAATTTTTTCTGTGTTGAGTTTTTCCACTGATTTTGCTCAACGATATCATCAACACTGAGAACTCCTGCAGAGCAGGAGCACTGATAACAATCAGAAAAAAAAAGGATTTTTACTCTTGCTGCAAAATAGTCTAGGCTATTGCCAAGTTTGTGATTTTTTTCTGACTAACCTCTTTAAAAGGAAAAATTTGCACTGATGGTAAATGGTCCTGTGTGAGGTTCTTAGCCCGTCTGTAAATCAGGTAGCCAGTGAGCTTGCAGAAAATGAATATTGTGTAATCATTGACCCAATGACCACATCGCTTCACCCTCCTCCACAGCTGAGAAAAGTTTGTTTTCCACAAAGTGTCACTGGAATGTTTTTACCAGGGAAGAAAAAAATGATGTAGCAGTTAGACAATTCGGTTGTAGTCTTTGAGCCTGCTGGTAATAAGCAGATCTCTTCCTAAGTGGTGTCCCCAGAAAGGATGGTGCATTCAGTCTGCTTTATTCACCAAATGAGAGATCAGATGTTTGGGTTGGACACCTTCAGATAACATGACAACAATTGCCTATGCCATCTGCTGCAGCAGATCCTGGGTGGGTGTCCTGACTTCATGGATTTGGAATGTGCTAATTTAGAGCAGCACAGCTCCAGTAAGTCTGATTTTTCACTGAGATGTGTTCTAGATGCTTTACCTGAAGCCATTGACCCAGTGCCCAAGAATTAACTTGTACTAACTAACTTTTACAGGTTGGTGAAAGGATGGAGCAAAAGTGAAACCTGAACTGAGACAAGTCCTATCCTCCAGGGAGAATGTTTTAGCTAACAGTGTAATTTGTGGGAAAAGGAGAAAGGTATTTTTTCATCACCTCACTTTTCACACTGCTGACTCAAATTTGGTGGATCAGAAAAACCTTCAGGTGTTCTCTGTGCTCTGTCTCCTGAGCAGTTACAGCTTAAATCATAGAGGGGAATGGAGACATGTAAGAATTTACATTAAATGTGTGTGTTGGGTATAAAAACCTTAATATCTACCTGTTGTGAATTCATGACTCCATACTGAACTTTGTTTTCTGGTGTTTATTTTGAAACTCTAAGGTACTGCTTATTTAGTGTCTTTAAAAGTGAATACCAGTGTTTGTGTCTTTAAAATACATTTTTAATGCTTGCAGTTCCAGGGCAAAGAAAGAAAATTTGATTCACATGCTCTTTAGCATTTCAGAAATGTGCATGGAAAAGAGAAGGACAAATATGACTAATCATAATTATTAAAAAACAGTGAGCCAAATGCTGAAAACAGGCCTGAGTGACTAAAAGTCTCTACTCTTTTAAGATTAAAAAAATAATAAAATTTGGCTTCTGATATCAGATGATTCAGCAATCTCTACTTTCATGTTTTTTTGCAAATATGAGCCCAGAAACTCAAAACAGACTTTTTCAAATAACTCATAAAGTTGAACATGAGATATTTCTGGACCATATTTCACACTTTATCATGTATTTCTGGACTCATGATAAAACCTCCACAATCTCTAGCACTGCACTCAGAAGCCAGAGAAGGTTCCTACAGAAAGACAGAAGATGCAAAATGCAGAAAGATCTAATAGTGCATTTAGAGCAATGTTTGCTGTATTATTTTCTGCAGATGCTTCCTTCATCACTTTGTCCCGTGACCTGCATATGCCAGTCTTCTTTTCTATCTACTTTATGCTCCTTACACAAAGATGGTGTGATTCTTGGGGTTGTCCTGTGCAGGGCCAGGATTTGGACTTCGATGATCCTTGTGGGTCCCTTCCAACTCAGGATATTTTGTGATTTTATGTTCCTTTGTCTGAGTTGTTTTGATGCATAGATGGCAGGTATGAACAAGCTCTCTGCTTTCTGAGTAAACAGCACACTCTAGTTGAAAAGCCAGAGACCACATCAGCCATTCACTGGGTCAGAACTTGTCTCTCCAGACTTCTTGACGAGCTTATTAGTTCAGGGTTGGTGCCAGATACTAATGCATTCACATATATGTCATCAAAACAAGCTTGCATCTGCCCACAAGGTCACACAAAGATTAAAACTCTTCTTTGTGGACAGCCCATTTCAGGCACTACAAACTATGCTCAGTAGGTTTGGGAGCTGAAGCAATTTGAGCAGTCAGATGTGTGAGTAAGCAGTCAGACATACAAACATACAAACATACACACATACATACATACATGCCTACATACATATAAAAGTGTTGCTTGGGATGATTTGGTTGAAGATGTGAAGGTATGAGCTGTGAGTATCCTCTTGACTATAGGTAAGGTCTTCCTGTCACCTACGTGAGGTGCAAGGGGTTAACCACTGAGTCATTATTACTGGAAGTTTGTTGAAGCACCAAAATAATGAAAGCCCTACTCTTTGGTTTTGTGCCTTCTGGCAGCAGAAATTTATCTTGTGCCTTAGTCAGGAATCAAACTGAGGGGTAGGGAAGGGTGATGGTAGTAGCCACAGAACTTGTCAAAAACTTGTAGCTTGCTGAGTAGTCACAGAGATGGATCAGAGCATTTACTTAAAAAAAGTAAGTGGAGAATCTGAAATTAACCTGACTTCTGAAGTCTGGTGCCTTCTGAAGTCTTGCTGGGCCCTACACGATTTTGTTCTACTGTCTCTTGAACAAGTCTTTTGTAAAGAGACACGTGTTTCCTTAACTTTTTCTCCATGGTAGCCACTCAGTTACCTGAGGTGTTTGGTTGCCTACTCACATAACAGCAGGTTCTGGACATTAGTCTTTCTCATACTTACTAAAATAAAGTAATATACAACATTGTTACCAGGTGGAAGAGGAAGAAAACTCTGTTGCTAACAGAATAGTGGCAACCAAATGGTGTTTTAGAACAGAATATTGTTTATGGAATACTCTAGCTTTCCAAATTCTACTGTAAATAACATTGTTAATCGTGAAGCAACTCTTACTTTAAGATGTTAATTTTCACTTTTCTGTGGTGATAATTTTGTGCCTGAATGCATATCCTACAAGTCCATGCAGGATAGATAATATTCATTTGAAGCTGAGGCACAATGTTGGGACAGATTCTCAATAATTATTGTTCTATATATGTGTACTATTCATTCTAATTATGGACAGCTGAGAATGCAGCTGCAAAATCATCATGTCATTCAGTTTACTGTCAGTGTTCATTACTGGCAAGGTCTTTTAATTTTTAGAATACAGTATTTTAAGCTCTCTCTATTCCTTGTGTCTCTCCACAGATGTTTTGAACATTATTTTCAAAAACCAAATTTTACAGACTCTGGACACAATATTTTTGTATTTATGGTCTTTTTTGGTGGAAAAATAATAATTTTTGAAGAATATGTATGCAAACATCTTAACAAGGCAAAAGCCTATAATTAGGAACCGACAAGCAGAGAGTTTAAACAACTCTACCATCTTCCTTGAAAATAGATAAATAGCAAGCAAAATCAGAAAAGCAGCTTTAAAAAGTTGCTGGGTTTGAAAGCTTTAAAATGGTAAAAGAGTAATGAATTCTTTAGACCGGAAGGTTTGTTTCTGAGCAGAGGGGAAAAAAGGTACATATTGTGTATCAAAGAAAAGAAAGAAATTCTACTGCCAATCTTTAATATTTTGGATACTGTAATCTTGTGGAAGCTTTAGTAGGTCTCCATTGTTAATATCTAAAACTCCTTTTTTTTTTTCCTTGCAAATAAATCTTCTAAAAGCAGTTTATCTGTGGTGTCTTTAACCACATTTGCAATAGTTATTTTGACTGTAAGCTTCTTCTCTATGGTTATAGGAAAAACATGGCTAATAACTCTTTCTCCTAAAAACATCAGTCCCTTTGCTACTGTTACAACTGTATAATTTATGATGTCTCTATGTAGAAAGTCTGATGGTTTTAACACTTCATACTCCAGAAGGGACAAGGCAGCATTCTTTTCCTTTCAATCTTTTCTGCTCCGAAGACAGTTTTGCTTATGGTGTGTGGTGATCCAAACCTGCAGCTCTCAATTCTGTGGACATTTTCTCTCACTATATTTTTATATAAATTGCAGGATTTATGTTTTATAAATGCCATGGTTTACTGTTTCCTGTGAAGCTTAGGCTGTCTTCCCAAAGCTCTTTACTCAAGCCTAAAATCCACTGATTTAAATGAGCAATGGTTTATATTTTCCTTAATGTTATAAAGTTAAAATGGGGTTCTAAGCCACAACAATAAAGGCCTTCATTAATAAGGGTCATTCCAACCTGTAAAATTCACACAATCAGTTATGCAGTACATACCAGGCTACACCTGGAGTTAGTCACTCCCTGGAGACAGGAGGGTTCGAAGTGATCTCGTATCAACATTCCAGTACTTAAATGGTGGCTTTTTTTTTTTTTTTTCCCCCAGAAAAAAAGAAAAATTCCAGCCTGTCAGAA
The DNA here is from genome assembly GCA_036630365.1 of Acanthiza pusilla. Taxonomy (NCBI): domain Eukaryota; kingdom Metazoa; phylum Chordata; class Aves; order Passeriformes; family Acanthizidae; genus Acanthiza; species Acanthiza pusilla. The sequence continues at coordinate 35,868,029 of JAXCHO010000034.1, forward strand.
GCTTGTAAGTCTTTGGTAACTTATCAAACTAAATGTAAGCACTGCATTTTCAGTCTTCAATATAGATAGCTTTTTAGAACCATATAGTCAAAATTTGCAAGAATATTTTAAAAGTAATTGCTTGACATAATTATTTCATTACTGTATAGGCATTATGATAGAAGGAGTAGCAGCCTCTAAGACAGTTTGTCCAGTGCTTTCTGTAATAAAATAAAATGGTTCTAACTTTTAACAGCTCCACTTCCATCATGATTAGCTGCATATTTTGGAAGCTTGGCAGGAAAGAGTCTTTGAGTTAGAAAGGTGTCTTTTAGTGCCATTATAAAAATTTCTATGGCATTGGCAGAATTTCAAATTGTCAGGAGTAATATTTTTCCCATGTATTGTATATTGTACAAATTAGAGTTTTTCGCTTCCTGCCAAAACCCTTAACATCTGAGAGTGCTGTGTGCATATCATGGAGCATCCCAAATCATTATTCTATGCAGAGTTCAGTCTGAATGGATCGTGAACCAAAGGAATCTTTTCCTTTTTAGAAAGTCTGTAGGGAATAGGAACTGATCAAGTAATGAATTCATTCTGTACCTTGCCTTTTTGTCTTCGGTATGATCTGTACCTTTTACTCTGCCTGTCAATAAAAATGTTTCTCGGTTCACAAAGAATATACACAAGCTTGAGCAAGAAGACATCTAGGACAGGTACACAAGCTACCCGTGAAGTTACACAAGAAAAGCACTACCTAGGATCCTTTGTTATTTGTCCCACTAAAACGAGACTAGTCAGTTATAAGTAACCCTTTAAAAAGGAGAAAAACCCAAAGTCAGTCTGGCATGGCTTGGAAACCTTTTTGTGGCTCTAATAACTAGTGATTGTAGAACTCCAGAACATCCAGTGATTTAATCTCCCATCTTAAACTAATGACATCTGACACCTCTGCAGATCTCCAAGTTTATATTCGACTAATATTTATTCCTCTTACCAAAAGGCTACGTTTGCTGATAGGAAAAAAGTTAGAAAAAAACGATTAAGGGAGATAGCAGGCTGTTATAAATCAATCTGACATTTAGACAAATTTAAGTTACACCAGTCAGTGCATACACCACAGCCAAAAATTTCTATCTGATAGCATTACACAATTTTGGTCAATAAACTTGCAATAACTTGAATATGGAGTGGGTTTTCTGAATGATAGGATTTGATTTTTCATAATAATCGTGAAGATTTCAGAAAACTGTGGAGCTGTTGTAGCAGTAGGGGCTCATTTCATGAATGTATTTAATGTGCAAGATCACTGTAGGGTAGCTGAAGCTGCAAAGCTTCAGGGGAAGGGGAGCTCTGCAGATGAACTCACGTAAGTGCAGCAGCCCAGGCGTGGAACCAGGGTTAGAATCATCCCACTGCCTCTTTCCAGCAGGACCCCGGCCCATTTACTGTCATATGCAAGGTGCAGCATTCGCCAGAAAAATTCTTCTTACCTAACAAATCCTCTGGAGATTTATTGTGCTGCTCTATGTAACAAGAAAAGATGCATGCGGTTTTCCTTTTATCTATTTGTATGTTCAACCAGTGATTCCTGCAAAAGTTGCAAAGGAAGTGTTGGCATTTGGACTGTGACTGCAAGGCAATCAAATGTCTAGCTGCTAGTTACCAATCCAGTAGCTGTGAAGTAATGGAGTACGGAAACTAGCACCGTAAATGTAGTAAATATAGTTCTGGGAGACAGGACTGAAAAAATGATGACTTAGATAATGTAAAGTGGAAGATGGATTTCTGTAGCATTTTGAGTCCCAGAAGCAGCAAGTACATTACAGAACGGCAAAAGATCACAAAAAAATTATGTGAAATGTAGACATTAAGCAGATTTGTCACAGATTATATTGGTAATGATATTGTGTCAAATGTTTAGAACATTGTTCTTATCTCTAAACTAAAAATTTTCAAACCAAAGCAGTTATAACTAGTCTAAACCCTTACTTAAGCAGATTCAATGTATCACAAAAACTGTGCAATTTTTTAGAAGTTAATTAATGAGCTAAAACCAGTTTCCTGTGATAAAAATTCTTAATTCTTGGCCAGAAACTCACCATTTGAGAAATCCTTTCTTGCTCTTACCAATTAAGTTTATTATTTATAAAGACACTTCCAAAAAGATGTAGCTTGTCTTCTATACTGGTACTTTATTTTCTGATATAGTTAACATATTTTTCTTCTCTGAAATATCACATTTGAGGTCATGAAATAATTTTCAGTTTTATCTAATTAAAGTTTGTAATTATCATTTAGAAGCATGTACTCTGGCCTGCAGAGTTGATTATGGATAAATTGCCAATTACTTTTGGACACCATGAGATTGAAAGAGGTACAATGAGTTATTTTTTGAAAGGCCCAAGCAGGACAGACACATAATTTATAGAGTTCAATGGGAATGCCACACGTGACACAGTGAGGGGCATTTAAAAGCCCAGATATACCCTCCTCTACTTCTTTAGGCTGAGAGTTTCAAGAACATTGATGTGCTGAAGTGAAATGTGTACTGCTGTACACATGTGGCCATAACTATGGGGGAGATAGTTTTGGTCTCCAGAGAATTGTGACAAGGTCATGCTTCTCCAGAAACTCAGTGCCAAGTGCTGTTTCTCACAGAACAGCAGCTCGTATTCCTGTCCAGTCTTAATTTCTATGATGTTTCATGTACTTAACAGATGCTGGTTACAACTATACATAAAAAAAAAACCAAACATAATTTTCTTGAACATTTTTAGAGACTTGTTCTTCACCCACTTCATCTTCTCAAAGACTCAAGAAATATATTATAATAATTAAGCTTATTGTCCAGAAATTTCATTTAAATAACCATCAATTTTGCTTTACCAGTGGTGTATCAGGACAGATTTTGTAGCAGTTTTGATAACTAAGACAAATATAAACTTCAACCCGGCAAATACAAACTTCTAATTGAATTCATGTGATTTATCCTTTGATTTATGGGTTTTGCATGTTGTATATTTGAATTTTTAAACATTCCTGAAATACAGAAATTAATTTGCATAGGGATATGAGGAAGTTATATTATCCTTCTCCATCTATAGACATAATTTTCGCCACATTAGTCAAGGTTTAATTACAGTGGTGAAGATTTTTCTTCCTGCACATAAGATAGTGCACATTTTAATAGATCTTATTATTTGAAAATGTCTCTTGAAATTCAGCATTTATCATAATTTGACTAACTTTATCTCATTCAGTAAATTAAAAACCTCACTGACTTTTTCCTAGGTTTTTTGTTAGTTCAGTTTCCAGAGCTTGAAGTACAAAAGATCCTTCAGCTTTTATCTTTAATGTAAAAGTTAAGCCGGCATTTGATTGACCATCTCTGTTTAACTTTGACCGAGACTAAGAAAATACAGGAGACCAAGGGAGCCCTTAGAGCATTGAAGTTGGAACTTCCAAGGATTAGTTGCTTCAGTGAACTGTTTTCAAAAGCTAGTTTCTGAAATGTAACTCAAGGAGAAGTATAAGTTATTCTCTGACCTTCTCAAAAGGTTAAATTGGAAAGGAAACTGCGCCTGTGTCTGATGTTCTGGTAAACAGTGGGGGGAGACACCGGCTGAAGCAGAAACGTTGCTTTTAGTCAATACAAGCTTTACGTTTTGTAGTGTTTTCAGTGAGAAAACAGTAAGTATTCAGAAACATGTTGCTTTGATTAAGCCTGGATTGTGAAGGAGGAAAGATTAAGTGATCATTAGGTGTTTGTAAAGTGACAGTGGAGACAGGACAGAATCATACAGCAATTGTACATGAAGGAATTTTAAGAAAAAAATTAGAGTAATTCACTCCAGTGTTACATGGGCAAAATCAGTACAATCAGAAAAATGTCTGAGGAGGTGATTCATATCTTACAACCCACATTCTGTATAGTTCTCAGTGCTTATGAATATGTTTACATATCCGACTCCAGTTTAACACCAGCCGCTTCCTGCTTTCACAGAAAATAAGGCTTCTAAATATAAATTCAAATCCTTAGTACTCTTGTGAAACTGATTCTGTACTCCTCTATATTCAAATATCTGTAAAATCAATATTGCCTACCTTGGTTTTATCTCATTTCAATGAGGTACAGTGATTAAAAGTCCCTGCTGTGGAAGGGTGACAATCTGTTGAAGGGATTTCTCAAAGATTACAGACAAGAAGGGATATCTTCAAGTAACCTTACTAGTAAATTAGAATTTTTAAGCAGTGCAGGGAAAGCAAGTGATAAATGGGCCATTGCAATAAAAATACAAAGAAGCTGTATTTACAAAACTCAAATAACAACTGGTGTTAATTTAGTAATTATTTCTTGCAGCTCAGTAGTGCATATGACTCATTTTCTCTATTTCTTGCTTGAATTCAGCATTGCTACTGATGGTTTGTCCAGGCACACTTTCTGGTTGAATTTTGCTCAACAGTGTTGTTCATAGAAGCCAGAAGATTGCCTGAGAGTGTGAGACATTCACAAATGAAACTTAATTACTTTTTCTGTTGGTGTTAAAAATAAAGTCCTCTTGATTATTTTCAGTGCTACATCTGCTTTTGTTTTTAAGTATGTCATAGGGGTTTATATGCCTTATGCTTTGAATCTCAGGTAATGTATATCTGATACTTAAAACAAGGAAAATAACCTTATATTGCATTTATTATTCTAGAATATTTTTTGTTCTTTGCCACCACCAAAAATACATTTACTCATTTATGGTTGCAGTGTCATCTGTAAGTATTCAATATACTCAGCTGATACTTTAGTTGGCTTTTTATTTTGTCTTTTCATCACATCTGTGTATAAATCAGCAGTTTTACAGTCAAGTCTTATTTTAATGCTCATATGACTTGGAAGAACGTAATTTGGTAAGGTACCTCATTTGTATACATTCTGTATGGTTTTTGATGCAATCAAATTGCAGATCAGTTGCTCTAGGTTTCAGTTGTATTGGATTCACTGAAGCTTTAACTATCCACCCAAATTATTTAGAGACCCCTTATGGATAGTTACAGCCTTGATTAGTATAGACACAGACAGAATGATAAGTACAGAAAAATAATGTAGAATATATAAGATAATAGCAGGGAATGTATATCAATCAAATTACACAAAAAATGCAAATGGAAAATATCAATTCTGTATTGTCTGGAAATTTAATCCTTCAGTATAGCTTTGAATGCACCCTGTAAAGGTTTTTCCACTGTTTATTGATGAGAACTATTTTACCACCTGAGAGTTCATAAATCCCATGTACATTTCATTTTTCATCTTATTAGTCATAGGCTAGTGATGTAGGTTGTAAATTAGAAACGTTCAAAGCTGACAAAAATTGTCTTAAGAAATTTTAAACAAAAATGCATCACCAAACCTTGAGTTATTCCAAATCATTATAGCCTTGGGGCTGCCTGGATATGTACTGCAGCATTTCTAAAGACATTCTTGGCAGCAGGAAAGTTACAAATTACCTTCAGGGCTCTCTCCTGAGTTCTCAAAGAAATTATAGGGAGAAAGGTCAGCTCTTCTAAGGACCTCTGCCTGGCATCCCTAAACTGGCATTATTCAGAAGTACTCCCAGAAAGCAAGTACCAAACAGACTACTCTGTATGAGCTGCTTGTCCAACAGTGCTTGACATCTCCCTTACCCCAGTCTGCCTGAGTGTCCCAGCTGCACATCCACCAGGGTCAGTAAGTTAAAGTATTCTTTTCAAAAATAGTGAAGATGATTTCTGCACCCAAAAATGTGGGAAAGGTGAGGTACCTCATCTTACAGGGAGACTGAGGCTCCCCAAAACACAGAAAGTCCTGGCTCCCTACATGCTTATTTTGGAGACCTCTCCTCTCTTCTATGGAGGCTATTTCCCACCTAATTCTTAGTCAGTTTGACAGAGGTGGTCATTAGGAACGATGACAACAGAGTTTACTCAGATTTCTTGCTGCAGCTTCCAACGTTGTTTATCACAGAAACTCCTCAGAAGTGGAATCAGAAATTTGAAGGGAATCCTGACTGCAGGAAAAAAACAGCTGTCCTCATTTCTGAACCTTTGTCAAAGTCTGTCATTCCATTAAATACAAATTCATATTTGTTGCAATTTTTCTTCAAGTGTATCTAGAGAAACTGAGGGAAAGTTTGTTTTGCATAAATGTCTCTGTAGTAGTACTTTGCCCTTTGCATACACAAAGAAAGAATGGAGCTCTTCCAGCTGCTTTCATAGGACTTCTTTTTGAGAAGGAAAAAATTCAAACTGATTGATTCAAATGAGTGAATTTGGATCAATCTCCTCGAAAAATTTATGTATCAGGAGCTTCTCATTCTCAATTAAAGCCAGCGTGTCTTCCACCATTAGCCTGTTTCCTCTTGACACTAGCTGATCTCAGCTAGGGCATCCAAGGTGGACTAACCCCACAGTTTTTCCTGAGAAAGTTCCAGTATTTGTTTCTTTACTCCTCTGCTTCTTCAACTCAATGTTTGTGTCTAAACTTTGGACTCAGAATGCAAATATACTCTCACTCGAAACATCCAGTTATGCATTTAAAGGAAACTTAAATCTTCACTAGAGATTCATTTCCCACTTTGCTTAATGTGTTGCTGATCTTTTGTCTCTGGTGTTTATTCTAAAATTTCTCCTCTGAGGGGATGTAATGGATTTGCTAGTGGCCTGGTTATAGCCTGCTGTGAGTGTCTGCAGGCTAGCTCAGAATGAATCTTGTTGCTTCATCTCTTGTTTCTTACCTTTTGTGCTGTTTTTGAAAGTGAGATAGTTGCATCAGAAATTAATGATTTTTTTGTTGGACTTTTTTTTTTTTTTCCGGTATACGTGGATCTCTAGCCCACAGATTAATTGGAACCATGAGCTATGTATAACCAAATACATGTATTTGCCTAAGCTGACAGTTAGCCTGAAACAGCTGCTTTGAGAGGTGAATTGCATCGTTCATGACAAGGTTCAAAAACCACTTCTTTGACACCCCCCAACAAGAGAATGCTGCACATGTGACCATCTAAATCTAAACACCAAGGAACTAAGGTGAAGAAACTTTCCTGTTGCAGCCAAGGGGGGAAGAAACAGCTCATTTTCTTGAGAAGTGTAAATAAGAATGCTTTCACACCTTCTTTTCTGAGCAGGAAAGAGGTGTTCTCTGTCAATGTCAACATCTTTCCAGAGAATCGCATACTAGCTGTTTTCCATTTGATACATTTGATCATCTACATTACTGCAATGTTTCTTAAATAGAAGTCCAGTTTCTCTCACATGGTTAGCCAAAATCACATTGAAATTCCATACATCTTTTTTCCATTTTAATGTCTCTAAGATTTAGTAGAACATATCTAATTTACAAGCGTTACAATTTTTAAGAATAGTTAAACTTTTAGCTCAGTCCTCATAATGTATGAGGATTTTAAGCAGATAAACCATTAATACTAATGGGATTAATTCCCTAAGAGCAAGAAAAAAAACCCTCAAGAGCTTTCAGAAAATACCTTCTGCTTTCATAATGTAATTAAATTGTAGTTAAAGTTGCATTATACATTGCTAATTAAAGGAGAAAACCATCACTAACATTACCAATTACTCTTTTAAATAATAATAATATGAAGAAAATACTTGCATTTCAATTTCCTTATATTAAGCATTTCAAACATGATTCATTCAGGACAGAGGATGGCTGTAGGCACAATCCACTTCTCATGCTGTGATCAGGGTACGAACCACTTAGGCACACTCATGGAAACTACTTTAAGGGCAAATATGAGATATGTTTCTGTCTCTGTTATTAAAAAGTAGTGATGTCCTGCATTCTTTTTACAGCAGCCTAACTTACTCAAAATTTCTTTAAATTTTTGGGAGGTTATTTAGATTTTTCAAGGCTAGAACTGTTTGAGGCAGGTGTTGCATGCTGTTTACTGTTTACACCTCAGCTACTGTGCTGTGAATTCAGGCAGAATACAAGCAGCCCTTGAAACTTGCCCCAGACAAGTAGGTTCAAGTTGAGAGAGACACATCATTTCCTACAGGACACCCTGAAAAAGCTCCTTTTGGGAGTTCGCCTTTGTTCTGTATACATTTGGAGGGATCAACTCAGTGGCAGTATCTGCAGCAGCCTCTGCAAGGATGCAAGCCAGAAGTAGGGGTGGTTTTGTCACTTGGAGTTCTGTACTGCCACTGCTTATGGGAGTCATCTTCAAGGTAAATAGTATTATGCCTTAAGTGGATTTATGGAACAGCTATTGCCTTGTTTCTGGACCTCATACAACTTTGTTTTTGGCTTTGTGACCTGCTTAGTGCCAGAGGAGTTTAGCTATTTGCTGACTGCAGTTTAGTCAGTAATGGAGCGGGGGTGAGGACCAACCCATTAATTTAACGGAACATTAAGATGAAAATGTTGCAAGCCATGGAATCTCATCAGGAATCAGTGAAGTAAGGCTGGGCTGTATTTACAACCACAAGCTATTTTCATTAGAAATTTCTAATGATCAAAGCCAAATTTTTCACGTAAATGTCAAAGATTTGGAGAAATTTTGGTAAGGCAGATTATATGGGTGTTACATGGAATTTCTGACCTGTAGGGTAAAAGTTAAAGTCCTTCTCTTTCCTGAGCCAGCCTGGTTATTTTTGTTTCTTCACTTTTTTATCCAAGTTCAGACCCTGAATTGGTAAACTCCACCCGTACTAGGGAGACACAGGAGACAACAGCTAAGACTAATGTGCTTGCATGGAAAGAAAGAGTGAAATTTCCCAGGAAAGCAGACATGAATTAGTATCTTTGTAGAAAGCTGATGCAGTCTGGTGTGTTGGATTTCTCACTCAGGCTGGCAGGGTATAAGGGTACCCTCAGGCTAATGAGTGTGGACTGTATGCTGTCCTAAATCCTCATAGTTGAAATAACTGATGTCTGTCTTATTTATCTCATGTAGGCTTTCATCCTACATTTGACATTACTTATGTTTACCAGGATTCTTTCAGTTTTCAGAGACTTTAGCACTTCTATCTAGCTGTTAACACAAGATGGGTCACACAGATGGGGAGGCTGGTGCCCATGGGGCAGGACCAGCTGTGCAGCCCAGCAGCAGGGTAAACTGCACAAATGAAAAAGTGCCCTAGAGAAGACTGTGCATGACAGAAGAACTTGAATGTCCCCTATGTTCAACTTCTATTCCCTTGGACAAATGCAGCAGCAGGACCTTTGCTTGTTAAGTTTAGTTTCTGTTGGTTTAAGGGGGAGTCAGTCTAGATTAGGGACAGGTTGAGGAATACAGGCTGCCTTGGAGATCACAGGCAAAAGCATCACTTGCCTTAACTGGCTGTTGGGTGATGCTGAAGCAGAGTTACTACTGGTTGGAGTCACTGGACTTAGATCTAAGAAGTTCTTGATATTGCACAGTCCTGACTTGCCATTACAGCATGAGGAGAGTTGACCCAGATCAAGAAGTTTATTAAGGAATGTATCTTTCTGGAAAACACAATACTATAAATTGCTTAAAAATGCCAGGTCCTTAAAAAAATGGGAAAGGACTCCTAGTTTTTAACTTTCCCTTTGAAAAAACATGGGTAATTTCCCAGAAATAATATGTCTTGATAGTCCAGGAAACTAGAAAAATGGAACTTCTGCACATATACTGAATTGAAATTCAGTGCTGAGGAATAATGTTCTGCAAAAGGGAAAATAAGAAAGTGCCTAGGAAGCAAATGCATACATTTAGCATAATATGTCCACATGTAATCTATATCCCAGTCACTTCTTCCCTGAGATTACAGACCTGAAATGTATATTCATAAGCTTTCAGACAGTGCCTAATACAATGAGGTTACAAAGGCACTTGGTTCCTCTGAGTATTACTGCTATGTAAACTTTAAATTGTACTGAGATAATGGTGTGAGGACAATTGGATTGAAAAGTCAAATATGAAAAAATCAGAAAAATACCAAACTCATGCTTTTAAGGCTCCAGTTTAGCCCGGCAGAGCAAGAGCAGCCTGCAGCTTCCTGAGTCCTGGTTTACCATGACCTATCAGGGAAAGTCAGGAGGTCTCATGGCAAAGGCCACTGAACACTTCAAAGGAGTAGCTCTGCTTCATGACAGTGAGCACACAGGGACCAGCAATGGGTGTGCTCTTTGCCTGGGGCTTTAACTGTGTGTTGCAAGTGCTGTAGGATGCTTGAGTTGGGTATTCAGCATGTTTCTGCCTCATGCGTCTAAACCAAAATGGCATTTAATGCCAAATACATCAAATAAGCAAACTCTGTGGTAAAGCATTAAACCTTCCTTGTGTGAAATATCTGAAAGAACTTAGTGAGAGACTGTTGGACACTGACAGCATGAGAGGTCTGGAAATAGTTCAAATGAAGCAATTTCATGCATTATTTATAAATTTGTAGCATCTTGAGAGGAGATTCTGCCCAGTAACAATAGATTTCTGAGGTATGGTGTTTCGCATTTTTTTTTAATTGTAATGTGGAACACTGTTCCGAGCACTACATTTTTCAGGACTTGAATAAGTAGTAATGGATCATATAAACTCATTAAGTAGACTTGGCTCAGCCATAAACCCACGATTTGTAAATCTGCACCAAGGAAAGTAAGGCCTTTTGTGAAATACTTGAGAATTCATCAAAGCATTTTTAAACTATTCCTGTTTAGTAACAGTCAAAATGGTTATTCTTTCACATATGAAATGAGTGACCAAATGAAAAGGAAACCAAATTATGGATTTCAGGCTGTTGTCCAGATGCAATCTAAAATGATATATTTGAGGGCTTCAGATACTTATCTGGGCTAAGAAAGCTATGCAATGAAAATAAAGGTTGGATCTCCAAATGGTTACTTCTTCATACTTTGTTTTGGTTTTTTTAGTGTCTGTCATCTTAGCTAGACAGCTCACTTGACCAGGTATTGTAAATATCTAAATAAAATTGCATTTATATAAAATAAACATTCTCTTTCTTTGCCTTTTATCACAGTGGCACAAATGCAACCATGGCTTCACAAGCTTTGTTTAGAAAAGCAGTCACATTAGAGTAGTAACAACAGTTATTCGTAGGAAATCACATCATGATTGTGGTATGTGCTTAAAAACTAAGCTGTTGAAAAAATTTTAGTCCTAGTATTAATAAAAAAAGCCCTCCTAGCACGTCATTAATAAGATGTTTGGGCAGTTGCTTCATAAATAAACCCTTTAACCTGACCATTTGTAGTAGTTGGTGGTAGAATCTCCTTTCCCTTCCATTTCAAAGGATATATCAAATGGATCTTTGTTTCCTCTTTTGCTCTGTAGAAAATATCTTTAACTAGACCTGGAGTGCTGCCCATATGAATAGCATACATTCATATATCTATATATGTATTTGTGTATCTATATCTAAATATATACCTATATCTATCTATCTATCTATCTCTATATATATCTATATCTATATATATACACTCACAGACCCATGTAGAACAAACCAGCAGTTAAATAATCCGCAATATACAAGTGAAAATGCCCATTATGCTTCTGAGATTTGACAAGTGACTTTTCAGGTGAGCATACACTGTTTCTTCTCCTTCTCTTGAAAAAGCTCATAAATCTGAAGAGGAAGTATTCACTATCTCTTTACATGAGCATTCCTATTTTCTCTAGTTATGAGGCTAATAAACCTGTCAGTTTAAGGCAGATTGATGCCCATGGGCAAGCAGGAAGTTTCCCCAGCATGCTTGGACACTTGACCAGGGATCATATGCAACAGATCTCTATCATCTCTATCTTCATGGAAGAACTATACTGCAAAGCATGGTGTTTCTATCTCTGGGTAAAGCAGTTAGATTTCTCTCCATGAGCTCTTCTAGGGCTCAGTCTGTTTGTTTTCTCTTCTGGAATGATTTATTTTTTCTTTATGGCTTCCTCAGGGCAACAGTCTAGCACTACAGGATTTTTTACCTTTTTCTTCCTTGACATGCTTGAGGTTAGCATTGCTAAAAACAGCACATGCTATATCAACCTTCATATTAATTACTCATCCATTAATATTGGTTGAACATAGTTATCCCTCCGTAAGTTAATGTGCTGCCTATCAGCATCTGCCAATAGGCCACTGATGTAATGGGTATGTGCTTGACTTAAATACCAATTGGTTTCATTCTTACTAAAAAAAAATAACAGTTACAAGTTATCCATATCCATATTCTCTGGTTCTAAGCAGGAAAAATAGTGTTGGTGAAGAACAGCTGATTTTACCCCATCAATTCTATCAATTATGTGAAGAAAGGAATGGCAGATGCTGCGAGAGTAAGAAGAAAGTGCCATCTAATTCCTGAATAGTCACTGAAAAGGATTTCACATTTCAGTCGGGCAGAAATTGAATAATCCCGAATTTTTGTAGCACACCAGAAGAAATGTATTTATCTAACTGTGTCTTTTGAACACAGCTCTGTAAAATCACTGTGAACTGAAAAATAATTTGAAAAACAGCTTGTATTGCATCACTTGACATAGATAAGTCTACTGTTCTCTAACTTCCTGCAATATCATCATTCTAACAAAATTTGAGGAGTATAATTTTTACCCCCAAAGTTACTAAAATTACAGGGAGACCCAAAAGACAAATAAATCCAATGCAGAATAAAATATCTGGATTATATACCTGTTGTTCTTTTCTTTAAAACTGTACATAAAAAAATTAAATCATCATACATGAAAAAAAAAGGTAGAAAACTAAAGTGAAGCATAACAATTTTAAAGCAAAAGAAAACTGAATTATACACACTGACCCTGACCATGTACTGGGTCAGAGATAAATTCCTGCAGAAGATACATGTCCTATTTGAAAAATTCCAAAGGAGTTCATTAAAAGATTAATGAGGGTTATTTTAATGAACTTTTCTAAGAAGAGATTAACAGTGGTAGCTTTTAGAAATACAATTTTCTTTGCCTGCAGCAGACTTAGTGCCTGAGTATCATCAAGGAGCATAAGCCTGTGACTTGTGACCAGTCTCTGAACTGTGCCTTCACTGACTGAGAGCCTAGATTTAACATCTTCCTTTCCCCATGCACTGCTGAAAAAGTGAGCAAAATGAACAGTTCCTAATTAGGATTTGTTCTAGCATCCTCCAGGGTCAGGAAAGGGTTGTGTTGCATGGGCGATGATACCTTATATTTTCCTTTACCAGAAGCTGGAGCATAGATGCATTTGAGACTCTGGAAGGATTGTCTTCTGCTGCCACTTCTAGCCCTCTTTTCTGTCAAGTATGCCGCACACCATGGGCTGAGCAGAGAGTGGTGGAGAAGTTCAGTGCAGTGGTGAACCCCCTGTGGAGTCAACTGCACTGTTTTCTAAGAAGAAAAAATGATGTTAAAGGTTTAATCCAAAGATTAAGTTCATCCTACATCTTTTCACAGCACAGCATTCTCAGTCTTCTTTCCTACCCACTTTTTCCTGCACTGCTATGTACAGCCTTCTCCCTCCAAAAGCAGCTGCAGTGGCAACAGGAAGGGGAAATCTATCCTATTTTTTCTGTTGTGCTGAGGGCAGCAGCATAAGAAAGAGAATTTTAGGACTTTATAGTTGAGGTAGTGGAAGAAAACACCTCCTGCACATTCTTCAGTGGGGCTGGTGAGTCTAAGTTTGAAGATTTTAGGGTCCATGATGTAGCATACCTACCTTTTCAACAGCAATGTGTGATCTACCTTACTATATCAGGGGCAGCAAAGAGTGCTGTGCCATAACCATACCCTACAATACATATTACCATGCCTCACAGTGGTTAAGCAGATCAAAATCCCTTTAGCATTACAGGATAAGCAGTAGGCTTGAATCTACCTAAGAAAATATATGTGAAGTGCGACTTGCTATATTGCTACACCATATCTGCAGTCTCAATCCTTGGTTCATATTAGATTTTTTTTTTGACAGGCTTGACAGCAGTGATGAAAATTAAGACAGTGTATGTGGGAGAGGAGAGTAACCTGTATATAATAAGAATTTTAAAAGAGGAATATTGTGCAAGTTCTATATATAAAATCCTGTAAAGTAAGACTTAGTGAACATTGAGAAAGTAACAAAGCAGAACACAAAATATGAAAGCACAGTATTTAAAATTGTCAAAGACTATGCTGCAGACAACATGAACACTTTGTAACTGATAAATGTAATGAAGTCAAAAAGTCCAGCAGGCTTTAGAGGGAATTGCAAAATTTTACTGTCATGGCGTGGGAATATATGGATATGAGAGAAAGCAGGGTGGACCAGATGCAGTGTTTGTTATATATACACTTAGGTTGAAAGTGCAAAACAGCATTCATTGCTATTACATTATGTTTACAATATTGCATAATAATATGACATCATCACAAAAGAATAATGTCATTACTGTCTGCCATAAGTGAGCTATAGCCAGGATCTAATCCAAAGTTCACTGAATATCAATAAAAGACCTTACATGACATCAGTGTGCTTAAGATCAGTTAGTACAAAAATGAGGGAATGGCTTATGCCACTCCAGCCCCTAATGGCTTAATTAATGCTTGTTTTGCTTGTTTGCAAAGACCTCTTAGAGGTGGTTGCAGCAGCTCAATGACAACCAATGTATCCCAGGCTGTGGAAACATATCTGGATACACACAGCCCCTGACACAATCCTGTGTTACTACTAAAAGAGTAAAAAAGCAATTAGGTTTTATCTACTACTGAAGTATCACTAAACCAATCATTACAATCCCTGAATATGTTCAAATGGATTCTTCTTCAGTGTTTCCATACATCTTTGAGAGGAAATACGTAAACCTAAGGTGAAGCCAGCATTTGAGCCCATACTTGGCTAATGCTCAACTCCTAAAAAACACACTGGGCCCAGGCTAAAGCACTGGATGATATGCAGAGTGTGATAGCCAAGTTAAGCATGACTTCTTGTTACTGGGCTTTTTGGAGTGAGAATGGACTGCAAATGAAGTGAGATGTGTTCAAGCCTAACCCATAAGACCTTGCAGCACCATCATGAGACCAGAAAGTCTGGTGTCCAGAAAGGAGAAGGCAAAGAAAGGCAGAAGTTGCCTCTAGAAAGGCAAGTCTGTTTTGGGATGACTAACGAACTGAAAGGAACACTGAAATAGATAATTTCATCTTAACCTGATTCAAGATCTTTCAAAGCAACACAAATTCAATCAAAAATTAGAGGAAATAGCGTTGCATAAATAAATGCTAAGTATTCAACATGAAGCATTGGAAGTAATCACAGAATAGTAAAATCATTTAGGTTGAAAAGGACCTGTAAGGTCAAGTCCAACTCTTAACCCAGCACTGCCAAGTCCACCACTAAACTATGTCTCAAAGTGTGACATCCACAAGTCTTTTGAGCACTTCTAGGGTTGGTAACTCCACCGCTTCCCTGGACAGCCACTTCCAGTGCTTGACCACACTTTTGGTGAAGAAATTTTTCCTAGTAACCAATCTAAACCTACCCTGGTTCAGCATGAGGCCATTTCTTCTTGTCCTATTGGTGCTCCTTTGAAGAGGAGACCAACCCCCACCTGGCCACACCCTCCTTTCAGGTGGTTTGAGAGTGATAAAGTCCCCCCCTGAGCCTCCTCCAGGCTAAACACCCCCAGCTCCCTCAGCTGCTCCTCATCAGACTTGTGCTCCAGACCCTCCACCGGCTCGCTTGCCCTTCTTCAGACCTGCTCTAGCACCTCCATGTCAGTGAGGGGCCCAAAACTGAACACAGGATTCCAGTTGTGGCCTCACAAGCGCCAGATCCTTCAAAGGCAGTTCAGACAAAGCCACTCTGTTTAGGGGAAGAAGAGACAGTCATCTGGAGAGGAAGCAGGTTGTGTCATCTGTCCTCACGCCACCAAAGAACAGTCCTTGGCTCTGTTTTAAGACATGTATCCTCTAAGAATATTGGATTTATCAAAGAAAAATCTGTAAGAATATGTTACTGGTAATAATCTTCAAGAAATGAACTTCATGCTGCAGTTGTCAATGTAGCAGAGACTGCATTATGATTGAGAGCATAGAGAAAGCACACTGTACTTTCTTGCTTGCCTACATTAGATTTATTTTACTGCTGTGTCATTATGCACATAAGTCTTAGAGAAATGAGAATTGTGTAAAACAAGTTGAAAATGAGAGCTCAGCAATGCTGTCAGAAAGTTCTCACCACTACACAGACATGTACCTTCCCAATGCCCTCAGAAAAGGTTATTACATTTACTGTCATAAGGAATGAAAAGCAAGTTGCATCACTTTAAAATGTTCATATAAGATATTCTTGGGCAGGAAATGCATGAGGTTTGGCTGTACTTTTAAAAACAAAAGGATGCTCACAAAGGGCTGTGAGTAAGAAAGTTTTGAAAGCATGTGCAATTATGTGTGATGTTTAACTGGCACTTTTTGAGAGATTAGGTTTAATATTGTCTTAAGACATTTGGTGTTAGACCTCAGACTGAAATCCACACTGCTCCATAAAACTGTGGATTTACATATATGTTAAGGTTAAAAACAAAATATTCTGTTTGTTTAAGGACCTTTGGCATTTCCCATTTGCCATCACTAAAAGAAGGAAGCAGATGAAAGCATGGCTGCATTTGTCCCTTGAGGTGTTGTTACAATTGTTTCATCGGTTTCATCACACTATCTGTTCTGTTTTCTTTCTAATCATTTAGCATGGAAACAAAATATGCTTTATATTCATTAAAAAAATTCTAATGTGTGTAAACACTAGCAGGGATCTAATTTCCTAAGCTGTGAGTTCAGCATGCTGTGAGTTTTAATAAAGCTGGTATAACTGTCTACTCAGTTCTCTCAAGTGTATAATCTTTTTCTTTTAAAACGTTGATAGCGACATCTTTATTGTGAAGGTTTCCCTTCCTCGAAGTTCTCCTCTTGTTCTCTACAAATCTGAAATATTTGGTGCTACTTTTCGCACAGCAGCATTTATGGAGACTGGAAAACACGTCGCCTGTAACAGAGCCAGTCTTACCTGGAGGACTCAGGACATGCTGTTCAACATAATGATGGCTCAACATGGCCTGTCTGTTCAAGAACATCCACCCACTGGACGTTGCTTATAACTTATCTAATTTGCAGCTAGAAAAATGTGTGAGATCCTCACTTCCACTTACTGTATTTTTTCTCCTTGAAAAGATATGGGTATCTAAGATCAGGGCCAGGAGTCACTTCTTCTACCTGGAAGGAAACATCAAAGTCTCTTTAGCAGCACCATCCTCAGCTTTTAGCCACCTAGCACTGGATTGCAGAGATTTAGGGTTTCGTTCACCCCAAACATCTTAACCTCAATGTGAAGTGCCAAAGCCCTTTCTATAACAAACAAGAAAGTGCAGAACAACCTTTTAGTTCAGAGGGCTGTAAACAGAACTGAGTGCGTTGTCCATTCTCTTTTATTCAAAACCTGGAGGAACACCACATATTTTATGGTCTGATGAAGAGAGATGGAAGACCAGAATCCAGTGTCCTGCTCTGGCTGACAGCATGTAACTCTTCTATAGCTAGAACATTGTCCTTGGCCAGGATGTATGTAATTGTTCTGTGCAAAGTTAAACAGTGAGAAAGACAGACCAAAAGGGGGCAAGAAGGTCCCATCCCAGAGTAGTTTGTAGTAAGGTTGCTCAGCTGCACTGCATGGGAGAGTGTGTCAGATACCCTGACTCCCAGAGCAGCGTTCTGGATACCAGGATGGGTCTGCATTGCTCCATTTTTGTCCAGAGATGTAAGATCTGTTTTCTAAAATGCATGTGGAGAATGTATGGGGTTCTGAGTTACTTCTATGTCCATCCGATTAATCCTCTACATATATGCCTGACCATACGCCGCTGTTATACCATCTGCTCTGATCCCAGCCCTAAAGCTGTGGTGTCCCTTTCCAACCCCTTTGGCTGTCAGAAGCCATATCAGTCCTTACCACTCTGCAGTGCATCCACCAAACCCTGTTTTCCAACTGCATGCTACCACTTCACCATTTCCAAGACCCAAGGGTCCTTTATTATTCTCTACCATGTAGTCCCTCCTTCATAGCCTCCTCTTCAATTTTGCACATCCAAAACTCTACTTTCTTTACCCTTCTCACCTTCCTCCAGCGTGTCAGTAAGCCTGCTCTCTTCATTTCAAGCTTCCTGTCCCAAAACTCCATGCAGAAGTTCAGGTGTCAGTATAGAGATAGTTGCTGCAGGGGGTTTTGCTGATATTTGTGGGAATTGGCAGCTGTTGTACTTGAGAGGGAAAATTACAGATTCAGGAACAACTTGCTGAAGGACAAGAAATTATTATGCATCAACTGCTCCATGACAGTGACCCTGGTCCACATTATTTCCTCATGGTAAACCAGAGATGGTTTGTCTCTTTGTAAAAGCATATCACATCTAGTCTGGGGTGCCCCTGGGCAATTACCAGGATAAATTTTCTTCATGTGTCCACACAGCTTTCTTTATTGTCAAGCCAAATTATCATGCACCACATGACTGCTAAACTGGTAATATCAGGTACCACTTGATCACATCACTCCAATTCTTCTCCGCTGTCCATTACCAGGACTGGGATCAAGAGAAGAAACTAGAACGATTTGCAGAAAATAAAACAATTCTAACATTCAGAAGAATGGTATGGATTATGGCTAAGGAGTGACATGGAGAAAAAAATGCCTTAACAGCATGTGAAATGGTTTGCAGAGTTGATGTAAATTACCAGTGTAGCTGTACACTTAAGTGTAATTCTGGTACTAATTGCCAGCTGAGCCCTGAGGAGCTGCAGTCTTTACTTAGGCAGCTGAAATGGCAGTCAGTAACAACTTGTGCATCTACGCAATAAAATTTCCTGTATTTAAATTCTGAATGTCATGACAATTAAAAAAAAAACAAAAAACCAAACCTGTAAATGTGTATAAAATTTCTCTCGCCAATGAAATCCATTACAGAACAATTTATTGTAATGTGATTTTCTGGCACAAGCTATTGATACAGATCCAGAATAGAAATATGAGTGGGTGTTTTTATTATATTGTTTACTAATTCTTTTCTGCTTGCCCAATTTTCTTTAAGAAGTATGTGAAAGGGTCACTATTATTGTGGAATTATTGTCTGCAGTCGAAATTTAACCTCAGATATCAATAATCTTTACACACTTTTTATTGATTTTGTATTAAGTTCTCATTTCTTAAGATGAATACAGTCTTAGGCTTTAAGTAAAATATGTACAACTTGCATGTGGTTAGGAGAATATAATTATGGCCCTGAATTTAAAATATGTTTGTGTTGTTGTGTGTCTGTTCACAAGAAGTGTGATGCACATCTGTATTTTCAGAAAAAATGACTGTTTCAGACAAGACGAGGAGATTCATCATAATCTTACAATGTTGTGTCAGTCCACAGAAGGTTTAATAACTGTTTCCTCCATTGAAAGCAGAGGTGATTGTCATTTCATATAAAAGCGGGTAAAAGGCTGTGCTGGTTTTGGCTGAGATAGAGTTAATTTAAATAGAATTATTCACAAGTAAGTGTTTCTAAAATATGAAGATGGAAAGAAAGTTGCATCTCATATGACCTAGAACCTTCAGAAACCTCTACAACTTTCTTAAAGTATGTGCATAAACTGACTCCAGATTTATTATAATATTGTACATCACAAAAGCCACAAAATCCAGATGGGTTTGCTATCTTTTGATCTAAAATGATAAAATTGATGATGACTCATATATATGAACTGCAATATTTCTGACTAAGCATTCAGAATTCAGAACTATCCAACTGATATAAAAGTTAGGTTTCCAGCACAGATGAAACACTGTCAAGTGTAAAATAAGCAAACAAATGCAAACACATTTCCTGTGTGTGGTAATTAAAAACTGAGTCTGAACCTTATGAGGCTTTGAAATAAGGGCAGCAATTACAGGATATATACTGCTTACTTGGGGATGGTGAGATGCAGAAATTCCAGGTGAAGTCACAAATGGAAGGTAACCAGAGGATTTGGGGAGGAATCACGGTGGGCTTGCTGTGCAGCTGGATCCTCAAGGGGTCTGCTGCTTGCTGGCTTCCTTCCTTGTGCTGCTGAGGATTTACTGAGCAACCTCTGCTCCAGCTCTGTCCAGCTGCCATCATGTCCACAGAGGGATTGCTTCTGAATTTTTCACAAAGTCACAAAGCTTGTCAGCCACCACTGAGCCTTTCTGTCATAGAAGAATAGAAATAACCTACCTAAAGTTCAGTTCAGCTGGAAACCGACTGATCCTACCAAAGGCTTTTGCAAGCTTTTTCCCTTAGGTTTCCCAAGGTTTTTCACAGTGCATATTATAAGAAACAGTAAATCTTTCAACTGAGCCTCTGTTGGTAAACTTAAAGTATTCTTTATTTCACCTTAAAATACATAACATGCTCTGCAGATAGCAGAGGTTGGATTATAGAGCATGCCAGTATTTCCAGTCATAGTCTCAAGGCAACATCAAACTCCCATGAACTCAGAAGGCATTAGGTTTCATGACAGCATATGATTTAGGTCTCAGCTTCCTAAAATTCTCTGACTGTTCCCTTCTAGTCAGACAGGGATGCTTTCTGGTTGTGGTGACTTGACCTTGGCAGGCTGTCAGTCACACAGCCAGAAGATCTTTCGCTCCCCCTACTCAACAGGATGGGGAAAAAAATTAGATTGAAATAACTCATGTGTCAAGACAAGGACAGGGAGATCACTTACCAGTTTTCACAAGCAAAACAGGGAACTCAGGGGAGATTAATTTAATTTATTGCCAAATAAAATAGATTTGGATGTTGAGGAACAAAGAAAAATTTTAACTTGCATTTTATTGTCCAAGTAGCCTACAATCCATAAACAAAACTCAAAATTACCTGAAGTTGATAGATTCAAGTAAGTTACTTTAATAGAGGTATTATATAATTTATGCAGCCCCTATATAAGAGCCTAATACAGTTAAAATATGATCTGAAAAGTCAAATTCAAAAGCGTTTTTAGAAGCTGGTACCAGATAATTGTTGATATTTGTGTCATGGCCCGGCACACAACTGAAAAAAAGAGTTAACATGGGGGGGGGGGGAAATTGTCTTGTGCATCTGCAGGATTTTATAATCATTCCACAGGTATTTTGTCAAAACCAAGATCAGATCTTTTTGTCTGTGTGGTCATGTACTACCTCAAAAATTAAGCAAAGCTTAAAACTGGCTCAGGTTAGATACTGCCAGCATGAAGGGAGTGTTGCTCAACTTCATAGACAATCGCTCTGCTAAAACTCTGAAAGCCCAAAAAACCCCAAAAGCAGTGAAAACAGGTGATTGATTTCTGCTTGAAATGTTTTTATGCTGTTTTTCAAGGGCTTGAATGAAACGCTGTGCTTCTCTCCCAAAGTGCCATTGTAAGATAAATAATAAATAGACTGCAGCACTTGAGCCCTACAACTGAAAAAGTTCAAGGGCAGAGAGAGGGAAAGCGAAAGAAAGGAACTGGTGATCCAGGACAACATTATACAGACAAATGGAAAAATAAATGTTTATGTGGGGGGGTGGCTGGTTCCCCGTCATTCAGCCCCTGTATGAGTAGATCTTTCAAGAATATATCTACTTATTTTTTGCAATCTGACTTATTATGAGTACATCACATAAGCATTTTCATGATTCGCATCTCACAATATCAGCCAGACTCATTAGTGAGGTGTTGCACCAGGCTGTGAAACCTTTCTCTTCAAGTGAAAGAGAACTTCCACTTCAGATACATTTTTCATGGTGACTGATAAACACTTGTTCTCTAGACAGCGCTCATTTCTGCCAGGGTTAGGCCTGTGTGATCTTCCTGGAAACAGAGCTTGGGGTGAGGGGTGTTCGAATAGTTAGTTCAAAATCAAAGGATGGTTCAGCCACAGCTGCAGCTGCCACAGATTCGCACTTCCTGTCAGCTGGGCTTTGGCTTCGATGGAAACTCGGTGATCAGACCTCACAGAACAGCTTTTTAAACATAAATTGATACAACTCTGCCCTGCAATTCTGCGTTGTAAGGTGATCAATAACAGTGTTCTGTAAATGCATAGCAGTACACAGGGCCTTTTCTACCATTGCCTCAGAAATAGAGAGCAAAGCTCACAAGTTGTGCCATTTGCTTTCTGTGGGTTCATACACTGTGTTGTTAGTAAATATTAAATCAGTAAAGCAAATGTTCATACTGGCAAAATTTAAGCTATGATGTTTGTTAGTAAACATCAGTAGGTTAGCCTTCTCCTCTCTTCACTTTTTCACCTCTCCCCAGCACTTCGGTTCAGATTGGGAACCACACAGATGCACCAGGTCCACAGCTCTTCACCCAGCATTGGATTGTCATCGTCTTCCTCCTGGATGCACAGCTCTCTGTGGAGCAGAAGACAGCAAACCACCCTGCAGGGAAATTACACCTTCCAGACACAGAAAACACAGACGTTCACTCTCTTTTGGGTGTATCTACCTTGTTATTTGAGTTTGGATCAGTAGCACAGCCCCAGAGTGCATCTCCCAGTCCTCCTTAATGGTCCTGCTCTGATTCCATCACGGAGGGGTCCCTGAACACAGGAATTTGATTCCTTTTGCAAAAAACTAAGCCGGAAGGTGCAGTCCAGATGCCAATAGGTGTGGTGCTCCTGGGACCAACTTTAACCTGGCTGAAGGAAGACATCCTCAAATGCATATTGCAAGGATGAAAGGTCCTCAGAACCCGCTGTTTTACAGATCTGCTCTTGCTGGCTGCAATGCCTGCTAATGCGAACACAAGCTCTGTGGTGACCTTGCCTGACCTTGGCAATTTATTGCCAAGTTTTTATCTCTGTAGCTACAGATGTGACTGAGAAATTGTGGGCTCTGTGAAGTGAGTGGGTACCCTGGGCAGAGTGCACATCTCCCATCAGCCAAGGAATACTCAGGTGATTTGAAGGGGCAAAATAGTGCTGGTTAATCGGCATCTCTCCCTCCTCCATTCACAATGCTGTCTTGAAATGCTGGAACAGCATAAGCATAGTTTTCTGGCATTTTAAGAGATTTTGTCAGTTTTTCAGTTTGGACGGAACAAATTGTACGTGGAAGGGGCAAGGGCCTGGAAATTGATAACTTGCCCTTTACTGGCTTTTATAAAGCCAAAAAAAAAGAAAAAAAGGGATCCTGGTTTTTTGACTCAAGGCCAACTCTGGCACCAAACAATAAATCATGGAGAAACCACAGTTCCTTAAATACTGCTACAAGCCATTTTATAATGGAAAAATGCTGGTTGTTTTAAATAAAGGTCTCACTTCTTTGTGCCTTACCATGCAGAGTTTAAAATAACACAACAGAGCTTGGCGTTTCACTTAAAAAAAAAATGTTGCTGCGCTGAAACCATAATTGGAACATTACTACCCAGAATAAATTACTATTCCAAAGTTAGGAGCAATTGAAGGGTGGTGGGAAGATGCTGCAACAGAAGTTGCATGTCTCTGTGAATTAGAATGGTCTTTGTCACAGCTTTGATTTAAAGTGAAGCAGACTCTAAGCACTGGATTTTAAAGAAGAGTTTGGCAAGCTGTCGACATTTAGACCTCAAAATAGGCAGGCAGGTTTTCCAGAGAGCCCGAAACTGGAAACTGCTGGGTGCTGCCTCAAGCATGAGGCTTCTCTAGACTTCAGGGCATTTGGAGGCATTAGTAAAAAATTACCAGATATAACCTTGTCTGAGGACTTACCTAAACTTCCAGATGTCATTCCTAAGTTTCCTTGTACCTACTCTTCCAAGTTCAGCTTTTCTGAAGTAGTCTGTGTATTAATATGCAGCACATATACAACAGCTGGATGAGCAAACAGTTGTTAGTAGATCCCAGTCTGGATCTAGCCAGGCCATTGATAAGGGCAGCACAGTATCTCCAAATGCAGCACTTCTTTTCCTAGATGAGACTGGCTTTTTGTATCTTAAGAGTCAACGAATTTATAAATAAGTTTTTGAGCCTACACATAGAAGAACCTATTTTTATACCTTTATATTAAATTTCTCCTAATTGCATATTATATTTCCTTGTCTAATTGCATTTTTTTAATATTAAAAAGATTACCTATTCTTTTACAAAGCTCTTGCTGTATTTCATTAGTCAGATAGCTCAAACTGATAAAAAGACATTTGAAATAGCAACGTCATGCTGTTGTAGTGCTGGATTACTTTATTTCTTTCTCCTAGTGGAAAAATGCCTTTTCTACATTAGAAATGTATGTTCATTGTCTAGTCATAAAAATAAGAACCTTTTGAACAACAAAAGAAATAGTTTATTAATAAATTATCTCACTTCTAATCCTTTTTTGGGAAGGCATCTTGCACATCATTATTCCCAGATAATGTAAATTAACAGGAGGCTTTTTCTCTCTCTCTCACAATGGTCCATAGAAAATGGAAACAAATCAGCTGTACTGTTTTCTTCTTAGATGTCTAAGTGCATATGATATAATTATATGGGATTGTTCATTATGTATCATAGGTATTTGTAAGCTGCTTTCCAACTCAGCACGTAAATGCTTAAGGGAAACATTTTTTTTCAAAGGGATAGTTGTATCATCTTTCTAAAAAACACAAAGCCAAGTCCACATAAGTGCTGGTTGGGGGAAGATTTTTCAAATTGAAACCTTTTAATCTCACAATAATGTAGAAAAAACCCACCACCAAGACAGTGATATTTTAGAAGAGTTTATTGCCTACAGGTGCCAGTCTGCAAATAACGAACATGTACAGCAGTAGTTTTCTAATAAAATATATGCTCAAGTGCACTTGTGCTCTTCATCATCACTATGACTACAATGTTCCTCACAGTTCAGTGTCTTTTGTTTCAATTGTACACTGAAACAAATCAGAGATGTGACAAATTGGGTTGTCTCAACCTGTGGCTCTGGTAAGCACCAGCTGCAGGGCATCTTGCCGAGCCAGCCGTGCCATGGCCGGTGTCTCAGATGAGTGGGGATGTCTGCTAAGCTCCCTGTTGAGGAGCTTTTAGACTCCTTCCAACTCCCAAAATGAAGTCCTGCATGACAGACCAGGTTTTCTTTTCCTTCCTGTCCCACTGTCTGCCTTGCAGAGAGGGTTTTCAGGAAGGCAGTGAAGGATGTGGCTTTGACAGCTCTGGGTACTGCAGGTTCCCAGAAGGCAAGCAGAATTTGGATTTTGATCCTGCCTAGTGGTGCATAGTGAAAGCAGAAGGACACCAAATCCACGTCCGAGACATGCACATTGATTTGTCCTCTTTGGTTTTCTTGGTAGCAAACCTGTCCTTTTCACAATCCTGAGTGGGTGAGCAGCACGATCTCAAATTATGGCTCTTTTCCTGGAAGAGCTGGATAAAAACCCCCATCCTGGTGGTGTGGGAGGCTCCCATATGATGAGGCTGTGAAAAGTGCATGTGCAGTCTGGAGGGCAAATTCCAAGCACCTTGTTTCTTAGTGTGAGAAGAGTTTAAACATTTTATCCTCAGTTACACTGACCGGATTTGGCTCTGAGCTCATCCAGCAGCAGCTCTGCCAGAGAAACTGTGATATTGTACAGCATAAGGAGACTTTAACAGCCCTTCCACCATTTGTTCCCAGGGATAGGTTCTTGCTGGAAGTGGGTATAATGTGAAAAGATGGTATGTACAGGAAGCTATTTCAAGCAAGAGCCCTTATCCCAGCGGTGCATGCCAGGTGCATATCTGGGGGCACTGGCACCAATGCACCTGATAGATCCATCTGGAAAAACACACTTTCCTGCATGCTAAAATGTGTTTCAAAGTAACGTACGCAAGTAATATAGATGTTGCACATTTCAAACACCTCAAGTGACAGAGATAAAAATGGAATTGAGAAACTGTGATATATGTCCTCGTGCTCAATTTAAAACATCATGCTGAATAAACAGAAACATTTCTTGTTCCAAGAATGGAGCCTTAAAAGCAGATTAGATGCTGCCATCATTACTACAAATTCACTTAAACATTCTTTTAGAAATGAGTTATCTCAGTGATACTTGTTTCTAATCAATACAAGATTTAAAAAATGCTCGATAAAATTCAACTCAACTATCAAAAGCATGTTATTTCTCACTTCCCATCAGCCTTCATGTGAAAGTTCATTGTGTGCAGATTGAAATTCAGAACACGGTTCAGAATGAGTTCTCTTTCCTTTGGTAGCAATCCTATTGTCAAGCTCCACACGACATTCAGAATCATGTTGTGCTATTCCTGAAGGAATATAAATATCCAGAGCTGTGTCAACAATAAGTCCACTACAGACCATGCTAGTCGGCATAGAAAGTGCTTTGGTAAAATATGCCTCTTTAGAGCAATCTGCACTTTTTGTGGCTCTGATGCAATTCCATTTCTCTCTTTGTAAAAGGAAGAAGTGCAGCAAGTTCAGGGTCTTGTGAACTAAAACTGCTTTCATCATCTCAAGCATCAGCATAGCATGCGTGACTTGATGAAGAACAAAGGGATTAATGGTATTCTGAAAGTTAACTATGACTCACGTCGGTATCCACAACATCATGTCTTTTGGGGAGGGAGGAAATAATCAAATATAAATAACATTTCATGGCATCTCTTGGGGCTGCACGATAGTCATATAATTTCTCTCTGTGTAAGATGGAGTGCATCTCTCTTAATAGTTTTAGCTAGTGCTTTCATATTGATTGA
Source organism: Acanthiza pusilla (assembly GCA_036630365.1). Classification (NCBI taxonomy): domain Eukaryota; kingdom Metazoa; phylum Chordata; class Aves; order Passeriformes; family Acanthizidae; genus Acanthiza; species Acanthiza pusilla. The sequence continues at coordinate 35,894,669 of JAXCHO010000034.1, forward strand.
TATATTTCAGACAATTTAGCTTGCTCCCTACTTACAAGCAATTAGTGCCACTTCCCGACACAAAACACATATCCTTGGGCAGGGAGAAGGACTTATTTGAACCTTACAAGCTTAGAAGCATCCTGTGATACAGACAAAATTTAAAAACTGTGTGTAATTGAAAATGTACTGCAATACCTACTGGATGTGCTGTCCATATTTTCTGCAAAACAACCCCAGCCATTAAATACAGAGCAATGCTGTTTCAAGAGCATGTGCAAATGCCATATGTTGGATGTGTTGACACCAGCCATGTGCCTCTGAAAAGGAAAAGGTAGTCCCCCTCCACACACCAGCTGAGAAACTGGGATATGTGAGGAGACAACAGGGACTGCAGGTATCTAGGTAGCTTGGCAATGAGGTTTCATCCCCACAAGAGTCACCTGCGTCCATGACAGGCGGCACAGCAGCCCAAAGAGGGAAAGCCCTGCAGCCTGCTGATGGCCTGGGAAGTCTAGAGAGCAGTGCCCAGACACTGCAACCCAGCTCAGTCTTTAAACAGAAAGTACTTTTAATCTGTCAGAAGCAGCTGGTCTTCACACAAATGAATGTTTATTGCAATATATCCATCTAGGGGAAGAGATAAAACATTTCTTGAGTGGAAGCTGGGACAGGAGGCACTGATGTCTACAAACAAATCATGTAATTACAGTGAGTCAAGAGATCTGCTCTATCTGCAAACATTTCTACTTATCTCCTATCTTTCCAAGTAGAAATTTCACTATTCATATGAAGGGACTACTTATTAAATCACTCTGTCAAAAAGATTGAAGCTGGATTCAGACCTTTATTACAGTTGTATAAGTGATGGAAATGCTTTGTACAGCTACCTTTAATAAAAATAAAAAAAAAGGCAAGACGTTTTGAAATCATCCTAATTCACAACAAAACCATTATTATGCACCAACCAAAAGTGCCATATTTCCAGGTACACCCTATTCAAGGTGAATTAGCTGTCACTTGTCACATAGAGTGACAGCTCACCCAATAGGTCTTGTTCTTACCTCAAAAACTTCCATCAGACACACAGAAACACATGGAACAAGATAGCTGGTGCTCTGGACAATCTAAATCCCTAATTGTCTCATATTTCTGGGCACAAATGTAATCATATTAGACAAGTTCCTCTGGAAATGTATTCATTTGGCTTTATTATCCACCAAAGGAGATTTCACAAGGTTCTGGAAATCCAATAAACCTCCCATTTATAAGTCACGGCTTGCAAATACTTAGAAATGTGCTCCATTGGAAAAAGCATATTACTATGTTAATGGACACATACTGAGTTTCCATGAGTTTCAGAAGTTCTTTCTGAATTTTTGTGGAGAAACAAGATAAGAATATATCATAATTTAAGCATGTCATTATTCTAGACCATAATACCTCACTAACCTTAATGTGCATTAGGATAGAGTTGGCACCTTGTCTAATTCTTCTTTTATATGCCACAATCACTGTTTATGTTAAAAAAATATGCAGCTCCTCTTTCTCCTTCTTGACAGTTCTGCTTTTCTAAGTATATTGTTACGTATTAACATAATGATAATGTAATTGCTTTTGTGCTTATAAGCATTATATATAATGTGGATCAAGAACAATGTAATCTGTCTGTGTTGTGTAAACATTAAAATAACTAATAAAATTAAGTTTGGACCGTTTGGTAGTGACACAAGCATGAGAAATATAGCTCTTCGTAACAACGCATATGGCTATGCTTGAGAAGGCTAACTGTGTAATGGTAGAAATCAATGTACAGCATGATGAAAATGGTTAATAAGCTTTGAAAAGTTATGCAAAACCACAGGATGAGAACAGCAGAAGGCTGGAGAAAATTAGACTGAGAAATGCAATGAAATATAACAATAAAGACAAGCTTATGTAATTCTGAATTACACACTGTCACAGCACAGGGAAGTAATAGTCCCTTTCTATATGACTTCAGTGGGCTGACAAAGTGCATGTTGCATCCACTTGTGCATTTCTGTAGCAAAAATTAATACAAAATAAAACTGACATTACAGAAGCCCTTGACAAAAATGTTTGAGAATATTTTACCATATAATGTACTACTAAAACCACTCATTGGGGACAATTAAACACAGCATAAAACATGTCATTCTTTAATCTGCTTTTGCATTTTGATTAAGAATTGCAGATAACAACGTGAAGGGTATTCTCAAAGCAAGGGGCATAATTGGCAAGAGCCCTAGTACTCATTAACTGAAGATTAAACTTAAAGCAAACTGAATACCCATCTGATGCAGAATACAGAGAGATTTTGGGGCAGTGGAGATCAAGTTCAATGAAATATATTACATTTTTGCCTTTGAGGATGCCAAAAGCTAAAAGCAGGATTGAAAAATTGTCATGATTTTATGAACACAGTGGAAAACCTGCAGAACTGAGTAAGGTGTGACCTTCCTGGTACACCCAGGCACATACAGGTTACTGTGCTGGGAATTAGCTGCAGTTTAAATACAATTCACTAACAAAGAACTGAAACAGTCCAATCAATAAGTGACAAAAGCATTTGTCAGCATCTGGAAATCACGTTTACTGATCAGCATTTAGTCTGGAAGTATTTGAAGAAGAGAACGATATCAACAGATTAGAAGAAACTAAGAAAAGGGTAACAAACTGATTAATGTAGGAAAGAATTGATTAATTACGAAAGATTAAAACATGCAAAGGTGCTAAGTGACAGCTCATTTTTTATTATATAAGCCAAGAAAGAAGAAAAATTGTTTTGAATGGATGAATAAGAACAAGTGATATGGGCAAACAAATTTGTGCTAACCCTGAGAATGTTTTGAAGCTTCCCCTACTGTTCCTGTCACCACTCTGAATAAAAGTCAACAGAAGGTGTTAGCATTGGGAGGAACCAAAATGTGCTGAAGAAGCATGTGTTTGAAACTGGGTTTTGAAAAGTAAGGATTTTGTTTTGGAATGGCTGCAGAATCCTTTTGTCCCCTGGTTGCTGCTAGAAGAAGAAATCTCTCGGTGTCCTGGTTTTCCCAGCAACAAAGTGGGCTCAGTAATATTTCTTGACTCATGGGGACATTGTGACAGGAAATTCAATGAGAAGAAATATATCTCTAGCTTGGTTCTTAAAAATCATCTTATTGACCCAAATGGGCTTTTAGTCATGTCTTTTGACTGAATAAAGGCACTCTGGGAAAGAAGAGGCAAAACAATTGCAAGAGGAGAAACAGATCTGGCACCATGGTGAATGGAAAAGGAAAAAGCATAAAATCTAGGGAAACACCTGAAAAATTAAAGATTAAAATAAAAGGAGGGGAATAGAGAAGAACTACAGGAACTGAGTAGAAAAAGCGAAACAGACTGGCACAGCACAAGGGAAAGAATTCTCAGCTTCCCAGTAACAACTAGCCTGAGCACGTTGCTGCCTTAAAAATCGATGAGGCATTGAGGCAGCTTTAAGCACTGGAAAAGGACACAGCTGGACAGGGCAGCAGGATCCTGGGGGGGAGGGGGCAGTAAAATGGTCACTGCCCCACTGCCTGTGCTGCTTGCCATAGAGCCTTGATGAAGTTATACTGGCAGGGAGAGGGCACAAGAATAGTCACCCTTCCATTTCCTGCCTCTTAGGAGCAGCAGCATCAAGCCCAGCTTCACTGAGCTCTTGCCCTCACTGTCCTCGTTATTGTAGCAGCAAACTCAGTTTGTTCTAAACTGGCTTTTTTTCCCCCAGCTTGGAGTGGAGTTAGATACCTGAATCACTTGATCAGGCTTCTGGACCAAAACGTAGATGTGTGAAGCTTTGACAGAGGGCAAGTATTGATCTGAGGCTGGTGCCACATATTTAGTCCTGGACTGAAAGGAGAAGAGAGTACTGTGCTAAACACTCCTTCTGTTCAGCCGAGAGCCTTCCAGGAAAGCAAACCTCTCCACAGTTATGTTTGCATGGATAAGTGTGGCAAGAACAACCTGTGCAGGGTCTGCTGGATAGACTTCCAAACCTGACATCATTGTAAATCCTGGGCCATGCATCTGATTGCTTAAGAAGTCAGGAATAACACAGAAGAAATTCTGTGGTGCTGAAAAAGAATTTTAATTACATACAAAGTTTAATAGCGAATAAACTATGTATGAAGCTAAATGACCCAGCCAGTGCCACCTGGCTCTTTCCTGGTTTTGCACTCACTTTGTTTTATCGGAATACAGTGGGACTGTATACTGAAGATCCTTATTTGCATTATCCAAGTTGCAAACACAGAATGTGGCAGATTTAGGTAAGTGTCATTTGACATTTTGGGCACAAATCCTCTAATGGAGAAGATAAGTAAGTTCAACTATTGGATAAAAGTATTTTTGATCAAGTAACAAAAGTGAAATAGTTGTCATGAGAGAGAACTCTTGAGTCTTTTGTTGAGGCTGATTTTAGATTTGGTTAGACAACATCTTTGATTTAGAACTAGGGGAAATGGGCACAAAGTGAAACACAGGAGGTTCTCTCTGAACATCAGGAAACACATTTTTACGGTGAGGGTGACCAAGCACTGGCACAGGTTTTCCAGGGAGGTTTTGGAGTCTATATCCTTGGAAATATCAAAAAAACCCATTTGAACACAGTTCTGGGCAATTGGCTCTAGGTGTTCCTGCTTGAACACAGTGAGTTGGACCAGATGACCTTTAGAAGTCCCTTCCAGCCTCAACGTTTTTGTGTTTCTTTGACTCTGTGAACAGTGTTCCAGTTTATACTTTTAATATTTTTTATGTTTTCTTCATAACTAAAGGAGCTGGGAACAGGGTTTTTGGGTGAGAAAGAAAGTTGAGACTAATAAGTACAATTTTCTGGCGAAATACCTGGCAAGAGCAGGATTCTACTGTCTGATGCATAAGGCTGCAGAGGGCTCCAAACAACACTTTGATGGTTTCACTAAATTATAGATCTCTGCTCTCCAAGAAGAAATAAAACAGTGCTTTCACAATTAAGTGTATCTGTATTGTATCCAGATCTCTGGCAAATGAAATCACTCTTGCTGGTCTGGCAGCTTCTCTCAATTCATTCATATTCCCTGCTTCCCTTTGGTTGTACATCTTCATTTCTACAACTACTGGAGAGAAATAACGGGGTGGTGCAAAAATTGTGTGTGCATCAGCAGGGGACTTAAAAACTGCTGGTGGTGTTCAAGAGCTCACCAAGGATGACAATTTCCAACAGTCTGTATAGCTTCCTCTTCTTTCACAGAAGAGCAGTTGGAGGTGAGCAAAAGTGAAATTGTTGGATAATCGTGATAAAGTTACATTTACTCACCAAAGATGGAAGTTACTAAATGTGGCAGAGTTTAGTGTGATCCCAAAGACATACAAGATCTGTCATTTTGTTGGTGTGGCATTCCCTCCGTCTGCAACAATTTGCACCACAGAAGCAGCTTCCTCAAATTCTTCCTGAATTCTTTTTCTTTTAAAGCTGGCAGGAAAGTGTTTAGGGTTTTTTTTTAATACATGTATCAGAGAACAGAATAGAAATGAATACCCAGCTGGCATAGTGTGAATTTGCCAATCAAGCATGACTGTATCACTCACTTTAAACCAGCTAGAGATGCTTCCAGACAGATAGCACTGCTTAGATGTGGTTTTTCTAGATAAAAATTGGCATGTCATTCATCCCAGGAGTCAAAAAATAACAACAACAAAAAGCCAAAACCAAACCCTGGAGGATTTACTTACACTGTATCTGGACTGTTAGAAGCTTTCGCACTAGGGGCTAATCATGCCTGACAAATTTGGTGTCCTTCCACAATGGGGTTACAGCAGTGGTGGATAAAGGAATAGCAACTGAAATAATCTACCTGGACTTGTGCAAAGCATTTGACACTGTCCTGCACAACATCCTTGTCACTGCATCAGAGAGACATGGATTTGATGGATGGACCGCTCAGGCGATAAGGAATTGTCTGGGTTATCACATTCAAAGAGTTGCAGGCAACGGCTTGATGTCCAGGTGGAGTCCAGTGATGAGGGATGTCTTCAGGGGTTGATATTGGGACTGGCACTGTTTAATGTCTTTGTCGGAGACAAGGACAGCGGGATTGAGTGCACCCTTGGCAAGTCTGCCAATGTCACCAAGCTGTGTGGTGTGACTGACATGCTGCAGGGAGTGGATGCCATCCAGAGAGACCTGGACAGGCTTGAGAGGTGGACCTGTGTGAACCTCATGAAGCTCAGTGAGGCAAAGCATGAGATCCTTGTTAAGATCCTGCACCTGGATCGGGGCAATCCCAAGCACAAATACAGGCAGAGAATGGATTGAGAGCAGCCCTGGGAAGAAGGACTTGGGGGTGTTGGTTGATGAGCAGCTCAATGTGAGCTGGCAATGTGTGCTTGCAGCACAGAAAGCCAAACATGTCCTGGGCGGCATCAAAATCAGCATGGCCAGCAGATCAAGGGAGGTGATGGTTCCTCTCTACTCCACTCTTGTGAAATCCCACCTGCAATACTATGGCCAGCTCTGGGGCCTCCAAGATAAGAAGGGAGCGGACTTGTTGGAGCAAGTACAGAAAAGAGACACAGAGATGATCAGAGGGTTGCAGCACCTCTTTCATGATGACACACTGAGAGAGTCGGGGTTGTTCAGCCTGGAGAAGGCTCCAGGAAGACCTTACAGCAGCCTTCCAGCACCTGAAGGGGGCCTACAGGAAAGCTGGAGAGAGTCTTGTTACGAGGGTTTATATGGATAGGACAAGGAGCAGCGACTTTAAACTGAAAGAGTTTGTGCCCCATCCCCAGAAGTGTTCAACGCTGGGCTGGATGGGGCTCTGAGTAACCTGGTTTAGTGGAAAGTGCCACTCCCCATGGTAGGAGGGTTGGAACTAGATGGTAGTTAAGGTCCCTTTCATCCCAAACCATTCTATGAGTCCAGGATACAGTGTAGCTAAGCTGAAAGACACGGGGAACTGAAACAAAGCTGTAAATTCAGTTGGGAACTCCCTACAGTGGACTACTCACTGCTCTGGAAGGGGAATGTTTGAACTGGGAGAAGTACTGATACTGTTAAAATTTGTTCTTAGACCAGTAGTTTGTATTTGCACATTTTTTCATTGTTGTGGATGTGGAAGTGGACACAAAGAACTGTGCAAGACTGTTAATAGAAAGGATGTTCAGAATATACCAAAGAAATGACTTACATAATCTTGAGGACTGGAATAAAAGAAATAAGATGAAATGCAACAATGGAACACTTAGACATTTATAAAAAGCATTATTATTATTATTATTATTATTACTATTACTATTACTATTACTATTATTATTATTGACTGTAAATGACAAATACAAGGAGTAGCCTGTATTTGTCACTCACAGCATGACTTCAACCATCAGTGAGATTCGATCATATAAAAAGCAAATTGGCTGTATTAGAAAAGGTAATTTCGGAAGAAATCGGGAGAGACTACCTCCATTGCAGAGACCGGCGATAGTTTGTGAAAAGCTGTTACAAACTGCAGCTATGCTGAAGAAAGCTGAACCCAAACTTTATCTAGTGCAGTAAAACCTGAGTTACATAGCCTCTGTCTTATAGGAGGGACTAATAAAATGTACCGATAGGTTGGACCTGTGAAGAGCGGCTATGACTACTGCCTATAAATGTATTACACATTTGAATGCAAGGGAAAGAGAAATGCCTAACTGAAACAGTGGATGACACAAGGACAAATGGGTATGAACTGGTCCTGAATATGCTTGAGATAACAGCTGTTCTGGTCCAGCCTTTCAGCAAGAGGTACAGGAAAACAGCATATTTAGTGTAAGACGGATCTAGATGTGTTTGTGGAAGGAGTTATACAGAGCATTTGCTCCTGCAACAGCAAAATACTACCTTCAAAACATCTGTGACAGTCCCATGACCCAAAGATCCCAAAGGTTTATCTGCTTAGCAGACCTGAAGCAGTGTGCAGATCTAGAGAGCTTTGAACATCCTGGCCAGTGTACATCAGCTGCCCAGTTTCATGAGAACCGGTTCCATGCGAGATAATGTGCCTCACCTTACCAAGGAGCAGAGCTCTTCTCACATCTAGCATCACCAAGTAATTACTGAATTACTTGGCAGAGGTAGCCAGTGCTGAACCCCCTATGCCAAAAGGAAATTGCTCTCTCAGTCTTGGCAAAACAGGATTTAGTCTTCATTACTGTATTCAAACAGATGAAAATCTGACTTTATGTGTCTGACCACTGTGCCTCCCCAAAGCTGACTCCTGGATTTATGGCCTTGCTCTTGACTGCTCCAGTTAACAAACTACTCAAAGGTCTCCTCACACAAGAGCTGTACCTTAGTGCAAGCCAGAGCTTCTTACATAAGATCTACACCTTACAGCCCATCAGCAGCATGTATCAGGAGAGAGATCAAGGAAAGGCAGTTTTTGTTCCTGAAAAACAAATGGTTTATACAGTGGATTAAAAAACTTCCATGAAATGTGACAACTTAGACAGGAAAAAATCTCGTTGAATGCAAAGCACAATCCTATGTTTTCACTATGTGAAAACAGTCATTGTGCTGTCAATTTCCACAAAGCTTTCAGCCACACAGATACATGCTGAGCATCTGCACTCAAGATACGTGCCTGGTGCCTTGTACCTGTGAAGTGCTTCTGACCTCTGAAGTGTCTCCGTGTAAGGGACTGGAAAACCAGTAGATTGTAAAAGGACTGTGTTACAAAACTCACTGCCTTCACCGTAAACATATTAATTTACTTGGACTGGTACAAATGCTCCCGCTATGTGTGCTGGGCTTCCGTTCAGTAAAAATTAAACACAACCCTTACAATTAATCAATAGCAGAGATGGTCTCTTTGCTTTCTTTCCCAACCCCAGTCACGCTGGCTTATTAGTGAATAATAAAAAACCATCCCGGAGAGCGACAAACGCTATGCCAGCGGTCCTCCTTCCTCGGCGCCCCCGGGGACCCTCTCTGCTCCATTCACCCACGGGTGCTGTCCCCGCACGCCTGTCGCCTGTGCCCGCTGCCGGCCCGGCGCCGCCCCGGGACCCGCACCGCTCCCCGCGGGGGCGGCCCCGCCGTGAGGGCGGGCGCTGCCGCTGCCTCTCGCTCTGCCCGCCGAGCGAGGAGAAGCCCCTCACCTCCCCTCCGGTCCCGGGGGAGGGGGCTGCCATCACGTGTGCTTCCTCCCCCTTCTCTCTCTCTCTCCCTCTCTCTCTCTCTCCCTCCTCCTCCTCCCCCTCCGCGGCGGCGGCGGCGGCAGCAGCAGCCTCTCGGCTCCGCTCCCTTTGTTGCAGGCGGAGCGGCGGCGCTGCCGGGCGCCGCGCACAAAGGAGCGCGGCCGGGGCGAGGCAGCACCGCGGGCGGACGGGCGCGGAGCGAGCGCGGCACCGCCGGGGACAGCCCTGCCCGCGCCCGGGCGGCGGCGGCGGCGGCAGCGGGTCCGTGCGGCCGCTGCGGCGGGGATGCTGAAGGTGCGCTCCGGCGCGGCGGAGAAAGGAGGGTCCCGCCCGGGCGGCGCCGCGGGCTCCGGTTGATGCTGCGGGCCTGCCGCCGCCATCCCGCTGCCGCCGGCGCTGCTCCTCGGCCGCCCCTCGCCATGCTGGGAGAGAGCCCGGCCGCCGCCCGGCCGCTCCTGCGGGCGGGACCCCCGCTGGCGCTCTGCTACACCTCGGCCCTCCTGGTGCTCGCCCTCTCCGCGCTGCCCGCCGGCCGCGCCTCTCATCCCCTGCCCGGCTCCGAGTGCCAGGGCGGCGGCAAGGGGAAAGGCATCAACTGCTCAGGTAATGCCCCGCCGGCTCCCGCCCCGCGCCCACCCCGCGGGCAGCCCACGCGTGCACGTGGAGGGAGGGCTGAGCGCGGCCCCTGCTCCGCCCGGCCCGGCCCGGCCCGGCGCGGCGCGGCGCTGCGGGCGGCGGAAAACAAAGGAGCGGCGCCCGCCCCGGCCCCGGGTGCGGCGAGCCGGTTCCCCGGCCGGCGGGGAGATGCCCCTCTCCGGGACGCGGGGATCCCCCTCTCCAGGGTCTCCCCGCTGGAGGGAAGGGCTTTGCCGCCGCCGCTCGGCTTTTGTTGTCCCCCGCCGTCCCCCGCCGCGGTGCCGGCAGGTGCGCGCCGGCCGCCCCGGGGCTGCCCGCATCCCGCCCCCTCCGCCCCGCGCCGTCCTGGCGCTAGCACAGGGTGCGAGCCGGGTGGCAGCCGTGAGCGCAGCCCCTGACGGCTCACACGGGCTGTTTCGTGGGTCTCACTCTTGCTGCTTGCAGCCCAGACCCGGGGTAGCCTCTCCGCCCGTCCTTCTGTTGTATAGATTCACTCTGGATGAGGTGTAGGCAGCAAAATACCCCATGAGGTGCTCAGAACAAGCTTTTTAAGGATTTTTTTCCTGCTTTGCTTGCATGACTTCTACATAATGTAGATAATTATATGCTGGTATTGTAAGGTTGCAGTGTGGTTTGGCATGACAGGAGCACGTTTTCTTTGATCTTGTGGGATATGGTGGTTTTAAAGTAGAATAAAGTAAATACACACAATATAAAGTTTCCAGGTTTTTAGAAAGATTTGTTTGTTTTCTAAAACTACTGTTTAGAAAAGGGAATTTATTTTTTTTTCTCTGAAAAATGGCTGTGCATGCCTCCTCCTGCTTTTTGAAATGATAGGTTTATTCCACTGCACGAATCGCCAGCAAGAGCTGTGCAAAGTGCCTTCTCCAAGGTGATGAAGGTTTCTCGCCCTGTGCATAGAGCCCCTGCTCCCATTGTCTTCAGCGGGATTGGAAGGCAATTTACACGTTGGAAGGAACTCTCAGTACCTTCCAGGGTAAGGTCCCCAAACTGTGCTACAGATTTCAAGAAATGAGTGAACGGAAGAGTGATCTTCCTCCCAATTACATTTTACAATACGGATAATGCTGCTAAAGCAGGCTATCAAATTCACAAACCAGCAAACTGTGGCAAAATGGTCTTGCAATACAATAAATCTGCTATACGTTCTCGAAATGCTCCTCTTTTCTTCATTTTACCCAGTTCAGATATACACTGTGTTACTGTGTGATACCACAATGCTACTGTTTTGCTGCTGCTGCCTGACTTTTCATTCTATTTGTATGAATATGATGGTTATTTTTAAAGAGAGGTTAATAGGTTAATGTGTCACTGGCGTTAGCGGCTTACCCATCAGAGACATGTGGGTCATTAGACCATGGCATGAGCATAAATCAGTGAGATTAAATATGGAAGGCTGCTGAAATGTATGAGGAAGTTTCTAAGATGATGTGGAACACAGGGATATCATTATTTAGAAACCGTCACAGAAAGAGCACTTTCCAGCCTGGAATTAGAAAACCGTATGCTATATTGAAGGCATTTAGCATAATTCGGTACTACTAAAAATAGGAACAAGCAAATGTATGTGCTATATACATACTTGTGGCAGGCACTCTTTTCAGGGTAACTCCAAAAATATCAAAGGAAAATTTAATTTAAAATGCAGTAGTTAGATTCTGCTATGTGTTAACTGTTTCATGCAAAATGGCAGGTACTCAACTTTAATTTTGAAAGAACTAAGATCAACACACAATATCTGGGTCAGATTTTCCCCTCACTTACCTTTGTATAGCTTCATTAACTTTTACTGAAGGAGCTACTCCCTGAGAAAGATGAGTTTCCTGTATTTACACATGGGGCCAGATGTTGGCATTAGCACCCTTCTCAGTGGACTGCTGCCACGTACATTGCTGCTTGTACTGAAAGTTAAACTTGAGAACACTGTTACTACTTCTTTAAAGGACTGGACTCTCTAAATTGCTTTCCATATTCAAAGAAGCAAAATGTTTCTCCTTTCTTCTGCTGTTTTGCAAGTTTATTATGTGCATCAGTCAGACCTGCTGCCCTAACAGGTTTTTTGCAGTTCTTGAGAGGGTTCCTGAGCTTCTAATGTTTTATCAGTGGTAGATTTTGTAGCTGCCTTTATTTATTTGTTATTTCTTTTCAGGAATGCTGAAGTCCTCTCCCTTATTGCGACATAATATGCTGTTTAAGAAAGAGTTTGCTGTAACAAAAGAACATTGCAAGGTGGAGGACACAGGCAGACAACATGAACATTAAGATGTCTTTTTCAGCCTTGATTCTGCTCCTTTGGCACATGCATTTCAGCTTGGTCTTTTGTTAATTTACTATATAATTGCATTATCCCTGGCCAAGGGAAGTACACATGATCAAGTGATTAGAGCAGGAAACAGAATTAAGATGTATCTGGAGTTAATTGACAATGTGGACTTGTGTGTTTGTTCATCCATCAATCCATACTTTGCTAAGCTAATGAAATAAAATAACCCCATTTTACCCAGAAGGGGGTAAAAACAAAATAAGTATTTCTTTCTGGAGAAGAGAGTCCTAGGCTGCTGTTTTGGAGATGCTGTTTTATTCCCAGTGCTACCTGCCGTGTTCTGTATCATTTCTGGTACTCGCTGACTATCTCTGAGCCAGTGGCGTGATGCTGTTGTGCTCAGGCTCTTGGGTAGCTGTGTCCTTAGTCAGGGCTGTGAACTGCAGGGGGTTATTGGGCACCCCATGTGTAAAGGTAAGTACAACATCCCATTGGTTCCTGAGCTCCTAATCCGGTGGTGCTCTCCAGAGACACAAACTGTGCTTTGGTTTTAGTCTGATCGAATCTCTGGTGTGAGGCGCACTCCGGTCTCTTGTTCGGCAGGCACAGGGGTTGTGTTTGAACACAACTGACCAAATGCTGCAGATTCGTGTGGAAGGTGCATGGACTCAACGAGAGATACTGCTCAGTGTATTGGTATGGATTTGTACACCTGGGATTTTGATTAAAGAGGATATGTTTGTGTTGGTAAGCCTTTCAGTGTGCTGTTCCTTCATGTGATAAAATCCCTCCAGATCCTGTAGCAGGGATGCCCCAGGTTTATTACTGCTGGACACCTATTACATGTGAGCTGTTGCAGCTGTTTTTCCTTAGGATAAGACAGGTTCTAAAGCTACTCGCATCTGGTAAATCTACATTTGAGGTGAAGCCTTAAGATAATTAGTGAGTTGACCAAAATGGGTTTTATGTGCACTATTTCTCGCTCTAGACTATTGTGTTGTCTGAAGCTTGGATCCAGGCGTTTCCCGCTGTAACAAGGGAGAGTGAACACAAGCATGTAGCTCCCTTGGCCCAGTCCACGTGGCAGATGTGAACGTGGATTTTGGAGGATATAAACCTCAGGCACAGCTGGTCTCTGGAGCTCAGCCGTGGTTTCTGCCTGGACTCAGTGGGGACTCTCTGAACCAGAATGAGATGTGGCCTCAAGACTGGCTTTCATCTGTGCTTATCAGCTAGAACAGACATACCCTTTGTGCTTTTTGCTCAAATTAAGTGGATGAGGGCTTTTGTTTGGTATATCATTCTAAGTTACACAGGGCGAAAACAATTTGTGCTAAAGATATGCAGCCATGTTGGTGAGAACATAAGAGCAAGGGATGTAAGAGAGATACAGGTTCAAGTAAATTATCCTATTTTAAGAATCACATGTCTTTTTATGTTTGCATAGATACACTTGATCTGGAATGGTAGACGGGACTAGAATAATTGGTTATTTTATCTAAGATACTATGAGTTATGTTCCTGTAAATGAATTATAACAGTCGAGCCAAATAAAATGTGATATGTGTTTGTGCCAATGGAACTTCTGAAGTAAATGATCTAGACTCATTCAGGTTACATATCACTTTGAGAAACTATCATAAGGCATGAATATAAATCAACTATAAGTAAAAAGTAAAACCAATTATTAAAAAGAGAAATTAAAGCTTGGACAGTAGCATTCACATATTTGTTTCCCTTTAGTGTAATTGCCTAGACATGAAATGTCCTTGCAGTACAGATTCTTATGCTGATTAAAAAGCCGAAAGGTAATTAAAGTAGAATTGAAAGTGTCAGAATAGCAGAAAATCATCTTGTAACAGGTGTCACTCCATCATTGTCACTAGTGGGAACTGGTAGCGTGATGGAGCAATTGAGGCCTGACTGAGGGGATTGGATTGAATCCAATTTCTTTATTGGTTTTTTGAAAAGAGGAGAAAAGAAGCTGTGTTTGTTGTGAAAAATACTGCTAAAGAAACATTCTGTACCAAGATCTCTCTGATAATTCCTGGTAAGGGGAAAACAAGAAGTCTGATCCTTTTCTTCCTGTTGATGTAAGGATAAATATTTTATACTTATATCTTGTCAGTTTCTTTCTAGAGTTGACAGTAGACTGGATAAAGGCGGGAGTTAATATTTACTTGGACTTGGAAAAAAAAAGAAGCTGTGGCCAAGAACTTTGTGTAGAAAGGTACAAATGCAGAGAATCCCACCCATATTAACAGGAGGCTGTACCCTTTTCCTATAAAGAGATTATCACATTCCACCATTGATCCATCAACTGAAAGCGCTTGTGATTTTTCCAGCCTGTGGTCAGAGTTTGGCAAGGGTCCACAAAGCAGATAGTGGCAGTAGTTCCCAGGATAACAGTAGCTGTAACATTTGGGGAAGGAAAAATGCTGAGCACTGGGAATGTTGAAAAGGGATCTGTTCATCTGACTCGAGACTCCTGCGTATCCTCCTTGTTAAGTCCTTACAGGTGCTGTGGAACAAGAGTGGAGATAGAGGACGCCTTGGTATTATGAGGTGGAAGCCTGTCTTTTTCTAATCTGCCTGAAGTACTCAGTAGAACTGAAGACCAAGGACAATCTTTATAGAATTGCTCTTTAAAAAATCGTTCTACTCCCAAAATAGCTTTAGATAATAAGAAAATGATAATTAAATACTATGCTGTAAACTAAATAGTCCCTTCTAATTGCTGTAGTTTTAGATCATGTTGAAATTCTAATGATTTAGAGATACAGTGAGCTAGAGGAGGAAAGAGAGTGTGAGAGAGTGGAGCTGAATTTTGTGGAACTCCTAAGCATGTAGGGAAGAGCTTGTTTCACGAAATCAGTTGATAATGAATTTTGTTTTATGAAACCATTTCTTGGCAAAATGGGTCTTCTTTGTATGATATTTTTCTTCCACAAAATGATAAGAAGTTACAGACAAAATATGATTAGGACTGCTGTAAGTTCAGCAGTCAGAACTGTGATCTGATGAAATTAAAGTTTCCTGGAGAACCTGAAATCTGTTTATTTGTCTTGATGAACAGCTACAATGTATCTTTGCTTCTAATTTAGTACACAGATGGCTTCAAGGGGATGTGAAGGCAGAATTATTTAGTCTTGTAGTATTAGGACAGTATATAGTGGTGCCATTAGTTGAGCCATTAAGTGTCTGGGATTTATGGGTCATATGTTCTACTATTTATTTGTTTGTTTATTTTAAACGAGAAAAATTTGCAGGTCTTTTTTTCTCTTTGAGATTCTTTCCAGGGAACTTCTGTGTTCTGTGGAGCAAGATGCCAGTGGAAGCCTTTGCTAGAAGAGTACCCAGAAGACTTCTGTTCTCACTGACCCGGTTACATCCCCAGACCTGGCTGGCTGGGAGCTGGTAGACAGATCAGGCTCTGCATGCATTTGCATATCTATTGATGTGAATTTCTCTGTTTAAGAGAGCAATTTAATGTTACACTGATACCAGTGTTCAATTTCTTTTAAGTTGCTCTAAAACTGCCTCATTGGTCATAGTGTGGTTTGTGAGGAGGCAGTGTTTGACTAGCAAATCGGGATTTATTTTAGGATAATTTAAATTCTCATTGTAGTAGACAATTTCTAAGGACTGTAGAGGCAGGACTTTCTTGATAATAGATTATGTGTTACCCTAACTGTGTTTAAAGGATCTGGTTTAGAATAAAATTAAACCCTTGTAATACCTCTCTTTTGATTTCGTATTATAAAAATAAATTTAGTTGCAGTTACAGTCTTGAAACACCCACACTATATAAGCATGTTCAAGCTGGCAGGATCCTCATCCATGGTTCAAAAAGAGTGTTAATTAAGACCAGCAGGAAAACATGGAAAAATTAAAGGGCAGAAAATCTGGAACAAGACAAAACTATCAATAATTTTTCTGAAGTGACTCGTCTTGGTAGCTGCTGGGTCCTCACCACCTTTTTCTACCAGGCTGAGACCTCGGTGTGCTCCTTCATATCTTAAATAGGTGCAGAACTCTCTGTACTTTTGTAAGATGTGTAGACCATCCCCTGGGGTGCAGCCAAAGAACAGGTAAGAGTCACAAACAGAGAAAAGGTGTTCGGGACACGAAATGGCTCTTCTCAGATCTTGTCTGGAGGCCAAAACCTCCTGAAATCTGGCTCTGCCTGGCTCTGCACAGCCGTGGGCAGCCTCATTGCAGTTGCTTGGCTTGCTGGCAGGCAGCAGCCGGGCTCCTCAAGGAAAGGCCCTGGGGCATCTCCTGTGCCTCACTCCAGTCTCCCGGGA
Organism: Acanthiza pusilla; assembly: GCA_036630365.1. NCBI lineage: Eukaryota > Metazoa > Chordata > Aves > Passeriformes > Acanthizidae > Acanthiza > Acanthiza pusilla. The sequence goes on from JAXCHO010000034.1 coordinate 35,911,076, forward strand.
TCCCTGTGGAAGCAGATGGGGTGAATGGGGGCGGTCAGGCAAGCCAGAGAGTTGGATATGTGCAAACTCTGGTTAATCTACCCTTGATCACCACAGCATGTTCGAAGTGAACACGAAATGCACATCTTTAGGGCCTCCAATTGCTTTATCCCAGATCCAGCCCTGACTGTTTCCCAAAGGGACACATTTCTGCCCAGCTTCAGGAATCTGACACATGTCAGCGTTCACCTGTGGCTGACAAATAAAATGCTGCTTTAGGAAGGTTTTTAACCAGTCTCAGTTATTAACTGATGAGAGCACGGCAGGCGCTGAGGGAAGAAGGGACGCTGCCCCCAGTGAAAACCTGCTGTTGCATCTGCTTGTCTGTGGCCACAGAAAACCTTCTGTAAAGGCACATATTTCAGCAGTAGGGGACAAAGTGTCCTCTTGCCTAGGCCTGAAGTGTATGGAGGAGTGTGTGGCATCTCACAAGAGTTTTACTTGCTTTTCTTCCTATTCAGAGACACTTCACATGTGACTACAAAGAATGAGTGTTTGGATAAACATCATTTGTAGAAGTTGCTATATTTCCTCTCAGATTTTAAACCGAACAACAATCTTAACAGAAGCAACCCAAAAGCTTGAGATAAGGGATAGTTAAAGGTGTTCATGCATGTGTAGAAAATGTCCAAAATAGTCTAGGCATTCAAAATAAATGGGTGCTTTTGAAAATACAAGTTTTAATCCTTAAGGGGGTCCATACAACGCATGAACAAGTTATAAAGTCTTTAGCTGGTTGGTGGAGACAGCTAAAACAGTGCTTTCAACAGGTATTTCCATAGAAAGTTAGATGAAAAATTGTGGCTGGATAGGAGTTTGTTGCTTTAAAAGTTCAGGGAAGCATCGATCTAATGAAATGTTTACATTTTGCTAATTAGTATTGACTCTGATTGTGTACTGCCTCTGTCTGATCCCTCTGGGAGAGACAGAGGTCAGTGCATTGTGCCAAATGGGTTCTCCAGGGCAGAAAAGAGGAGCAAAAAAATCCTTAGACTAAAGAAAGGGACCCCCTGCCCCCTCCCTGAGCCATATTGCCACGTGCAGTGGGCAGATGAATGGTTGTTTTCCTGAAGCACTGTGTTCCTCCCTCAGCTTTTTCTTCATCCTTCACCTCTCCCAGAATTTTGCCTAGGCAATTCTGGGAGGCAGAGTTCTGTTTCACTGTCTTGATTGGAAGTATAATTTTATGGAAGTATCATTTCAGGGTTATAAAAGTGAAAATAAAATAGGCAGGCTCCTGTTGAGGTTATGGAATTGTTTTCTCATATAAAACATGGGTTGGGAAGGCAATTTATTTCATTGTATTTGTTCTCTGTTTTAACTGCAAAGGATGTCCTTTTCTTCACTTGTGCAGGTGTTTACACCTACAAAGGATGTCTTCATGAAAATAGTTAAATGTGTTTGAAATGTGCAAAATTTGTTGTGTAAGAAATACTCCTTTCCATATGAGAAACAAGTGGCTATAGTAGGGATGAAGCAAAAAATTTGGCTAGAAAACACAAAGAATAGATACCTATATTTTTTTGTTTGTTTGTGGGTTGCTTCTTTTTTTTTTGTTAACAATAAGAGTTTTATTCTTATCTCAATGCTCTTTGTTAAAACCTGTGTCTGCAATGTGGAACAGTTATCCAGGTGAGAGAACACAACCTCCGCATTTGCAAGTGATATTCATGCTGCTGACTGAACAAAGAGAGAGGATCACTGGATCCAGGCTCCGAATTCTAGTGTTTTGGATGATTTATCTACCAGATGGTAAATGCAGTCCAATGTAAAAAATTAGTCTGGGAGCAGGGAATCAATCATTCAGCACACTGATCAGCAAAGGGATTTGGGTGTTATAGCAGAAAAATTAATGAGCTGGCAATCCACTGCAGAGCAGCATTAAAACAAAAGATACTACACTGTAATAAAAGAGTCCTCACCCAGAAGACAAAAGAGATGAACATCCTGCTTTATTAGACACTTGATAAACCTAATCTAAAGCAGCATATTAGATACCAAACCCCTTATATTATTCAAACATAATGATAAAAAAATTCAGTATCAAAATCTGGAAATCAGAGTTAATTTAGGAAAGTGAAGTTTTTCACTGCTTTTACAGCCCTTTCCCAAATACATAGGTTTTTCTGTCACTGGAGTTACTTACTAGAATTCTGTATTATGGCAATAGATATTTCTGTGCTATTTAAGTCACCCTACAGTGTGTTCAGGATTACTTAATGAAAGGTTATAAGATACCAATACTAGCTTTATGCCATAATTATATCTTTCTTTAAAAGTCTTGAAAATGTGTCCCCAGCCTCTTTCAGTTACTCAGGCTACAAGAGATCGGAATAGCTTTACTCCAAAAGCTCTTCATGATTTTCTCTGATTTTCCTTGGGAAGCTTTGAGTCTCTATCTAAAAAAGACAAAGAAAAGGTAGTTTCTGTGCTCATTTTCCACTTTTAAGGTGTTTTTGGTTTTTTGGGGGTTTTTTTGGTTTTTTTTTAATTGTAACAATTAAGTGCAGGAAAGGCTGTTTGGGAAATGGGATGATGTTCAGGCTGCTTCTGTGGGGAGGAAGGGCAGCAGCAAGGTCTGGCTGTGCTGATGTGGGTCCACTTGACACAGGTGCAAAATCTGTCTATGGGTCCCCTCTCGAACCTAAGGGATTGATGCATTTCTGTGACTGCAGGTTACTGAAAGAAATAGGTTGGAAAATACCTCTTTTCTACTGTGGAAACCAACATGAACCTGCTGGTTTGTGTCTTCTGTGAGTAAATGCTTTTCATTCTGGAAACAGCCAAGGAGATAGGAGACCTTAATGCCGTATTGTCCTCCGATTTTGGCCTTTTCTTATTTGGTTTAGGGGTGAGGACTGGTAGGTTGATAAACAGCCCGCAAAGCACACAACAAAAATCCCATGTATATCAAGCAAATACAATGCCCAAATTGTCTTTCAGTTTCTTAGTATTTCTTAGCATTTCTTAGCATTTCTTAGCATTTCTTAGTATTTCTTAGTATTTCTTAGTATTTCTTCATGAATCACTTATAAAAAAATATTCCTACGAACAGGGAAAAGGTGATGGTCTGACTGCCTAAACAGTAGAGCTCCACTACCTATAGAGTTTTTCCAGAAGTGCTTAAAATCAATGGGAGCTGCCAGATCACAGTCCCTGTGAAAACTGGATTTCTCTATGTATGGAGTAAGGAGTAAGAACCTGTAAATTTTAGTCCCATACAGCTCTACAGATGTGAGGTGTAGAAACAATGATATTCCATTGGCTTGCAGCCAAAGCTGTACAAAGTCATGGGCTCAATTGCCTACATCTCTCCAAGCCACACAGACATGTTTATATCGAGTTCAGCCTGGGTTTAGATGTGAACTGTACCTCAGTCAGTGCTTACCTCAGGACTGAAATTGGCCTTTTATTCCAGAGGTGTGAGTGTGAGACAAAGGGCAGAATTCAGTCATGTGCATATTTGCCTCTTTGGTTTTTGGGTTTTTTTTGGTTTGTTTTTCTCCTGCTATATTTATATGAAGATTTGTGCTGGCTAAATTTTTCCCTGCCATTTTGGGTGTGCACAACACTGTTAAAGACAGCTGACTGAGGCTGTGAACAGAGCGTGGCTGTGGCCCTGCATTCAAACAGAAAACACAGATTAAATTCAGATTAGCAGCGGTACAAGGTCTCTCAGAGCCCCAGCAGTGAGATGATGCAGGGCAGGGGTGATAATGCATCTGGTGCCTCTCCTCACCCCATCCCCCTGGCCTGAGTGGCCGTGCCTGGGGGCAGGATGGGGTTCTGCTCCTTGCTCACTTGGCCAGCTGTCCGAGCACCTGGCAAAGTCGAGATGTCCTTTGCAGCATCTGGGCGAGGGCAGAATGACAGCAACAAGTCAAAGTTCCTTGATTCTCTGCTGTCCACCAGGTAATAGCAGCTAATTTATGGCAATTAGGAATCTCCCTCAAGAGCTGTAAGCTGACACCGGGCGTATTTTGGCAGAGTGTCCGCTAGCTGTGCTCCCTGGCCCTGGAGCTGCCGGGAAGACAACTCGTGAGCTCTCTAATCCAGCGTTACATTTGCCCAGGGAATCCCCAGCAGGCAACTGTGAATAATTTCCACCTGCTTCCAACTGCATGAGTGGCATGACGGGAACAGGGAGAGATGGACGAATATGTTGAAGAAGAGGTGGCTTCCTGTCTGTCCCTTAAATAAGGCTTTTTTCTGACTCTGAAACGCTGGGCATCGTCGCAGGTCCGGGGGCTTTGTCCAGCTTGCTGGTGTGGAGGGCTGCAGAGACACCATCAGCTCCAAGCGAGCTGGAATTCCACCAGCTCTCCACAAACCTGGTGGCTCTTCCAGCCGTGTGCCAGCCATTGTTGCCAGAGGTGATGAAACAGGAGAGCACTCCTTGCTCTATGGATGCCATGCTGCAGCCCCGCTATAAACTCCTATAAAATCCTTTCCAGGCTGTCAGAGGGGCTTAGCAGGAGCTCTGGGAATTGTATTTCTCCCGGTGTTTCAGTATGGATAAACGAGCAGGCAGAGAGGAATTATTAGCTATAGATTTATCTGACAAGAATGTGTATGGGAGAAAAATGTTATTTCAGTAAGCTGGGCAGTGATTTGGTTTTTTGAAGCGTAATAGAGTTGTTAAAGTTTGAAGGGAAGGGAGCTGGCTGCTCAGGTTCTGCCTGGCTTCTGTAACTTACTGGAATTACCAGAACTCATTAAGAAACCTAAACGATCAACCAGGGGCTTGTTTGTTTGTTTTCTGCCTGTGACTTTTATGTGGCTGGTTATTTTGTTTCTTTTCCAGGGGTTTTCTGACTGTTTAATTACAGTTTTCAAAACTAGCCCTAAATAGCATAGTGTATGTGTGTTCAGAGGAGAGAGTTTCTGCAAACCTAATTATGCTCCAGCACCATTCATACTGCTAATGTTTCAGGGATATTACCCAGGAGTTAATTTATTTCCTTTTTCTGCATACAAAATAGGAATCTAATATTATTTTACAAAAGCTTGTGTATCGTAAGAATGCACCACAATGATTTTTTAATTTATAGATCTGCTAAAGGATTTTTAATGAGACTGAACTGCATGAGGAAACGGAGGTTTTTCTATTCATTTGGAAACTATGAGATTTAACTGTTAAATTTTAATCTCTTACATGGAAAACACCCTCTTGTTGGAATTAACTTCTATTTAGTATTCTGAAAATGAAAATGTACTTAGTCCTTTGAAATCAGTAACCACTTAAGATATTTTTGTAAATTCTTTATTTTGATATAGACTGGCAGGGTTTGTAGTACAGTTCCCTCTAATTAAGTTTTGAAGTGTATGCCTGTTGTTTCCTTTTTGAAAATGTCTATAGCTTTAAAACATGCAGTGTTGGCACTAAAATCTTTCAGACCTCAAATAACTGCAACAGCCTTTAAATTTATTTTATTGGATAACTCATACATTTAGGTTTCCTATGTCTAGTTAAGTCCTGCAACTTACAAATAGCTATTTCTTTCTGTTCCTGCAAATAGAACATTCCCACAAAAGAGCTGTCATATATGCTGACTGTCATGCTGCCATCGTGTCATCCTCATGGCTGGGGGAGATGTGCTGTGGCACTGAGCCTCTTGGTCGCTATTTCTGCACTCAGGCTTGTGTCCCATTTCGTTCAGATTGATGCTGCTATATACTATTTTCTTAACTCTGTGTTACCAATGGAATTAAAAACTTTGCTTAGAAATGTACTAGAGGGAATAGTTATTAGGGACGTTATTGTAAATATTCTTACAATGATTTTGCTCTTAAAATTTCTGTATTCAGAAACTTCCCACCTCAGCAACATAATCAGTAACTTTTTCAGATGTTTTCCAACATCTCTAAAACTTACACATAGACCAGACTAGTCTGAAAACTGCTTTACACTTTTTTTTTTTGTGTTAATTAGACTTTAAGTCTGGGTGAAAACTTGCATTTTAGGGAAATAGTGGAATAGGGTACTTAGATTTTTTAAATAGAGCTTGATATATTCAATGAACAGCTCCACTGCTGTGAATTATTGCATCCCGCTTGAATTGCTTTGAGGGAAAAAAGCATCCACACGATGAGAAATGCCCAATTAGTGAACATGTCCGGAAAATCTGATTTGAGAAACTTGTCTAGCATTGCACAAGAACATAAAAATTACATTTGCTCAAATAAGATTAATTCAGGAATCTTCTTGTTTCTGAGCACTTGATTTGTGCTTTTATTATGGCTTTGCTTAACACTAGTTTCTTCAGAAAAAAAAGAAAAAAAGAACAAATCTTTCCACTAACAGCTAGGGTAAACGCAGACATTTCTTAGGATGGACTGATTTTTAAGTGGCTGTGAGGAAGGCTAAAACCATTATATCCTGGCAGTGACCTCTCACTTGAATTAATGGCATAATGGGTGCCACTGAAAGTGGTTCTCTATCAACCAGCCCCCGGAAAAACAGACATGGAATTTTTCCACATATTTACTGGAAAGCACAGACCTAGCAATCCTGGTGTCTCTCTCTCTCTCCAGGCCTGGGATCCCATGTTTTCCAGTGGCTGTCTTTAATCCATCTGTGGTCCATCCACTCTGTGATCCCTCTCCTCTGGCTTTTCCGTGGTCTTCTTTCCACCAATGCTGTACCTGCCAGGTCTCTTTCCTCCACAGCCAGTTCTCAGCTTTGTACTCAGACTGTTTTCTGCTCTCAGGCAACGAGACCACTGAGACCATATGAATATGACATGTATGACAGACACAAGTTTGCCAGCACTGATTTTCGGTGCTTTAACCGGAGCTCACCTGGGGTATAATGAAAAAAGAGTGCCTGAAAGGGGGAGCCTGTGACCAGTTTTGCTGGTGGTATAAAACAGATAAACCTCTTACAGCAACTTAAAACTTCAGGTGGATTGGATGTATTTTCACATAGCAGAATAAAACGGTCTGAGCCTTGGAAATCATACCTCCTTCACTGCACCTTGTATCTCAGCTCCTGGATGCAAACATGCTCAAACACTATAATGGAATAGCTACAATTTTGTTACTTACAGAAAACCCACACAACCGAACAAAATAGTGTAAGTGCCCCAACTTCATTCTCAAAAGCTACACAGCTGGAAATTTTCTATGAAAACAATGAGCTTGCATGCTATAAGCAACTTAAAACTTCATATTATGATGGAAAATGTTATACACCATTAACTAAAAATACAGTTCCCAGCTCTGTGTATTATTGCAACTTTAGAGTTAGAAAGTTGCATTAAAATCAACTCCACATTTGCTTGAGAAGCTGTTCAGAAGTTAGAAAATGGCAACATTTTGGACTGTCAAACTAATTTTCTCAAGTCAAATACCCTCATTTCCATGGGCATGTTTCTGAGATTCTCTCAAAACTTACCTGATAAAAACTCTGTACAGCTTTTTTTTTTCCCGGGGTCTGTAAGACTGTCATGTTTCTTGCTATGAAAGGGAAAATAATACAAGTGAAACAAGTATTTATTCTATGTATCATAGAAGAATCAGCTGAATAATATCATTAGATGACACTGAAAAAACATTTGCAGAGCAAGAAGGAAGGGAAAGTTGTAGTTTACTTTTGGGGAGTGGGTTCGTCTTGGTTTTTAAAAGTGACAGAAATCCCACTTCAAAGAACGCTTTTATGTGAGAGGGTGTTGGAGGTTGACCTTGCCAAGGATTTCACCTACTTCAGCCTTCAATGCACCCCGCTCTCAACTGGTTCAGCTCACTAAAAGGTGCAGAACCCTCGTGCAGCAAAAAGTGGATATTTTCTTTCCTTAGTGCTATTTCTTGGTTCTTAGTGTCGTCATCCAGGGAGACGTTCAAGAAATGACTGGACATGGCACTTGGTGCCAGGGTCTGGTTGACAAGCTGGAGATCAAAGGTAGGACTTGATGATCTTGGAGGTCTTTTCCAACCTAAATGATCCTGTGATTTTTTGATTCAATGATTTTGTGATTCTGTGACAAGTATTAGATGTGACAGGGCCACGAGGTGGAGAGCAGGAAGAGATTGCAAGGAGATAGGAGTCCTTGTCCCTTTTGGCACCAGCAGGCTGCCTGCAGACTGAACCCTTGCTCCACCTGGAGAAGGTCCTGGAGCAGGAACACCAATGTTTCGCTGCCCAGCCAGTGGAGCAGCGAGAGCTACAGAGATCAGCCAAATAGGAAGATAAAACCTTTAGGGAAAAGTTTTTACCTCTGTGTTTGGCTAGAGGTACATGCATGTATTTTACATATGGATTAACTTTTGAGTGAGTTCTTGGTATTTCTCCATGAACTCGCACCCCATAGTGAAACTTGAATGTCTCCCTAGCTTGGAGAGACCTCACTACAGCTGTAAATATGTCTAATGCCATGGATTTTCATCACAGCAATGAAATAATGAATCTCAGTATTTCTCTTTCTGCAAAATGGGCAGAAATCTTGTGGAATAAAGAACTGATCTTTCTGAAAAGAGGACGTAGTGTGTGTGGGTGTGCAGTCAGATTGCCAGGGAAATTTTCTGCAGGTTTTCAATGTAACTGAAGTCTGTCTGAAAGAAAGAGTTTGTTCACTTTTTTTGCAGCCTTACATAGCCAGCATAGAAGCACTGCTTATGATTAGTTTTTGTGTTTAATTTGCCTTGTTCTTCATGTTACACTTCACTAAATATATTTACTTTTATTCCTGCCATTCCACATGACAGAAAATATCTTCACGAAAGGAATTTTAACTTCAAGAGAGGTTTTATAGACACAGAGTGAAAGAGCGAAAGATGAGGCGGGAATCTAATGCAAGATGTTAAGCACTGTCGTTCCCAAAATTGAGGAGCAATTAGACTTTTTATTACACTAAAAAATGTGAAATCTGTAAAGTAATGTGGTAACATAATGGGAAGCATCTCTTAATGGACTTATGAAGTTATTGCAAGTTAAAAGCAGTTGCACGTTTGGCTAACAAAATATAGGGAATACATTTTCATTAAATGTCAGTGATAATGCAGTCACAGGAACAACAATATACGTAAGCCTCACAAAGCTGTTAAATTTGCTGTATTTTCTAGGAGGAGCAAAAAAAGCAAAGAAAACAAGACACAGCTTAGGGAAAATAAAAACCCTCAGGATTAACCCAAGAAAGTATGGCAGCTAAAAAAAAGAGTAACTGAGTTCACCTCGAATGGCAGAAACAAAACAACCCCAAACAAACCAAAACATAAACCTTTTATCTCAGAGGAATCCTCCTTTCCTGAGTTCACATCCCTGGAAACACGCTTGGTGGGAAATTTTAATCATCTAATCAAACAAGTAATAGAAACATTAATGATTTCTAACCTGCTGAAACTCATTGTCCCTTGGGGTCTGCTTCATCACCTGAGCTTACAAGATCTGCATCTGCCAGCTTGGCTCATGAGCACAAACCCCGAGGAAAAAAGGCTGTTTCTAAAAGAGCTGTGTGAACCCTCTCCAATTTAGCAAGATAGTTGATTTGAAACACTGCATAAAATATACAGGGTTTTTTTCCCTGTTCTGTTTGTGGAAGTAGCCTTTCCAGGCACTGACAGTAGGGAAACTGAGGACATGGTGGCTGCTCCATCCATCTACTCCTGCCCTTCCTTGCAACCTGGTGTGTCCTGCATGTTTGTCCATGGTGACCTCTGTCTCAGCACAGGCCATGGATGAAGGTGTTCCAGGGCACATGATGATGCTGGTGAAGGTGTTCCAGGGCACATGTCCCTGCTGTTCCTGGCCACCTACGGCATGTCTAGCCATTGAGCCTGGCAGTACAGTCAGTTTGCAGCCAGTGGGTCCACCCCAGCTGTATTTCCTTAGCTTGAAAAGGGAAATAATATTACAAGTCTAAATACACTGCACCTCTACTGCTCTCCCTTCAGACTTTTCCTTCATGGAAGAGAGTGAGGGAGTCAAGCATGATTTTCCCGTGAAAAATCCATGCTGTCTGCTCTTGCTAGTCGTCTTCTCCTGTCTGCGGAGATGGATTACAAGAGGATGTTCGCCTGGGGCTGAGTTGAGGCTGACCCACTAATTATTCCCTAGGTACCCTTCATTGCATTGCTTGCCCTTCCCATAAAGATGGGAGTAATGTTAGCCTTTTGCTTGTCATCAGGGACCTTGCCCTCTGACCTTAATTTCTCACAGCTGATTGACAACAGCTTCACAACCACATCAGTCAGCTCTGTCAGATCCTTGGTGAAACATGGCCTGGTGGATCTGGACATACCTGGTTTCCTCTAAGATGTCTCTCACATCTGCTTTGCTGTTGACTGGCCCTGTGTGTTCTGAATGGGGTTGATATTTGCTGGGACTTGGGAGCTGCCTTTGTCTATGCAGACTTGTAAGAAAGGACACTGAGTGGTTCAGCCTCTTCTTTGATGCCTGTTTCTTGTCTCTTCCCCATTCATCAGCAGACTCACATCTTTCCTGACCTTCCTCTTGCAAATAGCATTCTGGTAGAATAGTTTCTTTTTAACCTTAATGTCCCTCACTAGCTCCAGCTGAGCTTTTGCCTTCCTGTTTTTGTGTCAGAGTGCCCAGGCAATGCTTTTGTTCTGCTCCTGTCTTGCCTATCTTTATTTACACTTGTGTGCTCCCTTTTTGTATTTTCAATTCATTAAGACTCTTTTCAGCCAAGCAGGCACACTGCCAGAAAGGTGAAGTCAAGACAGGGAGCAGTCAGAGCCACATAAAGGTGCACTTGTGAAAAATACCGCGGGTGAACAACTTCTCTAAAGGTGATAGGTGCAGGCTGATGAGGGCAAGGACTTTAAAATAAGACACAGTGTTGTCTGTCTTTGTCCAAGAAGAGGACATTGATTGAAAGGAGATGAGGCTGGGTGAAATGTCAGACTGTTTGTCCTGCTTTTCAGTAAATTTTTCATTTCACGCTAAACTTCATATTACTGCAGCCACATTGCTACCAAGCCAGCTGTGCACAATTCACTGTGTGGAGTCAAAAGTGGACAGGGCAGCAGGAAAGTAATGAAAATGGAGAGCTTTCCTAGGAAATGGAATAGTTGTGTGTCAAAGTAGGAAGAGTCTGCTGAAGGTCAGCGTGTAAGGCGAGATGGGGAAGGCGATTGTCTGGGTATCAGAAAAGGTGTGGCAGGATGGCAGGTGAGGAAAGCTGCTCCTCAGAGGAAAGGAATTTGAAGATTAAAAGATCAGAAGGAAGAGTTCATTATTAAGTCTGGATCAAGGGACTGAGACAGGATAAAGCAAGTGAAAAAGGAATGGTCCTCAGTCAGAAGTGAATGAAGATTAAAATTGCTTTAGTTCAAGGTAAACACTGAAGAAAGAGGAAGCGGCAAATGTAAGGATAGAAGGAAAAGGAATAACAGAATTTGGAGACATCAGCCTGGAAAGAGTGTGAAAATCTTGCTGGCCTCAAACAAAAAAGAAAGCATAGTGTGAAAATAGGACCTCTTCCTGGCCATTAGGGATCAAAACTGGATGTGTGGGAGACAAGAGACAGTGGGTGGCTGTGAAGAGGGGACAGCGCTGGGACCTGGGCAGGAGAGGTCATGGGCAGCTCCCACAGTGTTGGACAAGAAACTGGGGAAAGAGTGTTAAGAGAGGAAGAAGAGACTAAGGGATGGCATTGCATCTAGCTGGGGACTTGGCTAAGTGAGAGGAAAGTAAATAATTAGGAAAGAGAAACATACTGAAGATTCCTGAGAAAAGTGTCCTGCATCAGGAAGCAGGAGTGGGGAAATCGGCTCGTGAAAAACACAATCTCTTCTTTATTTCTTTCTTAAAAACCCAGAGAACCAAATGTTCTCCCTGCTAGTGTATACTTACCTAAATTCTTTCCTCAGTTATTGTGGTTTCCCCTTAGAAATATTTTTTTTTTCTCTCTTTTACAGACCATGAGGAAAAATGACAGATTAAGCCTCTAATACTGAAAATACGCACGTGCTTAATTCTACATTCATATACTTATGTTCTTAACTGTTTTGTTAGATCAGAGCTGAAGTGCTCAACTGCTTTAAATATTGAAAATGAAGATGCTTTCAAAAGGATTTAATACTGTTTCAGACTTAACAGATATGGATATTAGATCAAGAATACTTAAAAAAAACCCTCCCTGAAAGACTCACATGATTTTTAATTTGCTGTGATATCTTCGTTTCATATATTTACCATTAATGAGATTTTTCAAAGCTGAAATTACTTATCTAATGTTTATTGGTACCTTTAAAAATCTCCTAATTAATTTCAGAAAAATTAAATTAAATCACAGATGATGCTGGATTCAATATACAGTGACTGGATCAAGTCTTTAAGTTTAAACTGGCCAGGTATTTTTCTGGTTTGGAATCAGAAATATGGAACATACACAAGCTGGGTTTTTTGTCTTTATCATTCATATCTAGTTCATTCAAAACATTTAATTAATGATTTTTTATTAAGATTTCTCATTGGAACGTTTAGTTATGCTTTCTAGTTAAAAAGAAATTGTATTGCCAGGATTTTCTGAGCATACCCTTATTCCTAGAATACCATATTAAAATGATGAAATTGATATGACAAAAGTTTCTAAACTCATTTAGAGGCTATTCTACTTAAAAAATGCAATTAATTTTTTGCATTATTTTCTTAGGTACTGCAAACTTTTGATGAAGAAAATTAGAGTGGTGACAAAGAAACTGTGCCCTTTCTTCCTTGGAGAAATGTTGTTTATAAATATGGAATCACCCAATGTTACATTTTTGTCCCCTAGTCTCTGTGGAGAAATGATGGTGTAAGTTTATACCTGTGACTTAGAAAAATAAGTCTTATTCCTCCTTTCTTTTACACAGTTATTTCCAAAATAGATGTTATGTCATTACACTGTCAGAGTTTAACATAGACATGCTGATCTTCATTGCCTTTTATCTTGGCTACAGCAAGAGGTTCTGTGATGGAATTTAATATCCTGATTTGAGATTCTCAAATCATTATATTTACCCATATGTGGATTTTTAAAAAATATTAAAATTATACGATAAATTTTAAATCTACAAACTGTTTTTTAAACAACTCTGAAATTACAGTTTTTAAAAAATATGTTACATTTTTCAGAAAATTGATGTTGCTTTCTGTCCAGGTCTTAAAAAGTAATGGGCTCATAATTAAATGCCCTTGCTATTTTTTTGTGTTTTGATTTGGTCACTTTGTGGAAATGAGATGCCTTGTTGCATAGTAGAAGTGTAAGAGGATATATGTTTTGGAGAAAAAAACCTGGTTTGATAAGAAATGGTGAAAAAAACTTTCTGTTGTTACCAAGGCCCTTTTGTGAAAGCTAATTTTTACAGCTGTATTTGAAAAACATACATTAAATGCAGGAGGCATAGTTATGAGTCCTTCAGCTTCAGGGTAAACAGTGTCCTGGTGTGCTGTCCCAAAAGCAACACAGGCCAGTGACAGATTAATCAGAAAGTCTTCTAGCTGAATATTTCTCCCTTGAATGCATCTGCCAGACTGAAAAAAGACCTTCTAGTTCCGGAGAAATTTTGCTGACCCATCCTGGAAGCAGAGGGGAGGACAACACTTTAATGAGTGTCTGTTTTCCTTTCCATTGCACAAGGCCATCTGGGTCCTACTCTGCTCCCGTAATTCATGCTCCACACTCTGAGGAAGACAAAGCAAATGCTTTGTTGGTGTACTTACCGTGTGCATACAGTGGTTTTTATGTTCAGGTTGTCCCTGGGACAACATGATTTAGGTCATCTGCCATTCGGGCAGTGTTTGGGTTTGACTGAGCTGTCTGATGGATGGATAACAGAGTGGATTAGTGCTGGGCACAGGGCATGTGCATTACGCTGTATATAATTTTTGTAGGGTTGTCTGAAGCACATGGCCTTCATTCTCCATGTAATGTGCTCCATTAGCAATGCACTACGGTAGCAATAATACCACTGTGTGCTGCTGCTAACACTGTTCTGCTGCTGGGTTAGTGGAATTGTGCTAGAAACAGTGTACATTCTTGAGCAAGAGTATTTCTGGCAATATCTCTCTTTGTTAGAAACGCTCCTGCAACCCTTGGGAAACAGCTCATTGCTGACTTCAGCCACTGCCCCATCCTCTGGCAGCAGCCCTGTGCGTGAGAAACATGCCAGCATGTCCATCTTTTCACAGTGGACACGAGTCCAGAAACTTCCTCTGTGGTCCATTGCTTATTTTGCTTATTTGATCTTTCCAGATCTTGTAGTTCTTTGTGGGGTTTTTTGTGTCTGTCTTGCTTTTTGCCACACTTTCCTTCTCTGAGATTCTTCTTAGGGACACCCTTCTCATCTTTTTCTCCTTAGGTTTGTGATATTTCAGGCTTATGGACTGAGAAGATAAAGGCAGCCCTTCCACCTCATTTTGTTCTGCTAATGCGTTGCTGTGACAAGCCCATAGATGTGGTATTTGGGTACCTGCCTACTGTACATTAAATGAAATGATAGCATTTGTCATGTAGGATCCTTCCCTCTTCTCTCTCTCTCCATCCCTTGGGGAAAATTGGATGTTGATTACACTGCTATACTTAATGAGCTTATTAGTGAAGCAAAAGTTGAGAAGTAGAAAAACACAAAGAGAAAAAAAACTGGAGGACCAGATATGTCAAGATGGTAAAACTGTGCGAGGCAGAATAGGAATCCTGTCAGCAGGAGATGTAGCACCTTGGCAGGAGGTGGAGTGTGCTGCCTCTGGGTCTAAGGGATGTCACAAACACCATCACTGGATATGCAAGGGACAAGGCATTTCCTAGTATTTGTGTGTTCAGGCATGCTCTGTTCTTGGCCACCATCTTCACCAAAACTCACTTACAGGAACTTTTTGTGCTTTATTAATCATGCCTGTTATTCTACGCTTTTTTGCCTTTCTCATCTTGCACAGAAGGTGACTTTCTTGTGGCAGGGCATAGACCTTTTGCTGTTCATGAATTACATCAGAAACATTTTTTCCTCGCTGTGTTTAAGTGAAAGTGACCCAGCAATCAGGGGAGCATGAGAATTTCAAGCAAGATTTTATTTCCCAGTGCTAGGAATAGCAAGAGGAAGGCACAGTCATTGTGTCCTTGTCTGAGAAGCATGCTTAATCCAGGATGGGTGAAAAAGCAGAGTTATGATTTTATCCATCACTTGCACTGAGGGCTGCCTTCAGCTGTTCTGGATGCCCCTTTAAAAAAAGTAGAAAAACACAAGATCAAAATACTTACCAGATTAATTTGCTAATATGTGTAGTAAAGCATACCTTTCTTTCCTAATTCTTCCTTGTAATGTTGCTATTATTTCATAATGTAATAAATGGCCAGCCTACTAACTACTTTTGGGGAAAATGTATTTTTACAGAATCTACATGGCATAGCCATCCTGTAAACTTATATTTATTCAATAATTAATGTATGGATCCAGTTGATATAAATAATTGTGTCTGATAAGGATTGAATTAATTCAGTTGTCAACAGAATACATGGAAGGACATTCAATGAATGATACAGTGCAGGTTGTGTTAAATGTGGTGTGATTACACCAGCTTTTGCATTGCAAAAAGCATACACAGCATTTTTATACAGCATTTGGATTTCAAATTACTTCGTAAAACTAATTATTTGTGGAAAAAATGTTTTTCTGTCTCTGAAGGTCGTTTAATATTATTTTGTTATTTTATCTTTTTAAAGAGAAATTCAAAGGGAATTTGAAAGATTTTGTGTATTTCTTCCACCTTAGTCTCTCTCTGAGGATAATATTTTAAAGCTGGATTTTTGAAGGTAGTCTTTTGAATACAGTCAATGAAAATATTCAGAGAAATGGAAATACAGCATTATTGCAGAGTTGCAAAATTCTCCTGCAAATAATAGCATTTGAATATTTGAATATTGAACAGCTTTAATGTAAAGTAATTCAGATTATGACTGGTTTACAAACATAAGCCTTAGTTAAACTCATTCAAAGCACATGGATGTGTGTGTATATACCTTTTCTAAGCCAGGAGAAATTAGAATTTCATATCATCACAAAACATAAAATGGGAGGGAAAATAATCTGAAATGTTATTTTGAGGCCAAAAGGGACAGCTGTGGGCATGGAGCCTGACCTCTGCATGTGCGTGGTCTAGACTTTCGTCTGGTAATTCCCATGTAAAAGTCTATAGTTTCTGTCTGAGCTAAGATGCGGCTTTTGGGAAGACATCCCAAACTTGATTTTTAAAGACTTGGAAAGGCAGAGCGTCTGCCAGTCCCCAGGTACATTGTCTCAGTGTTTAGTCCTCCTCAGCGTGAAATATATTCCACATTGCAGCTTTGGATTCGTTTTAGCTTCTGCTTCCAGCGGCCGAACCTTGTTGTTCCTTTGTTTCCTAAATTAAAATGCTCTCTCTACCGTCAGGAGCCATCTTTCTGCTGAGGCATTTGTGTACAGCATCATCAGCTCCTGAGCATCAAATTGAGACAGAGGTCGCTAGAGCTCGATGCGATGCCAGGGATTGCAAAGCCCATTTCCAGCTCTCTGACAGCCGAGGTGTGAGTGGTGCTCCGTGCCTGTGGATGTGTTGTAGTGCTGTCCCAGAGCCAGAGCAGGTGGGCTGGCTGAGGATGAGGTGGGTGCCAGTGGCTGGGCTAAAGCTGCCAGAGAGGCCCCACGGCATGAGCAGGGCAGGGGCACAAGCTGGGAGCAGGTGCTCTTGGTCTTCCTTGCTTCGGCAAATCCCAACAGTGATGGAAAGAAGATGCATGTGATTCAGGGAAGGGATTCAGCAGCCATGCATGGGTTTGGAAAATGTCATTGACGTGGCTGAAGGGTCTGTTTTAAACAGTGCTTTGATGTCCCTTCTTTTAGAAAACCAGGGGCAGTTTCCCTACCTACAGGTGCCTGTGGCAGAGAAATGCTGCCCTGCACAGAAAAAAAAGGGAACTCGACATAAAAGGAGTTGTTGGTGAGGTACGAATAATAATTTTTGTTTGTACATGACTGATACAACAAAAGCATAAACCTCAGACAAGTATGTTTTAGATCAGTGTATTTATATACACTGTATATGTATATGTATATGTATATGTATATGTATATGTATATGTATATGTATATGTATATGTATATGTATATGTATATACGTGGGCTTTGAAAAGAGCCAGTTTCACAAAGCTGGTAATGCTAATTAAGCTCTGAGGAAAAACTACTTTCACTGAGCATGCATATTCTTTTTAAGATTAAATACCAAGTGTGCTTTACCAAATTCTTGAATATACTTATCCAGCCACAGTCTGGTGCAGAGGGGAGAGAAGCAAAGTTGAAAGGTAAATTAAAGTTTCCACGTGCACATCAACAGGTCCATTTATATTATTTAATTGTATGCATGTGTGTAGAAATCATAGAATCATGGAATATTTATGTTGCAAACTACCTCCAGAGGTTGCCTAGTCCATGTGTGTGTATACAAGTATATATATATATATATGTGTGTGTGTGTGTGTGTATCTGTATTTACATACAAATGTGTTTACGAAATGAAAAATGAGGATGTTGATACAGGTTCGTGTTAGAAAGAGTGGTGGTTTGAAAACAGGAAACAAGAGGACACAAATGAGAAGAAATCAATGCCCAGCAGAGGTAAGAACCTCACAGAGCGTTTTCAAGGCACAAGAGGATGAAAAAAAAAACCTCAAGCTAACAAAGATATTTTTTCATTACTATGTGGAAAGAGTAGAAAATCACCAGCAGTTGTACAGAAAAGTGCTCAACTCAGGGAAACATTCAATAAACATTTTCCTCTGAAGTAAAAAAAAGCCAAATGATACATATGTGTCAAGAAAGAGCAAGAAGGAGAATGAAATATCTTCCTTTTCAACAGTAATTGGGGACTTTTAAACAGTACCCAATAATAAATTTCAGGCTGTTTCTGAGTTGGAGTAAGGCTGAAAATGGGGATGTGTTGACGATTCTTTCACCAATATTTCAAAATGTCAAATGGGATCGATCCTCTCCTGGGAAATGCTTGTTATCCACAGCAGGACAGCTTTCCAAGGAGGGCAGAGGCTGGAGCAGTGGCTGGCTGGGGACATGTCATTCCTGTGCCGCCCAGGAGGGCAGCCCCACAGGTCACACGTCTGGAAGATCTTCATGCCTTTTGATCCAGGAGACAATGAATAAGCTCAACAACTCAACAATCACTTAAGCAGGGTTTTTGCTTTGCAGATTCTTTTTTTCTTCACTCATCCCCAATCTCTTAGTAGACTTCTATCAGGGTTTCCCTTTTGAGGGGGAAAGTGGGAGCAGAGATGTCAGTTACTGTTAGCTACAGGTTTCAAACTCATTTTTGTGACCTCTAAATCCTCTTCTGAGACATTTTTACCATGACAAAGCTCCTTGTTCTATGGCCATGAACAACATCTTTTTTTTCCCTACCATTGCCCATCACTTGGTATTGTGGTGTTAAAAGCCCTTTGGGAGTTCAAGGAAACTTAAGGTACCAGACAAAAAAGATCACTCTACAGTTCAGCCTCTCTCTGTCATCATTCACTCTTTCATCTGTTGTATGACCTGTGAACTTTATTTGGGTGAACACTATATTTTCTCTGTTTTCTCTCAGGCCACTGATAAAAGTGTTGAATGGTGTCAGGCTGAGAATAGGTATCTGAGCATCTCATTGAAAATGCCCTCACAGAAATCACAATCCCTGATTTGCAATTACTGCTGATTTGTAAGTCAGTAAGTGTCACAGATATCTGTGTATGACTTAAAAAAAATAATTCTAAATGAAGGGCTTTGCAAAAGTCTATTTGCCAACAGAGTTGCCCTTCACAAAGAGAAAGTAATCTCACCAGAGACAGTATCAAGTTTGCTGTCTGTCATAAAACTGTCGATTCACAAAAATAAAAATAAATTAAGAAACAAGGATCTCAGCATACCCATTTCATTGGCCATTTGCTGTTTTGTGATGTTACCCAGGACAACATCAGCCTAACTTGAATAGTTAGGAGCTGATGATGCAGTATTACTTGTGTAAGGATCTGCATCTATCACACAGTCTCTCCTGATTAGTTTGTCCTGTCCTTAATTTTTATTCTGTCAGAGAGAAACATGATTCCTCTCTGGGGCTCTCTTGTCCTTACCAAACTGAGTTAATTCCCCATGCCAAGGGAGGACCTGATCAGGGCTGACGTGAATTTTCCAAGAATTAGAATAGGTTTTGTGAAACACCAGCAAAATTTGCTCAACTGGCTGGAAAGCAAATGTGCCCAGCTTTGCACTTCACTCACATGCCAGTCAGCATCTCTGCTGAAGGAAGGTGGTACATGATGCACAGTGCTCATTGTGGGGGAAAGGGGAACCAAAGCCTTGCCATCAGGCTGGTTCCAGCAGGTCAAAATCAGTATTTCCTGCAGAATTCCTCTAGCATGATCGTGAAAGTGGCAGTGCAGATATTGTCACTTTAAATAAGAAGAAAAGGGTGATAGCAGACTGTTAAAGAGGAAGCATGAAATAAGAACCAGATACACCTATAAAATACGGTGCTGCACAGATGCCTCTCCAGGCAGCAAGGAGAGTCAGAAAAACCACCTAGCCTTTCCCTGCAACTGAAGGGAGTAAATCTCCCAGTAATCTAATTTATGCCCTAAATTTTATGAGGAAATGTTTTCAGCTACTTGCAACAAATTTCAAAAACCTATCTGAATTTCTTCATGACCTGGAGACTTTGTATGGACCTCACATATTAATTTCCACATCTGTGTTTGAATAAGCTCACTGGTCAGCAGCCAGCACCTCATCAAGGCTTCCAAACATTGGCCCTCAGCAAAGGCTGGAAAATTAAATATATGGTCCCTACAAAGCCAGACTAAACGAGACAGGGACAACCTCACCAAGCCCCTTTGCTATAAGCACAACACAGGCACTGTCTCCTCAGATATTAGACCCTCCTCAGTTGCTTCTTCTGTTGCCTAAAGAGGAAACGAAGCTATAGTTTAATATATAATCCACAATGCTGACATGGTTTGCAATAATGAGAGCTTGAAAGTCTCAAGTCTTAGAAGTAAGTGAACAGACAGGATGGTCATTAATGGCCAAGAGAAATCTTGTGAACAGAGAAATCCAAAACAAATGTGGGGAACTTTAATTTATAGCTCCAAACAACATTTCATTGGTTTCACTGTAGTTTGGGGAGGTTTTAAAAGCTTGAGACTGGAAATAACAGATCTTGGCTATTTTTCTTTGCCATAATCCTTCTTGATGAAACCCACTTTTCTCACTGTCTCGTAGGAGCAGGAAACATGTACTTCTGTTTTGGGAATTGGGGAAATGGATTTTCCAATCAGCTTCTGTCCTGTTAGATATCAGTGGTATTCAGTATCTCCAGTGCTGGAATATCACATAAACTGTTCCACTTGAGATGGGATGGGAGAAGAGTTGCTTAAACCCAGTGGCTGAGAGAATTTTTTACTGCAAATAACTGCAAAGACACAAGTCAGTTTAATTAGGAATTTTTCTTTTTTTATAGCTTCTTTCCTGCATTAAGTCCTTTATTCCTAGTTTTTCTTTTCTAGGCCACATCTGAGTTGAGCATGAGTCTGACAAGGGTTTTTGTGCTCCTGTCTTGAAAATCTAAAGAATGAGCATGTTTCATTTTTAAGCAGGCTTTTGCTTCTGCACCTTTCTTCCTTTAGCTTTGAAGGTAAATAAATGAATTCCTTAAGGTTTTTTTAGAGCATTCTGAGACTCCTGGTGCTGGAGAGAGTCTCTGAAAAGAATATGGCTGTGAAATGAGTGTTCTGAATTATACAACTGTCTTCTTCTAAGTGGTAATTATGATTCTTTTAGAAAAAAATTTAAAATACAAAAGCCAGCTGAAATGATGAACCAGATCTGCTTTTTTCTGTAGTCCACATAACAAAAATGTGTCTTATTAGCCTTGCCCAACCTTCCTCAGCCTCCTGTATCAATTTACTTCAGGATACCATACAGCAGAGAGAATTTAGCCTTAAGTGAATATTTAGATACTATACAAGAATAAACCTGTCAGGAAAATGAGTTAATTATAAATGCCTCCCCCATAAACTAGTTATAATTTAGGGAGTTTGTGTGTAAGTGGGATAAGAATAGAAAGGCACCATGCTCAAATTAGCATTTAAATTTTTACTTTAAAAATGGAACACTATTGTTCCAAAGGTTTTGTTCTCACCTTCATTGTAACTATTCACCCTGGCTTTTAAAAA
Source organism: Acanthiza pusilla (assembly GCA_036630365.1). Taxonomy (NCBI): domain Eukaryota; kingdom Metazoa; phylum Chordata; class Aves; order Passeriformes; family Acanthizidae; genus Acanthiza; species Acanthiza pusilla. The sequence continues at coordinate 35,932,303 of JAXCHO010000034.1, forward strand.
AAAGTTTGGCTGTGTGAGATGAGAAGTTCTTTTCTTTAAAGCTAACAGCTGCTTTTAGGGGGCTGCTTGTAAAGATGTTTAAAGCTATCTGTTCAATAAGTAGACTATTCTGGTGAATTATAATGGCAGGGGAAGCTATGTGAGAGCTGCCCAGGCACCTGGGAAGATGAGAAGAGTCATCAGTGAGTCAGTGGAGGAGAGAACCTGCCAGAATCAGTTCAGTTCCCAGCAGCGCTGCTCCCTTGCCATGTGGCTCCTTCTGTCTTGGTCAAAACTAGAATAATCCATCAAGATTTCTGATCAATACTTTTTAGCCAGTGCCACTGCTGCATTTGCTAATGGAGGAAATTCAGAGATGAGTGTTCCAGGTCGCAGATGGCTGTTCCTGGTCGACGTTAGCCGAGTCAGAGACAAGACGTTATGGGTGCCTCAAAATCCTAATCTGCACAGGCCATCTGCTATTCATTTTACTTATCTATAAATAGGCTTAATAAAGCAGCTGACATCTTGAGAGGCAAATGTGTACTTTTAAGGGAACAAAGTTTTTGAGTAGGAGGCACAGCTCTTTCTGTGTGTGGATTTGATAAGGAATCGTGAGTGCTGTATCTGTAGGTGCTGTCGTTCCCTCAGCGTAGGCAAGCCGACGGCCACGACATTGGAATATTAATCCAACTCATGGAAATGTATGAGAAGGCAAAATACCACCATGAACTCTCTGATCAACATCTTCCAGTTTTTTTCAGAGCCATGTGCATCAGGGAGGCTCAGGGTGCTAACGTGGCATTTTATTTTCACTTAGTCATTATTTGCAGAATTGGGTGTCTGCGTGCTGGCTCTTGGGAAGTGATGGCTGGGGCTCAAAAAATGAGGAACTCTGAGAGAAAGGCCACAGAGGATTGCCAGAGAATTTTGGTGTTCAGTTAAGTAACTAACTTTCACTAAACAAGAAAATAGCATTTATACAACCATGCTGTGAATTTTGTTATCTAAAGTTATTGATTTTTACCAGCTGGTATTTAAAGACAGGGCTTTGGAGGTTAAACTTCAACCTCAAAACAGCACTAAAATTCAAAAACTCTGTGACCAAAAAAGGCAGATTTTAATGTGTTTTCCATAATTTCCTGAAGCTTCTTCTAACAAGTTTCTTTCTATCCCCACAGTCAGTTTGACCACAGCTTAATCAATTTACAAGTGTTTGTAAGCTGTCCTGTGTGCCAGCTGAGCTTCATGATGTCCTCCTGATCACTCTGCTGTGCGCTCCACCCACACTGACCCTCAGCCAGAGGACCACCTCACACCCACCCCTTTCTCCACGATTCAAGTAAATAGGAGGTTGTGTGCAGAATATAATCTTACCATTATACTGGCAAGTTTTATCAGTCCGTCCCCTTTGTAGGAAAAGGGTGCTGGGTGTGTAGGTGCTAAATTTCTGGGCAAGTGATGTGGTTTTTTATTGAATACAATGGAAAGGCAGTAAAACAAGAAAGGACTACAATAAATGCTGAAAATAACGATAGTTTAAAATCAAATTACTCTTGTTCACACCAACACTTAAAGGCATTTGAAGTGCTGCGGTGCTTTTATCTATCAAGGTAAGCTATTATCTATTTGCGTAGCTGAAAACTTGCTTAAATGTTTGGTGTTTTTTTTTTTTTAAATGCAGCTTTATACTAAATCATGGGAAAAAATTAAGGATGCAAAATGTAGGCATTTATTTTGTTCTGTGAGAGTAATAAAACCCAAAAAACCTCCTTCCAACCTGCCATGCCTTTTAATGCTTGTGCTATTAAGGATCCTGCCCTTTGACACAGAGGCATGGAATACTGAGCAAATGACACATTTATATCCACCCTTTCCACCTCAGGGAGGGGGAGGCAGACACTCTCTGACCTCCCACTAACCCAGTTCCTTCATTTGACCACCACCACCACCACTTTTCTTTCAAAACCCCCTGTCCCCATCCCACCTGCCCATCCTCACCTGTCCTTTCTGTGACCTTCCGTCTGTCAAAATCCCTGACATCTAATTCCCAACCTCATCCTTCCCCTCATTGCTCTCGTTAATTTGCTTCTCCTCTCATTTCTGCCCAGCTTATCTTTAACCCTGGGCTACCATTTTCCTCTCTCAGCCCTGTGTGTTAAAGCATCCAGCTCTGCCTTATTCCTGGCATATATGTCAGCCATGTGCCTCCGCAGAAGAAATCTCAGGACCACCCAGGGACATGTTACTGGAAATATTTTCTTGTTTTTCCTGCTTTCCTCTGTCACAGTTTGTCATCTGCACACTCAGGTCATATGCCTGCATGCCTTTCTTCAGAGCAGGCACCATCAATTCCTTCTGTCCTCAAAAAACCCTTTTCCCTCCCCACAAATAGTTGTGTTCCGAATCCTTAAGATTGCCTCACCCTTCCCCTCTTACTTTGTTCAAACACATAATTTTCCTGAATTCTTCTCTCTGAATTTCTTCTCAATGAGGTTTCTAATGATCTGGACAAATAACCTGAACTGAGCTCTGGACCTGCCATCAGTCACTTCACTGTTGTAGCTTAGCGTCATTGTAATACTTGCCTTTCCTTAAAGAAATGTATTTCCAGAGTGTGGCCTTTTTTTAAAAAAATCCCCCATGCCCTTCAATAATTTCCTCTTCTGCTGGCTGTCTTAATGCAGTATCTTCATGCATATCTTTTGGTCAATTGTCCATCTATGCCCCAGCCTCCAGCCATCTTAAGTGACATTTTTATGGACTGAGAATCCGACTCTCAATTGCACAGTATGCTTTGTTTCCTCTTGATTTGCTTTTTTTTTCTGCCAAAGATTCTTCCTCTTACCTGAATTTTATTTCTCACAGGGTTTCTTTCCTCTGCTGCTCTCCATCACTTTCTGCTGATGCTGTTTCCTGAAATAACAGTAGCAGGCAGCATGTGTGCATGGGGAACAGTAAAGGATTGTAGCATTCCCTGGGAAGCTTTGTGGGAAGCCTGTCACAAGCAGATATCAAGGTCTGTTCAGGCTTGGAGTGGGCTTCTCTTTGTTATTATTTCCTAAGCACAGCCCTCCTCCCCAAACCTAATCCCAGGAAGCACAGTGAAGCTCCCTTTCTCTCCTCTGCTAGTGTCGCATGTGCAACTCAGCACCACTGCCACCACCTCTGTGACCTGCACGTTTAGGGTCTGTTTAAATCCTGATAATTACACCCGAAAAACATTTACCCTGGCTGGCCTTTTGTCCCCATTGCAACTGAAAAACCAAGATCTATGTGTTGCCTCCCGTTTCACTTATTGTAATCTCTGCTGACACCTCCACCTCCTGCTCCAAAGCCCCATGAAAGGCAGCCGTCAATATCCCCTTTCTTGCCTGTCATGATGACCTTATTACCTCCCTCTCTGAATCCTTGTGCTGACACCTTTGACTGCCTCTAGCTTAAATTTTGTGCTCTTTTGTCTTCAGGCCTCCCATAACTCTTCCCCTAGCCAGGCAGATTCCCATTCTTTTTATCCTTCTCCCATCTCTTTCTGCTCAGATGCTTCTGCAATTCTCACTCTCCTTTCTCCTTCTCACCCAGCCCTCTCCCCTTGACCTGAGCAGCAAGGGCCTCGATGGTGGCATTGGTTACATCCATTCATAATGATGCTTTCTTTCTCAGATAAAGGAAGAAAGACTTGGGGGTTTCTGCACTTCCTCCTGTGTCCTGACTAGAGGGACACATGGCTTTGCTCTGGTCACCTTGCCCCTCTCTCATGTCCCCCTGCTTGGCACCAGCTCCTGGCCGAGGCAGACAGCCTTGGGGAGGGGAGTCTCTTCCTCTGCACTTCGAGGTCTCTTAGGAGGCACTCAGGCAATGTCAGAAGAGTTTTACTAATTAATCATGGCAATTGAGGCATACAGGTTCCAGGGGTGATTCTGATTTTGGAGTATTTGGTTGTCCGTAAGACAAAGCTGATTTCCCCACTGTCTGCACTGAGTTCTGGCTCAGGATGCCACTGCCAAATCTGAGTGGTTTTTCCTGAGTTGGAGCCTTTTGTCTCAGTGATGAATGGCTTCCCATAGCTTTGAAGCATGCTAATTGTGTTGTATATTTTATAGTTTTCTCTATTTGCATTTACAAATCAGAGTTCAGTTATGGATGCTCCTTCCATTGAGCTAAAATAAATTAATATTTTTATAGTCTTCTATTTTATTCTGGTTTTCAGTCACATTTTGTTTCCTCTTGTGAAGAATTGAGTGTTTTAAAACCTTCAAGTAATTTCTAATATATTTGGTCTCTTTTATGTATGAATACATAAAAATCAGAGAGAAAGCTCCTCATTTTTCTGAAGCTTCCCTTTCATTCGTCTTCAGCAGTAAGGTCTGCAAAAGTCACCTGCAATTTCAGTACTTTGCTGGTAACTACTCATATCCTTTTGCCACCTGAGGGATGTCATATAGGGATATATTGAGCTGTATTTTCTCCCTTGTACCTGCAAATCCCGCAGTGTGTGACTAGCAGAGGGGAAGGCTTGGCAGGGTTGCTGAAGGTGAGCAGTGGCTGCCCGTGCCTGGCCACACATGGCACAGCCAGCGAGTTGGCTGTGGCCATGCACAGGCAGCATGGCTGTCTCCTGGGTGGAGAAATCGCCTACCTCCGTGTTTTAGTCTGCCACAGAGTCTGACTGCCGAGTGCCAGACACGAAACCTGGTCAAATCTCTGCTTTCAGACACAGCATTGTGCTTGCAGTCCAGGGGGAAGCGCTGTCTGTGTTCGCTGGGGCAGCGGGATCTTTGAATCTGACAAAGTCTTAAGTTTCTAATATTACATTATGATGGCTGTGCTTTATCAAATTCAAATTTACTAATTGGCTTTAGTTTTTATCTGTATTGATAAATATGATTTAAAGGGCGTCAGTGATAGGTTCCACAGGACTATGTTGAAACTGATTGTATTTTATAATTACAATAGGGTTTGTCTGAGACAAAGTGACATTCAGTATTACCTACTGACAAGCTACTCTTTTTTTTCTTTTTTTCTTTTTTTTTTTTTTTATTTGCAGTTTTATGCTTTGCTAAAGGGCTTAAGCAAAAGCAATATTATCCCTTCATGGATGCTTTTTGTAGAGCTAAAAGAAGGCGCTCATTCAAAAAGAGTTCCTTGATGAAATTAAGTCACTGGAATAAGTGACTTATGTTTTCTATGCTTTTTTTTTTTTTTATGTATTGGAAATAATGTTTACAAGAATCTACCAATTTCCTAATTACCTACACCTCTTTGAAAAATATTTTTCCATCAAAGACTTGGGATTTTTAAGGTATCAGTCATGTGCTCATCCGCTTTACGGTACTATTTTGTATTGTTTCCCCCCTTATTTATTAACAGTCATAATTTCTCACTTGTATTTCTTCCCCCTTCACAGCCACAGTGAATTTATAAGAGCCCTTTTGTTCTCTGTAATCACTTTAGCTCGCATTAAATCATTCTTCTTTTCTGCTGCCCTTATCTTTTCTCTGCAAGGCTTAACCGATTGTAGCTTTCTTTCATTTTTCCCTCTTTCTCTGCTTCCTTTTTCACTTTCATCCATGAGCTCCTATGGAAACAGTTACCTTCCATCCCTTTTTTTGGTGACTGTTGTTTTCTGCTCCTCACCTCAGGTTTCCATACAGAATTTTCAAGCTTTCTTCCGTGCTCCTGTATTTGAGTGCTCCTTGCCTCATAGTGACTTACAATAACACATATTCAAGAACTGATTTTCATCTGCAAAGTCCTTTGTAAAAATTAATTGATGAATAGTAAAACATTCTCTGAAGGTGTTCTCTTATCAAATTCTGAGCACTCTGTAGATCTGCTCTGTGCACTGAAGAGGTGAAGTAGCTCATGAATATTGCCCTCAATGCTTCCTTTTATCAGGCAGGTGTGTACTTAATCCTCAGGGAAGAGCTCAGTCTGACCTCAGTTCGGGGTGAATAGTTGAACAAAAATTTAAGAGAAACTCAGTTCCTTTCAGGAGAGGGTGTCCATTAAAAGCTCAGTTTCAAAGTTCTTTCTGGAGCCAGAAGTAAGTGCAAACATAGTAAGATTGAGATAAATGTTGAAACAATTTACCTGCTTCTGTAGTTTTTGATTTAGGTTTGAGGTAAGCATTGATTATTTGCTTTTTAATGATCTTATCAAGAATGACTTTTGGAGATAAATGCTTTTGAATGAGGATCTGAATGGGCACAGATAGATCCTCTCCCGTATGAATACCTGCCATTCAGACAGGATGAATTGCTTCTCAGAATTGTGCGGTTTCTCTGATCAGTTGCTACAGTCGGGAGCAGCCAAGAATCCCAATAAAAAGGCAGACTCTCTGGGAGCATGTCAGAGGTACTCTGCCTGTGGTTAACTTCCCAGTTAACCTTCTAACCTTCAGAGGCACTGACCGGCAGAAGAGTCTTTTCCTGCACTTCCTTCTGTGCTGGTTTTATTTTGGACATCTCAAAGAACAAGTCTTAAAATACAATAAAAATTGCCAACAGCTTTGGAGAAGCAAAGGTAGTGTCTCTTGTTCTTGGCAGAGCCTGCAGCGATTTCGGTTTTTTCTTTTTCTTCCACACTGTAGATTTGATATTTCTTAACAGCATATGTTTTGGCCAGAGAATTGTTAAGTGAATTAAAAACTTCCCACCAGCAGGTCAGCATTCTGAAGAAAGCTTCCATCTCCTGAGCTAAGACGAGCAGCTGAGGCAGCCCTCTGAAGGCAGGGAGAATTCATACAACCCTTGAGGGGAGAGAGAGAGGGGCTCTCAGCAAAGGATGTCTCTCTGAAAGTTGGCATCTGAGCACAGAAAGGGGCTCCTGGTCCAAAAAAATCTCCTAATTGTGCCCCCTTGCTGTGCTTTGATTTACATCATGGTGTGGTTGTACTTAACATGCATGGGGTTAATTTCAGATAAAATGGAACTGAAATGTGCAGCTAAGGGTTGGCCCAACAATGCTCCGGGTGCTCATGGGCATTCAGTACCTGGGGCCAGCCCTGAGCTCATCTGAAACATCAACTCCAGCGAACACATGGCATCAAGTTCTAAAGACCAAATAGGGTTTTTTTGCAAATCCTCCTGTTCCTTCCACTCTGGAAGACTGAAATTTAGGACAGTCTAATTTAATAAAAATGAACTGGGTTCTAGCCATGATTTCTAGGGTTCTGAACTTGCAGAAGTATTTTGCTTCCAGGGTGTTTTTGAGCAGCAGGTTTAATATGAGGAAAGTTGCAGAAAGGTTCAACAGCCCAGAAGTAGCACAATATATAGGTATGACAATATCAGTGGTGTTGGGCCAATCTCTAGGCTTCAGGTTTGTGATATTGTCACATTTTTGTGGAGGGCAGCAGGTACTTTCTCTGCAATTTCTGGCCTGAAATGGATGGTTGGGCTTCAGTCAGGAGAGGCAGGACATTTTGTGTAGCAAGTGTACTTTGAGACATGGGATGACTATCACATCTTCTGTGTGAGATGATAACAAGTCCATTTTTCAGCATGAAGTATTTCTGCTGTTACTGGAAGTGATTGTTTTTCACTGCCTCTCACTGTCGGTGAGTTTTTCACTGTCTCTAACATATTTCGGGATCTCTTGAGTGGTTTTTCCATCGCTGAAGATGTCTGCCTACTGTTAGATATTGAAAATTATGATGAGTACCTTGCACACAGGGTGCCAGTTTTGGTACCAGTTGTAGCAACATCCCTGCTTGCTACTTACCAGCAAATTGAGGTATCTTGGTATTGCAGTGGATGTCTGCTATTTTAAGAGCTGTGCTGCCATCTCAGGATGCCTATTTGAGGTACTGCACCCTTTTGGTACTCCTGGAAATCCTATGCCTTGTCTTTCAGCCCCGTGCAGACCCCTCAGATACCCTGTAACAGCTAGAAGCCAGTGTCTGGGTAGCTAAATCTCTATTCCAGCATGCTCTTATAGGAGCTGGTTGTGGAAAACACCTCCAGAATCTCTCAGACATGCTGGGAAAAGGAGGTTTTGCGGGGTAACACATGGATTCAAGAGATGAGCATGAGTGTGATTTTATTACAGGAGGAATGGAGTGATGTTTTTCCCCCTAAGATTCTGTTCCATATTAGATGAAACATTTGGCAAAGGTATTGCATGAATCCCCAGGGAGATGATGTTTATCCCTGAATTACCCAGGCATTACATAGTTTGGTGTCTCTAGCTCTGCATATTCATTACCAGTAGTTCATGCACAGCTTGGTAGCAGCATGGAATCCCCTGTTTGTACTGTTGGTCTATACAGCATATCAAGACTTTAGGTGAAATTAAATTTATGGCATCATAATAAGCTACAGCGCCTCTTTACTAAAGGAGCAGATGGCACTTTCTGGAAGGAAAGAGAGCAGTGGCTTTACCTGCTAGTGAAGGCTTTGCTGCCTTTGCCTCTCCGTTTTGAGGCTCTGTTCAGACTAACAGGGAGGTCAGAGCTTAGTCTGGGAGTTAAAAAGTTTTCTCACTGGGACAGTGAGAGGGGGAAGCAATGTTCAAGACAGCAGATGGAGTGTGTATGTAAGCAAGCTCTTGGCACACCCACTTTAGATCTTTCACAGCAGCATCCTTGTATGCTTTGAGGGGGTCATTGGCGGGAAGTGTCTTGGTGACTGCAGAATACACCTGTGCCAAAGTACCTGAGTATGACTCCACTGGTCCAAGCAGGTGTAGTGAATATTTTAGATCCATGCTCTCTCCTGTAGGTGTGAATCAAAGCCCTTTTGTTTCAATCAGAATGTATGTTTTGAAAAAGAACATTTTTCAGAAACTACTGATTTCTATAATCTCTATTGCTTTGTGTGTCTTTTACGGTTTGATTTTGAAAGTGAGAGAAAGCTAGCTTAGTTTTAGTGGAATACTGCTGGGGTTTGATTGTGTTTGCTAGAAATGAGGTGGGGATCTTGATGCACACTGGAAAGTTCCATAGGTTTTCCTTGAAATTAAATACGTGTAGAAGCTCATTTGAATATTTGCAAAGCAAATCCCCAGATATTCTGTAAAGAGAGAGAGAGAGAGAGAGAAAATAAAGAGTTCCCTAATAAAGACTTCTCTATGTCACTTATTTTGATGGTGTTTTCTCAAATTTATCTGTCTTTCTCAGACCCCAAGAGTGCATAATTAAGATCCACGTGTTTCTGCACAGCCAAGAAATTAGTCATATTTCAGGGAACAGAATGTCTTAATACATGAAATTCACATTCAGCATCAAAAGTAACATTTTATGTATCGGCCTACTACCTCGGGGCTCTCTTCTTTTCTTTTCTTTTCTTTTCTTTTCTTTTCTTTTCTTTTCTTTTCTTTTCTTTTCTTTTCTTTTCTTTTCTTTTCTTTTCTTTTCTCTTCTCTTCTCTTCTCTTCTCTTCTCTTCTCTTCTCTTCTCTTCTCTTCTCTTCTCTTCTCTTCTCTTCTCTTTTTCTCTCTGCACTTCTGTCCATGTGCACCTGTGAAAGCCAGCTCTGCCCTTTACAAAGCCATTTTATTGTGACTTAGCTGTTCCTCAGCTACTGGGAATATGCAGGCTAGCTAATGCTCCTTTTGTTTTACAAGTGGGAGACAGAACATACCACCTAATATGTGCACAGTATCAGAGAATAAGGAGACAAATTGAAAAGGTAATAAAAGAAAAATGTTTCTAGCCCTCACAGAAAAATCTCATGCAATTGTGATAGAGAAAGAAAGGAAAAGAAGAGGAAATAAACCAAAATGGACCTTTAAAGAAAGGAATTATGCAGATACATATCTTGATTTTCACAAGTGTTATTAATTTTTTAATTAAATTGGGTCTTTTAAAATATGCAAGATTTACAGTTCTCTCATGAACAGCATGATCAAATTATGTCAATTCTTTCCCCACTTTATACTCTCAATAGAGCTTAGCAATAACATATTTTCTCAATTTAAAAGCTTTCTTATGTCTTATCTCAAAGATCGACTGTGGTCATCTTGAAAAAATGTCAAAGCTTAAAATAAGGATAAAGTGGTATGCTTTTACTTAAATTTTCTTGAAAGTGCTGCTGGCAAATACTATTTATCATGGTAATGATAATATATTCCTGAAGGAAAACATTTTACTGCTGGAGTGATATTAGTAATATGATCTGACACCTTATCAAGATAGCTCTAGACCGTTAGTAATTTCACCAGGAATATAAAACACACTATTGTACTGTGAAAAGGAAGAAGATAAATCCAAATCAATTGAGACACTTCGAAGTTAAAAGCAACTTCTCACAAACCTTTTTTTAAAAGGAAGGAAAATTGTATATATAATATAAATGTATGTTTATGTCATGATGTGAATACTGGGTGAATACTTACTTATTTCTGACATTAATTCAACAGTCTTACCCCAGTTCAGAAAACCACCACAGATGGAGTTTAACTTTTAACCACATCAGCGTTTTGCACTAAAGCCCATAAGCTCATTTATCTGTATGCACTGAGCCTGGAAGAGCCTGAGGACTGAATCTTAAGTTTTGGTAGCAAGTGATGGAACTCCTGAGTTACCAGAAGCAGAAACTGCCCTTAATTCAGATAAAGAAATTTGAAAACCCTGAAAAAAATATTTAAAAAAAAGGAGAAATGGGGTGAAAAAATAGTTGTTCATGCCTCCCAGAAAAATAATTCTATGACTTCTGCTGTTAGTCGAAACAGGTTTCTTTCAAAGTGGACCCAAGCAGAGCGCAACTTGTGATCAGCTGTTCCCACCTTTGACCAGCAGCTGAACCAGACCTTAATGTCTCCAGTTTGGGGTCTTTTCACTGCTTGCCACCCACAATTTCATCTGAGCTGTTGAAGATATGGTGCAGGATGAAGGGAAGTCACATAACAGCTCCCACCCTGTTCCGTGAAACTCAGGGCAGCCAAGCAGAGAAGGTCCTTAGTCTCTCACCCATCACCTGTGACTGGGGTGGGGCTGCACAGTCTTGTCAACCACAGTGCCTCTGACCATGCCTGAAAAAGCCAGGGAGATCAGAGCAGGTCTGGGACATATTGTTGGCCACAATTACAAGGCCACCCAGTGCAGCAAAACCAGGGCAGCGCTTCCGCAGACAAAAATTACCACCAAACATGATTATTTACTGGTTTTTTTATTCCTTGGGTATAAATCGGCCTAAGCAGTGCCAAATCACAAAACATTAGATTTTAAAAGCAGTGGCACTGTGCTGTTTCCCTTACTTGACACCATAAAGCATCATCTGTGGTTTGCTTCACTCCTCACCCTGCATCCTGCAGCCTCATGGGATGCAGATGGGCGAGTGCTGGGTGAGGAGGTGGATCTGCCGTGGCAGGATGGAGGCAGAGTGGTTTGTGTGGCTGTTTTCACATCTGATACATGGTCACAATGCAAATGTGCACTGCCGACAGAAATGGCCAGCTGGCAGAGTGTGTGTCTGTGCCTCTGATATTTTAAATTTAGGATGTCTGCTGCTCCATCCTTATTCATGGACATTATGACGAGGTTTTTAGAGCCCCTGATTGTTTAATGTGCTCTGTTTACTATGAAACATCTGATGGCTATTATAGAAAATGTCAGATAATTTATTTTCCTTTTCTCCATCCGAAAAAAGGAAAAAAAAAAAGGCACTTTATATCAAGAAACATTTCAATAGCTTATAGACAAATGGGCAAAATGCACGAATGTCAGATGCACAGCCCTGAGCAGTGGGGACATGAGCTGAATAAAACTCAAGTTGCATTTACTAATGTCAGATAATTGAGATGATAATAGAAGATTACAAATATGGGCATTGTTTGTATTCTAACCCTATTTTCTATGATTTTCACACTGCAAAGACTATTCCAAAAATTATATCCTTTTGGTATTGAGATTAGTTTTACAAATAAATTGAGATTTGGGAACGACACTTCAAATTAGCACTAAGTTAATGTTCTGAGGGAGGTTGATAAAATGGATACTGGAAAACCTATTGCATTTCCAATATGATTATAGTAATTTACCCAAGATAACAAAGAAACATGTCTTTCACTTTTCTGTAATTATTGTAGGGAAAATTTTGCATTGCAAAGTATAAAGATTTTTTTTCCCAGTCTTATGATTATGGCAAAAATGCTTACTTGCTTTTAAAATAAAACAGTAAACTCTAAGAATGCTTCCCTAATTAAGAGACACAATATATAATGGCATAATACTTGAATGATGAGATTTTATACAAAAAGACTTTACCTTCTGTGAGTCTTTTTATTTACAGGCAAGCAGGAGTGTTCCTGATGAATTTCACTGAGGTTTTATAGACAAGCAGTTGTTTCAATTTAATTGTTCCATTTTGATTTTCAGAGGAACGGAATGCTAAAATAAGCCAAAATATTACTGCTTTGTATATACGTGAAAGAAAATAAATTGTTATTCAAAGATATTTCTTTTGGATGAGTCAGTTAAATGTGAATGGAAATGAAAAACTACAATTCAAAAGCATTTTGTGAATTACATTTTTGTAAAGGAAGCCTCTACCTTTGACAACACAATTTGTAGGAGACAGATTTTTCATGGCTTCTGTTATTGTACTCCAGGAGCAATAAAGAGGCAGCCGGTGTCCTCTTTGTCAGTTCAGGGGCTTCCAGTCTCTGTGTGTGTGGCAAAACACTATCAACAGCACTCACAAATACTTCAGAAGCTAAGAAAGATCAACTGAGGTTCAAGTGAAAGGAATTTCTTCTTTTCAAAACCGTTGACATGGTGTACCATCCATGTAGATACAAGAGAGTCATTTATTATTAGCAAAACCAATGCATTTTTAAAACTCTTTTGTTTGGGAGTCTGACTGCTTTACCCGGACATGTATGTTTCTGAGAAAATGTTAACATTGCTATAAGTTTCTCATTTTATAAACAATGAGTGAAGAATTCCGCCCTCTTTTCACCATCCATCTTCATCTTGAAGTCAAGAGAAGAGGGAATTTCCCCTTAATGTGGATTCCCTTTGATGTTTCTGAAGCATTACAGGTTGCCCCAGTCTTGTTCTAGTGTTACCACTGAAAACTATGCTTAGAAAACTCCTTTTTTTTAATGATAAACACAAGCAATGCCTTGTTTTCTCTCTTCCCACCCCGAACCAAACATATTTTGCATAATTAAGCAAAGGAAAAATGCTGGTTTAGAAAATTCTTGATATCATAGTTGCAAAGGAGACAGCTTAAGTCTTGTCCTTCAGGTGGGGGGATTTTTATGTTCATTCATATCTTATAGATGGTGTTTTGGCTGGCCTACTTCTACTGCCGTTGGAAATTCCCCAGAACATGCTTCATAAGATGCTGCTGATGGAAGAACTGGCAAGATCTCTCTCCATTAGGTGTTGCCAACAGTATCTTCTCAATCAGAACTTAAGTTTTTTTTGCAACAAATGATTGGAAGAACATTCTGAAATTTGTCACAACTCCTTAAGTACAGGGTTAGGTAGTACTGATGCTGCCTGTGCTCTCCTGTGTGATTTTAGGGCAAGCAGGAGAGCGGACTGGCTGGCATCAACTTGTTCTGTCCTCATTAGTTTTCTGCACTGCGATTTCCTTCATGCAAATAGAAGTTCATGCCTGTTTTCTGGCTTTCACATTTCAGTCCAGTACCACCATCTCCTGATCAGCACTTTCTTCAGTGGGTCCTCTTCACTTCCTCCCTTTTACCACGCTCTGATAAAGCCCAGGTCTCTCTCTTTACCCTCCTTCCTTCACGGGAAACATGGGGTACCCTCATCCCAGCTGCTTCTTTCTCTCCTAAGAGCTTTGTTTTTCAGCTTGTACCTTGTATTTGGGTTTGAAAAGTGACTTACTGTGTGCCTCAGGGCAGAGCATTCCCAAGCGACCTGGCTTCTGTGCACACCTACAAACCACAGGGTTGAGTAATTCTTGCTGTTGGTGGTGGCAGCACTGCCTGGCTGTTTGTGTCTGTAGGCAGGGTATAGGAATGGCTGATGGCTCCTTATCTTTAAAGCTGGAAGGGAACTGAATTAATTAAAGAGGGCCAGGGTGTCTCATGGCTGTATTCCCATTGATGGTGGTCAAGCAAAGCTAAATAGATAATGCCACAGTAACTCCCAGTTATCTAAAATAACTTAGCTTTGCTGAGATAGAACAATAATTAAACACAATAGTTAGAACCTAATGTCTTTGAAAAAAGGTATGGGAATGATAAAACCCATTTTTAACATCTGGACACCTCTGAGTTAGCTAGAAGCTATCTTTTTTGAGCATCTACTTGGCAATTACTCTGCCAAAGCACTCTATTAGCACAGGGTCTGAGTCCAAGACTAGCATTAGGTTTAAATTCTGATGCAGGAACTTTTGAAAAACATCATCTTTTCCTCTGAAGAACACAATAATTTCCTATTAAATCTTTAGGGCTTTAGAGAAGCATCTCATTCTTCAGCCACGTATCTCTGTTATTACTGGTCCTGAGCAAATGCTGACATTTACACTGAGTTGTATGCTACCTTTCCAGTCTCAGGAGAATACATTGCAGGTCCAACACCTTGTAACACAGCACAAGAGTTCACTGGAAGACTATAACTGTCTATAACCAGAATATAACCACATATTCAGGGGGAAGAAAATGTTAAATAACATTGCATTATTTTACTGGAGAACAGGTTTCAGCATTAATTAATTTGGATTTAATACATTTGCAATGAAAGTCTGCTTTACATCAGACACAGTGAATATTGAATTATTTAGATGGGGTCAAATTATAAAGCATTGTGATCATTTGTATTTCTTACTTGTAAATGAGTAGACTTCTTAAGCTTTTCAAGCAGTGTGCAATCCACTTCAGCCTTTTAATAGTGATGACCTATGCTTCTTTACGCTCCTGGGCTTTTGTAAAGGACATAGTTATTCTCCCACCCTTGAATGTTACCTATGCAGTATGAGATCTGTGATGAAATATGTTCTTTTTCTGTTTCACCTTTTCCTTAGTCTCTGCCTCGCTGCCTTTTCTCAGCTATGCTGTGGTAGGCATGGAAATGAGTGCTTCCTCAGAGGTGGGATGCTGGTTTTTCTCCTTCAGAGGATGAAGTAGAAGGAAGGGGAAAGAAGAGGCATGCATTCTTTCCACCTCTGCCTGTGAAGGCTTTTGTTTCCACACTTTGCCAGGTGAAAGAAAAAACAGAGTTCAAGGCAAAGCATATTAGAGCCTTTAAAATGATGCTATTGATTTGTACTTTACTTGTCTTACGTGTAAGAGTACATGCAGAGCAGATAGGGCACATCCTGCCTGGAACTGACCAGAGCACTTTCAGGCTCTTTTCCTCAGACTTGAGGTTTCAATATACTCTCAGTGGTACCCATGCATGTATTTTCATGAAGAAAATTCAGTTGAGCACCCATCCCAAACCGTTAAATATGGAAATAATTGTTACCAGGACGTCAAATGTATTCCTAATGTAAGTGGATACAGCCTCCAAATTTGGCTCAAGAACTTACCCTCTTGGTCAATTTTGCTTCTAGTATAGGTTCTTCATATACGCTCATCATCCTGTTTAAATTTTAAATCCATGGGAATAAATTGACCAAGTAAAGCTCTTGAAAATCCCACTGTAACCCAAAGATAGATTAATATTGAAGTTCTGCCCCCAACATGAGAAATTAAAACAAAGGAATGTATTGTTGGGCACTTAAAATGTTCCCCAGCACTTCCTAATAGAAAGTGTGATAAATGATGTACTGTTCAAGGAGTGTGAGTATCTACAGAGGGCTTTTTTAACATCAGGGATACAGAACACTGTTAGACATGCAACTTTCTTTGGATGAAATTTTGAACATTGCCATTCAGGAGATCATTGTGTTTGGTTTATTTTGGGTTTTTTCATTTTTTTCCTCATATCTTGGAAATTCCTAACACCACAGGGCATTAACTTCTCAAGAAATCTAATTAGTATAAAGAAAACAAGCCTGGAAAATTCTTCAATTTAAAAAAAAAAAAAAAGAAGCAAAGAAAGTAAACTCAAGAATGAAAGAAAGATCTAAGAGAGCACTGCAAGAAGTTATGCCTGATGGAGCATGTCTCCAACAGTTTGCTCCATCAAAAAGACTTAATTATTTATTTCAGTACTTTTCTTTGAATCTCATTGTTTCCCTGTTGACTTTACAGCATAGATCCCATAGTCTTTTGTTTTGCCAGTGCTTCAGGATATCCAGACAATGCTTCTGGGTGAGTCCAGTCTTTCAGGAAGGACTCTGCCCCTGAGCAGGGGTGGCTGGGGACACTCTGCGGCCCAGGGCTGCTGAGCAGTGGTGAGCTGTGTTCCATTCACTGCAGGCTGTCTGTCTGAAGCAGGGACCATTTTCCTCTTCTGTAAGAATCTTTGCCTTAAAGTAACTCAGTAGTCATGTCCCAGGCTTTTCTGGACGTTCCTTTTGGGTTTTCTGACCAGGTCCCTCCTGCTTCAGCCTTAATGAGTTGTGCTTCCTTTTTCCCTTCCCCCCTGCCCCGGATTGCTTTAAAAGACCTAAATATTTGCTTCTGTGGGCCCCAGTGAATTAACAACCTCTTGTTCTCTTTCCTTTCTCTGTGTGCTGTGGCATAGGGTGCTCAGTGAACAGCAGCACATCTTCTAGGTGTAGCAAGGAGAGTGAATCACTGCCATGCTCACAGAGGGAAGACCCTGATTGAAAAAGGAGGTGAAAACATAAAGGTTGCAATTTTTTTCACCTGATAAACTGTCATGGCATTTTATTTTAATATCTCTCCTAGTATTCAACAGTTACGGTTGAAGAGACATTATTTATTTTATTCCCTTTGTCTTCAGGTGTTTATGACTCTGCAGAGGATTTACCTCTGGACTAAAATGTGTTTATAGCAAGGCTGTCAAGTGGCTTTACTTAGGGTACCTCTTAATACCATGAAAATCTCATTGAACCACCTGCCCTAATGTATAATATTCTTTGACCCTACCATTTTAAGTCATACTGCAGTTGCAATAGTAACCTAAATTGAGAAATGATGCTGGGAAAGTATCTTCATTGCTTATGTGAAGTGGTTTAGTTTCAATTGTTTGTAACATTATACTGATGACATATTTGATGGATCTTTGTATATGAAAGCCTTTCTGTGTGGTGCCTCAAATACTGAAATTCAATACAAGCATTTGTAGTCTTAAGGACTCTAAACTTCAAACCTCTTGTCTGAATTTCGGGAAAACATGGTCTCATATTTGCCACTAACTTACCTTCCAGCTTTATGTGTAGTATCTGCCTGCTTCTCCTTCGGTCCTCCCAATTGGTTTTATTCCATATGAAATCCCTAGATCATGTATTTGGCTTAGAATGAAACGCGTCACCAGGTGGCACAGAGATATGTCTGTGACGCTGGAGGTGGTGAGCACTGAGGGAGCTCAGAAAACTGGAGAAAAGTCCAGCTGAATTCCATCTTTCCCACACTGGAAGGAGTGACAACCCTTTTCTATTGCCGGAATCATTACGATGCTGGAAGGATACTTTAATCATACTGTGTTTATCTCGGGGTAAGGGGAAGACTTCACTTTATCTTCCTTGCCATTTGGACTCAATTTTGGAGAGGTGAAATATAGAGGAAACTTCCACATATAAATGCACAGATGATTCCTCAAATGCACCATCACCTGCTTATAAAGAGTATCCCGTGAAGTAAAACTTTTAAATATTATTCTAAAAGCTATTCTGATGAATGTATCATAAGACTGGTTATTTTACCTTTTTATGTAACTTTGCACACTTAGAACCAGGAGCAGCATGTTTCAGTTTTCTTGTGAAATACACCAAGAGAGCTTGAGAGAAGCTGTCCAGTGCTCGGGGCACCTGCTGGCCTGACTCAGGTAAGCTGTGAAGGACAAGGATCCATGACTGCGGCTTCAGCTGTCTGAGAATTCCTCTCTCTCCCTCTTCCCTTTTGATTCCTTCTCTGGTTTTTGTTGCCTCCCTGCAGTAGAGGTGTGGTGGCTGCTCTGGGCCAGCTTCAGGAGGTCATGCTGACACCAGAGCATTGCAAGGGAAAATTTGCCAGTGGAAGTGGAAAACCAGGGAGAATTGTGTCAGGGCTCCTAGAGGGGAAGGCAGAGGAAGAATGACAGAGTGTGACACCTGCCTGGTTTGGGCGCTAATCAGATGTATTTAGCCGAAATGGTCAATCACTTCGGCGAAATGCTGGTAGAGCCAAGTCGCTGGACTGGGGATTTGCACAGTGTGGTGCTAGCTTGGGTGTTGTGCTCCCACAGCACCAAATTAACTACCCAAGTGCCTCATGGGAGGCAGCCAAAATGCTGCCAAAATTATGCCAGATTGAGTCTACGAAGCAGAACGGATTATATCCCTAGAAATGTTGCCTTTTCCTCTCTAACATCCATGCTGAGAAAATGCTTTTCTTTGAGTTGTACGGAGCAATGGGAGTGGGAATGGACATGGCTATGAGTGCATTTAGTAAAAAAAGAATAAAAATAGCAGTTTGGATTTTTCTCTTTATCTCAGGAGGAAGCTAAACAGCCTTCTTAGAGACTGTGAGACACTTAGTGGATAGAAACACAAATTGTGTAGGATAATTTAGAAGATAGTGCCTTAAATTTAGTTTGTGACACAACACACTGAGACTTCACGGTAGTTTCCAAAAAGTTTTTCCTCTTTCTACTTTAAGATATGGGATAATAATGTTATTATCTACATGGTGATTTTCAGCCAAATGTTTCTAATTGCTTTACAACTGTAAACATCAGGAGTCTCATTGCAGAGCAGCTGCAGAAACACACACTGAGTTTTGGTATATATTTAGGATTATCTTTGAAAAGGAAAACAACTGTGTTTGGATTCCACTTTTGCTACAGAAGAGCTAGGTTTGACATTTTTCATCTTCCTTTTGTTGTCTGAACTTTTTTCCCCATTCTGCTGTGTCCTTTTTGCAGTAATGGACCAGACAGCACACATTATTAAAAAGGCACTCTAGATTATGGTGACATAATAATGTACTCTGGTTTATGCTTTGTTCTCTTCCTAATAATTCAAAACATTCCATTTGGAGGGTTTTACCACTATTAAGTACAGACTTGACATTTTTTGTAAAACTGTCTGTTATAACACCAGCATTTTGCTCTTAAATGGTAATAACAGTCTCAGGATGTATCAGTAATATGTATGTGTATAGAAAGTTGGATTTTTCTCCATATGGCTTATTTTACATTTATCTGCATTGAATTACACCAGGCATTTTATAACCTAGTCATTCAGTCCTGTAAGGTTTCTTCAACATTTCCATTAGCCATCTGTTTTAGCACCCTGACACAACCAAAAAGTCTTTCAGCCTTACTGTTCATACCCTTTCCAATCATTCAGAAACAGATTGAAGAACAAGGCTGAACGCAGAGCCCTCTTGGACTCCACTGGGTACATCCTGCTGCTCTGAAAGTGACTATCCATGGCTGAATGTTTTTGGGGAGATAGCCAACTATTTCTCCATGTGACCAGCACTTTGGTTCATTAGCTTATTTAAAATTTTTGATGAAGGCCTTTATCAAGTGTGCATTTAGGCATCTGAGGATCCGCCTTGTCCACCTGCTTCTTTACTCTTTCAAAGGAGTCCAGCAGTTTTCTGCGGTACAGTTCCCTTTTGCAAAGTTGTGCTGGCTCTTCCATGTTTGTTTTGTGATTTTTTTTGTTTTTCTGTTTTGTTCTTCTGACTGCTTTTCTGCCGAATTGCCTGGGAACACTCTACAGGAACCCTACACAAACTGGGAATCAGAAAGTTTACCAGTCATCAGGTGCCAAGCTTTTGTGTAGAAGGAAGGAACCTCTCCCCACTTTCACAGTAAACACTCAGGCAAACAAGCTGTTTGGTTTTTGTGGCATTTAGGTCTTTTCTGAAGGTTCTTTCTTGCTCTTTGGTCATGGACTCTTGTGGACAGTGCCTTCCACGTGACTTACTGTGGTCCTCTGAATTAAATAATGATTTTAAAAAATCTTAATGCTGTAGTTTGTGGTTTCCCCTTTGCTTCTATCATAATCTTCTCTGTTCTCAGTCATGTGGAACCTACAGGAGGGATCCTTGCCCCAAGGATTTTGGATCTAAAATTACCTGAACTATAGCAACCAGGTATAAAACCAGTATTCATTTCTATCTTGTCTTTCTATGACTTGTAGATTGTCCAGGGAATTTTTGGAGGGTTAAATCATCTGACTTTTCACTCAGACGACAGGGCAGAAGCACTCACGACAGCCACTGCAGCCGTGAACCCCTGGTTATCCATACTGGGGGGCTGATTAGAGAGTGCTGAGAGATTCTCTTGTGCCCTGTGCTTGCATTTCCTTCCTAAGCAGCTGAGACACATTTAAGGCATGTCTCAACTGGTCAGGTGCTGAAGCTGAGAGAGTTTATATTAAGTGTAAATCTTACTCACATAAAAAAATGCAGTGTTTCATTTTTATCATAGCAAATATGTAGAAGGAAGCTGTTGCAAAAAGATGCTAACAATATATTAATAAAGTAGTTAAAATATAAATTTAAACATAAATTTTAAAGCTGTAATACTGAGGGAACATCATTCGAAGGATCCTCTTCAAATGCCATTAAAAAAAGCTAGAACCCAGGATCTTTAAGATTCTTTAAGAGATATTTGAAATGTCAGACACAGGAAGCATAAATGCCATAATGGTGAGGAAAAGGCTGCAAGAAGTACAGCATTCAGGTACTGAGAAAGAGAAAAAATTCTCCCATGATGAGTGCAGCAGTGTTTTCATATCTGTAGTTTGTAATATATTGTACAGTTCTTTGCTTTCAGACACCATTAAAGAGTTAGATCTCAAATGAAGATACTGGGAAGAGGAAGGGAAATGTTACATTTATTTTTAATAACCTATCTAAAGAATTGTTTGAACCATATATAATAGGTTAGAAAAAGGGCTCAAGAGACAAATTCAGAGAATGTCACCATCTTGCTACTCAGATAAAGTAATTTGTGCTGGACTTGGGCAACAAAAGTTGTTTCAGTTCTATAAGGCATAAAATACAAGCATAAATTTTACCCATGCATGTGGAAAATATGCTCTATTTGCAGTCAGTACTTCTCAAGACAGATCTACTGACCCATCATTGCCTATAAGTTTAAGGATACATGAAGTAGACTCTTGTTGCATAATTGCATTTTCATTTAATTGCTTTCTTGCTTGAGGTTTGCTGCCGTCTTTATTGCCTACAATTTTTTTTATAATGAGAACTGGTCCCCTAGTTGGGTTAAAACTGTAAGGTAATTGCTACAAGTATAGCCTACAACCACCTATAATCCATTTTGATACTGTTTCTTATTTGTTTTCTTTAAAATTGTTATAATTACTTTTTACACATTCTAAATTGCTTTTTGCAATGCCTACCCCAGTCCAGTTTCTCCTCCAAAGTATTGGCTGACAATGTGTTCCAACCAAAGTTCCAACATGGAGGCTGATCTTGAGTTACTACAAAAATTAAGATGATGTGACAAATCTAAGAAAAGAAAGATAAGAGGTGGACAAAGAAAGAATGAAGTTGGGATTGTTCACACATAAAATAGAATAAAATTTCCCTACCCACCATGGTAGGTTTTAAATGGCTGTGAGTTCTACACGATGCTTCTCGAGGATGAACTTTTCAGCCCATTTTGTTAATATCTTGCATTTTAATACTAGCATTGAACTAGGGATCCTTTCATCTTAATTATGTGAGTTCATGATTATCAATGAAAATGGGACTTTGAAAAAGGTGATTTTTTTCTTTATACACAAAAATAGGGAAGATGCACAGAGCTTTACACTAGAGTTGGAAACAGAGAGAGGATGAGCGAGCTTGGAAGCTGATCACTAAGTCTTACGGTCTTGTCTGATTTTAAAGGTCCTTTCCATTTGCTGAAGGCTGCTGTGCAGCTGAGCAATGTAAGATGACTGAGGTTAATATGAGAAAGGAGAAAGGAATAAGATAACGGGAGAAAGCACATTTTTTTGGATCCCTCTGGGGTTTCATGGCTCCTGAGCTAGTTAGAAGTGGTAGAATTCAGTCCCATATCCCCTCTCCCCTGCGTGCTGAGGGAGTGATCCCAGGGCAGCTTTGGTTCATGAGCTCAGCACAGGAGCTTCTTGTTGTTCTTCCTACAAAACCATGGCTCAGGCATTTCCAGTGCAACAGCCTTGGAAGTTGGCAGCAGGGTTTTCCATAAATGTATCAATAAGTGGCGGCATTTGACAGAAAGCATTTTGTTTTCTTGTTAATGTGTTGGGTAATGGTTGTTTCCAAAAGCTGCATGAGCTGTGAGGAAAGGCATGAAGTTCTAAATGCATGAAAAAGTGTAAAATTGCATGGCACCAGCAAAAAACCTCATGAAAGACTCATGCTGTTCTAAACAGCGAGCGCTTCTAGCCCATTCTTTCTGCCCAAACCTTCTAAAAGTACCCAGCTGTGAGTGCTTTTAATGAGAGTCTGAAGTCTAAATTTAAAATAAAGATGTTAAATTTATTATTTGAAATCAGTTTTAAAAAGATAACATGGCCAGTAAACAATGCTGAAAACTCTTATTGTGTGGGGCAGCTAAGAGGAACTACTGAACCCCTACTAAGAGGTTTTTTTCTTGTTTGTTGTTAATGCCTGGCATTCTTTATCTGACTCTTGGCACTGCTCTTCGTTATCTACTCTTTCTGTATTTTGCACTAACTGAATTACTGTTCACCTTGCCTTTGAGATTTGTCTTCATCTGTTTTAAAGTTCTGTGGACATCTTAGGTATTAGAGTACATATTAATAACATTTTTGAAGCCCTGCAGTGGCACAATAGCAGATTTGTGTGTTTGATATCTTAATGTTTCAGACAGCCTCATGTAGACAGAATGTTTTTCCACAGCCACCAAATCATCAAGAGGTTAGCCCCAAATCAGTTTTTGTGGGAAATGTGCGCATGGTGACAAAAGTATAATAGGAAGAGAAAGTTGATATAGGGGCTGCATAATTACCCATCAGTATCAGGAATGATCCCTTTATAAAAGCAATTAAAATGTACAAAAAAAGTCCTAAAAATAGACTTGGCAGAATTTCCTTGGCATTTCTTTCTTGTAATCCTAAAAGGGTGTGGAAATGTGACTTCTCTGTCCCTAAACAAATGGGCCTGTTTATAATAGTTTTTGTGATTTTTTTCAGTGTTGTAAAGGTGTGTCAGCTACATCTTCAGTTTTCAAAGAGCATTCTGGAAAAAACGCTGTTCTGCACAGTGAATACTGCAAATGTCTGTGTTCTGTGCACGAGGGGCTGAGCTAGGGTGCAGACGTGGTGTTTGGGATTTAAACACTTTTGGAGTGTCTCTGGTGCCATTTCAGATTGGAGAAGGGAGCTCTTTCAGCCTGATCATGGGGCTGTTTGAACCAGACTTCTTTAAAAATGTGCATTTAATGGACCCAGAGGCCCCAAACATATTTCATAGAGCATTGTGCAGAATGAAGAAGAGGAAAGAAAAAGTGGCCCATGGGCTGTGCAAATATCCTCCAAAAAGTCTGAGTCTTTTATCTGTTGTGAGAAACAGTGAATTTTTTTTTTAAAGTTTCACATTGACAAGTGTAACCCACCTTTGAAGTAGCTATTGAGTCAATACATGGCTCTAGATATAGTTCAGGGGCTTTGTTCTTCTCCCCATTTCATATAGCAAAAATACAAACAAGAGTGATCATTTGAATAATACATGGGGGATTATAATGATATATACAATTAAAATCCAGTATTAGAATATACACTTAAACAGAATTCTTCTTTTAGGGTTCATCTTCACTATTGATTAAATGAGCTACCGACATGCACATTTTAGTGTCAGGGTGTGCCATACTCATCTCTGATCCAATGCATTGTGTGTTTTCCCATCTATGAATGTGCAATGCTATACCTCAGGTCCATTTTTATACTTTTCTACCATTCGTTTAGGCTGTGATTTAAAGCTATATAAAAGCAATACAGTCAATGTTCATGTAAGCATTAGTAAAATATTTCCAGTTCTGTATTTATTTAGAATTTCCTAACATTCTTATGTGAGGGTCAGACACCAGAGGTATGATTTTCTTTCTGGAGACACTCCCATTTTTTTCATACATTTCAAATAAGCTGTTAAATAGTTTACCTTGATGTTTAAAGATACACCAGCTAGACTATTGATTGAAGAGCTAGTTAGGATGCAGGTGATAAAAAACATTGTATTCTTCTTGTTGATCCAGTTTCAAATAGCAAGTAAATAAACCTCAGCTGATTTTATTATTGGAGGTATCCCAAAGTAACTGCAAGTTTTTGCAAAGTGCTACCCTGCTTTGTCACAGACTGAGTAACAGCAGAACATAATGCCATTTAAGAAGTAATTCCTGATTCTCTTCAATATTTAAGACATTCCAGTGCTTATCAGCTGCAAATGAGAAATCATCGGAAAGCATATGGCATCTGTTGCACACCAGACCGTGCATTTCAGTACCAGGAAAATTACAAAACTAAGGGAGGAGCCTGGACATAAAAGTCTCTTTTTTTCCACCTATAGCAGATGGTCAGATTTCTAATTTAAAATTTTGTTGGAGTTCTGGCATACTGCCATCTGACTCCACAGCTGCAACAGTGCAATAACTCTGTCACCTCTCTTAGAAAATGTTTCTTGAGAGTAAATTTAATGCCTAGTGAAGTGTTGAATTTACAGCTGCTGGGAGCAGAATATAATATGTAAGAGATGGCCATGAGGCTCCGCTATTTCCCTCACCTGGTTACGGGTAAGGTTGTGTTTTTATGAAACTGTTGCGAACAGCGTTAGGGAATTGGAGGGAAGATGTTTCCAGTTATTTGTTTTCACAGGCCTTTCAGTAATCCTGTCTACGAAGAATTGATCAGCAGTGTCAGTGGAGATCTTGCCCAAAGAGCTTGACTGAGGTTATGGAAAACATTTATAATCGTTATCAGTGCAAGAGGACTGTTTTCTGAAAGTTCTTTCTTTGCCTCAGCTCTGCCAGTCTCTGTTAACATTGAAAATGCTGATGCAGGCAGGCAGTGGTAATTTTGAATCCCTCACCAAGTGTCCAGCCCATCTACCCCCGTAGTTCCTCAGCTGAAGATGGTGGCCCACCTCTGCAGAGCTGCCAGAGCTGTTTTCAGGAGTAGCACTGAACAGCTACTTGTGCCATGGGAAATGCTTTCCTGATTTTCTCTGGGGAAGGCAAGGCAGACTCTTCCAGATAGAAAATGGGTGTCAGGCACTGCTAACTTGAATTAGATTTGAAATTTGGTTCTGGAATGAAGATCTTCCTATCCTGTGACCACAGCCTGTCAAGTTTGATCTGTAGTCTCTCTAGTGTGGAGGTTATGCAGACTGAAATTTACTTTTTTCTTCAGAAGTTTGTATATAATTTCAACAGCCTCTTCCACTTCTGCAAACTTAGAAATAAGGTTTATGACAGGTTTACAGTTTTCAGATCTTGCTAGAAGTTCAAAACCTTTGTTGCCACCATCATCTTCTGATGACAGGTGATGTGCTGACATTTTTGCAAAATGCCAGCTGGATATTCCAGATACAGCAGGTTTCTCCCCACTTTCAGTCAGCCTTGAGCTACACTCATAGCTGAGCTTTGCAGGAGTGGTTTCTCTTATCATTTATCCAAGGAATGGATCAGCTCCTGAAAATCTCAGTAGTAAAAAATCTCTAAAAAAGGGGATGTGAGATGAGGTGTCTCCAGTAGAAAACTGGTCCCAAATACACAGGGACACCTCCTGCTCTGTCAGAGGGGACCACATAGGTCAGAGCTGCGAGCACAGGTCCTTTTCCTCACAGCCTTGCAAAAACAGTGTATTTCTGAAAAATACTATCTGTATTTTATTTAAGCCAAACCTACCCTCTCACTTGTCTCCTTTGCCCCTCTGCCCCACCTTCCCTAGGGCAAAGCACATCCCAAAAGTGTGTTCAGGCTCCTCCATTTTTTCATGTGTTGCTGCACAAGAGCCAGCCCCCTACAGTGTTGTGTTCCTGAACAAACAAGAGTTTTTCCCAATGGGGCTATGAGGCACGTTATGGGTTTGCATGGCACTGTCTGCATTAGGCTCTATCACAGCAGCACAGTTTGAATTCTGAGCAGTGATTATCAGCTATTTGAATGAGCAAATGAGTCCTGCAAGCTGCATTAATACATCAACATAGCTCTTTAGTTAGCATTAGTAGCCCTAGTGAGTAAGTATTCATTTTTTCTCTAATTTTTAAAATTAATCAACATGTACTGCCTAAATCTTTTTGTGACTGCTCCAGTTTTCGTGATCACAATGATTTCCTAGCTGTGGTATTGAAAATATTTCCATTAAAGGGAAGGTGATGAGAGTGAGAAAAGATAACCTTGTAGCAAAACAATTGGATGGGGACAAGTTGTATTGTGGCATCCTGCATTGGCCTTGTGTTGTTGCCTTGGATAAATCATTCTCCCTATATGTACTTTTCTCCCTCATTCACATCCACTGAAAGGGAAATGATATTATCTAATTTTTATCATAATGTGTATAACCTTGGTGCTTATGCTGTAAGGAATGGACTGGTTCTCACCCATGTCTTTCAGAAGGGGACTCTGATCTTCACTGCAGCCTTTAGCTATTTCACATAGCTCCTAATGATAGTAACTGGGAGCAATGAGTTATATCTAGAATTTAAGCTATTTGAAGTCACATTTTAGATTTCTACTATTGAATGGTCTTGCAGACAGCAGCATTTTCCCTGTAGAGAGTGAATAATTAAGATTAATACACTATCTGACAACTTTTTGGCAGGTATTTTCTGCTGCTTTTAAGGGGAAGTTTCAAATCTGGGAAATAAACAGTGTTTTAAAATATTTCTCCACTCTGCAATTCTACACATTTGTAACCAATAGATAGAAACTCTAGCAAAGTTAATTGTTATATGCATAAAAATCAGGTGCTCAAAATTGCTTGTGTCCTTGATCCTACAAGCACTTAAGGACATTCTTTGTGTTGCACATGATCAGTTCCATTTAGCTTATTTAGATATCACAAATGCTCAAGGTTATATCTCTAAGCAGACATTTATAGGATTGAAGTCTCAAATTATGAATGCCAAATGGCCAAACACCTTTACAAAAAGACTTGTTCCTCACTGAACACCATTTTGTAAGAAATAGTATTTTCATAGAAAATTCACCAAAGGCCACCTGTTTTTCTTTGGTTTGTAGCTGAGAATTGCAAGGACTTTCCATTCCCTAGAGTTTTCTTTCCCCTCTGTCTTTTTAACTCTGAAGGAAAAAAGTTTTGATAAATGGAAAAGACAAATGGAAAAGGGAAGGACAGTAGTAGCATAGGAGCCAACAGTGAACACTGAAAATATTTTTTACTGAAAATATGGGGTTTGAATATATGTATATATATTTATTTCTCTTTTAAAAAATATTTCTCTTTTTTTTCTCCCAAGAAACATACCATTTCTGGCAATCATTTCTAATATGTGTAATATGCAGAGCATGTATAATAACCTGAGTTGTGCTGTATAATCTGTGTCAGTGCTGTGTTGGTTTATCCATGAAAACCTAGCAGTTCCCTCTCAGTGCTTTCCATTATACTTGGGAGATATTTTATTTTAAAAAAATCAGTGTTTATTTTATTTTAGCTTTTGAAATAAGTGACCATAAAAAGTCTCCCAGAAGGTCAACTCATTCCTACTTGAATTAGTTGACAACCCTGGGAGGCTGTTCCACAGCTATGGACACAGTTTCTGTGGATCTTTCAAGGACCAAGACTCAGCTGGTCTTTAAACATCTCTCTGACACTGAAACCACCAGAAGAATAAGGCAAAGAGAAAGTAGTGAGGTTAATGAGTAATTGTAGTTGACTTTGATTTCCCAGTGCCCCCAAAATGATTTTAAAATGAAGTGAAATGAACAGCAAGAACCCCAGCAACTTGCATACCTTTCCTGAGAGTGTAAACCCACATACAGAGCCCCAGTCTCTCTTTATGGCAACGTAAATCCATCAGCCATCTATCCCCCACCTGTATGCAAATATTGTCATTCTGGAGACTTGATAGGACATGATACCTCTATTCCAACTCTTGATCTGGCAAGCTGGTCCCTGGACTACATGTCCTCGAGTTTTGTGCGAGGAATGGGATCAGAATTTGACCAATATTATTTTGCAATGTAGAAATCTGCTTGAATTACGTGTGTCACCTGCAGATCAAAGAAGAAATTCCCTGCAATGTTTATGGAAGCTAATTATTTCCTTTAGTGTTCATTTTTACCACCATTTTGCTTTGTTTCAGCCTTCAGGTTCTTCAGGAGTATAAATGAGGGCTCTGTTGTTTCAGTGTGTGAGCAGCTTGCCATTCCTCTACAGGCTTAGGGAAGTAACACTCAAATTTACTTCATGAACGAGACTGAAGAGTTCACCTTGGTTTGTAAGTAGCAGAGAAAGATTCTTCAGTAGGAGGATTCATTAGGTAAAGCTATAGCTTCCATGGGAGCACTATGCTTGTTGATGTGTTCTTACATGGGCAATGATGCTAGAAAGCAGGTGAAACTCCCCAGCCTGGGGGGCAGGGGAGTGGAGAAACACAAGACCATTAGCAAACTGCTTGGAAAAGTTTTGGTTATTTGACCACCTACTCTCTAGACTGAGAGACAGAGCAAGAGAGCAAGGGAACATTGAGGGAACAAGGACAAATAACATTTTCCCACTGACTGTAATTGCACAATGCTGCACGGCTGTCAAGGCTTAACAGTATAATTTACCCAAATGAAAAATTTCCTAGGAGTCCCATTAGTTGACAGAGGCTGGTGAAGTGTAAGAGCACTATTTTTAAAGTTAACCTACCAGAATACATCCATTTGTATAGGCATTAACATCCAGCAGCACAAGTTATCCAGTATCCTAAAAGTCCATGTGTTTACAAGATCCAAGTCTAAATTTCTGAGTCTCAATATGGCAAGAATCATGACAGTGCCATGAGTAGAAAAGAGTCAGTAAGAGCCACTTATTTGCATGTGTTTGTGAAAAGAAACACATCACATGTGTTTGTGTTCTTGTCACATGAGCCTTGCCCCGATGTTGTGGTTTTAAGCCCAGCTGGAGATTAAGCACCACACAGACACTCACTAAACCCCCCTCTTCCTCCCCAGCCCTGGTGGCATGGGGAGGAGAATTAAAGTAAAACTTGTATGCTGAGATAAGAACAGTTTAATAATTGAAAATAAGGTAAAATACAGTAATAAGGGTAAATAATTATAATAACAATAATAGAAAGGGGAAAAAAGCAAGTGATGTAGAATACAATTGCTCACCACCCACTGACTGATGCCAGACCCCTCTTCCAGAACCCAGATCAGCTGCCCTTCCAGCTAACTCCCCCCCAGTTTATATACAGGGCATGATGCTCCATGGTGTGGAATATCCCTTTGGTCAGTTCGGGTGACCTGTCCCAGCTGTGCTCCCTCACAGTTTCTTTTGTGCACCTCCACACAGCCAGAGCATGAAACAAGGAAAAAAAGTCTTTGACTTGGGATAAACGTGACAAAACCCCAAAACATCAGTGTATTATCAACACCATTCTCTTTCTGAATTCAAAACACAGCACTGTAACAGCTACTGAGAAGAAATTAACTCTACACCACCTGAAGCCAGGACAATATGCCCTCAATTCCACCAAGTGGCAATGGAGACGTTAGACATTAGACCTCCTTTCCTCAAGCAGCCACTGATTTTCCATTGGCTTGTAGGAAGATCAGCATCCCCGGCCTCTACTGCTGTCAGATTTGTCTGGAATTGCCCAATGAGTGCAAAAGTTAGAAACCAACCTGTCTGGAAAGTTGCAGCTCCCACACAGCCTTGGTTTCCCTAGAGACTAAAGATTGATACTAAATGTCTTAATCAATCTTGCTGTAAATATGCTATGTGAGTGTGTTATTTTTCTAATATTTTATTTTAATTTTATGCAAAAATATGCAGTGACATGCTAACTTTTTTATAATGGCCTTGCATAATCATCGTCAATAATTTTTTGTAGTAAGACATATTCTGCTTTGTAAACAAGTTTTGAAGTCAGTGTCCCGGATAGCTGCTGACAGAGAGGCACACCAGACTCAGGTCCTGAAAGCCAGAGTGGTGTACTGCCTGACCTTGATACAAAAGTGTTTATGAGAGAGAAAGTCATTCCAGATTCCCACCACACCTTTCCCTGACTCCAACCAACTGCACAGCTTGTCGATTTGTGCCATTTGGTTATGTATTCACCTTCAGATTACACAGAATTCCTGAAATATTGTCAAAGCTTTTAATATAAGAAAAAATGCCTTAACTTTCTCTGCAAATACTTTTTTTTTCCTTGATGGAAACAGAAATGTACCACCGGCTGCACCCAATATTTTGACGGAGCTGTCATACAAACATTCGTCACTATGACACTTTTCCTTACTTTTTCACGCTGAATAGAGTTAGTCTGAGGCACCCTAGCAATGTGAATATTGCAGTGTGGGAGACTCTCAGGTTCAAAGCCAGTCTTGTTACCTTGCTGTGTGAGTGCTAGTTGTTAAAAATTGCTGTGGTTTCCTATTGTGCACAAGAATACTAATTGCTTTAGCAGCGTGTATGCATTCAGTTTTCCTCTGTTCAAAAAGGACACTGTGGTGATTTGAAATGTAAAAGTATAATCATCCTAGATAAATTGGACAGCACTTAAGCAATCAAAAGCTAATGCAGTCTTGTAAAAGTAGTTTTAGGGAAATATTTCAAGCTTTATTCACTCAGATAGCATTTTCAAGAGCCAAAGCACAGCTTTATTTTTTCTTTCTGCACAATTGAACATTAAATATTGCATTGAGACACAGCAAAACAGGTTTTGCTATCCTCTAATACTGCCTAAGATTGTTTTCAAAACAGCAGATTTGCCATCAGCCACACAAAGCACCCATCAATTGACCAATTAAGAGAATGTGGGAGTATCTGTATTCTGTTAGATTACAGTTGTCTACTTTTTTAGGGTAAATTCATTTTAATGATTTTTTTCTTTTTAGTTTTTTTTTTTTCATATAACCTCTTGGCTGCCTCAACGAATTGTTTTCTCTTAATTCAAGTGTGAAAGAAAATTATACCATATCACAAAAAGGACATTTAAATGACTTTGAACTGGTTTGATTATTTAAAGCTTACATTTGTTTTAGATATTTTGTGCTGCAATTTTATTTTCCTCTTTTTCTTCTCTGATTGCCTTTTTTTAAAAGTTCTTTTTGTTGTTCTTCTCTTTCCACTCTCCACATTCTTAATTTCTTATAAATATTTTTTTTGCTAAACTGTCACCTCAAATCAGTGACAACAGCCATCTTCAAAAGGGTATGCAGTGTCTGAAGGGAATCCTTCTTCTTCCTGAATTATTATTTCCTGTCTTATTTTCTGTTTTCTTTTCTGAAAAGCATAGTTTTTCATATGAACAAGATATTATGACCCATTCTGCCGTGCTTTGCCTTGTCTGACACAAGCAAGTATTATTTATTTGGACAAGTAATTGCTAATTTTGTCTGAGGGGCTTGTCTCCTCTCTTTTTCTTCACCCATAACCTATGACAATTTCTGAGAAGAAAATCAGCAAACATAAGCTCTACAATGCAAATTATTGTGATTTACATAGTCCACAACTGCTGAAGCATGGGGACAGTAAAATGCTCTGGAAAAGCTAATACAGTGGCTGTTTATTAGTTGCCAAATAGGTGGTAATCTCAGGTTTTTGTCAGTGATGCACTCTTGCTTGAGAAGGTCATGGTTCCAATGTTTTAATAGTATTTTGTTCTCTAAATGATGAAGCAAGAAAAGCTCCTTCGGTTGCAGTGCTAAAGCCGTCGGTGCCCCAAGGAGAGTGACAAGGATGGTGCTGGACAGGAAGCCACACAAGGGAGTGGCTGAGGTCACTTGGTCTGTTCTGCCTGGAGGAGAGGAGATTGAGGGGAGACCTCATCGTGGTCTGCAGCTTCCTCACAAGGGAAGCAGAGGGGCAGACACTGATCCTTGCCCTCTGGTGAGCTCCCTCAGGACCTGATGGAATGGCATGAAGCTGTGTCAGGGGAGGCTTAGGTATTTTTAAGGTATTTTTCCTAATGTAAACCTTTCCTAGATATGAGTAAGTTCCCAAGATTATGCTGTCTGTTCAGAGCCTGGGTGAAACAGCTCTCTGAGCATTTGCATGACTTCCTTCATGAATGGCTGTTCTGGATGTACTTTGAAAAGCTGTGGGATGGGGCTGAGCTTGTAGATTAAGACATCTAAATGTAAATGTTTATGTATAAATGTGTGCATGTGAGCTAAGTGTCTGAACCAATGTCAGAGTCACTGTAGGGGATGGAAATCTGAAGTGACTGAAGCCTCTACCAGACGGGATGCTCGTATGTCTGCATGGGATTGGTAGGATTTACAGCAGAATTGTGCCATTCTGTTCTGAGCTGGCAGCAGGAGGTGGGCAGAGGTATTCCAGGGACATCTGAAATGCTTCCCTGGAGAATCCTTTTTGCAGTGCCACTCAGATTCACGTGGTTGAAATGGGCAGGTTGTCCCTGGGAGCCATGGGGACAGAGGCCTGGCTGTGGGTGTCATCTTTGTTGTGTGGCAAAGGGTGTGACTGGCAGGTAAAGCTTTATTCAAGGGTTCAATTTAAAACTCAGGTTATTACTGTACTTGTCATGAGAGCACCTCAGGTTTGTAATTCCCTTTATAAGGGAAAGATTTTGTTGGGTGGTTTTCTTCCCCAACTGAATTCTCCATTCATTTATAAATAATTTGGCACAGCCAAAAAAAAGCCAATGATTTTCCCAAGTCAATCCAGAGTCATAAGGTTGACTCCCAAAACTGAGCAGGTTATAGGTTTTCTGTTCATCATATTTTGCCTCCCTTTGACTCTCATTTGTGGTCCTGAGAGCTCATCCAGTCACAATGTCACTGTCTCCAGTAGACTTTGGGGGCTCTGACATAGCCTTATGCAAAAAAGTTTCTCCTGAGTCCTTTCCCAAGCCAATATCGACACAACTATTCTTACAACTTGGGGGTTTCTGTTAAGCTGTAGAGTTACAGATATTTTACAAATTCTTCCAGGCCTGTCTGTGTGTATGTGTCTATTTATGACCTTCATGAGAGGTCATACATCCTAATTTAAAGCTTGGCTTCACAAAGAACAAACTGTTTGGAGGACAGAAAAGGGAGGCCTTTTCCCTCTAATGCAAATGGTGGAAGTTGCTTCCCCTTTTTTACCAAACCCATCGGTCAAGAGCAAAAGGCACGAGGGGTGCCAGCACCTCTATTAGTTAGAATCATACCCATAGAAAGAGAAAACAGACAGGCAGAGAGAGCTTTTGCTCAGGCACAGCTGCAATATTCACATGCTCACTTTCATGTGGGAAAGGTATTTTTTGGTTCCTTATACCCATTCATCATTACTATGTACTATTGCCAACCCCAGGAGAAACATGAGTTTTGAAGAAGCAAAGCGAACAGATTTGCCCATCTTAGATTTTACTTTATTCTTGAGGTATCCAGATGGAAACAGCATGTTTGATGTACTTAAAGCTACAAATTTGATTTCATCTTCGGGTTCAGCATTTTGACACATGTAATTTACCTTATAACAAGAGCCTCAGAGTAATGCATTTTGAGGTCACAGACAAGAAGCCAATCTACAACTACTTGTATTCAGCTGTGCTTCAAATTGTCTGAAAGGAGTCAAAATGGGGAAGGCTTTCCTCATTTTTAGTGATGTAACAAATTGTCACAAAGTGAATTCTTTTCAACAGAGGAAAAAAGACAAACCCAGGAGACCTTGTTGTGGGTCTTTGCACGCTGCTCTGTGCCAGTCAGCCCTCACACAACCAGGAAGTGTATTGGCTGAACAGATAGTAGCAAATCATTTTTAATACCTCATTTCAGGTCTTTGGAGATTAATTTTATCATAAATTTGGAAGCTTGATTTAATTGCACTAATTATATTTTCTCATGGGAATTGATGGATTACTACCTACCATATTCTCACTGTGCATAATGAATCACACTGAGGCTTTCTCTTATTTATACCTGCTGAAAGTCAAGGAAATGAGTTGCAATAGACATTAAAGAAACATGCAAGAAATTACCCTAAAACATTTGCTGCATGTTCTTGCTCCTCTCCTGGATCTGTTTTCATGATGATGATTCTGTTCTTCTGGAAATAATTGCAGAAACCCCTTCTTAATTCTCTGTCTGTGGGGAATTCACTGAAAGGAGAGCACATTTCAGACATGCGAGACATCTACAGTTCCTCTTCACATCACTCTATTAACATCCATCCACATGTATTCATTTCTGAACTTAATGCTGTGGATGTGGAAGTAATTACAGCCACCACACTTCCCGGTACTTGTGATTCCGTCAGATGTAATCGTGCCCGTGGTGGAGGCTTGATTTCACTGCTGCTGGAATTTGCCACTGAATGGAATAAGGGATTAGGTGGCATCCTGTCATAGAATAAAGTTCATCTGTCATGTTCAAGTGCCAGTCACCAGGGTATCTTGTCCTCTGTACAACTTTGGAAAATCATACTGTCTTCTGGTCTCTGCATGACCTTTCCTGCTCAGTGTTCATTTCATGCCATAAAGCTTATAATCAGTATTTATCATTTATGAGGAAAGAAAAACAGTCTAAGCCGTAAGTGAAGTAACCATTAAAACAGTGTGCTTTCTGGCCTCTTAATTCCTCCTGTGGAATAAAAAAAGACCCCAAAGGTCTTTGTTTCTTGGGGTGAGCGAGGTTCACAAGGGCTGATTCTTCACCCCCATCGTCATATCCTTTCTGAGACTTTTGCTCTGAAATCTTTCCCTTTCTCTCTGGCTTTTGCAGGCAGAGCGATAGCTAAGCTAGGAGCAAGCACATCTCGAGTTCAGCCTTGGTGCTGATCTGCCATCTGGCCTCTCTTTCTGACCCCACCACATCCTTCCCCTCTGCATAAAAGTGAGGTCCCTTGCCCACCACTGTGGTGAAAGGGCTCTTCTCTGGGTGTTCGTGTGCCCTCTCCACGCTGGGGGAGGGAACTTTTCCAATGTTGAGGAAAAGTCTGCACTATACTGCTTAGGCTGTTGGACATCGTGTGGGCTCCCAGAAATTCAGGCAGGAGTTGCAGCTGCCAAGGGGTTTCTTCTGCCTGAGGTAGGATGTTGCAAAACACCGAGTCCAGTGTGCTCAGCTGAGAGTTGAGGAGGGCAGACCAACATC
The DNA here is from genome assembly GCA_036630365.1 of Acanthiza pusilla. NCBI lineage: Eukaryota > Metazoa > Chordata > Aves > Passeriformes > Acanthizidae > Acanthiza > Acanthiza pusilla. The sequence goes on from JAXCHO010000034.1 coordinate 35,967,497, forward strand.
TCATTATTTCCCTGACCTGATGAACACAGGATTTTGAAAGCAGTGCATGCTCTAATTTGACTGTATGGTTACTCCTTTTTATAACTGTGTTTTCTCAAATGTCCTGTCACCTAGAGGTGGACCCTTCTTTCAGACATGACAATCATTTCCCCTTAATTAATTTTGATAGTTTGTTCATCTTCGTGGAACAGACCTTCATGAGGAGAAAGAAAGGCACATTTCCTTCAGGAGCGAGTTATGAACACATTAAATTGAAAAGCTGCGATATTCTGTCACATTAGCTTGGTCCCTACAACGCAGCAGTCACGCTTGATAAACGGCGACATTAAGAATAACATTAGAGAACACAGACCCAGGGTTGTGATGGCAACCAGGATACCTATCTGCCCATTGTTATACACATTGCCCTCCTCATTTATGCCTCTGGGACTGATGGACCTTTAGGGGGAAAAGAATCAATATGTTTCTCAATTTTTTCTCGCCGTTGGCACAAAAATATGTGGATTATAATTAGACCTTCCATTGAGCTGTAATCCTGTAACTTCAGTGCATGAGAAAATACATAATTGTGCTATGTTAAATATAGAAGCATGTGGCATATGGTAGCATTTATTACAGTAATTATTGTTTATTCGTTTTTTTGTTTATTTATTTATTTATTTATTTATACAAACTATATGTGTGGGTGTAAAATGTTACGTAAACACACAGGAGCAGTTTTCCAGGGCGTCTATCACTGTCATACCAAAGTGCTGATACTGCTGTGAGGAGGAGGGTGATTGCCTATTTAAGGCTCTAAGTGGCAGCAAGGATTATTTTCTTCTGCTTTTGACCTACCTTTCCCCATTTCTGAATGGCTGGTGTTCAGTTCTTTCTTTAAGCCAGTTTTCTGGATGGGGCTTGCTTATTAAAAGTCACAGGCATTATTTTAAATCACACCGCTGTCAGTGAATCTCTTTAGTGGATCACGCTTGCTATAGAGTCCTGAAGGTTTCTGATTTGAAATGTAGCACAGACATCTTTGAATGATATCCTCTGATTTCACTGCACACTTAGCAGTGTCAGGGGATTTTTTCCAGAGCCCTTGGTGTTACTTTCACCTTTTCATTGGGATCGATAGTACCGGCACTGTTCCCACACAGCCTGATGAGGTCACATTTAGGCTGACACTGACCACTTCCATTATACCACCTGTGCTTTCTTTTGCTTTCTCTCCTATATATAGTTCAAATCGAATACTCATTTCAAAAGAATATATTTATTGTCTTTTAAGTCTAGCCTTGGACTGTGATGCCCAAAAAGAGCTTGAAGCCAGTTAGGTGACCTTTGTGCTGGAGCTAGTGCCGATGCAGTTGGTTTGTAAAGCCCTTTGGTTTCCCTCCTGACAGCTGTGCCTCTGCTGCAAGCTTATGGCCATTTGTGCTCCATATTTTTATGCAGGAGCTAAGACACAGATCTCTGGTTCATTACTCTGGCTCCTACAGTGCAAGCAAATTATCATAGTTTAAACACAGTTGGGTTTATTTTTGGTCTGAAGGATAACAGTGTGGCCATGGCAGAGACTGGAAAACCAGGCAGAGAAATTCTGATGGTTTAGCTTTTCTACTTCCTCAGGACCTTTGTGGAGAGTAAAGCAAAAAGAGGTAGCAGGTGAGAAACATGATCTATAACCTGTGTAAATCTCCTGACTCCTGCTAGACAGAGCTTCTGTGGAGAAGGGTTTTATGCTGGGGCATCCCCCTGAGGGGAAATGTGGAAAAGAATTTGTGCAGTATAAACACACACTTTCTCTGTGTCTGTTCATTTGATGAAGCAGCATTTAGCCACAACCACTCTGCCAGCCAGGCGAAGCTCTCTCTGGGGAGCAGGACCTGCCCCTGGAGAGGAGCCCAGGGCCAGGACTGAGCCCATGCAGGGCAGCCTGGGGAACACACTGGCATTTTTCCTCTAATTTCTATATGGGAGTAAAACAGCAGAGGGTTTAAGGATAAGGCAGTCCTCACATTTACTCATCTTACAATTTCTTTTCTGTCTCCTTTTTCTATTTTTTTTCAGAGTTAAACGTAAGGGAATCCGACGTAAGAGTGTGTGATGAATCTTCATGTAAATATGGAGGAGTGTGCAAGGAAGAGGGCGATGGCGTGAAGTGTGCGTGTCAGTTCCAGGTAAGGGCTGCTCACCTTTCTGTTTGCCGTTTCTGACAAATATTTCTGGTGTATTGAAGTATTTGTAGAGTCACCACTTTAAAATTTTCACTCATCAGCAGACTTATGGAGTCCTACCATAAGCTTCTTTCTCAATGGCACTGATTGGATGAGATAATAGCAGGGTTGCCAGTGATGTTAAAGGTTATGAATTAAAATAGTGAATTAGTCCCACTCAGGAAAAAAAATTGATAAAAATGTCTTCTGAACTTCTAAAAAGAAGTAAATAGCAAATTCAGTTTGAGTTGCCAGGTGTTGAGCCTTTAGGTTACAGTTTTTATAACTATCATGGCAATCTTTTCCCCCTTCCTGCCCCCAACTTGTTTAAAGAAAAAGCAATAAAGCAGTTCTTTCTTTTCACAGTTTATAGCCAGGACAAATGTATCAAATATTATGTACAAAACTCCTGGTAAAACTGGAAGAGCTGGCAGTGTTATCTGCAAACCCTGGAGTGGGCTGTCTTTCAGAGTTTTAAAAAGAATTGTGTGTTCTGTTTCCAATAAATAATAAATCAAGGGGAACCAATATAGCAACAGTCTGTATATGATCTTACCCTGGTTTTGGATTTGTGTTTCAGAGCTGGCTTTTGATAGGTGCTGTTCACCTATGCTGGGGGCATTGTTCCAACTGCCTTCTAAAGAGAGAAAAAATTCTTATGAAAAGAGGTTTCTTCATCTGTCTTCAGTCTGTCTGTAACATTTATTTATGAAAAAAAGGAAAATGAGAGCTCAGTAATGATTAAAAAAAAAAGGAAAATAAGTACGACCCTAGGCTAACCAAAGGTTTATTTTCTGTAGGTTATAAATTTTGTGACTTCCTAATATCCAGATGTTGAAGACTTAAAAGAAAGAACTAGTCCATGTGATAAGATGTTACTTTGTCTTGAAGAGCCCATTTTAAACAACAGTATTGTTTTTAAGCCACTTGCATGTTTACTTGTACTTCTTGAAAATTTTATTCTGTACTCTTAAGAAAGAAGTCTAAGGATGAGGAGAAGGTATTGTGTATTCCAGACAGAGCAGGTTGAAATTCTTCCTGTAACTCCCAAACTTCGTTGAGCTTACTCATTTTGCTGAAACTAGCAGCACCAAAATATTCCAGGCAACAAACACCCAGCCCAAAGTGTTAGGTTCTTCACATGCAAAACTATCTGAGAGCTAGGCAATTTTTTTTTCTGACATTGCAAAGAAAATAGACACATTTGTGTGCAGCAGTTCAGCTGAAGAGGCACTGAAAGAAAGATGTGGGAATATCTGTTCTTCCTAAAGCATGTTTTTTATTTATCACAGCTACAACAGAGCTGGATAACTGTGCCACAGGTCCAATCCAGCAAGGCATTTCCTGTGTTGTTAAAACTGCAGTTTTTAGAAAAACATACCCTAACAAGTTGCAAAATTAAATTGTTCTGGGATCCAGGTTCTGGTCAGATGAGGATATTCCTGCTGGAGGGAAAATCACAGAATGTGCTGAGTTGGAAGGGAGCCACAAGGATCATTGAGTCCAGCTCCTGGCCCTGCAGAGGACCATCCCCAAGGGCCACTCCATGTGCCTGAGAGCATTGTCCAAATGGTTCTTGAACTCTGTCAGGCTGATGCTGTGACAACTTCTCTGGGGAGCTGTTCCAGTGCACAGCCACCCTCTGGGTGAAAAATTTTTCCTGATATTCAACCTAAACCTCCCCTGACACAACTTCAGGCCATTCCCTTGGGACCTGCCACTGCGCACCAGAGAGAAGAGATCAGTGTCTGCCCCTCCTCTTCCCTTCATGAGGAAGTTGTAGGCTGTGACACTGTGATGAGCTCTGCCTAACAGAGGGGTGTTTTGGGGAGCAGAGGGGCACAATTATTCACAGCCACCCCTGAACTAAGGCCAATCCGAACTTCCTTCGGATTAGGGAAAATGGATGACAAATTTCAGTGCTGTTTGAAACAGCTATAATGTAATGGCAGCAAGAGCTCTGCGGGCTGAAAGGTTTTTTGCTGTATTTTGGATGACTTTTACAGAAACGGAGTGAAAAACTGATCAACACTTAGTGAGTGTGTTATGAAGCAGCGGGGGAGGTAAGATGGAGTGAGGTGGGGTGGAGAGAGAGAATGATTTCATGGGGCTCTATTTAATCTCAGTAAGAAAGGCTTGACAGCAATCAGTTTAATAAGATAACTGCTTTAATAAGACAGAACAGGAAAAGGAGCAAAGGGACAGTGAGCAAACCTTACAACCCATTCAGATGTTGGGAACCCTGAAATCACACATCATTGGATGGAACTCAGGTGGATTTTCCCATGGCTGAGCAGATCCTGTCTATGAAGAGATGCACTCCCTTTTGGTCATTTGCGGTATTTAGAGGACTTCCTCACAAGAAAACAACTTTACTCCTAAAGGGTGCTTGCAGGAGAACTTTTGGCTGTACTGTACCAAATCACTAAAGTCTTACCAAATTGTAAAAAAGGAACTCCTTTACTTTTAATTTTCTATCCTCAGCACAGAAATCTGCAAATTTAAAACATACACAGAGACTTGAAGAGAATTGAGAATTATCCATTGAACAGAGAATCATCTATTAGAAAGTATTGTCCTCCTTGGGAGTTGCTTGTTAATTATTCTCCAGAAATGACTGTTCAGTATGGCATGTTACAGGGCTGATGGCTGTGGTTGAGTGTCTGAGAGCTACTCACCGTGGGAAAGTATTACAAAACTGTTAAAAATAATTTTCAGAGCTGGCAGCATGATTTATTTCTGTCCATACATGCTTAGTTCATTCTCAGTTGGTCATCTATGGCAGGATGACAATGGATTGGAGGGTAATACCCTTCAAAATTATGTTTTAACAATAGAGAATTTTGACCTTTGTGTATGTCAAAGCACGAAGAAACTGTCATAGGAGGGACTCTCATCTGGAATTTGGAGAAGAAACTCTTGTACTTTCGGGGCATTTTAGCTTAACTGGTGTTATTTCTGCATGCGCTCATAGGCTGTACTATACCAGTTTAATCATAAATTTTGTGTGATTAACAAATTTGTTGGCTACTCTGTACCTCATTGTTGCTTTTTTGGTTTTTGTATTTGATTGGGTTCTTTTTACTTTGGGGTGTCAGAGATGCAAAAAGTGTCTGACATTACAGTTTCCACTGCACCCCTAAACAGGGCAATAGCTCCTTTTCCATTCTGTGAAGCAGGATTTGGATCTCCAGGTCAGCAGCAAGTCGTGAAGCACTCTCAGATGTTAGGCAGATTGGTGGTCCCAGCATTTTAATGCACATTATGTGTACAAGGGGTTTATAATCCATCTCTTAGAATGTAAGAAAACAGCAAAATACGGGCAGCTTCTGCAAAAGCTATTCTGAATGATATTTTTTCCTTCCTACGTTTCTTTCTTTTTATTTGTATCAAATTCTACTAACTTTAGGACTTAAATTTTTCAGTGTAATAATAGAAAAGCATTATTATAGCTGTTGACCAAGTAAAAGACTCGTGGTACTCTTGAATTTAATGTGAGTGGTGATTGTTTTCCACCTCCTTTGTAAGACTGTTCCGATGAAAAAGGTCAGCAAATCTCCCCTTAAGCACTGTTCTCCTTAAATTCTCCTTTGCTCAGTTTCATCCCCCTGTGCCTAGTCATATTTTCTTGTATTATCTTGAAGAAGTTTTCTCCTTCCTCAGTGTTTATCCTTAAAATATTTCCAGATGCCTGACATATTCCCTCTAGCCAGTGCAAAGTCCCACCATAGTTATTTTGTTCTTTTAATCTTTCCTGCTGAGTTCCTATGTTCAGTCCATGTGGAGTTAGACTATTATTTCAGTGATCCGAGAGGAATACATATAGTGATACTGAAAAACTAATACGTTTCAAGTCTTTCTTTAGTGAAAAGGGTTATAAGTTGCTGTTAGTTACACAACTATCTTTCTGTATATTAATATGCAGTTGAGATTCATCACTTGATTTCTGTATGACTCAGTTATTTTATAATTTCTTTTTCAGTGTCACACAAACTATATTCCAGTTTGTGGATCAAATGGAGACACTTACCAAAATGAATGCTTCCTCAGGAGAGCTGCTTGCAAGCACCAGAAAGAGATAACAATGGTATCAAGAGGACCTTGTTATTCTGGTATGTAAAACATCACTTTATGTGATGGTTATGTTTTATGGTTAGCTCTTTAGTTTTGCCCTTAATTCCAGCAATTAACATTTTTGCATTTTTCATAGAATGAAATAATGTGGAAACCCTGAGTCCTCTTTAGGAATTGAATCTTTTTCCAGAGAAGAAGTCTGATATATCTTCTGATATGCTAACAGATTAATAAATAAACATTAAAAGTTGAAATACTCTATCTGAGAAAGTAGATTATGAATGCTACTGTGGTGTTTATAGAGGAGCCTTGATATTCATCAAAAGGCTTTCAACAAATTTGGAGCAGACTCCAAATTAGACATTTCTTTAGGACTTTTATTTTTTGGATATAGAGAATGAGTGTGACGTCCAACAAGTGACACTGATCATCCTGACTGCTGCTCTGCCTTATACCCAAGGCATCATCTTTGACATTGAGTGATTACATTGAAGATATGCATAACTTACAAAATCATTCTACCTCACATTTCTAATGTGAGCCTTTTTTGTCTTTCCACACACTTAAAGCATAGATTTTCCATATGTTTCAAATACACAGGACAGTGAATTGAATATTGTAACATGCTCCTGGACTCAGAAACTTTAGCCACCAGAGATGTTCTGAACCTCTGGATAGATTCAAAGCTGGTGAGACCAGACACATGGCTGGCTTTCTCAGAATGAAATTAAATGACTCAGTAGTGTCAACAACTGCAATCTTTGGTGCATAAATAATACACACAAAATATGGAGTTGTGAGACATCCCTCATCTTTGGATACAGAATGGTTACTGGGATTAATCTAAACAAGGCCACATCTGCATGGCAGCCAGAAGTGTGACCGTGGGTCAAATGCTCATTCCTTGCTAGCTTGATGTTGGTTAATTACAACGAGAATTTAGAGTTATCAGGCCTGGAGCTCACTGGTAGCTGCAGCATCTTATCTGGAAATTAGGGTGAATACACATGCAGTGTGCCTGCTCCAAGTCCTTGCTGCTGCCAGTCCCAGTTACCTCATTCAAATGCAGAGTGTTTCATACCAGCTGCTCTAAGGCCTTTGCAGCACAGACCTATACTGAGGTCTGGCTCATGTTTGCTAAGGTCCAAAACAATCTGTGTTGTTGGTCCTAATACTGAAGGAAGCCCATGTTTTTGTGTCCAGTACAGATGCATAATTCCAGTATCCCTCAGGCAAATGACTGAATCCACTGCCTCTCCCCTTCTCCCACCTGTAAATTATTTCCAGATGTGACAGAAATAGGAAAAAAAATGCAATCCAGTTTTGGAGGACTCACATGTTCCTATAACAACACCCAAGAAATATTAATATTTGAACTGAGAATGCATAAATAAATAGCTTTTTTTTAATTTCATGTCCAAAACATTTTAGGAAATGGACACACAGCATGAAAATTTCTCTCTCTTACTAAAACAAAATTCTAGAAAAAATGTTTTGGGAACAACAAAATGTGTTTGTTTACATGTGCCTTCTACTCTACTACGAAAGAGAAATTTCAAAATGAAAAATCGATTCTTCTCAGCCTCAGATTGCTGGCAGCTAATTACTACATTATTCAGCTACTACAGGAATTTTTCTTCAGCCTTCCTCTCCTTTTCTTTAAATCCTAAATAAAACCCAGGAAATGCAGCATAATTTTTAGCACTCCGTGTAACAGATCAAGAAATGTGCTGGAACACAATGCTGCAGAAAGTACTGAAAACACATTTCTGAAACTGAGGTTGTGATTCAGGCTGCATATCGCACTTCCACTGGTGCAACTTTAAGTGCCTCAGCAGAGCTCCAGTAGAATGGTACCTGCTGCTCCCCAAACGCCTGATGTGCTTTGGGTGGCATGAAAATATTGGATGATAAAAGCCATTATCCGGAACCTCTCCATGCCCTGCTAAGATGGCAACATATTTGTGCTCTTGATCTCTTACATGGATAATGGAGAATGAAATACCCAAATTCAAAAATATTTTATAGACTCCCATTGATTTTCACTGAGTGCCTTTGAATTTGCTATTAAAATGCTTTGTTCTAGGGCATCATTGGGAGACAAGTATGGATTCGCTGCTTTCCTATCAGAGTTTGGTTTTTTCAAAGCAATGCTTCATTCTGGAGGGGTGCACCCAAGACAATAGGATGAAATTCCTCTTTAGTGTTATAGCAACTGTTTAATATTTAAAGGATATCAGACTTCTGAATCTCATACAAGAATAAAATACTTCCCATTTGCTAGGGATTGATACCTTCTGAAGCCATGGCACTGGAACAGACTATACTGAGTGGTTTAGTCACTAAATCATTATTCTATTTCTTTGCAGGTAATATTTTGATTAAATATTTACAGATGCAGGTGATTTGCAGCATATTTATTTATTTCCTTTGTCAGAAGGCTGTCAGAGTTTCAAGATTCTAAAATAAGTGATGTTTAAAAAGGAGTCAATTATAGGTGCTTTAGGAATAAACAAAGTGCAAGTTTTGAGGTTAAAAATGGTTGTTTAGAGAAATGAAAGAGAATGTATGGCTGAAATTTTGGGTCTGCATGTGCAGGTTTTAATACTGATTCTGACTGCTGCCAGATTTATATTATATGCACGTGAAACTATAACCACACAATGATGTAGTACTTGATTATACTTGCAGTTGCTCAGTGTACTATGTATATATTTGGAAGCCACAGTCCATTGTTTTCTGTTGGGATTTCTAAGTTGAAAAAGAAAAAAAGGGGGGGGGAGAATAAAGCTATTTGCAGAACTAGAAAGAAACACAGGAATTATTTTCTTAGGAGTGGCTGATGGAAGGGTCCACTTGCTTAAAATTTGTCAGTGGACTGTTCGCCCTCCTGTTTGTACTTAGCAGTTTGGAGCTGTTGCCTTAAATGGGAATGAGATGGGTTCAATTTTTATGCTAGTTTGAGTTAAATGAGGGAGGCTGCAGGCTTTTTCGGTTTTGGGGAGTTTTTTCTGCCTCTGCACCAAAGCAGACCCACAGCACAGAAATGGCTCCTGTTCAGAAAGAACAAAAAAGGAGATTCTGACTGTAGCTGAGTGCTTACAGCATTCAGATGCTGTGTCTGATCCAAGTCCTTCTTTGTGTGTTTTATCCAGAAACTCCTTCATGGATAAAAGCAGCTTTCAGCAGAAGCCTGTAATATTTGTGTATTAGCATCTTTTTATAGAATCATGGAATGATTTCTTTTGGAAGGGACTTTAAAGATCATCCAGTTCCCACCTCACAGCCCTGACTAGGGACATCTTCTGCTAGACCACATTGCTCAGAGCTCCATCCAGCCCAGCCTTGAACACTTCGAGGGATGGAGCATCCACAACTTCTCTCGAGTGCCAGTGCCTCACTGCCCTCACAGCAGAATTTCTTCCTAATATTTCATCTAAACCTACTCTCAGTAGGAATCCATTTCCCTTGTCCTGCCACTGCACGCCCTTGTACAAAGTCCCTCTCCATCTTTCTCGTAGGCTCCCTTCAGGTACGGGAAGGCTGCATTTAGGTCACCCCAAAGCCCCCTCTTTTCCAGGCTGAATAAACCCAATTCTCTCGGCCTTTCCTCTTAGGAGCGGTGCTCCATCCCTCTAATTACCTTGGTGGCCCTTCTCTGGTCTCGCTCCAACAGGCTGACATCCCTTCCCTGACCCCAAAGCTGGATGCTCCAGGTGGGGTCTCAGGAAAGAGAAGCAAAGAAGGAGAATCCCTTCCCTCACCCTGCTGGCCACACTGCTTTTGTTGCAGCCCAGGACGCGTTTGGCTTTCTGGGCTGCAAGTGCACATTGTTGGTTCATTTCCAGCCTCTCATCCACCAGCACTCCCAAGTCTTCAGCAGGGCTGATCTCAATCTTTTTAAGTCTACTTGGAAAAGGGTGGCCTAAATAAAGAGAGGTCAATCATTCCTTCTCTAATTACTGACCAGTGGCTGGGGGAATGTTGTTTGTGCCCAGCATCTTCACTTATTTGAGCATCTTTCTTGACAGATCTTGGTGCATGGAGACCACTTTTGAAAATCCTGAATTCATTAAGGGCCTGAAAAGAGCAGGGCTGCTTGTCCAAGTAAGCTGGAAAAAAAATGCTACTCTTTTAACCAGCAGCTGCCTGGGAAAACCTAGCCAAGGCTCAGGGGGAAAAAAAAAAAAAGAAAAAGAAAGAAAAAAAAAAAAAAAAAAAAGCAGGAACATCAGCTTAGTTTAGCATGGTTACCCTGGAGACGAGTGTCCTAGCATAGCTCCCAGGGAAAAGTTGAAAATGATACAGTGTTACAGGGGATGATACTTTGGGGTTTTTTTAATGGTTTTTTTGAGAACGGAAAGCCCAGAGAGGTGGAAATAAATCTATCCTGTTGCTTTGCTGTCCTGCCAAGTGGACTGCTATGTGTATCAAGCCGATGATCTCTAGAGAGGTCTGGTCTGAGCATCAGCTCTGATTTCCAGGCGCTTTCCTTACAGCTCATGCTGAGTGTGTGCAGTGGTACCTGCCCTGCCCCGCAGCACACAGACACAGCCAGAGCCCCTGTGCCGGGGCTGAGCAGCATTTCCCACCCCGGGGCTGAGCACAGGGGAAAGCAGTCAGGGAGCGAGAGCTGGAAATAAAAACATGGAACAAGTCAAGCCTCTTTGAGGCATTTTACGCTTTGTCTTCCATATGGATTACACAGTGAACTTGCTCATGTTTGTATGTCAGCTTCCACTCCCCCCAAAGCAGCTTATGACAATTTCACCGCGGCAAATAAGCCTGTATAATAACTCTTAAAAGTAAATTATACTCCTGAAAACTTCGTAATGAAGCAATACTGCATCATAAGGCATATTTCTCAGTGACTCAACAATGACATTTTATATGGGATTGCCTGCTTCATCAGTGAAGTGGGTCACTAGCGATGGAAAAAGAAACCTTCTGGTTTTTGAGTTAATTTTTGTAAAGTAATAAGCTCAGTCTGTTAGGCACCAAATACTGATATAGGAGGAAAGAAAGGAAAATTAAGGCAAAAGAAAAACAAATCTCTATTCCTGATACTCCATGTGACAGGAGATTATTTTTAATGTGTGAAGTGACCCAGTAACGTGGAATTTCACAGTTTCATCCACGCACTAGAGGGAATTATTCTTAGAAATACAGCTCTTTAAAGAAAAGCAGGGGAGGGAACAGGCACAAACGGAGGGTTTGGTTTTTCCTCTGATGTGAACAACAGGCTCATGTGTGGAAGTAAGATCCCCACTCCTCTCTCTGTCTGTCCTCCTTCTTCTTTCAGTTTTTTTGCAAATAAATTCAGCTGCCTTCTCCATCACCAAGGCAGAGCAGGAGGGGTGTGGGATTAGCAGAGTCTGTGTTTCCTCTCCTCTCCTCTCCTCTCCTCTCCTCTCCTCTCCTCTCCTCTCCTCTCCTCTCCTCTCCTCTCCTCTCCTCTCCTCTCCTCTCCTCTCCTCTCCTCTCCTCTCCTCTCCTCTCCTCTCCTCTCCTCTCCTCTCCTCTCCTCTCCTCTCCTCTCCTCTCCTCTCCTCTCCTCTCCTCTCCTCTCCTCTCCTCTCCTCTCCTCTCCTCTCCTCTCCTCAGCTTCCAGAGAAGCTAATCTAATGAGAATGGGGAACAACTCACTGATAGTAGTCACCATTCCATTCTCTCCTCTCCTGAGCAAGAAAGACAGGGAGGTTTGTGACTCAGAACATGTGTTTAAGGGCTTGTCTGTAGTGCCGTGCTAGCAGAAGACTCTGCAGAGTGCTGCCCAGCAGGATGCCTGTGTAAAATCCCTAAACATCTTCACAGAGCTCTGGAGTAGAGTTAGTTGGCAGGGGGTGGTGAAGAAGCTCAAGTCCTGCTGACACTTGAACTGCTAATGCAAATGGGATCCAGTTGAAAGCTGTCACTCATCAGATGCTAATCCAGTCAGTCAAATGTCAATGAAATAACTATGCCATTAGAGCATTTTTATACGAAGTGATTGACTCTGCTGAGAGAAGCTATTTTGTCATTAGATGACTGAAGTCAACTTTACTTGGAGACCTAGTTGTCTTCTGGAGGTAATTCTGCAGTCAGGTGATTTATGTGTTACTCCTTGAAGTACCGCTCCCAGGGCCAGAGGGTAAGGAAAAATAAACATTCCCAAAATTGGACTTTGTACTCTTCATCTCTATTGGGCTTAATAAATTTTAATCTCCAACAGTTGAAAAGAGGCTAAGAAAGCATTTTAGTTTCAGTATTGAATGATGCTGTTCCTTGAGTAACATCTTGACAGGGAAGAGAGAGACTAGGGCACAGTGAGTGCGGACAAACCACATTAAGGGATGCCAGACCTGATGTGGGATGTTTGTTTTTACAGCTGGCTCATGAAATGTAACATCTGTGTAATGTTTTACAGTGACAAGTTCCTGAACAAACAGCTGCTCCTGGAGCAATATTTTCATTTGCCTTTTTTTTTTTTCCTCCCCCTCTCTTTGTTTTTCAGATAATGGCTCTGGGTCAGGAGAAGGAGGTGAGTACCAAACTCCATTTATATTTGCTTTTGGTCTTTCTTTTTAACTAATGTGTGTCAGTTTTATGCACATATATATGCATATATGTATATATACCACATGAATTGAGGAAAAATTATGGCACTTAAAATAAGTTTCAGTGTTGCAGTATTATTGGACCATCTCAAAAGAGTATTGGTAGAGGAATAGGTTGTAGTGTGCATTTGACCAATATTGTTCTTTCAGATTTGACGTATATAATTTTTCATTTGTTACCAGTATTTTAATGCAATATTTAGATCCTTATTTCACCTGTATTTCTCTCCAGAAAATGTCCATTCACTGTAAATTTCCTACAATTTTTTTCCTTGCATTCATTTCCAAAGTGTCTAGAACACCTAGTTGTTACCTGATCCTTGATAAAAGTTGTTGCCTAGAATATATAACAGTTCCATTATGATATCTATTTATATAAAATATTTTGCTATTTATATAAACTATGTTTCTGTTCAAAGCTGTATATTCAAAGAGGGAATGTAGGACAGCTGGTAGTAGTAGAAGTGTTCCTATCTTTCAACACATCTTAATCTTCTACCAAGGATTAAAAAAAAAAAAATCTTAATTCTATCTTTGATACTACTAGCAAGAATACATATAGAATGAAAAATGTGAGATACAGATATATACAGAAACAGAAAAATTTTTTTGCTTTTAGGCTTTGGTAGTATTAAGAAGGCGTTGCATTTCACACTGATGGGACTGGGTTTTGAAGTATTGTAAATCCTGTATAGTTACATGAAAATGTGTTTTTGTGGAAAACCATCAATGGCACATCACTATGTAGCTAAACATAACAGTTAACTTTTCAAAAATTGGGAGCTAGCACCCTCTTTTCCTGTGTGGAAGTGAAGGGGAGGCATTTCCCTCCCCGTTAGTAAGATGCTATCAGTAAATTCCTGGGCTGCTGCTAGCACAGGGCCATTCTCACCTTTGTTTCCTTTTGGGGCAATGTCTGAAGGAACAATTTTCTGCTCAAACACTGCCTTTTCTTAGCTCCACGGGTGACTTTTCTGATGCTTCACACTCTTTTCCCAGCTCTGTTTGCTTCCCCTTCCCCCTTTATTATCCAGCCTGTTATTCCACTACAGCTGCTCCTTGCAAGCCAAGCCAAGCTTTCTTGCCTTGGTACCACTCTGCAGTTCTTGTAGGAGACAGATGACAGTAATTTAGTCCATGCCTCACTTTTATTTTTAGAACAGTTTTAGAAAAGTTTGAATGCTGTTGAGATTAGAAGTTTGGGGATTTTTTTCAGTATTTACCAACAGCATACCAAAATCCCAGTTAAAGTTAAATCCCTTGTAAATGTTACTGTGTTGCTCTGGAAGAGATTGGCAGCCGACTGATAAATTTTGGGATTCTGTGGATAACTTTATGGGCAGTTTGGAAAAACATAGGCCAGAACATGCTGCTCACTGAAGAGGTGAAAGGTCCGTGTTCAAATATACTCCTTGCTTTATTTGGGGCAGGAGGCTGAACCCAAATCCACCTGTCATGGTAAGAGAGGCCCAAATAGACCTCCTTTTGTCATCGCTGTTCTTTTTGTTCTCAGCTGAAATGTTCATTGAGCCTGGGACAAAGAGATGAGAAAGAAGGATGCTTGCTATGGAAAGGCTTTGTTAGCTGGGGCTCAGCATGCCAGTGCATTTGAATTATTTATGCAAAATAGAATGCCATCGGCTTAGGAGGTTTGGTGGTCCCCGGATACCTTGCAGAAGTAGTTGGTGCATTGTCTTGGGAGGTGGAATATGTAGATTCAGTTCACTTCAGGCAGAAAGAATTGAATCTGGTTCCCTTGGCCCCAGGTGAGTTTCTGCACTGCCTGGGTATTGAATTAAGAAGAAACAATGTACTCACTCTGTCCTCCAGCATTTTTGTGACATTAGCCCTTCATTTTTGGGGTTTTTTTCTGGGTGCCTTTGGGCCAACAGAAATGTTCCTTCTTCTATTCAGTATGAAAACAGTTGGGTTTGGTTCTTAATTTTAGGTTAAGAAAAAGGAAATCTAAACTATGTGAAACTGAAATCCTGCTTGATCCTGCTTGGCTCTTCTTCCTTTTTTTTTCTAATACATCTAGGCTATTTGTGGCACATTGAATTATTCCTGTGCCTGTGCACCTTCCTCACTAAATTGGGTGTTGGGCAGTACTTCTGCAGGACAGTTGGTTAGTCTTCAGCATATTGAGTAATTTTCTGTGTCTAAAAGCAATCCTTCAAAGGATGGAATCCACTGTTCTTTGGTTATTGAACTCTGCTCTGGCTGAAAATTCAAGGGTATTTTTGTATCTGGAATTTGTTTTGTTCCATAATTCAAGTAGCTGTAAAAGTGTTACATGAAAACATTAAAACCCTAAAGGACTTACTACAAATTAAGGGAATTTAGAATTAAAACAAAACCTCCAGAAGAGCAATGGACATATTGAGGATGGAGATGCATTGCTTGAAGTCCAAACAAGAAGAAAGGATAGAAACCCAGGCAGAGAGTGACCTGCAGGGTAGAGGTGCTCCACGGTGCCCTCCACAGTCTTGCCTCTCTGATTATTTCAGCTGTGGGACTGTCTGCTGCAGAACTGCATCCAGCCTTTCCCATTTTCTTATGGAGGAAGTCAGGATGTACTGAGATATAATAATCACTCGTGCCTGGATGTTTAATCTCATACTTTTGGATAAGGGTACTCAAATGGGAACCCCATTCCCTGGGGAGCCTCTGTGCCCTGTGGGTTAGGTACAACTAGTGCTTGGAAGCACAAGGAAGCTTCAGTGGATGTGGAAAAATACAAGAAGGGAGAGAGAACCAGCAAGCAAGCAAACATACTGGCTTAGAGACTTGTGTTTTCTTCCTAGGATTTGCATTCCCAGATGTTAATCACAGAATCAGTGTTTGCTGTGTTTCTCAAACATGCAGTTACTGTGATTGTGTATGCACCAGTGATGCTTGCACACACAGAATGGATGAGCACAGCTGCTTGTGTGCATTCAGGAAGCATTGCAAGTGCTGTGCAGATGCACTGTTGGCTGGTGGATTTTTAACTCTGAAGGAAGGTACTGGGAAAGCATCTGAGATGTGCTCTTCAGTCACTATAGCTCTGCCTGAGACGGTCTGTGCTGCTGAAATTAGCTGTTGGTCTCATGTTCAGCTAAGATTTGTGCTATTGGTCCACACTGTTCTCTTTCATTATCCAGACGCAGAACAATCTCATTAATGATTCTGAAACTTGACTTGATGCAGATTCTCCCTCCTACTCCCGAACTGTATGATGTTAATGCATTCATTTCTACCCTAGAAAAAAAAAAATTAAAGAGAGGCGTAGATTTAGAGACAATTAAAAAACCCACAAAAGTCTTCTTTCTCAAAGACTGTTTCAGACAATATCTTGCCTTAGAAGTTATCATCTGCTACAACAAAAAACAACTGCAGATCACAGAACTACTGTTTCAGGTTCTCCACAGATCACGTTTATTGTTACAAAGATATTAGGTTTTGGGAAAAGAATGAAGAGTGGGAGAATTTTTTCACTACGCCTGAACGAGATGAAGTAATATAATTTTTAAGGATGACACAATTGTCTAGTTGCCCTCTGACATTCTGAATGAGCTATTTCCATTTTCTATGCTCTGTTAGCATTGAGTTGTAATAAAATTACCCATTTTTCTAATTTCAGAAGTCTGAAACATCAATTAGCGTAATAAAAATTGTAGTTATGATACTGAGCAGTTGGTCACTTGTGGCAATGGGTATCTTGAGCCACTTCTAAGAAGAGTATATGATTGTTAACTCAGAAATGAGAGAAATCTCAAAAACCTCGATATTCTACTGTTGTGTTTCCCCCCACAGAAGGGAATGCAGAGTAGAGATTCAGACTTTAAAGAGTTGCTTAGCTGGGATCATGGCTGAAGATGGTGAGATCCTTTAAATTTGCATTTAAGACGTGGGCTTCTCTCTGTATTCTCATATGAATCCTTCTGCAATTTCCCTGTTCTGAAGAACACAGTGATAAAATTAGGTCCTTTGTTTAATCAATATTTTGTTAGAAGGAGCAGATACAGGCTCAGATTTGTGTTCATCTCTTCCAGTTATAAATTGCAACACTATTTGACCTGCTGGATGTATTTCCACAGCTTGTGGATTGGGGCACAAGAAATGATTCTCAGGCTGTCACATGTACATAAAAAGGTAGATTGCCAGCTTGCAGCTGTGATGTTGACTTTGTGATATAGGAAGGCCTTTGCAAGAATGTGTTGAAAACCATCAGCATTTGTTATGTACACCATGAAGGAGCTAACAAATGGTAAAGGCTTTTCAAGGCAGCCTCTCAGAAACAAATCACTGTCCTAGAAGAGGCAGGTTCTGTGCTCTAGTAATCAACCAACAAGGGTGAGATTTCTAAGTGTCCTACTATGCCCATAACATTAATTTTTAATTTGTTTTGTTCAGTGTTTGTCTGTGTACCTAAGCAAAATGCCCTTTTGATATTAAAAAAGTTGTAGTGGTAGTTAGACAGATGGCACCCAATCATTTCAGGCTTTTAAGCTAAGGAAATAACATGCTTGCAATACATATAGCTAAGTTAATTATTATTAAAATAATTTGTTTTGAATTTCTAATCCCTCTGAAATTTAATAGCTGAAGTATCTTGTGATGAACGTCTAGCAGATTGCATTTAGTAATTAATAAATTGATATACAGTATGTGCTTTTTAGCAGGCTGCCATCTGTTCCTTCCCCTCACTGGGGACAACACTTATCCAGTAATTGTCACACAGTCGGGGTGGAATAAACACACACAATTTAGAGCCTCGAATATTTTCTATTTTAATTTGTATAGTGTTGCTGATTTGTTTTAATGTATTTTAATATGGCTTGCAGAAACTTGGTGGTGATTAACACCCTGGATAGGAGGCAGCATCATGTCTTTTACCTATTTCTATAATGGTGTGCGACTTAGAAAGATTTAAGTGTGGATTCCATCACATGGCTTGTCACTGAGTATCACTTTAACTTCAAATAGCCCTATTTATTTCTGTCAAGATCCTACTTGATGTAGGTAAAATTAACACAGAAATAAAACAAGCAAGAATTGCTGTTTTTTCAGCAGAGGTTCATAAAGGCAGAGGCAAAGGGCCTAAATATTCAGGAATTCTGTTGGTGGAAACTTACTCTAAGCAGGTTTTTTAGGGATGCTGGAGCATGCTTGGAAGGATGCTGGAGCCAGGGGTGTATAAAGAGAGATTCCTTTTCCCTCCTGCACAGGATAGGTGGCAGATGAGGACGGGTTCATCTCATAGACCTTGCACTGAGCCTGCAGAGAGGTGTCCAGGGTGTTCACGAAATTGTGGGACACCTCCCTTGGCATCTGGTGACTTTCATGTCCTCTGTTTTCCACCATCATCTAGTCGTGCTTAATTTCCCTGGTGTTTACTCCACAGCTGTTGTGTCTTCCTTTGGAGAAAATGGAGTTAGCTGCATTTGAAGCAGGGCACTGGAGTGAATGGGCGCTCTCTAACTGGAGGTTTCTGCAGTGTGAAAGCTGCTGCACTCTTGCAGCATGCCAGCTTTTCCCACCATTATCCACGGTGCCATATGCACAGAAGCAAATGAGAAGTTCCAGCTCTGAGGTGTGTGAAACACCTAACACCTAACAAGATCAGTGGTGGCAGGGAGTCTTGCAGGGCACATCCTCACATCCTTTGCTCATGAGTGTGCACATTGTCACCATCATAAGCCCTGGGCAAGCACATCACCTTGGCTGGGTTGTGATTAGGGAGCCAACCTTCAAACTCCCCTCCTCCAGGCACCTCAGCCATAAGTAGACCCAGCATCCTCCCGTTAAGTCTGTAATGCCCTTTCTTGCAAAATCCCATCCCAAAGGCTGGTGCCTTTACCGGAGCGTGCTTGAAGCAGCAGCGTGTGGTCCACACTGCACACAGAAAGGATCTTTCAGCCATGTATAGATCCCTGCTACACCAAGCTGGGCTTTGCTTCTAAGCCACCTGGGCAGCTGGATAAGAGAATAGGACCTTCCACATTGCCAAATATTGCTTTTGCATATGATCCAGCAGCATGGTCAAGAGAATTCAAGGCATCACTTGCCAAAAATTTGAGAGAGCTAAGAGTAGTGTTGCACTTGCTTTAAATATATACTTACAGGCAAAAAGAGCAGGTTTGAAGCTTTGTTTCAAATTATGGGAGCAATCTTCATTTTAACTAAGTGCATCATTAAAGTTGCCCTAAAAGTTAATGGAATGTAGGATAAGTCACTAAGCTCTGGAGTGAATTGCAGTCCTTAATGTGCAATTCTGTGGACTGTGGTATTTTGAGAGTAATTTCCAGCGCTAGCTGTACTGAGAGAATCAGTTAGATCACAGGGTGGGGGTTCTTCTGTAGTTTGGGTTGCAGAAGAGGATTTGCTCTGGCCCTTCCTATTTTTCCAAAATCTTTTTGAGATTAGTTGATCCCATGAGATACAGTAAAAATCATTATTATCCCAAACCAGTCAGGAATTGGTGTTCGGAGGGGCTTTCCTAGACAAAAGAATTCTATCTGTACATGGCTACTGAGGAGTTGCAGCTCTCCACAAGCTCCCCCCTCTTCACTGGGAGCAGTGATAAATACAGATGTACAGCACAGCTCCCTTTCCAAGCCATGCCTTAGGGCAGACCGAGCTTCACCTTGACACAGATGGATGCTTTTGCTTCAAGCCTGATTGAAAGCCCTCAGCAGAAACCCAGCCACATTACCATTGTAGGAACACACAAATGAGCTGCTGAGGGAAGCAATTTACTGCTGCCCGATTCCTCTAGAGCTGCTGTCCATCGGCAAGCTCCTACCCTGCAGCTCCTAAGATATAGCTGGCCGTCTTCTGCGCAGGAATAATGACTCGAGGAGAAGTGTTAGGGAGCGCAGCTCAGGGAGACAACTGGGAGTCACCGATCCTATCTTTGTGCCTTGTTTCTTTTGAAGGACAGAGCATTAATGAGGCGCTGCCCTGAAACATGTAAGGAAGCTGCAAAGAGAGGGAAAATGAGCTTTCACTCAACATCAAATTAATATGTCAAGAACAGAATTAATCAAGATACCAACAAAACCAAGAAGAAGAAATTCTGTAATCATCTATACATCAATATTAGAAGCTTGCATAATAAACAAGAGGAGCTTGAATTGCTCATTTGGGAGCCTATTTTGACCTAATTGTTATTACTGAAACCTGCTGGGAAGATCTGATTGATTGGAATATTAAAATTAATGCCTACAACCTATGTAGGAACAATCAAGTGTGGGGGAGAAAGGAGAAGGGAGCGGCCATCTGTCAGAGGATATATTGCCTATTTGAAGACATTTACACTGGAGGAACATCCTCTCAAATATTAACAGGCTAACATATTTTAACAGGATACATGTCTGCTACCAATTCAGGTTGAAAACAATATTCATCTACTCTGTATTGGTGGGAAAAGCTGTGTTTTCTTGAGGGGCTTGTCTTGGTTCCAGTCAGGACAATGTTCATTCTGGCAGTAGCAGGAGGGGGCATGGCCAGGACCCAGAAGTTATTCTGTACCACCTCGCATCATTGCTCCCATTTTCCAGAAGGAGTGGCTCTTTTCTGGTCAAGGCAGCATGGCTGCAGTTGGGTCAGGCTCTGCAGTGAGCATTTTGGCGTGTGAATCACTCTCTCTCCTGTGCACTTTTGTTACTAATATTGTTGCTGTTCCTGTTCATTTTCTTACCTCATTACCTCAACCCGTGAGTTTTACCTTTTATGCCTCCAATTTACCACTCCATCCCCCCACAGGGGCAAAGGGGAGGGCAGAGCAGAGGAACCAGAGAGCAGAACATGGTCTTGAGAGTCTTGTTGGGGACTGAATGGGGAGTATCATTCCTAAACCATGACCAGTTTATATTATATGCAGTGTCTAATGCTGCTACTACTAAAACATAATGCAGCAAGTAGTGAAAGACAGTTCTGAAAATTGTAAGTGACCTATATATATGTGAGGTCCAGCAAGTTCTGATCAAGAAGAAACAAAAGTCACACTTTTTAAAAAATGAACCCAATCTTAGAATGTAGAGAAAGCAATTTTATGGAGGAGGGAAAGGAGATAGAGAGAATTTTACATCGAATAGTATATAGAGACAATGAACAAACAGTTGTGGGCTATGCTTCTGAAAATTAAAAGGTGTTGGGGCATTAACAGGGAGCAGAAGTAGAGCTCAGTTGGAAGGATGTGTACATTGCATGTGCATGTGTGTGGTATGTGCTACTTCTCATGTTCCATTGCAAAATGGAAATGCTAATAGTGCAGTAAAAGTGCTCACTAAAGCATTCTGGTTGCATTTGTAGTCAAGTCAGATAGTATAAATGGGATACGATGAAATGCTTTCCATGCTAGTGGCACCATAGGATATTAAGCACCAAATGTTGAAGAAGTATTTTGTAACCAGCTGATCTTTCAGGTTTGCACCTGAAAGCTTTCAAAATGGGTGGTAGGGAATTTTCTAGGCTGTTGATGACTTTTTTTTTTTTTTTTTGGTCTCTTTTTCTTCAGTAGAATAAAGATAAATAATATACAATTATTTTCAGAAAAGATAAATGGGATGATCATGGGGCAACAGCCTCTGATTCTGGCACCTATGAGCAGCACAGCAGTGAAGTAGAAGGTGGAAAAATCAACTGAGTACTGAATTAAGGGAAGGAAAATTATTTAATGCCAGTGACCATGAGTTTGTGGAAAACCTTTATTGAGAAAATTATCTTTTTTTAAACTGATTTTTCCAAGAAAGGCATTTGCACAACAGAACATTTTATGCAAGTGTACCACCACAGAGCTGTAACCTTTCTCAGTCAAATGTGATCTTTAATCTCATGCAATTCCAAGTAACTAGAGAGCACGATATCCACACAGTGCACATCTAACGTGCAAAAATACTGAGAATCAATAGATCATTAAATGTTAAGGAGTCAGAGAAAATGAGTGTGTTTCCAGAGACTGTTCCTGGCCTCGTGACCTCTTCCTCTGGTGACCTGGGAGCAAATCAGTCAACACTGATTTGGTGTGGATGACAGAGAACAGGTCACTGAGCTAACAGGATGTATAAGCAGGCAGGATTTTAATATCTGAGGACAGTTATCTGTAGCGAGTCCAGGACCTAGGTGATTTATCCTTGATGTCAGGAAAACATCTCTCCTACAGACTGTTGACCCTGAAAAGGACTCATTGGGGAATAAAGTGGATAATAAAGTAAACGTGATGGTCAGTGCAGAAAAATGGTCACAAAGTAATATGATTTTTGGATGTTTAAAGTTAAGAATGTCACAGATGGTGTATAGTTTTGGTGACAACTTTTCTGGAAGAATATGTCCAGCTCTTGTACCTGTAACTCCAGAAGGTGTCGCCTGCTGGCAAAGGGCATCAAAGGTCACAAGAACAGCAAAGGAAGTGGAAATGCCATGAGTGAAAGCCACAAGCAGGGCCATTTGTTTAACTTATTCAAACTGTAGGGGATCATTTTTTGGTGTGGAAAAGTGAAATATGACACTGAAGGATACTTTAAAATGCCAAATGTGGTATCTAGAAAGCAGGAGAAATCAAATAAAATGTGCATTTGTAAAGATAAAAGCAGATGACCTCTACTGCAACTTGATAAGAGTGGTGATAGAATTTCTACAGTGGGAATACTGTTTGATATATATTAATCTCTGGAGAATGCACAGCATGCTTTAGACAGAAATCAGTTTGAGGGTCTCACCTGCACTATTTTTCATGGAAACACAGCCCCACAGGTCCGAGGGAGAGATTCCCTTCAGGCAAGACCCAGGAAAACTAGCAAAGAGCTATTGTGGGTTTCTTTTTCCTGTTTACATGTAAAGAATGTAAACGCAGCTGTTTCATTGGTGGTGTTTGATTTACTGTTGCTACAGCACATAAAGCTGCTGAAGGAAAGGAATCACTTTGATCTCGGTCCATCCGGCAGCCTTGCGCACTCAGCTGTGCGCCACCACGACACTGTGATACTTTCAGTGGATCTTGACTCCCTCTGCAGATTTCTGTGGTTCTTTTCCTTCCTTTCAAATACCTAGCTCTCCTTCATCACTTGGTTAAAAATCAAAAATAGTAGTGGCTAATGGTAGTGAAACAGTAAGAGTATCATTTATTTCTCTTTTACTTGGTGAAGAGTTTTGATGTCCACATCAACACTAAAATTGGTGTAGATGTTTTTAGGATCAGAATATTTGAGATGTCGATTTTACTTTTTAGGATACATAGCATTTCTGCCAGTTTCTTGTTAAGATGACTTTTTTCCTTTATTCCTGTAGAACTAAACAAAGTAATCTGGAAAATATACCATATATGACATATGAGCATGGTCTAATCTCTTAGTCAGGAATCAAAAAGGGGAAAAAATGCAAGCAAGCAGTAACCTTGCAAAAGGATATTTGTAATTAAAGACTGCCACAGAAAATCGTATTCAAATCCCCAGTACCTAATATTCAAGGACATAAAAAAGGGACAGGGTTTATACATTGTCAGGGGCAATTATGAGTAAATGTGACTGGGACACATGTCAATGCCAGTTATGTGCCTGGTGGAGCGGGAATAAATAAAAATGACTGAAATAAGAATAAAGGAAGAGCCAATCAATGAAGCATTAGGGTTTTCAGGAATGCTTTTCTGTCACTGGTGCAGTTCTACCAACCTCCAATTGACTGACTTTCAAAAAGGGAGCACTATAAAGGTTAATAGCTTCAGTATATGATAGCTTTATGTTGACAATATTCCTGAAGGCAAATGGATTTAGGAAAGCAAAAACAGAGCTTAATTTGAAAGTCATGCTTTCTGGTTTGCTTTTTTTTTTTCAGAGTATGAAGGATCTGGGACAGAAGTTCAGAGAAAACACTCAAAATGTGGAGTTTGCAAATATAGGGCTGAGTGTGATGAAGATGCAGAAAATGTTGGGTATGTAATGTTTTCCTTAACAATGCCACTGAACAAAGGGAAAAAATGCTAAAAGATAAGAAAAGGTACCTGATTGTCTGCTTGACTACATTTGTCCTCACTAACTGAAGCTTTAGTGCCATCCAGTAATAATGTGTTTGACACGTGTCTGTAAAGAGCAAACCACCTGCAGATGCAGGGTAGTGGGAGAAAACAAGAGAGTTACACTGGAAAATCTTTAGCTAATATTTTTCAGACAAAGGGCCTTGATTTGTTTTATCCTGCCAACAAAACAGCCCAAAACTCAAACAGGAATACAAAGTAAATATCGGTTATTCAGCCCTGAGGTTTTTTTTCTCTGTATTCTCCTTGTTCATTAGGTGTTACAGGCAGATCTTCCAAACTCACTGTGACATTTGATCTCTTAGATGCACCCAGGGGAAAATAAATGAAAAATATAAATTATTGTCAAAGTTCAAAACAAATTATCAAGAAACAAGAATCTTTTAAAGACAATCCATAATGCAGAAACAGATACACTAAATTTCGCCACTCAGGGCCCTTGGTTATGTTATACCCTGGCTGTCCTGGCTCTGTGTGGCTCTCAGAAAGGAGAGAGACAGCATGAAGGAAATGGCTTCTTCAGACAGCCACATGTGGCTCTAAGGGGTTTTCAGGAAATTAAGATAAGTCCCATCTGTTGATGGGGTTTTGTTTTCTAACAGCCATTGTCCTGGCAGTGGCCACCAGTATGGAACAAGCTTTACTGGGGTCTGGGCAAACTGGGGTCACAGCTGCAGACATAGTGCATGAAGGTGTTTGAGGGACTTGCAAATGGTGCATTTTTGTGTACACAGAGGGAACAGCATCTCAGAATAACAGTGCTTGAACATCACTGATCAGAGAAAACATCACTCTCCCTTCTCTTGTCTTCCAGCTGGAACCCATTTAATGTTGAAATATATCTTAATTGTGCAAGATTTTATTATAGGGTATCAGCCTGAAGACATCTCAGGCAGTAAAGCAGCTTAACACTAATATCCAAGATGTGTATTCAAGATTAAATCATAGAATACAAGGGAAAGCAAAATGGTAATAGTACTCATGAATACTAGCATGATACTTCACATTTCATGAAATAGCATAGTACCGAAGCAGGCTTGCTCTTTCCAAGAGAGAGACAAATGAGCTAGAGCTAGTTTTTGTAATACTAATAATCTTCTGGAATATTGCCTTGGTCTGCTTCATTTATGACTGGAAAGATGGTATAGATTAGATATATATTTATATATGTTTGTTATATGCACTGAGATATGCTCTTGGTTTTGGAAAATAAATCCTGAAGCATTCAACTTCAGTAAGAGCTTGCTTAGTCTTTCTGCACTTGTAGAGCTGGCATTCCTGCAGCTATGTAGTATCTATAAGAAAATTAGGAAAAAGCTGAGGAGAGTGGAAGATTTATTCCCTACGCCCTACTCATATGAAATGAGGCTCCCACTTCTTGTCAACAGGTGAAGAGTGTTCTTTCACCTCTAAGATTTCTTTAATTAATTGTCATTAAAAAAATAAGTGAAAATAAAAGCTTTCATTTCAAAAATGCTCAAAAGTTAGAAAATATTCCCATGTAGGTTATTCATAATTATTAGATAATATTTTTCAATTCTATATAAGAATTTAATATAATTTAATTTTTTTCTTAGTACCTTTGATGATTAAAACAAGCTTCAGTAATATTCACTGTTTAGACATAGAAAAATCAGGCTCTGTTGTCACAGATTGCCTCCACAAGGTTGATTTTGACAATTCACATAGCAAGTCACAAACTTGCCTAAGTAGAATATAGGAGTTGGCATATTTTTATTCCTGAAATCAAAACACTTCCTTACCTGGAAGAAACATGATAGGATTGAAATCTGTTTGGGAAACTTTAGTAGTGCACTCCTTACAATTACTTTTTATATCTAATTTTTATTGTCTTTCCAGCTGTGTTTCAGTGTGGGTTTTGACATCATAAAATTATGTTATGACATGAAAAGTTACTGGCAACACAAGTATCTTTCATTAGACTTGTATGAACATTGCTTGTCTGAATTATCATTTAATTCAAATTTGCACTAGATTATAAACGCTATCACCCCTAGTTCTAGCAAATCACAAACCACCATAATTTAATAAAAATATTCTATTTTTATTTTCCTTTATAAGACATGAGAATGGCCACAAGAACTTTTTTGGATAATGTGATAAATGTTTACTGAACCACAAACAAACAGTACATTTAGTTCTGCTCAAACAAATTTCTTAGCCTGGACAGCCCTTGATTGCCCCTTTTGATGTTAAGACACTTAATGGAGTGATCCACGTGATTACAGCAGGCATTTAAGAGAATTTTCCTCCATGATAGTAACTGGATGAGTTAGCTGAATTCTCCCCTAATGTTCAGTGGATAATTTCAAGCCATATTCATGATACATACCGTAAATATACAATTCTGCTTTTTTTCATCCTCTTTCCCAAGCCATGCAGTCTGAAGCCACACAAACATCAGCTTCTTCTGCTCCGACTGCTCTTGAAAAGCAAAGTAGTATCTGTACTCCTCATTTATCAACAAGGAAATTAATTTGTGGATAGAATGCTTAGTGAAATGGTGGATAGGGTGCCACACACGCCACCACATGTTGAGTGGTTTGAGGTGAATGATTTGGCATAAATGAGGAATCTCGAGACCTGCCAAGAGGCCAGCCACAATAGCCTAGGGAGCAGGATAGGCAGGTTTTCTCCCAATAATGTAAAAATCCTGCTAAAGACAATTTTGTTCCCTGCAGAACATGGTTTGTCTTTTGGGTCTGGAAAGCTGTGGAAGTTCTGTGCAAAAAATGGTGGCACCTGATACTTTCAGTAAAAACCGTAGGGTGATCCTTACAACAGAGAAGCAGGAGCAAGACCACTTGGCATTTCCTGATTGCTCAGAGTTGAACTTGCTGATGTCTTGGCAGGGCCTTTCTTCTCAGAGCTGCACAGTGATGCGGTGAGGGGCAATAGACTCATGTCAAAGCATGGCACATTTTGGGTTGTCATAATGGAAAAAGTTTCCACCATGAGGGTGCTTGGACACCTGAACACAGAGTCTGATATTTCCATCCATGGAAATGATATGAACTTGATCAGACACAGCCTTGGGACCAACATCGAGCAGGGGCTGGAATGACCTCTACACATCTCCTAAGCCTAAATTAATCTGTGAATCAATGTAATTACCACATCCTGGTGCTTTTGAAAAGCAAATTTAAAGAAGATCAGTTGTATGGCACTGAGATACACTCCATATTCCAAGATAGTGATGTTAATTTTTTGTTGCTCTTAAATCGTATTTTGCCCTTTGAAAAAGTTACACGTTCTTAGTTTTCATGCTTGGCGTTAAAACATTATGGCTATCTCTTGATCAAAATGGTACATATGCTTTTATTACACCAGATCACACACAGTTTGAAGAAATCAGGCTGTGCGCAGGGTTTTAGATTTGTATCTTCATTTTGTTTGATTTCACAGAAGCATTATCTGCCTAAACCAGAAGTGGTAACAATGCATAGCACACTGAATGCAAAAATATAAACAACTATGATTTCCACTGCCTGCATGAAAAATTTCAGTCTTGATTCCAAGTGGAGTGGTTGAGACACAGAAATAGAGTCTGAGGAGAGGGTCGTCATAAACGCTTGGAAAATTTGTATGCAGCCATATGCAAATCAATATATTATTTCTTTATCTAAACTCAGAAAGGAATCAGGTTAAGGAAGCACCACAAAAATATATTTCTCCATATTTTTCTTCTTTTCTCATACAACTTGTAAATATTTTAAAGAGTTGTTAGTTTGTGATGAATCTTTTCAAGGGCATAGACAATCACGTGTGGATGCACTAGTCTTAAATTGCGTAAACACATAATGTCATATTTTCTGAACAGTGATTTTCTGTAGGTCTGAGGCAACAGGATGCAAACGACAGGATTCACATGGGTTGGCTGGGATTTTTTCCCATTTAGAGACAAAACTGAAACAGGTTGAATATATCATGAAAAAAGTTGCTGCCTGACACCATTCAGTCAGTGCCTGCCTTTGTCTGCTGATCATCAAATGTCTCTCTGGCCAGAAGCTTCCTTCTCTTTATTGAAAAGACAACTTATTATGCATAGTGGTGCAAAATGTGTACTCAAGAAGTTGGTAAACTATAAGTTTACTGTTGTGTGGGACAGTGGCCAGGAGCCCAAAAACATAGGCAGTATGAATGCAGTTGTGTGTTTTCTGCTGGAATTTTTAATTAGAAATGCAGTGGGGTTGAGAAGTGGAGATGGCAGCACCAAGCTTGGGGCCACCTAGAGCTGATGGGGTTAATCCTGTTGGTCACCATCACAAATATGTATGATCTGCTCTTGATATGCCCTGGGCTATCCAGGCTGCAGGTTTTTTTCTTAACACACACTGGGCTTTTCAGTGCTACTGATTGTTTGTGAGATAAACTGATCATCCTAGCAGTGCACAATCAAAAGACAGGATCTCTAGGGGGGAAATCTGGTCTAGGCTCCTGCCCTGCACTGCAGCCAGGGATATTCATTCATGTGAGCTCAAGGGCTTCTCCAGAAGAACTCTGACAACCTCCATGAAGGAGGAGATTTGACAGCTGGGCATATCTGTTCAAGGGCTGAGCTCTGGCACTTTGAGGAATAGTTTCCTTGTGTTCAACCAGAATTTCTCTGTTTGTGACTTTCAGCTGTTGTCTTTCACTCCGTGCACCTCTGAGAAGAGTCTCACTCTCATCTTCTTGATAGTCCCTCTTGGGTTGTTGGTGTCAGCAGTCACCTCCTTAACCTTCTCTTCTCCAGGCTGAACAGGTCCAGTGCCTGCAGCCATTCCTCACACAGCCCACGCTCCATCCCTCTACCCATGGCAGTGGCTCGCCACTGCAGCCTCTCCAGTTTCTCAGAGAATTTGCTGTTGCTGGAGGGGCGCAAAACAGGACAGTGCTTCACATGGGACCTCGTGAGTGCTGAATGGAGGACAGGAGTCACTTCCCCTCCTCTGTTTGTGACCCTCCTGTCCCCCAGCCTGCTGCTCCCCTGGACCCTCAGGTCCTTTTCTGCAGAGCTGCTTCCCTGCCAGTCCACTCACCCTCTGTTCTGTGCCAGTCCTGTCATCTTCAGACCTCTGGAGGTTCCTCCATCTTGTCAAGGCCCCTCTTGAGTGGTCGTATTTTTTTTCTTTTCTTTTCTTTTCTTTTCTTTTCTTTTCTTTTCTTTTCTTTTCTTTTCTTTTCTTTTCTTTTCTTTTCTTTTCTTTTCTTTTCTTTTCTTTTCTTTTCTTTTCTTTTCTTTTCCTTTCCTTTCCTTTCCTTTCCTTTCCTTTCCTTTCCTTTCCTTTCCTTTTCTTTCCTTTTCTTTTCTTTTCTTTTCTTTTCTTTTCTTTTCTTTTCTTTTCTTTTCTTTTCTTTTCTTTTCTTTTCTTTTCTTTTCTTTTCTTTTCTTTTCTTTTCTTTTCTTTTCTTTTCTTTTCTTTTCTTTTCTTTTCTTTTCTTTTCTTTTCTTTTCTCTTCTCTTCTCTTCTCTTCTCTTCTCTTCTCTTCTCTTCTCTTCTCTTCTCTTCTCTTCTCTTCTCTTCTTTCTCTTCTTTCTCTTCTTTCTTTTTTTTTTATGTCTTTGATAAGGAAATAATTAAAAATAGACTCACTGTAAAAATTCAAAATTATCATGTTCTCTGTTTTCCCTATTTTTTTTAACAGATGAAATATGGAAATGAGATTCTGAGCACATTCAGTCTTTTTTTTTTTTTAAATAAGTGTACTATGCTGTCAAAGATATGTTTTGACTTATAATGTAGATTTTCAAGAAAGATTGACAACTGATCCCCAAGTAGACCTTTTGAGATTAACATTTTATGAGATTTACTTTGGAAAGCAAAGGTGCCTCAGCAATATATATAGATTCAACTGACCTATAATTTACATAGTGTCTGTTTTCACAAAGGCCAAACCAGAATTTCAGAAGTCTAAGTATTACCAGTTAGAAATGCCAGCGTGGACATTTCAAAGTCCTAGCCTCTGCTTTGTCTATATAGTTTGTCCTGCAGGGAAAGATTTTGCCTGTTTGAAGTCCAGCATGCAAATTTATACTTCCCTCTTTTGACCACTTTTTCACTCATTTACCAACCTTTTTTTTTAAATTAACTTTTTAGGGGATGATATTGTATGTAGGTATTAAAAGGAAGGGTATCTAAATCCTTTCTAGATGCAATTCACAGCTTTCTGATCCAACAGAAAAAAATCTTAAGTATTTGTGTGTGAAACAAACCATTCAGACAATAGAGAAAATCAGCCTAAAAGAGGGATTTAACATTGTGTCGTGGGATTACTGAATTATGAAAACCGGGGCTACAGGATATTCTGATATGAGAGGAATAGCATAATGGTCTTTTCACTATATTGGCCCTTAAGAAATTGAATAGATCTTAGGTGGATAATAATCCAGGCCTGTTTTTTTAATGTATATTTTTAGTGAACTTTTCAGCAGTGTGTGCCAAGTCTTTGAAGGTTCCTGTTATTTGAGGGTGGAGGGAGGGTCTGGCTGCTCTTGAGAGAGCAAACACCAGTTGGCCATGTATGCTGTGAGAAGCTCACTGCAGGTAAACACTCAATTTCTACCGTGGTCAGAGAGAGCCATGCCATGAAAATAAAAAAGGGAATGTAGGGAAGCAGCTGAAGCTTATGGTATTCAAAGGGTGTTCTGGATTGCTGGGCAGAAGCAAAGACAGACTGTTCAAGCTGGGCACAGAAAAGAATAAAATTCTACTTCTCTTGTGCTATAAAGGGATTTTTAAAAAACACACAAAAAACCTGATGAAGATCCAACTCTAGTCAAATCGGTAGAAAAATCACTTTGAAATCCAGATTTTCTTAGTTCAGGTTTCATCTGGGAAGAATTGCACACAAGGGAAGAAGCATCAAATGAAAGGTAATCCTTCATTTGGCATGGTTATATTCTTAACTGCAATTGCAACACCCCTGCTATTTCAATTCACCTAAATTTATTCCATCAAGCATACCCTTATCCATCTGTGTGCATTTCACACACTTTGTTTTCCTCTGGTGTTTCCATTTTACATTTGAAAGCAGATGTGCCAATGAATTGGTGAGTGCATGAGAAAGCTCACTGTTGTCAGCTACTGGGAAGGGTAGCGAGCAGCACTCCCTGTGAGGCCAGGCCAGAAAAACACATTTGTGAGCAAATCCTAGGTGGGCATAAATGCAGCAGCCTGATCTGTTGGTTGGAAATGCCAGTATCTCCCAATAGCCAAGCCTGCTCCACAAGTCAGTCGTGCTTTTCCTTTCCTTTTTCCCCCCCTCTTTTCTTTGAACCTGCCAGGGTTTTTAAGCACGCAGAACTTCCAACAGACCACGTACACCTTGAAGCCTGAAAACAAAAGGGAGCCTTGAAATGTGTTCTGATCTCTGGGGATCTAATTAATTTACTAATAGCAGCAAGTGCTCTTACAGCCTGAGCTTGTCACTTCATTTTACTAAGCACGTTTTCTTTGTTACACCTAGTAGCCCCTAAAAAATGAGTTGTACATCCTCATTTCTTGCTTATTACAACCACCCCAAAATTCTGTTCAGTTTAATTATATCACTTTGTACTTTCCTGAAATTCAAATGCTTTTCTGTTTAACTAATGGTGTTAATGAATGATGTGCATGCAACTTCTAAAAGCACATTTTCACAGCAAACTGGTGCCTCTTTTCTTAAGGCATCAGCTCTCTGATGACAGGTGACAAAATTCAGGGACTTTTTCTGCATGCCCTAGTACATCAGGAAAACATCTGAATATATCCTGTTAACTTTCCTAGGCTAAGTGAGAGAAAAGATCTGTTGAGGACATTAAGCAACAACCTCCTCCAGCAAGACATCAATTTGGAGCATTACCTACTTGTTTAAATCCTTTTGGTTAAAAACAATAGGAAGGTTACAGTGAAAAAAATGCTTGTAGGGCTCTCACTCCTTTTATTCCAGTGTGCCTTTTACAACAAGCTTTTACAGCAAAAATTTGAAGCACTCATTCACTTCTTTCTGGTATGAAGCATCAAGCACATTCAAGATGTCCTTAATACACAATTCTGTCAAGTGAATTTTCCTTAAGTGACTAACTCCTGAATTTTACAGTACAGGTTCCCATTCTTCCTGGGTGCCCCTCTTGTGCTTCTCCCACATGTCCCTGCTCCCCCTTCATGAGCTCAAGGTTTTCCTGCCCTGCCTTTGTAAGCATCTCTCTGAATTGTCCTTTTGCTCTCTTAATGCTCTCTCCCCAGAAGGAGAGAGACTTTTCAGGGAACAGATTACAATATGGGACTGCAATTTTGTGTTCAGTTTCAGTCTTAGCTGTGAAGGAAAACAAAGCCCACAGTCCATTGTGCCTCTTACAGGTTCTCCTGCCTCAAAGGCCTCTGATAAGATTTTTCCTCTTTTAAGATGCCGCTTTTAGCTCATTACCACTGTCTACTGTGTCTTCTCACATACTTTGTGTGCTTTTTGTGTGGTCTGTGGCATAGTTCAGACCATGGGCTGTGCATGGTAGCCTTGAGCTTTGACTTCTGCTTGGTTTTGGCTCCCAGACTGGCTGGTGGGGGGAGCTGGCTCCCCTCAATCAGTTGGATTTTCTGTCATCTCACTACCAAGCTATTGTCTGCTCTCTGTAGCTGTCTGACTGCAGAATATGACATATTTTCAGTATTTCATAGTGGGTTTATTGGCAGATTTTCTGGTACTTTCCTGAGCTGCTGTTTCAGTCTGTGGTGGTCCCAGCCTCTCACAGGCTCCAGTTTCGATGTGTTTGATGTGCAGCACCAGAGCAGCAACTTGCTCTCCCCTGGTTTTACCTTCCTTCACAAACACCGAACAGTTAAAAACAACATTCTTTTCATGTTTGCTGTCAAGAGCAGCACTCCCCATATGTCACTGCTCCCACCTCAAGATTTGGCACTTCCCACAGTCCTGACTGTAATTTTGGTTCAGTGGAAACTGCCTATGAGCAAGGACAAATTCACTGCACCCTATGCAGACTCTGATGAGTGCAGGTTTCTAACATGTGCTCCTGGCTCCCTCTCTGCCACCCTACTGCATCTGTGGAGGCCCTTCTCCCTTCAAAGCATTGCACCCAAGCCATGTCCTCACCTTAACTCCTTCCCTTTCAGCCCTCTGAAAGGCTTCAGAGGCTTATGTTGGAATAAGAGTTTCTTTTTTTTTTTTTTTTAAGTACATCAGTCCAGTTCAACTGTTCATTACCCCACAGTGTACTTGAGGCACCTGCTTTTACACATCAGACAGCGCTGCCTGACACGTAAACTGCCTGGCCAGTAACTGACTGGCCTCATGGTTATGGGCAAAGAAGGAACTAATGGCACCAGGCAGGTAATGGACACATGTGGTAGGGGGCCCACATCTGAAATTTCTGTACATTGAAGATGTGTTAGAAATACCACTGAGACTGTTGATCAGAAAAACAGGGTCAGGAATTCATAACCACCCCTGAAGCAGGTATTTGACAATACTAAGTAAGCACTTAATATTAAATGTTAAATCTAAACACAGCAAAGAATGGAAACAGAAGCAGTTTCCAAGCAGTTTCAACTCTAGCCTTTATGCTACCATGAGGAAGAAAAAAATATTTTCAAAACTCACCTTATTTGTGACCAGGAATGACAAAGCCCAACCATAATCATGACACTACAGACATTGGATGGTGACTACAGACAGATTTAAGGGTGAGCAAAGGTATCTGTGCATAGCCAGTGTCATAAAAATGAGGACGAGCTCTCTGCTAGTTTGTGTCAATAAGTATGTGCAACTGCTGAGCCATAAGCCTTTTATTTGTATGTAGTAAATCCTAATAAACCCCTTATTAGTCTTAACATCATGTGGGAACATGTAAACAAAATAGTATTTCCATCCTGGTTCTAGGGTTTACAACCATTACCATTTCCAGTAAGAAATATTATCTTATGTTTATCGTTTTGATATTTAGAGGCTTCTTTAGTACTTCGAGGTGGGTCCCTAAGATGTGGAGAGACTCATTACTGCGGCAGTTTTTCACTGTCAGTAGGTGCACCTTAAACCCTGTTTGCACTAGAGATGTTCTGTCTAACAACAATCTAAAGTTCACAGGCATGAAAAATTACCTGAAAAATTAGCATATTTAAATTAAGCAACAAAACGTGCTCATGTAAGAAGAGGAAGAGAGAAAAGTAAGCTGGCCATCTTCAGTGTTTCTGCAGCATGGAATTGGGTTCTGCTTCAAGATTTGTTACTGGCTTGAGGCATGCATACATCTGCTTAATAGTTTAATTTTATCTCAAAGAGTGGGAAAGAACATACAAAGCCTGGTAAGCTGGTAGCTTGGACATTTTTACCCATCCTGTGACTTACAAGAGTGAATCAAGATGAATCTAGTGGTAACTCCTGGCAGTCAGACCCTGTAGAGCTTTCTGGAAAGGAGAGGACCTTGTGCCCACTGCCACCTTCTCAGAAGATGCAGGGTGGCCCTTCTCACACTGAAGACATCTGGAGGAGCTTGACTGAGAGCTGGACATGGTGCTCACCTCATCCTCCCTCATTCTGCAGCCACACACCTTGTTTTACCCATTGCAAAAGTGGAGATAAACTTGCAGAGCAATGTGAAATGTACACAGAAACTTTCATTCAAAAATAGAAGCTCAGTTAGAAAGCAGAATATTGATTAAAATAATCAGGGGGTGTGGGGCTTGGAAAGTTGGAAAGCTTTCCTGTGCCATTCACAGGAATTTTTATTGGGGCTACAAAAGTATCTAAACACGAACAGGTAAATCATAACCCTGTCTGAGTCTTTGGCTGTCCTACCTTTGTGTTGTTAGAAACCATCTACACACTAAGTCTTTATTTTTCCAGCTTCCATTTTACAATCCCCAGTTGCAAACCGTGTGGAAAATGATTCTTCCTAAACAACCAAAATGTTAATGGGATGCAATATGAAATAATTCAGGTTGTTTTAAATGGAACACAATAGACCCATTGTTAACTTTCAAAGGTGTGAATGAAAGTCTTGCAGAAATGACACAGTTAACCAAGCATATTGAGTCTACACAGCCTTTGAAACAGAGCTCCTTCTCTTGCCTAACAGAAAAGGGAGTCCTTTTTGTTTCCCCCTCAAGGATCCTGACCTGAAAAATGTAGAATATTCTTTTGGTTTTGTTCACACTAGAGAACAAACACAAAAAACTGGTAAATTAATGTAGTAAATCTTCCTAGTAATGTGTTATCAATTTTCAGGTGTGTTCCATGAGATTGATATCATAGTAAAATGAAAAGAAATATTAATACATTATTGAGAAGCACACTGAAGCATCTATTCAAAATTTTGTACATTCTGCTTGGAAGCCTGAGATGCCAATGACCTTCAGCATTCTCATGCAGCACAGTCTCCCCTCCTGGCACTGGTGTAGGAGCTGGTGTTTACTTAGGGCTTAACATGATTTAATTTTTGTTTGCTGGATGTCAATTTTGTTTTGCTGCATGTTTCAATTAACAGGTGTGTATGCAATATAGACTGCAGTGGATACAGTTTTAATCCCGTATGTGCTTCTGATGGAAGTTCCTACAACAATCCGTGCTTTGTCAGAGAAGCATCGTGTCTGAGGCAAGAGCAGATCGACATCAGGCACCTTGGGCACTGCTCAGGTAGGACTAATTTTGGTTTTCTGGTGAATGCAAATTCTGACATAACTGGGCTTGGTAGAGCTGTCCCTTTTCCATTTTTGGTCAGGAGTCACTGATGCAGTTTTCAGTGAACTTGCCACCTGGAGTTTTGAGTTCCCACGCTGGGCACATAGTGCTGTGTTTACATTACCTTTCTTCGGCTGCGGTTACCTGGAAAGACAGGAAAAGCTCTTGGGAAAATCTAAGCAATAATCTAACAGTTCTTACATGAAGGGGTGGTAAGAAGTAGGAGAACAGAAGGAATATTTGTGTGTGGGAAATATTCCCTCTTGCTGCTGTGGGCTGTCAGATGTGCTTCCAGAGTTGAGTTGGGGCCCGATTGCACAAACATTGATCCATTAATCTTAAGAGTCTTTTCCAGTGTTGGAATGGTCCACTGAAGCCCTCTGTCTACTCCCTTGTGGCTAATCATGTCCATAACCCTTCAGTTTTGGGGCTTGCTGTTACGATTGTCTCATGGGAGCAACAGCTTTCCACCAACTCTTTGCCAGTTACATCTCGGTCTGTAACTTGGGCAATTCCAACACCAAAACAGACTGTCACCAAAATAACCTAGGTCCATACCACAGAAAAATTTTTAGTTCAAAAGCTACAGCTTGAGGTGTGCCATGTGTTGGTCTGGACGTGGGGGCTTACTGACCAGGTGTGATACCAGCCTGGTTGTATGGGAGGAACAATGTGGGAGTGTGTCCAGTTTAAGTGCAATTTAAAATAATTATTTGAATATTATTCTGGCTTATCAATGATGCACACATAGTGGTCTAGAAAATATCCTTTCCTAATAGCTAACCATACATGCATTTATTGCCTAGAAACAGATGATACAAATGCAGTTGGAAAGAAAGATGATGGCATGCAGTATCGGCCAGAAGTGAAAGGTACGGTGCAGACTTTCTGCTTTTTGGTTATGGCTTCACAAGATGAGATAACAGAGCATGCAAGTCCCTCCTAGTCTGCCTTACATCTTCGATTCCTTTAGTCAAGACAGAGCTGTGAACAGCTTCTTTCTCACAGCATGTTGCAAGGCTGGCAGGAAGATGTGTGTGATTTGTCAGTTTTGCCTGCTCTATTCCTCTCAGGTGCCCAGCTCCTCAGTACCCTGTGCAGTGGCCACAGGATTGCACTCCCTCCAAGTGCTGTGAAAATGACTTTACTGGAAGACAGCAAGCTGTGACATTCCTGATGAAACAGCATAGCGCAAGCCTCCTTGCCATGATCCCATCTTTCCTGTTAACTTCTGAGAAAAATGGATGACTCTGTATTTGTTAGGTTGTTTTAAGTTATTTTCAGTAAACTAATATGCTGACTGACATTGGCTGAAAAGGTTTCACCTACATGAACCTTACTTTACCTTTTAATGCCTCAACTTTTTCTTCATTCCTGCTAGTCAGATGATCATACACATCGAGTATCACTCCAATGCTTTCTTTAGACCTCCTGTTGCTAATAACACACTTGAAAAACCCTTCTTGTTATCTTACACAACACTGGCCACATTCAGTTCTAAATGAGCTTTGGCCTTTTGTGTCTTCACCCTGTACATGCGAACCCCAGCTCTGTACTCCTCCTGTGAAGCCTGACCTCACTTGCAGTGACCATACAAATTCTCCTTCCTCTTGAGCCCCACAAAGAGTTCCCTGTTCAGTCAAGCTGGTCTTCTGCCCCATTTGCTAGACTTACAATGCAGTGGAATTGTCTGCTCCTGTGCTTCTAAATGGTGCTTCTTAAAAAATGACCAGCACTCATGGACCCCTCAAGAGGAGATTGCCAGGATACTGTGCTAAACAGCTCCATGAATAGCTCAAAGGTTTTTTCTACTGAAGACCAGGGCAGGAACTCCAGTGTGCTTTTTTCTCATTGCAATGAAAGCTCAACCATTCAACTTAGTGATCATTTCATGATCACTATGGCCAAGACAGACACCTACAATTTCATCCCCCATGAGTCCTCTATGCACAAATAGCAAGCCTAGGAGGGCTTGGCTCACTGAGTACCTCTGACAAGAAGTTATTATCTCCTACAAATGTCAAGAATTTCCAAGTCCTGCTCATCACAGCAGTTATGTTCCCAGTTGATGTCTGCGAAGTTAAAAATCTCCCATAAGGACAAGGGCTGGCAATCCAGAAATTTCTCTTAACTGCTTATAGAATAAGTCATCAGTGCTTTCATCCTGGCTTGGCACTCAGTAGTAGACATCCACTACCACATCTCCTTGTTTTCCAATAACCTCTTCAGCCTTGTGGTGGCATCTCTAATTCAGGTCCCAGGGGGGCAGAAAACTTCCCTGAAAAGAGAATTCGGTCTGCAAATGGGTGCTTCTATTCCATGCAGGAAGGAATCACAAATGAATGTAACTCACTGTTCTTTCTCCTCAGTGCTGGTCTTACTGCAGATTTTGTTGAGAGGGGTTGGTACCTTCTCTGTTAGCTCTGGTATTCAGTTTTTTCCATCATTATACTTGTTTTGCACTCCCATAGCTTCCCTGAGTAAAGCCATCCCACCATGGCTTTCAACGTTCATTGTGTTGTTCTTGAAAAGTCATTCAGTGCCAAAAAGCTTCATATATTTTCCTCTTTTCACAAATTCTCTTATTTTCGCTGCATATGATGTACCAGTTGGAGTGATTTAATGTCAATTTTCACTTACATTATGAAGGTATAAAAGGCACCAAATGCAATATACATCTTATTATGTAATGTAATGAAACACCACTTTCAGTTCCCATTCCAAAGAAGTAGCAGCCTTTTATTCATTGCATGCAAATTGCCCTTGAAATCTAGTTAGTGGAAAAACTATTGTATATAATTATTATTATTAATGTCTATGGCTTGTGCGGTCTCACATTCAGCAAATGATGTGCATGGAGGGAGCCTGCTTCATGAAAAAAGGTTGTTTTGAAATTTTTTAATGTAGTAGTCACAGCTCTTTAGATAGTGAAAGCCTGAAGTGAACTTCTTTGAATTTTTCTTTTTCTTCCAGGATAAGAGAACAGTCCACACTCCTACCTGTTTGCTTTTGCTTTCAGTTCCTGTGAGTTACTCTTGTTAAACCGTGTTCTCTGAATGGATAATGCCTTTTAGTCTCTAGAACCGTGACAGTCTCCTCCTGCAGTGCAAGTGGCTACCTAAAGTTACATCAGAAAAGTCTCTCTTCCCAGATTCAGCTGGTTTGGTGGTTTTGTTGTACCAAGATGAGCATCAGGGTTTCAGTCTTTAGGCATGACTCTTCCTTCTGGTGAAGCATTTGAACTCCTATATCCAGTCACTCTTTCAAGGCTCCTACACCAGCTAAATCTTTCACTTTGAGGCTCTGCACCAGTCTAGCAGGTCTCCATTAAAAATGGATTCCTGTCAAAAGGGGAGTAAATGTCTCTTTTACACTAGGAATCACCTCCTGCATTTAACATCTCCTGGCTTAATATAAGCTTTGCCTCTGACTGTGGCTGTCTGGCCACTTTTCAGGGGATGCACTTGCAGTTTCCCACTGGGTCTCACATTCTGTATCAGTATGCATGTATTAAAACCAGATATGGTGCGGCTCTCTGAACGTACTGGTACAATTGTCTGTAGTCCATTACAAGCTTTGATTGGGGCCAGATATGACAGTAATTAAATGCTTAGAGGAGGAGGGAGACAATAGTTTTGGGATGAGACATCCCCACTTTTCTCTTCTCAGACATGTTGCGACATAGTCTATTCCGTCAGTGCAGGGGTGGACATGTTGTCAGTATTAGTCAATGTTCTTCCCTTGTGTCAAGTCTTCTCTACCTTCAAAACATAGCCTGAATCAACAGGCTTCCTCATATCTGAAGCCTCTAATAGATGGTTGGGGTTTTTTCTCCAGAAACAGATTTTTAAACATTCCAGATATTTTCAGGAAAAACCTAAAACAGCAGCATATCACTTTTTTTTGTCTTGTATAAATACATTCTCTTTCTTGCTGGTGTTATTTCACATATCTGCAATTGTATAAGAGATTTCTTCTTCACACTCCCTTTTGCTTTATAGTCTTTTATTTGTGAAGCTATAGTCTATTGCCATGGAAATGAACACAATTCTGTAATTATACTCACATCTTAAGATCCCTGCTCTTCAGAGAAGTTCGTTATGAAATACCAACTGCTGTGTTGAGGACTTCTTTACCAAAAATTTCTTGGGGGCAAAAATGGTTGAAAATTAACACAGCTTTGGATAGGTTTGGTAACACAACAGAAACATGAAAGATGTTGGGGCAGAAGGGACTGCCTTCCTGTGCTGGGCTGACCCGGACAACAACTAAGTGGCTGCCAGTCACTTGCTCTATCCCAGCTTCTCCCAGGATGATGGAAGAGAGAATCAGGAAAGCACACATGAGAAAAACTCATTGGTCAAGCTAAAGGCAGTTTAAGAAGTGAAGGGGGGAAGAAAAGAGAAAAAAAACAAGCAATGCAAAAGTTGTCATTTACAATGTTCCATCAGCAGACTGATGACCAGCCAGTCAAAAAAACTATATTTTTATTGCTGAGCATGATGCCATATGGCATGGGATATCCCTCTGGCCAGTCAGGGTCAGCTGTCCTGGCTGTGTCCCCTCTAGGCCCTTGCCCATTCCCAGTCATCC
This sequence comes from Acanthiza pusilla, assembly GCA_036630365.1. NCBI lineage: Eukaryota > Metazoa > Chordata > Aves > Passeriformes > Acanthizidae > Acanthiza > Acanthiza pusilla. The sequence continues at coordinate 36,007,648 of JAXCHO010000034.1, forward strand.
TGCTGAGGGGAGAAGCAGAATGAGAAGCAGAGGAAGCCTTGTGGCTGAAGTCCCTTCAGCAGCAGCCAGAGCAGTGGTGTGTTACCAGCACTGTTTCTGCCAGAAATCCAAACCACAGCACTCCATCAGCTGCTGTGAAGGAGGTTAACTCCATCCCAGCCAAAACCAGCACACTTCCTGAGGGAATGGGTATTTTAAACACGTTTTGATATTTTTGAGTTCTCTCTCCATAAAAGTGTTTCTCTGAGGAAGACTGCTATTGAAGTGTATTTGATTTCAGCTTTAACCACCAGTGGCACCAATCAGATCTAGGATGTATCAAGTGGTTTTCTAACCAGTAATCATAAAATGTGGTTCAGCATCTTTCTAATCCTTTTTAGAGGTTTTTTTTTTCATCTGTTTACACATGGGAGAGACAGCTCTTTGTATCTATGTATTAGCTCTTTGCCCCATTGCCACTGACAAAGCTTCTGCTGGTCTTCCTGCTTTGGTTTGTTTCTGTCATGAACACTTTTCTACTTTTTGAGAAACCTAATATAAAAAAACATATTTAGATGTCTCTGAGGATCATTTTCCAGCACAGTACATTCTAGCAGATCTCTGTAGGTGCCTCTGAAACTTTACCCTTAAGCCTCTGCTTTATTATTCTCTATTCCTTTATTCACTGCAAGTTTTTAAGGATATGCTATTCTTGGTGGAGAGTTTTTAATTAACATCATAGAGCCATGTATAATTGTTTATGTATATTTCTTTTCAAGACGCCAGTGATCAAAGAGAAGACATTTACATTGGAAACCACATACCTTGTTCAGAAAGCTTCAATGGTTACTGTATACATGGAAAATGTGAATTCATTTATTCCACTCAGAAGGCTTCCTGCCGGTAAGTCCTTCTTGTCTCCAAAATGTGATTGAAATCGCTGTAAAGCTTAATCAAAATGCTCTCTAGACATAAGGACAGGATGTACCACCCTGTGATACCTGAGCAGTGGCACAGCAGTCGTGTCCCTATGCTGTGGGCAGCACCCAGTTCTCAGAGGAGAGGCTCAGTCAGTCAGGTAGCTCAGAACCTGAATCCCTCTGAAGGAGTGTAGCCTCAGCGTTCTCTTCTTATTTTCAGCTGCTAAATTATATCCAGAACTAAAAAACCAAACAAAACAGAAACACATTAAAAAGGCCTTTGCCTTGCATAACTTCTCTCTATGACTGTTCTTTCCCCATTGACCTCTCAGCCCGTTCTTACACTATGTGGACATTTTATTGCTCCTGTTGTAAACTCTCTCTAGAGAATCAATATCTTATTTTTAACATTTATTGCCCTTTTTCACAATAATAGGCTTCATCTAGAGAATATAAAGTTGCCAAATATTCTTTAGCTCACAGCTTTTGTCTACAGTGTAAACTAGCAACATAGTACACTCAGTATTAAACCACTCAGTGTTTCCCAGGATATATGAATGTTCCTTGGCTCCCAGATATTTTTTTTCCTCTACATTTCACCAATCAAATTCTGTATCTTTGTTTCCCCCCCAGAATGATATTATTATTATTATTATTATTATTATTATTATTATAAGTTGTTTATAGAAAAAGGCCACTTTGCAATAAGATGCAGTGCCCTACTTATTAAGAGGTTTCACTCCTAAGCTTTTATCTTGCAAGCTTGTACTTTCAGATTAATGTGGCTGGAGCTGCTATAACTCTTTGCTTTCCTTTGCTTTTGAAACTTCAGCTGTAAATCCATTGGATACTTTCATATTTTCTCCCTTGATCCGTATTGATTGATGATATTTAGGTGGCTTTTTGCGCTGCCAAGTTTTAAGGGTTTCCAGATTGATCAGAGAGCAGGAAGCCCAAAAGGCAGAGCCAGTATGGTTGTCAACTTAAGCACTTGAAAGCTTCTATTACTTCTTTTCCCATGCAAGACCCTTTCTTGTTTATTTTCATTGTTCCAATAGGACTGTTTTGTCTTTCTCTTCGTCTGGGACCAAGAGAACTCAACATGGCTTTTCTTCTCTTGGGAAATTGGATGCATCCCCAACATCATCTTGATGGGCATTAGGCAACACTATCTGATTACAGTATTCTTTTGATCTAGAACTGTATTTAACACAATTCATAACGTATTTGTCCTCAAAGTATTTAAAGCAGCAGTATTTCAAGGAAAACATTCCTGTCTGAATTAACTAATCTTTATTTTCTCAGAATCTTTTTCTGGAAGTTGCTAATCTTGTAGTAATTTATCAATTTATGATTCAGTGTAAATTCAATCATTTAGATATTATTATTCTAGTAATTACTGATTGGCAATGTTTTTATGAACTTAATGTACTGTCTCTTTAAATTCTATTTTTTAGTTGCATTTACTGTTACTACCTTCAGCTATGTATTTAAATAATCTGAAGAGTATCTCAACACTGAGCCTAGCACAGCAAACCTCACGTGGTTCCAGTAAAGAATTTGTGACTCTCAATTCTTAACCCTGAGTATCAGATCTCCTCTGTATTTTCTTGGCTATTAAAATACTGATGGTCTCATATTTTATGCACATTTCTTACTGGAGCAGAGTTATTAAGGAAACAAATAGTTTATAACAGACATCAATCCACCATAGTAATCACATACCTCTATCAGAGAAAAAAAATTTTCTCTTTCTCCAGCAAGGAAAATATAATGATGAATGCTAAGGGCAAATTGCTATTTCCAAACTCTTTCAGTTCTCATACACATCTAGCATATACATCGTTTAATTTGATCCTCATTTCCTGGTAGCGATGTATGTGAGGTATTGGATGACCTATAAAACTGCAGAAAATACTTGCGCAGAGCAAATTCTGAGTTCTGCTCTCACCGGGGGCAATGAATCTCCTTGCTCATTGTACAGCAGCCCTCCAGGACTGCCAGCAGGCAGGTGGGAGGAAGGTTTTGTAGCAGTCAATTGCACAGTAGGGAGCTTAGCAGCCTTGGCACAGATGGGATCAGGTCTGTCTCCTGCTGCCCCCCTTTTGCAGTGCAGTTCTGTGCTGTCTTTATGGCAGCCTGCATCAAGGACACACAGGGCAGCCCTTCAGAAAGAAATCTAAACTTTTTAATGCTAAATTATTTAATTGACTGATCAGCTTATTTTGATAAATCTTTGCTGACCTCTATTGATCTTGCTATTATACTAATGCTATATTATCTTGTCATACATTAATGCAGCAGAATGCTTTAAAATCTGTTCTACTAGTTTAACTAGTGCCTACTACTTCATCCTGCCATGATGTAGTTCTTAATACAACCATTTCTCCTGGATCTGCATTCAGTATTTCTCAGAAATAATTTCTTGTCATTTCAGTGTTTCTGAGGAAGCATTTTTGAATTACTTGTGCCTCCTCTGCCTTGTTTTGCCTCCTGTGCCTTAAAGCAGCTCTCACATTGATAACACTTCAACTGCTACTTTTTTAAATGAAACCAAAAGCAAAGTAACAATAAGATTTAATTCCTCCTGACTAGCAAGGAGACCTCTTCTGTTTTGTGTCTTCTTGCATGATTACCAGCGTGTTCACTGTCCTCAGTCTTCTTGTATGCTTGCACAGAGTTCTCTTTATCCCTTCCTGGCTACCGCTGGGCACACTTACAGTACATGGAGGCTTTTCTTTAACAACTCTTACTGGAATTCGGTTCATGCCTGAACCAAAACCTCTTTACACAGCAGCTCATGGCTGGAGAAAGTAGAGTCACAAGATTATGAACATGTAAACCCCAACTATTATCCCTGCATGCAGAGAGGGATTAGGACTTGCATTAGCAGTTGTAGAAAGGTCTTTGGTGTAATTATTTTGTTGCTCCAAACAGAATTAATTCCTACCCTAGCACAAAGCTTTTGAATGGATGAGTCTGATTTTATGTTGCATTCGGGCTTGTCAGATCCAGTTTACAAAAGGATTGCTGCTCTGCCTGCATGTGAGTATTTCTTCTCCAGCTTCCTGCTGTAGAGCTAGAGGCCAATTGTGTGATTCAGTGGTCCATAGTGATGCATTTGCATCAGTCGATTCTAAAGGACAGCTGTACAAGGAACTTGCTCAGGGTTGGAAGTGGTGGCCTTTGATTCTGCAGACTTCATCTCAGTGTCTTGGGTGGCTCTTGCCTTTTCTTGTGCTTCGGCCTCTTTTACTTTGAGACATGAGTTATTTCAGAGTGTGCTTGCACTGGCGCATCTCACATTGCCTGAACACGTCACTGCTCAGGAGCAGCCTCTGCTCACTGCTAACATTGAGCTAACTGCTGCTTTGCTCAGGCGAGTCACCATTTAGAGAGTTGCCTCTCTTCTGCCTCCAGCTATTTCTCTGCCACCCCATGTCAATTATTTTGGATTCTTCCTTGAACTCTCACTTGAACAGTTGTGAGCAGTTGTGTTTTCTAACCTGACCTCCATCGAATTCCGGCTCAGCCACAAGGCAGGAGGGTGTTTGGTGCTGGTCTTGTCCAATAGATTTTACAAGATTCCATTTCTCTTGGTTGCAGCTTGAAAAGGGATCTTCCTTTTTCAAGGTGGGATTTTCAACCCATATTTCAAGGTTCCGCTTCCTCTTTGTCACTTCTGTGCCATGTTGACAATGGAGCTGAATGAGCTGTGCTTGCTCTGTGTTTCATGAGCATGGTTCTTGCGTTTCTTTTGGCTTTGTCTACTTGTTTCACCCAGTTGCTTCATTCTTCCTAAATATTGTGCCAATATAATAGTGACCCCACAAATTTCTTTTGACAAAGCAGGACCTTCCCCACGGTGGTGTGTTTTCAGAGGGCCAGTAGTAAACTTACATGGAAAAAGCAGAGGATTTCTACTTGCTTTATCTCTTATCTTGCCACAGAGATCCAAACCATTCCCCAACCCAAGAATTGCCACACCTGCACCTTCTCACCAGCTCTTTCTCAGTCACCTTGGATTTCTCATTTGTGGAGTCACCTTGGATTTCTAATTTCATCTGCAAAATGACTGCGTCATTGTCAAATTACAGATTCCATGTAATATTCCTTTTCTTTTTCAGGTGTGAATCAGGATATACTGGACAGCACTGTGAAAAGACAGACTTTAGTATTCTTTATGTTGTCCCAAGTAGACAAAAGCTTACGCATGTCCTTATTGCAGCAATAATTGGAGCTGTACAGATTGCCATTATAGTTGCAATTGTCATGTGCATAACAAGGTAGGTAAAAACGAAAATTATGACAAATTACACATTGTATGGATATACTTTTTCTGTATTTAATTATACGATGCCCAACATTTTATTTGCGTAATACCCACATTAAAACCACCCAATGACGGATGGAGGATGATAAAGTAACATCCTATCTCCACCTTTGTTTTTGTGGTCACAAAAGGCAGATTTGTTTAAATTCAGAAACCACCAGTAACCACTCTGAATCTCCAGACCAAATACACAGGAGAACAGATGAGCCTTGGAACATATCCAAGAGGTCAGCTACTGTGTTAGGCCTTCACTGGACTTCCTGAAGCATTGCTGATGTCCTAAGGAAGCTATGATCCCCAGCCACCAGTGAAACCAGAGAGGTTGCCATGATGCTGGTCCCTGTGGTACCACTGTAAACAGTGTTACACATAGATAGAAGTACCCCTCACGCCATATATACTTTCTGAAAATTAGTGTGCCACTTAGTCCCATTGTTAGACACTTCCCCTTTGCTACATCACCATAGGAACCTATTTTATGAAACTTAAAGACACACAAGAACAGAGTTCAGGTTTCTGGGTTGTCTCAAACTCTCACCCTGTGTAAAAACTGAGATGAGAGCCATGGGTTCTTTTTGATGACAAGGGATTCAGTTCTAGGTCTGGAACCAAACAAGCACTGAGGTCTCAGACACAGAGATGACTTAGGATGACTTAGTTACTCTACAGTTGCATGAAGTATTTAAGTCTTCCTCTTGGGCATCCGTGCCACAGTTTGACTTCTCCTCAAGTTGTCCACTTCTTCAGCTCCACTTACATTGGGCCATAAATCTTTCTGCTGCTGCATTAGTACATGGCTTCCCAAACTCAGTGATGTAGAGAGATGTCCCTGTGAATGAGCAATAGAGGCCACTTTCCCTGTATCCCGTGTAAAGTTCAACCTAACAGATACAAATACACATATAAAACACCACCTGCCCATGTAAAAGAGTTACTTGGCTCATGCAATTGGTGTAATCCCCTTTTTCACTCCACATCCTGCTGGCCAAAGCAGTGGTGAGGAAGTTTAATGGTTCAGCTCCTCTTTCAGCCTCGCTGTGACCATTCCCCATCTCTCAGTCTCTCACGTCTTACTGCATCCCAGCAGGACTGCTCCATCATGCATTGCCTGGCTGAGTAAGTGCCATTCCATTCAGGATTGCTGGCTTTTGTGAATCCTTTTAGTTGTGTGTCTGACCCCAAGAAAGAGATCACCAGAGTCACCCCACAGAGACACCTGGGTGGGCTCTCTCTCGTGGGCTACTGGGAGCAGCAAAGCACCTGGAGCTCCAGCACTTCAAAAGGCTGATTGATCCAGCCTCACCATCCACTGGGTTTTAAATATGAAATATGTATAAAGTAAAGCTAATCCAGTCATTCCCCATGGAATCTGTTTGCTGGATCAAGGCTGAAGGATGTAGCACCTTGCTGATTTCAGTCTCAGGGTCAAGCAGGGCTCCTTCTGAGTGATCTGGTGTCCTACAGACATTCCCCAGCCGCAGTCCAGTACTGAACAGCAGGAGTGTCCCACTGGTCAGCACAGCTCAGAGACTCCTTGCTATTGTTGAGTACAGAAAATTAAGTCAATGTGTTATTGCTAGGCTTAATTATATGTGGCATATATAAAATCAGCCCTCCTTTTCTACTTCTCTTTTTCTTTTTTTTAAACAGAAAATGCCCCAAAAACAATAGAGGACGTCGGCAGAAGCAAAACCTAGGCCATTTTACTTCAGATACATCATCCAGAATGGTTTAACTTAGTGCTTTTTATACCTACATTGACCATGTGATGTACATTTTTATTATATCTTTTTTTAAAGAATGGAAATATTTATTTCAGAGGCCTTATTTTTGAACATTTTTAGTGTAACAATGTTGGTCTGTATTCTGAAAGCATCAGCTCTAACAGCTATGGACTGTTTTAGTATCTTTACTTTTATGTTTTTGAATACAGTAGTTCATTTTCTGTATCTGTATCACATGGTTATATAATAGACTTGTGCTTTATCCATGGAATGTAATATTTTTGGGAACACAGATTTATTCCAACAATGGTTGTAGACTTAAAAAAACCCCAACAAACCAACAAAATAAGTCCACATTACCTAACAAACAAGGCATGAACTAAAGGTAAAAATGTTTACAGCTTACTTTTCTTATGAGGAACTAGAAAACACTGTGTTTAAATACCGTAGATATTTAAATGTTTTTGGAAGTTAGTAACTGATTTTTTAGACACTGCCTATCGCATGAACTGTGAAGCTGTGTGCTGTGTGTAGTTGTAACATATTTATAAAATGTGTGGGCTGGGTCTAAGCACTGCCATCTTCATAAAGAATTCCAACAATTTATTTTTAAAGAGGAAAATTATAAATTTCATAATTGGGGTATTAACCTGTTAGAACAGATGGCACAGGTCCAAAAGAAGTAGGTCTTAGTAGATTTAGGTATTGTAAAAATTGGTGTGGAATAATTGAACACAAATAATTGGAATAAAGCCTACTTTATCACTGTTAAAACTGTTTTAATACTTCTTAAACTTTTTTAAAGAAAATACATGTTTTAACACCTACAATACAGATTGTATAGTGTTTGTGACTAAAATAAAAAAAATAAAAGTGAATGAATTACTAGTGCTCTTGTATAGAGTATTTTCAAGAGCTAAAAAAGTCCATCCAAATTAGTCTGCTGGTCATAGTTATATTAATAGACTGTTAGTTGTCGTTTGAAAGACCCCAAGATAAAGTGTGAATAGGATGTGTTCAGCTGTTTTAACATGTAGTGTAGGCTTTCAGAATTTTGCATGTAGGATTTAATAATTTGTTCAATAAAAGAAAAAAAAATGCTTTCAACATTTTGAACTGGAAAAGCATGTCACAATACAACGTTTTCACTATATTGTCTCTGGTTTAGTGTGTTTATTTGTTACCCCATGGGGTAATTGCAACAAGTTGAAGACCTGAAGTTGTTTTGCTGGAAAAAAAACAACCATGCTAATTCCTGACCGCTTTTTGAATTCCCTCAGAGGAAAGCACTCCAGTAACATGAAACAAAAGTAGATCTTTTAAAATATGCAAGTTTGCTTTCCTGCTTAATTAGCAAGTTACTTAACTTTCCTGGATTAACACTAATAACTTCATCAGTACAGAAGCGTGACCCTTTAAACGTATGTTCCTTTCCAGATATTGCTTCCTAATTTTAGGGGTTTCATGTTGCTGAAAGTATCTGAACAATCATGTGTGGATATTTTGTAGTCAGAAGTATTTGACCAAGCTCCAGGAGCGGCGTTTCACGCCCTACTTTGAGCATCGCCGGAGCCAGCTGTCGCCCTGGCTCCCTGCAGCAGCGCCAGAATCGTTCTGGCAGGATCACCGAAACTTCGCCTCCCTCCAACCTGGCTGAAGGCAGGCAAAATGGATCGCCGCGAAATCACCTCAGAGGCGGACAAAACGCACCAGAATCGTCTCTCCAGCGTCATCGAGGAGGAAGAAGAGCAAGATGCAGCTTACACGATTGTGACAGTCCTGGACAAAGTGGCCAACATTGTTGACAGCGTGCAGGCAAGCCAGAAAAGGATAGAGGAGAAGCACAGGGAGATGGAAAATGCCATCAAGACCATACAGATTGACATTTTAAAGCTTGCCCAGGCTCACGGCAATACAGGCTTCACAGTGAACAAGTTACTGGAGAAAACCCGCAAAGTCAGCTCCACCATGAAGGAGGTGAGGGCGCGCGTGGAGAGGCAGAGCACCAGCGTACGGAAGGTGAAAGCAAAACAAGAGGAGATGCTGAGAAAAAACAAATTCCGGGTCGTGATCTATCAGGTAACCATGAACCTAATTTCTTGTGGTACTGTCACTTTGCCACCTCCTTGTTAGGTGCTGGTTAACGAAGCAAAAGGTGCGTTCTGTCCAGCATAGGAATTATTTTATGCTTTCTTTAACATTGATCTGTGCTCCCCAATGCCTTTCAGCATGAACCTACTGGCAGCAGCACACAGGGTCTATTATTAGTGTGGGTAGGTTTCTGAGCCCGTCGGGTAAGATTAACTGCAGATCAGCAAGGACTATTTGCTGCCTCTCTGAAAGGTAATATGAGGCAGGCCTGTAAATCTTGTCATACAAACCATGCCTGACATTCATCTCTGTTATTTTTTTCACCGTATTAGGTAGAAGTGCAAATCGCAGAAGTGTTTTCAGGCTCCCTGAAACACAGACTTTCTTCTAACACTAATTTCAAAACATGGCTTGTTTAACTCGTGGCATTGCCCAGGCTTTCATACTGTTGACAAATTGGGACTTTTTTAATTGTCTCAGTGCATAGTAGTATATGTACAAACTAAAGCTCAGACCCACAAACCCTTCATGACAATAAATAATCCCTTGCATGCTCTACCTTGGAAATGGTTTAACAAAGCACTGTTCTTTCAATCATAGTGGACAAGGAAGTCACGTATTTTCTTTCCCTGACATTATTTCTAGGGTGTTCATTGTACTTAAAAATAATTGTGTTTGAAGAGAAGTTTCATGAAACAGCATGGTCTCGCTTGTATCCATACAAATAGTGCAGACAGTTCTGGGGTTTTGTCAATGAGTGCTGTGAAACACTTTTGTCTAATGGTCTGGTCCTGCCTTTGCTGCAACTTCCCAGTTTCCCAGGTCAGTAGAAAGTAAGTGTTTGATCTTTTGCCAGAAGCAGAGTTGCTCATTTTTTTACCAGCAAGTCGTGAAAGCTTCTTTGAAATGAGTTGTATTCCTCACTAGGTATTCTTGAAAATACCAGCCCTCGTGAGTAACACAATGCACCCCCATCACTCAGCTTTACACCCTGGCCTTGCATCTGTTTGTACATAAATAACATCATTTGCAATGAATGGAGCTGTGTTATTCACCACCATGTACAGCTGACAAATTCTTCTTCATAATCTAACCTTCTTAAATACTTCATTTTCTACTACTGGGAAAAAATAGCTGAAAAAAAAGAGAAAAAGCTGAAGGTAGGGAATATTAGCTCTTTAATGTTATGTTAGTACCATATACAGCCAAATTGTGCCTCCCAGATTTTCTGACTGAATGACTTATTATGGTTGTTCAGTAGAAAGTACAGGCCCAAGCTGTCCTATTATTACGATTATTGCAAGCTGCATCATCATCACGAAATAGAAAACAGGCACTTTCACTTTTTGCTTGCAAATAATTTCCCAGCTAAAGGTAATAAATCTCTGTGACTCCCTTGGTTAATGGCATAATGCCATTTCATTGATGGGTCTTTACCATAAGGACTGCAGCAGAATCAATGCTTAGAAAATATTTGTTCTTTAAACAGTGTTCACTACGTGATGCAAATTTTTTCTGCTAGCAAGACATGAGCTGCTTTTTATTTATAAATATAGTAAAATATGGTCAAAATGGATTTACATGCAGGTGTAAAGAACAGCCATTGCTATTTTCAGGTATTTCGTACAAAAGGTGGCTCTCACAATGTCTATTTTTTCTTAAGAATCACCTTCAGTAGGAATTTGTGATCTCTCTGCTGGGTTTGCTGAATAAGAATGACCTGCACCCTATTCTGTATGTTTAACTCTTAGGTGGTACTTTTCAGGAAGGGAATCAGCATTTGTTGTTGTCTTTCTAGTTTCTTCTTCCTGCAGTGGTTTAGAACGTCAGCGAGGATATGAGTGACTCCCTCTTTAACACCATCCCTTTTGTTAGGTTGATTGAACAGCCTTATCCCACTTGCACAGGGGAGAGGCAGATATGTGGGTCCCTCTAGGATCCACCATTTAGCACTTTTCTGGAGAGGGATGACTGTAGCGCTGCACAAAACCTGAACACAGTAGGTAGCCAAGAGTGCACTGAAGCTTCAAGGCACAGGTACACTTATAAAAGTCTCTTTCACACGAGTGCAGTGATTTTCACGCTGTTGATTTACACCAGGGGAGGCACAGTGCTGCAGTGCCAGGACCTGAATGACTGGAGCTTGGCTAGGATGAGTGGGAGTCTGTTAATAGCTTCGGAACCAGCGTACTCCCTGCACTATACATTACAAATGGATATAACCAAGTTGTTTACTCTCCGGCTGTGATTGACGGCTCTTCTGTAGTGAGGTTCTTTTTCTGATGAACTATTTGAGACATTGTAATGGGGCCAATGACCCGTGTGTTGCTGGTATGGGATCCCTATAAGGGTGAGCACATGTGGGTTTTAGCTTTAACTTTTGCCAGAACATCAGTGTATGAAGAGAAAGGAAGCACCAATTAAATACTAAAGATTTTCTTTCAAGTGCATAGCTTTGATCTTATCACTGATGGAGGGAGTAGGCACGTTGAAAAGGATCATTGGCTGAGGAGATTGTCCCAAGAGACCTCAGCAATGATGAAAAGAGTTGGCGATATCCTCACATTAAAAAGAGACAAAGTGATCGTCCTTGAGCAGAATGATTAGGGAATTGAGAGCATTCATTTTTAGAAGGCCATGTGGTTGAGGAAAAGATTTGGTAGCAGGTAGCTCTCCTCCCTAGGCTGGCTGCATGATTAAAAATGCCAGGTTACTTCAGACTTTCTAGTGAGGTCTTTGACCCTGGAGTGCTATGTGTTCTGAAACAATAGTAGGGAATAAAAAGGATGTTGTAGGTTGTACAGGTCACTGCTCATTTCTGTTCAGGTTAGTCTGAATAACCAGCTGTAAGAGCTATCATTTCTCTGAAGTCAAAGAGCATTTAACAGTTCAAATCATTCTGACTAAATTATTCAGAAATTAAAGGGGATTTTTTTTTTTTTTTTAGCTTGAAAGAACTTGTTTCATTTGCTTTTCTGTATGTTCTGCAACTGCCTCTTTAAATGGCACCAGAAAATCCATGTTACTGTTACTGGGCTTTTTCTCTGTTATTACTTCACATTGGCAGCACAAATGAGTAACAACTTCCTATGAAGGGACATATGCATTCGGTTCACTCACTGCTGTCTGACATTTAAAATTAGTGGACATGCCATAAACCAAATAAGGTTATGGCTTGACTGAACTACACAGTCAGGTTACAACTCAATTGTCTGCCCTGTGATTGCTCCACTGCACACACGGGGAGAGGCTCACAGAAGCAGCCTTGCATATGCTGCTGATATTATGCATAAATAAGTTAAAATAAAAGTGTCTTCTCCTGCCCACTGACTTTCTGTGGTTATAATGACTAGGACAGTAAGAATGGTGAGATCAGGATGGGGATAATAACCTGGAAACATGAGGTGGAAGCACTTTCACCTGAAGTGGCAGTAGAAATCAGGGTGTCAGGAGCTCAGAAGATTGCTTTTATTCTGGTACCATTTGGGCATAAGAATGACAGCTTCAAAAATGGCTCTGCAGAGCAAAATCCTTAGTAGCATGGAGTTAAATAGCTCACCAAGAGCAGATTGTGCTAGGTGGCTCATATTTCATAATTTTTCTGTTTTGCAGAATCATGAGAGGTCTTATCCTTTCTCATATTTATCTACCTGGTATCTTACTTTATAACAGATAATCTGGAAAAATAACAGATGGCGGTGCATTGTTCTGAAATGTGAAGATTGCAATGGGTTTCTAAAAGTGTATTTCTAAGACTGTCTTTATCAACTGTGTAATATTTTTATTAAAAATCTTGGTAGCAAAAAGGTGTAATATTAGTAAAATGTGCTCAAAATCAGAAGCTGTCAGTTCACAGAAAAAAATATAGACGAGAAACCAAGTGACTTTTTACAGCTGGAATAATGCTAATTTGTGCGTACATGGTGCTAATTCCTGTACACTTAGCTCTGATCTGAAACCATAAATGGATGTTTCCAGTCCTGGAGACAACAGGGTGTGGACAAAACTGCCTTCTAGAACTCATGGGAAGAGAAGAAAACCTAAATTGCTGTTAAAGAAGAGCCTGAAAACTTAATGTAAAAAAGAAAAAAGGTGTAAATTGACTAACTGCTTCTGATAGCAGAGCACTGGCCTCAGCACCCCAGCGACACAGAGGCTTTGTTGGAGTCTTGTGGCAGAAACCTTATAAATATTTTTACAGCTGGAACAGGCAATTGCCTTTGCTGAGAATACAGAGAACAAAATAAACCCAACGTTTGTGTCAGAGAGTGTCGCAAGAGCCCTTTGTTGGCAGTGTAGAGCCCAGTGCTGCAGTTCAAAGGGCAGAGCTGGCCCCGTGCTGTGCAGCAGCCACTCATGGAGAGGCTGTCAACCAGCCAAAGAAAAACTGTACTCCTAGTGACATGTTTGCAAGGAATGAGGAGAAAGGAAAATTAAAAACAAAAATAAGAAAATCAGATGTTGGGCTATTCCTGTGTTCCTAAAATGAAATAGCTTGCGTATTTCACCGGACTGTGTTCATACCAGATTATAAACTTGACTCAACTCCGTTGGATCAGGTGCCCCCAGACGTGTTCCTTGGGGATGATCCTCGCAAGGGGACAGGCTGTCCTCAGGGCTGCCATTGATTTTTCTCCACCTATTAGCACTGAGTGGTGGAAACAGCTGATCTTAGTTTACATTTGCACTGGATGCAGCTGTTCAGGGCTTCCCTTGTGGTTGCCCTGCGAGTCAGCAGAGGAGCACAGTTACAACTTGAGCCTCCTGTGTCGTGCCTCTTCTCCAGGGTCCTAGAGGCTGCTTAGAATTACTTGTCACCAGCAGCTTGTGGCTGGCTGCTGTGGGCACATGTGGATCTTAGAATGGAATTGTAGAATCACTTAGATTGGAAAAGATCTCTTGAGATCATCCAATCCAGCTGTTCAGCAAAGCCCTTCATTCCTGAGGCTCTGATTTGGGAATGGACCTGAGGGGGGGCATGCAGCTGGGATTCATATTCTGAGCACTACTGAAGGTAGCTGAGCCTTGCAATTATTCCTTCAGTACAGGAATAAAGTTGATCAAAACAGCACAGGAATGGAGATGAGGAATATGTGAAGTCACAATCAGGAAGTTTAGGATCTGGGACAGGACTCATCTTGCCAGGCACTAGACGTCAGTAACACGGATGTTTGTACATTTATTTGGCCTGTATACTCCTTTCAAGTAAGCGAAAGGAAATGCACGGAACCTGATTCTCCCAACTTGTTTTAGACATCTACTTCTGGACACAGTTTTTACATTATAAGTATCTGTTCTCCCCATGTAGTTAAAAGGTTATCCAGAAATGAGTTCATATGGAGCCAGAGTTCCTTGGGCAGACAAGTTCATCAGCTCCTGGTAACTTTCGGTGTATGGCTGAAACCAGTGTTTTTTCACTTGTACTTGAGAACTCTTCCCTGGTCTAGCTGACTTGTAGGAGCAGTCACCATGTGATGAATGAATGAATCAAAACATTGCCAAAGATATTTTTTTGTCTCATCACAGCTTCTGATACTTTTTCTCCTTCACTTGCAGTGGGCTTCCAAACAAATTGGAAATGAGAAATTTCACCATTTTGATTGCAAGCCTCCAAACTGACCTGCAGAGCTATTCCCTGGTCTAGTTCCATAAAGCAATAGCAAAGCAGAGAAAGTGTGAAGCTTTTGTTTTCCCCTGAAGCTGCAGTCGTCCTTTTCATGCGGCATGTGGTAGCCTGGAGCCAAGGGCTTCTCCACTGATGTGGTGTAACTGGGAACTGGCTGCTCATTGACTGCTGCAAGCTACAGACAGCGATAATGGGACAGTGAGCCAAGCTCCTTTGTAGTCATTGTGCGCTGGTGGTTGAATTAATGAATTCCTGTCAGAACTTAAATAAAAGGAATGTGTATTAGGCTTCACAAAAGAGAAATGAGGGGAGTTGACTGTTCTGACCAGGCTGGTTTTCTGTTGTGTAAAAATAATTCTAAATGCAGCAACAGTGCTTGGCCACAAAGTCTTAAGTGCTGAAGTGTTTATTCTCTGACCACTTTACTTGATAAAATTTCTTAGGTGGCCTTTTAAAATAATCCTATTTCTCTCTTATCTGAGCAGGTTTTTGGCCTGCTGGCAGAGATTCTGAAGTGACATATTTGCAGAAGAAATGAAGGGATCACTTGAGATTCATAAAGCTTCACTCTTAACTGTTAGAATATGAGTAAAAGTACTGAATGATTTGTAATTGGTTATTCATCAGTGGTTTCATATGGATTTAGAGCACATTTTCAAGGAGATGTTTTACTGATTTACCTTGGCTACCAGTCTGAATAACAAATCATTCATTCAACATGCAAATTTCTAAGATTTTTTTAGACCATTGTGGCAAGGCAGTTCCCTTCCCTTAAGCTGCCCATCATTTGCATCTCCAGTTGTCATAGACACAGCAGCAGTGACAGAGCAGGCGCTGGGTACCCTTTGACCATTTTCTGCTTCATGCTCTGCTTCAGAATCGTCAGGTGATCACCAGTCAGTCCCATCTGTGCTTGTGTTAATCATCACCTGCACTTTCCCTGTCACACATCCCAAGGCTGAAAGATCATTTGCTGTGACCTTTTCTCTGTGCAACACAATGACTCCAAGTTATGGAGTTTCATCAGTCTCTCCTCCCTACTTCTGCTGTGAGCAGTTTCTTTGGGACCATTTTGAGACTTGATTTTATATATACAATACATAATTTTATATATGTGTGTGTGGTGTTATTTTAGTTATATAAAAATCAATTATTTATTTGGTCAATCTGGTTTTCTGGGTTTTTTTTAATTTTAAAAAGCTTTGTTCTGCTAAATTGCTGGTTGGAATTAGATAATAGCTAAGAGCTGATAACTTGCTTTATTAAAGCTGTTTTACTTTGAACGTATTTGAAAAGAAAACACAAAACCAGTTTATAGCATTTCTAGCAAATATTTACATGTTATACAGTGTATTACCTTTTTTTCTCTTTGTCAAGTTTGGAAGCCCAGTCTGAGCTTTGAAATACAAACCTAGAATACATGTATCAAAAAACATGAAAGGACAAAGGAAGTAAAGCTCTTGAACTGGCTACATCCCTTAAAATGCCCTCAATATTCAATTTTTTTAAATTTTCAAATGACATAATAAAATTATTACTGAAATTATAATTAAAAGTATTAGTGTACTTAAAGCTCAGTATTGTTCTACAGTGACATTATGCCTCTGCTTTGCCTAGCAAATCAAGTGAACCCTAAATGAGAAACAAACCTTTTCTCAAGGAAAAGTACTCCTGTTATTAATTATTAATCCCATCTGTGCTCCCAAAGAGTGGAAATTTAGCTAATAAGTTTTGAGGGAATCTTTTCAACAACCCTTTTTTCTTTTCCCAGCCTCACAGTGCTTGCTGAAGGCATGACGTTCTTCCAGCAGCCCCCTTTGGCTTATTTGCTCCTTAGTGCAGCAGTAAGTGAAGGCTGCTTTTAGAGCCAACCTGGTCTTTGCCAGGACACCACGGCTGCAAAATACCTGAGACACTGCAAGGCAATTTGCTCTGCCATTTCCCCTTTCTCTTCCCAGGGAGGAGGAGAGCCTGACAGTGCAGGCAGGGTTACCAAGCAGGCACATTCTGAAACAGCCTCTTTTCCCCTGTGGGTTTCAATTATCTGAGCACTGCCACCTTGAGGGTCTCATAGTGTTGATTAGAGGCAGTGCCACATTTAAGATTATTTACCTACTGGTTTTGAGGTTTCATTGAGGTGGAAAAGTCAGGACCTTTCCCTTTGGTAGTTAAGGAGCAGGTGAATTAGACTTCCTTCATAAATGCCTTGCTATATCCTAAGGGGAAAAATGCTGCTGCTTTGATGCCTTCCTTGTGCTCAGAAGACGCCAGCAGTGCCTGCAAACTGGTCAGTGTTCCCTCCCGTGGGTGCTGAGCAGCCAGAATTTTGGTAGTCAATGGAAAGGTTGAAGAGCAGAAGGAGGGTTTGAAGGACGCAGGCTATGTCCCTTTGAAACTTTTCTAATTGTGAATTAAATTGAAATGAGAGAAGAAGGTGAAAATGCCAGTGATGGGGTCAGACTTCCTTGGGTTTCAATGTTCTCTGCCCCTGGGGCCATTTGTTCAAATCAATGCCACGCTGGCCTTCTTCACCAGAGCTGAGGTTTACTTAAATGTTTCGTTTGCTTTCAGCCAGGCCCTTAAGAACTCAAAATTCTTTGGCTAGGTATATTTGAGAGGTTAAATACTCAAAAAATAGGAAAAAAATCAAAGTTTAAGTTTAAGCTGCTTTCTTAGCTAACTTGCTGTGCCAGGGGTTTCACCAGCCACTCCAGAATGTCCTATGTATTAATCAATAGACAGCCCATAGGATTGCATATGGGCATACCTCTTTCCTCAAGAAATCATATTAAAAATAATTGACTGCTTGGTATAATATTTTACTGTGAAATAATCTCCTGTCCTCATTTTAGATCCTTTCTTACCTCCCATGAGGTGGTGGTGGTAGGTACAAGTCTTTCCTAGCAAAATGCTTAAGAAGATTTTTACAAAAAGCTTGCGAGCAGCAGCATCAATGGCTCAACTCCCTTCTCACCCTTCTTGAAGATTGGACTGCCCAGTCCTGTTCTTCCAAGTCCCATCTGCTTTCTAGACAAGGAGAAAGCTCTCACTCAATTTAGGGCTTTGTTCTGTGCTGCTGAAATCAGTAGGTGTTTGGTTTTTGGTTTTAGTGAGCCTATAAAGGATCTGGTAGCTTTATGCTTTGACTCCATCTGTTTCCCACCTGGTACTAAAGCTTCTTGTTCCTGCCTTAGGAAGGATGAGCTTCTCTCTTCTCTCTGCCCCACAGATGCCTAGTGATAAGAAGAAATGAGGTAGGGGCAGGAGACAGAAAGGAAGCAGATGAAAAAGCTCACCTGCTGAGCCTAAATCACTGTATTTTTATTCCAAAACCTTCCTAACATGCTAGACAGGTTCACTAATACTTTCCATTTCAGTAACACCCAGAAATCTTAAGAGGAGATAGAAACTCACACTAATATTTTGCCTTGCTACATTTGATTCTGCAAGGTGTGTGCAGAGACCAAGAAAAAGGAGAAAATCAAAGATTTGGCAAAGTTCATGCTGAGTCTGTAGGAGAATGGAATGTTTCTCAGGATCTGCAGCTCTGATGTCTGTGTCTCATCTACAAGATCTTCATCTCACATGTTCTTGTCCATGACTTTTAATTCTAACGTGTATGAAAGCGAAAGCACTCTCTTCTTTAACTAACAGACAATAAATACAATAAAAATCTGGCAACTGACAAAAAGTACAGACAAATTCTTCTTCCAAAGGAAGAAAAATTAAATATTGCAGAGAAAATAGTCTCTCTGCCTTCCATTACTTTAAAAAGTAATCTTCATATGAAAGGCTTACTCCTCTCCCCATATTGTATTCATCTCTGCGTGAACTGAAATTTTGGATTATTCATTCTGGAAATATTTTTGTTACCATTTCAGCTGAAGGAGTGGGGTATAATTTAAAAACTTTGAGGAATTATTATCCAGCTGTGTTTTAGTTAATTTTCAGGGAAAAAAAGAGATTATGTTTATATATAGAAGTCTTTATATAATTAATGTTAATTTGCACATGTTAATGAAGATGATTATTAGCAAAGCATTGTAGTTTTGTTCCTGCTGATTTTGACACATGAGTTGAATAACATTCTGCTGTAATCAATGTAATGTAATTTGTCCCTCTTTTTTCTAAGCATTAACCACTGTTTTACTAGAGGGCTTTTATTGAAGCCAAGGCATGATGAGAGACACTTAAGTGGGCTTTATCTGTCAAATAGCTCAATGTATGTTATTTTATGTACTGCTAGCACTCAGTAAAATAACATGACTCACTACTAATGAGTCACTGTGAAAAATGACAGACATCTTTTTGACTGGAAGTAAGTTCACAGCAAAATATTCAGTTAGCCTCACTTGCTGTTCAGGGGTTCACAGCTTCAATATCTCTCCTATTGTCCACATTAGGCTGATGATACTAAGAGTAGAGTTCTGACACTAACACATCCCAGAAATCAGCTGAAGGAGTTAGTACTAATGGGAAACAACTTAGAGAAGTGTAATACAGCTGTTGTACCTGTTTGCACCTCAAAGGGCTGCTCCTCCTGGGAGAAGAGGTTTTGAGCCTCTAGCAATTTTTCTTTGGAGAGGCTGCATGAATTCCTAGGGCTAAGACGTCTAGGAGAGTCACCACTTCTTAAGAAGCATGCAGCTGATACACAATAGATATGTAATATAAATATATAATCCTGAATGCTCAAACAGACTACCAAACTCACCACAGGAGATAGAGGTGCTTGCTCAGGAATATCATAAATTTCCAGATGGAATAAATCAAGTTCACCTCAGCGATGGTGCAGGTGCTGTGTGAATTGTATGTTACTGTGTTTACCAAATAACATCTCCCTGCTTCACTGACTTTGTCCCCTTGTGCAGCCAGCACAGGTACGTTAATATGTTGGGGTTCATCCACTGACAGTGCACAGCTGACACAAGCCCAAGAGCCTCTTTTGTCTACAAAGCGTCTGCTTTTATTGGTGAGGAATAATGGATCTAGGTCCAATCCAGAGAAGCAGATAAGCTTCAAAAAAACAAACAAAAAAAACCCTAGACAAGTCTGCTCTGAAAACCATTAGAGGCCAGTACTCATAGGACCATTGCCTTAATTAATTTCAGGTAGAATCACAGTGAAAAGAAATCTTTAATCAAGCATAACATATCTTTACAGAACTTGGCAAAGGCTTGTTTTGCCATTTGTGTTATGCATAGATCCAGTACGATGGTACAAGCCTACCTTACTTTGTTACAGTATTATGTTTCCGTTAGTACTAATTAACTGCAAGCCAAAAAAAAAAAAAAAAAAAAAAAAAACAAAACAAAAAAAAAACAAAAAACAAAAACCACCCTAACAAACAACAAAAAAAAACCACCCAAAAAAAAAAAAAAACTAAACCCAAAAAAGCTTGAATCACCGTCTTTTTGAAACACACTTGCTGGAACATGACATGACTCTCTGCTTTCATTCACAGGAGGAAACTGAGTGTCCTTCATCTCTCTCTGTTATCAAAGAGATGACAGCAGGTGAAACTATAGAGGACGATTTCATCCCACCTGATGATCTGTCTTCTGATGAAGAATATTATATCGAAGAAAGCAAAGCAACCAAGTTCAAGAAATCAGGCATGAGGCGCATTGATGACATCAAAAAGGCATTTTCAAGGGAAAATATGCAAAAGACAAGACAAAATTTTGGCAAGAAGGTAAACAGGCTTCAAACTAGGATAGTGACCCCTGAGAGGAGAGAGAGGATCAGGCAGTCAGGAGAAAGACTGAGACAATCTGGGATAAGGATCAAGAAAACCATTTCACAAGCTGCTCCAACAAAGGAGACATTCAAGATCCATAAAAAAAGTAAAGAACGAACAGGAGCCGAAGGGCAGGAGGGGATCCAGGAAGGCAGCGTACACATCGCCTCCGAACTCCCAGCAGCAGAGCCCTTCACTGAAGAAATCTCTTACACAGAAGTGATCACTAAGGTAAAGAAAGACAAGAACAGTGCAACAAAAGGTGCTTCCCAGTCAACCGAAATAGGGGTGACTATCCCAGAAGTCGTCCTTAAGCAGGAAAGAAAAGAAGGGGGAGGAGGTGATGATGACGTCCCTTTGCTAGACTTAAAGCAATCGGCATAAGGAGTCAATGAGCAAACACACCATACTGTCCTCCCTGAGCAAGAGAGAACATAGTGTGTGCTCACTCAGCTTTAGAGAAACGTGTGAATTTGTTACATCACAAACCGTGTTGGTGTTGTTCTGCCATCCACACAGATGTCTGTAGTGTTGTCTTCGTGACAAAAGTCAAGCCATGCAAACTGAATGAAGGGGCTCCCCCTCCCCGTCTCGGCGTGTGCCGATAGCCATCGTTAACCCAAATGGAACTCACAATGTCAAAGGGAGATGGGAATCTGCTGCATTTCCAAGATTGATTTAGCAGTCACTTTACAGCCTCATCACTCTCATCGTTTTATGTACAACAGTATAAAATTTATTTCCCTTATCTTATACCAACTCATCTAATTAGAAAACAGTAACAAAGCTATTACTTCATATTAGCAAAAGGAAGAACTATGGAAAATGTCATTAAGCTGCACAAATATTATCATTTATGGGCCCTTACAGAAAAAAACAGGAAGACCATATTCCTGCTTTACCCACGGTGTGAAAAAATGTGGCAGGAATTATAGGATTTTGAGTAAATTGTTTTTTCTTAGTGGAAAAGAGAAGCTCCTGAAATGACTACAGGTTATTTCCAGACTTCTGGAACAGGAAGGTTCATTGTAAGTAAGCAATGTGTTTTGTGCACTTACAGAATACGAGTTAAAAAGAAGACATATTAAATATGGAATAGCAGGAGGAAAAGGGAAGGAGATGCTGTATTCATGTTTTGAAAAGATGAGATTGTGAGAAAGGCAATGATATGAATCAGTGAAAGTGAAATAAGATGAATGTGTGAGTTCTGGATAAATAAAGAGAAAAATTAGAATATTATAACTACAGTTTGCTTGAGATCTTTTAGAAAACTATTATTCTTTACAGAGGATCTTTACAGGGCTTATGAACATAACTGACCAGACAAGGGAATTGTTTTGTTTTCCACTCTCTGTGCTTTTTCTGAGCTTCACTGCAATTAAAATCTATTCTACAAAGTCACAGATGTACAGGGCCAATCCATAACCCAATTCTTTTTTTCCTATCATCATCATTATTGACCAGTCATAGCCTCAGGGATTATGAGACAGACACCCTTTGGACTATGGAATGCTGTTTATTTGCAACACTCAGGAGCCAGTGCCCTGACATCAGATATGTTTGTAAACACGACTGCTATGCTGACATGGGGCGCAGGACTGTATTGCTCTCTTCATTCTTAAATGGAGTTGCCTTCAAAGCACTTATCTAAAGCAATGTTAGTCATTACTATCTGTGTGAAACTTGTACAATATTGCCAAAAGCTGTATGATTGTATTTAATATCTCAGATTCATTTTAACAGAAGAGCATAACTTGGTTATCTATATACATTGTTTAAGGACTTCCAGCTAATTGTTAATCTATCATTTAAATATAATTAGTTTGATTTCAAGTACTCTGCCTGCCAGTTCTTTCATTTAGTCTGGTGTACATCCCACTTGAAGTGAAACAGCTTTAGCAATAGTACTAGGGAATACTGGTTGGGGAAGGTCAGTGTTTTACTATGTCAGTGACATTTCAAATCAAATTAGTGTTGTCAGATTGGGTGCACCAACTCCACTGAATGGAAGGGCAGGATAGAGCAAGACAGGAAGACAGGGAGAGAAACACATTTCTGTCAACAGTAAATTGTTCATCTCCAATCTACTGTAATTACATGCAAAAAGGGAAAAAATGGTTTTGCTTATAGAATAGACTGAAGGTTTTCTTAGGTGTTTTTCTCCAGTTATAAGAGGCCTTTCTGGAACAAAGTGACTTTATATTCTTCTTCCAGTTCTGTATAAACCTGTAGCTATCTTCAGTGAAATACTGTATGATTTTTCTGATTCTTCAGTAATATGGCCTGCATTCTGTTCTGCAAGATTTGGCATTTTCCTAAACTGATGAAAGGTTTTAGTTATTGAAATGAAAATGTTGATGTTCAAATAAGCTATTTCTTTGCATTTTTAAACAGCAGAACACTAAGTGCTAGAACATCATTGCCTAGAGATTTTCTTCATATAGCATTTAATGTTCTCATTTTACTTGACAAAGAAAAGAAGTGATGCAGTTTCCATGGAGCTTATTATGTAGCACTAGATATAACCTCTATCAAATATAAATGTTTACTTCTAACTTCAATTGGTCAGAGGATGATTTGTTTCCACAGCAAGCAGTGAGTTCTTCAGGTGTGCAAAGTATTTCAATGTACACTTTTTATTTTAAATTTCTATCACTGTTACTGACCTGACTTTTACATGTACTAGGAGATCAAAGTTAAATTACTCCATATCCTCACATAAAGGTAGGGCATGGGGAAAACACTGTGGTTTGTGACCTCAATTTCTATGTAACAGCACAGACCTTTGCTGCTTAACATCTCCCTCATCTTTTTCATAATTTCCAAAACCAATGATCGTGAAGCCAAATCCTTCAGCCTCCTCAGAAACAAAATTCTCAATGAAATTGGTTGACGTACAGCTGCACTGCAGGGAGGTCTGGTGTGTATTTTTTTGAACAGTTGGTTTCACTTGAAAAGATAATCTTGCCAGCACTGTTGCTCCTAGCTCAGTGGAAAAAAGGGACCCTGTCCCTGTCTGCTCTGTTTTCCAAGAAGAAAGCTGGCACTCTGTACTCTGTTGTGGGTGTGAGTGTGAATATCAAACTTCCTCATGGAAAGAGCCCCGCAATTGCTAACTGCAGAGTAAAACTGGCTATGGGAAGGGATGAACTACTTTCTTAGACACTTGCTATACTAAAATTGAAAGTGTTTACAAGGAGAAAAAAAAATTAATGAAGTCCTGACTGCAAGTCCTTCTTTCATAACATCCAACAATAATTTCTTTTGCTTTGAATTTATGCTAGTGAAAAAAGCCAAACACATTTTCTGCCAATAGCCATCTCTCTATTAAAAAAGAAGTATCAATCATCCTTGAGTTACAGGGTAGACAGCAGTGGTGGTTAACACAAAAATACTTCAACCATTTCAGGTGAACCTACTCCCAGAAATGGCCTGTGTATTAACTTCTTTGTTTTAACCTAAACTGTTGCAAAATACAGAACAAAAAGCAGTTAGGATGTTTGAGTTTCCAGGATTCAGGCACTAATGCAGATGGAACAAGTACTAATAGAGCCAAATCTGTGTTCAGATGTGTTTACTCTGAGAAAACTTTAAAACCTTTCTTCGTGCTAATAATGGGGGATATGCACACCTTCCTTATAAGAGGATATAGGTTTACAAATGAGTTAATAGGTGCAGAGGGCACTTCTTGTGCAAAGATAAACACTCCTGTTTGTACAGATTCTGTAATTGTTTACATAAAAAAGTGACTATTCAAGAAAATGGTAGCAGCCATTAGTGAAAGCACCCAGCAAGTTTACAAATGCAAAATCAAAGGAACTGTGCATAAAATATACGCAGATAAACATAAAGCTTTACCATGCATTTAATTATCTTGTCATTACAGCTTTAATAATGCTATGGATGATAAGATTTTAACTACAAAGTTAAATTTAGAAATAATTATATTATATTATTAAAAATTCTTGTATTAAGAAGAAAGATAACATCTACAAAAGAACCACCACAAAATGTCAGAGCAGTTGTCACTATCATAAGCACTTTTTTATGTAGTGCTTCCATTATGAGTAAGTTAGTTGATTATATTCTCACTTGCTTTATAACAGGTGCCAGATTTACACCTGCAGCTGTTTTCCCTCTGATATTCCCAGGATAAATAAACTTAGTCTTTTTGCTGTGAGCAGAGTAAACTGATCTATGTGCAACTAACATAATCTCAGTGTATCACCTGCTAATTGCCAACCCTCTGTGAGAAGGTAGCCACCGCTTTGACAATAACAGTGCAAGTCATGCTGGCTGCAGCTTAATCCTACTTGGCTCTTTCTTTCATAGCTATCTGTCCTTATTTTGAACTGCAGAGCAGTGCAACCCCCCTCAAAGTCCAGTGATCAGGATTCTGCACTGTTTTCAGATACAAAGAGAAAATGTATGTCAGATCTGTTCTCCGAGGTTTTTTGTAGACAGGGCAGGAGTACATATTTCCGTGTTGCTTCCTTGGGTCGTTCAGTGCTGTCGTGCTAACAGCATACACGTGGACTACAGGAAGGCTTGTGAACAGCACCTAAGGATGTTAAAAGACGCACAGGGCTCAGCATTAGAGAAACAGGATAGGGGGTCTGAATTCTAAATGTTAGAACTGGATTCAGTGACGGCCTTCAGCAAAAGCACCAGCCCCTCAGTGGAGGTACACATGAAAATACAAGTCCTACACTCACTGCTACATTGACACCAACTTAAAGCCCATGGCAGCCCAGGGACAACAGCCACCAGGAAGCCTGATGGAAGGAAAAGAAAGCAATAGAAACCTGGAAAACTGCATGCTGTGGAGCTGGATGGAAAAATGACAGGCTGGTTCTAGGAGGGAGAGCAACCATTGACTTTATTCCCTTCCTTTGCCCCTTCCACTGTTTCCCATTCTTTCCCTACCTCCTTTTTCCTGAATGGCAGGACTGGAGCTACAAAGACCAAGATGCAATTAGCGACCCTCCTTGTTACTTCTGCACTGCTGAAAATAGAGCTTCTAAGATACAAGGTGCCTCCTGGGTGTTTATCCAAACTAGATCCCCTCAGGTCTTCCGCCAATATAAAGTATTCATTGTCAGGGGATAAACCAGACCCAAATCAAAGAGCAACATGGAAACTTGCTCAACACTCCAGAGCACTCGAGTAAACTGCATGTTTGAAGGGGTCTCTTGACAAACCAGGCAACAGAAGTTACAGCTGGCAAGGCTTGGTCTGGAAAAGTTTTCTCTCAGTCAGACACAGAAGTGTTTACCTATGGAAAGGAATTACCTCAATTCCAATTCCAGGATAGTTAGCACTGGCTTGGAAAAAGTGTACCAGTGCAGACAATGTCAATTTTCCCTGGACCGTGACTACAGTATCTAATCATTACTCCATAGCTGGATTTTAAATCTGCTTAGTCACATCAGCGAAATGTAACTCCATGCATGGATAACTAAGCATAAGCCCAGAACTAATACTCTTCCTCATATTAAAAAACAAACACTAGGGATTTCTCATCAACCAAACACTGACCTCCATATCAAACCCAGCCCAAACCTTTGGATGCTTTGATAAGGTCCCACTTGGTCAGTCAAAAGAAGACTGACTATGAGTTGCACTATTTTATTCAAACCTAACTGTGCTGCTGGGGTGCCTGAAGCCAAGAAGCCCAGCATCTGGTCTGCTCTAGTGCTATGCATCCAAAATTCATTTTCTGACAAAAGTCTTTTTATTCACTTCTGGTGGGTAAACAGTCTGTCCTCTTCCCAGCACCACTACTGTTGGTTACCCTCTTAAAACCTGCTGTGAAACCACCGCTGCAGGCTCTCAACGTAATTCCTGGTGCTCTCTGAGCCCTATGCCACGCAGTATGCCACAGCCTGTTACACTCACTTGACCCTTACCTTTGGTGCTGACTCGATGAGCTTACTGTTCCTGCGGTCCCAGCCTGCCCCTTCGAGGAACAGGCCGTGGATGTAAACCCCACCGGTGTCAGCCGGAGGAGGGCCAATAACATCTTCCTTCATCATCTTGGTCACTTCATTGTATAAAACAACACTGTCCAGTTCCCACCCTTTCGCCAAATTCACGCGAGTTGTCTCTTGCCTCACGGCTGTTAGGAATCCCTAAGGAGACATACAGGAATATGACATAAAGGTTTTTTTTAAAAGCCTTGAATTTAAACCAATTCCAACTTTTTTTTTCCCTATGTAAGTGACATAAGCTGTATGAAAGCTCATCACACAGAATTTCATGTGCATATAAACTAAATTCAGCAGTGTAAATCCAATGCTTTCCTACACTTTCCCAGTACCATGCATCCATATATAATTGGTGTGCACATGTTGGTGCTAAGAAGCCACCAAGCTGGCTTATTTAACCTATCAGAAGTGCCTGTATTACTCACCTCACATGCCTGTTTTACAACCAAGCAGAAGGACAGAGGTTTATAAGGCTGCCAGACTAATGTGTGTTGAGAGATTCCAAACAAGGGTAATTTCTAATTTCTCTAACACTGGCTATATTATTCATTTTTTCTTACACCAACACTGTAAAAAATGCTTTTCAGTAAACAAATAAGCATTTTACAGAATACAAAGGAAGTACCAAATGGAATCATGCAATTAAATACTGGAATGCCTCTGACACTTTGCTCAGTGAAGTCTTTATATACTACAATAACATAGTGTTTTAGGCATCAGCTAGATAAACCCAGAGCACTTCAGCAGCACAGAACAAAACTAACTCTCAGTTCTAGAGAGCTACAATCTCATGACATGGATATAAGCTATCAAAAGACAAGCCAGGCTGAAGATGCTGGTTAGCTTCCCTGATACAGCTGTCCATGGGAAAGCACAGTGCAGTGCATGGGAAGAGCCTTGGGCCTTGGAGATGGGAGGGCAGACTCCTTTGCTGCTCCAGGGGTCATGCTATAGATGTGCGTCTTACTTTACCTTGTGGAAACCCATTTGTGCAGCGAGGAGGTGAATGAATAAAACTCAGAATTGAATATGCGAGAGCAACAGAAAGAACAACCAGGAAAGAGTAGGTTTCCCAACATATTTCAGAACAGGGAAGGAAAGCATCTGGAGACAGAGAAGGGGGGATAGAGAGCCACATGAGGAGCACACAAAGGTGGGAATTAGTGAGCCAACAGCACAAGTAGGAAGAAATCAGGAGCAGCAAGGGAATTGAAAAAGTCCTTTATTTTTCTTCAATATTCACAGTGCAGGATGCTTTGTGGAGCTAACGTTAGGACCTAAGGAATGGAAATAAGTCAGATGTGGGAACATTAGCAAATTGTGTGCTGAACACAGGGGCCAGACTCTGGCTGACAGGACGGGAGTGCTCCAAGAACTTGGTAACCATGCAATACCCTTTAAGTTATGAGAGCATGAGATGACTTTCATGAACTCAGAGGTTCTTTGGTTGCTTCTCATTAATATAATCCCAGAGACCCCAGGACAAGTGTTTTAAAGAGGTTTTGTGATAGCACAGATAATTGTAATTGCATTTGAAGTAGTTGAGAACTCCAGTGTATAGCTGAGGGAGACAGGATTAAAGGCCAAGTTCTTCTGTCAGAAATGCCATTAAATGAAAGCAGAATCCTTGTAGTAATTTGTGGAATTTTAATTTGTAGAAACATACTAGAACCAATAGTTTAAAATACATGAAGTGTTCACTGCCAGAAGGCCTCAGAGGGCTGCTGGATCCCAGATAAACTGAAATATTAAAGAAAGAAGAGCCTGAAGAGGACAGAGCAATGACTGTACTAAGGGAATCAGTTCAAAGGCACCATGGAAACACTGGAATAAAAGTAAGCTCAGAGCTGTGAGTTGTCTTCAGGGATAAGGTTTAGATAGCAGATTGTTCCTACAGAGATGGCAGGACCTATATACTTGCTACAGTGGGACTTTTAATGCTTATCTGCTCATTTGAATGAATCCTAGACAGTGTTTGAAGACTGCAGCTGCGAGCTGGAGGCCCAGCTGGGTGTCCCGGAGTGGCTGAATGGCACAACAAACAGCAAGACAGCAAGGATCAAGTGGCTTGAGGTGTCACGGTACAGCTGAGGGCTTGGCTCACCCCAAAACTCTCTGTCAAGGACAAAATTAATCACTTGCCATGACATTTGTTTCGATTACTGGTAATCCTTGCCTTTTCTTTTTCTTTTTTTTTTTTTTTTTTTTTTTTTTTTTTTGCTTTGGTTTGGGTTTTTTTGTTTGGTTCGTTTTGGCTGATTGCTTGGTTGAGGTTTTCTTACTTTTTTTGCATATGTGTGTTTGCCTTTTCCTGAATTTCTCTCTGTCCAGCTCACTGAAGCCTGCTAAATCTTTGTTCCTTTGCCTTTTAGCTACTCATGCACACCAGCTCTGAACCTTCTAGTGAGGGAAAGCAGGCACCATGGAAGCTATGACAAAAATATGGAAATCAGTTAAGTCTATTGCTCTCACAATCATATTCTCTCCTTTACCTTACTTTGGAGGTGTCACTTTGCAAACACCGAGCAAATTATGGCAGGTTTGCTAGAACTAAGTGGGCACTGAGGAGTGGAGGCATTGTACTTCATATTCTGATTAGTATTTGCATTGCTTTGGCATCTAGGGGTCGTAGAAGTAGGTTGAGGGTTCATTATGCTGAGTACTACACAACCAGAAAGACAGTTTTGCCTCACAGTGCTTAAAATCTATATATAGGACGAGTGACAGGAACTGGATACAGAGATGCAAACAAGGAAACAATAAAACAGCGTCAGCCTCAATATGGATATTGGGAGGTAGAAATGAGAAATGCCTAGTGTTGAGTTTTTGATGAAAAAAATCCAGTAACACCAGATTAACTTCCATGAGGGAAGAAAATTCAGGGCATTTCTTGTTTTGTTCACCCCAGTTATCTTGGCCCAATGCAGACACACAGGGGGAATCAGGTTTCTTTTACTCAGAAGTCTGAGCCAGCCCTCATTTGTACCACTAAAAATAAAGATTAACTTCTGTGAAATTACTGAATTTATCCTAGTGTATAAACAGTCCAAGAGAAGGCAGAGTCTGGTCCTATATTATTTTTTATTGCCAGAATGCCTTGATTTCCCAGTGCTATAAATCTACTTTATTGCCTTGTGTTATCCGTGGCATTTATCCATTGACTGTAAAGCAAACAGTGAGATATATGCAAGTAGGCAAATGACTTAGGAGCTGCATTTCCTCTCACAAATGAAAGGATTTTTCTGAGAATTTATCAGGTATTACAAACAAACCATTACAACTGCAGCGCTAATACCTCATCACCTCAGCTTGTATGAGAAGATGAAAATCAATTTTCTTAATATATGGAATACTGATTTTAAACACAGCAATATGAATATTAACAAAATATTAGTTAATTAAATAGAAAATGAGTCTTTGCTCAGGTGAATTGCTTTTAGAATGAGCCACTCCCACAGCCTGGGTTACAGAAAATGGCGACTACAACAATAACTATCTGATTCTTAAGCTTGTGATTGTCAGCACAAATAGTTTTTTTAATTTCTGCACACAATGTATTTAGGGACTTAAAGAACTAGAGGTTATGAAGTGTGTAATTTTTGTATTTCTAGAGGCCTTCTCATTTACCATGGTCTATTAAATCACAATTTGTTTGGGGACATTTTACACTGATTATTTGGCAGCTCTTTTCAAAAATCCAGCTATATGGATCCAAAAAAATGTAGGATGCCCAATTTGGGCTGGCAAAATTTCAGAACTGACAAACCCTAGAGCACAAAAAAGCCAGCTAAAATGTCCAGTACAAAATCTGTATCAGCTCTTGCTCATCTGTAGTGCAAAAGCAAACATCAACGGGGCCAAAAGCCTGTTACGGCTGCATACAGCCTGATCACTGCAAAAGTTACTTTGAAGTATTTTAGAATGCTGCTAATCAGTGTGTTGCTAGCAAACCAAGTATGGAAGCATAATCTTTTTTTTACAACTCCTACTCCTCTCCCTCATCCTTGGGAGCCCTTTGCTCAGGGGTTCTGTCCCTTCCACGCTATAAAGTTGTACCAGCAGACAGCTGACACACACACGATAGATGATAGATGGATATTTCCCAGCAGTAGTCCTAGAGAATATTTGCCACTGTTGCTTTCTCTATTCTAGGCAGCTGTTTCAGCTAGCTTTTGCATTGCTAACAAGTACTGAGATTAAAATAGATCTTTAAAATAGCTCTTTCCTAAGGCTTCACAGAAACCTGTTGGCTGGATACTCTCACAATGACTCATTTCCACAACTCACACTTCCCACAAACATCTGTGAATCATAAAAAGCTTTAATGAATGTGGATAGCTCTGCAAAGAAACTACACATCATCTAGGTATGTATACTTTACTTCTTTTAACTCTGCTCTCAGCTGTTCCCTTTTTTCTGTTTCATTTCATGCCAGGTTTTTATTTTAGATGGTGCAGACGAGGGGCTGTATTTTTTATATGTCTCTGCAGACCATGTCTGGCACAATTCTGGGGTGGTATAAATAACAAACCTTCCATTTCAAGGAACTGATTTGCAAGGATTGAGAATCAAGTCCAAATCTTTTCTTCCTGTGTCAGAGTTCTGGAACTTACCATGTTTTGTACTCAGAGGGATTTTCATGCAATAAATAAAAAACAGATTACTGTAGAAGAGGAGGTAGAAAAAAGGAAGATTAAGTTGAAAAGTGAAAGCATGTACTTACCCCATTTCCCCACTATAATTAAAGCAGCCAAAATATGCATTTCATTATTTTAGGAGCATTATTTCATTCTAGCAGAAATTTCTTCAGTAGATATTGAAGATAATTTTTCCTATATTTAAGCTAAAAAATTAATTTAAATTACGCTTCATATAGTCAATATTAAATCAGCTTGAAGTTCTCCCAAGGTCTAATTTAACTGTTACTCAGAAGTTATAAAGGCCAACATGGCCATCTTACCTGTGGATTAAAGAATCCTGTCATCCAGAACTGGTTTGGACGGCCATCCTGCAGCCAGCTGCTGAACTGCTGGTTTCTCTCAAGAAGCTCAGTAAACCAAAATCCTAAAGTAGTCGACTCCCAGGAAATCCTAAACCACAGTTTTGGAATTCTAGCATCATAAATATTATCTAAAGCATCTTGCAATTCTTCTGACATAATTATGGTTCCTGGAAGATAAGTAAAACATTCAAAATGAACTTTCCCCTAGCTTGCAAAGGCAATTAAAACTTCCAAATGACATTCCGAGTCTAATAAACCCTCTTTTGTTGTGCCTTAATTGCACACCTGTAGCACTGCAGCCTTATCAGTTTGCAGTTAATGTCTTCAAAATTATAAGACTTGATTCAAAGCTAAAGGCGGTAAGATAAATGATATTTCTTCTGTTGTTTTGATCAGAAACAAAGATACGTTTCTTAAACAACTTCTCCCTCATACACATTATTTATATTCATTATATTCACAGCGTGTTCGGAATGTGATTAATCATTGAAAACTTTTTTATAAATTTTAATGGATCCTACATGCATGATCAATGACAGAGATACACTGTGTAACTCATCTATATCCTAAGCATGTACTGGCAGTGATTATATTCATGAAATTCACTATTATTAATGATAACTTTGTACATTTCCATTATCAAGATTCTCAATGGGAAAGCAGTAGGTAGAATAAAGCTAGAGGCAAGATTTTTTCTTTTTTTTTGGTGGTGGCAGTGCATATTCATGTATTCCATTCATGGAACTGTTCTCTCCACTAAAATATTGGCATTTACTAAGACAGTGATTTTTCAGTGGCACTCACCGTTCTGTGTGCTAGAAGTTCCTACACCTTATGTACTCTCCATGGTACTGAGATCTGGCACATGGCCATGCCTCAGAATGACTTCTCTGTTCCAGAAACTGATTCTATTATCCTGCTATAGAAACTGGTCTGGTAGCCCCAGCTTTGATTAAATATTCATGTAATACCAAAGTTCAATGTATCATCACATGCACAACTGCTGTAATTGCCACAAGGACTACATGAGATACCAAACAGAATTTGGTGGCTTCCACCACAGAACACGAAATGGAAAGGGAAGTGGTCTGGGTAACTGCAAACAGGAACTGCAATGGTCCATCCTAACACACCCAATAAGGAAATGTGGCCTGTAAAAAGAAAGCACTTCAAATCCCTTCCTTCCACTGAGGTTGATAGGGCTTCAGCTGGGGGAAGGAAAAAAGTACCCAGAAAGCAAACACCAGCATAATTTTGAAGAATACAGTGTTACAACCTAAACACTCCTGTAACTGTGTGTGCAAATCTACTGCTTTCTACAATATATAAATGGCAAATAGGCTTCGATTTTTTCTAGCCGATAATGAATTATCTATTTCCATTTGTACGCACCTCTTCTTGTGCAACAAGTTCTTTGAGAAAACCATTAACTCTTACAAAACTGTTAACATTAAAAAATACTGCCTATCCTCCATTCTCTGCAGTTGCTTTGCAGTCAGGCTCAGAATCACATTTTGGGGTGCCTAAGAGACTTTTATAACACAGTTAATAAGCATTCTCTTTGGGTATTAATCTTCTGCAATATATAACCAAGAGAACCAATATTTAAGAAAGAAGCCACTCCATGTCTTCTCCACTTTGATCAGAAAAACATAATAGTACGCCATACACTTCATTCATCTTTTAGAGAGAGAAAAAGTGGGAAAAAAAGCCTTGCAATGCATGTTGGTTTCAACTTCAGAGCAACAGTACTGAGGGCACAAAACAAGTGAAGAGCATCCTGTTGTAGCCCTAGGGATCATTACCATTGAACAGAGAAAGAAAGAACTCTTTCATCTCTGGTTATTCCTTGTTTTCAGGCTGATACGTTCAACATTCTCCTTTCCTTCTCCATTCTTCTAGGCAGGCTGGAGCTTTTCAAATAGGGAGATACAACCACTCTCTGCCCTGAAGCATTGTGAAATCCCTTAGGATGTCTGCCCGCTATGACTCAGAGCAGCTGCTGAGAATGTTAAGCCAGAGTGTTCTTGAGGATGAGGTATGTTCACAGCTCTGGCCATGCCCATATAGCTGCATAAATATTCCTAGTGAGTGGGTGTCATCTCTGGCAGTAGGCACACAGTGCTTGAATTTCAGCACTAAATGGCATCTGTGGGTGCTGGGATGCATTCCTGCAGCTAAAATACTCTGATAAAAATAAAAATAATTAACAAAATAAAATAATCATCCAAAATAAAATCAGTACCATAGGAGAAAAATCATGACATCTTTCTGAACAAAAGTGATACAGGTGTTTGAAAAACTATCTTTGATAAATTGAATGAGTAGTACAATGCCACAGGCTTCTCATATTTAACTTCTGAGAACCTCAGTGCACTGTAGTATACGAAGAGACTGAATGTCCTATGAACTTAACATGACAGGCCTGAATGTTCTATGAATCAGACAGGTCAACTGTTTATAACTTGGTTATTTTGGGGGTTATCCCATGATATTCCCTTTCTTGAGTGGAATAAAGGCCATCTGAAAATGACTGATGAAGGGTCAGGTCAGTTAAAGACATTAGGGTATTTCCATACTTCAGAAATAATATGTACTGTAAACATATTGTTTGCACAGTGTACACAGTTTGGAAATCAGGATTCCCCTTCTTCATTGCCCTAAATTTATACCATCTCCCTTCTAAACCACATCTAAATCTATCCAATTGCTGAGTGGTGAATAACCCAAATAAAGCTTCTCAATTCTGAGGATAACTAGTTTTTCTTGATCATTAAAATAAGTAATCTATTCTTTAGAAGTGATCCAGTTTTATTCAATGGCTATAATGCTTTGAACAGACTACATTAGGAGCTTGTATTATTTCTTGGAGTTGCCCCTTTTCACTACCATACCTCCCACAAGCTGAATCTGAAAACTGTGGAATTTGTAAAATTTGGCTGGTTAGAATTTGACATTTATGAAAGTGTCTATCTGGACTAGGAAACTTGCATATCTCATTTAAATGAGTAGCTAAAGTTAGGAACAAAAGAAAGATCCTAAATTCCAGCATGAACTAAAAAAGCCTCAACCACTGACTGATTCTCTTCCCACAGGCACAGATGTAAATCAAAAATAACAAGAATAATTATGTAGGATATAAATGAGATGAGAAAAAGCTACTTTCTCCATCAACTACAGTTTGCCAATAGCTGATATCATTATAATAAAATTGGAGACTACCCCTGGAGGACAATACTTGCTAGACACTGAGTCTTTTAAGCTAGACTGAACAGTACATAGAAAAAAAAGCTCAGTGAAAGCATCAATCCATTATTGACTGTCCCAGTTGCAACTCCAGAAGCTGACCTTTTCAGCCTTTAATCCCCACTCAAGTTCACCTCCCAAACAACCTGCTTTGCTCTAGAAGCACTCACACCTTGCCTACACCACCAAGCTCCAACTCCTTCTTCTTTGCTGAACATGTTGAAAAGAAAATACCAACTTGTTTATAGCTTCCTAAGTTTTCCTCTCTTTCTGCCTTATGGCAACAGCTAACACTTGCCTGTGTTTTCTCCAATGCTTTTTTTGTTATTCCAACCAAAGGCACAAGGTATAAAAGCTAATGTATGTTTTCCTATACCTAAAATGTAATTTCTTTTCCACAAGCTTTAGTCTGGTTCTGCAAGCTCTGTAACTACCACTGCTATGGCTGATAGAAGTCAACTTCGTTGCTTCAGGCAGTTCTTTGGGTACTTTCCTCTTTCTTCACTTGCAGTGCTTGGGCACTTCAGCATTTCAAGGTGATTCCCAGAAAGTTCTCAGAAGCTCATTTAACTCCACCATGCTGTTTTAATCCCAAGGCCCCTCAACAGTTTACCACTTTCTTTTGCTCCAGCTCTCCAGAACAGGAAGAGTGAAGCAGGCAGCCAAGTCCTGCAGTTCACAACACTCTCTTCATGTTTTTCTTGTAGACTGCAATTCTCTCCGGCTGCACCTAGCCTTTGCCCCTGTTCTGTTTTCTCTTTGTTTCCCACCTTCCTTTTCTGGTGCAGCATCTTCAAATCTTCATCTTCAAATCTTCATCTTCAAATCAGGAGAGATGACGGATACTGAGAAACTTGAGTAGCATGCCATTTTTCACAGATGAGCAAAAAAATCCTAAATTCTCTTCAATAGCTAAATCCTTTAGTCAGAAAGAAGAAAATGTGAAAGTAACCTTCCAAATTGTTCTGAAAATTTACCAGCTCCAATACTAAATGCTCTTGGCTGCACCTATCAAAGGACTGGAAACAAAAATTTTAAAGCAATAATTTGAAGATGAAAATCCATACACAACTCTACAAAAAAAAGTAATACAAATTACTACCCTGAGCCAGAGTAATACAACAGGCAGATCAACTGTATTCTGCAGTTTGCCCTTAATGTGCAGTGTATGTTTCTAAACAGTTGTCCTGGGCAGTATCACGGCAAGCATATGTAACACCTATTAAGAAGTTCAGAAATTATGTGCCACACTGTGAAAGACAACAGGAGGCATTCTGGCATTCTTAACAGGATGAGAAGTAGATAATGGATGAGAGCTGCTGAGCCAAGAGTAACTACATCACAAGACATACTAGACTCGCCCCTCCATTCCTCAAATGATCTCCCCATTGTTACGTTCCATTAATGTCTTCACTAAGTGCTCTTAATCATTTTCAAATAAAATCCTCATCCAAAAGTGATGATCCTTACAAGCCTCACACACACACATACACACACACACACACACACACAACTGTAAGACTTAGTAAGGCAAGAGCCCAAGATCCTTCAGTCCAAAATTCTATTACTATTGTTAGCAAGCCAAACTAGAACTGTTAGTGTTAGCAGTCTTATACCATTACAAGTCAAAATAGAACTTACCCAGACAGGAAGAATGAGTCCATACTTCTTCCTTTCATGGGAAATTACCTTTTCTGTGCACTCTGTCAAGACTAGTTTCCTGAGCTTCACTTTTTCACCATGTAGGTTAAAATAAATTACTAGCTATGCCTTTTGACTCTTTTGGGCTTCATTTATATCTCTCTTATAAGGTGCTACATATAATGAACAGAAATTCCTTGCAGCATCATGATACAAACACTGCTTTCAACTTCATAGTATTCTGAGTTGGAAAAAAGTAGTGAATCTTTGTGCAGCTGACATAAAAATCCTACCTGACTCCTATAATGTGTATAAAACTACATTGCCACAGAACTGCTGTATTTTCAGGAAATGTGTTAACAGGAAAAGGACTGATCGCCTCTAACTCTGCAAATACTTTACATGTAGCAGTGGGAGTTTTGTGATCATATGGCACATATGTGACATGGAAAGATAAAAAAATCCAAGGTTTCTCAGATCGTCTTTGCTTGTTCATGAAGTAGGCAGTTTAGGCCATTCCCCAGGATTAATTTGAAAACACAAAGCTGTAAAATACCAGAAACCAGGGCCAAGTGGTTGCAGTTTTATGACCAAAGTAGAATCTAGATATAAGTAAATGAGTTCATCCTTTGTTTCTTTCACAAGAAGCTCTTAAACACAATGTTAAGTGGGTTAAAAATAAAAAGGTTTAAAATCAAACTAAAAGCTTTGCTTATTTCCATTGCCAAGAATTCAATACCCACTTTCAGTGCTACTACAAGTATGCTACATTCATTCATGGAAAACACTCCCACAGAATCACTCTTCTCACTTTCTTCACCAAGAGAAGACACATCAGGATGCCATCAAAATGCTTACCACTCTTATTCAGTGCATGGAGAAATAAAGAGAACACTACAAAATCTCACAGACAGGCCACATTCAAACAAACTCAAACAAACTTGAGGAGGCTAGGAGTAACTGGATGGGTCATTAGATTTTACTGCATTTAGAAACACTAGTTTCACTAGTGGGAGAGAGGGTTTATAGAACCCACTCTACAATGAAGAAGGGGAATTACTGTTCTCTGCCAGAGGCCTCAATGCTGCCAGAGGCAGAAGGTAAGTACACAGGAGCTCTACAGCTTGGATACTGCCCTACAAAGAATGGTCATCTTCTGATGGGGGTGCAAAATCTGCTGCTCATAACACAGGATGTGGTGTTTTCTTGCAAGCCCCATGTCTCACTGCTCCTCTTCTCTGAAAATCTTTCTCTGTTTGGAACATGGCTTCTATTTAGGTCACTCGAGAGGACAACCATCACTGCTGTGCTCTGATTTATGGTGAAGCTCTGTATTATACCAACTGTGAAGTAAACTCTGGGCAATCAATATGTAATTAAAGCAGAAGTAAGGGTAGGGACATAAGTGAGAGTACAAAGTGCAGCTACAATCTAATTACTACAGTTTGATCCAAAAAAAGTATCCCTCTGGGCAGCAAAGTTTATTGGTGGAGATGCAAGCTTCTGAAGGATGTTTGCCAACAAACATGTTGGGCACATGCTGAGCATCCTCACCCTCCCAAAAGCCGAACACTGGTTAATCTGCCCTCTGGATAGAGGGACAAAACTGTCTCTGCTAATTGCTTCTACATCCCTCACATTCAGCTGCACATGGGCTCACCCTGAGGAGGATTTTACCTCAAACATAACTCGGTGAGCAACATCAAAATGACACGGTCCATCCATTCACATCCAAACTGCAGAATCAGATATTCAGACTTCCTTTCACAAAGCTACATGACACAACCTAAAGATGCGCTATATTTTTAAACACTGCATTTATTTGAAAGTTTAGGTCTGCTAAAAGTGGGTGCTGGGCCCTTAACAGGTTCACGAAGCCAAAGCCGGATATATGACCAGGGCAGATATCAAAAATCACATGACCTGTTTGAGCAGGCGGATCAGTTTACCTCATTGTAAAGAAAAAGAAGCACCTCACATGACCTGAGATTGCAGTTGACTAGTTTTGGGGGAGAAGCTAGTATGAGACACTTTGGGATTTTCCCTTTTGCTGAGGTAGAGTGCCTAAATGTTCTTTCCATGCCCTAATTAACAGTCTACCATGTCCACTTGATACATCATGAACACGCCAGAAGCCATTAATTGTAATTGTTAACTATACATCCAATTTTGTTTTCAGAGCAATTTTTCACTATATTTAACTTGCCTGTCTGTAAGAAATTATGTTTTAGAGAATTGCATGAAAGTCACAGCATTAACTTGATTAAACATCTGGCAGAGGTCTGTGCCCACTGTGGAACTGAATGTGAAGTGCAAATAAATTATGTTACTCATCCACCACTCTGCAGAAAATTATATATATTGAGAATTTAAATATATCTGTCATAATCAAGGAAAGATTAACACTTTCCTGGATGGAAAATGCTATTTTTATTTACTTGAAGAGGGACTCTATTCGCATACAAAAGGGAAATTTTAGCACAGAAAGAGAGAACAATTGTTTCTTTCAGCTTGAACTTTGAATATGTTATTAGAGGATATGAAAGCTTATTAGCCTTGGGCACATTTATGAACCTCTTTCCTAGATTCAGATTATAGGCATGAGGCTTCTGAAGCATGCATTTTTGTCTTAGTGTATCATACAAATGACAGGAAAAATCCCTTTTGCTTCTTTTGTAACAAAAATACAAATTTTACAAAATCTCCCCTCATGAACGACATTGTCAAAAGACTGAAAAACACCAGTAAGACATACTGCAGTAATGCCATCAGCTATGTCAGAAGGGACTAGCTCTGAGGCATTCTGACCTGCTCCCTGTGAGGACAGTTTGCTGTCTCAGATATTTTCTGTCTCTCTGCTAGAGAACAGCAGACTTGTGTGAGATCTTTACCAGTGGAACTGACCAATTCCTACTTAATTTTAAATTATTGTTAATTCAAGAAGCTTGGCTGAGCAACAGTATATTTTCCTTCCTGGTTATTTCAACTCTTGCAGATGAGCAAAATAAGGAGTGAAAGCAAAAAGCAGATGGCAACATCATTATCCCTTCCTTTTCCTCACTCCTTTTCTGATCAAATTTTCCATCTGTTTCTAGTTGCCTCTACTCTTGGTTTATTTTAACTTCATTCACCACTGCTCACTTTCAGCCAAATACTCCTGTCTCTGAGAGACAGAGAGTGCTGTTGCCTGCCTCCTGTGATGCCTAAAAGAAGAACCCTCTCTCTCTCTCTCTTTTGACTGACACTGCCACTCACTTCAGCTTCCATTTAGAGGCATGCCATTTGGTATAACCAGTTTCACAAAAATTTCAAATTTCACCTTAAATTAGAGTCTTTATCACCTTGCCTCCTGAGTTGCCTGTCTCTCAATTACTTAGCAGCAACACTTCTACCTTGTTCTGTACCATTATGTCTGAGCTTAATTTCATAAATGACTCTGGTGCACGACCCGTGGACCTAATCACTCAATTCAGCTCCTCTGTGCTCTGTAGGATCCTAGAGAGAATACAGAAGTGAAGTAGTGCTGAGGGACATGAACTGCAACACTGGAGCACATGCATGCAGAATAAATTTAGGTGGAGTGTCATTAGAGATGCAATCAGGAAGTTTTAAGGACTAGAATTAGTGGTCATATGA
This sequence comes from Acanthiza pusilla, assembly GCA_036630365.1. NCBI lineage: Eukaryota > Metazoa > Chordata > Aves > Passeriformes > Acanthizidae > Acanthiza > Acanthiza pusilla. The sequence goes on from JAXCHO010000034.1 coordinate 36,047,573, forward strand.
TAGAGAAAAAGGAAAAACTGTGGGAGGGAGGGAACAAAAGCGAAAGGAAGGAAATGAGGGAAAATATTTATTTATATAGTATAAGCAACTGCTAGCAATAAATATTGCACCTTAATTATGATTTTTATATTGTGGCTTACCATCAATAGCCAGTTTGAGATCAGTCAGTGTAGTTCGAACTCTGGATATCACATGTTGCATGCGGTCAATTTCTTGACGGAGAAATATGTTTATGGGTTGAATAGCTCCCATCTTTTGAAGTTGGGCTTTCACCTAGAAAAGAATAGTGCAATGATTATAAAATCTGATCTCCTGTTTCCCATGCAATAATTTTTGAAAGCAAAAATATTTTCAGAAAAGAAACTTTTTAGTAACAGATGGCCATTCAAGTCCTGTGCCAACTGTAAGATTTAGCACACTGTGACTCATTAGTTTACCAAAATGAGCTCCTCCATCATTCTAAGAAGAGAAAGTTCCCTCTTTTTGAAGGGACACAGCAGTTCCTTCTGTCCTTGTTAGGCTGCAGGGTCTTACATCTTAAAATAAAAAAACCCCACATGCTATACAATAGCATGTTTGATGGTAACTTCTTCATATTTTCAAATTGTGCTAGGTGAACTTTCTCACCTTTTCTTGCCCTGCTGAGCTGAAATAATGCAACAAATGGAGTTCCACTTAACAAGCACAACAAAATGTAAAAGCTGCTACTTTCAGTAGCATGTGACTCATTCATAAGACAAGATGGTCATGGATACATTACTAGAGAGGAAAGATTGCCAGAAATAATACAGATGCCACAGAAATCTGCTGCACCATTATGCGCACCATTTTGCAAGTAGAAGCCTTTGGCCTTTTTAGTTTTTAAGGATAACAGTTTCTCTCAAATTCAACAGAGAATATTTTCAAAATGGAATCAGCTGTCTGTGTTAGTTAGGAACATGCCATAGTAACAGTAGCAATAACATTCCCTGTCTCGCTTTTGCATATGATGTGTATGGAATGTGCTTCAGACATGCATTGCATGCTCCATGTACATCAAAGATCACTGTATATATAACATTGCATGAGAGAGGGTTTAATGGCACCTGCAAAAATCACGGTACTTATACCTCACATAGTACCAGAATTCTTGATTTTTCAGACTTGTAAGTATTTTCCCCACCTTCAGAAAGCCAACGGCTCATATATACATTGTATACATTATTATGTATACTATACAGTTTATACAAATAATGAACATCAATAAAGATTTAATTATTACACCAAATAGCAAGTTTCTGCAAGATTAATATCACACAGCAGTTGAGTACTTCTAATCACTAATGTAAATACGCAAATGATTTGACAATTTCCAAATCTTAAGTTTCACCACCAAGTCCAATATAATACTCTTTCACAACTTTCTATGCTATCCTCCTTGGGAGACAGCTATCAGCAAGGTTATACATCATATTTTAATCACAAGGACCCATGGGTTTGTCAGACAGAATGTCCAAGAAATAGGTGCCAGCCAATTATGCTAATGCTTTGCAGTGTGACAGTATATTTTACAGACTGAGTTAATGTGTTTTGCCTGTGAAACAGAAAAAAATACTAAAATCAGCTATTACAAGACTAGAGCTGAGACAAAAAACTTTTTGGATAATCCACACAATGAAGTATTCTGGTTTATTTAATACAAAATCCAGGGAAAACTTCTGCTTTCTGAAAAAAATTCACAGGAATTGGCAATTCTCCCTCTTGACAAAAAGTAAAAACATTTGATTTCTTTTTTTCAGAATACTTAGAAATCTAGTGCATGCCACTAATAAGAAAGGAATTATACAGAATATAGTCTATGCATATTATCCTCTAAATAAGAAATACGCTTTTTGTTTCTGGTCTACAAAGCATGTGTTCCTTTTGGGGATCATTCAGAGGAAGAACTTCTCCCATATGGGAAAAAAATTGTATGAAAGATGTAGTTAAAGGGGTTATTTTCCAAAATATTTATATTTATGAATCTGCAAAGAGGAGATGAAATAAAAATTCTAAAATATTACTGCACTGATAATTGTGCAACTTAACTAGTGAATTTTCAGAATTTACACATTCTTCTGATTTACTTTCATGTACCTACAAAAATACCTATAATGTTTTGAATAATGGAGCCAACAAGTAGAGCAGAAATTTGATAATCAAACACAGCACTCCGTTTGGAGCACCAAGCATAAACAAATATCAAAACCAAAGGAAAAATTACATACTTCTTATTTTGTTGTATAGAAATGGATCCTGATCTGTAGTGAGATTTACTGGGTATACCATAGTGCATTTCTTGGAAATCTTGCTGCTAAGATTAATTTTAAATACAAGCTCTGAGGTATGATTAACAAGTTTTGTATTAGAATTCTCATCAAGCAATCAGATAATTTTCATCCAGGGCTATATTTACTATGACGTGAAGAGATGGATACCAACTCTCAGAAAAAAACTCAAAAGACAAAACTCATTAACCAAAATAGCTTTTCTGAGATTAATATACTAATTCCATAAAGCCCACTTACAGCATCTCCTTTTCATTATGCAAACAGCTATCATCTAACATAAAACAATGTGATTTAAGAAAGGAGCTACTAAAATCATAATCTTAATAGCTTTGTCTACATGATTTTGCAATGCATATCTCTACTGTGTCAGATTCCTCTATGCATATTTCTTAGCTGTCCCCAGGTCACCAGTTTCTTTGTCACCACATACTTTATAGGACTACCAGTTGAAAAGTAGTTGCTGAACTCATGCCATGATCATTGATCAAGTTACTGCAGTAGTGACTGCCTATGGCTTTCAGTAAATGCCATTATTTTCCATCAGACTTATTTACTTGCAACATTCTTTGTCAGCAGAAATGGGAAGTCCATCATTCCACAGATGGACAAGCCAAACTCTTTTCAAGGGATGCCAAGGACCCCTTCCTTGTTGCATGCAAGGAAGCAGACAGTGAAAAATGTAGAAAATAGAGGAAGATTTAGAGCTGGATAGTGTTGATAAGTAAACCTGAGACACATTACAGAAACATCTATGTTTGTGTTTCAGTTCAGACCCTTTTCTTTTTTTTTTTTTGGGGGGGGGGGTGGGTAATAAAAAAAACTGTGATGAAAACTAGATTCCAGGCACACAAAGGTCTTAGCTTCAAATTAAACTAACCCATAAGGTGTGCTTCAGGGAATCTAAAGTTCTTCAGCTACTAATGGGTTCAGTGTACAGGCTCAGACTAGAGTTAGACCAAGGCAAATTCCCCAGTAAAACATTTAATGAAGGCCCGGGGTCCTCAGACAAACTCCTATTTCCATGCAATGCTTGCTAATGTAGCCATAGCCTTAGAGGAATTACAGTTAAATCAATACTACAGAAAATATTTAATGAAAAAAACCTAGTAGCTACTTGCTTATTCCCTAGAAAGCTGTTTTTCAAGCTGCAAGAATCATTTTCATTGTAAAATTCTCTGTGTGACAGGCTGACATTTATTCTCGCACCTGTCTTCGCTCACATGGACTGACTGGACCTAATCATTTTACCACTAATCTCTCTGTAATCTGTGAGGCGAGACCCAGAATCAGAAGGGGTCATGAAAGCAGAATTCATACTTAGAGAAAAATGAGGACAGTTTTAGGTCAGCAGGAAGGTTCATTTTGCTTTTCCATCACCTGTGTCAAACCACAGGATGAGAAAGCAAGCAAAGGTGACTCGCTTTGTTTCTACTTTTTTGGGTAAATTACTTGACTGGTGAGAAGCATTACAAGAACACGACGACGAAAGAAGCAGCATATATCATGGGGTAAAATGGTTGCCCTGTTTTGAAAGCTGTTGAGACTGAAGTCATTGCCGAAGGCTAGTAATTGAGAAATGAAGGCCTCTCTGTGACAGCCTGAAATTTCTCTGGATTAACAATGTATCAAGAGAAAATAGGATCCAGAGCTCTGAATGTCAGCAAGTAATTGGTTCTGGTACCATCTGTCCCTAACCCAGTCTGCTGGGGCTGTAGCTCCGTGCAAATTCACTCCACACTTTCTAAAGGGAGCCACAAGAACTGATCAAAGGTAACAAAGGCACCTGCCACTTTTCCTGAAGAGAATTTGCTTTTAATTACCTTTATTGTTTACTAAATCTTTTGTTCCTTTTCTCCACTGATAGTATCTCTATACCTGGATTTTTAAAGACTAACATGTCATGGCATTACTGGAGCACAATATTATTCTAAAAGCAAACACAAGCTGCACTGCTAGGACTAATGAATATTTCTCTTTTTACTGCTCTTTTCCAATGAGGCTTGCATGCAAACTCTTTTTCTGGCACATTCCCTCAGTCTCTTACAATTTAGGATATTGGTTTTATCTGTTTCAGATTTTTTAAACTGATCGAGTATGTAACAATGTCCTGAATGACCAAATGTTGACTTAAATTGACAAACAACAGAACTCATCTCATTCCCTCTTTTTCCCAGACATTGCAGGAAGTAATTACATAATCCATTTCACTCCTTATGCTCGCAAGTATAATTTCATTTGCCATATTGTAGCTTCTGACAAATTCTGTTGCTTCTTCCCTCAGAGAATATCTAAACTCTCCCTTCTATTCTGCTCTGATTAATGAAATTCTTGGTTATATGTTAGTGAGCTTTTTTTTTTTTTTTTTTAAATTTTGGTATTTTTGACATTTGGGTTTGGGGCTTCCTTCAGTTTACACAAACTTTCATTTAAAAATTTAGCTTTCTTTACAGCTCATTCCAGCCAAATCCACACTTTCTAAGAGGTTCCAGAATAATGGAGTGACAGTTCAGATGAGAATCACATTTGATACAGATTTTTTCTTATTGTATAGATGTGTCCACACTCCTAGCACATAAGCAACACAAAAGTTGGCACTAATGGCAGAAAAGGAAAATTCACCTACAACAAAGAGAGAATTTGTAAAGACCAAATCAAGTTCTAAGATGTAGAGAATGAGACAAGCTCTAAAATGTAGAGAAAGAAATAAAGGGTATATTCACTAGGCAAACTGAAGAAAGAAATATTGAAAAATCAGGGATTGGAAGAAACAATGCCAAATCTCATAACACTGCAGAAGCAAAATCTGAAGTTGTAGTGCAGCTGAGACAGCCAACGCAATATACAGAGGAATGCATCATTAGCAACAATAAACTCTTGGAAAATGAACAGAGGATGTTCTCTAGATGGTCAGAGCAAAGGAATGACTACCATGTTGCAGAAACCAAGCAAAATTTTTGGATGTTTATAACTGTGGACAAGTACCGTGTCATCCATCAGTAATGCAGACTGAAGAAAAAACATGTAAACGGAGTGGTATGATTAATCAAAGTGAAGCATAATTCACAGATCAAGATGTACAGAGCCTGAGAAAACTAGATATCCCCAGAAAGAGGTAGTATCTACAATTACTGAGCTCAGAAAGCTCAGGAGAAAGTAGATCTAATAGCACATCCCCTGTACGAATTCAAATCTCCTTAGCTGAATCATAAGAGGACAGCTGCCAAGCAAATTGAAGCAAAAGAAGTTTCCTTTGAAACTCATAGAAGATGTAAGAGAAACAGTAGAGAAGCAAAGAAATGTTAATTCTGAGCATCATTGTAATGATGATTGCTTATAAGAAAATAAAATCCCTCATGTGTGATTGGCAGACCATGAGAAAAGATAATAGTTTGTCACACTACATGATAATGAGAGTGAAAGAGCAATGAAAACAATTGGTGGTGATTTTTTTTTAATACAGACACATGGAAAAGTATGTATTATACCCAAATACAGCAGTAAAATGGAGAGAGGCAAGTAAAGAGTGAAGGATAGAACATCCAAAAAAACCCTTTCAGATCCTTTGCCCTTAACTACAGCCCCTGGCTCCATAACTGGTTGTCTCCAAGGCCAAGACTTGAGGAAGTAACTAAGAAGGGGAGGCCTCCTCTACGTGTGGTTTGTATGCATAACCTGAGTGAATAAACCAAGAAGGAAAGAAAGTGGATGAGTCTAAGATTAAACAGAAGAAATTCCAGAGAAAAACAGTATTTGTTCAAACTCTTTTGGAGGGAAATGTGGATTAAACAAGTGTGTGTGCATTTTACATGACTAAAAGGTACTGCACAGATTTCCCAGGGGTAAAACCTGAGGTTAAGGCTACCCTCTGGTTACAATATAAAGTGCAGTAAGTACTATTGATGTTTTCTAAGTATTACAAATTTCTCAGGAGGAAAAAGGTTGGCAGCTTAACAAGGGAATGAAGAATCACTCCTTTGGAGGATTTAGCAAGTATATTGTGAAAACTTCGCTTAATAAACACATTACAAATATGGCAAAAACATAGATGTTATCCAGGCATTCTGTATTGTACTGTTACTGTAAACTGAAAAAAAAAAAAAAAAAAGGAGCTGAATGAAACTAGAAGAATCTAGCTCCATAAAAAGGCCTACTTTGATTGGGAGGATAAGGGAAGAGGACTGAGAACAATTTAAGGTGTAAATGATAGCTGTAGATCCAATGTGTAAATTATTACATTCATTAAATTGTTAATATTATCATTAAACTTACTAGATTTAATTTTATTTTCTATTTATAATATTTATTTAGTATTAAATTATAATATGAAAGGTAGAAAACTGAATCCATTCTTAATCAAATTCTACAAATAAATTATTTATATACTATCACTGAGAATCACTCAACAAGTGGTGACAAAAAGGAGAGACAGGCAGGGATGGATGGAAAAATAACAATATAGAGATAGATGTTAGGAAACCTCACAAAATAAGTTGCAGACTGTAAGTAGCTTGACAATGGGAATGAAAAGAGAAGTTCTGAGTTCAATTATGACAATAGAGAAGTGGCTATTTACACAAGACATATTAAATCTGAGAGTAATAGTAGAAGAGAAGACATGAAATATTGTCAGGGCCCCAAAACTGTTAGTTATTACTTAAGTGGACATTCTAAGTCAGCCAGAGAAGAAAATAAAGCATGCACAACAAGTTGCAAAACATACTGAGCATTTTATAAGCTTGAACTACAACTGGGGGGAAAAAAAGCACTATCAATGCAAAACAGAATTGCAAATAATGAAATCATGGAAACGAGGGGTTTTCAACATTTCCTGTTCATGAAACACTTGGCAAAACAGCAGATCCCACTTATAAACTGATGCAAGAGTCTGTGCTGGATTTTTCCATTTAATGGGACTGTAAATTAAAATGCAAGAAAATACTGACAAAGACATCTCTTATGGCTCAAACTCCAAAAAATCTGGAGCATGAAAAGGTCAATGAGAAAATTCACTCTTCATCATGGTGGTGTCATAATAGGAATAGGTAAATTGAATGCTGTAACCACTATAGGATCACCAGTCCTTCAGAAAGAGGCACCGGACTCCTTCTGTAAGCTACTAAGGAAGGCAAGAACTTTCTGAAGCCTTTAATGGCTCTTCTGAGTTAAGGGGACTAATTAAGTGGATGGTGGCATTTGAAATATATGTTTCTGATGTAGGAATATTTCAGATAATAAGCCTAAACAGACTTATAAACCCCTATGCATAATTTTCAGAGTTTTTTAAAACACATGCCAGTTAAATTTAAGAAGCACAATAAAACTCATAAAACACAAATGTTCATACACACATACATAAAACACCTGTTTTATAAAGCAGCACATACCTCATGAGGGTTATAATCTGCAGGTAACTTCTCTAGCATCTCATCAGCAAGACGCTGCACCACTGCTTCCCGGGTTTCTCCTCCTCTAGTACTGCTGTCTTTGGGCTGAATGTTCACTATGGTCCTAAATGTCTCATTAGCCAGGTTGGTCTGGTAAGTTATATCTGCATTAGGGTGAAGTCCAAATACCTTAAACGGTAAAAAAACCTGGGGTCAAAAAAGTGATTTTTCTTCTAAAAGTATATACATGATAGAACGCATAAAAGTGGATAAAGAAGGAAGAAAAGTCTCAGCTCTATAAAACAATAGGTATGAACAGGTACGTGGAAGTACATCCATTTAACTGGCAAAGAACCAAACCCAAATTACACAAAAACATTAAGATAGACTGCATACACAAAAGTGTTTTCATTCATATCAGTGGGGGACTTTTAAACTGATCTGATTATCTTCACATGGATCATGCTGTGGAGTGCTATCAGGGGGTGAGAACAGACTCCTTTCCATTGGTTCAGACTAGAGCTTGTTGGAAAAGTCATATCTGGACACTGGCCCCTTACCACTAGTTCTTTGTCTCTACGGGTTTATCACTGTTGTACCAGCTCAAGTAGATGCCCCTAATTATCAGAGCAGTCAACATTTCTAACACATTTTGCTTTACTCAGTCTGTTAGGCTTGTAAGGCATGTAGCATGGTGAATAAAATACTGCCCACATTTGAAGTATGTGAAGATGATGATATATTTAGGATATTTTATGGTTTAGCAATTTTTGGTTGAAGTTTCCCCTTCCTTACTTCTCCTGAAATTCAATTCTTTTATTTAAGATACAGCTAGCACAGAATTACTGCAAAGCTGCCCTTTGTCTGAATGATAATAGCTTTTTCAGAAACTTCCACTGAAATATCAGTAAGTCTATAATTGTCAGATTGACAATTGCAACTCTTCTCCAGGAGGAACTGTATGTACTGTGACTTATTTCATGAGCCCTCATTTAATTATAGCTATTACATATCTCTTACAAACTTTGAACCACTGATCCAACAATGAAGAAGGCTTGCCCTCAAACTGAGCACAAAAGCCATGCAATCTTCCGTTTCTCATTTTTCACATTTTTTCGTATATTCAATTTTCACATTTTACATTAGAATTGGTATATTGCAAGAAGACACTTCTAGACACCAGTATTTACATACTCTGAGGCCAGAATAAAAAGGGCCATTTAATATTGTTATACTTGCAAATCTAGAAACTCAGAGACAAGGGATGTAAGTGGCTGCAGTGGTGCCAAAGCCAGCAAAGCTGCACTGATTTACACCACTTGGGAATTTTACTCTTACAACAGCACAAAGAACACAGTACAGACCTAATACCACATTTGAGAGTCAGTGTGACTATAATGGCTTGCAGATTCCAGATAGGATTTAATGCTTTGCGCATAGTGGTTTACTCAAACTGAATATTTAGAGCTGTAAAAAGCGAAAATGCCAATGCACTTTATTACACTCATGTTCTATATGGAAGGAAATATACTTTTTAAGATACATTCTTTTCTGCTTTTGCTCTTGCACAGTGAGGACTTATTTGTTTGGTTTTGCCTTAGCAGATTTTGTGGCAATATCATAGCCCAAGTTAGCACGATGAAGAATATCTTCTGCATCTGTGAACGTAAATTGGAGTGCTAGTCCAAGGGCTAACTTAAACATCGGAGCAATATTTAAAAAGAGAGACATGGGAGACAGCTCTGGTCCTATGGTTTTATGAAAGTGATGTATAAGAAAAAAACAAACCAGTGGGGGGACCAGTTTTCTGAATGTGCTGCATATTAATCAAGGAGCCAAATCTCTCGTTCTTTTTGATCCAAAATCTCTGAGAATTTTGTTTAGAAAGAGAATGTTGGATTCTGTCTTTCAAAGGTTTTTAGCCTTATGAATCCTCAAAACCAATTGTTAAAGCTATACGCTCCTCTGAAATCGCTCTTCTATCATCCCCTCCTCAACCGGACAGGGGAGAGAAATTATAACAAAAGGTCCATGGTCTGAGATAAGGACAGGGAGAGATCAATCACCAGTTACCATCACAGGCAAAACAGATTTGATTTGTGGAAATTAAATTAATTTATTACCAATCAAACCAGAGTAGGATCATGAGAAATAAAACCAAATCCTAAAAACACCTTCCTTCCACCCCTCCCTTCTTCCCAGACTTAACTTCATTCCCAAATTCTCTGCTTCCTTCCTCCCATGGCAGCACAGGGAGAGAGGGAATGGGGAACAGGGTTTGTGGCCAGTTCCATCACATGCTGCTTCTGACTCCTTCCTCCTCAGGAGCAGGACTCCTCCCACTCTTCCCCTGCTCCAGGACAGAGTCCCTCCAACATAAGATGGTCCTCCATGAACTCCTGCAATGTGAGTCCTTCCCATGGGCTGCAGCTCCTCCTGAACTGCCTTGGTGTGGGTCCCTTCCACAAGGTGCAGGCCTTCAGGAACAGAGTGCTTCAGCATGGATCACCCATGGGGTCACAAGTTCAGCCAGCAAATCTGCTCCAGTGGGGGCTTCTCTCTCCAAGGGGCCACACGTCCTGAAGGAACCTTCTCCAGCATGGACTTCCCACAGGGTGACAGCCTCCTTCAGGCATCGACCTGCTCCAGATGGGGTCCTCCATGGGCTGAAGGGGGATTTCTGCTCCACGGTGGACATTCGTGGGCTGCAGGGGCACAGCTCCCTCACCCTGGTCAGCACCACAGACCGCAGGGGAATCTCTATCCTGCACCTGGAGCATCTCCTGCCCTTCCTTTGTTGATCTTGGTGTCTGCAGAGTTGCTCCTCTAACATATTCTCACTCCTCTCTCTGACTGAAGGTTCATGTGCAGATTTTTATCCTTCATAAATGCATTATCCCAGAGGCACTGCCACCACTGCTGATGGGCTCAGCCTTGGCCTGCAGTGGGTCCATCTTGGAGCTGGTTGGCTTTGGCCCTGTCGCACATGGGGGAAGCTTCTGGCAGCCTCTCACAGAAGCCATCCCCGTAGCCCCCTGCTACTGAAACTTTTCCACACTGACACAATACACCAAGTTCAATTGCCCTCCTCAGAAGACAGTGTTCATTCTTCTCAGAGGATGAAATTTCATCAAAAGAGCACGGATACAGCAAGCAGACCAATTCAGCCTTTCTTTCGAAACTAAAAATGGAAAAGGAATGAATCAAGGATACACTGTTTGGACTAGCACAGTATCCTTTGTGAAACTAAGAAGATTGGGAGATTAAAAGGTTAAAGGTTTTAATGAGCAATTTTGACAGATTTTGGAATGACAGAAGAAAGTCATAGCTTTCTTCCTAATAAGTGAAAATGTGAAGGACAAAAAGATGTTTGTATTCCTGGACTTGCTCCTATTTACATAAAAGCCAAAGGTAAAATTCCCCTACCTCAAATGATACATACAGATTTTTTTCAGGCAGCAAACCACTTTAAAAATACATTGCAGCATTGTGAGATAGGTTCCCAAGTGCTTAAGAAAGCAGATCCATGAAAGCAGCCCCTGAAATCTGATAGAGTCAAGGCTCATACACTGATAGGAACCACTTCATGAGCTGGGCTCAAATGGATCCCACTGATGCATTATCACACCTGCATTTACTCTTGCTTGGAAAAGGTGCATCATTGCTGCCACAAATACCTTTTCATTCTTCTTTCACTATCTTCAGAGATTCAGAACTTTCCAAGCTTATTTTATGACCTTGGAAACTTCTCACCCACTCAGCCAGCACATTATCAGTAAGTGAAAACCAGGTTTTTTTCTGTTCTGATCCGTCTATTTAATTTTAATAGAACTTATTTCCAATGGCATTTATCAACTTCATAGAAATGAGACAAAAATCCAGACCATTCAATTCTGTTTCAATTTTCCAGAGCATTCTCTTCTGTTTCGGTTTTAACTAACTTTGTCATGTGTGCCGGTACTGGAGGGAGCAGAAAGTCAACATCCTCCAATCACTGCAGCCAGTGTGGCATGCACACACTGGGTTACATAAAACTCGTTGCAACCAGGAGCTACCCTGCACCCTACCCCATAGTTCATTACAGCATCCATATCTTTCTGTTGTCAAAATGGAATAAACTCCCAATTATAACTTGCAAAATGAGACCACAAGGCTTTTTCATCTTCGTTATTTCTCAGATTGCATGTCTGCTCAATCCCATACAGAACTGTGAAACCACAAAACAGCTTGGTTTGGAAGGGACCTCTGAAGGTCATCTAATCCAAATCTCCTGCTCAAGCAGGGTCAGCAAGAGCAGGCTGTCCAGGACAGTGTCCAGCTGGGATTTCAATGTCTGAAAGAATCATGACTGCACAACATCTCTGGGCAAACTCTTCCAGTGTTTGACCACCTTCACTTTAAAAAGCGTTCTCTTGTTCTCACATGGAATTTCCTGGTATTTAATTTATGCCCATTGTCTCTTGTCCTTTCACTGGGTATTATCAAAAAGAGTCTGGGTCCATCTTCACAGCAGTCCAACAATAAGAATGCTTGAACTTTGCTGTATCAACCTTCTGGCAGATAACTGCAGTTGTTAAAGTCCACCATGAGGACCAGAGCTTGTGAATACGAGACTTTTTACAATTGTTTGAAGAAGGCCTCATTTACCTCTTCCTGATCAGCAGATCTACACTGAATACCCACTGTAATGGTCTGCCCACTAATCTCAACCTATACATACACAGTTCTGAAAAAAACCCTTTTAAAGTTATTCATCTGACAAAAATTCCCTTCAATATATGAAAATACTTTACCTCTGGTGTATCAATCACTGGCAATTGCTCTATGTACTGGAGATAGTCTTCCACTGTATTCCCTTTTGGAATAATATAACCTTTGTAAAAACAAAATTTTTCACTGAACATGTGCTCTCCGAACCACACTCTTGCATATGTATTCAGCAACGCCTTGTCGAGGTCATCAGTTACACGGCCACCATACTGCACTTCTCCAAGCATGTAGTGAACGCAGCTCCAGTTCACTCCATGTTTAATATCCACGTCATTCAAATGGTTCTGGACGAATTGCACACTGGCTGTGAAGTCTGCCTGATTAAATTCATAAGGAATATTCCAGCCCAATGGGCCAAACTTTCGTCTTTCCTGTAAAATAGTTAAAGGGAAAAGACTGATTGATAGTAACTGTGAAGAAAACTTAAGTGCAGAAGAATACATGAAATATGTTAAGAATGCAGTAGGCCAGCTGGAACTCTAAAAAAAAAAAATTTAATACACACAAAGCCAAACACTTGATCCATTATCTAGTAGCTAAATTTGTACAAACAAAGAATAGGAATATTAACATTTTCACAAAGGAAAAAAAAAATCTTCTTTCTAAAGTCTTTTTTAAATCTCTGACTCTAGAACTATACCTTCTGAATTTCAAAAATTACTGTGTGAGGTAAGGTGTCCAAACTCATCAGCCATGATCACTGCATGTGGTCCTCCTATGGACTAGACATATTCCTATCATTGCTGTCTCTGCATGGTGCAGATTCAAGAAGGAAAAACTGCTTCTTAGTGAATCATTTACAGACTCAGCTGGCAGCATATAGCTGTTAGGGCAATATCAGGTAATTGGAAATTTTTAATTTCCACCAAGATAGAAGTGACACCAAAGTGAGACAAAGAAAAGCATACCACAGACTTCCACTGGACCACAATATATCAGTGCATGGATGCCACAGAGCTAAATTAACCAGGCTCCAAATATAAACTAAGGATACTGCAAAATCTATCGATAGGATCATGAAAAGTTGTGGTTAATCCATAAAGCACTTTCTTTAATGGAACTCCTGAAAGTCAAGACCCAAAATCCACTTTCATTTCCTCCTACAGGTTTCAGAGCTGAAAGTATTTATATTCATCCTCTTACACCTTCTCAATGAGAATGCAGAAGTTTAAGACTATGTTTTTCCAAACCATGAATTGTAAATTTCTTTAACATGCTTTTATAATTTAAAATATTTGTTAAAATCCAGTTAGTTGAAAGACAGATCACACAGTCATTGCCCAACACTTTAATAGAAGAGTACTCTAATTGATCACTGCTTGATTGTCCCTTTTTCCCTCTGAAATATCATCCCTTTTGGAGGTACAGGACCAACATGACCAAAATTCTAACACATTTGCAGTTATTGAGATAAGTTGTTTTCTTTCTTATTTTATTTTTGTTAATTTACCTACATAAGACCTCCCTTTAAAAATGTTTTTAATTTAAAAACAAGGTTCATTAATGAATGAAACATGGCTTTATGACTGAAGAAAAGAAATATATTTTTAAACCTGAACAGTTGTGTGAAGAAATGCTATGGCATATAGCAATGGTTTCCACTGTGGCATTTTGCTTGCTTCTAGTAGATCCTGAGTAACAGCTGAGTATGTTCGTTTTAAGCCAGCTTTCACACCTGGAAAGTAAGTATAAAAATGTAATACATTAGTAAAAAAAAAGTACGGAACCCCTAAGTCACACCTCTGTTAAGCAGAACTCTCTATTCCAATTTATAGTTTCATCTTACTTAGACCTTAAATAGTATCTTAGAATCAGTTATCTGCCCAGCTGGTCATAGCAGGCAAGCCTCAATAACATTTTGTTTTAGGTAGATAACACACCAAATTAATTTCAAGAGTCTGGAAGGAATTAAAATTAAATAATTGTATTCTAAATGCTCCCAATAACAATAAAAATATAAACATAATTACTGAGCAACTATATGGCAATAGAAAAGACACCTAACATCATATGAAATATAGCACAGGGTGTCCAAGAGTTTGTTTTTATATTTACTTTTAAAATCAGATTTTAGCTTTACTTAACATAATTTTGTTTAGATTTGATTCTTGTAAAAAATCTCAAAATTCTGTATGCAGGCTCTCCATCTGGCCTACAGGCGCCAAGGTGACAAGATGAGAACCTAAATTCATAGTGGAAATACTAATACTTTGGGAGGTTTGTTTGAGCACTGACATTTCATATCCCAGGAACAGCTTTAGGCAGTTGATACTGATATAGTCTCAGCTTCCATGGAATACATAAGCTTGACTACTCCCAGATGTTTTCAGGCAGTGCTACTCCAGCATCTTCTGCCTTAGGCAGACAACCCAAGCATGAGTTACTGACATCACGTCCCTCTTACGATACCTTCCACCTAATCAGCTTCACACAAGGCTAGAAGGGCAGATTTCAAGTGCAGTGAATAGATTGTCCAAGTCATCCTACTTCCTATGACACAATAAAAGTACTTTTGCTTTGTTCGTACTTCACAAAGATCCTGTACAACAATATTCAAACAAATAGCTTTTCAAAATGTTGAAAGGGTGCAATAAGAGAGTTCCAAAATCAAACAAAAGCATCATCACATTGTGCTACCAGTGTGGCAGGACGGTTTTAGAAAACTAAAACTGTCTCTATTTCATCCTGAATTAAATTGTTACACTGGGCTTTTTTTTTCTTTTTTGCCACATTTGCAAGTTGCAAATTTGCTGTAACTTAACTTCTGAAATAGCCTCTTGGAGCTATAGGCTGTTACAATTAGAATGATGAGGAAGTGACCACTGTGCAATAAAAAGATGCTGAGCACTGAATTAAAAAGGGGGAGAGGAGAAGAGGAAAAAGTAAGACGTTTTTAACAACAGACTGACTACCTGCTCTTGAGATGCAGTATAAATGCTGAAACAGAATGTATTTCAAAAGATCAAATATTTTGCAGACATCTTACTCAATGTTCAAAGGAAGTTAAATACTGGAATAAGAGGTTTAAGTATCTGACGCTTTAAACAGGACCTTAGATAAAAATTCTCAGCTCCTATGGACATCATCAACTGAAATTAGTGGCAACATATATATATAAATAAAGGGCATATTTATTTATTTATATGCATTGATAAGATACCCCTTCTCTCCTCAAGGTTAAACAATCATCTTGGCCTCTCTTCACATGGCATGTTCTCCAATCCCTTCAGCATTTTTATGGGCTCTCACTGGACTCATTCCACCCATGTCTTCCTTGCACCGCTATTAACACAGGAACATGAGTCCAAACTGCCAATTAAGGTGCGGATCTCACACTGTGCTTCTGCACACAGGTTACTTAGGTTAAGAAAGCTGGGGGCTTAGAAGCCCAGAAAACATGAGATGAACCTCTGAATTGAGGAAACATCCTGGAAGTGGGGAAAGATCAGGATGTAGGGAGGTGCATGGTGGCCCAGAAGACCAGGGGATGCCCAGGGACCTAGGTCAGTAATGTCCAAGACTGGTAGCTGCAAGTAGGTGCACAGTGAAACCAACACTACTTTCTGCCCAACCTTCCTGGACCAGAAGCAATCTCTCCAATGGGAAGGGAAGTCATTCCTACCTTGAGGAGGTTCATTGGTAAATTTTATAGAGGACTGTAAAAGACTAATAGGAAACTCTGGGTGAGCCTCTGTAGTGATCCAGGTTCTGAAATCTTCACTCATAGAGTCTTTTGTTGTGATGGTGTCCATTAATTCATTCAGAAATTCCAAGCCAAGGTGGCAGTTCTGTAGCAGGAGCCATCCTCCATCTTGCATGCATTGATTTAACAGGTGCCTTGCATGGACTTCCTGGCCCTGACCCATTGAAACGGCATGACATGGAATGTTCTAAAAGTAAAAAAAGAAAGTTTATTTTATAGGTAGTTCCTTAGAATTATACACATGATGTATTTCTTCTGTAGATCCATGTAAAGTGATAATCTTCCACCAAAAAAAAAAAAAAAAAGTGGAAACTGATTATATTAAAACAGAGTTTAAAAAAAAAAACCAAAATAAAAAATAAGCAAAAGCCTTCAAGTTTCTCTTTCACCTGTTGGAAGAAAACAATACCCGCTGGAAATAATACTTTTTTGCTGTTTTACCCATAACAAAGTCTATAGGATAAGACATCTGAAATGTTTTTCCATCCTTTTCCAAATAAAGCAAGACATAAACACAGTCTGATCATTCTTTTTCCTATGATGTGGACTATCTTGAGATGGACAGATATTAGGGCTTCAGATAATAATTAATGCCGAAAGTAAACCAAACAATTCTGGTGACTTTTTACTCTCCGAACATACTTATCTCATTTAAAAGAGAACTGAAAATGAAGCAGGTAGGACAGGAAAGAATGGTTCACATTTAAGCATTCCTCAGGAAACATCCTGTATTGTTAAATGGCAGCTGTGGAGCCACTGATTCAGGGGATCCTAGTTTGGTGCAAGGTCTAGATTCAGAAGAGACAAAGCTTATAAATGAAAACATAAGAATTCTGGAATTTTAGGGTGTCTTCTCCGGAAGTTCTGGGAAAGTAAAGCCAGTTGTTCAGAAAACCAGAAGATGATAAAAGCTCTCACAAGGGGATCTGAAAAAGATAAGGCTGACATCAGGACCATACAAATCTGTCAGTAACATGCAGGCAGATCCTTTATTGCTTATTGTTCTTGCCGCTATTGTTCTTTTTAAGTAAGTCCGGCTCAGGTTGGCTGCCTGACTCCTGACAGAGAAAACCAGAATTATCAAACCCAGTTAAACGTATTATTCCACATACATGTTGAGGGCAAAAGAATTTATGAAAAGACTTTCTTTCATGGACAGTTTCATGTTCAAGACCTACAGCTGAGTATCCCTCATGCAGTGAGCAATGAGCTGCACAAAGACTTTTCAATCCAGACCTATCTCCAGCTGTCTGAGAGCTACAAAGGTTCATCTTGACCTATACAGCTACTCAGACTGTCTCACGGTGAAACAAAACGGAAGGAAGACATCCACTCCAAAACAGCGTGGAGGATGCTGCCCTACTTTTGCAGGAGAAGAAGGTTAAGCATATGGACACAAACTGTGCTGGGTCATTTGGCCTTAGGGTCAGAGAATGGGCCCTGACCTGATTTTACAGCACAGTATAAATGCAGCTGCTGTATATGATCCCCCATATCCTGGCAAGATTTGAGGAGAGGAGAATGCCAAAGATAAGAAAGCAGTTAAATCCTACTCTCAGGTCAGTGAAACCTGAAACTGTAGCTAAAAGAAGCAAAGCTGAACAGCCTGTGAAGTTGGGTATACGCCAGAGGACCAAAAAACCTTGCCTTTTCTAAGATGCATCTGAGTACAGCTAGCACTCCCATAAATCAAAGACTATGAATACCCCTGCATAAGAGTGCATAAATATTCAGCAGGTACATTATTCCCTAATAAAACATCTTCTCATCACTTGTTCTTCTCAGCAATGTTACCTATCAAATGTACAATCATTACACTTATAGAAACATCGGAAGAAGGAAAAAATATTTTTCGCTATGAATTGTCCTCATTTTACTCCTTCTGAAAGAACTCTATCAAAATGTCTGCACACAGAATATTTCTTTCAATAGTGAGTCATATCAGTATATCCATGTCTTCTTAATACATTGCTATCCAGATGAAAATGCTGGCATTTTTGTCACTACAGTGGCCCTGACAGTTCTATTGAAGGTTCTGTGCATCATTCCCTACAAGAAGAAACTATATCTACAATTAAAAAAAAACCAACCAAAACCATCTGATTTTAATGGAGTCAAAGTACTGGCATAAGAAACTTCATTTTAATCCTGAAAATTAAATATTCACTCATTTTTAAAGTAAAAGTAAAAGTAAACGGGGCAGAAATGCAACTAGTTTTAAGATAGAGCCTGTTTGGTTTATAAGGAAGGTTATATAGCTCAGTAGTCACAGATACTATTCTCATTTCTTTGTGAGAAGGCTACCTGAAAAACTAAATTTTTAAGTGAAAAATAAATTCTGGACAGCAATTTGAACATTACCAACTACAAATAAATGATTTATACTGTTAATATCATACTTAGAGGTACCATCAGTACTGAGAGTCCATTTTAAGACTACAAATCATGATTGTAAAAAGGAAGTCATTGAAAAAAGATGCCCAAGTTTTTTATCATTAAGAACCCCAGCACCATCACCACCCTCCTCCAAGATCAGATCCTTGGAATAGCTAATTTATATTAAAGATTTAGTCGGGAAAAAACCAGAGAAATCCCAAAGAAAGACAGGAACTAAGTACAATTTGTTGACAAACTAGCAAAATAAACACAAAGCTCACTTGCAAATGTTTCTGAAAACTGTAAATTATTTCTAGATACATGTTTCAAAAGCTAAAGAACTGCTGAAATGCTCCTCAAGTTCCACATTGTTATATACATTTCTATTTTTAAAAATATCTGTGTTTGTAGTTTGTCTTGTGGCATTTGGATGGCTTTCGTAAACTTGGAAGCTTTCTATACTCTGTGTGATTAGGTCTTTACTTCAAGAGATTAGAAAAGGACTTTACAGTAAAACAGTGTAGTTGACTTCACATTTACAGTTGAACTTCAGGTTCTGACAGCTTAGCTGATGTTGCCTTGTTCATAGCCATGTGTGAATAAACAAGGCAATCCCTTCAGCTCCTTTGCAACCTCACTCCTTGTTTATTCCATACACATTTCCTGAAAGCATGAAAACTTATTTAGACTGTCCACTGCAATATACTTTTGGTCTGACAGCAGACAAGGATCAGATTAATCACTTCATATTTAAGATTCCTAAATGTTTTGGTTTGAAAGACAGGTGTCTGCTAAGGAAAGTGGGAACCTCCCTTAGAATGGATAATGTGACCCCCTTCCCTCTGAAACATAGGGTTTTCTTTTAGACACTTAAATGTAGAGATTTTAGATAATAGTTCTGTTAAAATTAACTAGAATAGAAAAAGACGCAGAACTCAGCTAGAAAGAAATTAATGATTAAAAGCAGAGTAGCCCTTTGATTATTTGATATTTACTCAGCTGTGCTTAGAATAGACAATCAATAATTTTAAGAAAAGAAGTTCAAAGGAGAGCCTAGACAGTTACAAATTTTGACCAGATGCAACCTACTCAAAAGCAATAGAAGAGAGCATTGGGAGTTTTCCAGGGTCAAATGTATTGTCAAAAATCAACGAAGTAAGAAGGTCACACTGATGAAGATTCATATTACTTCATCAAAAGCAGCCCTCAGACCCACTTTTAGACCACCGACCCAATCCCATTGCAGGAACTGTGCATGCTTAATGACTTTTTGCTAATTTCCATATGAAGCAGGGAATGGGAGGTGCTTATGGTATGAATATGTATCTGTATTTTAAATATGCATTATTGCTATAGATAAGTAAGTTTTGTGTTGCATTGTTACTTCGGAGCTGTACATTTGGGAGCTATCCCTGCAGCTCTTGGGCACTGAAATAAACATACACTTTCTAACCTTAACAAGTTAGAGAGTCTTTGTCCGTTTGAGGTGGATATCGATATTAGATCTATACCTGCATTTTAATAATTCACCTCCGAATTACAACTTTGGAATCAAGGGCTTTCAGGCAAAGATATGGGAAAAGGAATAACAGTTCTTCACTAATATTTAGAGCAAGGCAGTCATACAGAAGCAACGGTTTAGATAGACAAAGTTAGAATACAACCTGCCACCCTATTAGGGTGGTGTTAGCAGTCCAGTTAAAAATGGTGGCTGCAGTCCAGTTGGAGTGATGGATGTAGTCTTGTTGAAGTAGTGATCCTGTGGAAAGTTCTCATCGGTCTCTGGAGGTCCAGTGGTGGCTCTTGAGCTCTTCTCCTCTGGGAGTCCAGTGGAAAAGGTAGTCCAGTGTTCCAGAGTCTCTCTCTTATATGCAGGTAGGAATGCTCAATTTCTCCCCTCTGGGGGGGGGTATCTCACAATGGGCTGATGTAATCTTATGAGTCACTCCCGGGGACCTTGATGGCCCATTAGCAGAGACAGCCCCCGATGGTGTTATCAGGGCTGAGTCATGCTGAACATAAAGAACACTGCCCCACCTGTTTTTAACAGCTTATGGAGAAGGTAATAGAATACATAGTTTTGGATTACACCTTCCATGTAACCTAAGACACTAAATTTAAACACTAAGTTGGGGCATAATTTAAGCAGTCTTCAGCACAGACAGACAAGTAAGAGTCCTGATTATCAAACCAAATGAGCATCTCCACTTTCTAAGCTAAAGAGATTTGTGGATGCTCCCCACTTTTGCAAGTGTGTCTTACTTAGTGTACACAAATGTCCTGCACCATTAAATGAAGATGCATTCTAACAAGGAGGAAAATTTACGGTGACCTACTGTAAATAACATCTTCGGAAAATTTTACATGCATCTACTTTGTGAACCATGAAACAGAGCACAGAGTGCCTTAAAGTGATACTGTTCTGCAGGAAATGTTGAATATCTTCATCTAGTGCACAAATTGAATGCTAGGGTGTTCAAATTAATTTCTCTTGTCACCATACTTACGAATTTTTTTTCTGTATCTTGCAGTTATTGCTATTACTGTCAGCTCCTACAGTGAATGCAACACAACGTAAACCAAAAATGTTGCTTTTTTCTCGTAGCTCACTACTTTTCATAAGTAGTGGACTACCATAGTCTGCTGGATAAAGACGGACAGCTCATTGGAATCGAACAACTGTGAAAAACAAAACTGTAATATTTCCACTTGCTAGTAAATGCATTCTGGCTACTGGTCCAAAATTAACTTCCAGAAAACACTAGTATGAATATAAACATCATAATCTGAACTTCTTTAATATCTGGAAATACTACTTCTAGTGCAAAGAAGAATTAAAAATGTCTTTATCAGCTCTTGCACACTCAGTTTAGGAGGGTACCTTTGATTTTGCAAGACGTTCTATATTTTCAGTGGGGTCAGACCCCACTGATAAAAGGCATGTCAAAGGTGTTCTACAGTCACTTTCTGTCCACATTGCTTCCATTTCAAGAAAAAATCCTTCTGCATATTTCCCTCCAAGAGACTCTGCAATGTAGTGCCAAGCCTGGAAAAAAAAAGATATCAGAAAAATATGTATATATTTACTTTCTTAATTTAGCATTAATCAGAGAGGTAGCAGTGACCAATACCTACACTGGAATGCAATGACTGTCTAAACTTTCATTTTCAAACTTGGTGTATACAAAAGTTACAGTCCAGGAGGCAACCATTGCAAATCCCAGACAGCAACCTTCAAACAAAGAGAAACAATTCTGCTCAGGCAACACCCATTCTGGGAACAGCGCAGCTAAAAGATGAAAAAGGGATTTTTAAAAAACTGAAACAAAACCCCAAGCGGAATAGCTCCAGTGGTGGCTCTGATGAAAGAATAGCTATTGCCCCTAAATTACTTCCTGCAAAAACTGGTGCATAGCAAAAAAAAAAAGCATGGGACACACAGATCCAGGGGTTTAACTCCATAATACACAACAATCCTTTACTGCAAAGTAGAAAACTAGAGAGGATATATTGAAAAAGAGAATATCACACTGACTTTAATGGCAAGAATATAAAAATCAAATTATCAAAAAATAACCGTCTTTGGCAAAGGCTGAAGTACGACATAGAATTCGACATTAAGCCACATATCATAGCGGTTCTCAGCATTAATTTACCATTTACGTAGCATCAACTCAGCCCAAGTCAGAAAATCCTTGAACCTTATGAATTCGTATGTGTCACAAAACATCCAGGAAAAGAGAATGAGGAAAACAAAGAGAGGCAGAGAGAAAGACACAGGAGAGAAGAGATTGAGAAAAATACACCTAGAGCTACCAACTCCTAGAATTGCAGCCACAGCAGGACAGGAGCTCGATGCATGGTTCTAGGCTGACCACGTGCTGACATCATGGCGCACCATTTAAGCCCTACGGCTTTCACAAGCCGAGGTGCCGAACTCTGTGGGGAGTCAAAATCACGAAAGATGGATGAGCAGCAATGTTGGGGCCCAGCCGCAATGGCCTTGGCAGCCTCTTTCCAGTGCCACTGTGCCTGGAACTCTACACTCTTTAGAACTCTCAAACGTAACCCTAAGCGGAACCCTAAGCCTAGCCCGCGTTCTTAACCCAAAGCCACCATCATGGGCTTCCAGCTCAGAAAGATGGAGAAGCAGCAATGTTGGGGCCCTGCCGCAATGGCCTTGGAAGTCTATTTCCAGCACCACTGTACCTGGAGCTCAAGTCTCATTAGATCACTCAACCCTCAGCCTAGCCTGCGTTCCTAACAAAAAGCCACCATCATGGGAAGCCAGCTCAGAAAGATGGAGGAGCAGCAATGTTGGGGCACTGACGCAATGGCCTTGGCAGCCTCTTTCAGGCGCCACTGCACCTGGAGCTCAAGGCTCTTTAGATCACTCAACCCTAAGCCTAGCCTGTGTTCTTAAGACAAAGCCACAACCATAGGCTACCAGCTCAGAAAGATGGAGGAGAAGCAATGCTGGGGCCCTGCCGCAATGGCCGTGGCAGCCTCTTTCCAGCGCCACTGTGCCTGGAGCTCAAGGGTCTTTAGATCTCTCAACCCTAAGCCCAGCCAGCGTTCTTAACCCAAAGAGACCACAAGGGGCTTCCAGCTCAGAAAGATGGAGGAGCAGCAATGTTGGGGTCGAGCCACGATGGCCTTGACAGCCTCTTTCCAGTGCCACTGTGCCTGGAACTCGAGGCTCTTTAGATCTCTCAATGCTAACCCTAGGCGGAAACCAAAGCCTAGCCCACGTTCTTAACCCAAAGCCACCACCATGGGCTTCCAGCTCAGAAAGACGGAAGAGCAGCAATGTTGGGGCCCTGCCACAATGGCCTTGGCAGCCTCTTTCCAGCGCCACTGTGACTGGAGCTCAAGGTTCTTCAGATCTCTCAACCCTATCCCTAGGCAGAACCCCAAGCCTAGCCCACGTTCTTAACCCAAAGATACCACCATGGGCTTCCAGCTCAGAAAGATGGAGGAGCAGCAATGTTGGGGCACTGATGCAATGGCCTTGGCAACCTCTTTCCAGCGCCACTGTGCCTGGAGCTCGAGGCTCATTAGATGTCTGAACCCTAACCCTAGGCAGAACCCTAAGCCTAGTCCGCATTCCTAAACCAAAGCCACCACCATGGGCTGGCAGCTCAGAAAGGTGGCGGAGAAGTAATGTTGGTGAACTGCCACGGTGGCCATGGAGACCTCTTTCCAGTGGCACTGTGCCTGGAACTTTAGATCTCTCAACCCTAACCCTAGGTGGTACCGTAAGCCTAGACCGCGTTCTTAACCCAAAGCTACCACCATGGACTTCCAGCTCAGAATGATGGAAGAGCAGCAATGTTGGGGCACTGCCAGTATGGCCTTGGCAGCCTCTTCCCAGCAACACTGTGCCTGGAGCTTAAGGCTCTTTAGCTCACTCAACCCTAACCCTAGGCGGAACCCTAAGCCTAGACTGTGTTCTTGACAAAAACCCACCACTGTGGGCTTCCAGCTCAGAAAGATGGAAGACCAGCAATGTTGGGGCCCTGCCATGATGGCCTTGGCAGCCTCTTTCAGGTGCCACTGTGCCTCAAGCTCAAGACTCTTTAGATCACTCAACCCTAAACCTAGCCCACGTTCTAACACAAAGACACCATCATGGGCTTCCAGCCCAGAAAGACGGAGGAGCAGCATTGTGTGGGCCCTACCATGATGGCCATGGCAGCCTCTTTCCAGTGCCACTGTGCCTGGAGCCCGAGGCTCTTTAGGTTTCTCAACCCTAACCCTAGCCTCTGACACCAGCTTGGCACTTGGCCAGAGGTTCTCTCACCATTGGTGGCACAAATGAAAATTTGGGCAGTTGGCAATGGAGGCACCTGGTAAGCCCTGGACTCTTAGATCCTGGGGTTTCCCTCCACTTTCTATTGCTCTCTCTTAATGCAAAGGAGAACTCCCCACCAGGTATAATCAAGAGTTGGAAATCACTCTGACGTTTACTGAAAATAATATCAACATGAAATTTTAAAAAAATGAGTCTTTGGCAAAGGCTGAAGTGCAACATAGAATTCTATATTAAGCCACATATCATAGCCCTACTTTGTGTTAATTTAGCATTTACTTAGCATCAGCTCTGCCCAACTGAGAACAACTTTGAACCTTATGGAATGCTATGTTACCCAAAACTTCCAGGCGAAGAGGATTAGGAAAACAAAGAGAGGCAGAGAGAGAGACAAAGAAGGAGAGAAGAGATCAAGAAAAACACACATAGAGCTCCCAACTCCTTGCATTGCATTCGGGGCAGTACGGGAACTCCATGCACGGTTCTAGGCTGTGACCACGTTCGGACCTTATGCTACGCCCTTTAAGCTCCACAGCCTTCATGTGTCCGCTCCTTTGGTGGGACTGCTGCTGGCTTGGCCAGTCACATCTCAGATGAGCACCGCCACCCCAAGTATCCATGGCTGACAGTTCAGCCAGGCCTTGGGGCCGCTCTGTGGGGCAGAGTATTTCGCTAATGGTCTCACCTTGTTGGAAGCCCTATATGTGTTTTTCTAGACTTCCTCTCTCCTTTTGTCTTCTTTTCTCTTTGTTTTCTTAATTTGCTTTTCCTGGAACTTTTGGGTAACATAGCATTTCATAAGTTTCAAGGTTTTTCTTGGTTGGGCTGAGTTGATGCAAAGTAAATGCTTTATTAACACTAAGTACTGCTACGGTAAGCGGTTTAATGTCAAATTCTATGTTGTACTTCAGCTTTTGCCTAAGATTGTTGTTTTTTGATAATTTTATTTTGATTTTTTTGCCAGTAGACTTCAGTGCGATTTTCACCTCTTGACTATATCCAGTTTGGACTTTTTCTTTTCACTGGAAGCAATAGAACATGGAGTTAAATCCCCAGATCTAAGCGTCCTAAACTGCCGTACTTCTCTCCTACTCGCCGACTGAAGAATAGAAAATTAAAAAGGATGGAGGGAGCCTTGTATAAAAGGGGGTCCATGTAAAAATTGTGTTTCCTAAATACAACGCTGATTCTACTGCAGCATGTAACCTGGAAATTGAGGTATGCAGAGAGAAAAAGTACTACTTTCCAATATAAATAAAAGTAAAATTAAAAAAGTGAAGAAAGGATACTCATAGTCTCTCTATGAGAAAAGAAACTGCTGATCTACTGGACTTTCTTTTAAGACATCTGCCACAGAGAGCCTTATTCTTCCTCAGTACAGAGGGTAAGTAAACAGTTTATCTGCTACTTTAGGTGCACCTGTCATAAAAGTGAATTGCTGTCCTTCCACCTCTTCTGTGAAAAAGTAAGAGGATGTATCTTTTGATTCACCAGAGGAATGAAGCTTCTCTACAGGTTTCATGACTCATCTTTTAAAGTACCATACAAAAAGAATGGTATTCTTGCAGCTACAACATAATTTGTTTCATGCTCTGCTTCCTAGTTCATTGCAATTAAATAAATTAGTGTTTTCACACATATTTTTATGAGCATTTCAATATCTGATTTTTCAAAATAGCTCACTCTGCAAGAAATATTATGGTAAAAAGAAATTCAGAGAACACAAATTTGGAACTAGCAACTCTACATATGTAACATGGCATAACCATTGTACAAAAGAGTATCTTACCTGGGCAACAGTGTGATCAGGGCGCCAGCTACGGACAAGGAGCAGTTTACGGAATTGATCCAGCAAGTTGTCATACCCATCAGGAATAACAGCTTTTTCAGGAGCTTCTTCATCAAACCAAGCTTTCCAAGACTTCTCATTCTTAACAATTTGCACCAGAAGTTGATTGAAAGGGTACAAATTAGATAACTGCACAAGGTTGAGCCATGTCATGTCAAGGATCCACTTTTTTGGTTTTGGTTCCACAGAATTCATATCCAAGCTGGCGCCTCCTGCAAAGTGAAGAGTATTACAGAGGAAAACAAACCTTGTTAAACAGAAAAATTACAAGCAATTAAAAAATACTTATTTATACAAAACCAGGATATGAAGACCTAGAATTTGCATGGAAGAAACATTTAACAAAGACCTTATTGGGAAGTGGTCTCAGTTCCTCCGAAAGCTGATAGCCCAGAAATTTTTGTGCTGCTTCTACTCCACCTGTAGAGTTGGAATAAAGTGTGACTACCTAAAAGGATACTCAAAGCCAGTTCTTCAGACCAGATGTAGAAAGGACCTATGGTTAGTAGAGCCTCCTTTCATCTATACTAAAGAATAAGAAAGCACGTGGTGCATTCATTTCCAGGACTGCACAACATCAACAGCTCTTAGCTCAACCACCCCTCAGCCTCATGCCCATTTGCAGACCCAGTACAGCTGAGCCACAGCTGAACAGTATCAGTGTTTGCCAAACAAATTGAGATATTTGGATGCCAAGCATCTGACTGTACTTGTCTTTGTACCAGATTGCACTTATCTTATCTTGGAGACAGTGAGGTCAACCCCCATCAAATTTTATAAACCATACTAAAATTTTTCTTTGTCATTGTGTCTGAGTAGTGACATGCAGTGGTGACATAATGCAATGTAATATAAAAGTGTTTTACATCTTTTTTGTGCTGATACTTAAGTCTGGTGCAGCATTCACATGCCTGCTCATCAGCCATTAAGAGAGTTTTTGCTGGTTGTCTAAAATCTCACATAGATATGTGGCAACTTGAAAAAGAGGCAGACAGTAGAGACTATAGGTTCTCTTACAAAGTAATGAACTTATTTTTTCCTGTTTTGCAATGTATAACAGTTAAAATAATCCTCATCTAAGCATTATTTTGATAACAAATTATCTATATTGGTCTTGTTTCAGAAAATTTGTCTCTTAATTCCTTCTTGGTCTATACATGCTTTCATTCAACAGTTAAAAACCAGCAGATCCACAGGGTATAACACATTGTTAATGCAAGTACAGCAAAATCTGAATTTGGCAGTTCACAGACATATGTAAACAGGACCATTTTTAGGGAAATTACCTTTGATCAGTGTCTCGAACTCAGTGTGTGAAATTTTCTTGGCCTGCAAGTCAATCTTCAGTGCCAGAAGCAATGTGAACAGGAACCTGTGATTTTCATACAGCCCTCGAACTGTGTACTTGAAGACTTCGTAGGTGAGATGCTCGATTATATAAACTACCCTTTTTGCTGTGATCTGAGATTTCTGAGATCTTTCCACTGCTAGGTCAAAAATGCTGAGGAACTGCCGTAAGGATGTTTGATACATGACATTAACCAGGCTCATTTCCACTATTAGGAAATAAAGGATGCTACCACGAACTGCAACAGGCCGGTACTCTTCACGTGCAGTATTGATTTTCACCTCTGTCTCCATTGCTGTGTTTAGTTTTTCACTGACCTTAAAATTAATGGAAAAGACCATGAAGATTAAGTTATATTACTTGTGATTTATACTACAGAAGCAAAAGGAAAAGGTGTTGAAAAAGATCATGATAGTATTTTTAGTCAAGCTTTGCTTCCCTCTGCCAGTGTTTCAACACAGACATTGTGTCTTCATGTGCTCAAGCTCCTGTCACAATGGGAATTGACTCAAATTTACACCTGCAAAACGTGCTGGGAATATAGAACAGTATCCAGGTAGCAGTTTAATTTCGCAATTTTTTATGAAGAAAAAATTATAGTGTTTCTACTATTTATTTGTTAAGAAGTCTGATGTTATCTAGTGGCTCTGACTGGAAAAGATAAAACAGGAATGAAAATCTGTATTCATACAATCGTTAAATTACAATTACAAAATGTATCTGCAGTACATTCAAAATTCACCTCTTCTGCTGTTGTTTTAGTGATCCTTAAGACTTCTATCAGAGACTCATCTTCCACCAATGAGCCTTCTGTACTGGTCAGACGGCAGAGCAGATTATCTTCAAGCTCCTGCATTTTCCTCTTGTTGGATGTCACTTGTTCCATCAGTTTGATTCTTTCTGCTTCCAGTTCCTGTATTCAAGAAATTTGCCTTAGAATATTTAACATCAATTAAAAGAAAGATTCCTCATAAAGACAGAGAAAACATGTGATTTCATGCATGTCAGATCGGGGACTTTGTTGCCTTTCCCATAAAATACAGAAACATTACTAAATATTTCTGTACTAAAATAATTTCTATGCACACTGAATATATATATTAAAGTAATTTATATGTATACTGCATTTATTTGATTAATGCAGCATAAATGCTAGAAAATGAAAACATGTCAGAACTACCAGGAAAAGCTTCCTCATAGGAAGGTGCACAAACCGCTAAATACAGTTTCCAATGGGAAGTGATAAAAGCTACATTACGTTGAGTATTTAAAATTAAATCAGATAAAGGACTGAAAGATGCTTTGCATGGATGGATTTTACATTGTGAGCAAAGTTGACTGGGTGACCTTTTCCATTTCTAATTTCTACAATTCTTTGACTTTGAAAGATACAATCCTCTACTGCTTATAAAACAGGAAATGTTACAATTATTATCTATGTCATCTGGATTTTTTGTGCCCTTTCTACAAGACAGACAATGACAAGGGAACAAAAGAAGACGAGTCAACGCAACGCCAAGTGAAATGAGGCATCTACACAGCACAGTCTACACAGCTCAGGGATACCCTTGCTGGCTGCCTTTATTTAATCAATCAAGTCAACCTTCCTATTAGAAAAGGGTAGTTCATAATAGTCTACCTACACCTATGGCTTCCATTTATTTTCATTTTTGTCAGCATGTCAAGCTAGAGAAAAAGGAGATGTACAGAGTTATACAGTACAGGAGGTTCTCCTGTATTTCAAAGAAGTGACAAATTTCTTTATTTTCACAAACTTCTCATTTGGAAACCTGTTTGAGATATATTCTAGGGCTGTAAAATGTAGCTCTGTGGAAGCTACACATAACTGCATCACAAAAGAGGGGAATGACTTTGGCATCAGTCATCCAGTTTTCTTTCTATATCATTAATGCAAAAAAAGATTAGAATTACAGAAAAGGAATACTTCTACAAAACACTCAAACATACATTAACTACATGCTTAAATTCCATGTAAGGATGTGCTTTGTTTAAGATCAGACACTTTACCCATACTATTTGTAAGCCTGTAAAAGGTAGCTTTCAGAAAATTAGCAAATAGACCAGGATGCAAGTTTTTTGTTTGCAAGAGAACTTCATAACCATATTTGTAACATAAAAAATACCTGTTTTGAACACAAACAGTGGCAGCAACTTCATTATCAAAGTACAAAAATATGCTGGTTTTTTCATATATTTACAGGATCAACCTATAAAGCTGAGAAGAATAAACACTTCTTTGATCCTATTTCATTGATCACTAGAGCAATCTTTAAGAATGTCTTCGTTCCTTTAATCTATTACTTTAGCTCAGCAATCATAAAGTTGTCTCTTTGTAATAGAAAACCTGTTCTTCAGAATCTCATCCCTGTTCATGTTCTGTCTTTTCTTTGAACTAAATTTTTCAGAATCCCATTGGCTCCGACTATCTACACCACAACATTCATCTCTTACTGAGACAGAAGAGACAGAACAACCAAGATGTCTTCATATCTGCCAGAAGAAGTTTAAAAAACGTCGATCAGCTGCAACCATGTCCCTGTGCAGCAAGTGGTGCTGATATTAACCAGGTTCCCTTGCAGCTCTCTTCAGCTGATGTACAGCACTGGAGGAATATTTTTCAGTGGCTATATTTTTGACCCAAAATTCAGTCTAGGTGTTGCTGCATACATTCAATATGAATTCTCTAACAGTTTTGTCCAGGAAAAAAGAAGCCCACAGAGCAAGGGTATCTTGTGGGAAGAGGAGTTTTATATGTAGGTCATGAGAAACCTATTTCACTTCAATCTTGATTTAGACCTCTCCCTCCCTTCAGAGGTTAGTCAGGATACTCCCATTCACTCCTGCTGGTGCTTTTCAATTTTGCCTAAAAAAACATGTATCTACTGAAGTAAAGATTAAAAGTTTTGCATCCATAGCATTTGTCCCACCCTGGTTTTTCCTCAGTACCTGCTGTTACAGTTTTTCTGTTTTTCATTGAACAATTCACAGGAAGTTTGTGCATTACAATGACTTTCCTGCCTCTGTTTGTGAATGTCAGACTGAAGGAAGGGCACTTTAACTCCAGTCCTTACTTCAGTAAAGGCTCATTCTGAGCAGAGTGGAAGGGTGCTGGCTGGAGAAAATGACAGCACCGCTAAAGAACGCTGGTTAGAACATGCTTTGGGAAAGTCAAAGGCGGAATGAATTCCGTTACATAGGGAACCCTTCTCACACGAGCAAGCCTACCTGAGCTACTTACTGAAAGCAGCAGCTCTGCTAATCCCAAACTTTTTTTCTTTTCTCTCACCTGAGAGAGGATTTTCCTCCTTATATTAACTTCCACATAATCAATGCAAATTTTATTAAGAGCACAGTCAAGTCAGTGTTCAGGGCTCCTTAAGAATCTTTTATCTCCTTGCACACTAGAGCCTGGCTGGCAAAAGTAGTTCAAGTTCATAAGCATTTTTTCATGTAATTCAAATTAAGTTTAAAAAGGAATTCAGAAATAAAAGAGAGTTCTGACTGAACAAGAAGCCCTTGCCGTATATGGAGGAATAAAGTTGTTTTATGTATGTCATGTATATACCTGTGATGTTTTTTTAATGAATAATTTTCTTTCTTCTCTTTCCAAGGCCAGATCTTAAAATAAATGTTTAGGTTCCCCCATCCAATTAAAAAACAGCTCCACATTGTCTTTCAGCAAATGCATAACCTTTAAACTTTCATTCACATTTTTGTTCTTGCATTTGATTTCAGCCAAGCCATTGAATATGCATGCACTCCTGGTGCAGATATTGAACAAGCCTTCCCTCTATACAAATACTGCAAGATTCAATACCTGTTTTTCTGTGAGGATGACACGGCCAAGGAGCTGATCTTCCAGCCCTTTCATAGTAACTGTAAAGTCAATCACAGTTGTTCTTGCGCTGATTTCTGGAGTATAAACAGGATTGGCTACTTTTGTTGTCATATAGAGGGTAAACCCCTTTGTCAGATCTACCTCCTTGTCACCTACTTTCACCTGAAAATAAAACACATTTCTCAGTTTTCGAAAGCTGAATGCAGAAAAACTGTTATTTTATCCAATGAAAAATTTATGAACTTTTTTTTGCATTTTCATTTACACTTTTTAAACTTTCTGCTTAAGGGCAAAAAAGCCCCTCAAACCACCCCATGAATTCACTACTCATCTTCTATTTGTTTTAAAGGTACAAATCATGTCAGTATTCAGACTACCTGATACCAAACATCTGTGCTATTGGGTTTTAATTTCATGTCTACAATTATTCTTACTTTATGTGCTGAACCAGATTTTATGAAATTTTTTTCCAAGATGTTATCTAGAGCAGGATCGAGTTCCTCTCCAATGTCTTCAATTAACAAAGGTCGGCCAAGGGACAAGCAGTCTTCTATATGACTTCTGAAGAACTTGTGGTTCAGAGCTGTAACCTAGGAAGATTGAGTCACCATGCAGCATGTATTTGAAAGCACATAGAAAACAGCATAAAACCTATTGCAGCTTTAAAAAATTATACTCATCCTGGGAGATCTACACAAATGATTGCATTTTAGGGACCAACACTTGCCTGTGCTGACATGAATGGAAGTTTTGCTTTAATCTTAACAGGAGATCACATTCACATTTCTTTATTTTTATCTATTTACTTATTTATCTGCATATCTATCTAATCACAGTAATATCTTCATGTCCCCTAAATATAACTAGATTTATGCTTAGAACACTAATGTGAAGCTGGGAAATATTAATAGAGTTCAGAAAGGGAGCCAGTGTTACATAGAAGGCCTGATCTGACATCAGACGTTCAATTTCCAGTTCAGTTCCACCAGTCGTAAAATTGCTAAAAATCACATAGACTCCTTTCCATTTATTTAAATTTCATATATTTAACATAATCCTTTGAGATGATAATTGAATAGCCTTTCCAGGCATCTCTTAAGTCCTGGTTTTCGGGTGGTATTTTTACCAGAGAAAAAAATTAGGATAGACGTGTTTTTAAAATAAATCCTTGTCTTACAGGCAAAGCTCTTTGAAAAGGTATAATTAAAATATCTAGAGGCACATTACACAGTATTAAACCAGTATATTATTTAAAAATTAATACTCTGTTCCACCACTCTGCACTTTTTGTTTGTTATAATGTAGGCATGTGTATCCACCAAAACAGCATGCTGCCTACAATTTTATTTCAGCTCAGGGATAAAGCTGGTGTCTGGGTGACCAACAACACAGCACTAACAAGACCATAGTAAATTACAATACCCCAGATGTAAGCCATAATCTAAACACTTGTGTATTTAGAGTTGACATAATTTTGTTCCGCCTGGATTTTACTGGGGAGAACTCAGATTCAGAACAGGAGATGTAGGTCTCCAGGAAGGTGGAGATACAACCTTTTACATCCCTCTTTGTTTCTCTTTCACCATGGCAAGCAATTAAAAGGTTCATCGTAAAAATAGATATGCCAAAACATATAATTCCAAGCTATTTTGCCCTGATATTGACAGGGTACAGGTTCTGTGTCAGTCTTATTTTCGTTCCTGCATAACTGTATACCATAAACATCAGATTTAAATTACACATGGCCAAAGTATGACAACACGAATGACACACATATTTTAAAAAAATTGTAAGTTAACTATTTACCTGAAGTCCATTATTCTTTTCCTTATTTTTAATCCAGATCTTTCCTTGACCCTGTGGATCAATCAGCAAAGGATATCTAGATGCCTTTGTGACAATAATGCCATTTTGAATTGAAAGGTCATCATTTGGAAGGCCCTGGAGGTTCCATTCACCCACTGTAGCATTGTCAACAAGCATACCAGTAAGGTTCAAGTTCTAATAGAAAATATGGAATTACAAAATTAGTACCAGTAGAAAATATGTAAATACAAAATTAGTACCAGTTAAAGGAGCTATACTAAAACATCTGATGGATGTTTTTTCTTCTTATTCTGATCTGAATGCATGATACAGTGTATTTAGTAGCTATTACTTAATGTTTCTTTTCTTTGAAGTTCAGTGTCTCAGTCATTTCAGTTGAGCAATAATGAAAGTGAATTCTGTTGGGGCTTTGATGTCCATCAAAGAGTGTCAGGAAAGCTCTGAAGCCAGTTCAATATCTAATGAGAAACTGGTTTTGGTATTGGCAAACTCTTCTCCTGCCAGCTCAAGAGGAAGTGTCTTCTTGCTCACAAGAGCTTCCACCTGCTGGAAAGTGCCTCCCAAGTATGTATATGAATACAGGATGGCTGCGGGAGACTAAGAGAAGGAGGAGATGTGCTATGGATCAGTAACCATGAACTATCATGGAACATTATTGCTGCTAAGTCAAAATCCTTCACAGTTCACATATTCTAAAGTCTGATTTGCACTTGTCAACTAACATGCTTTGTTTTATTCACTATGAAAAGTGACTGGCCTCCCAAAAATGTGTATGTGAAGAAAAGTGCTGAAAATAGCAAACCAAACAAGATTTAGAAAAGGACCTCAGTAAGGATTGAGAAATCAAAAAATAATAAAATTGAAGTTTTTTTTCATTTTCTCCTTACATTTTTCATTCAACAATTCCTATTTGTAGGCTTTCTCTAAAAACACGTTTGAAAGAAAGACATAAAAGAAAGGAAAAGCCTGCTAATCTTGCAAAAAACACAAAATTCAGCATCTGAAGCATAAAGCAAAACTGTAAATACTGTGAGAGTTGTGATGCAATCATAAGACCTAATGATACCTAAGCTTTTTTACCCCTTTGATTTTTTTACTCCTATAATTATTGAAGACTCACAATGAAGCAACACAAACCATTTTCAGAAGACAGAGAAATTTTAGGAATCAATTTCCATTTGTGCAATTTACAGAAAAGCATTTAATAGCCAAATTTTTCAGCAATTGGAAGCTAAAACCATATTTAGCTCCTTTAACAGATGAGTAGGATCTAAACAGCTTTGAACTTTTTGTTACCTACAGCAAGAAGTATCAGTCACCCTGCAACTCTGAAACTCAGCTAATTTAAGTACCTAGCTAAACAGGTGGCTAATTTTAAACAGATCTTTTTAAATTGTTATGCCTAAATGACTCATACGCCCACGGTCAGTTAGTCTGTGACAAAATAAGGCAGATGTCAAGCCTCTTGCTTGAACTGCAAAGCTGCTTTCTTTCCTGTGGTGTGAAGTATCAAGAAAGGCCCATATGCTGCCTTTTGTGAGTACTTAATTCCCTGGGAAAAATCAAAACTCTCTTCCTTAAACTATGATTGAAATAATAATTCTGTCTTTAATGGGAACTATCTAAACAGAATGGTAAAAATGTTTTGAAATTCATTAATTACGGCATTCTCCATCTAACTGAGACATGTTGGAGGTCTGGGGGGAAGCAACATAGAAACAATAAGAAATTATTCCTCAGATTTTCACAGATGCAGCCAAATAGTAATGTGGTCAGAACACCTTCATGGAAACAGTCTTTTAGTTCTTTATCTCTTGCTTTCTAAGGACATTAGACATCCAATTTCTTATCCTTAAATGATAAGAATCTTGACAGATATTCCCCAAGGTAAGTAGCTTTTAAGAGCATTTTGTACACTGATTTTGAGAAAAAGCTTCCCTGGGATGAGTGTATGTAGGATAACTCCCATGTCACAGTGGTAAAGAATCTTGCCTGAAACTGCACTGCTCATGGTATTTTATTAATAAATCCATCTTAGCCTTACATATTTTTTATCATCAGGAGCTTTCAAAGACTTCTACTGGGCAAGTCAGAATCAGTCATCTTTTAAGTCATAGCATAAATTGGCCTGGATTGTAAGTTTCACTCTGTCAGGTCAAGGTTAATCAGCATTACAAGCAGCATTACGTACCACCTAACATAAAAAATAGTAAAAAAGATATTCACAAGTAACTCCTATGACGTGAACAAACTCTTCACGGAAAAGAGGTCTCCTTAAAAGAGGTTTTAAGTGCCAAATCCCAAAAAACCTGAAAAGAAGATGTAGATCTACCTTTAGCTGTTTCACAGTGATACAGCCACAGCTGTACACAGGTTGCTCAGTAGCTCACAGCACTTTTCAGCAGCACCTGCTCTGTCAAAATCTTTGACAGCTGAGAACAGGAGCTATTTGAGCTTAATGCCTCAACTCTTGTACTGAGAGGAAGAGAGAGTCCCTGAACTATTTCTCTAAGCTTTACTGCTGGAGAAATGTACACAGGTACTCACAAAACCAAGTGGAAGGCAACATAGATTACTCAGAAAGACAGTTTTGATTATTATGGCCTAAATTCTGCCTTCAGCATGAATATGTCTTCCAGGCACATGGAAGAATATTAGACAAAACTCCCAGAAGTCATGGAATAGGAGCAAGGCTACTGCTGACCATGAGCAAAGCCTATGAACCAGAACATCTGCCAGCTCTGGCACTCCTGTGGCAGACAGTGGTAGAAGGAAAGAACAAGATTCATGCAAGGGATCCTGCCCTGTGTCATAGCCCCAGCATGCAGGTTGCTCACTTTAATAAACAGAAACTGAATGACGGGACTGTAGCTTCACTGCATTTTAGGGCACCTCTGTCTGCACAGACACAGACCAATGGAGGAGTTACTGCAATGTCAGCCTCCCTGGAACAGCCTCACTGGTGACAAATGTGCATGGATTTAAAAGCTTACACTGGAGCATGCTGAAGTGCTGAAGTGGTGCAAACCAAGCCTTGCAAAATCCAGGTTTTGTTTAAATCGATAATTTCTACAAGATACTTAAAATTAAACTAAATTAAATGGGTACACAGCAGAGGGTATGACAGGAGGGTATTTATTGATAATACACAGAGGTGCAAAGGTGATGTTTCCTCCTATAAAAAGGTAAATGTATTCTAAGCTGATAAATTTTACTTTGTTTCCCATATTATGCTATTCCTCCCAGGACAGCTGACCCCAGACAGTATTCCTCTCTCAGATTTGCCAGAGCAGTGTCCTACATACCAATCTTGAAATGCCTGACAGTATAAAAAGGAACTTAAAACATATTGGTTTAGAAGCTTAGTTGTCAACTGATTTTTTATTTATTAAAAATTTGATGGAATATGACAGCCTGTATATAATCTTCCAATTATGTACTTTTCTGGAACAAAATGCTCTGCATATAATTTCTGAGCAAGGCAAAGAACAAGGTCAGGCCAGAACACGAACACTTACTTTACTGTACGGAATCTTGCTATTGTTCATCTCTTTCTTCCACAATTGGAGCAGCAAATTCCTGTATTCCTGATTGAAAGGTCCAGAGTAAGACAGAAATCCGGTAGCCAGAAGAACATTCCCCACCAAATTAATAATTTGATTTTGAAAGTTTTTGCTGCTTGCTGTCCAACGAAGCTGTATGTAAAATATTAAAAAGAAGTTAGCTTAAGCAGGCACAAAACTAACAGAAACAACTAACTTAAAAAATTATCTCTTTTTGGTAAATAATTGCTCTTCAAAACAGGAGTATTTTTGCCTTTAAATCATTCTTTACAGAAGTAGAAGTTTGCTTGGAAGAGATGGCAACCACCTGACCAAGTGGAGAAAAAGCATCTTTGTGAACAAGCTGGTCAAACTGCTAAGAAGAGCTTTAAAGGAGGAATGAAGCAGCAGGTAGAGGATGACCAATAGTCATGTGAGGAAATGGAGGACCAGGCTGGCAAACGAAATGTGTGGGGTGAGATAAACAGTAGGGACCTCATAATCAATGGAACGGGGCTAATGGAGGACCACCCTAAGGATATCCACATAGACAGAGAAGTCTCCACCAGACAGAACAGTGGGGACAGCTTGCATACTGCTTAGAGGACATTAGTTAGCACAGCTGGGAACCTCTCTGAAGTGCTTGTACATGAATGTGCACAGCAGGGAGAAAAAACGAGGACCCTGCATGTGGTTGCAGCATCATGATATCATGGGGG
The DNA here is from genome assembly GCA_036630365.1 of Acanthiza pusilla. Classification (NCBI taxonomy): domain Eukaryota; kingdom Metazoa; phylum Chordata; class Aves; order Passeriformes; family Acanthizidae; genus Acanthiza; species Acanthiza pusilla. The sequence goes on from JAXCHO010000034.1 coordinate 36,085,071, forward strand.
TCATGGGAATATGGTGGGAAGACATCCACAACTGGAGAGCTGCATCAGCTGTATATGGGCTTGTTAGGAAGGGCAGGCTGGGAAGGTGAGAAGAGGGATTTTCTTTCTTGTAAGAGAGCAGTGGAATGCATGTAGCTCTGCATGGGACTCTCAAGGATGGACAATATACCAGTTGGGTGCTTACGGGTTAGCATCAGAGGGCAGAGAAATGTGGGATTTGGGTGTGTCTGTCACAGACAATGTGGTTAACAAGTAGATGAGGGCTTTTTCAGACAGTGGGAAGAAACCTCGCATCCATTGGTCCTGGTCTCCATGGGGGGGGCTTCACCTACCCAATATCTTCTGAAGGAACAACACAGATAGACCCAAACAAGACTCAAGGTTTCAAGGAGGACATTGACAAAAGTTCTGAACACACTTAACTGAGATTTTAATAAGGGAAAGGCAGTTTGCTGAACATCAGACGTGCAGATAAGAAAGAACTGGTCAGGTATGCAAAGTTCAGGAGCAGCCTTGGCTGAGATTGTTCAGCCTTGAAAACAGAGAGTGCAGAGGGAATTTTACATGAACAAACACAGGATGGGAGGATGTAAAGAGGAAGGTGCCAGGCTCTTTTCACTGGTACTCTGTGAAATGACAAGGGGCAACGGACACAAATTAGAAAATAAGAAATTCAAATTCAACACACAAAAAAATCCCTTTATATCAGTGACAGTGGTCAAAAACTGGAATAGGCGGCCAAGGGAATTTGTGGAATCCTTAAAGATTTTCAAAACCCAACTGAACAAAGCCCTGAGCCTTGAGTAGGGGGTAGGGGTGTGTGGGTGTGTGGGTGTGTGGGTGTGTGGGTGTGTGTTGGATTAGAGGAACTCCAGAGGTCCCTTCCAATCTCAATTATTCCATGATTCTGCAATTTTATAAATATTATTTTTAATGTACTAAAAAAAAAAAAAAAAACCTAATATTTTTGCTTATTCCTTTCTTTCCAGATTTCTGTTCCCTTCCAACCACTCTTCATGCAATCTTGGTCAGGAGTGACATATTTCAAGTCCAGAAAACACTCATTTTACCCAGTGTCAGTTTTGCCCAATACTCCAAGTACTCCAATACAGAGTCTTTAAATTTTTTGTCTGATTTTTCAAAAGTAGAGTGGAATAACAGTTCTTACACCACCTCATAGCACAAAGCTTCAGAAAACTCACAATAGGGCACTGTAATTTCCTATTTTTGTGTTGCTCTTGAGTTTAGAAATTCACTGAAAAAATATGATAAAGCATCTAAGATTTTTGACAGATGTAATTTGAAGGGCAGCTATGCAAAGAAACGCTGAGGTCCTGGCCTCACAGGACACAATGACTGAAGTCAAAACTCTCATCAATTTTGACTTTGTGTGAAATCAATGAGGGAATTAACAAAGTAAACAATAAGAGAGGAGAAAAGAGTATCCTGCTTCCTTTGAAAACCAGCCAGAAAGATCTGCATAGGAAAGGTAAATTTCAAGCTCAGTGCAGAGGATAACAATTAGCCCATAATTCTGTAAAAGGCTCCAGTAGAAATCTAAGCTTCAATTATAATTCAGAAAATTAGTCAAGCTTCAAATTTGTATTCTTGTCTACTTGGTGAGAAAAAGAGAGTAATCCTTCTTATAAATATTTTAGGGCAATTATTTAGGTTAATCCTAATTCCTCTTCTTACTAAAGCTAAAAGGAATTTGCCTCCTTGGCTTTAAATCTCAACTTTATCCTAATACAAGTCATATGATATAACATAAATCTTCATACAGAAGAATTAACACAAGAAATTGCTTTACTTCGTTAGATACATTAACTTCAAGAAAAACAGCTATACATATGACTAAAAGAAGTGGCATATGATATCAAGATGTCACCATGCCTTGAGTTTCTCAAGCACTGTTATGATCATTACAGAGCATTCTCAAAACTGCACACCTACTTTGTGCTGGAAACCAACTCATGTGTGTCAATACCTTTTCTCCACCTAATCCTTCAATCAGAGCTGTGGCATTGTTCATCTTCCTTCTGCACATCTCAGCATCATCAAGCAAGGCCTGCTTCTCTCTCACAGCAGCATCATACATGGCTTGTACTTCATCCAGTTCCATTTGCTTCTCATCCAGCCGAGCTTGTGCATGGTTCAGTTCCATTTGGGCAGCTGCAAGTCTTCCTTCTTGCAAAGCTAAATTTGCCTACAGACATTTAAAAGTAAAGAGTAGTTAATATCTAGTATTTGTCAGAAGCAAATGACATTCATTTAGTGGCACATACTGTACTGTACTGGGTACTTTTAAAAACAATACATGTTTAAGATGACAGGTTTTTATCCTTTTTACTTCTGGAACAGAAGCATAGTATTAAATTTACTCAGGGCAATCTTAAGACATTTTACTAATACTTTCAGAATGGTCAATTATCACACAATGACCAATGATTTTAAATACACTTGAAATAGCTGCATACTAGACATAGGAGGCAACCTGTACAATGGGTTGCCTCATATATATGCAATGTAATATATTCTGTATTCTCATATATGTGCCTGTAATATATTCTCAGTGCAAAAGAAATTTAATGTTGTCTTCATTAATTATAAAATAATAAAAACTGTAACAGAAACTACTCTTCTGCTCTCTTTTTCCATCAATTACTTCTACAACAAAAATATAACAAATGCATTTTTTGCTCCTCTGGAAAGTAAAACTCTAGAGACTTTTTTCATATCTCTCTATAAATTTGCATGATGAGTTACCAGTCATTTAAATGTGGCCTCTTAACTTTTATATTCCTAACAGGGTTGAAAAAAATATTCTGCGAATTCAGAATGTATTTCCATATACATTTGCAAAGGATTAGAGCCTGACAAAGTTCTTATGAAATTCACACTTACAGATAAAGGTTGCTTCCATTTACTCTGAATATTTTAAAAAGCTTGTTTAAATATCATGTATCTTATTTCTGTTTTTTTTTGTCTATAAGAGTTATGAAGATGGAAACCACGAATCTGTAAAAACTGTTTTATTACGAATATGAAACTTGACACTTGCATTACATCACGCCAGAAGAGTAATAGTAGAAGGCATCTCTCTTAAGGGATAACTCTTAGTTAAGAGTATAACCATGGCTTGGGGTCTGGTGTATTTCAAAGAGAGGTTTGTAAGCAGGGAATTAGAGAAACATATATGTACTAATCAATGAAGTAGCTTACTAAGATCTGTGTACATGTATGTGGTATACATGTGTATTGGATACAGGTAAATCACATGTATCTGTGTCCATGTATATTTGCAATCTAAGCATTTATAGATAGTATATGCTAGAGAATAGCACTGTCAGTAAAATTTTATTTACTGTAGCCACCTGTTCTGTTGACAGGTCCTAGAGATTAAAAAATATTTCAGAATCCAGATGAACCAGTAAAATGGCTGCTCACTAAATTTCCATCATGTAAGAATGCTGAAATATTTTTACCTCACTTTTTATCAGAAAACTCATTAAAGAGCATCTCCTAGAAATAAATACTGTTCAGTCAGTGAGTCTTGTTTAAACCCAGCTGAGGTGATTTCAGAACAACTCTTGTTATGTTTTAGTGAGTCTTGGACATTGGGGAAAGTTCCAACAGCAAAGGAGTTTTGTGGAGGTGATGTAGTGTTACTGTGCCCTGCACCAGGGGAAAGGTGGGGAGAGTGAGATACAGAGAGAAAGAGAGAGAGAGGGGGAGAGAGAGGTAGTGCAGGGTTCCTTCTGCATCTGAATAAGAAAGGCCTGACAACAAATGGCTTAATAAGATAACTGCCTTAAAAATATTCATAAGAAGAAGGCAAACATAGTGAGTAAATTTTGCATCCCTTCAAATGCTGGACACCCCACATTCATGCAGCATCAGAGAGGGCCAGGATAGTTTTTCCCACGGTATCCTGTGCAGAGCAGATCCTGTCCATGGAGGGAAAATTTTCTCTTTTGGTAATTCAAACTATTTTAAACTCCTCTTATTATTCTGTCTTCTTAAAGCAGATACCTCATTAAGCCATCCGTTGTCAGGCCTTTCTTATCGAGATCCAAAAAGAGCTCTGCACCAGCCCTCTTCTACCTCCCCCCACCACCTTCCCCACTGCAGAGCATCCCTGTATCCTTAAATTCTCAGATGGCTAAAAATGGGAGTCAAACAATATTATGACATATTGTTTCAGCCCCAGCTGACAAATACTGAGGTTACACAGGAAACAAGATCCTTGGAGGGTTGTGAAGAACAGCCTCGGCAGAACAGCTGGAACAACAGAGAACTTACACCTGGTTGTGTGGATTCATATAACACCTTGACATTTACCACAGCAGGATGTGAACTTCAGAGCAAAAGGATGAGCATGTGAATTCCCAATACATATGAGAAATGATGCCCTGTAAATATGAAAAGCAGATCTCTGTGCAGCAATAAACTACCCAGAAAAGTGCAAAAGCTTGATAAAACAGACTTCCCCATTCTTAAAAGCTCTTAAAAGGCTATCAGCTTTGAAGATGTACGGACAATGAAAAACTATGTCAGATGAGTACAAAAAAAAGTGCATTGTATTTAACATGAAAAGTAAATCCTAAAATTATTTACACAAGACTTTACGGATTTTCTGGATGATGATCTATAACAAGAAACTGTTTTACAGACAATTTAACCGAAGTTCTCAGCCAATTTTAGGGTAGCAATAACAAAGTATAAGACATTATAATATTAGTTTGATTTATAGGCTACTTGATCATACATGATGAACAATGGTTGGTTGCACGAGTATGACAGCTATCATACAAGGATGACCAACCTATGTGATCCCCAAAGACAGAAAAATGACTTGTTTCAGATTACTCTTTGAAATCATCACTATTTGCTTTCTCCCTGGCTTTTTTTTCCCCAAACTTGACTTTTCAAAATTACATGGGTACAAACACGGCTTTTGTATTGACATCACTGGCAGGTTGGCTGGCAGCTTCCTGTATAGAGCTCTGCCATGAGAGCAGGAGGCAAGTTCTGCTGCCAAAGAGAATCTTCTGCACAAGAAGACTATTACAGCTGCGATCAGCTCCGTACAAACACTTCCAGCCAATAACAGGCAGGAAGGAAACATGTTTCCCAACAACTAAGACCCGCTGTGGCCTTCCTAATTTTGGGGGCATTGCTCCATGAACAAGCTCCACACCCTTCATTTCATCCCTCTGAATCACGCAGCAAAGCAAGGATACACAATTTGTTCCAGTTGGATGCAGTGTGAAAGCCTGAATAAATGGATTTTATGCAAATGAATCACGAGGATTTAAGACACGAGGTCCACGCTCTGATCCGCACTCCTGGAGAAGTGGTGCTACGCTGGAGCATGCCTGGGCTTGTGTGGGAGCAGCAGCTTCAGCCTTTCCTTGCCTTTGGCATTGTGGGGAACCAGAAAGATAAATCCTCTCAACACCTGCTCCAGCCAGTGCTGCTACCTGCTCTCTGCATCTGTCTGCGCGGGGCAGGGACTGAGACAGCGCCTCTGCCAGCAAGGGCCACAGCCTAAAGAGCCAAGCAGCTGTTTTCCTTCTTGCAGTCTGCCCTCAGAGAGGACTTCTTAGCAAGCGGTGAGCTGATCCTGCCCCTTTTAATATTTTTGCATTCCACACGAAACCAGAACAAATAAACACATAATTACAGTCACAGCTATAGTCTTAAATGAAACATGCCCAGGAACTATGTCTGGTACTGGTTAACCAGCATAAAACAGCTCACATCAAGCTCTTCCAATCTCTAAAACAGTGTGACTGCATGCAGACAGCCTTGTGGAAATGGCTCTTGGACCAGGCTAGCTCCTGGAAGGTGCTCAGAGATGGCTGAAAAAATTCTGGTTTGCCAAGACCAAATTCACAGTAGGGATCATTCTAACAATTTAACAGTGCAAATGATCATTTTCCAGTGCTTAGGAAAATTCACTAGTACTATTTAATTTATTAGTATTGACACAGACATTAAGTTTCTCGATGATTCATTGCAAACTCAATTTTGCAAAGTACCAAGTATATCTGACCCTGGATCCATGGAAGCAGTTCAATAAAAATAACTTCTCCAACAAAAAAAAGAGAAAAAAGCCTCACACAATTTAATGTTATATCTGCTCTTGAATGGAATGTCCAGATTAACCCCAAATCACTCTGAAAAGCAACTGCTGCTCAATAAATTCGGGAAATGTTACTAGGATAATCCATTACAAAAAAAAAAAAAAAGTCCAAAACTTTAGAGTTCACTACAGGTAAGGATGATTTGGAGCTTTCCTAGCACTTCTCTTGTTTAAGGAATTTCAGCTTTCCAAGTCCATTGTTCGTAGAGTCCACTGAGCACTCATTACTGCTGGACTAGGCCAGAAGGCTTTGTGCACTTGGACTCTGTCACTCTGCTCCTGACCCTCTGGGGATGAGCTGAGTGGTCATCTCTGCTTTTTGCTTCAGCCCTGCTCTGGGCACATGGCATCTGACCGAAAACTCTTCATGGAAATACAATCTCAAAACTGCCCCTGTCCCGGGTTACTCCAGATTTTTCCTATAGAAACTCCATTGGTTTTGGATCAACTTTCTCAGAGACTCAATTATCACTATATGCTTGTATCCACCATTTTTTAGGGAAAGCTTGTAAAAAAGGCAAAGACATACACAGATTTTGCAGACATTCCAAAACCAGTGTTTTTACCTCACCAATACAAATTAAAATATATATATATATATATACACATGTGCATATGCATACATATATACATATATGTGCACATGCAAACACATCCATGCAGAGTGACGTTAATAAAATCTTGGCCTCACTTTCTTTGCTATCAGTGACCATTCTTTGAGATTAAAATAACCTTGGAAAGGCACAGAAATCATATCTCTAATCTGCTTTTCACAGTCACTACTAGCTAGTGAAAGACTTACAATATTTTCTTTTCAGTTACTTGTCTTGACCTCACTCTGTTTTGTTAGGTGATCTAATCCTCCCCCTCACCTCCCCAGGAGTATATGCTTTCTTCCACAGTTATTGTGGGCCTTGAATTCAGACTTGCATGCTTGTTTTCCTGCCCAGTGGGCATCACCTTGACAAGGACACGCTTATTTAAACGGACAACTATCAAATTTCAACACTCCTTGACTATTACCTCTTCTTCAGGTGCAAGATTTCCTTTCATTGCCTGCTGTGGTTTTTAGTTCAGCAGGTAGACAAATGATAGTAGAAAAGGCAATAAAGTCTCATACTTAAAACTGAGTTTGACGGGGAGAATCCTCAATATCCAACAGAACTTATAAACTGTAGACAAACTTCCCTTGATCACCACAACAGCCCAAGGAGAGCTTAATTAAAGTCACTGGAGACATCTCTAAGGGAAATTATACTCTGTACACAGTATTTAATTGAAGGCCAACAGTATCACAACAAAAGTCAGGGCTTCTCCATTCTGCTCTTATATTCTTCAACCAATGGGTAAGCAGCAGATAGTGTTTCAAAGTTCTCAGGTCAATGCAGCCAGGCTGGTTTTCTAGGTAACAGTCTGGCGAGGAACAGCTCATCCTCATGCTGAAGGTTTACAGGAAAGTCTAACTAACGACCCTTGGGCTGCAGGCCGCATATCTAAAGAATGGCAGTATTCATTCCTAGGAATTAGGTAATTTTTTGCACGCTATATTTACTAAAATACAAGTAACTATTAATTAGTTTTCACAAGTTGTCATATTTAAGATAAATGAGGCAATGAGTCTCACTTAAGATGCAATTTAAAAATATATTGGATCAATTTTGCAGGTGTTGAGGAGGATTTATATCCTAGAACAGCAGTTAGGATAAAACAGCTTGATTAATTTGTTCAGTAAACCTGCTTTTAGCACTGGATGAATTAGCCTGTGCTCGTACTTTGTGCAGTTTAACTGTACATTTATTTTCAATTATTTTCTTAGCACCACTCCACTGCTTCCTGCAATATCTCCTGCATACTTTAAACACTTCCTCCCTCTGTCACCTTTAGTTTTTAAAACATTTGTGACTGTTGCTATACCTGACAATAGGCACCACTTTGCCAAGAAATGTATGTTTCATTTTTTATCAGCTGTGGTGTGACAAGAATGCAAATACTTGAACACAAAGCTAAATTTATATGTAATCCTAAATCATATATATTCAATTAAAAACTACAAGAGCACTTTTTTAACTTTCAAGGTTGTATTTGCATAGAAAGCCACTATTTCCCCCAGGTCTTGCTCCCTTTTATAGCTCTCAATAGCAACATTTCAAATTCTGTTTTCGTCAGTGAACATCCCATTATTTGAAAAGGGAATAGCTGCTTACATATCACAAAAAATATGGCATTCTTTATGAGTTACTTGAATAAAAAAAATATGTTTTTAACAAATTTGAATCAGATCTGTCTAGGTATACTAAAAGATTGTACCAAGAGTTTTGACTATACCATTGCTACAGCGACTTATTCAGTAAGAAACTGCGCATGAGTGCAGTGGAAGCATAACTGATTGAATGTATTTCTCCAGAAAAGAGCCATAAAACTCACTGTAGGAGCAATGACTATAAATCATTATATAAATATGCAAAGTCCCTTTTTTTCAACATGCTCATAAATGAAACATTTCCAAGACAATAAAGCTCTTTGTAGGAATGCACATGACAGTGGCTGATCCCTTTCTACTTCAGTTCAATGTTACAACAGAATTCTATACCTGGCAACTACTTTCTTTATTGTATATGTACACTTGCATGCAGCATTTGAAATGCCAGATTTTTTTTAGGGAGATGAATTCCAGCTAAATTGCTTAAAGAATACCTCTGTGCCAAGAATGGTGTCTCCTCTCCCAGATTCTATCATGACCACAATGAGTAGGCTCCTTCCCAGGCCAGTAGGACTGAGGAGTTTTCTTGAAGCCATAGTGCCTTGTGCCCACTCTGAAGGCAGACAAGGTATCATTATCTCCCATGTACAGCTGGACAGGCTCTATAAGGAACCCACTGAAAACTGACTGTGTTCACATAAGTAACAACTGTATCACAAGGCAGCTGTGTGTAAGAGGAAAAATTTGCCAGGACATATTTAACTTCTGTGTGCTTGACTTCACAACTGGGTGTGAAGAAACAAGAACCTCTTTTTTAGATAAAATAACACAACATTTTTTTCCACTTGACTGTATTTATCCCTCAGAAAAAATTATCAATGCAAAATACCTTAAGAGGAAGAACTGCTTTATTAATACCATAGAAGTAAGCCATTGCTTGTGTCCATGAGCAAAGACCTGCTACATTTCCACACACTTTTTTAGCAGTCTCAAGATTATAATCTTCCATATCCAAATAAGGCTCTAAAAGCTCCACAGTTTCTCCTGTAATTGAGTCCTAGTCAATGGAAAGAAAAAAAAAATTTTAATGGATTTTAGAATAAGGTCTGCTTCAGAGAAACAGTTTTATTTTTTAAATCATGGGGCTATCATGTCTTACAGAATAAATTAACAAAACAACACTGTTGCCTTTCACTCTTATGAAGGACAGATTAGTAGTTTTTTGTGAACTCGTGAAAATAACTCCTACTTCCATTGCAACAGATTGACTTGAGTTGGCATTTAATATCCCTATTTGACACAAGATTTACAGACATTACTTGTAGCTCCATGAAAATTTAAGCTGTTCTAAGTTATTGCTGCTACAACACAGCACCTTCTTCCCTTTCCCCCTCAACCAGATTCCTTGCCCCATATTTAATACCTTCACCAACGCTCAGTGAGCTACTTTGGAAATTGTGATGACAGAAATGTAAGTCAGCAAACTGCTGATTAATTTTCTTCTAGTCTAGTTCCATAAACAAGCTCACCAAGGCATCAGACAGGCATGGGTGTGAACACAGCTAAGGGAACCAAACATGCAGCTTTAGGAAGGAAAAGGCTGAAACTGCAAGGCACTGTCTTCACTTCACTGAAGCTAACCCTTTTCCTTAACTGCAAAAGAGATTTCTTTCAGCTGGTATTCTAATCTCAGGTTTTTTTACCCCTTTCACAATCTGCTGAGAACATGAAAAGCCAGATCTTTGATGATGGTGGTTAATCTATAATTATGTTAGTGTCAGAAGAAAATGGAATTCATCTCCTTGAGCAATGCAGAGAGTAGAAGAGCTTATACAGGCTAAAAAAGACTGCTTAACAATAGACATGTTAGAATCTTCCCCTTTTTTGTCAATGTATTAATGCCTTTCTTTTAATGCATCTAAAAATCATCCACCATTCATACTGTCAAGCAATTTACCCTTTTCTTGTTTTTCTGCATAGCAGAAAGGACTGCCTTGTACTTGTCTGATCCCTAGCTATTCTAATAAAAAAGACATTCACTATATTATTCCCAAGATCAGACATGGGGATGTTTTCACTATGATCATTTGCTAAAATGTAAAATTGTGCTGGACAAACATTTTGACTTTTTTGTTCTCCTACTCAAAATTATGAGGTAACAAGCTGGCAAAGATTAAGCAAAGATCAATCAGCAAATTGGCCTAAATCTCTGTTCAACAGCTTGGAAAATGTCACATTTTTTCTTTTAATAACTAATTTTAAACTCAAGGAACTGCTTCAGCCACTAATTTTCATTGCCTTAAAAAATATTAGGAAATAACAAAAACTTCACAAACAAGTAAACAGTGTAGTCTACTCAGAACTCCAGAAACAATGAGCTTTCTTGTCATATATCCTTAGAAATGAGAAATGGGGCAGGAGGGCAGCATGTGAAATGCCTCATCAGGGATTGAAGTAGTCTAGTATTCTACCCCACATTCATCAGAATTACCTCCTGCAAGAACTCAGTCCCACAGAAGTTGTTCTGACTCCTCCGAGTTAAATGTGTTGCCAACTACCAGCAGGAATACATACGCTATTAATAAGTGCCAAAACTGGGAGCGTCATTAGACAGAAGCTTGAGGAAGGAGTGCATAATTAGTCCTTGCTATCTTAAAACTCATTTCCTCTTTCTGTTTAGTCAAGATAATACTTGGAAAAGTGACCAGACTCATAGCCCCAGGAAGAAAGAGTCTACAGAGACAGTGCAAGTTTCCACAATATGGCTCTTGGGGAGAAATGGTTCCTGAGGATAGTGAGAATGATCTTCACAACAAAAACAGGCATCAGCAAAATGCACAGCTAAGTAGATTAAAACATCAGTGTACAAATGAAAGAGTATGTCCTGCAATATTGCAGAAAAGCCAGGTTTTGCTGAAATCTCCTTGGTTTCCTGGATTATAAAGTTGGGCTATGATTCTGCCATTTCATATTCTGGCCCAGGTCTTTTTCTGTGACATCTTTCTTCTCTTCCCTATAGAGAATTTTCCTTTGTCTCACAGTTCAGTGAATCTCGCCGGAAACATTTCTGTCCTGACAGAAATAAAAACCTGTTTGCTTTTATTTTTCTTACAGTTGATAAGATTATTCTTCATTTTGCAATTTTCCTAGTGAAAGAACCCCAAAAGTTCCCAAATTATCTCATTACTTTTTCTGCTCATTTTCTTCTTATTTCCTGCTAGCTCCCTAGCAAACTGGAGACAGAATTGTGGAGTGCCTTACAGACAAACAGGCCTGGTGGCACTGGAGAAGGTGAGCCATTTGAAAAACCAAGAGTAGGCCCTTCTAAGGGAAATTCCTACTTAGAAGCAGGAACTGCCTCAATAAGATAACACGAAGCTTCTCAAGATTTGGTCTAGTGCTTGGGATATTTCTGTCTGCTAGAAGCCACTGCATGGCCCAGGAGAAAAAATACTAAGATAACGAACCATAAAAATCAAGAATAATAAAGTCACAAAGAGTCTATAACTATAGATAGACAAAACTGTTTCAAACTGCCTTTGATGGCAGAAGACGCTTTCATGTGAAGTCCGAAGATGGCTATTGAAGCACTAGTGCCCTTATTAACTACTTACCTTCTGAAAATTAAGCAACATGCTAAGAAATCCTGAATTATTCATTAGCTTCTGAGCCTCAGTCCATGATGGCTTCACACCTGGGCGTTCCTTATCTAGTGTTACTGAGTCTATTTTCCTTTGGAATAAAAGTAGCACGCAGTCCATGATCCGCATTATCAAGTGAGGAGGTTTACCCAGTTTGCGAACAGTTGCAATGTCAGAAGGTTTTATTGTCTGAAAAATTACAGAAGAAAACAGTCCATTTATTTAAGCAGTCACTCGATTGCACAGAATGATGCTCTTTTGGGAGGACTGTATAAGTAATGCAATTGCTGCAGGTTTGCAGGTCACTCAGAAGCACTACTGCAGAAAGTCCCTAAAGGTAGTACCACTCCATGACTGCTTTATTACCTGACAGTAGAGTACTGCCCATCTTACCTCTTCACCTCTTCAGTTTTCAGGGTTTTTTCTACAAGGAAAAAAACCTTGTTTTTTACAGGTCAGTGCCAGTTCTTTCAATCTTCTTTTTTCCCCCCAAGACAGAAGCACAAGCCGTATTACTGCAAATAATAATCACTAACTACACATATATTCAGAATATATTTGTTTCTGACCTGCAGGGCTGCCTTGGCTTCTTCCAGTGCAGGTCTTGCAGCTTCAAGTTTCTCTTCTGCTGCTGCTTTATCAACGGCAATGTCATCCACAATAGCTTGAGCCTTGTCTTTTACCTTTTGCACCTGCATTTTCACTTTTTCTGCAGCATGGGCTTTCATAGTTACTTCCAATAAAACTTCATCAGCTTTTTTTGAAGCAACTGACAAATCTCTCTCCTTCATAACCAACTCTTCAGAGAGCTGATTTACTGAAACCTCAGCTTCCATCAGTTTTGCAAGACCTGTGGTGCACAAATTCCATTTCAGCAGCAGGCAGACTAACTGAGAGAGTAACAGTGAAGCAGACGTAATACTTTATTTTTCTTTCCTTTTTTTTTTTGGTTTTTTTTTTTCTTTTTTGGTTTTTTATGTGTAAAAGCCTTCAGAATCTGTCATTTGATAACTTGCTTATATTCGAGAAGGAGACTAGATATTAAACACACACACTTGAAAACATTAGCATGGCGAATGACAGTCTTAAGCATTGTGTGTGAAAATTCTGAAATCCATGAAAACATAAAAAGTACTAGGCTGTACTCTGTACAAAACAAAGAGGAGGAAGCTGGCGAAGAAAGTGAAGACACAAGGAGAGTAGGCTGAGCTTCTAAATTCAACATTACACGAGGGTGCTGATGAGATGGGGGTAAAAAAAGCCGACAGATTCTTGAGCAATACAATGCTCCAATAATCTGAACAAAATAGAAGAAAATCACTTAAGTATAAAAGTCCTCATATATAAATGCATGCATCTAAATGTAAATGCATCATATATATCTTCCTAACTCAAAAAACCTACATTTGTTTTTCCAGACAGCCAACCACCCTTTACCTTTGGACATATGTGTACATAGTTCAGGTCTGCAATTGTCAGTGGTGGGAGAAGAAACAGTTTAAGTTTGCCTTCACATCCAAACGGCATTCAGTTTAGGGAAGTGTTTAATTGTTTACCACGAATGAGCATGTGCAGAGCTATATTTTTGAAATGTTACCTTTGGCATATACCTGTTTCTTTAAAAAATTCTTCAAAGGGACTGAATATGAACATCTACTTACCTTTTTCTCAGATTTACTCTTAGCATGTGAAAACTAGCATCTCAGTAGTTCAGTAGTTGCTTGGCATACATACATGTCAAAGCAGGAGTTTCAGGTATTTTAACTGCTAACTAATACAATTTTCAAAATTCCTCTCTTGTCTGCACATTCATAAAGTTCATTGAAACAAAACCTCTGTATACTTTTAATCACACAAAGATGAAAATATATGAGCCTGCTTCCAAATGAAAGTGAGCTTACACAATTTAAATCCATCCTTTTACACCCATTTATTCAGATTCTTCTCACCCTTTCAAAAACAAAGAAAGAAACAAAAATCAAATAGATTTTACAGTACCTGTTCTCATGCGTTCAGACAAACTTCCAACACTGGCAAACTTCTCTTTGTAAATAGCTTTGTAGCTTCCAATGAAGGACAGGTAGGATTTTGGTGTCACAAATGTTCGTCTCCTGTACCGTTCAAAGTATTCAACACATTTTTCAGCTACAATATCTTGAATTGTTCCCATGGTGTTAACAACACTCTGCTTCACTTCATCTGTACATTCAATATGGTAAGAAGCTAAAAAATGCTGTGCAACTGCTACAAGAGCATTTTTAGGCCAATGCTGGAACCAGTCCATGGTACAGCCTGAAATCAGACCTGGAAATTTGAGTGCACGAGTTCTGAATTTTTCTCCAACAGGAGAAAAACAAAGAACCACATGCAGGTTATTCTGAACCCGAGCAAGAAAGTAATTATAAAGATTTTCACCAGTGGGAGTAAGCTTTGGGAACTCCTTCTTCATTGCTGGAATCAGGTCTTGTGTGATTTCACCTATTTCATCTCGTGCAAAAAGATTTGAGATTTCACCTGAAGACAAAACACTGTTCGTGTACTCAAGAAAATATTCATCTCTGACTTCATTGTCCGTGAATATAAAGACTACACCCTTTCCTTTTTGCCCAGCAGTGCGGTACAGCATTTTCAGATCATCCAAAAGGTTGTTGCTGGCATATGTTCTGGAATAAAAAAGGGTTAAAGAAAGAGAACAGGAATTACAGAGCATTTTAGGAGCTATGTATCATCTGGATCAGCTTCCTTAAGGCAAGAAAAAACATCTAGACAAAAAAATTAATACCATAGCTCTTGGTTACATTTTTTAGGGATTTTTTCTTAAACATTTTCCCAAAGTGAATGATCAGTAACATAAATCATGTGAAATGAGGTGAAGTCAATAAAATAATGTGCTGGAAAAAAATATGGTGAGAGCAATACCATATCTAAGGCAATTATGATGCTGTTTTGTATCCCCATAGTTTACAGACATAAATTCTTTATTAGAAATGTAGGTTAACACAGCTGGATTAAGTTGTCAAGTAGGTTCTGATACCTGTAACCATTACGTAAATACAGCTGGATTATCTTCTGAAGATATTGAGAGCAGGTTAAACGAAATCATTAAGAGACAAGAGAGAATGAAACTGAGGGGTTTATTGAATTATATGGTTTAACTAAAATCAAGCCCCAGAAATTATGTTTGAACATTATCACTTGGGCTGATCAGCTCTTCTGCAAAT
Organism: Acanthiza pusilla; assembly: GCA_036630365.1. Lineage (NCBI taxonomy): Eukaryota > Metazoa > Chordata > Aves > Passeriformes > Acanthizidae > Acanthiza > Acanthiza pusilla. The sequence goes on from JAXCHO010000034.1 coordinate 36,100,281, forward strand.
GGAGACCATGACTGGGTCTGTTGTTATGTGCCTTATAGCTGGTGCACACAAGTAAGATTCAGATGAAGTCCACACACATCAACTACAGATTTCAGATTGTGCAATATAAAATGAAGTAAAGTAAGGTTAATAAAATGGCAGGTTTTGACCTTAGCCACCTAAAGCTGAAATTAGGAACCTCTTTTCTTTGAAACCAGACTCTTATTTCCAAGAATCTCTTCAAAGTCATAAGCAATTCTTGCAATACACACATGTCCCACTCTTCACATATTAAATCTGCCACACATGAAGTGTCCCAGTTCTCTTCCAGCTCCATCCTATTTCTGCTCCATAAATAGCCATAAAGCAAGCACTGTAGAGCTTGTAAAACAATCCAACTCTTCAGTTTCCATGTGTCAGCTACAGTTATTGCAGTGATTTGTGGTATTCTGAGAGGAACATAAGAATTTGTCTCCTGAATCAGAATACCAGTCTATCTAGTTCAACAATCTAACACCAGCAATGAGAAATTACATTTAGAGACAAAACATGTGCCAGCATCCACTCTTCACTGTTAATTTCATTCTTCATTCCTCCATATTCATTGCCATTATTAATGTTTGCCTTATAAATGCATCTTGAATCTTGAAAATCTAGGAATTCTGTTCTATCACTTCAGTTTTTTCTTTCCCTCCTTTTTTTGTTCTCACTGTTCCCTCCTTCTGCTTCTGGAACACAGGGAGAGATTGTGATATATCTTTATCTTTCCTTTCATCAGAAGACTTATAATATTATTCATAGACCTGATATGTCTCTCTAAAGAATATTTCTCAGCATGTTAAATAGTTTGCAAAGGGGAATGCACTCTGCTGGTCCTCATTGTCTACCCCTGTAAGTCCTATGCCAAAAGAGAAACAGAAGGAAGGCAGTAGTTACTCCCTTTTACTTCAAATTTCTATAAATTACTAAATTCTAGCACTACAAAATATTAAGTCATTGATAGAAGTTGTCATAATACAATTTGGTTACATAAGGATCTATAGAAAAAGTTAGTATTTCCACGGGCCATCAGCATTTGCCTACTATGCAGCATACACCAGTATATTATTCTCTGTTATTTTTAGTGCAAAAATGTATTTCAGTGCGATTTCACAAAGATGCATTGCAGACTCAAATGCTGAGGAAAAGACATATTTCTTGTCAATAGCATAAAGTCAACATAACAAAGACCCAGGATCTGTCACCTGTAGACCATGCATCTGCACAGCTACTTTTGATGAGAAATGTAGTTTACAATGAGGGATAAATTGTTCGAGAGGTTTGCATTTCTTTAAGTTGATTGTGAGGCATTCATTGCTATGGCAAATTAAGGAGCAAATATCTATGTACACTGTATTGTGTTACCTTGTTAAAGTAATCTGAAAGCTCTCATATCCAGCAATGTACGATGCTAGTCTGGTCAGACTCTGTTTTCCAGATCCACCCACACCTACCAATATTGCATTTCCTTGTGGAGTACGAATAATCCGTGATATTTTAATCAAATGGATGATTGCATCCTGTGTATTGAGAGGAAAGGGATGAAGAGACGCAAAAATAATGCATTGTATAATCAGCTAGAAGCATGTCACCAAGTAACTGCTTCTCAAGAGCTAGATGGCTTCTCTGGAGCCTATGCCAAAGACTCAGTCCTGTACTCATCAAAATCAACAAGAGATTTCCCCCTGAATTCTGTGGAAAGCAGGGCTAGGCAAGAGAAATGTCCTTGTATCAGGCTTGTATGAGGCAATGTCATATGCGCAGTTTGTCATCAGCAGAGCTGCAGGCATGCCCCTTAGGGGCCAGAAGAAAAGGCAGAAAGGACTCCTACAGCCTTTTAGGTGACCTATTTACAAGGTCTCTAAACAGACTGACAAAAGTAAAATACAAGGGAACTATAGGCTTTTCTTATTCAACTGCTGTAGTTACCTTAGAGCAAGAATTCATCTCAAATGCCCTAAAATTCTATCAAACCACCCAGTCTAAAGTTGCAGAAAGCACTGTGCATCAAGACCTTTGAGAAGGAGGTAACTTTCAGGAAAGCAAGATGACGTTCACAGTGTGCACTGTATAAACAAACTAGTTGTTCTCAGCTATCTCCAAAATAATGCAATAGAAACATACAAGATCTATGTACCAGTAAATGCAAAAGACCAGGCACTTTCTGTATTAATACAATTACAAGCAGTAATACCTTGAAAAATACTAAATCCATCTTTGATCCTCTGACAGTTTCATTGTACTGTTGCATGAACATCTGTAATCTTTCAGCCAAGTAATCCAAAGACGGGATAGGCTCATAAATTTTTGGAGCCTTCAACTCTGCATCATCAGATTCATCTCCTGCAATCTCTGGGACATCACGCAAGAAATCCACAAAGTATAATTCTGTGGATTTATCTCCAAATATATTTTGACCATGTTCTTCAGAAACAATCTACAACAGTACAACAAGGATTGCTTTAGAAATTAAATATGTCATTGGCCTCTTTCCGTGGCAAATACTAAAATACTATTTGCTTACCTTCCTCATCATATCTTCAAACCAGTCTTTATCACTTTGGCTGATGAACCTGTCTGCAATAACACGTCTGCATTCATGTTGGAACAAGGCTACCAAAACACTGATGCTCTGGCAGACGTCAGAAGTAACGGTAAGTATTCCTTGCCAAATACGACTAAGGTCTCGTAAATTGAAGATGTAATGAAATTTAGCTGGAGTTGGTAACATCTACAAAATAATGTCATGAACTATATTCAAATATCTGTTAAATAAAAATATTTTCTACTTATTATTAAGTGAATGTGGATATTGTCACAAACTTCAGTCGTGTATTAAAGCAGAAATACATGCTTAGCATTTAAGAGGCTACTATAAAATTGAGAAATTACAGTAGCAACAACCAGCTCTTTAACTTCACATAGATTTCATTTGAGTTCCTTTGAATGCTTCAAGTCCCAGGAACATGCATTGAAGGGTGGCCAAGACAGGTTGGTTAATGATGGCCCTGAAGACCACAGCAAAAATGTGAACATTGCTTAACCTGTGTTCTTGCTCCTGCCCTTTCTTCCAGACCATTTCTGCTACTCTCTTTTGCCCTTTCTAAGAATAGCTGAGGAAAGGTTCATGAGGAAAAGGGAAAGCAGAAGAAGAGAAGAGAAAAGGGGTGAGAAAGGGAAAAGGAAAGGGAAAAGGAAAGGGAAAAGGAAAGGGAAAAGGAAAGGGAAAAGGAAAGGGAAAAGGAAAGGGAAAAGGAAAGGGAAAAGGAAAGGGAAAAGGAAAGGGAAAAGGCAAAAGGCAAGGCAAGGATCAAAAAATGAGAGTACAATATTTGGGAAAGTATTTTAAAACTAGCAAAAGCTACACTTTCTCAGGAAAGGAAGTTAATTAACAGTAATAATCACAAGTTCTCTTGAATATATTGGTCAATATTGACTAGTCAATATTTTCATTAGAAGTCTCTCTATTTATCTGTGTAAACCAGGTTTAGGTCTACAGTGAGTTGTTTGTGAAATTCTGACCAACTTTTTCTGGACTAGAAAATATCATTTAACAAATCCGTATCTTTCCACTACTCTCCTTCACTTTTCTCAGAAGAACAAATTTGACACACACTTCTATGCTGTAGTTTTATTCTTTTCAAATTTCATTCTATACCTAATATTTTTTCTTTCTTTCAAAGCAAAATTTCCCCAGGAATTGCAGTCAAATGCTTTTAGCAGTCTGTTTGGAATGGGCGAAGTAAATATTTATACATCACTAAATACCAGATTTCATTTGTTTTGAACTGATTCCCTGTCTGCCAAATTTGACTTCTTTCCTTTAATTCAGATCTTTAAAGTTTCTCACAATCCCAAACAGCTTTACAGAAGATTCCTGTTTAATTTCTTTGTGCTCTCAACATTTTCTCAGCTGGAAGATCTCTCAATCTATCAATATCAGCTATGCTTATTATATTATATGTACATAGTGTGATATTTTTGCTACAGAAGTGATGTGATTAGGATTTTCCTCAGCTAACTTGGTGCTGAGAGCAACCAATTCAGAACAGAGGCATCAGCCAGCAGTTATGCACATGGGTCACAGTTTCACAGTATGAACTACAAACAGACACAACATTACAAAAGCCTTAGGTCAGATGTTTCAAGGGCTTAATAGACGTAATTTTACCTTTGCTTTTGTCATTTGCCAAACTTTTCGACTTGTAGATACTAATGCTGAAGCCAGTTTACATATTTCTGTGGGGAAATGTCGTTGCTCACAGAAGTAGCCTTCAGCTATTGTTTGAAATATCTTATCTATAGAGGAAGTAGAAGGCAGTGTGCAGTTGAAGATGGTGAACTGGCGTTTCAGGCGCTGTGGGATGTCGTTCCGACCTCCCCCAGGGTGAATCATAGCAGCTACAAACTGGATGTCAACCACATTTGTGAATTCCCCTGGCTTCTCCAAACTGTAGAAACCTTTCTGTTCCATCAGCTGTCTTACAATCTCATTGGTGATCTAAATATAGCCGAAAACAAACAAACAAACAAACAAACAAGGAAAGGAGAAGTTAAGTGTTTCAGGGTTGTCAACATGCAATACGGCAACCAACAGCTCAGATGCAGTGCATTGCTGCCTGTAAGCTTCATGTGCTAAGTAGTTGTGGACATGAAGTCAGGTATTCAACTGGATTTGAATAATTTCAATTTAAGGAAAACCAGCACTACAAATTTTCAGTCCAGACCACATACTCAGATTGACACAGGCACTTCGATAGTGAAAAAGAGTGGTTAATTTAACACAAAGTGTAGTCACATGTCCACTTGTACAGAGGCAGTGAGAGAACAGGATGACAGAGCTATACCGGAAGAAGGGGAATTGCTTTTTCTCAGTAGTTATTTCTTTTCTTATTTTAATTCACATTTTCAGAGTATAGGTCTATAAGTATTTTATCAATACTTCAAGACAGCTTGCTAGTCTTTAATGTCAACTGTGATCATAAAATTGTTTAGGTTGGAAAGGACCTTTTTGATCATTGAGTGCAACCATTAAACGAGTACTGCCAAATTCACCACTAAGCTGTATCCCCAGGCACCACATCTACACCTCTCTTAAATACCTCCAGGGATGGTGACTCCACACTACCCTGGGCAATCTGTTCCAGGGTTCAACAACCCTGAAGAAATTTTTCCCTAATATCCAATCTAAACCTCCCCTGGTGCAACTTGAAGCCATTTCCCCTTGTCCTGTCAACACTGACCTCACTACAACCTTCTTTCAGGTACTTAGAGGGATTAATAAGATCTCCCCCAAGCTTTCTTTGCTTAAGGCCCAACAACCCCACTTTCCTCAGCTGCTTCTCGTAAGTCTTGATCTTTAGACTCACCACCAGCTTAGATTTAGCATAACAGTACCTGCAATTGGAAGTACAGAGCAGACCAAAGAAGAATCTCTGAGTGTTTCTTGGATTTGCATGCTTCCTTTCTCAGACTGGTTCTCAGGACTGCTAGTTAGGAAATCCTAATGGTTTTGTATGCAACCAAACCAAAAGGCTTAAAAGCTACAAGGATTGCACAAAGTGGCTTGACACTGTCCCTGATCTTTTGGGACTGACAGTTTATTAGTCATGTCAAAAACTGGCTTGGGGAAATTGTTCTAATCCATATTGTGATACCTTTTTCCTAAACTGTCCCATTTTTTCAACCCACAGATCAGTATTTCCATCAGCAACAAACAAAAGATCACCAACTCCCAAAGGTTAATATTTTCCTTTTACCTGATCACCCCATTCATTAATCAGAGGCATGTTGATGTCATCAATAAAGACAGTCATTTTCTTCCCTGCTGGAGGACCGTGTGTAGTGCCCATTCTTTTGCCTATGTAGCTTTCTATGCTCCTTTGGAACATATGTGGCAGAGTTGCAGAAGAAAAGTTTAGGCATTTGGTCACGTGAACATCGGGATCATACTTGCTTGTGTAATTCTGCAAGATAAACCAATTTTAAGCCAAGTGTACCAGTAACTCCAGGTGAATTCAGACAAAAGGAGATGCAGGTACTCAGCAGCTCTGCAAAATATCTCAGTCCTGCTATTAACTTCAAAATCTCCAAACACAGCTTATTTAAGATAAATACGCCATCTGCAACTTGAAATTCAAACAAACTGCCAGTTAATGTTATGCATAAAATTTTTAAGTATTAAAATTTATAAGCTCTTAATAGACTTCACTAAGTATTCCAACAAGTAGATGTATGCCAACTCTAGTGCAAATAAACTTTGCATTAGCAATTTTCAGTGTTTTTCTAAATTCAAGCTGTTAGTGATGATCTATTACAGAAGACTGCAAGGAACAAGAGAAAAACCAAATCCATTTTCATGTTTACACTACAACACCAAAACTCTTAAAACAAAAGGAGTGTAAAAGAATGGCAATGTAAAATTAAACCTAGCTACGTCACACTTACTGATAGTGATCTTCTCTTAATGAAGAAAGGAATCCGTGAATTATATGAATATGTACAATTCCCACAGCTGCTAAAGGTGCCCCAAAGCAACAAAGTTCCACTTTTCACATTTAGTGAGATTTTATAATAAAAATATGTAACCCTGGAGTCACACCAAGGGTGCATATATAGCACAGGAAATTTTTTTTTTAGGAGAAGTCTTGGAGCTTAGAAATAGTACTAAAAATGCCGTATTTCCAACATAATTTCTTTTAAAAGATTCGATTGTTCTGCAATGATGCCAAAGTTGAATATCATTTAAATTCTTATCTGTATAAGAGGGTTGCCTAGAAATGTTCCCATTTTGGTACCTCAGAAAAATAAATCTATATAATTGCTGATGAAATGCTCTTAAGAACCGTTCCAGTGAGACATACATTCTGTGTGACAACAGAAAGGGAGGTACAGTTAGATTCCCTCAGGGCTCCAACAATTTGTACAAAGCTCATGTACCAGGTGCAGGTGTCCAGGTGCTGCCAGCCCAGCTGTGGGGAACCACCTTGCAAGAAGAGGACAGGGCTTCCCCATGCCAGTACCAGCCACCTCCAGCAGACCCACTGGAGACACTCTGCCTGTGTCAGGAAGGGCAAAACGCTGCCTGGCAGTTGAGAGAGAAGTGCGAAAAAATGTGAGAAAATCAGCACTGCAGACACCAAAGTGAGAGCAGAAAGAAGGGCAGGAGGTGCTCCAGCAGAGATTCCCCTGCATCCCATGGAGATTCACAGTGAGGCAGAGATCAACCTGCAGCCCATGGAGGACCTCACACTGGAGCAGCTGGATGCCCACAGGAGGCTGTGACCCTGTGGGAAGCCCACGCTGGAGCTCCTGGCAGGACCTGCAGACCCATGAAAAGAGAAGCCCACACAGGAGCAAATTTGCTGGCAGGACTTCTGACCCCATGAAGGACCCACGCTGGAATAGTTCATGGAGAACTGCAGCCCTGGCAAGAACTGTATCCCATATGGGAGGAGGGAGCAACGTGAGGAGGAAGGAGAGGCAGAGCGGAGCTGTTATGGACGGACCACAGACCCCATTCCGCATCCCTCTGTGCTGCTGGCCAGGGAGGAGGTAGAAGAGTCAGAGATGAAGGAGTGAAGGTGAGCCTGGGAGGAAGAGAGGGGTAAGAAGAGGGTGTTTTTAGTATTCTCTTTGTTTTCCACCATCCAATTCTATTTCTAATTACAAATAAATTTTAAAAGTGCTCCCCAAGTCAAATATTTTTCCCATGACAGTAACTGGTGACTTGAGTTGTCCCTGTCTTTACCTCAACCCCTCTACCTTTGAGGAGGGGGAGGGAACCAGCAGCTGGGTGAGGGTCTTGCAGCTGGCCAAGGTCAACAAACTGCAACCATGAATTCTCAACCATTCAAAAAACACATTTGTGTTTTATTCCTTATGGCATTTCAGAATGTTTACATGGTAGCAGCAATATTGCACAGTACAGAAAAGAGAACTATTTTTGGAAAAGAGAAAGATATTGCATAGGATTATTTTCGTTAGTTAAACTGTCAGGGAATTTTCAACTGTCCTTTGCCAGCTTAAAATTACTTCTTAAAATTTTTTGTAGTTTGTGAATGAATAGTACAGAGAATAAATATCTTAAATTAACATTCCATTTCAAGTTCTTTATTTTTATTTATACTGATGCTTTACACAACACCGAAGATTATTCAGATTCATTCAGATTACCACCTGAAGTGTTCTATAACAAAACTCTTTTACTTTTTAATAAAATCAGCTGTTTATATCTGGAAATTTCTTTTCCACAAGGTGTAGTAAAGCAGAATTCTACAGGAGATGAAAGCAGAAGGGGAACAGTTGTGAAGGCAGATAACACTCACTCCTAACCTTACATGAGATCAAATATCTGCTGGCATTAAGCTCGCTTGTGTAAGGAACATACTCTGCTCTATAGCATAGACTCAGCAAAAGCAACTCCCAAGAATCAGTTCCAATTATTTTTAGGGACAGGAATGGCAGCTGAAGGCTGGAGGTTGCTAGTATCTGGACAAAATCCAGTATGCAGAATATCAAGACCACCACCCAGACCCCACCTCTTCACTCTGCTAAAATAGCTCTCCAGCTGGTGCCAGGAACAGAAGCTGACATTACACTGGCATGCCTGTTGGCATCAATAGCTATGCTGAAAAAATAGTATTAGTGGCTGCTGGCACAGGTACAACTCGCACTCTGCCAGGGCTCAGAGAGCTCACGGCCGGGGCACGCAAAATGGCTCCAGATTTTAAGAAAGCCAAAGGTCAATTTAGGCCAGTGTTTTTCAGCTATTTTCCATTTCAAGACCTCTGCAAATCCTCCAGTGGCGGTACAGATGCCTGTATAGCCAATTCAGCTGTCCCAACAGTAGATTAGTTTTATTTAGCTACCTCGCATTGATCAAAGAATCCACAGACCCCCCCTGAAAAACACAGACACCCTGCTGAAAAACATTATGCTTTCACTTTTTTAAAATAAGGGGTACCAAGACTGGTATGATATCTGGGTTTGTTCAGCCTTTTGACTATTGACTTTTCTGTAGTAAGTTATTACTTTTTTGGTAAGTATCGTATGATTAACACGCACCATTTTATAATACAGAAAGCATGCATTTGTTAATTAAATAGCACTCCTGTTGTTATTTTCTTCTGGAGAAAGAACATGTCATTTTCAGTGAAGAAATTGAGAGAGCAGATAATAAATGGTAAATTTACCCTCTGAAAACCACCCTGAGTAAAGAAGGAAGGTTTTTTTTCTTCTGTTTGGCTTTTGAAGAAAGGCTGTGCAACAAGGGTGTACAAAAGATCAGTTCACACATGGCACCACAGAAAAAGCACAGGAAAATAAAAAAGCCTCCAAGGATCAACATTTTCTTAGCAAAATCTTCTGTTTGACTTCTCAAAAGAAAAGAAAGCATAAGAAAGAGCATCTATCATCTGACCTTGTGGCCACAGCTCGCAAAGTTTAAAAGAAACCTTTATACTAAAGTGTAGAGACTTGGGGCTTTTTGCTTGTAGTCCATGTGAGTACTGGCAAAACGCCTCAGTAAGAATGCTAGTATGTACTCTGAAGAAAAATCAAACTATTCTGACACTTAACATTTGTGCCAACGTTAATAACAGCAATATTATCATAATAGTATATTACATGTGTTTTTCCATTCCACTTACCTTAATCATAACAGTTTTTGCTGTTCCTTGTTCCCCAATCAACAAAACAGCTTTTCCTTGCCTCATGATAGTGTGCATTAGAAAGTTTGTTCGGACACTGTCTACATTTGGAACTAGAATGGAAGTATATTCTGGTACTGAATCTTTAGGATAAATATATTCAGGGACCTGCATAAGAAAGGCATGGAAAAAGTTTGAGAATTCCTACCTGCCCACACAATCACTTTGCATCAGAACACAAAATCAAATGTACTTTATAAGATTTACATCAGCAAAACATTTCTTCCTGAAAGCCAAGTATCCATTTATAATCAATCAGTATCTTGCCAAGCTTTTCTAAAAGGGTGTTAGACTAACAGGGTATTTTCATTCCACTATTCTCCAGTACCTGATAAAAGCTTTTTCTTGCTAGAGTTTCTTAAAGAGTAAGGTGATAGACAGTACAGAGAGTTAAGATCACTTCTGCTTCACTTCCGAAGCTATTTCAAATGCATGTTTCTATCCTTTGCCAAAGATATTTATGGGGGAAAGAAAAATATCGTTCAAAAAAAGAAGCTCTTGAGAATTTCATAGGGTTAATCTTCCTAACCAAATTATGTAGGGCTGGAAATAAAATGTTTCTTACCAAATACATCTTGTATACGCATTAAGAAAGCTTAGTGTATTGCAGCATACACACCTTCTTTGACCAGTGCTCCCACTGACCACAGGCATCGATCCCAAATTCAAACATGGTTTCCTCTCCACTCACAGCTGGAAGCTCTTTCACTGCAGGGTGCTTCCGCAGGAACAGCTCCATTTTCAGCTTGTCATCTGGCTCCAGAAGAGCTCCGGCTGACCACATCATAGCGAAAACAAACAAGCGAGCAACATGTTTCTCACTGAGCTGCTTCTCATCTTGGCCAGGCAGCAAACCCTACAAGGGGGATGCAATATAGAACTATTGCCCTTCTCGAACAAACTTGAGAATCAGAGAGAGAAAAACGGATGCCATATCTACCTGGAGGAGGTCAGTAGCTTGCTTGATGTACATGCATTCTAAAATTGACATTTTTGGCGTCACAGCAGAGAAAACAAAATCCATTACATCCTGGGAAGAAAAAAAGATTATTTAAAGATTCTCTTTACCAGTTTCAATGGTATCACTTATTCTTAGATGAGACCAATTTCTTATTTTCAAATATATTCTAAGATTTATTCCAAAACAACATTTTTCCCCATTTCTGGGCTTATAAATATTCAGACTTTGACCATGAATTATTTCTAACAATAGCATATTAGAAAAATAACTTTGATGTACCAGAGTCAGCAGAGCTACTCATAAGAGCTCCATAGAGTAATTTCCTGAAGAGCAATTTGAAGACTGCTTTTCAGTTACTTCAGGGATCTGCCTGCCATTTGTGCTCTCCGCTGGAGATTTCAATCTACCACTGACATTTTTGTAGTAGGAAGATAAAAGCAGTGATGATAAATATACATATAATGCACAGGCTCACCACCATAAATTTCTGTCTATCTGATCTGTTCTGACTGCACCATACTGTACCAGTCCCTCTTGAAGCCAATACTCTCATTTTCCTGTAGAATCCTGGCAAGATCCAAAAGTTTCAAATTGATGCAAAGTCCTCTCTGAGTGCAGAAGTGTTTTAAAATATCAATTGCCCTGCAGTAGTACAGACTGATGTAAATTATAACCTACTTCCACCTTCATTCAAAAATCTTTAATAAAATACTCTCCCTATGGGCTCCTTTTGCCCTTGCAATCTTTGGAAATCAACACTGCCCCTCACTCTGGGAAGTGAAAACACAACAGGGATACTCTGGGAGATAGCAATTTCAAAGGAATTCCATTTCAGAGGAATTCAGCTGTCATGTCCTGACAGGGAGAAAGCTAAGACAATGAAGACAATCACCCAAACACATAAAAAATTTGCTTAGATACTTCTTAAAAATCACTAAGCTCTTTACCCACATGATCACCAGCTTTGTTTCACTTTTCAATTTACTTTTTGCCACTAAAGTTCTCCAAGTGCCCTATGCTGATATCTATTGTCACAGAGAATGAATCAAATTTTTTACCCATCCTCCTGAGTTCCATCTTACTAGAACACCAGAAATATATATTGCAATAAAAAATATGTTAATCTAATGTAGGGCTCATGAATAAGTGGTCTAAGAAGACAATCTGAGTGTGGGCATAAACAGAATCATAGAATGGGTAGGGTTGCAAGGGACCTTAGAGGTCATCTAGTTCCCTCACCCCGCCATGGTCAGGGATGCCACCCAATGTATCAGGCTGCTTCTTTTGTTATTTCTTGTTGACTAGCACCTTTGTGTGCTGCCTTTTTGTGGCTTTCCCTTGAAAACACCTGGTTTGCCCCCAAAAATGCAAAGGGTGCTCAGCTGAGTAACTGCGGGAGTAGTGGGTGCCATAGGGGAGTGTCCACAAGAAGTGTGGGAAATTCAAATCTAAGACTTTTCGAATTTGGAGCTTTTAAATCTCACTGAGATTCAGCTTCTTCATCTGTAAAATAGACTAGATGTCTCATAGGGCACTGTAAATTGTTTAATAATTGATTTGACACACACAGAATAAAGATATTTCATGCGTCAAAGTATTCTGTGCTATCAAGAGCCCAATTTTCACCAGAACTAGTTTTATGGTGCTTATGATTCCAGTGAGGTTTCTGTAGTTTATGAACGGTTTTTTAATGTTGCTTTTTCCTTTGCGTTTATGGGGAAAAAACCAGTTCTGTATACGCAAGTATTTTATTACTACTACGATTTTTAAAACAATACATGACTAAAAAAAAGATGCAAGATTAACACAGAAATTTGCATGAATTGTTTGGACAGACGGACTGGAAAAATGAGTTGGGTCATGACAAAGATACATAATTTTTTAAGAATTTGGATCAGGAATTTGCTATCCCTTACAAGGATACTGAAAAATGAAGTCTGATGCTAAAAATTTGTATGAAAGATCCTTTTGCACAAGAGTACAATCACTATAGAACTCACTGGACTACAGAATATTCTTCAGGATCTGAAGTTGGTAATGTACTCAAAGGGTTTAGACAAGCAAAAGAACAACTCAGTAATAGAAAATTATTAATACTTGTAATATTAATTTTAACATCAGCATTTAAATATTAAAGGTAAGAAACTCTTTGGATTATATATTCAGCTCTGTGCTCCAGGGGCAATATCAGCCTTTACACAAATTCGATTAGTGTGAGATGTAATGTGGAGGGAGGAATTAGTCACATCTGAAACTTAAGTTGCTACTACATTTTTTTCACTTAAACAATACATAGATGTGCTGAAACTTATGTTATTCACATAACATCCATCACTGGTTTGAGTTTCACACTTTGCAGACAATCTAAATAACACCACTCAGGTAATTATTTTAATTATTTCAGTTCTTTGAAACTGTCTCAGATAATTACTTCCATCAGCTAAGCAATTCTGGTGCTTACAGGTAGCAGCATCATTCACAGACCAGGAATTGGCCGTAGAGCTTCTAAATTTAAGAGATTAGAGACTTTTTATAGGGATGAGAGTTCATCTGAAATTACTGCAAAGCAGGAAATATTCTTGAGAAGAAAGAATTGGGAAAGGGCGGGGGAAAGTCCAACCCCTCCATCACTGTTTAAAAAAAAAATCCTGTGGAAATAGAAAGGACTCTAAGATAATCTTAAATCAAAATAAGATTGGGTTTAGGGTTTTGGTTTAGATCTTTTTGTCTTTTGTACTTTGATTTTGATTTTTTTAATGTATAAAAGATTATTACTTACAGTGCCATTTATAATATACATGAAAAGAATAAATACATTCTTTCCACTGTTTCACAACTATTATTCTCTATTTCCTCCTCCATTAGTGCTACTTACTGCACCTTTATTAACAATTACTTTATCCAACATGAAGACTTTCAGTGATAAATATTATTTTGATTAGCATAAATAATGAGTGTTTTGTAAGCAAATTGGAACTACTATAGCTGTTGCATTACTTCTATTTTACTCGAGTTTAGATTGATTTCAGAAAGTGTCTGTACGTCTGTTTAAGCATGAGTGTCCTTGGTTACTACATTTTCATCTATAGTCTGATCTTCATTTTCCTGGAAAAATCAGATCTTTGTAAGATGTTTATATCCATGCTTTTCTTAATACTAGCGTTAAATTCACCAAGCTCTATAGCTGGGGTTTGACTATCACTGTTGATGAATCTTATTTCAAAAATTTTCTTTTTGAATTTTATAATTTTTTTTAATGTGGGAGAAAATAATAACTATAAAAAGAGCCATGTGAACACAAAAATAATGTTACTCTCATCTGTAAAATCACTTTTATTGCCTCTATTATTTGAGAAGCAAAGACAGCACATTAAAAGTGAAAGAAAACTGCCAGCATGACAGCTTTCATTTACATTTTGATAGTTCTAAATGCAGCCTTCAGCACTGAACTAACTTCATATTTCACTGCATTTTCATTTCTTAATCTAATAAAATACATATTTTTCTGGACTTTATTGCTGTTGCTTCAGGCTTGGGCATTTTAAATGTTGTTGTTATCTTTTCAGAGCAAGTCGTAGCATAAAATATAAATAGAATTGTGGCAAAGAAGCAGTAAATTGACCCACATGTACATTACTTTGGAAGCATATTTTAAAACTCATTATCAGAATTGTTTCTCTTGCTGCTGCAGTAAATACTATGCCATATCATTATGTTTTAGAGGTAGAACAAAATGAATAGCTTGTTAAACATTGGTTTTAAAGTAAATGTGCACTGAACAGTAGAAAGTTAGAAGACATTTGTTAATATTCAGGACATTCTAAACCTGCATCAATCATTCCTTTTTTCATGATTTATAAACAAGCTTTCTGAAATGTCACTCAAAGTTCATTAAAAGCTGAAGTTTTAAAATGCAAGAGCAATGAAAAATATCACAGGAGAGACCCCTGTGAAATCCAACACCAATTACATGAGTAAATGGGCAGGAGCAAACTGATGGAAAACCAAGGTATGTTGGAAGTTGCATTTGTTTCGCAGACACTGAGGAAATCAGAAGATAACAACACTGAAAGGTTGCAAAGACATACCTATTTCTTTAAAAACATTCAAAAGCAAAAATAAATATTTCAATGTAATTGAAGAAGTATACTACTGAGATTATACTTTTATACCCACTATTGAGTACAACTATCCATAATATTCCTGGAATCTAACGGTTCAGTAAACTAAGGCCAAACAGAGGGGGGAAAACATTAAGGATGTACTGATTGAACACAATTTAGTCAATGTATCAAAGAGATGTCGTTTCAAAAATTTCCATTGGAACAGAAACATGGGTAATAAAATCAGAAGAGACGACTATAGTCAGAAGTTCAGAACTATAGTCAGATCTCCAGAACAGCACCGAGTGCAGAACTACCTGGATTAATTTGAATTATAGAACATCTTTTAAAGATAAGTAATGAACCAAACGCATTCCTGTTGCACTGGAGTAAATCTAGCTCAATTTTTTTTCTGTATTTGCTCCTTCATATTTAAAACAAAATAAGATGTTTACCCACTTCCTTTGTGTATCCTAACAAGAATTAAAATTGCAGCACTAAAATTACAAGCAATGAGAGTATCTGTTTTGCCAACATGCAAATAAAATAATCACCATTTTAACAATTCATTGCCAAATAACATATGCAGGCAAAACAAAACATTCAGATAATTCATCTGTTATAGTTTCAGTCATTTATTAATAATAGAGATAATTTTCTCTCTTTTTTTTTATCCTTCATCTTTATTTTATTACTTAAACAAATAAATGTAAATAATTGAAAGAGCACTCAGGAAGAAGTAATGCTTCATTAAATAAATGAAATAAACTACTTTTTTAATGAAGTAGTTAATTAAGTACCTGAAATACAGCATTAAAGCAACTCCATAGGACATCAGAGTATGTGACAGGCAGCGTCTGCAGCCAAGCCTTTAGAATAGGCTTCCAGTCTAACACTGAAGAACTCATGAAGACCATCCCATTACGAGAAACTGTTGCAGGGGAAGCATTGTCAATGTTGTGAGGTTCAAAAATAATTTTGCAATTGGGGGACATTGGAATACGATCTCCATTGGCCAAAGTAAGGGTCTTATTATCATCCAGAACAGAGTTCAGGTTTTCAATCCATATTGCATCAACAGGTCCATCCAAAACTATCCAGATATGCTCACCCTACAAAAAAAAGGAGATGCACACACATTCAACTTTACTTACACTGACCAAAAATACACATTCATGTAATATCAAAGAATGTATTCTTAGATATAAATAATGTCATAATTTGTTGCTCATCATAAAAGCAATGTAAAAATGCAATTTTTATAATTTGCTCAGTGATTTTAATCCTCCTGTTGTTATCTTGAGTCACACCAAAAAGGATATTAAGAAATATTATAAAAAATTAACTGGCACTGTACTAAGCCTAAAGTTGTACCTTTCTTCTAAAAAGTACATCAGACAACCCAGCATCCGTCAAGATGGATGAAAACATTTCCCATTAAATGCAGTCATAGACACAGGCACAAAGTCAGTCCTTGTGGGATGTTACCCAAGTATTTCATGTAAGGCTTCCCATTTTCCAAACCAGAACTGAGCAGCTGTTCAGAAGATGTGATTGTGATTATGATTCTGTGAGACATGATCTGCAGGTTTGATAAGAGAATTGGGAAATGCCTACATCGATTTCTTACCAAAGCCTTACATGGTGATATAACTAGTGAAACAGAGTGGCAATGACATAAAACCAGACAGGAGAAAATTGACTTTCCTATCCTCACATCAAAACATGAACACACCTTGCTTTTGTGTTTGAATGGTAGGACTAACTGCTTACAGAAGGAACCAAACCCCTTAAAATTTCTCCTGAATTAATTCTGGAACCTCAAATGCTTGGGAAGCTTAGTGCTATCTGGGATATATATCTAATTCTGACTCTTGTGCACATAAAGCTCATCAGACAGAAAGCAAAATTAACAGTGCATATTCCCATTTGATTTTATAATGGAAGACCTTTCAGTTAAATGATAGGTAATGACACCTTATGGAAACAGTATTAAATGTCTATCATGATACAATATCCATTACCTTCTTTGCTTTTAAAGTTTTTCTCCATAATGTAGAGAAAATACCATCTGTCCAGTCATTTGTAGCAACATCAAGGGTACCGAACATCTGGGAAGCTGTGATTGCCTTTGGGTTCATTCTCATCTCTTTATGAGGAGCACCACAATCTGTCATTGCTTTCATCAAGATATTAATGCATTTTGTCTTCCCTGCACCAGTTGGACCTAGAGTCATCATACCTTAAAAAAATATAAACATGGTTTAAAATGAAATGTCAATGTGCCGTGCTACCATTTAATGGTTCATTGCCTCAACGATCCTTGTTTTATTTTTATCAAAAGCCAATACAAAAGGATGTTTCTCACTCCACTTAATGTTGATTGAAACAGAATTTGAAACTATTATTAAAAGGCCTCTATAAATGTCTTTCTATTATGATAGGCAAGCCTATGTGGGTCTGCATCATCCCTCAGGCAGTTCGTTTTTCTAATGGGAAAACACAACTGCCTTTTGATGTTCTCATGCAATGACATTGACATGAATGGTGACAAACAAAACCAGTAATTTCTAAATATTTCTAATGAGAATGAGCATCTTCCAATGATACACAAAATCGAGTGCACCTTTCTGATGCAAAAGTAACAAAAATATGTACCTGCAACCAACCATGCTGGCATTTTAATACATCTTTCTTACATAAAACCAGTTAATTTAATTTCGGCAGTGTACACATGTTACCTAAGGAAAATAAATCATATCTTCAACAATAAATTGAGCCTACAGTTGATCTTTTTTAGTTATCACCTATTCAACAGGCCCAGAATCTGTCCAAAATCAGATGGGGCATTCAAACTGAGACTTCCAAAGTCATTTAAGTCATTTAAGGGACCTAGATAATTCCTATTAGCCCTAAAAGCAACAGGAGAACATAATCTGTAGCTGGCTTTGAAAACCTCTTCAACAAAGGTATGGAACAATCACAAACACCACTTACAAACCTAATCCAGTACAGTGCAGATTATGTGATGTTTTCTCTAAAACTAAAGGCAGATGAGAGTTTCCCAAAACAATCTGAGGACCCAGAATATCACTTACTCATGTCAATGTTACATATGGGGAAATCTAATACAAGCTCTTCAATGTTAACTAAATGGCTTTTCTGCTGGTTTCAGGGGTATTTCAATCAAAATTGTTATGCCAAGAAGATTTCAGGATCCATGCACTGAATCTTCATGCATGCATGTGTGTCTGTGTGTGTGTGTAGAAGCACTTCATGTGGACATACTGCCTGTATTTCAACTAAGAAAAGTAACACATTTTACGGATTTTTCCTTGTTATTTGAAATCCCATGATGACCTCTCCATAAATTCAAGCATTCATGAGTAGGACAAATGAAGTCAGGAAAAGATAATCTTTTTCCCTCCATGCAGTAACTTCAGTCATAGAAAGGCCTGAGTGTCCAGCTGTTCAGACAACTGGAGCTGCATGATCTTCTGGGAATAGTAGGGATGTGTGGAGAGAAGAGGCATTTATGCATAATGTTACAGTGGATCCTGAAGATTTTTGAGGAACAGTGGAGCTGGAGTGTCTCACAGATCAAACAGGTTCTTTTAATAAAAGACACATTTAATCATAACTGAAATCATTAAAATATCCATGGTTCCTATATAGAAATAGCTGTTAAGGTTTGCTATGGAACACTGAACCCAGCAATCTGGATGTAAATTAGTACGTCTGCACAGCATTAACCAGTTCTTTGGTCTAACCAATAATCTGAATTAAAAGTTTGAGGCATTAAGGATTCAGGCTGTGCTACATGAATGAGTATTTCCTTTCATTTATTTCATTAGTTTAAGCTGACTATTCTTTTATTATGACATGAAAAGGGAGAATAAGAAGGATATCTTTATAAATCTTTGCTCCTTTAGTCACATTTCCTTTATATTTCCCCCTTATTATACTTTAAAAATCATTAATTAGAGGTTAGGGGTGTGGGAGACATTTCAAATTAGGGGTATTGTTTTTCCATTGAGCCATGAATTGTAAATCTGGACTTACTGTCCTACCCTTCCTAGGACAGGATAAACTTTACTCAATAGCTTTTTCTGCATTGTAAAAATGCATTTTTGTAGAATAAAAGAATTTTTGAGGTTGGAAGAGACCTCTGGAGTCCATCTTGTCTCCTCCCCTGGTCCAGCAGGAGGAAAGCTTATTTCTCCTCAGGATAAACGGCAAGAATCAATCACAAAGAAAACACTTGGAATTATATCACATGCACAGTAGAATCTATCAAAGTAAAGGTTTGAGAGATTATTTTTTGTAATCTTCTCAGCATTATAATCTCACAGTAACATTAAACTCAAGATTCATGACTGAACTCTGTCAGAGGGCAACAATTGTTTTCAGAACACTGAACAAAATTGCTGTTTCTGGATTTTAATGTATGTATTTTAACTTACTCTACAGAAATTTCAATCACCAAAGGCCACACTCATACTCCACATAAAAATGTACCACAACAAAGCATCACACACTAAAAAAAGGTCATAACAGCTTCCTAAGCAAAATATCCACATAAGCTTTAAAAATTACATCTGTTCAATTTTTAAAAACGTTTTTCATTAAATTAATCTGCATTCTAGTGGCAGATAATATAAGGTAGTCTCAAATATAATGCAGTCTCAAAGCCTCATCTAGCATGCTAACCATGTCGGACTCGTTGAGTTTCATACAGCTGAATAAGTTTAAGTATCCATGGTGGATGATTAATAAGCCCTGCTTCCTCTGTCTGTTTTTGGATGGCTGACTGTAGTTCAGGATACCCAGATTTATCCAGAGTAATTCCAGGGAATAGGTCATTAATGAGACTCATAAATAAAGGTTCATCTTCATCTACCTGTCAGGAACAAAGTAGGGGGAAATACATTATTTATTCATCAAAATTATTATTATAGCTTAAACAATCTTCTAGATATGCCATTTAAAAGATGGAAATGAAAATTTTATTTCTTAGAAAGCAAATATTATAATTATACAACAGTTTTATGAAGTGAATTTCATACAATGAAATCAGAAGTAGTAATTTCTAAATTAAATAATGCTGATGAAAATGTTAACAACTTAATGCAGCTTTCTTCAATGTATGCACATACACATTTCTTCATTTGATACATAAGAAAGCAAGATTTATTCCAATCATATTTTGCCTTAGAATTTTTATGATTTTTCCTTCTGTAAATCATTGAAGCATTGCTATAGGTTTGAATGCATGTACCGATGTGCTGAATAGATTAACATCGGAAACAGAGTAATTGGTTCCATCACAAAACTGGCTCCCAAGGTAAATACACAGAGTCTAGACATGCTATAACCTTTTAATTACAGCAATAAAAAGAAAGATGAATACTTTAAATAGTATTACCAAAAGATGTTAGACTATACACGTAGGCGTTAGCTGCTTCCAATTACCCCACTTAATGCGATTCTTATGATGTTCTGAAAAGGCAACAGACTCCCAAGAAATGTATAAATTGAAAGTCTGGATTAAGAAGGATCTTTGATGACATTATTAAAAGTTAATACAATGTAGTCTTCCTTTCTCTCCTTAGGGTAAAAAGAATTAAAAACAAGAGCCAATTAGAGGACCAGGTAGATCCCCTGGGATCTCATGGTATTTCCAACAATTTTTTCAGCTAAAGCTTCTGAGGAGTTTTCCTCTCTTTAAAAGACAAATTGTGCTCACACAGTAACTGTATTCTGATTCTCAACTCACTTATAAATCATATTAAAAACTGCAAAATAATGTATCCAACTGCTGAAGAAAAACAGCTTTTCAAAGTGCATTAAAAGGACCCTTAAAAATGCAAACAAAATACTCTGTTGGGGAAAGTCACCAGTGTTACACTACCAGCTTGGAGAGGTTCATGTCCCGCAGAACTCTCATCACAACAGTTTTCTCTGGCTCTTGGGGATTAGATCTTTTCACTGCTCCAAGTGTTCTTAAAACAGACAGGATATTTCTAAGCCCAAAGTCATAGTGAACCTTGAAATAAAGCATAAAAAAAATTGGTACTATAAGGATCAAACAGATTAAACCAAAAATCAAGAGAGGGCTGAAAATTAAATTCACTAAATAAATAAATAAATGTTATTGAACTTTTAAATGCTATTAAATTCACAGCTCTTTGTCTTTTCAATTAGATTTCCAGTTTTGTAGCTATCAAATCCTGAAGATATTTTCTAGTGCTGTATGTCCATGCTAGAAACTGTACTTTCTGGTGGTATAGAGCCCACCCCTGTTACCCAGGGTGACAAATTGGAACAATACCCTAAGTAAACCCCAGAATTTTCAGCAACAAATAACTTATTGATTAGGTTTGCAGATGATACCAAACTGGTGAACCAGACCACAACCAGAGTTCAAAATTACCAAGAGAAATTCAATAAATTTCTGTCTGATGCAATTAAATAAAGTGCAAAATATGAAAGATAGTAACAATCAACTGCACAAATACAGAGTAACAATTCTTATTCACTGATTTGAGAAACAAGTCAGGTGCAGAAAGCTTTGCAGAAAAATATCTGACACTGGACTGAAGTCACAAGGTCCACAACGAGTGAGCTGCAATTTTAGTGGGCAATAAAAATACAAGTAACCTTTCTAGGACAATTGAAAATATATTTCCACTGTAGTTGGCATTTCTATACTGTGCCCAAAAGCTGGATTCCAGATTTGAAGATGAACCCTGCTGAAGAGAAATTTAAGAAAAAAAATGTTATCAGTTGACTAGAAAACATGCTATATCAGGAAAAAGTAGTACAAAATCTACCGTAGAAGTAGGAAGAGCAAATATGTAGGATGAGTTATGATAAAAGTCTCCAACAAACAAAAGACAACTGCAGAGAGGAAGACAGAAGAAATAGAAAGGAAAAGAAGCAATGCACTTAACTACAGCAAGAGAGATTCAAATTAAATTTTAGAGAAAACATTGTGACAATAACAAAAATGATACTTTGGATCAGATTGCCTGGGAAACTGCAAGCTATTTGTCAACAGAAAATGTTAAGAACAGTGACAAATATTGATAGCAAATTATTTAATTAAGAATTCATTTTCCTCCAGAAACATAAGTGGATGGCTCTTCAAGGCTCTGCCCGGCCTAATTTTCTATTATTCAATCAGGTCCCAAGTTGTTACCAGTTGAAAAAGTTAGGTATGAATATTTAGCCACATACTGCCAGGAAATCTTATTTGCAGATGGAAACATTAACACAAAAAGATTAACAACTTTATGTGACATTGATGAAGTCAGATGTCACCTGTCTCATCATTTGGTAAATGATATGTCCTAGTGAAATGCCCAGAATCATGCAAAGGACTGATACATTTCTATTTCTCCATGCTAGATGACCATCATCAACATACTGGAATGAGTCCAGCAAAGGGTGATTAAGTGAGAGCAGAAGAGGCAATGGTCAAAATTTTCCACAGGGGAAATTGCTATGGTTTGCATAATGAAAAGATTCTTCACAATAAGAGTGGTCAAACACAGAAAAGGTACCCAGAAAGACTGAATATCTCCATCCTTGGAGATACTCAAAACTCAGAAAGTGCCTTAGCAACCTGCTCTAACATGCTGAGCAAGAAGTTGACAAGGTGACCTCAGGAGGTCCCTTCCAACTTACAAAAGCCTATGATTCTATAGAAGGCATGACTTTGTTAAATTTGAAGAAATACTTTCATACCTACCACAAAATTTAAAATAAGCCAAAAAGACTTTTAATGACAGAATTCCTGGTGCACGCTACCTGACCTATATGGCAGGTGGTTCAAGGTGACCATCATTTATTTACCTTAATCTGTTTTCTAGTTTAACAACTGCTTTGCCTTTCAGGAATGACACATAACAGCTAGAATTGACTGGCAAATGTGGATTATGAGTTATTTCTTTGCTATATCTTTTAATGGCAATCTTTGAAGATTGTGCTTGATCGAAATGGACTGCAGTGGTATAGCTGATACTCTTGTAAGAAAGAAGTAAAAATCTGAAAAAAATTCTCAGTACTAGAAGCATAGTTTGCTCCATGGCAAAAAGAAAAAAAAGGGATATCAGTGGTTTTCTCCATATGAAAGCACCTTAAAAAGATGCTTCTCAAAAAGGGATTATCACCTCATTTGCTTTCAAGCTTTGTTACCTTTTCAGTTTCTGTTTTTCCCTAGGATGGGTGAGACTTTGTGGCAGGATGCAGTAGGGCAGAAGCCCTGTAGCAAAGCCAAATAATTCAGCTTTGGGGGCTCTGTCAGAATAACTCACTCACAGACTTGTGGACACCTTGGGCTTCCTACATTTGCTAAGGACTTTACTGTTTATTGTTTTTCTGTACTGAAGGAGGTGACAGCCAGTCAGGGTGCCTTTGGCTACTTGTGAGTCAGAGTTCCTCTTTCTACAGAGTCTGCATTTGTGTGTGTAAAATGTCTGGAGGACTTAATGTATTTCCTCCAGCACATTCCTTTTAGATTTCCTGGGAGGTAAGTTCAGCTGGTGAATGCTTCTTTGCTTTATTTTCTTCTGTTGATATATTGCATTTGCTGAAAACAGGCAATGTTCTGCCATATCCTATTGCACTGGTTCTTTAAGTGACCCTGATCCTTCCAGTCAACTGCCTGG
This sequence comes from Acanthiza pusilla, assembly GCA_036630365.1. Taxonomy (NCBI): domain Eukaryota; kingdom Metazoa; phylum Chordata; class Aves; order Passeriformes; family Acanthizidae; genus Acanthiza; species Acanthiza pusilla. The sequence continues at coordinate 36,123,745 of JAXCHO010000034.1, forward strand.
AAAACCCAGCGTTACTTAACTTTGAATTTCAAATTTACCATTAAAAAATTAAATAAATAAGTTCTGCTAGGAAAGAATTATTAATATGAATCATAGAATCACAAAATGGTTTGAGTTGGAAGTGACCTTAAAGACCATCTGGTTCCAATGCCCCTGCCATAGGCAGGGACACCTTTCATTAGACCAGGTTACTCAGAGCCCCATCCAACCTGGCCTTGAACACTTCCAGAGATGGGGAGTTCAGAACCTCACTGAGCAACCTGTTCCAGTGTCTCACTTCCCTTACAGTCAACAATTTCTTCCTAATATCTTATCAAATATGCCTCTAAGGAAGACTTTCTGTAAATTATAATTTTAGTTTTTTGACTGCGCAGGAGCAATTTATGTCCCGTTGTACTCTTAGGAATATGTTCAGTTCATGAGACTCCCATATCTAATCTGATGAACTCATTAGATCTCTCTATTTATAATCACATATTGCATCAGATGTACTGCCCAACCTACAACAAATGTCATGAGGAACTTCAGCAAGTGTTTCAAATTATTTAATAACGACACACATTCAAGTGAGGAAGTGGTGGACCCAACCGAGAAGAAGATCCAGTCTGTGGTGGACAAGAGATGTCAAGAATTGTGGAACAGTGTGGGAAGTGACCCATCTCAAGCGTATGTGTGCAGATAAGGAAGGGCGAAGAGAACAGCATAGTGGCAGAAGCTCTGACAGCAGAAGCAAGTGCTAATTTGAAGTGCCTGAGTGCTGAAGCATGCAGCATGACAACAAAACAGGGGAAAATTACAGCTCTGTGTGCAGGTATGGGGATACAGTCAAACTATATGATGCATGATATAAATGGTTAGAAGAAAGATCAACATAGCAGACTACTGGATACTGTAGAAATGTTAGGTGGTCCATCCTGAAGAAATTACAAATATACATGGAAGACTATTCCCCACAGACATCATGGCTTACATAGTAAGAACTGTGGAATTTAAGTTATAAAAGCAATATAAACATAAAATGCAGATATAAAATGGTGATGTGGCTGAGTGTAAGGGCTGTCCCCATGTACACACCTGGAGCACTTAGTCATTAATTTTCATAAATATCAAGGAACTCCCTCGCTAGCATCAGCATATATGAGGCAAAGGACTGATCTGAGAGAAGGTGATTGAGCTACCTGCCTTCACAACAAAGCATTTGACTAATTGGCACAGGAGTTTTCCAGGTGGGAATTTCAGACAGTTTCACTGAGTCCTCCAGGTGGTTCCTATGATGCCTAGGCCAACTGATGAGGCTTACTTATATGCTTCAGTATGTTGATTAATATGATAAATAGAGAATCTTGTTATCTCAGAGGCTCACGTGCCTTTTTCACATTGAAGGAAAGAATCATGTCCTGGACAAAAAATGACCACACAAACAGAGGCAATAAGAAAATCTAGTCTTACAAAGGCCAGGCACTAATAAATACGTGGTATAGAACTGAGATTCTATAACAGAAAGTGTAGTCAATAAGCCCAGGTTCAACAATATCCAACCAAAGCAGGCCTTTGAGCCACAATTTATCAATTGTTCATATGATTTCTAATTGAGACCCTCTAGTGGAGAGCCAGCACAGGGCGTTCAAATGGCAAGAACTAGTTTTGTTTCCACTTAAATATCTCAGCCCAAATGGAACAGCAGTTTTCTGTTTCTAGTAGCAAAAAGCTACTAGGCAGAGCCTTGTAGGTGCTCTGTAGTTATTTACAATTCTTACACTGTCTCTGAAATAGATCTGGCCTTCATAAGTGAAGATATTGAAAAATGTGTCCTCTGCAAGTTCAGCACAGCAATATACACCGCTCCTCATAACTTCTCCAGTAACGGCACTCTGTTTAAGAATCACAAATCAAACTTCCAATACTACTCAATTTACTGTGAAAAATAAAAACAACATGATCATTTCAGACTCTGTTTCTGGAACTTGAAACTGAAAAGCCTAAAAAATATATAGGCTCATGAGTGTAAAAAGAATTATATATTCTATGAAAGTGTATTATCTCCATATCCTTCCAGTGACAGCTTACAGTTTGACAAATATTTACTTTACCTGTTTAGATAACTGCTCTTCACAGAGTTTGTAGAGTGTATAGAATTTTTGGCTAAGGACTTGGTTGTCTCGGAAACCAGCACTTGCGAGCTTGACTCGCATAATAATGCTACGGTCAGGCACCATCATGGCAACCATGCGAAACTGAGTCTTCAGATTTTCGGGAAGTTCCTGTCGTCCTGCATAGCCAGGGTTCTGAAAACGCAATTTATAAACCCAAACATAGCATAATGATGGCAGGATATGAAGTTTTATCTTCTCTGATAATCATTTAGCAAACACAGGAGCACATGCAAGATTACAAAGGATAACTTGAGCATGGCAATTACACATCACTGCACAGTTCCCTCAATTCTGCAGTTCATAAAGTATGGGTATCACACGTTATTTGGAGATGTCCAAGACTCATGGATATAGACAGACAGCCACTTACAGATTTTGTTGGAGCTCTCTTAAATCGTTCCTTCCTTAGAGTCTTGACAGTGTTCCAGTGCTGGAGGTTACTGTCCCCTGTGAGCATTCCCAGACCATTTCAGTGCAAAGTCAGTCAAGCAGCACAAGCCATTACTGAGTATAATTTAAACTAATGGATCTGACCTTTCACTGAAGATGTCTAAGTCATTCATATGAAGAGTACTGCATGGTTCAGTTGTGACAACAGTAGTCACTAGCTGTGCAGTGATAACTTCTTAATCTCTTTCAGCTCTTTCCAAACTGTCTTCCCCCTGGCCTTTGTATGGCACTTATTTGCCATTTTTTCAAATTACAGTGATAACATTAACATTTTTTTCAAAGGTAGGACATCCTAAAATAAAGTCAAAGGCTTCCATTCTGAGTTGTGGGTATGTAGGTAGCTAAGAAGGGAGAGGTATAAAGATGTTTTTAAGGTATTCTTACACTTTCCTGCTGCTTTGCTTCCTGCACTGCTAGAAGCAGTCCACAGGCACCAAAGATAAATATTCAGGAGGCCAGTGAACCAGAGTGACGGTGGTTTCCTTAATGCTGTTTTATAGGATTGCAATCAAAAGTTCTTCACAGGTGGTAAAATACTGACTGGACCAACTACAGTAGCCCTTGCAGTGGTCAATTACTTCTGGTTTATTTTGACAGACTTTGACTAAAAATATGAGGGGCTTAGGTTTAGTCTCAACCTGTCAAACTTTCTACCAAAAAAGTCCTTAAAATACGTAGTTAATGATAAGTCCTAAGTTATTTTTTAAAAAATATGGGCAAGAGAAAATAATATCATAATTATTTTACCAAATTATTGTTCAAGTTTCATTAACTATTTTATAACAGACAGTTCCAATATTTCAACAGTGAAATTTCAATAGGAAATGAAAGAGGCAAGATTTTTCACAATGATGCCATTTACACATATTGACAGACATACCATAGTCAGAAATATACCAAATTCTCTGTCCATGTCAACGACGCCACCATCAGTGAAAGTGAACTGAGGTTTCTTTTTTTTCTTACACTGAAGTACAATATGTATCTGCTGAGCAGCCACCGATAAAACTGGAAGTTCAATGCGGTTAAATTCATCAAAGCAACCCCATGCACCTGACTGAGCTAAACCTAAGAAAAGCAAAAAGGGAAATATTCTGTTAAAATATCAGATCAAACAAGAGTCATTTATATACAAAATAGAGAACATTCTCTACAGCTTAATGTAACATGAGAAGAACAGAGAATATGAACAGAGTAAAATGAGAAGTAAATACTCTAAATAAATTGTGTTGTGCATTAATGACACCCACAAAAAGAATCACCCCTTGAATGAAAGATACACAAACTTCTTTACAAAGAATCCTAGACATCTAGAGCAACCATTAGCCAGAAAGTGTTCAATAATACTGTATATAGAACCATAGAGTAGCATAAAGGTACACATAGCATGGTAACTCATCTATGCTGGGGTGAAGTTGTAAAGATGAGCTTCAGAAAGACTTACTTAAATGAAAAGCACAAAACCAAATAGAGACCACAACATTTCTTACAGAAGCATTGTAGCATTTTATAACAATTAATTCATAGGCAAAAAATTGCTGGAGATTAGCACCCTACTGTTCAAGAGAGAGGATGGAATCTGATGTCACACTTAGAACTGTTGTTTGGAACAGGCCATGGAGTTCTAGACAGACAGTTTGCCCACAAACATCATGAAATTAATGGCTTTTGGGAGAGTTAAGTATTCCTTCTTCTGTATCATGCTAACGGGACTGAAATATGAGAGCCTACTGTGGTAGCTTTCCAGAGCAGTAGTGGGAAAGCTGCATAATCCCCTGCTGTTCCACACCCATTTCACAAGAGACAAAGGCTAGATAGGCTATGCAGGAGCTTCATGGATGCCATCTGTCCCTTCCCAAAGCCCGTTTGGACTAGTATTTCCTATTGCCTGGGTCTAGCAAGGATTTGGGTCCATACCTACAAATGTTCAGAAGTGTTTAATTCACTCCACTGGACTGGTGGAGCTCAGCTTGGTTTAAGCAGTTTGAAGGCAGTGTTAAATGCAGAAATAAAGCATGTGTCAAGAAAAGGCATTTGTGTGTTTGCAATGTGGAAAAACCACACCCAGAGCTCCCCTGAATCCCCATGCTTTATACAGCAATGCCTATAGCACTGGTAAAATTAATCTATGGGTGTTTTATGTGTGAAGTTAATTCCTTAAGAAATTTAGATAGCTGAAGAGAAAGTATTTAGAAATCAGCAATAATACTATGAAGAACATTTTTTCCACTTTGTCTTGTTTTCTCTTTTTTTCTTTTCTTGCCTTTGCTCAGTGTGTTCTTCTGATAATATGTTACTTCCCTCTACCTTTCCTTGTCTAATCTTCTCTTGCCCTTTAAGGTGTTCCTCTCAAAGCTCTCATCTTACTCCAAATGCCCTTAAGGCCACTTTTATGTTGCTTTTCTTACATTCATTTTTTTATGGTTTTTTCATGCCCATTAACCAATTCCTTTATAATGTTGTATCAACTGGTCTTTTTCACCCATGCAATTTTGGAGGAACAAAACTAGAGGAACCAAACCAGATCAAAATCAGTGGTGGTACAACCAAAATTGGCTCCTTAAGACAGCTCAGTCAGGGCAATACTGCCAGTCTCCCATGACACTCATCTCAATTCCATACGTAATCTTTTCTGCTTCTAATTAATTTCTATGATATTATAAGGAAAAAGATACTCCAAAGGAAAACAATTTGAAGAGAACAAAAAGTTGCATGGACTTAATTAAAAAATTAAAAGCAAGTGGAATATATACAAATACCACAATGCCATAATGATACAAAAATTGAAGTAATTCTATAGACAGTTATCAAATTTAAGACATGAAATATTCAGTCCTACTGCCTTTGAAAACAAATGAAGAAAGTTCCTTGCTTTCACTGGTGTGGCAGCAAGTCCTTTTACCGATGTTTCCCTCCTTTTATGAGGAATATGTGGGCCCTGGATGCCCTGAACAGCCTTTCTTGAGGCTTCTACCCACACTCTGTCCCCCAGTCCAGGAGTTCCATTTCAGCTCAAGCAGGTCAGAACTGTGTTGTGTGTAGGCCTGTGCACAGTCCTATCTCATCTTATCCTGAATTGCTGACTGAACTTCCTGGAGGAGCCCAAAAGTCCATAGTTTTACCCCAAGTCCTGCCTCCTGCTGTTTCTGACTGAACTCCCAACATGGATCCTGGATCCAGCCGGTTATTTCACTTCGCCTGACGGTCACTGGACTGCTGATGGGAACAATGTGCCACCAACCTGCCCTGCTTAGGCACTGTGGGACTGTGCCTTGGTGAGTGAAGTCCCTGCCCCTGCCTTTGTGCTGGTCACCCTGGGCTCCTGGCTCATCTTCCTTCATGGAGCTGCCCCATTCTTGCTGCTCCCTGATAAAAAAGTACTATGGCAGAGATTCTTCAAATTTGTTTGTACCCTTTTGTAACATGTGTTATATGACTCCTAGGATCCATTCTAAAAGGAAACCCAAAAAGTGGGTTTTTTCTGCTTTGTTTAGTAAACATAAATACCTACTCTTTGGGATACAACAAGGAAAAGCTGTAAAATTGGATATTCTTTAACTAAGATAATTAGTTCCATATAATATTGTCTCTTACTGTCTGTATCTTAAAGGATTTTGAAATTAATTTCTCTATAGAATGGTGATGTTCAATTCTGACCAAATAATTTTTTTTTGGGAAAGGAAAAAAAAACACTTGTTCTGTAATGCCACCTGCTGCATGGAGTTAGGAAACCTCATTCTCAGGCAAAGCCAATATCCCACAGCTTTGAATAAATTCAGTTCTTGCGAAATTATTTAATTCTGGTGGTGTTTAAAAAGAGAAATGAAAGAAAATACATGTGTATGCTAAAAACACACGCACACAAGCAAAGGCACAGCAAGCAAACTCTCTGCTGCAAAACAGCCCAGAGACAATGTAATTTTGTCATATTGTGAATTAAATTCTGTTCCGACACTGAACATATTACAGTCATCACAGACTTGGAGTAAAAGCAGAAAATAAAAGACAGGACTAAAGAGATCTTTAACTGTATCTAAGAAATGTGGCAACATCGCCGCCCCAATCAGGACAGATATCCTACAAACTTGTTTCTCACATGATGTAAGAATCACACAGAATAGCTGTTAGCCCCTCAGACTATAAAATAGATATCTGCAATGCAGTGCCATGTCTCCTTCCATGTTTTCACCCATGTTTTTTTCAATTTTTTTTCCAGATTTTAGAGTAGAGCTATAGTGACATAATTCAATGGAAATGTCATTGAAGCAGAGCTCTGTCAAGCCAAAGTGCAGCCCAGAAGCAGTAAGCTTAAAAGTAATCATTGGTCCCAAAAGAATTTACAGAATTCCAGACTTGTGTATTCATTTTCTGAATTAAGATAAATACAAAATCTTACATTAAATATTGCATTAAATACCAAATCACAAAAAGGTACCTCAGGTAAGACTAGAATTGTTTGACTGTAACTATAGAAAACAGAACCAAAGCAAACACAACTTTTATACTCATCTACAGGCAACCACAGACAAAATGTTTTCTAAAGGATATCCACCAACACTTTTCAGGAACAGTGATGAAGCATCCCTGGTTTACTATCCATGAGTAATTTCAACACTGAATTTGATATAAGAGAAAACTTGAAAATTCATCTTCCTGCTTGCATCCCTGGTACTTTCTCATGTTACCTCTGGTCCAGTTCAGGTGACAAGTTGTATCTGAACCTATATTTTGGTTCAAATTTGAAAAACAAAACTATCAAAGATGAAAGTCCGAGCCTTGAACATATCATCTAGATCATCTGCCTATGAATTTCTTGAGTCGCACAGAAAAACAAAAGGGATAGGAACAGGAAAACAGGAATACAGAACCTCAGCTCTGACTCAGTTGGAAGAACTTTTAATCATAGTTTTATAGTATACAATACGTGCTATATTAGTTACATTTTTCTATTTATTTTTTTCTGAAGAGCAATCTTTTTGTCTTTACAGAAGAAGTCTGTCAGACAAGACAACATCACCTCACCATGCCCCTTTTCTCCTCTCCGCTAAACCTGCTAATATCTGATGACTTGACCCACCACACCAGATAAAGTGAAAAGTTTGGATGGGGAAACACTGGTGATGGAGCACAAAGCCTAACACAGACACATGGAATTCTGAAAAATTTCCTATTGCACTGAAAAAGGTAGTAGGTTTCATGAGAACTTTCTTATCAGTCTGCATGAAAGTGCTTCTACAGCTAAGAACTATCCTTCTTTTCCATTAAACACCTCATATGCAGTAAAGAATCTTTATCTGAACTCACATTGCTCTTTATATTAAATCAAAAAGAGCTCATGTCCTTCCCTAACTTCAGTATATCCATTCTTCAAGAAAGAGCAGATATTTTAAAGACATAAAAAAGGTGATTGCAAGCCAGGCCCTTCCAAGTAGTGACATTAACTCCAAAACAACTAACTTCAAATGTCCCTTCACAAATGGATACATCAATGACTTATATAAGAACAGAATCTTACTTTTACTTGCAGACACACAACAGCCTGATGGATGCTGAAAAAACCCATCCTATTCAGGCTCTATTCAGCTGGATCTATTGTCCAATTCTCAGGCAAATTTTCTGAGAAGTAAGCTATGATCCCCCTTGCAAATTTACTGAGGTAAGCAGCCACAGGCATCATGGTTGCTTGAGCAGCAATTAGATGAGTTCTGTAAGCATTTTTTCTAACTCACGTTGAACACTGGCATGCCATTAAATGAGGCAGCCAGAGAACAAGGACACTCTACACACTATTACTTTGCTTCTGTTGCATATGATGGCAATACTACATGGAAAATGGCCAGCTGATAGAAAAACAACAGAAAAAGAAAGCTCCACCCTAAAACTCAGCTTGTGCTCTTAGACGCTGAAACTGTGCCCAGTTTTAATAAAAGAGAGCAACAACAAGCTGCAGTTATCACTATTCCCTCAGTCTGAAAGGGGAAAGGATAAGTTACCAAAGTGCCCAGCATAAGAAGACAGAAACAAAGAAAAGATACAAAACTAGATGTTTGAACTGACACAAGTAACAAACCATTTAATACAAAGATGTGTAAATCACCAAGGAACCAGGAAAAAAGGTGTTTACATAAAGAGATACAAACATTCTCACAGAAGAAGCAGAGAAGAAAACAGCTTGGTGAGATCAAAGACAAGCCCAATCCAAGGAGAAACAAAGGCTGACATTCCCCCTAAGGACTGATGACTGCAGGTACAGCAGAGACCCAATAGATGCCTGCACTTGGCATTATGAGCATATTCAGATATCCCAGCCCTTTTCTGTCTAACAACGAGCAAAATAAACCAGTGACACTAAAGGTCTGCACACACGATAAAAGATGTGCAACTAAAAGTTGGCCCAAAGCTCTGGGGGTTACAAGAGGTTATTTGAGAAACTTGTGACCTTAACTGAAGGTATTCAACATGCATAGCTATTTGTTTCTAACTTGGAAATGTTCTGCTGTTAAAAAAGTCATGGCCAGCTTTGCCGGCTTTTTAATTAAAACTAAATATTATACCCAGGTTATATTTTAGCCTTCAGGAGATACTACAAAAGTGAAAATTTTGTTTATGATACCTTGTGTTAGAGTTGAAATCCCACCATTCCCAGAAAACGGTGGCATTCTGTGGTCTATCAGTCCATATATAAATGCAGCTATATGCAAAAAACCAGACCATTATAACGGAGTCTAAATATTTGGGATCACTAATCACTCTTTGCAAAACTAAAGTCAAAGCTTCACTTATCATAAGAGTTATCAGAGTTTGACCACTGTCACATTTTCCTGGTTTCAAAAGAGTCCCAGAGTTTGAAATAAGACACTGCAACACTTTGTGTATTTCCCTGCCTTGCACAGCATCATTAAGCTTCATATTTGATTGCTTTGTTTGACACAAAAACGGCAAATAATAAATATAAATATTCTCCCCACTTGGGATGGGTGGGATAGAGGCATTAAAAAAATCCCGAACAGTAGAAAGGATTAAAAAAGAAAAGGAAAAGTAGACATAGACAGGAAACACAATCCAATAATATTTAAACAGGAAAAAATACTGGAAAGCATATAGGAAGAAAAAGGGGAAAATTAAATAAAATCAAATATCAGGTAAAGTTGATTAGTGCCTGGAAAAAAGAAGAAACAGAGATGAAAATACCCTGAAAATCATTGCTAACTCACTTCTGAAAGGACAAAAGATTGGGACTCTAAAATGAACAAAGCAGATATTTTCTTACCTTTATAAATACGACCAAGTCCTCTGTAGTCCATTTGGTCTGAACAATTGAAAACAACAACATACTTTCCCAGGCATTTGCCCATGTCTTTAGTTGTCTCTGTTTTCCCTGTCCCTGCAGGTCCTGCTGGTGCACCACCCATACTCATCCCCAGGGCCTGCGCCAGAGTGATGTAACATCTAAAGACAGAACAAACAGATCTGAGAATCTTTTCCTGTTATTAATTTTTGAAGTGCATCAATGCAATCACAATAATTGTATTATCCAGGGCTGGGGAAGGGGGTAGAAATGGATGTGCTTCCATGTGGTGAGCCCTCAGTCACCCCCTTTGCACACTGTGAAGCTGAGTTACCAACTTAGCTCCATCTGCAGAAAAGCATCCATCCAGCACAGCCATGACTGCAACAGCCCAGAAATTCCACAGGGCAATTCTAAATGCTAAATAGCAAAATACTGTAGTATTGTAGTTTTCTCAGACTATCACACAGCCTTCCTCCATGACTCAGCTTCATTCTGCAGCACCCAGATCTGTTGGATTTCTGCCTTTTCCCCCTCCCTCCTGCTGTCTCCCCAGAGCACGCAAAATGGGCTCTCTGATCTGGCAGCAGGAAGGCACAGAGGCTGGAAGCACCTCCATTCCTGACATTTTCCTAGCAGCACACAAAACCAGAGCAGTGCTCAAAGACATGAGGTCTTTGAGCTCTAGGAGGGTAATGGAGGAGAGGGAAGATTGCAATAGGCAATGGAGAAAGAGGAGGAATCATCTTCTGCTTCCTGGGCTGAGACCCTCAAGTTTAAGGCTCAACTTTCCCAGATGGTGTGGAGGTTACTGAAGGGTGTAGGAAGCCTGTTGTTTTAACCAATGCTACAAAATCACAATAAACACATTTCAGCACTGTGAAGCTTTATGATATATGTGGGGAGATAAAACAGGCACTGGAAAAAAACCCCAAATGATAGCAGCTAATATGACTTCTTATGAAACAACAGAATACTCATTCTAATGCAACAGCAGTAAGAATGCTTTATCACCTTATTACTCAGTGATCCATTAACAGGACATCATTTAACACATAAAAAATACCACTCCTAACAATTCTGCTACTGAAAATGAGGTAAGGACAAACAGAATACATGGCACAAGTTTCATATAGACCTTTCATTTCATTTTTGGTGCGTGCCATGACATGGACTGCGTCTGACGTGATGTGTAGGCGCATTCAATTTCAGTGCCATTATCTTAATGCAATGTACTACCAACTGTGTGTATTTATCATGTGTTTAGGGAATCTCTCTGAACATGAAATCATTAGCCAAACAGCACTTGACTCCAAGCTGATTAATGGAACAAAGGCACCATTACTTGAAAATTTTCAGAAGCTCAGACAACTCCACATAGCAATATTATAAATACTAAAATGGAAAAAATCCACAAGGGGAATAAAATCTGTTGTTGTGCAACATTGCTTAGGTACATAAGTTTCCCATGCTAACACTAGGAAACATATCTGCTTCAAATACCCTTTCAACATGTGACAGTGGATGAAAACCCTGTCCCAAGCCCTGCAGTTGTGTTTGTCTCTTCCACGTTTGTCCAAAGACAGAGATGCCTGTTCTTTTTGCAGTTGTTATTGTTATTATTATAGTTTAAAACTCATTCAAAACACGTTGTTTTTTTCAATCATCATCCTGTTCTAGTTTTCAATCTTGTGTGACACAGCACCTTGTAGAACCGTAACATATCCCATGTCCAATTCCAGTCCAATTCCTGGCTCCGCACAGGGCAAATTCAAAACCACACCATGTGCCTGAAAGCATTGTCCAAACACCTTTTGAACTCTGGGAGGCTTGGTGCCATGACCACTTCTCCCTGGTTGCATTTTAATTCTGTGGACAAATTTTGAATTACATTTTCTTGGTACTGGCTCTCCTGGTAGGCAAAAACATTGTCAGTGTGGTAGTGCTCCCATAACCACTAATCAACTGCATGTGTACAGCTGCACACAAACCTCTATCTAACATAGAACAGTAGGGTGCATAACAGAATTTGGCAGATGTGTGTTACTTATTAAAACCCAGGTATCCAAGTGCAGGGGTTTGGCATTCTTAAATAGCTCACAGGGAATAATTTTTTTCAGAAATAGGAAAAAATCTGAATTTTCATTAGTAAATAAAAGCTAGTAGCACATACAATGCAGAGGTAATTCCAACATTAATTGAAGATGGGGTTTTGAGCAAACTGGTCTAGTGGAAACTGTCCCAGCCTAAGGCAAGGGGATTGGACCTAGGTGATCTTTAAGGCCCCTTCCAATCCAAACCATTCTATAATGCTATGATTCTATAAATGACTGAAAATGCAAAATATTTGACATTCATGTTCATGTGTAAGAACAATCTCTGGCACAGCAAATACATCTACCTCTTGCCTTCATTAACCAAGTACTTTAGGAAAACAGGCATTTAATGGAGTTTGTACTCCAACACTCTGGTAATAAAAAGTTCTCCTTATATTTGCCCTCAGAGTTTTTCTGTGTTTGTAGTCCTGCAATTCTCCATAGGCCTTGCTTAAAACCATACTGGCACTAATTATGCAATGCTATGTCCTGAGTTACTGTTTTTTCCTACAGGGTGACCTCAAATTAATCACTTGCTGTAATACCAAATTTTCATGCAACTACTAGCTTACTGAAAGCAGCAATATATCTGTGTTTAGATGGACTCGGTTTAGGGTGAAGCGTATGGTGTCCAAGTGTATTTATCTTGAGAACAAGTAAATTTTTCAATGCCAATCACAGCTCAGATAGCCCAAGCAAGCACTCAAAAGAGAATTCAACCTGCTTTCAATAGCTGAATATATAAGCACTGGCCTCTGCTGTTCACCAGCGATATTGCAGCATTGTAGTGCAACCTAAGTAATTCAGAGTCGTGAAAGTTAAAATAATTAAGCCAAAGGAATTAAATCTTAGCTCCGATACTATACACTGCATTGCTTTTATAAATACCTGTCAGTTAAGGGAGTTATAACAAGCCTGTCTGTACACCCTAAGTATTCATTGCAGTAGGTGAACTCCACATCAGTGATTTTGATAACGCATTTATCCAAGTCTTCAAGAAAATAAAATCGAGACTGTTTTTGCCATTCAAAATCTGATGGAGATTTAATGTTCATACGGACCTATTATGGAAAAGAAAAATCATTAACACAGAAATGAATCAGTAACAAATTAATCTTAAATTCCATACAGAAAAAAAAGTGTACTTCATATAAATTCATGACCTTGAAGAATGAGCGCAGAATCTGTCAGAAGTCAAGACACCCAGAATTATCTTTTCAAACGTGTCTATGACATGCTCTGTACCATCTGTCCACTTTGATTTTCCTCTGAATTGTGCACAGAGATTATGGATCGTGTCTTACAGAGATATTGAAAAACAGTGATGGAAAACATAAGAAATGAACAATACTGGCTGTCCTGCATGGTATCTGCACCATTAGTCACAGAAATACTAAACTGAGGACAATATTTGATTCCATTATATAGATGTCTATGTGCTTCTTTATTTGGGTTGTATTTTTCAGTATGAACTTGCCACACACATGTTTAGATTTGTGGTAATTAAGAGATCTTGATTCATTATTATTGACATTGGAGCTCAAAACCAGATCTTACAGAACATGTTGCCCTGGTTATTGGCCTTGCAAACACAGTGTAAGGCAAAGAGGAGGTTCTGGAATCTCAGCCACTTCCCCCTCCTTTATCTCAATCACCAAAGGATGTGTTTAACAGAGAAGACAATATTTTGAGAGAGAAGGATAATATTACATATACCACATAAGAACCCTTTCCCCAGTTTTTGACTTGCTCCTGACTTTTTATTTCGTATACAAGCCCTTTAAATTTAACCAATTTTCCATTAATTTTGTTATAATATGACATTAAATTAATTAGGAAAATAGTTATGAAGATAAATTTAAAATTAAAGGCAGACGATAAAACCCCATGCTTATCTTAGAATAGTTTTCTTTCTAGATTTCAGTATTTTTCTTTATTATTATCTATTTTTCCTTTACACATGCGCTTAATATTTATCTTCCTTACATATATGCATAAATTAAGCAATGCAGTATTGAATTATTGACCTTTGCATCATGCAAGCCTTTTGGAAGTTACTTTACTTCCATTTTTATAATTATGCTTTCATTTATCCAACATACTTATCTAAAGGAAGCCTGATGCAACTCAATTATCAAAAAACCAAAATATCTGTTCTATTTATTGTTGCTGCCCTTTTCAAATATATGAAGCCTCACTGCTTTTACCTTTCAATAACTTATACCAACACATAGGTTGGGTTAGAAATCACATGATTTATACGAATACTAAAAGGAGTTGGGAGTTCTTTTACATTTACATTTCAATCAAATAATGAATCAAATCTTCAAGTTGAAAGAATAGTTTAATTTTAGAAGTTAAACTCTTTGGCTCACAGTGAATTAGTGCATGATGAATATAAATAACCATTTTAAAAACTGAAGTCAAAACCTATGAAGACACCTACATAATAAGTCATCCTTCTCTCTGTGTAACATCTATATTAAATCAAAGTAAATCTGATATGCTCTATCACAGCAGTAATATCAGAGTTACTCAAAGAGAATTGATTTCAAGATTTGTTTATAATTTTTTTATATGTGCAAGACCTTCCATACAGAAAGTTCTTTGAAGGTTTTCCAAAACTTACCAAATCATCAAAGATATCCTTCTGGTGCACATGAATGGTGATTAAAGTTTCATATTTTGTGCGCTCCATTCTTGTCAGATTGTGTGTTGTCATGTCAATCAGATCATTTAAAAGTTCCAAGAACTTCTGATTTGTTGCGTGCATTACCTTTTCCACAAACAAGAATGATCATATTAATACAAACACCACTTGCTCTTCCAATATTTAGAATAAAAATAAAAATAAAAATTAAAAAAAAAATTGAAAAAGAAAATTGAAAACCTCCAGGCTCATAATATTAATTTTCTACTTTGTATTTATTAGGCTTGGAATCCTAAATTTGGATTTGCAGGCTGCCTTCCATTCATGCATTCCTACCCAACAGAATATAATAAGGTTCTATCTAGATAAACAGATCACACTGTAAGATTTTATTCCAAGACTCTTGCTCCTTCTCCTATACATCTTCAGCTGACTGCACCCCTGCATATACGCAGAACCATCAGCCAATGATTTGGGGTATTATATATCAGCCCAAGCTGTACCTATTTTTCAGGGGAAACAGGAAGCTGAAGATCTGTCACGTCCTTTAACCAGAGGAGGGTGGAAATGTAGTATGATTTCAGATGCTGATGCCAAAATAATAATTTATTTTGTGATACCAAATCTGTTACAAAGTTCCACAAAATACAGTACTGACTATACAATACTGACTTACATAAACAGCATCAGCCTCTGTCAGTGATTCTCCTGGTACAAAACAAAGAGCACTGAAATTTAAGAAAGGGCAACTCATTTATACTCCTGTTCCAAATGTGTGAGAGAATAATCACACTTGCTTTCTGTAAATACATGCAGAGCCTAAAGCTCACTCTGTTTGCTGAGAAGAAAATTCTAAAAATACTACCAAAACTAACAGAGAATTAAATAACCTCCACACCCCACAAACACACACATGCAGTTCAGCCCACAAAACCACAAAAGTTGTTTCCTTGTTAATGCAAAAGAACCTTTGCACCTAGTTATTCTATGAACTAGAGAGGACTAAAACCAGGTTTATGCCCTTCTAAAATTTTGAACAATGCAGAAAATGTAGAAGTGCATGGTTTTCTCCACAGCCTAAGCCCTTATTTTCATGCAGTATCAAAGTACAGCACGGTACCATCACCTTGCATTTATTTTTATGGTAGGCGGTTGTTACTCGTTCTTTGTTCATTCTCACTGTATATTCCCAATCAATGGTAGCTAGCAACCAACCCTTTAGTTCACATCCTCTCCTTCCTCCTTCATAGAGTCACTGTGCATCTTCTCGACATGTTTAAGATTAAACCAACACCTCATGAAATGGTTTACATTCTTTCCCTTCCCTAAAAAATGAGCTCATCATTTATGTCATGAAAGACATAATACATTTGGTGAGGGTAGACCAATGTCCACAAAGCACAGTTATTTCCCCAAAGCTTGGGAGCTCTTATTTCTTTCCAAATTTGATTTTGTGAAAGTAATAGGATGAGACTCCCCACATTCCCAAATTAAGAAACTATCCCTTCCCAAGATGACTGCCCTAAAAAAACATTGGAGAAAACTGCAGGACTAGGAACACATTCTAAAGCACATACTGGGAGATAATGAGGAGGCGTGACTTCTTAATATATTTTTTATTATTCTGTTTTCCCGTTAGTTTATTTGTTATTCTGGGTAATTAACTAGTACTTTGTGCTTTCTCCTACATGTTACTTTTAACTTCTCACAATATGTACTGTTACAAACAATGCTTTTAATAAATCCCCAAAGATTCATTAAATACTACCTTTTTGTCAGTTTTTGTACTGTTCAGTGCCTTCTCTGCATCTCTGGTCCAGATAATTTGAATTCCCAGAAGTCCTATTTGTGCAGGAAACATTGCCTGAAAGTCATACATCTTAAATTCTGAATCGTTAATGGCCATTGATGCCTGTCTAATGATGGTGTGGATTGTTTTCCTAATCCCATTCAGCAGCTGACCTAGCCAGAATTCCACATTGCCCTGAAATAAACAAGAAAGTACTTTTAAAGAATTCATTTATGAATAATTCACAAGGAGCAAGAGCTGTACGTGACTTTTTTCCCCAGTCCTTCATACTCCCATTTCCGTATTTGTTATTCTCTAATTTTTAAAAGATTCCTTTTCTCTTTCTGCTCCACTGCCCTTCTAGAGATGTGTGATGGATTTGGCACTTCACAGCAGTACTGCTGAGAAAACAGGTAAAGCAATCGTTACAAACTGACACAAATGTCCTGTCCTTTCTACTCTTTGCTCTTGCTGTTCACATTGGGAGGTTTTCATTCAGCTAGTCAAATAACAGAATGATGCAATACTGTTGGCCTCTAAAACATAAATCTACTTTAAATCAAGTCATGAAAAACTGCAATACATACTTTCATTACCTGAGCTA
This sequence comes from Acanthiza pusilla, assembly GCA_036630365.1. Classification (NCBI taxonomy): domain Eukaryota; kingdom Metazoa; phylum Chordata; class Aves; order Passeriformes; family Acanthizidae; genus Acanthiza; species Acanthiza pusilla. The sequence continues at coordinate 36,140,775 of JAXCHO010000034.1, forward strand.
AAACTGGTTCAATAATATTGACCTGTTCTCCTTCTTGAGATTCAAACAATAAAATCTGGTCGTAGTTTTTTTCATGAAATCCCACTCGGTTAACATTGTCAAACAAACTTAATAAATGTGCCTACAATAGAATCAGAAAAAAAACCCTCCATTAACCGATCTGATACGGCATTCTTACTATGTCTTTAAATGCTGAATTAGAATACTCTGTAAATCTTTCCATAAGTGAAAGAAATTCTCTCAAATAAATAATAGAATCTTCCATGGTCCTCCCTTAGTAATATCATCCATAAGAGCACTATTGCTTTATTACTTGTACCTGAATAGTGTGGGAATCAGATGCTTGACCAAGGATTTCCAGAAGGGCAGGGTCAGATACAAAAAAAAATCTTGGAAACATTAACCGCTTTTTTTCCAAATAGCCAGTCAGTGATTTCTGACAGATTTCCAACTGTTCCAGCAAATGTGGTAACAGCTGTGCCAAAGTCTCATCTCCAACACAACAATGCACAACGTTTGATGTTTCATGGGCTCGCTGCATAATTCTCTGCCATGATTTATCAATGTTCTGAAATCTTCTGGCTTCCTGAAGTACATGATAAATGCATTAGCTTTTCCTCATGTTTGTCATATTCTAAAAATTAAATAATTCTATCAGACAAGGTAACAGTTTAATATTTCCCTTGCTGTTCAAGTCTTCTTTGCAGGACTAATGTCTGAATATTTATAGGCATGTTTATTATCGACCAGAGTTCAAACTGCAAGAGATAGAGTACAATGGGGCAGCTCCGGAACGTCTTTTACTTCATGTTGGGCACCAAAATTGTCCACATGAAAGGATTCCAACACACATGTGAAAACTCAAAAAGCAGCTTTCTCGGAAATTATGGTCTTCCTAACAGCAATACATGTCATGTAAGCTGTTAGCAGCAATACTTGATGAACAAAACCAGTACATATGGTCTGAAGAAGCTGCACTTGTACAAATGTTGTATGTGAAGGGAGACAAATTATCTAACTGGGAGCTGAGAAATAAATATTTTTATATACTGTGTATACTGACATTAAAAATTCTTTCTTCACCTACAACAGATGAAATGGGAATGAAATAATAAACTTTCTGAGAGCTAGAAGAGATCTCAAAACAAGATCCAAAGCAATTTGTCTGTCACAAGGCAGGATGATACTAAAAATATCTGTCTGTCTCATGTTTAGTGATGCTCAGTGATGGAGATTTAGAAGCTTCTCCAGGCAATCTTTGATAGTGGTGACTCTCTTCTAATATCTAAGCTTAAACAGATACCAAGAACATATTTTTTTAATTCCTGTTGAGAACAACCCTTATATTTTAAAAAAATTATCACATAGTCTCTTCAGTTTTTTCTTTTCTTCAGGCCAAACAAGCCTAGTTTGTTGAATACTTTCTTGTGCCTCATCCTTCCTCAATAGGGCCTCATTCTTGCCACCCTCTTCTATGGGCTCTTAAATTTGTCTCTGTGTTTCTTTAGCTAAAACCAGGTACAGTAGTCTAGTTATTGGTTTTTGAGGTTTATGCATTCCTGTCTTCTGCATTTTACACACCAGAAAGAAAAAATGTATTTTCCGGTAGTACTATCAGACACAATGGCAAAAGCCTATCTAAATATATGGCAACTACTGTTTTTCGTCTATCCACAAAGTTCCTTGCCCACCATAAAAATAAATTTGATTGTTCAACATGTTTTGCTCCTAACAAATTTGCATTGACTGAACATTATTCATCTCCTTGTTAATTTCCAAATGCTAACAGTTACTTGTTGCAGCTTTCAACCAGAAATTGCAATTGAGCTCACTCCTCATGACTCTTCCACCAAGATGTTCCTTCTCCTCCTTACTCCTCCTTCTTTAAAGACAGTCACTACATTTGGTTTTTTCCAGAATATTGGTTCATGTATGTATCCTTGGAAGAAGCAGCTTTAGCTGTTATCAAATGCCTCAGCTGCACTGCAGCATTTGTTCATCTGCAAAAACTGCTTATTGATTCTCTGATAAGCATTAACAACACAAATATATCTCATTAACTAAAAAAAAAAAAAAAAAAATGCTATCTAAATAACAATTAAGAAAGCTTTATTTAACTTACAAAAATTAATCTTAATTTGTGATATTATAAGCATTTAATGATACAATATGTGGCCTGAAAGAAATTAAAACTAATATCTAATAATTTCCCAATAATAACAGTTTTGTTAAGTTACACCAGTTGATCAGTGCAACGGAACTGTGGTGTGTTGGAACTACATTAAAACCCCTCATTAGGAGACACAACAAAAGGGATTATTTTTTTCCTGCTATTTCTCTCCTGCTCAGATCATTCCTTAACTGCGCAGCTGCTACCTTGGAAGGTCACCATTGCCTTTTGAAGAGGTTGCAATGGTTCACACAGATTAGCACATGTGCAGCTCCCAAGCCTGGCAGCACCTCTCTGTGGGACTTTGTTAAACTGAGTCTTAGCAAGCACAGAATTCATATACAAAATCTGTCATTCTGTTATTACAGCTTATAACCTATATACATGTGCACACAGGAAGACAGGGATATTTGTACATATGGCAAAAGCGATAAATCAGTCTCATGCTGTTAAGTAGTTCTGAGCCCTGGACTAATTCACTAATATTGCAAGATGACAGGAGCACTTCAGCTTGAATTACAAACAGTTGTGTTTCTGTAGGTTTTACCAAGTTCGAAACAGTTTAACCAGACAGATCCTAGTTTGGCAAAGCTTCTCCTGAATTGCCTATGCACAGCCCACGAATCTTATATAAGTTATATGCACTGGCAAATAAACTATGCCAGCAAATAAACTGTGATGTGGCTAATCCCTTGGTACAACATGCTGTTATCATAGGTCAATATACCTGAGGCAGTTGTTTTGCAATGTCTCCACCAACAAACACAGCTTCAAGGTAAATCCAGAGGTTTTGTACAGTAATCCAGTCTTCAATTATCTCTGCAGTATTGGTCAGCTTCTGAACCCATTGTTGTATAGTGAGCTTAAACGGTGCATTATACCTGTATGAAAATGAGTTAAAGGGAAAAAGAACCTAAGATGATAATTGTTTACTCTGGGGGTTGATCAGATTTATACAATATATGCTTTTATTAAGTTTTGTACCGGTTGCTCATGAGTGACCCCAACACCATGAGGCTGTCTTCCACCAAAGTTATTTTCTCCGATATATCTGATCCTTTCAGAAGGAGCTCCCCTCGAGTTTTGAATTGGCTAAACCTGAAAGAATGAGTGCTCCATTCACTGATGGTATGCTTCAATTTTGCTTCAATATCCTTTTCTTTGACAGCACTGATGCAGATATCCTGTGTAAAATTAAAATAGTAAATTACATTCCTCTAAAGCTATTATAAAGCACACTTATAAAGACTACTAAAATGTATTGGCTTGATCCAGATCTCAGTGTAAGTTCTAGCTAATGAAAATATACATCAAAACACCTCAAAATTATTACATTACAAACCAGGTTATATTCTCCTACTTGCAACAGATACATCTTATAGGCTATACTCCACTACTACTACCTTACACACATGACATTCACATGAGTCAGTGAATCTGCAGGAAGAATCTGCCTCTCTGTATGTATTAATATCTGAAATCAAATAAACCAACGGAGGGGTTTAAAGAAAATAAACATTACCAATCAAAACCAATAAATATTCCTAGTACAGAGTGTAGACTGACAACATGACTGCTACTTCTTGAAGACAGTGAGGACAGGACTACCACAGAGCTGGTTATTGCATCAGAGAGAAAAGGATCAACTACTGGGACTGGATCCCAAATTCTAGTTCAGTAGTACATCAGATGCTATGACAGGTTTAAAGTTTCCTGGAGTGCTAGGATGGAACCCTGAACCTTTCACAAGGCTTAAATTCTTGTCTGGGAATTGCATAGCAGAGGTTTGACTTCATGGTTCTGCCTTAAAAATGTTCCTTTGCAGAACAAGACAAAACAGGTCACTGCTCTGGAAGGAATATAGATTTAGCTAAGTGACCACAGAACTGAAATTAGAAACTGTTGGGGTTTTACTTCTTTACTTTTAGCCATGTGTTGTTCTTGTAAAAGGTAACAAGCATGAGGCTAAGGCACTTGCTAGGTAACTACAGTCCCCAAAACAGAGAAGACAACAGCTTTGTAGCTTGTGCACACTCCATATGCCTTCTCATCTATCTCTGCTCTTGTGAAGTGTCACTTCTGAAATATAAAACAATCTCATTCTCCTTTAATCCCATATACTCCACTTCTACTGTTTTCCAAGGATTTTTAGCACTTAACAGGATCAGTCTTACGTCAACTATTTTTTTCTCTCTGGCTAGACATTTAAAGGGAAGAAAAAAATATATATAAGTTGGCAGACACTAAATCAGAAGCACCACAGTATCACACTACTCTTAAAACAACAGAAGTCTTATGGAAGGATTAGTGTAAAACCATCTATGTATTTAAGCCTTCTCCAGAATAAAAGGGAAATAAACTAACCATTAGTGCCAAAACAAATTACCAAACTCCATTTTTTCAAAGGAATTCTTCAACTAAACCAAATTTTTTTAGTGTTACAAAGCTGACTAGAAACAGGATTTCAAAAGCACAGACTTCCAGATCACAAGGTAATAATTACAAAAATAAAACCCCAACCAAACAAAACAAAACAGAAGAGTACATGTACCTCAATATCTTCTTTATGTTTTAATAAAGGGGCATCCATTACATTTTTTAGAGCAAAATTTTCAGCATCAACATCAAAGTGATGCCCAGTTACTTGTTCAATTCTTTCCCAGTGTCTTGACAACATTGCCTAGAAAAGTCCATAGGGATAAGGTTTTTTAAAATTGTATTATTTTTAGGACTAGAATGATCACATACTTTTGCACTGCATCTTTTAAACAAATAGGAGAGTCTTGATTTCCATTCCATTGAAAGCATTAGTATTTCTTCATATCACATTACAAAGTCTTTTGCTTTATTTTTCTGTAACTGAGCCTAACTAGATTCTTGTTATAAATACAGCTGCTTTTATCTATAAAAATAATTATGGAAAGCATCCTATAGTCATATAACATGGCCTTCAACAGAGTTTCTCAAGTGACTTTTATCTCCAAATTATTATGCTGAACATACTTTGTTTTTCATCATTTCAAGCAAAGGACAGCTCTCAGTGAAGTCATCAACTTTCTTTTTTAGGTCTTGAAAAGCTTGCCATTCCTTCAATGCTTTCGGTAACTTTCGGATTCTTTAAACAGCACAAAGAAGAAGAAATATTTTATTCTTAATAATCACCATCCAACACTTAATAGTACAATACATTATCATTTTTCAATGAGCTGACCAGTAGACTGTAAATAAAAATCCAGTTGCAAGCTGGCAATATAATAGATAGCTGGTCATTTGTGACTGCAGGCATGAAATATTGCTAAAGACAGTACAGATTACACTAGAATGGTTTGGTTTCTATTACAGTTTGAATTAAATGAAGTTAATTTCACGTGCAAACCCATATCTGAAATTAAGTTCCTGCATGCAGTTTTAGTAAAATTTCAGAGTGCACCTGATTTTGTAAAGAGGTAAAAGGATTAAATAACATATATTTCCCAAGTAAAATAATGTATACCCTAAACTAAAACTAATCTGCTTGCAAAGAGAAAAATACTTCTGTTTCAATCAGACAAGTCTTATCTCATAGCCTGGTTTGTATGAAAGATATACAAAGCAAAATTTTCCTTTACGCACAATTTAAGATGAAAAGAAATTAAAAATGAAGAACCTCTTGTGCTGTGAATTGTCACAACTCCTCCTGCTTCTAAACCAGTCATGTCGATTTTCATCTGCCAAAGGCATGGACCAAACACTGACAGCAGTTCTCTTACAGCTCAATTCCAGAAACTAAAAGCTGCATAAAACCTGTCCATAATGACAAATTCCTTCAAAAAAATTCTCCATTTTTCACAGCTCAAAATCAAGCAGATCTGTCACACAATGCTGGAACATGTGCAAATTCTTCACTGCTTGCTAGTAAGAGGTAGATGAGCATATGCATACTGTCATGGCACTACAATAACTGCTATAGTCTTTCATCTTGAATCCAACAGCAGACAGCATTAAATATGCTAGAGAAAGGCATTGCAGAATAGAAAATTTATACTCTGCCTTGTATCAATAAGGCTTTAAGGGGCAGTTCCTGGCTACTTCTATCCTGAGGCTAACATTCTTATAAACTTGGCTTGGGATAGCTATCGGAAATAGGATCTCTTAGCTTGGTAAGGAAAACAGCAAATTTTTTTAAATTCAAATAACTTTTTCCTTTGTCTTCATCTCAATAACATCTTCTAAAAGCAAGTTCCATGAGCTGCATACTATGTTAAAAAACTACTCCATTGATCAGGTTTACATTTCTGTCCTAAATTTACTGGACATTCCCTTCGTACTGTATTACAGCAAAATATAAACGGAAACTTCTCTCTAGTTGTTACTACAAACTTCTATAATGCTCTCTAAATATTTCTCCCTTTTATCTCTCTAATTTGTTTTATATTTACCTATAGGGTTTTTTTAAATTATTTTTCTTCTCATGATTTTAAGTTTTCTATTATATTACCATTTTTAAAAGGGGTAGCATAAAATTACATTAAAGAACAATGCATATTTTTACAATTAGTATTAAAATAGTAATTGCACTTCCAGAATTCCTGCTTCTTTCATAACACAGCACATAGCACATACCATCTTAGCTATTTCTGTGAGCACCCCCAGTAAACTCTCTAAATTCCTCTGGTTTTAAAGAGAATAGCTTGATGCAATAATGCTATCAAGCTGCCAAAAGAAGGATAATACGGGATTAGACTTTTATTACAAAAAAGAAAAGCATTTACTGCCTATTGGTAGTCCCCCTGCTCCAAATATAGCTCGACACTCAAGAGGGAAAACAAAAATGTCACACATGAAATTCAAAGTGAAACACATAAACGAAAACTGTTGCCATGCAATGGCTTCCTTCAGGGCTCTGGAGAAGGAAGCATAAAGAGTCCTACAGTCTGTAAAATATAATTAACTACAGAAAAAAATATGATACAGATTCCAGAGTTCTTCTGAAATGAGATCAAGACTTACATTGTCCAAATGCAGAAATATACATTTCACATACATTCACTTTTACTATTCTTATTTTTAAAAAGAGGTTGGCTTGGGTGGTTTTTTTTTTCAAATTAACGACTAAAAGACAGTTCAGTCGTGTTTTTTTGGAAAACATTATTATTCTCAAACCTCATAAATAACCCCTCAGAATTTAATGTAACTACCTTCCCTTCTTGAAATAACAATTACAATTTAGACAAATGTGCAGAAGTAAACAGTGGGTTCAAAATTGCATCTAATATCACAGACTAACAATTAATTAGCAACAAAATAATTGAGAAGGTATTATATAAGATCAGCTATGAAAGTTATTTATACTTACAACCACCTTGACACAGGTTTGTGTACCTTATTTATTAAATAAGCTACAGCCTAGCATGTCAATATACCCCAACGATCCTGCAGTGACTCACGAACCAGTTGCACATTGCACCTCAATGCAGTTGGGCTCAGCACTTGAGCAAGTCTGAGCTTGAAACAGACCAACACTCTTTGGCCCCTCAGAGCAGTTTTCATGAGCTAATTAACACACAGAGCTGAGAAACAGAAATTGCATGTACTTCAACAAAAAACAACTTACTTGCTTTGGAAATCCAGAAGTTCACTGTTAATTTTTTCAATATTTAAATCATTCCAAAGCATTTCATTGTATCCATCGATACAAGCAGTAACTGTATTATAAAGACTGTAAAGTTTCTGAAGCAATGAAAGTTCACGTTTAATTTTGTGAAGTTCAGGATACTCTGTTTCAAATTTTAAAATCAGACATTTGTAAGTGTTAATGAGGTACAAATATATTCATGAACATAAAAATCCAAGCATTTCTAAAAATTGTAGTTAATAAATGAATGAAATCAGACTCAGAGGTTTTTAGATAGTGTCTAGTAAGACAGTTTTCCAGTTACATTATGTAAAAACATCAGATTTTTATGCACAATAATGGTTAAAAGGATGATTTTTTAAAAAAAATCTTCTATAACAGTAGATGTAATATTATAAGTGAGATGCTGCACCTAACTCTTTGAGGAAGAAAATGTTGAAAAAGTGGATGAAATGGCAAATGAACACAATACAGTTTTAGACAAGAACTAAAAAATCCCATATGCCAATTTACACTATTTACTTAAGTGGCAGAGCTTGGGGAAAAGGAGTGTGCTCTCCAACTAAATATACGCAATATATTAGACAATAAAAGTGTTTAAAATGGACATCCCTAACAGAAATATTTCACTTAGTTTCTGTCATATCTTTTGGACTTCCTAGTTAAATATATTTGGATTACTGCATATGTCCTCAGACAGGAAAATATACTTAATTTAGTATGCACAAATTAAAGTGCTTATCATACATTCTGCTGTAACATTAGTTCACACCACAGCCTTCCAAAGGAACTGTGTCTGACTAGGAGACATAAGGACATTACAGATCAGTTGCACAGCCCAAGGGAATTCATTATGCAACTGGAGCAGGAACAATTTGAGTACTTTGGCAACACACTTCCCTAATTTGTACAGGGCAGAATACTGGCAGGAGATGTGCTTTGCTGTGAACAGAAAAAGCAAGAAAGCTAAGCATCTGGACCCTGAGACACAGTGCAGTATTTTTCCACCTGATGTTTATGTATGTGCACACCAAGAGCCAGTTTCACACAGCTGCTTTTCATAGGAAAGACAGTAATAATTTGCTGCACGGAATTTTTCTGCAATGAATCCAGCACTGAATGCATTTAACAGGAATCACAAGAAAAATTTAATGGCCTAGAAACAGGTATCCTTATTCCCTGAGAAAGTACCTGTAATAGGAAGACCAAATAATTCTTCCCCACCAGAAAGAGAGAGATACTTCCTCCATAGTTCATCAAATTTGTCTTGAAAGATCTGTAATCTGTCACTTGCCTCATGGGGAGGAATATTCTCCTCACTGGGGCCCCTGTAAAAACCAAGAGAAATTCAGTGAATTTGTCAACCATACAGGTTTTACAAAGAAGCACAACAAAACCTGAACCATTCTTACTGAATATTATTTAATATTTTTAAACATTTTTTTCTATAAATTTTCACAGGACATTAAAAGAGAAAATGCAGCACATATTCAGTGTACCAAGATTATATATTCAATAGTCCCTGAAAGAAAGCCCAGTTTCTTTTCTAATAAGAAAATTCATCTGCGTTTCCATCTTACAAACAGCTAAAAAGATCTACAAATGTTTTAACTTTGTATTTCCTGTTTCTTCTGTAAAATAAATTTTAATAATTATTTTAATTTATATTTTAAAAAGGGAAAGATAGCAGATATATAAATCAGGAGTGAAAACTGTAGTTGGCACTAGAACCACAATTAAGAGTCAGAAAATATGAGGAAAAAAAATACCATTTTCCCTAATGAGCATATCTCAGCCATAGGACTGGGTGCAATTCCCTGATCTCACACCTGGGACCACTTCTTGGCCACATCATAGTATTTTGGGATGAGAACTCTGTCTTCTTCTGTTGTGCTATGGTTATTTCTAGAAAGAACTTCAGGCAGATGGGCAGAAAGCAGAGCAGGCTGGCTGCTTGGCAAGGGAAATGGGACCAGGAGTTGAAAGTGGAAACACAAGTCAGCAGAGGCAGCCAAGGCATGATCCCACAGAACCTGTGCAGGAAGAGCAGGGCAGGCCTCAAAGTGGGAATCAGGTTCAAATGAGAGTCCAGGTCTTTAGACATGTCCACAATAATTACACAGCCCAAGGTCAAGCAGTGAAGTAAATCAGGGGCAGGGGCAGGTCTAGGGAAGGTCAGGATGAGACATAGTCCAGTGGGAACCAGGCTGCTCTGAGCTCAGCCTCAGGAGCGAGTGTCTGCATTGGGTCCATGTTCAGCTCAGCAGGGTCCCTGGGCAGGCACAGGCACAGCTGTGGCAGAGCTGGAGCTGCAGGTCAGGGACCAAGCAGTGAAGCCTCATCTGAAAAGCAGATCCCACAGGACAGGGTGCCAGCCTTGCTGAGGCTCTCAGCAGAGCTGCATAGGAGTCCTTTGTCACCAGTGGAAGAAGGAAGCCCTCAGGGGCTAAGTACTGTCCTAGAACCATAATGGATCATAGCAAGCCAAATCCTGTCTTTCCTTCTTTGTTGCTACTGTAGGAGTGTCCAGTAAATCACAAATATCCCACAATTTACATTTTCAAAAGTGATAAAGTAAGTTTAAAAGTAAGGCTGAGTAAGACTTGGTGAATTTAGAAATACCTAGAAATGGAATCTCCAGTCACATCCAAGGCACTGCGTTAATACTTTCAGTTAAATATCTCCTGAAGTGCTTTGCTGAGTTTAGACTCCAAAAAAAATTTTACATTTTGATCTGGATTGAGAATTTGATTTTTTTTCCCCCAACCTACTAACTCTCATCAAATTTCACAGACTGTAGCACTGAAATTACGGGAATGAATCTTTAAAGTAAAACTGTATGGTCATGTTATATTATTCTGAAATTAGGCCTTTTTTCAGGTATAATATATACAGTGAGGATGTGCTGTGTTTATTTTCTGAAGCCCTTTAGATATACCATTTTCAAACAATCACTAATGAAGCATAATTGTATCGTAACACAGGTCACCTACTTTTCATCATATTCTTTATAAAATTCTGCAGTATCAATCTGGAATTTTTTAACATCTCTCAGTAAATCTGTTTTCATGTCTGGCTGTACCTTCAGCAGCAAGTCCTCAACCTGCCGTGCCTGTGTGCAGACAAAGAGGGAAAACAGGCACAAAAGAAGGAAGAAGGCAGGAAACAAAAAATTAATTAGGAAAATAGGTTTATTCTATCATTTCAACATTAAGAGGGCTGATAATAATGATTTGAGAAATAATACAATACCTGTGTGTTTAGGTTCTTCCAGGCATAGGCCAATCCATCACCTCTTTCTGTATTTTCATCTTGAAAGAGCAGATTGTATTTATGAAGCACAGAATAGGATTCTTCTATAGGTCCAACTGTCATGTCAATTTTAATCTCATCCTCTCGAATCTCCTTTAGTGCTTCCATTGCTTCCCGTACACCATGAAGGTCATGGATAGGTCTGCTTAACCTCTTGCTAACATTTTCAATGAATGAATAAATTTCACCCACGTCTGTGGCGGACTTTTTGCCCAAAGCTAATCCAAATGTTCTTTGTCTTGAGCGGCACTCCTGAATTAAAGCTATTTTCAACGACTCTGTTGCAATTTCCAGTGATTGCAGTGCACAATGATTGGGCAGTTCCCTGATTTGCATTTCTAATTGCTAAGATAAATACAAGTGTTCAGCATTTAATTTCACTAAAATTTATCTGAACAGCTCATTTTTATGAAAGATAAAATACTTACAGAAAAGTATCTGATTTGAGATTGGAATTCAGCCATTGTTGGTTTAGTAACTATAAATTCCTTCACTTTTTCTTCTGGGTCCTACTTAAAAGAAGTTTATTTTAATTACTATTTAGCACTGGTATTACAATCAGCTACAGGGCACTCAGCTGCCTGATATATTGTGCAAACACAAATGTTCCCGCTCTAAAAGAACTTAATACATAAGATTATAAGCATTAATTAATATAAGCACGAATTATTTTACTTGAACTGCCTTTCTTGACTCTTACTTTTTGTATAATACTTTTTGAAGAACTTGAAATCTATCTGTAACTCAGAAACGGACACAGGTCAGGATAACCCTTATCCATTCAAATGTTACTACAAAATTTACACTGCAGCTGCTAAAATTTTGCTGGAAAGATTTCCTTCCTAGTCTCCCTTCTGTCTGCAACCCCACAAAAGCAGTTCATATCCTCTAACAGGTATTTAAAAGGCAGGAATTGCACTCAGTCACCGTCACTCTTCTTGAAACAGCATCTTTAAAATGCACCCTCTGGCTAATAATGAGTTACCAGTGATAGTTCCCAATGGTCCAACAGAGATTATAAAGATGGGGGAACAGTTGCAACTCCTGAGGAATTTTAAGGAGCAAACTAATAGACTATTTTAGAAGATTTTAGTAAAAAAGAAACATCATTCTACTGGATCACCCAGTCTGACTGTGTCTTGTCTGGGTGCCATTACAGCTACCAACATGTGCTTAGGTCAAACAGTATCTCCAAAAAACTGATCACTAAGCTTTGGAACCTCAGCAGCTGTGAAGAGGTGAAAATGCCCTCTCTCAGCCAGGACAGAAGAATCAGTTGTGGGAACAGGGTCATTGAAGGGTTGATTTAGGAAGGGGAAGTTAAAAATAGGGAGCAGTTGCAAAGGTATGATTACTCCTGTTTTGATTGCTTGTTCCTTGGCCTGACTAAAGCAACTTTAATAGGTAAGACCGGCAGTTGTCCATTCACAGAGTTGAATCTCATTGCTCAGAATGTACACAAGGTTTTATTTCATGATGAATTTCCTGACAAAACACTCCTCAGAGCTTTATCATTTTTGTGACCGAAACCACTTCCTAATGAAGATAACTCCATCATCCCAGATTCACTTTGGCTTTGGAATCCTTATTACTGAAAGATTTCCTAGATTTAGTTTATTGTGGGGGGATTAGGAATTATTAGAAAAGTATATTTTAGCAGTGGTTGCTTGAGAAGAATTAGTCCATTTAATATTCAGGAATAGTTTTGCAGTCTCCAATTTCTAAGAGATTCTGCTCAATTATTCTTTTTCATAACATATAGCAAGATGCTGTGAGAAAGATGTACAAGCATAAGAAAGCATAAGCTCATTTATGGTCCAAAAATTTTTCGTGCTCTTCTGCTTTCTTTCATAGACACTTTAATTGGTAAAGATTTGCAAGTTCTGGTCAACAAAGGAGCAGACAGAGGAATTATGGGTGTATGAATTCTACCATGAAACCAATGCTTCCTTACTGAGCACAGGCTCCTTATGCAACTAGTAACTTTGTTTTTAATGAAGAATTCACAACACAGCAACGTATGTTAATAAATATGTATTTAACCTTGTTCCAGATGTCTGAAAATTCAGAAAAGGTCTTCAGAAGAGCCAATGCTTCAGTTTTAAGAGACAAAATAATTGTATTTAGTTGGATCACCACTTTGTTTACATCCTTATGTTCGATAATCTGCTTGTCTAAAGGTTTCAGCGGCACCATCCTGGTGAGTTTGCTTTCATCACCTGCCTCTAAAGCAACAGCTTCTTCAACCTGGTATAAATTAAACAAGAAAAAAAAACATGTCCACTAGTTTGTTCATGTTTTTGTTGTTATTTTTAAATTATGGAATGTGCAATGACGCTCAGATAATAACTACTTCTAGGAACAGACAGAAAGTGCAGAGAAATGTCCCCAGGAAGACTTCCTGTTCTTAGCTTGAATTTTGACAGAGCTATAGTTCTAATGTTAAAGCTGATTTTATAAAAAATACTCACACAGAGCTCTATATTAATAATCTCTGAATTACATCAGTCAAATATGCACCATATATAATTGTGCTGTTTTCTCTTCCTACATAATTGCTGTTTTTCTGCCTTGTTTAGTGTAGAATTACAATCTAGACCCATTCTTGGCCAGAGAAAGTCCTGGAGGCAGTGGAGGGTTGGCTGCTTCAAAATAAGCAAACATTCTTCTTAACAAAAACAAAGTTGTCCACTCTCTCCTAGTTCTTTTTTTTTTAAAACCTTAATTATTATTTATTTGCAGGACTTGAATGTGGGTTTTCTCACTGAAATGAGCTTATCTGTTTTTCATATCAGATTAACAAGATAAAGTATTTTTACAAAGACACTTTTTAGCACAGATCTACATAGATCTATATTTTGTTCCCAGATGAGACAATTAAGGGCATATGATTCCCAGCACTGTGCATTTTTGTCCTTGAACGAATTTCAGTTTTATTCTAAACCTCAGACCTTTCCAAGGTTTTAGTGCTAATTTTGATGCCAATTAAAATATTCACACAGTATTAACTGTAGTATTATAGGTGCCATATGCAGGATGGCAGTTTAACTTAAGAGTTTTTGCCTGGGAAGATTGGTAATAATTTATATTCAGCCAGTAGCACTTATAGATAATGTTGGTTCTACACTATCATCATCATACTTGAACAGTATATTTAAAAGATTTTTTTAAAACAACTTCTGATTTTAATATTAGAAATTACCAAACATAAGATTTATGAATTATTACCTTTGTGTTCAATTTTTTGGCACAGAGATTAAAAACTGGGCTTTCACTTAATAGAAAGATCCACCAGGTACAAAGTCAAAGTATTGGTACAGAATATAATCGTAAGAAATATTAACCAAAATACCAATTTTTTTAAAAAATAATCGAGATCAAATACTCACCTGCTGCTGTTTATGATGTAAGTAAGCAAATTTCCATAAGGGAATATCTTTGGCTATTGATAGTATGATATTCACTGCTTTGTTTACAGCACTCTGAAAAAAGAAAAAAATTCACCTTGAGTTCAAAGACATATTATGTGGGTGGGGGGTGATCCTCCAAACAACACAAAATTGAAAAATTGTACCTCTATCTTTAAAGGAAATATTCTAATAAACATGACATAGGATCGCCCAAAAATACATTTTGTAAGGGGAAGTAGTAGTCCATAAAGTTTTACACAGTTTTTCCAAGTTTATGTGGTTTTCAAAAAGAACCTAAGAGATCTTTATGAACAGTGATCATGAATCACTGGGGACTATACCTTAGTTACAGTACTATTTCCCCTTAAAGTAGTTATAAACATAGACGTGTTATTAGTAATAGTTTTCACGTTCACATCAGAATGCCTGAATACATTTGTCTGAAGTTGTGATGGTATAGTCTATAATCTACACAGGCAGCTACACAAATTATCATATGACTTCTACATACAGCATTTTGAAATAATATTTTGTGGCATTTCTTACTGACAACACCATGAAGGCTGCATATGAAACTTGAGAAATAATTCAGCTACTGATTTTGACAGTCACCATCTTAAGAGAAAAGTCTGCAAATCAACATCATAAACAACCAATACTCTGAATAATTTCAGACATCATACGATATTGCAAATATATGCAAGTTTTGCAGAATTAGTTTAAGTTTAAAAGAGTGTTTAAATTATTTTGGCAGTTTAGGGCTTAAGGTTGGTAATATTTTTCTTGACATTTTACTACTGCTGAATGCTGATTTATGAATGACACTTTAAACCGATTTTATATTCTGAAAGAATTTATAGAGACTAGGAAGTCAATCAGGCTATTGATGGCATTCATTTTTACTTTTTCACTCATTTCGAAATGTTTGCCTCTAAGTAGAGGTTTGTGAATTACTGAGTTACTGAACTTTGAGAAAAACAGTTCCTTCTGATAGCCTGCAAAATGGCTACCTGGTCCATGCCCTTCATGTCCTTAGCACCCATAGTCATCATGAACTCAAGTGACTTTTTACCTTTTCTTCCCCTTCCTTTTAGCTCTTATACCAGATTAAACTTACACATATTGCTTTTAAACAATGCATTTATAAATGTTTTATCATAAATGACTGAGATGCGCAATTATTTTGTTACCTGAATATCTTCAAGGCTTGGTCTAAAGACAATATTTGGAATAGCCAGTTGAATTTCAGCTCTGAACAAAGGAACTCTGTGTGCCCCTACAAACTTAGTTGCCTGATACCTGGAGTCAGCAACATGCAATCGATGTCTTAAGGACTCTAAAGAAATCTTCGTGCCTAAATAAATATAATATTCAAATGAGGGTATTTCTTTTTTTTTACCACAATAAGATTGGGGGGGGGGATCTTAGGGTTTTATAAAAAATTTAAACATTTCTGAAAAAGACAGACTCACATCTGATCAAAGAGTCAGTATTCTTCTGACAAAGCTGTCCCATCAGATTATAGCAGCTACAGGACAGGCATTCTTGGCAGCGTGTTTTCTGTTTCACGTCAATGTGGGTACAGGCATATGAATCCTGAACAGTGAAAGGGAAATCCTTAGGAAAACAACCACATTATCCAGCATATAATGAAATATTAAGTATCTGACTAGGTTGTAAAATGTTACCTTTTACATCATAGAGGTCTTACCTCCAGAGTTCTTCCAACATCTGCTTTCAGACTGTGCTTAAGAATATCTATAAGTTCATACACAGAGTGTTCCACTTGTTGGCTCTGCCTACAAAAACAACATTACAGTCAACCACACGGAATCAAACACAAGGAATACCCTTTGTTATTTCCCAGGCACACACCCCCAGTCCCACTGCACTGTGAAGAATTTTATGTGCAGGGAAATGCCCTTTCAATGCTTTTCAGTTTTTTTCCTATTGCTTGGGCATGCAGAGATTTTAACATATTAAAATATGCAGACTAACAAGAAACTCATCTCTCAGACTCATATCTGATTCAACTGGACTTCATAATAATTTTTAAAGGTTTTTTCCAGCTACAGCTAATAAAACAGGCTTATCATGATGACGCAGTAAGATAATCTGTAAAATCAGAATTAGTAAAATAAAAATAAAAGAAGTATTAAGAAACAAGCAATTAACATGTGGACAAGATTTCAAGTCCTATCAATCTTCACTTTTCCTGCTACTTATTAGAATGTCATAAGAAGAAATGTAAGAAATGTTTAACAACTACAGATGCTATTTCACTACTGCTGTGTTCAAGATACTTTGGAATGTGCCTCCTGCATCCTAAGACTATTCCTTTGCTCTAGACTATTACTGTTACAATAACATCTTAAAAGTAAAATCTCTACGCATACAAACGCAGTAAGCAAATAAACCCTCCCAAAAATGGCCTTCAAGTCTGTGTAATTAAGAAACCTACTGAGACAGTTTGGAAGCAGTAGAGATAGCAAGCTTTTCTATTTGTTCCAAGAAAGAAGTGACATCTATAGGCTCATCTTCTGGCAAAATTATCAGAGCAGTGTTTGACATGTCACTCAGAATTCTCTCAATTCTGCATTCCAGGGTATCAGACGCTGCTTTGACTACATAGTCCAACTCCTTTAGGGTACTGTAAACATTCTGAATAACTAAGAAAAGAAAACAAAATGAAAACAAATCAATGAGAAACACAGACCTCTTGAATTTCATCTCCCCTTCCTCCCACCCACCCCTGCCTCCTCCCAGGTATTAAAGTAAAATGAGGATTTAATGGCAATGAAATATGAAATGAAGGTCTGAAACATTATAGACTTGCTGTACTTTTCAATCTTGAGATTAAACCATCTTATAATAAACAGAACAATATCCTCCAAAATATCTCTTCTTTTTGGTAATAACATTGTAATGAAAAGGATCAACAAAGTAGAACAGAAAACAAAAAGGATAGAAGTGCCCAAAAACTGTTTCAGTCCTCCTACATACATAGACATCAAAATTCAGTACTTTTATAATTGTAATTAACTTATAAATGAAGTGGCTAAAATTCCCCCAGCCAAGACTACAACCTTGTTAAACCATTTGATTTCTTTTTTCATGTATATGACCTATCTACTCTGGAAAGAGATAAAGTGATTGATTCAACAAATATGTTTATTATACCAAAGGTAAAACAGACTGTTTCTGAATAGACTGGAAAAATTCTTTCCCCTTCATACTTTCATTGCCAAAGAGAAAGAAATACATCACCTGATGTCCTTTGTCTCTACTATTACCATAAATTATTACATACATGTATATATTTCTACTGTATGTAGAAAGAAATCACTATGATATCTAAGGCACAGCAGTGTGGCAGGGCTGTCCAACTGCTGATGTTTTAAGTGGAACGTCATTTGTTCCTATTAAAAACTTAATGATGGACCTCATATTTTTATTGCCTAAAACAGACAAGCCACTCAACAAATTCCTTAGATTTTTTTTTTTATATATATATATATATAAGTTCGATAGTCCTAAATCCATTTTTCTGCCTTGTCACCTGAGTTTTAGTCTAGAAGGCAACTGTGGGCCCCCATACTTCTGGATGGAATTCCTTTAGATGGAAGAAAGACACGCAAGACATTAGGCTCATGCACTGTGAGTTCAGCACATTGCTGGCAGGTAAGACGTATTTTGTGTACCCCAAACCAATGGCTAATTTGTAGGTGTCCAACATACATTCTGGGCATGTCAGACATTGCACATCTTCCAACACACACGCTGCATACACTCAAGAAAAGAATTCCCTTCTAGCTGTAATCGCAATTCAGCTGCGGCAGCAGGAAACAGCCCAGATATCTGCATAGCATCTAAATTGCTGAATAGGGACAGTTTCCACCAGAACAAATGGTGCTACAGAGAACCATTACAACCTGAATTATACCTATTTGGATCATTAACATAGTGCAGAAAGTACCTAAATGAATAAAAAAATAAATAAATAATACTGTAAAGACCTTCCTTATCATGTGCTATTAAACAATGCAAATTAAAGACAAAAATTCATTTTAGATGTATAAAACAAATATAGAAAACCATTTGTCATTTGGTTCTTGTGCTCTGGTCAGGCAAAGGTCAAATAAAAATGAAAGGTGACCAGCCCTGCCTTAAGCACTGGTCAGAGCCCCATGCACCAGTGCCACATGGCAGAGTCATAAATGAACAGCTGCACAAACCTGTGCCCCATTTCACTTTCAGATTTAGACTGTACCTGTTGCTGTTTATATTGCTGCTTTTCCTTTTGAGGAAGAAAAGGGAAAGCCTAACATCAATCAGCCTCAACTATAAACTCATTTAGAAGCATGAACTATTGTTTTCTCATGAAACTGCAAGAGTAAAATCTTGGTGATGGTTTTATATATGCCTATTTCAATGACACTTCTACAACAGTTAATCAATTTTATGCTGTATTTGATAGGGTTAAGGTTGTGTCTTACTGATTGTACGGAAAATCTCAATGCCTAATAAAAAATGTTTTCTTGGAAAAAAAATAGAATTTGGGCAGACATCTCCAACCTTGATTTCAGACACGTTACTTTTAGGATGTTCAGCGTAAGCCATGAAGTTCTTTTACAGAAAAGATATTATTAAAACACCTATGGCCATTCTCTTGTCTCACATCATTGTAGCAGTTGGACTAAAATTATCTACCTAAAGTGAAGAGGTCAGTCCACAAACATATTTTCTACAGAGAAATAAAAATGAATGCAGGCACCTAACAATATCAACAATTCATGACTTTTGCTCCTACTTCCTACATTTATTGATGTTCAAAGAAGTCCATGACAGCTGCATGAGGCCTGGAGTAAGGGCATCCTCAATTTGTTCTATGAATGGCTTCATCAGTGGTTTCAGCACAGCAGGAATCCTATTCACACGCTCCTTGTAACTGATCAACAGGTTCTGGAGTCTGAAAGACACAATCATATTTATAAGGTGCTTAATTCAGGTATCTGAAACACACAGAAATTTGGACTCATTTTCTGTCAATAAGATTTGTAAGTTCTGATCCCATCTTAAAAATAAGAACCCTTCCCAGCTGCTCCTAAACTCCAACCAGGCCTCTTTGTCCCTAACAACAGCAAAAGCAGACTGAAGAAATAAGTATCTCCAGCAATGTGACTGCAATCAATTTAGAGAATTTTTATCACAATAAAAATTAATTACAATAAAAAAATCAAATAGAAACAGGAAATTGAAAACATGGCATTTTTGTTTCCTTCTTCCCATCTCACAAAAAAAAAATTACACTGCTTATAAGAAAAGCTACATACGAACCACTTGGAACCCTGAATCCCAAAGAAAAAGAGTCCAAATTCTGAATCAGGGCTTACCAATATGGTTCCATGAAAATGGAACTACACAAAGAAACTGCGTAAACAAGAATTAGAGGCAAATATAATTCAAAGGTCAGATATATAATGGGTTCCTTACAAGAGCCGCTGCAAAAAAAAAAAAGCAATAGCTGTGTTCTGTGCCAGATTAAAATTATGACATTAGACATCATTGCCAAAAAACATATATTGAGATAGCCCATTCACGATACACCCAGAACTATTTTTCTGATGTTGCTAATAAAAAATCTACACCCCCCTGAATATTTCTTCCTAGCTTGCGGAGTCAGTATGAAGTCCTTTTTGGAGTAGAAGGTAAGGTTTGGTTTTCTTTTTTTTTTTTTTTTTGCAGATATTTTCTGTACTTTTTTTCCTGTTGGATGGCAAAATTTGGGGCTGTTGCTTTTTGGAGGTCTGTTGCACACAGAATTTGTCTTGCACATTAAAAATTTGTGGTTAGTTGTCCTTAAACACTCCACAAAAAAATCAATGAAAAGTGCTGCATTGTAAGATTGAAAGTGTGAAAACTTCAACAACAGAAAAAGGGAGGAGGAGTTGAAGTACTTATAAAACTCTTTAAATTTCAACCCTTTTTGTCCAATTCTAATTAAGAACTAAAAAACACTCACAAAGCATTGCTTTAAGACAACATCCCTGTTTAGAGAGTTCTACAATTAACAATCAGCATCCCTTTCAATGAAAGAACTCTTACAGCAGAGATTTGCACTGTGACAAGAAACAGAAAGAAATTATTTTATATCAACAAAAGTGATTTTAGATATTCAATATGAGAGACCAAGTTATAACTTAGGTGAGGTATTAGGTATATACGTTTTGGTTGTGCTGTAATCAAGTGGTAAAGTCCAGCTTGTTTTTCTAACAGGAAAAAAAACCTTTTTATGTTAACTGTAATACTTTGGATTTAAATCCCTGTGTCACAGTGCACAGATGTCTTAGCAGTACCCAGAAGCTCCACTTAGAGAACAGGTGTGGAAATAACAAAACAAAACTACGTAGGTGTTTCCAAGCAATGAGATACGTGTGTAAATAGGAACAACTGCATGTTAATATGGAAATGCAGGGGAAAGCAATTAAAATTCAATTAAACCCCATCAAAGAGAAGAATTATAACAAATCAAAAGCAATATATGCAACAGACTCAAAGGCAGGGATTCCCATTTGTAGATAAGAAACAAATCCAAAAAGTGTTCACTCACTCTCTTTGATGTCTTTTAATCTGCTCTTCATCTGCACACAAGCCAATAACAACATCTGGAACTTCAAAATGCATTTTTCTCAGGTATTTTGTCTCATAAAATACTTCCAGGACCATTGGGTCTAAGTTTACAAAAAATTCCTTCATGTAACAGTGAAGAAAAGAAAGAGAAAATAAGATACTAGTTTGGTAGTTATGCGTACATAACTGGATCATATAAAGAGAAATAAATCTCCTCCAGACTCAAGAAGATTTTTAAAATAGATACCCATGTTTCTTCTTCAACCTCCTCTACAAACATATGGGTTTCCCAAAGTATTAATCAATCAGTATCTTACATTGATTTTAATTTCTTGTGACTCCTTCACTGTGCCCTAACCACTTTGCTCCCGTGACTTCCCAAGTTTAATTCTTGTTCTGCAAATATATTGTGTGGAAGCCTTTTCTTTGCCTTTCTCAGTTTTTCCTTTGGTAACCAGAGAGAAATATTGTGAAGGTTAATCTCTACACTTTTGGGGGTAATAAATGTTATTAAGATGCTACATAAATTTGAAAACAACATTCTAGTTGTCCATTATGGAATCATTAGTACAAAAAATGTCACATTTTAGCCATAATTTCTCTGCTCCACGGTAGAAAAATAAAGTCCGTGAAGTAAGAATAGCAAGATTTTCTGTCTCAGCAGTTTTGAAAGCAAACTAATGAATTATTGCAATATATTCAACACAGCGATATTGATCACGGCAGAAAAGACCATGATCTAACAAAAAATTTCTTCCTTGACTAAAATTTTGGTTAACATAGAAAATAAACAAGGAAACAATATCTAAAAAATGGAGATAAGTCAGTGTAGATATGTGTTTGCTGGATACTGCTTCTTTTACACCCTGAATAAGAGAGAAGCCTTACGAAGAAGAGACATGAGGAGACATATCATAAATATACACAAAAAGGAAAAAAAACCCAACTCAAGTAGCTCATTTTTTAACCCTATTTAGATTATTTTAATGCTTTCTTGTCTACCAGTGATATGATTAAAGTAGCATATGTAATACTACATCATGTAACAGTAATACAAAGAATAAATCATATTTACCTTGGTTTCAGGGTTCCTGACAAGTAAGGAAGCACACAGAGCATTCCTAGCGTGGTCAGCAAACCTGCACCAGGCCCTGTGATAAATAAGCTCAAATTCCAAAAGAACTGCAGCCATTTTATTGTAGCTCTTAATAACTTTTTTCATTTCCAGTGTCTGCAATTTAGGGGGAAAAAAAAGAAAAAGCAAACACTTAATTCAATTAATCTATCACAGTAGAAAGGCACTCCACTAGGCTTCTCCTCTCCAGGAAAACAAATTCAATAGAAAGCTCTAAATTATGCTATTTTAGAGACAAGCTAAGACACAGAAACATGGCAATATATTTAGGAATTCAACTATTAAGTAGAATTCAGCTGCTCTAATCAACATAACTCTTTTCCTGATTTTACCTCCCAGTCTTGCCCACAAAACAAAGTCTAGTCTATGACCTATACAAGACACTGATGGCCCACTGAGCAAGCTATATAAATTACAATCTTTTATGAAGCATAGCTAGTGTTTGAGGTCCTACTGTTGGATGAGCTTGGATACAAGCTGCTGGAAAAGTGAGTGTAGAAGTACAAAAGTAAATAATGTGTCTGTTAATAACATCCTTGAATGCTAAGCATAAATCCTCCTCGGCTAATTTCCAACCTTGAAAAGTGTGGTTTTCTTTTTAAGGAACGTCATTGGATGGTCAATTTTTCTGAATAACTGCTGAGCCCACATAATCTTCCCTGTTACCTAAAACACAGAAGATATGAGGTTATATTTTTATTAACTCAAGAACAGTCAGAAAGTAAAGTAATTTTTCTCTCTCATGTACTTAATTCTTACTGGTGGTATATTACGTGGTATAGGTGGATTTTCCTTTTCCTTCTGATAGAGTTTCTGAATAAACTCCAAGTCTTGGCTGTACTTTTGAAGAACCATGGCATACTTCTCATTAAGATCAATATTATTTTCTCCTATTTGTTCAAGCTTCATCAGAAATTCCAGCATCTGTTCAGTCTAAAAAGGAAGATGAAACATTTACTGCAGAAGAAGTTAACAGTTCAGAAAGTCATCGTTCATAAACTATTTTATTAATTTAAAACACATTATGTCAATTTTTTAGTTGTTTTCTAAGAAACACAGAAAAGTCCATCCAGACAAATTTGTGAATTTTACCTCTATAGTTTTTTTCAGACAGAATATACTTACACTTGTATGAACCAGGAAACCAATACCACCGCAGTCTGGGTATTTTCTGACTCAAATCCTCACTCTTTTTGTTCAGCAAACAGTTGTGGTAGAACACCTACACCTTTACTCACACTTCATTAACAGCTCATACCAGGATCAGGGCCTGAGCCAATGAACAGTACTGACTAAGGAAACAGCTGGCAGACATTATTTCATTACTCCTGCCAATCAAACAGGAATAACTTAGAAATGCAACAGGAAACATGGGGAACACCGGGATGAAGAAAGAAAATAAACTTCAAAATATAGAACTATAAAATTGGTATGGAAAGATAGAACATAAACTTGGCACCAAGTAAGAATGAACATTACTTTCTAGCACTTCTGCAAGCAACTTTTAGGGCATTTGTAATAGGCTTGATGTCCTCCACCTTGATATCTCACACAGCCACCAGCACAGTACAGAACACTGGCAGTAATGAGGAGTTTAGTAGGAGCTATGAGTACTCAGCCTTTCTGAGCATCATAAGCAGGGGCTTGCATTTGTAACTTTACTTACAGTTACAGTCTTCTCAAACCAGGAATCCACAAATTCCTGTAGAGATTCATACAATGCTGCAATTTGGTTCTTAAATTCAAGGTAATCCTTTTCAAACTAGAATAAGAGCAAAAGAAAAAAAAATCTATAGTGCTGCTTTTATTTTATACAAAATTTTTTCTCTGAAGCTTTTCGGGAATTTGCTTTATCTGTCCAGTGCACGCGTTCAGCACTGAATCAAAAATAACAGGAACAACATCAGCAACAAAGGCATTTACACTCCAAGCTAAGCAAACAAAACATAAGCAGTGTTAGGTTAAATGACTAAAGCCTCATCTTCATGAAGACAAAGGAGCACAGAGGAACATGGACAGGCTAAGGAGATCTCATAACCTCACCAGAGTGAACAGAGCACAACCACCAGCCACTTGCAGCACTGCCACAGGAGAGTGCTCAGCTCTGAAAGCCACCAAAGGTGAGCAAACTGGCAGGCCCTCTAGAGCACCTTACAGACTGAGGGAGGTTATTACCAAATTTAGAAGCTCCTAGAAGTAATTTGGGTATTTATCTGTAACAATTTTTCTTATGAGTCCAAAATACTGACGGCCTAACAAAAAGAATTCAGTGTAGACTTCTCTCAAAGAGAGAACTGCACAAGCTTGGGAAGGCGGTCCATAAAGATATTGCTCCAAACATTTAGCAATATGGAGCAACGTAGTAGAGAAGCCATGCCATTTTTTAACCCCTCCAAATTCCAGTGAGCAGTAAATGCCCTCTTCCAGAAAAACACACAGAAAGTATTAGAGATACACAAGCCATGAAACAGTCAGAAGAAAGCCAAAAGTACTCCAGAGTTAAATATATAAAGGAAAGTTACAGACAGTGGCAAGTTTTAGTTCAGGAAGGCAGGAAAGTAAGTCAACATTCCTAGAACTTCTGTTGTGAGACACTAACTCTAAAAAACAAGTAGGCCGTGGCTCAAAAAAAGCAGCTCAATTTCAGCTCATTCCATTAAAACATGAGACTGAAGCATTTGAAAAGCCACTTCAGATTTTTTCACTCTGTTCAGTACTGGGAGTGATAGCATTCCCTTCTCCCTCTAAAAGGCAATTATCTGTCTTTACTAACTTTGATATAATACTGACATTACTATTATTTTTAATAGTACTGAGTAACACTTATAATTAGATGAACTGTATTTAGTATGTCAACACAACTAAACTAGTTTACACTCTGCAGTTCAAAATATATGCATCTCAAAACAATCAAGTTTAGGAAAAATTGTGCATTGCATTACCTATCACACAAAACCTAGTTTAAAAAAGCTAACAAAAACATTTGAAATAAAAAACAAATTTACTTAATACTGTCAAATTTTATTAAAAGACATGAGAGTTTTAGTATTATTGTTACATCAAAATAATAAATGCATTGTTATAATATTCAACATTCTTTGCATGACTCCAGTGGAAAGCACAGTATTAACGAAGTGATTGTCACACAAATGCTGAACATAAGTACCTCTTTTTTCCTATGATCCAGAACATCATACTGTTTGGATTTGGTATTTGTAGCAATGCTCTGGTATTGAGTAGTGATCTCTTCAATGCCTTCTATTTTTATACACTGGAGCTCTAAAAGGCTTTCCATAGTATTGCTCATATCTGAAATTTTCTCCAAACGTTTACAGAAGGTATCAAATTTTCCAAATATATAGTTTTCACTAACAATAAAAAAAAACAGGGATTGCTATGTAAATCTCTTTGCAACTGGTTTTTTTATTTAACTCACATATATTCTATCAGAGCTGCTATCAAGTTTCACATTAAAAAAATCATAACGTAATGATTACGTATCAACAAAAAAAAATTTAAATAACATATATAAACCAGAGAAAGCTTAATCCTTACATATGTCAATTAAAATCCTTTATCATGTTTCACAGGAGTAACTCTTTTAAATAAAACATTTGCAGGAGATGAAAATGTGAATGTGTGATACCAAGAAATTCCCTACACTTTAAGAGCCAATACAGGTAAAATGCCCCTTGGCATGATGGAGAACCCAGCTCAAAGCTAACTGAATTCCCTGAGAGTGTTTTCACTTATATTCATGATTCAAATTTGTCAGGATTTCATATCATGCATATACATTTGTATTCAATTAATAAATGCATAAATTCCCCTGAAATTCTCCTGGACATCTGCTGAATCAACAAGTGACTGGCAAAAACCTGGTTTATTCCTGAATAAAAATAAAAAACCCACTCCGCAAGATCATGTTCTCATTAAAATAAGTACTTCATTTTAATTGAGTATTTAGTTTTTCTGTTACCTAAAAGATACAATAACATCTCATTTATAAGTTGTACACATCAATACAATTCAACATTGGAGTGAAGTATTTACCTGATATCAAACTGCCTTTCACTTGGATTTTCTTTTAGCTCCTCCCTAATTTTCTGAAAAGATGTCTGGTACTTTTCTTTGAGGGAAACACATTGTTGAATCCTCTTTAGTAATTCTTGCCTGAGGAATAAAATACAGAAGACAGAGAATCATCCTAAGGTCTTCAAAAGAGTATGAATAAATATAAAATATTTCGGTTAAATATGCAACTTTGCAAAATAAGAACATAAATTACACACTACATGAAAAACATTCAAAATATTATGTTTACATCAAAAAGTTTTTGACTTAAACCTGTTATCTAGATTGGATATTTTTAGCTTAGGTTTTGTTGTCATCAGTCCAGAACTTTCATGGTATAGTCCACAAAGGATGTGTATCAGGTTATTGCTGGCTACTGAATGCCTGCAGTTTGTCCATTTCTCATCTTCTGCACTGAGTACTGCCGGTAAGTTTTTCTTGGTTTGTTTCTTTGTTTTGTTCTAAGCAGACAAGACTGGAGAAGTATTATTCCACACTAAAACAAGCATGAGGAGAGTCTTGTTTCTTTAAAAAGACACACCAGGAAGAACTTAGTTCCTAAGGCCACAGATAATCATAGCTTAAACACAGTTGTTCATTAACCCTGAGGTACCACTGTACATGAGATACACAGCCATTTACCCAGGGCTGTTGCTCCACTTTGGCTTTGTCTTTCATCTTCCAAAAGATCACTGAGAATTGAAATGATAGTCAAATTTATAGGCTGAAACCACTAACTGGGACCAAGAAAAGTTTTTGTAGGGATAGCAGGAGCAATTAAGTAAACGAGAAGAATGTCTCAAAAATAAATTCATCTAGAATTAAAAAAAAATTTATTCTACTTTTATTGACATTAATTGTTTAGAATAAACATAGCCAGTACTTAATTGATTAAAGGTAATTTCTGAAGAATTCCCTTTATCCATGCCTAAATATATGAGGAATCAAAATTGTTAGATTCACTTTTATGTCTCCTAGCCTGTTACCTGCGTCACCTTTGACTTGGCTGGAATTTAAGCCGACACTCTGACTATCTGCTTTGATGAAGCTTTGAACACCTTTTCCTCTTCATGTGAGTAACCATAATCTTACTCCAATGAGACTATTCTAAGAGACTATTCCAATTATTAATTTTCCAGCCAACAACTTCAGATGTCATGTTCATCTTAACTTCCCTCTGTGGTTTCACACTTCTCTTTTGCATGAAAATAATTGACCTGCTCTTATAATATGTGTTCTTCCTATGTTATCTGCACTTCTCATCCTTCACATACACATGTTCTGCCACTGCTATCAGTATTCACCACCCGATGGGTAAGTTTCATACAAACCCCTCTGTGCTTCTATTTATGCTGAGTGTAGCACTCGGACAAGTAACTGTAGATTACCTAGGGAATTTCAGGGAAGCATCCCTTCCCTGAAATGTCCCACAATACAACTGAATTGTAATTTTGGTCCTGCTATATATTGTCCCCTTCCTCAAACTGACTTTCATGTCCAGTAACAGCAAAATATAAATCTTGGATGGAGCTTTGGCAGCCTGTCCTTGGAGCTTTTTTATGAAGAATTTCAGCTCCCAGTTCCAGTATCTTAAATGTGTTTTGGTCTAAAAAAATCCATGTAGACAACATATCATGTGTTGTATATTAGCATATATTTAACGGTTTCCAATAACACGTTTCTTCACAACACATAGTAAATTTGTTTATGCAGAGTACTTAGTTCTACACAAAATTAGTAGTTACCATCTTAAAATTAACATAGGAATCAGTGCCTAGCAGGAAGACAAAGCGCTACATAATTAATTTATTAATTTACCTATTAATAATCTTGATAACTAATCTGTAATATTACTTCTAGTGTCAACAACAGAAGATGAAATTACTAAAATTCTATCACCTGTCCAGGTCCCAGATTTTTGAAACACCTTCAGATAGATAGGTCTTGCATGTGTTAATCATTTGATTGGTGATTTTGAGAAACAGGGATGTCATGTGCTCTGACGTGTTGTAGTACGGTGATGTACAGTAGATCACACAGACAATGTTCATTAAACTGGGTATGTGTTCCATCACTGTTGCCTATAACAGCAAAGAATGGGAAAGTTAGCAATCTGAATTTCCGAATGTTAACACAGTGGAAAATGTGACAGCTCTGGGAATATGTTTATCAGTAGACAAACATCTTTTTTTGCTCTTGTAGATTCGTCATTAGTAAATGGACCATCCAATTCACTTGCGGGGACCTATCGCACTATGACCAAGCCAAAAATGTGGGAAAAGGGTAATGAATAAATGAATAATAGGTCTTTTACAGAGTGGGATATTCCACAGGAAAACCAGAGGCTGTACTCTCCATTTTATGAAGGTGCTGCAGTCTGCTTTGCAGAGGAACATACTACCTCAGGAAAAGAGGTCATACAGGGCTAGAAAAGAGTTGGACTGCGGTAGGAAGGACAGCAAGAAAGTTGGCCTTTGTTCACTTTGCCTAGACCTGTACAGAAGAGAAATCCAGAAGAGGGAGGCAAGGCAACAATAATCTCACTCTTACTGGACACTGACCTATAGAGTTTTCTCTCCCACAGAATGATTTCACAGAAATGCATGCAAGCCAGATACACTGAGAACCCAGAACACGAGACAGTGACTGGCCTACAAAAGGATAAAGGTATGGTATCTAAAAGTCAAGTCCAACATAGCAGAACAGTGAATATTTGCAGAAAAGCAGTGTAAAATAGCACAATGGATTCAAAAGAGATCAAGCTTTGAAAATTTTATTTAGAAAAATTGTTACCAGCTGGATTATGTGTAAATGTTCTGAACTATGCAAGCTTAGACAATTTTGTCTCGTGGCTGTATATTCAAAATTCATGTTCTCACTTAAAAAAATTAACTCTGAGACCCATATGGCTATGAAAATAAGTTTTATCAAACAGAATGACAGTGCTACCCACAAGAGAACAGCTTTAACCTGAAAAATAAGTGGAAGCTGACCAATTTCAGCTCAACCATTAAGATCACTTTATGACTTTTGCAATAAAATAATCACAAGTAACTTCTAACTAAAGCATGCAGACAGGAAGAAGCACTCTATGTAAGACCCAAGCTCACAAAGGCAATTCAGCTCATTATTGGGTTAGGAAGAACACATCCTGATGCTTAGTTTTTTCATGCCCTTCATCTTCTGGAAAGATAACTAATAACTACACAAAAAAAATTACTATTATCTCTGACTAATTCAAAATCAGTAAGCTCAATTCACTAATGCCTGAGGAGTTAAGCTGTCCACTAATAATTGAGCGTAAAAGCCAAATATTAAAAGGAAAAATATCTTTTTTACATCCACAAAAGCCCTTCCTTTCTTTTCTGAATTTCCCACTAAGTGCCTTTCCAGTACTTACAGGTGAAGCATTGGCAAGTGGACCAAAATATTTATCCAATGCATATAAATATCTCACATTGTCTTTAGCTTCATTGGCAGCAATTGTTATATGACCATCCTGAAGGGAGAGAAAAAAAAGAAACAGAATTATTTCTGTGAAAACTTTCTGAACAGGCTCTTTCTCTTTTATGGCCCACGCTACCAGAAGACTATGATTCCATCTTGTGAACATTTTCCCACAGAAGTGCTTTCAAATATGCTATTTATTTTTTACGTAAGAAATAACAGCTTTTACATGCAAAAATTGGTAAGATCTTCCAGGAGGTCAGCAAAATTTTGGATGTGGTTTAAAGGAAGTCCTTACTTAAACCCCAAAGCTTTCCCCTCCTCATGGAAGTACAGTAGTGTGGCCTTGATAATCCAATTTAGGGTTTAGAATGGTTTCAGCCCAGTACCCATTCTACAGAACTTAGACAAGATCCCTGTAATGTACCAGGGTGTTTCCCAACATTGTTTAATAAATACTTGTTAGGGAAAATGAGCTCACAACTAACGCCTGTCTATCTTTATGCTCATGTCAGGTGGCACAATCCAGTACTTTGGGGGGTAGTTTGTAGGAAGAAAGAAATGTAGTTCATCATCCTTGGCTTGTACTGGCTTTGTGCAGACACTTTCATCCAAATCCCATTTATCCTAAAAGTCTGCAAATATGGTAATCACAAAGTCAAAAACTCAGTAAGGTAATACTGTTTTTCTGGTTTATTTTTAAAACAGTAGAATACTTTCTTAAGCAATAGAAGTCTTACATTCTGGGGGGTGGGGGTGGGGGGTCTGACTGACTGTATGTATTTTCTGGCATCCCTATGATTTTGACTGCTAAATTTACATTACAGGTATCCACTTAGATGAAGTAGCAGTTATGCCACTAAAAGTCAGCTCTCAACAATTCTAAAAGTAACAAGACAGACATCTCTACAGTTGGCCTGCACAGGGTTCAGCTTGTGAGACAGAAAAATGTTGTATTGCTGCACTGCTTTACTTTTGCACAACCATTCCACCTATTGTGTTAATGAAAGACACATTGCAAAAGCAGTGACTTCTTTTCAAGTTATCTATTTAATTTCAGAATAATTG
This sequence comes from Acanthiza pusilla, assembly GCA_036630365.1. Taxonomy (NCBI): domain Eukaryota; kingdom Metazoa; phylum Chordata; class Aves; order Passeriformes; family Acanthizidae; genus Acanthiza; species Acanthiza pusilla. Next base: position 36,171,635 of record JAXCHO010000034.1, read on the forward strand.
ATGCTGCATGTTTCAACAAATGGATAATAAACCACAGTACAAAACCGGCATAAACACTCAAAGCTATTTTTATTTTTAGCATTGTGCTCAGTTCTGTATATATTACAAATACAGTATTGCAATAATTTAAAATTTTAATTAGAAAGTAGTAATTACCAGTTCTTTCCACTGCTTTAATGTCTTTGATCTTGCTGCCTGAAGAATACTTATAATTTTCTTTACTCTTGAACTCTTGATCTCATCTAAAAGGCTTTGAAGAAAGAAACATATTTAATACACTCTCTGGAATGAAAGTTTACACTTTTTTTTAAAATCGTTTTTCTTTTTTTACAACTCTGCAAGAAATAATGCAGGGATTTGACCTGTTAAATGATGACATTCTTGACTTCCAGTGCTCCAGCTCTGCAGATGGACCAACATCATCAGCTTCTCTTCTTATTTGTTCACTCTCTGCTAAAACTTGTCTGATCTGTTTGGTCCAAATCAAGACCACTTCTTCAAGTTTCTCAGTGACCTCTGTGTTAGCACCTTCAAAATCATAGAATTGGACAGTTTTATAAACACCAAGAAATAAATACAGAAATTTAAACTACAGAAGCGAAATGTTCTTGTCAACATAATCTGAGACTATGTAAACTCAGTATATTTGAATCACTGACCAGCAGGAAAAAATTAAAACTGTAACAAGGTGCACATACCTCTATCTACCTGCTCTGTTACTATTGCATATCCTTTACAATGGAAACAGTTAGAAATACAGTGAGTTCATATTAAATGATTGAAAGCTACTGTTGAAAGAGACATAACTACTCTCTTTCTTACAAAAACATCTACGTAAATAAATATTTTTAATAAATTCATCTGGTTTTATTCACAGAGTCAGACAACATCAGATAGGATTTTCCCACTATCAAAGAAAGTGAATAGTAGACACCCATTAGTATATGGCTTCACTCTGCAACTACTTGGCCAGTAAACAAGGAGGGTTACAGACAACTGCTTGCATGATATATCAAGCAACTACCTAATTCTTTAAGATCTATGAACTAAATATGTGCAAATGATTGATGGTTTTGTAATTACACAATCAGAAACCTGGCAAGAGTAGGCAGAAAAATGTATACAGCTCAGGGAAGATGAATTAATTCTTCAAAGTAAATTTTTATTAATGACACAAGATTTATTTTATAAATAGCATCATTGTGTTTGCTTTGGTATAGAAATTACTCACCTGCAGTTACGTAGTCAGACGGGTTCTGTAAGTCTCTGACATAAATATCAATATCCACTTTTGTGAGCTGAATTTTGTCTTCTATATTCTGTCTAGATGATGACAAAGTACCCACAAATTTATCCACTAAATACAGAAACTCTTGTATCTGGCTGTTCTTTAAGCCTTCTTTCACAGCTCCCCAGTTCTAATTATTTCATGATTTATGGGGGAAAAAAAAAAAAGAAGGTCATGCTTTCTTTTGTTTTTTGACCACAAAAGGTATTTTTCATTAGAAAAGTATTTCTTATTCATGGCAGTATATAAAGATTTATCAACACGCTCTTTAAAATACACTCATCGGTACTTTAAAGTGTGCATTGATTTAATTCTGTTAGACAAGAAACAAACAAGCAAGAGGCTCTAAGAAATAAGTCTCTGACTTCCCTCTGACTTGACTCAGAAGTCAGCTGTCACTGATTTCACACTGAATTGCATTTTGTTTAGTTTTATTTTTCTCCTTCTGAACAGAGAAAACAAACTCTAATCTCCCTTTCTGCTCCTGGGAAGAGAAGATGACAGTATGGCAACAGCACACAACACCATCATTCTCAACAGACACTGAGCTTCTTTGTATTTGCTCTGAATGTGTGCTTCCAGAGGCAACACCCAACTGTGATGTTTTTTGAGTGCCATAGAATAAGGACAACTCAAAGAAGCTGGATATTCTGAATATAATACAGTGCTTGCTGTCCACGCTCTGGAATAGAGTCACAGACTGATCTCTTTCGGCCAGGACTTGACACTTCTTTCAATCCAGATTTAATCTAGTTTTCATAAAGTCATTACAGTTTTACCTTAGTGTGGTTGCTGTGTTATATTCTCACTTGCCATAATAATTAAACCTGGGACTATTGCTTGAAAATAAACAGTAGCCACATGAATCTCAAGAATTTTTATAAAAATTGCATTACTCCCATCAAGGCCTATATTAGACTTGTATTTTTTTATATCCTCCATTCTATGTCCAACTGATGGACAAACAGAGCTGCAGCAGCAACATGCCTTACTTTCACATGTTCTTGAGAAAAGAAGACTGATTGTTTGATTACCTGTTGGGATTTAAGTGCTGGTACCATGATCTGGGACAAGAAAAACTCCAGGCCCTGAAGGATATTTCCATTAGTACAATCAAACATGCCAAAATTCACCTCCTTTGGGAAGAAACAAAAATTAGCAGAATGCATGCAAACTTCTGCAGCATTACACTATTTCAATGAAATTTAGATACCTGGCAGACACCCATACAGTCCATAACCATGGAACATGAGTATCTCTGAAAGTCAGAAAAGACTGTCACAGTTTTTTTCTTATGCACAACAAGCTATGAGAGGCTGGAAAAACTTATGTTAGTTTCAAGAATTATCTTTATTTTAAAAGTCTGGAAGATACAGTTTAAGTGCAGCATTTCCATAATTTAGGCTCGTTACTTAAAATCTTTCGGTTTAGGTCTTTATTCCCTATTGTCATAAAAATTTATATTCTAATAATTAATTAATAATGATTTTTATTAATTAAAATCTTGGGTTTTAATAATATTGCAGTAGCTAATTTATAAATCATTAGAATTTTACTTTATCACAAATATTTACTCTTATGGAAAAGAACTTCTGTTAATCATACATTTCCATGAAAGCATTCCCTATTTTTTTTCTGACTTCAGTTGCATGAAAAAAGTTCTGAGAAAACATTAAGCACACTGTGAGCACTGCATGATTTTGGTCTGACCTGGGAGACATTTGACGCAGTTACAGCTTCATCTGATGTCCTTAGGAAAAATGCACAAGTTCCTGTAAAGTCCTGTAAATAGGACCAAATGCATACAGTTAAAAAGAATACATGTATACAGTAAAAGAAATTTACTTAAAAATTTACTTATCCTAAAAATGTGCTGAAAACTAAATTGTGAAAAATCAATTACTTAAAAAGGTAGTGAACTGTTTGCAGGATATTTGAAAATCTGTCCCTCTCAAATCAAATACTGTTTTTTCTCTGTCTGAAACAAGAATATCAAAAATGCCCTTTTGGACAGACCAGTTTGGTGTTGCACCTCTACTAAGAAAATGCAGTTCAGGAAGACCTTGCAAGCTAGGCTATTGTCTATTATTGTATTTGAATTCTGCTTATTTTTATCTATTTATCCATTAAACCTAATAATAAACCTAATCATAATTCAACTGTAACACATTTGAAAAGCCATTCTAATTGGTCTAATGGGCAGAGAAATGAACCTCATTTTTCCCCTGAAAGCAAGAAAGAATTCTTCTGCTATGTCGTTTCTGGCATTACAATGTTAACATAAACCCTTTGGGGCCAACAAAAAATAACAACAACAACAACCAAAACGAAAACCAAAGCATTGCCATGTCTTATTCAAAGACCATTTTATATGGAAGACCCAATTTCCTTGAAAAGAGATGGAAAAAAACCAAAATTAATTAAAATACAACTCCAAATACACTGTTGAATAATAGGGAGGAGGTTACTACAAGAATTTGAATGGAATAAAGGATTTATTAAAGGTATTTCTGGAGTAATGAGCAGTATTATTATATGAAAAGGCGTACAAAACCACTGAAGAACAGCACTTTTAAACTAGAAGTGCACAAGCACTGGAAAATACTTAACATGCAGTCATAAAAAATGTTAGGATCTGCAATTTTTTAACAAGGGTTTAGTTGACCTGCTCTCCTCTCAGATACTTAAATCACTACTTCTTTACTAATGAAGGCCAACCTCAGCTCAAGAAATGCTAAGACATCCTGCATTACGAGAAAAGAGACTAAGTACTTTAAATATCTGTCCAAGAAGTAAAAAAAAATTGCATAACACTGCACAACTGTTTTGCCTGTTCAATATTTTAATTTTTAAATGTCATCTAATGAATTTTTCAACCATACCTCAGTGGAACCCATGGTAATAAATAACTTCTTCTGAGGCAAATTGTTTGTTGATCCATCTGGCCTCGATGATGCATTTGACTTTTGCTAGCAATTAAATTATAAATAAGAGGTTAATAAAATAAAAGCTACATCATACAAATACTTCACCCATTTGAATATGTGAAATATAACGAAGTCCAATCTTATTCGGTTCATAATTCCCTGACAGAAATCATGAGGTTTGCATTCTCTGGAGAATAAGCTTTGCCTGAATCTTACAGTCCCCAGTGAACAGTTTCACAGCCCCATCCTTTCAGAAAAAAAAAAAATCAAAGAAGAAGGAGGCAAAGTCTCAGAAAATATAATGAAATGAAATCTGAAGTGTTTCCTAGAGCAACTTCCTCTATGAAAACAAATTGAATGTCTCACAGAAGGAATCATATGCTTGGTCTGCAAAGTCATAATTTAATTGTGAATGGGACTCACAAGCAATGCCATCAGCTAGATCCTGCCAACAATGCAAAGAAATTTCGCTTTCTGCCCATTTTATTAACCATACATCACTGAAAAATTTTCTCTCTGAGAAGCCCTGCTGCCACTGGGCCCTCTCCACTGAGATCTATCTACAACCCCTTCTCTTTGAAACAACAAAAAAGCTTACACCTAATAAAGACCTGCTTCCACCTAGTTTTGTGTCATGAATTTTGGAAAATCATTTGTTGAAACTTGAAAGAATGCGACCGAAAATAATGTGGAAGAAGTCTGTGGGCATATTTCTCTTTACAGTTGAGGAGAGTTTTCTTCCTAGAAAGTCAAGTGTTCAGCTCCTTCTAGACTAAACATGTGATGTGTGATTGACAGTGGTGGCTCCACACTTCCACCCCAAATCAGCATCTGCTGATCCCTCCACATGGTTTCAAGTGAACATCATGCACCTAAGACGGTGAAAAAGAGAGATGAAGAGATAAGAAGCAGCAAAGAAAGGGTCTTTGATAAAATTTGATAAGGACATGCCTGCAGATCAATAGTCCGCCCTGGCCAGTACTTTGTCTCCAAGAACAACAGGGCAAGCATGTCTAATACTGCCCTTGAGTAATCTCCAATTCTCCATTGTGTTTGAAAACAAATTGTTGACAAAGCAGGCAAGGTAATGAGATCTCTTCACTCATTAGAATGTGGTGAAAGATGCTAGAGATGGCATTCACACTTTACATCAGAAAGACATTTATGCTATGCTGATTCTGAAACAGAACTCTCCAAAATTAATTTTTTTATGGTTAAAAGGGTCAAAATAAAACAAAATTAAATGCAGCAATGAAACGTTTCATTTAACCCAGGCTGGGCATTTATTTCTGACTTGTCAGCTAAGGAAAACAATGTCAAGATTTTTAGTTTCGTCTTGATTTAAGTCAGAGAACAAGACATTTATCCCAGAAATGTGCATGCCTAGTCCCAGTGAAACGAAAAACTGATTAAACTGTTTTGACAGCAGAGCTCATTCTGTGCTTTGCAAAGTCTCTAAGCAATTCCAGTAACACTCAAAAGTTCTTTTAATTTATCTAGGCTATAATGATTCTGTAATTCATTCTCGCATTTAACTGACGATTAAGAATTATCAATCTGTTTTTCTCCTCAACGAGCCCAAAATACCACCACAGGGTGGGTTAGTTAGTTCTCCCTACCATGGCTCCTCACTGGCATAATCTGAAAGGACTGACGAAGGGCTTCTGCAGTTCTGAAAACCCACAACAGTCATGTTAGACAATGTCAAGGTCACTTAGAACCTTCTGATATCACACACACTCAGTGAAAGCTGAATGAATTATTTCGCTCTTTATGCAGAGGCTTCTCCTTCTCAAAACATAAAGGGAGAAAAATACATCTTAGGGACCACAATGCCTTATTTCTAGTCATAGTTTCCCAAGCTTATTTTCTGCAGAATGGCACAGACCTGAACATGATGCCATCCTAATTTAGAAAGAAACAGCAAAATTTCTCACCCTCTTGAATTAGTGCTTTGTCCATAGTGGAGTGGTACAGTTCAAAGACAAAAGAAAAACTGGTTCTTACACAGACAGCTCCCCCATTCCTATAATACTTTGATTGCTAGCTAATCTAGTATTTTAAATTCTGAACACCATAAACAGTTTGTCTCAATTATCTTTATCACTTTTGAAGTCTGGATTTTTACTCGACCATTTTTAAGTCTGCTTTTATGAAAACAAGAATAGTATTCAACTATTCCACATGGCATCCTCACATTTCCATGTAAACCAAGATGCAAGTATTTAAACAATGAGATCCAAGTTCTTTCCACACTGGCATACACAGCAAAAAAATAACCTTTGAATTTCGCAACAGTCATGCAATTTTTTTTTTTTTAAATGTTAATTTGCTTTTGCAGAGGCAATAATGGAAACATACCTGCAATACATCTTGGTAAAAGAAGAGCAACTTTTTAAGTCCACTAGGGGCAAAGAATTGTTCTATAAGTTGAAACTAAAAAAAAAAAAAAAAAAAATTACAATTGTAGTTAATTGAGAGGTAGTTTCAAAAGAGTGAAAATTTTGGGAATATTTTTATAATAATAATTCAATTAATATTTACCTTGTCATCAGAAATAATAGTCTCTTCCACTTGCTGCTCACTCAAATCTATCCCATCTGCTAATCTTGTTATCAAATACCTGTGTCTTCCATCTATCTGAGCTCTTCTCTCATCTTTCGTCACTTTGGCTTGCTTGGCTAGCTCTTTTCTGCTTTCACTGGAAAGTACTATACTTTTCTTAACAGTTGTCTAGAAAATAAAAGTTTGTTGTAGAAAGATTATTTTTCCTCACTTAAGGAACACAGTCATCTATGTTGCTGATTTTTAAACTGGTTTCATGAACTACTTCAAGCAGAAACATAAAAAAAATACATTTAAAGAATGTATAAAGAAAAGAACAGTAATAACTAACTTGTTAGGCCAGAATTATTTCTCAGTATAAAGCCGCTACTATGAAAACTACATATCTGAAATTTCAGATCAAGATCTCAGAACCAAATGTGCATCCTGGCTGAGTCACAATACAAATTTAGCACTATTAAGGCTCTAATTCAAATCCCAGCTTTGTGAATCCAGGTTCCAAACTTCTAGAAGTCCATATTCCAGATTTGGGACCAGACTGATCTCCATACTGCCAGCATTTTAGTCTATAGTATCAAGCTATTACCCTAAAGGAAATAAATAAAACAAATCACTACAAAATCAGTCACACAGGAACAAATATATGATTGATGATTAATAGGCAGATCATATACAGGTAGCAGCACAATGATAAAGAAGGAAATTTATGCAGAAAAAGGATTTTTCAAAATTTTCCTATCAGTGTGAACAAGACAGAAAACAGATAAGTAACATTTTTAAGTCAATAGAAAATCTTCAGAAGCTATACGGAAAAAACTAAAGATTTGGGTAAATAAGTCACCACACTGATCATTTCCCTCTACATACAGTTCCCATTGACATGAGTATCTGGGTTTTGGAAATCTCTGAACTACCTCTGTACCTCACAAATTTTACTGGACAGAAAAAAAGATAAATTACATCACTTCCCAGTACGCTGCACTAACTGTAATTGTAACTAATCAATCCTACTCTTGGATTAAAAAACAAAAAAGCTGGCCAACTTCCACCTTTGCCTCTTACCATGTGGTCTTACCCCAGACTCTGAATGGGTGTTTTATTTCACTCTTGTCTCTACCTGCATCTCTTTGAGACCAGGAGACACTGAGAATGTCTGAATACCTGTAGGTTTTGGTTAGAGCCCTTCTGACGTCTCTAAAAGCTAATTCTGATTCACCATGTAGGTCCCAACTCATCTATGTCAGTCTTTTATCTTCTCTGGTTTCCATGTCAACAGCAGGATCTCTTATTTTGCATATGCCTTCCCTGATACAGTATGATCTTATTCAAGTATTCTTAACCAACATTAATTTTCATCATGGCACAGAAAGGATATTAACCAGCGGATGATAAAAAATAAAAAAAAATCAAAGAAACCAAAATCCCAGCAACACAGGTTGTAAGGACACAAGGTCAGTGCCCCAACACTGTAGACACTTTTGAGGGGTTCACTGTTCCTTTTTCCTTGCAATTAACAGAGACTGAAGGAACTCAGTGTGCTTCAGTATTAGACCAAGCTTTTGTCAGTGAAGACTTAAAGAAAAATCTGTATAGAAGAACATTTGGCAGACAAAAGTTGAGTCACCACCTATTTTAGAACAAAAACACTTGCCGGAAGAACAGTAGTCAACGATGATCCTGTGACAGCAGATCCTAGCTCAGTACTCCTTGTCTTCAGGTTCCCTCCATGTCTATGATATTTCCTTTCTGTGTCTAGTTAAAAGAAATTACAGGTTCTACTTATTCAGGTACAACAAATGCATTTACAAGACCTGCAGTGTTCAGTCATCATATTTGCTGGCCAACCTTTTCTCACACTGGGGAAAATGAGAACATTTTATTTCAAAAAAAGTCATATTTATGTACCATCATTGGCAGCAAATAGGATCCCCAGTAGAGCATGAAAAAATGGTCATGAGCAGCTCACTAAACTTTCATGAATTACTGCTTAATCTACTTTATATAAATGATAAGATTGTGACTAAAACTAGAATTCTAATAGAACTGATTTCCATATACGTTTTCTATCAAATTGTATCTCTTTTCACCTGATTAATAGGTATTATATACAGCATTATATACAGGTTGAGATTGGAAGAGATCCTGCTCAAGCAAGGCTACTTAGAGCCAGCTGCCCAGGGCTGTTTTCTTACGGTCTTTGAGTATCTCCAAGGATGGAGACTCCATAACCCCCCTGGGCAATCTGTGCCACTGCTCAGTCATGCTCACATTGTTTCCTGATGTTCAGAGAAAACCTCCCATGTTTCAGTTTCTGCCATTGCCTAAGGTCCCATCACTGGTCATCACTGAGGAGAGTTTGACTCACTCTTCTTTACACCCTCCCTTCAGACATTTACATGAATAGACAAGATCCCACTCGACACAGCTCTCAGCCTTTCCTCATAGGAGAGGTGCTCCACTACCTTCATCATTTTCATGGCTCTTCACTGGACTCTTTCCAGTATATCCATGACTCCATTGTACTGGGGAGACTAAAACTGGACACCCTACTCCAGGTGAGGCCTCACCAGTGCTGAACGGAGAGGATGGATCATCCCCCTAAACCTGCTGGCAATAGTCCTTATCCACCCTACAGTATCCTCCTTTGCCACAAAGGGCCATTGTCAGCTCATGTTCCACCAGGACTCTCAGTTTCTTTCCTGCCAATCTACTTTTCCAGCTGTTTAGCCCTCAGCCTGTACTGTTGCATGGGCTTGTTGATCCCCTGGTGCAGGAATTTTCTCCAGCCTCTCGAGGTTCCTCACGGTGGCAGCACAACCCTCTGGTGTACTGGCCATCCCTCCCATTTATGTTATCAGCAACACTGCTGAGGGCCCCCTCTGCCCTCTCATCCAGATCATTAATGCAGATGATGAACAGGACTGGACCCCCGTAATGACCTCTGGGGTCCACCGCTACCTTCTGGGTTCCAACCAGACTTTGTGATGCTGATCTCCACCCTCTGAGCTTGTCTGCTCAATGTTTTCAATCCATCTCACTTTCTGTTCAGCAGCCCACACTTCAATAGCTTCTCTATGAGGATCCTAAGGGGAAATTTAAATTGTAACTGCTCATCAGCAGTAATTTGTAACCCAGGAACAATCTGGCATAGAGAGCAAGAAGGTCCAACTGCAAAAGTTATGCTGGCTGGAAGCAGGAATACCAGAGGCAGAACAACCCCCTGGAAGGGAGTATAATTTCCCTTGGTGATAAAAAACAGCCACAGCTTTGTCGTTAAGCCATCCTGGAATGCCTGGCTCAGAATCCACCTTTGGGCAGCAGAGCTGGTGCTGGGGGATGGACTCAATGCTGGGCTGTGGTGCTTCATGCTGATGTTCACAGGACTGGTGCTAGTGCAAGTGTATAGAAGGAATTGCTTTATGAAGCATCTTTGCAGACTTCTTATAGACTTGGTTATGGTTTTAAGACTATCCAATGCATTGTTTATTAATTTTTTATATATAGTTCAGCACAAATGTGTGTTTAATCCACCTCAAGGGGCACAACAAAAAATTCCCAACAGGTGAATGTCAAAAGCCTTACTAAAGAAAAGGCAGACCATCATTACTGCACTCCTCTCACCTACCAAACCAATCATTGCAAAAGGAAATAAGGTTGGTCACACATTTCTTCCCTTGGTGAATCCATATTGATTACTCTGTGTCACCTTCTTGTTCTTCATGTGCCTGGAACTGGTATCCAGGATTAGCTGCTCCACCACCTTCCCAGGGACTGTTAGGCCAACTAGCCTTTTTGCCCCTCTTGAAGGCAGGAGTGACATTAGCTTTCCTCCAGACCTCACATACCTCTCCCAGTTGCCATAAATATTTATTTATTCAATAGTCTCTAACGTGATCCTCTTCTGCAAGGTCAGTGAATACGTAAACAAAGTGGACATAGGTAAGGGCAGCACTCACAGGCACAGGGAGAGATGGCCGAAGTCATTGTGAGGCTATGTTCAATAATCTTTGAACTAACTATTTAATCTGTTACCACTGTTAAAATATTCCAGAAAAGAGATACCATGCCATACTGTAAAATACACTACACTACAGACTACTACTCATTTTAATTCCAGAAAAATGGTTCAAATCATGTTACTATGATTCAACATCAGGAAATCTGCTACAGGATCAGAGCTGCACTGCGGATGACCCTCTAAATACATTCATATATAAAAACATAAATGTGTTCATTTATATGTACGTATTTATTTATAAAGCACATTCAGCACACACAGTCCCTACACTGGCAGATTCAGCACAGCACATACCCACCCAGTATATATAAACTTAAACACGCTACTTAGTAATTGGTTCCTCATTTTGTTCCTGGATTTTTTTCCATACAAAGCCAACATGAAGTGCTTATTATTTTCTCCCTTACCTTTTTTTATAGCAATGAGAGGTGGACAGAGATCAATATGAGGTTTGGAAGAAAGCTGTGCTGCTCTCAGTTGCTCTGATTCCTGCTGTGCAGAGTGATCATGAGAGGCACGGGCCTCCTCTCGTCCCCCTAACTTGGTCTCACCTCCCACAGTCTCCTCCATCTGCACCACCACGCAAAAATCAACCTAAATCAACAATATAGAAAATGACTGGACATTGTAATAAAGTGTAACACTGTAATAAAGACACCTTCAGTATTTTTATCCCTCTTATAGCATCAATACGATAGACTAGCAAGGAAAGCAGGAAAAAAAAATCTCTCAGCCAGTGATTTAAAAAGAGAAGATCTAAGCAGTTTTTAAAATTAGAAAAGCTCCTCTAAGGGTGCCTGTTGCCAAAACTTTATTTCTATTTGCATAACTAGAGTTCCTCTCCAGCCATGCTGCTGCAGGTGGGAACTCACGCGTCGGGGGACAGGCTCGGCTCCCTCCTAAGCTCCCGCAGCCGCAGGTCCCGCCGCGAAGCGCCGCGCACCGAGTGGCGGCTGCGGCACCTCTTGATCCCAAACAGGTTTCCTCGCCTGCGGCCTTCCCGGGGCGCTTGGAGCCGCCGGCAGCTGCTATGGCAACCCCGACACAAACCGGGCGAGCAAGCCAGCCCCCAGGAAGCACCCCGCCTGTCCCCATTTCCCACTGGATCCAGCAATCCGGGGCTGATTTCATAACTGTCTTTTGAAAAGCACCGTAGTTTGCTTTTGCATGTAAATTAAATCCTAAACACGCGGCTTCCCGAGCCTCAGTGATTCTGAGGTGCAGGGCCAAGGGAGGTCGTGGTGAGAGCGGCATCCCGGCGGCCTCACCGCACTTCCCACACAGCCCTTCCCGGCACGGCAGCGCTCTGGGCAAGGCGCGAGGAGACACAGCGGGTTGAGTGAGGAGTTTCCCCTCTCCTCGGCCGGGAAAAGCCGCTTCCACACGGCTCGGAAAGCACCGCGTGTTGTGCAGCTTATCCATTTTGATTACGGAATCACAGAATCAGTTAGGTTGGAAAAGACCTCTGAGGTCATCGAGTCCAACCTAGGATCCAACACCACCACGTCAACCAGACCATGGCACTCAGCCACATCCGCTCATTTCCTGAACACCTCCGGGGATGATGACTCCACCACCTCCCTTTGGCAGCCCATTCCAACGCTTAACAACCCAAGCCGTCAAGAAATCACTCCGCGTGCTTCCTTTTTTCCATACCACACCCACTGCATTAGGCGACCATTCCAACCCAAAGGTTTAACACCTCACAGGAGTCGCGAAGTTTTGGGTTTTTTTATTTTTCTAACCGATTTCGGCGACTTTAAACTAGGCCCCAGGAGCACACTCCGCGTCCCTCAACAGAGACACTGCTAAAGAGAAGAAAAAAAAAAAAAAAAAAAAAAAAAAAAAAAAAAAAAGGAGGAAGAGGCGGGGAGAGAGGCGGTGCCGGCGATAGCGTGGTGCGCATGCGCGGCAGCCGTGCGCCGGCGCACCGGGGGCTGTCAGCGCCTTCCCGAGCAGGGGCGGCCGCGGCCCCGGTAAGTGGCGGCCGCGCCTCCCGCCCGTCCCCGCTCCGGCACCGCCGCTCCCGGCCGGTGAGCGCCGCCGCGCCGGCGCCTGTCAGGCTGCCGCGAGCTGAACCGGCCCCGGTCTGGCAGTGGGAAGCGGAGGGGGTGGGGGCGGGATGGGCCGGGGCGATCCGGGGAGCCCCTCGCGATGGCGGGGCCGAAGGGGCTGCGGAGGGCTCATCCTGTCCCGGGGCCGCGGCGGAGGGCGAAGGAGCTCGGCGTGCCCGCGGGCAGCTCTCCGGCCTTTGCCCGGCAGAGACGGGCACCTGCCTCGGGGCGAATGATTCGAGCTGAGCCACCTCTGCCAGGGAGGAGCCGGGCGGGTCTGGGCTGCCGGCCGGGGCTGCCGCCGCTGCGTCCCCCGAGCTGTGTTCGGAGGGCTCGCTGCGTTCCTCCAGCCCAGGAGCTCCTCTGCGGAGGGGCAGGGGCCTCCCCATGGGAGCCTGTCGCCCCCGCTGGCTCGCCTCTGGAGCGTGAGTCCCGAGGATAGGGTGCGATTGCAGCTGGAGCCTTCCTAACTCGACTCGGGACGTAGTTTTGTTCACTTCTGCCTCTGTTTTGCGGTGAAGATATATGACGTTTTGACTCTCAGCTTCTATGTGAAGTTGACATGATTTCCTAAAGTTTGCTGTTTCTTTTGGTTGATTGTACAAGAGCCTGTCTGCCTCGGCATGTTAGTTACAATGTGCTGACTTGTGATTCTGCTGACGAGGTCTGCGGGATGAGCCTGGGTAGTGGCTGTGTGGGGTAAAGGTGTCGTAACCCTGTGAGTGTATTCAGAAGTTTTAATAAGGGCAGTAATTCAGGATAAAGCTCTCTGCTGTAGAATACCATTTATGTAGTAAATTCATAATTAATAGTATCTCTTTTTAATTTTAGATAGAACCCGGATAGCTTGGAAGTGGATTGAGCCAAACAAAATTGGGGTAGTCATTCCAAAGCACAAGTGATGGAAATAGATCTTGCATGTTTAGATGAAGAGTAAGAAATCAAACATTATTTGAGCTAAACAGGCAAATAGTAAAGAAGTATGGGAATTTACACTGTAGAAGTAATTCTGAAATAAGTGCATACTTATGCATGTAATTTTTAAAGATACTAGAGATATGGAACTTGGGACATAGACTTAAGCTCTTGCAGACTAGCTTATGGGCAAATCTTGCCTGGAATGTTTTTTAGCCATTCTAAAATTTGGAATTTTGCAAATGGTCTACAGAGTCTGGCTGGGATGTAGTTGACTTTATAACACTCTGTACAGTCTGTGTTTTGGATTTGTGGCTGAAACAGTGCTGCTCACACTGTGGTGTTTGGCTGTGGCTGAAGGGGGCTTGTACAGTGTGAAGGCTTTCTCCTTTTCCTAATCTGCCCTCCTCTCCCCTGGAGTAGGCTGGGGATAGGCAGAGATTGAGAGGGCACAGCAGGGACATCTGACCCAAACTGGCCAAAGGGAAATTCTCTAGTGTATGTTATACTTAGCAACAAAATATGGGGGGTTTGCTTCCAGGGTGGCCATTATTCATTTTCTTGGTTTGCTCTTTCAGTGCTGTGCCCTTGGCACAGTTCTTTAGATCATTGTTCTATTGAGGTTAAGTGATGTGCTGCATATGTGAATGCAGACTGCTTTGAAAATAGATCTCAAATTTCAAGGAATAATATGGGTATGAGAGAGTATAATCTCTAGCTGTGGCAGCAGAACCTAAAATGTTCTCTTTGGTTGCAAGACTAAAGACATAAAATGTCCTCAGAGGTCTGTGGACACCATGGTATTGCATCTTTGGTGATGGGATCCTCCCTGTTTTTTATTAGTAGCTAGGAAAGTTTGAGAGAACAGGTCTGCCTTGATGACCAGCAGATGTTATCTTTTCCTCATACTTGTTTGCCTGCGCGTCTTGGCTTCACTAGAAATTCTACTGGAGACTGAGGTGAAATACTTGATTAATTTTTCCTTACACCCGTGATGGATTGGACTGATACTGTGAGAAGAACTGAAAACAAGAGTAGAAAATTAAAAAATTATCCATCAAAAGTCTAAATGGAAGTGCTCCATAGTGAAGTCTCTGGATTTGAAGCTTCCACAGCAATATTTCTCCACAGTTTTGGTAGCAAATTTGACCTATTGCTGCAGGGGGACTATGGTTCTCTCAGCTCCACCCAGCCGTAGCTCATGAAGAGTTAGGACTTTTGCTTGGACTTTCTACAAGATTCTGTTATGCTTGTCTCATTAACCCTTTAATAGGCAAACCTGCCCTTGGATTAAATAGAATCTGTTCTTTTAATGAAGATTTACTGGTTTTTTGGTGGTGGTGGTGGGTTTTTGTGGTTTGTTTTTGGGGGTTTTTTGTTATACAAACTTAGAGCAAGGTAAATGCCAAAAGAGCAACCAAAAGCATTTCAGGGGAACTAATGAGACTGAGTTAACTGCCTTTAGATGCAATTCTTGTAGAATTCCAATTTCTTCTCTTTATAATGGGGCTTAATGATGCTTCTGTCAAGTTTCACTGCTTTTATTCCCAAAGTTAATTCTCCAGTTGTTCACTTTGAAATGTCACATAGCCATTGAAAGACAAAAGTGGGTTTTAAAAAAATGTTTTGTTTCTTTTCAGTACTGTTAAGTTATGAAGGCATTTTGAGGTCCTAATCAACAATGGAGGAAACGGATAGGGAAGCAGTTGCAACAGCTGTTCAGAGAGTAGCAGGAATGCTTCAGCGTCCTGATCAGCTGGATAAAGTGGAACAGTATCGCAGAAGGGAAGCTCGTAAGAAGGCTTCAGTAGAAGCTCGACTCAAGGTACAAAGTCGGATAAACCTCAGTGTCTGTGGTGTCTTTCTTTTTTTCTTCTGTTTTTGGGGTTTTTTTTATTCTACATTTTCAGCCAGATGGATAGTTTTAAACCAGTTTTTGCTCTGTGTCCAAACCAGAAAATTGGTGTCCTGAAAGTAATGCAGACTAAGGTTGTACATCTTACTAACATTTTATTCAAGCATTTCAAGTATTCTTAGGTCCTGTACCTTCTGCAGTTTATCCACGGACAGCTTGTGCTCTCAGCCAACAAACCTTTGTCTTAGTGATTGAATACTGAACTTGTAACAAAAAATTGATGATTGCATCTGAAAAAGGATCAGTTACCCCTCTGACTTTTACATGGGTTTAGGGAAGATGACTGAAATACATCACATTCTTGTCTGTTGTGGAATCGACCCCATAATTCTGTACCTCCTTCACATGTGCGTGTGTGAGTATATGCACATTCACACACACAGCCTGAAATAGGAGTATGGTCATCCTATGTTTATTGTCCATATTACTGAGTTCTGTGTTTTCTTCCTTCTCTGGTGCTTGCCAACAGTCATTTTGGACCATTGTATTACGTATGTGGAGTAGAGTCTGAGAAAAGTGTTTAGGGAAACATTTTCTCTAGTCTAAATTGCTAGTATACACTGTATCTAATCTTAGGTTCCAGTTAGTTTGTCTTTCAGCTGTGTAATGGCTGCTCCTTTGTGGGAGTCTGCATGAAGTAGAAAAAAACCCAGTTTTCTGTTGCAGTGAAAAGATCTGTTAGCAAATTACATGTTGACTTTTGTAGCATAGAAACAGAAATTTTTCTGATGACTCGGACTGGGCTTTTCAGATTTAAGTCAGGGAACATATAGAGTGCAGTCTATCAATAATGGATCAGCTGTTTGGTTACTGAGATCTATTTATAATATATGAGTGCAGTCATTTGCCTGGCTGCTTCTATAGACATGACTAAACTTTGTTGAGTCTTGTAAATGCCTAAATCCACTTTATAGCTCTTTTCCCTATTGTTTGCCTTAAGTTACTTCAGTCAGTAGGTGGTCAGAAATCCCTGTTCCAAAAAGAAGTCCAGTACCCCTTAATTCCACTCAGGATACATTCCTGAAAAAGGAGATGGTTAGTGTTGCAATGGATAGCAAAGCTGTTTTCCCCATGAGAATTACTGTAATGGATGAGAGCACAAAGAGGATGTAAGAAATACTCGTTGCTCTGGATTTAAACTACCTATGTGTGTTGTGAAAAACGGGGAGACAGATATCAGGATCATCAGCCAGAGAGTTGCTGACTTCTCAGGCTGGATTAGTGCTTCGTCTGAGTGAATGAACACATGGGAAATGTTTCCATGTGAACATGTTAGTGCTTCTTTCTGGCTAAATATGCTTTCATCTTTGTCATCATTTTCTTCATGTGAATCTAAATATCCTGTCTATATCCTCTCTCATATATTCAGTTACGTCCATTTCTTATATCCCTCACCACGTTTCTTGCTGTGTAACATAAATTCATAGAGGAAAAACTGCTTTGAAATGTGTCAAATTCATCAGTTTCATGTATGAGAGTGCTGGCACTCAGTGAAGCAGTGTTTTGGGCATTTGGTAGCAGAACTCTGAAATGAAAAGTGAATGAGCACCAGGTAGCACGTTAGGCTGGTGCTTTTAGGTTCTTGTAGTCCGGAATGTAAGAGAAGATCTGCTTGGAATCTCTTCCAGAGCCTGTAAAATTATGATCAGTGACAGCCATTTTTGTTTGTGCACATATTCAGTCAATGGAAGAACTTCTCTGTGAAGAAACACTGTACAAATACACATCTCCTAGGAAGTTTCTAGACTGTGGGTGTTCCAGAATATAAAGCATGAATCCTCTCCCTTTTAATTCTTAGTTGTTGTGCAGTCTTGCGCCATATGGAAACCAGGTAGCCAGGATTCTGGCTTCACTTTGAAAGCTGTCACTTGAAAAGACATAAAAAGAGAAGTTTTGAGCCCTTTTTCTGGGATAGTTTTGTTCTGTTTTCATTTCATTAATACAGTGATGGTCAGTCCAATCTTAGATGGATATACATTCTAGGAAGCAAAGACTACAGTGCTGGGCTGGGACATGCTTTGCTTCCTGCCCCACCACGCTCTACCCTGGCCCCAGCTGACTATTAGAAGACAAACTGAATGTGGATGGATGCCTGTTTTTTGAATTTTACTTGTCCATTTGTGTCAGAGACTGAGATCACTGACCGTTTCAGTTCAACACAATCAAGTTTCTGCAAAAATTAAATAGACAAAAATTCAAATTTGTAATGCTTGGAAGATCTGCCTCAGAAGAAATTATCAAAGCAGAAGTATTGAACATTTAATGATCATGTGATTTTTAAAATACTTTATGTCAGCTGCAGAAGATTGTGTTTGAGTATTATATTGAATGTTTGAGTATCCTAATTATCTCAGTTCCTGTAGAGGAAAAATGTGTTAATGCAGCAGTTCTATAGATAGCAACTGTATAAAAATGCCTTACTACTGCTTAATTTTGCTGAGTCTGCCAGGAAAATACATTTTTATCAATAAAATCTGCATGTCATAATTTGAAAGTACATAAATAATTTAGTTTTAAAATCACTGCTTTTTTCTGGGACTTTCCCAGTACATTTAAAACAGAGTAAATGTTGTTTGCAGTTACCAGGATTTCCTCTTTGGCTTCTAGTATCCGACAAAAAGTTCCATAACTGTCCAAGCTTTTGGGCCTTAAAAGTCTGGCAAAAAATGTGTTTTCAGCTTAGCAACCTATTAGTGCCTCATTTGCTTTACTGTTTACTTCAAGTACCCAAGTTATGCAGCTGAGTTTTCAATGGTAACTTGCTTGTCTTTTATTTCTACTTGCATTTTCCACTCCCCTGATTTCACCTTCAGAATCACATCTTTTTTAAACTACATATATTAAAAAAAATGCTGTGGATATGATCTGATTTCTTGCACTTAGATATGCTCTATAACACATTTTCTGTACAGGTGTCTGGACTGTCAAACGATATTCAGGCCTAAGAGCCTTTTTGAAGAGTCATTATTTCAAGTGTCACCTGTCACAAGACATCCATATCAATAACCTCTCTTTATGTCAAAATAATCTAGTAGCTGGATTGTTGGTCTGGTCATTGATGTTTCACAGCATCAAATTTTTACTCAGTTTGGGGTTTTGTTGTTTGTTTTGACTGAATTACTTTAGAGTTTGGCTGGTTGGGTTTTTTTGCCTTCAGGAGTTTTTGGGGCTTTTTAACAAGGTTTCCGAATTAAATTTGGGCATTTTTACAACGTTTTCTGTTGCGAGTAAAAATTTGTAATTGCTTTAGTAAAATGCTTTGAGAATCTGTACATACTAAACTTTCTGATGACACATCTGGACTTTCTTTTGATATCCCCCTTTGAAATTAATTTATGAAGGAAATGCAAAGAAGTCTCATTCTGCCTTCCTTTGATCCTGGTTTAATATACATTTATAAAGTTTATGATCTATTCCCCTAAGCTCCTATATTAGTTTGTGGGTGAACCATTTGTATCTAGGTCCTTTAAAACTAGATACAGCTTCAGAACTTTAAAAAGAGGTACATGGATAGACACATGCACATGCAAACTTGCAAATTTCTAGTAAATGATAACATTTCATTTTCTTTTTTTTCTGCTGAAGATATTAGATACTGAAATGAAAATTAAATCTCGAGAAATGTTGAAAATGCAAAACTTACAATGATTAATATAGGTTCTCTCTTTGTCTCTTTCTTTGTATTTAAGGCAGCAATACAGTCACAGTTAGATGGAGTACGAACAGGTTTAAGCCAACTGCACAATGCACTGAATGATGTGAAGGACATCCAGCAGTCTTTGATAGATGTCAATAAGGACTGGAGACAGAGCATCAACACTATAGAAAACCTCAAGGATGTTAAGGATGCTGTAGTGCAGCACAGCCAACTGGCAGCTGCTGTAGAAAATCTCAAGAATATATTTTCAGGTAATCTACTGTTCTTTGTGATCCATCACATACTGGAAACACTTTAAAACAGTGCTAACCGCTGTAAGGTTGTCAAATAATGTTGAGAGCTTTAAACCTCACTGGAAATGAAGATTTAAGGAAGAATCACCTACACATCACATGCAGGGAAGTAGCTGGTAGCCTAAATAGTACTGATAGACTAAATTGTGCTGTAAGAGCTTCTAGTCTGCCCATCAAACATAACTTAAAGAAGTTTCTTACAAGCAATTAGTAGCTGGGATAACATATTTCATATGAAAGGCTGAAATATGCAAGCAACAAATGGAGTAAGAATATTTGTAAAGTTCTGGTGGGTTGCCACCTGAGCTGGACACCTACAGCAAGCCTGTTGGGTACAAATAGTATGAAACGATTTAAGGAGGCAAAAATATTTTGCACCGCTGTACAACTGTGAGGGTTTCCAAAATGAAATAAGATTAGTTAGATAGAATGGAAACTGTAAAAGATAAGAAGAATGTAATTACCAGTGTAATTACCTGTGTAAAGTGTGATTACCTTTTGTGCAGCCATTTTGGTGCACACTACATTCTGTCTTGAATCATGATGAGTTCCTTGCCAGGACTTTTCTACTTGTAAATTATTTAACAGGGATAAACCTATCATGCTAATTTGATTTTACTTAAATAGTCTTTTCAAGTAGTCTTTTCTCTCCTCTTATCTCCTGATACTAATACACAAAGTGTTCCTATAAAGGAAAATTGCTTTCCAGTCATGCTAGGTTGATTAGTTTACTCTGCGTGTATCTAACCTCTACAGTATCAGATACAGAGTGTAACTTAAAGAAAGTGTAGTGTTTACATGCAATGTCTAGCAACTGAAAACAAAGAATAACAAAATTATGTATGTTCCAATGTGGAGTTGTTTTGGGGATGTTGTTTCCTTTTACACTGATGAATCCAACTGAGACAAACCTTTTCAGGCTTTCTGAGAGGTTTTTAGTATGAAGCATCTCCCCCTGGAGTTGTTAAACAGTATGGTTGTTTTTCTTGGAGATGATCAAATGTTTTATAAACAAAGTGGTTTTTATAATGATTGAAAACCATTAGAACTTTTTGTGTGCTGCCAGTTCTGCTGAGAATTTTCAGTTCTTTCCCCCACAGGATCCTAATCTTCTGTAAAATTCCTCAAATATTGAAAAATAATAAAGAAAAAAAAATCTTCTAAATATTTTAGCAACACAGGTAATTATCCCTATCCTTCCTTTGTGTCTTAAGCAGGCAAAAACTGTTCAAGAATGAGGTAAAATTTGGCATTTGTTGGGTTTATGCAGCCTCAGCGTCAACAGAGTGAGTGACTTTTAGTCAGGCAAGTTAAAAGCCTTTTGTGTAATGTATGAGAAGGCCAATTGCAATTTGTTTCATAGTAGACTGTCCAGGGTTCATTTATTTCTTTTTTGGCATCAGGAGGGAGAGAGAAAATTGTGTTGGCACTATGATCTTTGTTTAGCCACTGATCAAAATGGAGCAGTATAGTTAATAATGTATAAAGATACATAGCATTTACTAACAATTTTTGAATACTTCAAAATGATTTCCTTTAAATTATTTTTAAATAATTCCTCCTACTTTTTTCCTAGTGCTTTTATTGTCTTGTATTTATTGTTTGTATTTTGTTTGTATAGTGGTGTTGTACTCTCTGTGATTTTTCTTCTTGCCTTTTTTTCAGTTCCAGAGATAGTCAGGGAGACCCACGATCTGATTGAGCGAGGGGAACTTCTTCAGGCTCACCGGAAACTGATGGATTTGGAGTGTTCTCGTGACAACCTGATGTATGAGCAGTATCGCATGGACAGCAAAAACACACACGACATGAACCTCATCCATACATACTTTGGGGATATGCAGAAACTGTCTGAGGAATTGGCAAAGCAACTTTGGATGGTGGTTCAAAGGTCTCTTGTTACAGTCCGTCGAGATCCAACCTTGCTTGTCTCTGTTGTTAGGATAATTGAGAGGGAGGAGAAAAGTGACAGGCGCATGTTAGACAGGAAAAAGCAGACTGGGTTCATACCTCCTGGCAGACCAAAGAAGTGGAAAGAAAAAATGTTCAATATTTTGGAAAGAACTGTGAGCACGCGGATTGAAGGCACTCAGGCAGACACCAGAGAATCTGACAAAATGTGGCTTGTGCGGCATCTAGAAATCATCCGTAAATATGTCGTTGATGACCTGCTCGTGGCCAAGACCCTGCTGGATCAATGCTTTCCTCCACATTATGACATTTTCAACAGGTTGCTAAATATGTACCATCAAGCTTTGGCCACCCGAATGCAAGAACTTGCTGCAGAGGATCTGGAAGCAAATGAGATTGTTAGCCTTCTAACGTGGGTTTTGAATACATACACCAGGTAAGGCCCCCTTATCTTTTCTGTTAGCAATAAGTGAGAGGAAACATGCAAATCACAGTTTGTGTTAATATTTGCATGTCTGTTAACATACAAGAAGATAAAAAAATGGATAATAATGAATTGGCAAGTTCTTTACTATTTATTGTGCATTCTGCTTCCTGGAAATTGCTCATTAGAATGTGTTTGTATTTTCTAATATGTAATTTTGAGTTGCTTAAAGTTTTAATGCAGTTAAAGACCTGCTTGAAGCTACAGTCACCTTGTATTTGTGTACCAGTTTGGTGAAGTATTGGGAAGTACAGGAGACTGAGAACTCATGCGTGAAACAAAACGTTTGTTGTGGCCACAGCCCCGGAAAATCTGTATAATTATTAACTTTCTATTGTTCTCTTTTCCAGGGGGTGGGACTGTTTCAGTTGCCTTGTTACTGTTAAATGGAAAGAATGTAGTAACTTCCTTTAGGTTTTCTCTTGAAACTGTGATGATTTGGTTTTTTATAAGAATTTCTGCTTACTGGTTGTTTCCTATGATGGTCTTAAGCTTATTTCTTTTGAGTTGTGTGATTTGCTGGGATAACTTAAGCATTGTGGAGTGTTTGTTGCTTTTTTTTTTTTTCCATTCTCCAGGTAGAAACGGCTCAAATAGCAACTGTTGAGTTTTTGCTGGTGTGTAGTTACTAGAGCAACTGATTTGTTTGGGAAAAAGTGCTCCTAGCCTTTCTGTGGCTCATGACTGTAATCCTGTTCTGAATAGCTGGCATTGACCCAGGTTCTGTGCTGTGTGTACTTTTGATGTCTTCAATTGTTCAATATCACTAATGCAACAAGTTGGACACTTGGTGGGCTTAGAGTATAATACCATAAAGCACATAGGTAGGAGATAATAACTGTTCTGTAGAATTCTTAAAACCAGCTTTAAGGTTTGTGTTCAGCACTCTGTTCTTTACTCTGCCCTGTGAAGTTCTCCTGCTTTTTGTTCCCTGCAAGGAATAATCAGGAGCACCCACTTGTGCATACTTAGATACCCATGCAGTGTATAGGAGAGATGCAGCCACTAATAAGGAGCTATGTTAATTGGCCTTTTCTTCTTTTGAAGGCCGGAGGAATAACTCTACAGTGAATGAAAATCAGAGATATGTGAGTCCTTCTCATGCATGACCTTGGCAGAAATCCTGCTCCCAGGCTCTTAATTTATGTCCTGGGGCTTATGTTCCAGTAAGGCAATTCTTGATATTAAAATTGCCCTTCTACTTTTTCCCCAGAAAGCAGAGTAGATTATTACTGAGTTAGACAGCTCAGAGCTAAAGCTCTCTCAATCTGTGTGTTCCATCATTGGAAGGGCAAAGGGAGGGAGCAAAGCCAGTGTTGCATCCATTTACAAAGCAAACAAATCCTGCTAAAGCAAGTCGTGTGGCTTGTAGCACCTGGTGGCTGAGTCTTGTGAAGAAGTGGAAACAGCGAGAGGAGTAGACATAGTAAAGGATATCTGAGAATGCACTTCTCCCTGTATATCTGCATAACAAGTGGGATGGAAGTTAGAGGAAGTATCTTGAAGGAAAAAAATTAAGGCTTTGACTTTCTCTCTTCTCTAAAAAACAAAGCCCGAGAGGGCGGTACAGGAATTGTATTCTTGTATATTACAATAAAAGGTTATAAATAGGATGATAATTACTGGAACAGGTTGCCCAGGGAAGTAGTGGATAGCCCGTGCTTGGAAGTGTTCAATGCCATGTTGGATGGGGTCATGAGCAACCTGGTCTGGGCAGTGACATCCCTGCCCATGGCAGGTGTGTTGGAACTGGATGATCTTTAAGGTCCAAACCAAACCATTCTATGATTCTATGAGAATTAGCCATTGTGTATGTTGGTAGTGCACAGTGGGAGAAAAAATCAGCTCAGGTTTCTGAGTGTGAAAATAAACTTCTCAACAGGGATATTTGCAGAGCTTACCAAATCTCAGTTGCTGGGCATTTCTTAACAATACAATAAACAATTCTCTATAGGGATATATTTATAATAAAGTAGGAAGGAGGATGGACTACATGGTATAATGAGAACTGTGAATAATAAGGGAAAATATAAATTTGTATTGTATTTGCATATTACAGCTGTACTTCAGAAGCAACTGAGGTAATACTGTCTAAAAAGAAGCATTTCAGACATGAATGAAGAATTGAGGGTTTTTTCCATGTGATGAATTGATAAAGTCATGCATAACTTCTCTTTACAGTATTTGCAGCATAGGAGTTACAAAACAATCACGGGGTGTTCTTTATCGGAGAATGTCTGCATGGGAGCTGTTTTTAGAAATGTGCTCAACTCACAGCTCAGAAAAAAAGCGATGCTACACATGGAATAATAGCCTTTAATATCTAAGTGGGACTTTTATTGTGCTAGGTGGATTTCTCTTTCATGTTTAAGCCAGTGAGAGTTTTGGAAATACATTGTTATTAAATCTACACTAGGTGGGACCAAGACTCTAATCTGTGTTTGAGGAAAATTATAAATCTTGTAAGATGCTGATGCTCATATTCATAGCTTTATTTTAGAGATACTGATCAAGTGTTGACAAAACTGCTAAGAGTTCACTAGGATTGCTACAGAGAGTGTCAACAATGTTCAGTTTAAGAATCAGAAGGAATACTACTATACATATAGCTGGATGCTGTCTCTGGAGCCAGTAACTTTTTTCACAAAGTAGAGCAAGATTGCTGGCAGAACAGTAGCTTTCTAAAATGCTGCTTTCCAAATAATACAATTATGTTTGAAATTTCAACTTGATTATAAACTTTGTATTGAAGGTAGAAAACTTCCCAACATTTAGAAGCCTTATAACACCTGGAAGATGGTTGTCTGTCACTTTCCTCAGGCACTTGGGTTGTGGCAAACAGGAACAAGAAATTGTGTATAGAAAGAATTTTTGTGTTGTGGGCCAGAGGTAGAAGCTTGTGGCCTTTGTTTTGGGGTTTCAGTTGATGTGCTTTGAGAAAAGGTTAATGCTCTGTGGACTCGTGAACAGGGATAATGATGTATAATGAGGCTAGAAATACTTTCTAACATGGCACAGTGCCATAAACAGCTTCTCACATTTCCCCTAAATCAACCTAGAGCAGGTCCTGCTATTACAAGTGTTCTTTCTGTAAACAGCAACAGAATGGAATTCAGTTTTCTAAATAGATTGAACCACTTAAAATAATTTCAATCTCTTTTCTTACAGGCTCAGGAAGATCTTGTAAGTGTAGGACGTTCAGTCACAGTAGCTTTTATGGTTTCAAATACAGGAATTTTGGTGTTTCAATTCAGTAGCTGTAGTGGTTTTTTCAGTGCTTTGAGATTTATTCGTTCCAGGACATGGAAGCACCACTGTGCTGTCTCACTGCATATACCCAGAGAAAAACTTCAATTTGCAGAACTAAACAAACCGGACACGTGTTCAGGAATTTATTTTTAAGTTGCTATTTGTTTTGATAGTGCCCTCTGCAAATATAGAATTTGTGGTTTTCTTCTGAAAAACACACTATAAATGGAATGTGAAACAATTTGTTATTTTGATTGAATATATTTCCATCAACTGTTAATAAAGCACTCTCTGAAGAATGTGGGTTTGAGTTATTGATTTTTTGGGGCATGAAATATTAAGAGTTCTTGCTGTGTTGTGCTTTGGCATAGCTTTGGGGATTTTTTGATTACACAAGCCATTCACTGCATAATCTTGTAGAGATGCAAAATATCACTGTAAAGTATTAATTTTATATAATACTTGTCAAAATATGTTTGAGGGTTGCTCTAATTTCTTTCCGATCCTATAAAATCAAGAACTTTCTTTTGCAAGCAAGTGCTCTTATACAGCACCCCTGAAGTGCACCTATGATTTCTCCTGAAAGATGCCTCTTCCATTACACCAGCTGTATTTTCTACCAAGACAGGAAGCATAGGTAGATTTTTTTTTTAATTTTTAGATTCTACATGGATGTGATACAAGTACCAAAACAGAAGCTTTTTTGAGGATCTGAGGACAGTAATTCATACTTCTCACTGATCTTTACTGTTCTAAAATACAAAATGTATAAATCGTCTGTCATCAACTCTGAAATTTAAAAGGTATATAAAAATGTCCCCTATAAAGAGTCCACAGGTAGAACCAGTTGGCTTTTACTCAGTTTCAAGTAATCACTGGTTCTTGTACCTAAAAGTAAGGAATGCATGGAAAGGTTGTATATTTAAATGTCTGTAATATTTTTTATTATATGCTGGGCTGTAGCTTTTACATGCTTTCTTTCATATAGTTTTATTTACATTCCTTGTAAATGCATCTGTTGTTACAGTTGCAATTAAAAACTTTTTGAAATGTGTAGGTATTGGAAAATTGCCCTTTACAGTGAACACACAGAAAAAGTTGCATAATTTTTTTATCTCATTTTTCTTTATTAATCTGCAATGTTTTTTTCTTCTTTTTTTTTCTTTTTTTTTTATTTTTAAATTCAGTGCAGAGATGATGGGAAATTCAGAACTGTCTCCCGAAGTGGATGTAAATTCTCTGGATCCTCTGATTTCGCAAAATGTGGTAGACCAGCTTCTCAGCAAGTATATGTCAACACTCACTGTGAGTAATAACAGTGCAAAGACACATGCAGATGAGTTTATAGCTGCCTTAGTACCTCAGTGCTGCTTCTCCATCAGAGAAAGCTGTGACAAATGTGAATCCAACACCATCGCATTTATAAAAATTTTCGTATCCTATGTGTAGGTTTCTTTATAAAGTCATAATCAGATGATTTTATATCTGTAGATCATGGCATTTCAAACAGTAGTTATACTTCACAGACTATTAGTAATAATTTATTAGAAGGGAAGGATTTCCAGTCTTCCAATGCCTAAATCCATGGTGCTGCTATGTTAGCACTTAAAAAGACACTGCAGGCAGCTTGGTCCCTATAGTAACTACATCAACATTTGATACAGATGTGATCTTTTCAAGGTAATCAGGATGTTCATGTTTGCCAATTTGATTCTTTTAACAGCCTTTTTCCTTTGATGCCTGTTAACTGCATGAGCATAATTTCCTTTTGTGGATGCCATTTCAAGTGTATCTTAAATATAAAGGCACTGCATCTTCGTTATACTGGGAGTCACTAGAAAATGTCAACTACATGGCAAAACAAGCATTACGTGATTGTCAGATCCACTAATTGCCTCTGAGAGTGGATATTTGTTTGGATACTTGTAACTTTGGACTTGCTGTTCTTAAATTGTTCAATGAATTCCTACTCCTCCTAACTTCAGGAGCTCTGCCAAGCAGGGGAGGGAAATTTTTATTCTTCTTGGGATCTGTAAGCTACAAAAACATGTCCAGCAACAGCAACTACTTGGACTTTATACTCATCACAATAAAATGAACCAATCTTGTAATGGCTCAAGGAAGTTGCCAGTAGAGGCTCTGTTTCCCATTAGCTTTATTAGGACTTTCATGCAAGTTTATTTTTCTGCACTTACCTTTAGGACGAAAAGCACATTGGTTTGTTTTCTCAAGCTACTTTTGGCTTGACTCAGGAAATGCCTTTGAATTCATTCTGTCCTTGCTTGGGATGAAAAAATACATGTATTTTGGTTTTTCAGAATTATTTTTTCCTTACTTACTGAAAAATATTATGTATAGAATATTTCTTTATTTTATTTATAGAATAGAAATAAAACAAAGTTGCTACTCTGTTAAACTGAGTGGCTTTCTGTTTGCTGGTTTTGATTTCTGGCTGTATCTTTCTTTTAAGGCAGAAGATACTGAAACTACCTATTTTTTTCATTTCTACTTTATTTCTTTTGATGTTGTTTAAAAGTGGTTTCAAACAGAATATAACTAGTTCTGTATGGATAAGTAGAAGTAATTGTGACTATCAACTTGCATACTGATGTTTACATCAACAAAAATGTAACAAGAAATAAGATATAATAGATTCTAACAGATTTCTAGCATACTATTTTTTCCAGTCACCTCAGCTTGAAAAAAAGTCGTTGTAAATGCTGATCTTAAGGTGAAAAAAGTCCCCTGGGCTGCTGGCTTAAAAGATTAATTCTTTGCAAGTCATATATCATCAGACCAGTTCCATGCTTATAAGGAAGAAAAGTAGTACATAGTTTCACACAATTGAAGAGGGTGCTCTATGGACTTTTATGACCTTTCTGTTTGTGCCTACTGGTAATGTGTAATTTTGCATGGTAGGGCACAGTAATTTATCTGTTACATGTTGGAAAGAAGTAGGAACATTTATGTTACTCTGGGTTTTAAGCAAATGTGAACAAAGCAGAAAAGTGGCAGAAATCATCAACCCAAGCAAGACAGAAATCAAAGAATCCAATTGCATGTTTAGCAAATATGCTGGTCTTTTGTGAAAAGGTCTATGGTATGCGTCATGCAGAAAACTGGCTTAATCTCCTCAGACCAGTTGTTCCTAATGTCTGTTTGCTGTACAGTGTGCTGGGCAGATGGGAGGAGAGCCAACCATTGCAACCCTCACTGTGTTCTGCAGCATTCATGTTCCAAGAAACACAACCCATTTAATGTAATCCTGGGGTTTTGTCCCCAGCAGTTACAAGCACCACTTTCCTAAAACGTGGATTTAAAAGGAAGTACAGGCAGATATATGTTATTTTCCTACGTTAAGTATTACCCTAATTTTTTCAGTTGGGGAAAAATGCCATTTGAAACCCAAACCCTGAGCCTTGATAAATTCTCCCAAACTTAATAACCATGTTTATTCTGACAACCTAACTTGCCCTTTGTGGTAGGAGCACTCCTCTTCCAAAATGTGCCTAAGCTTCAAACTACACCACTTGTGTACCAGTACAAACCTTTGTCTTTGTCAATGCAAATTTAATTTTGTCTGTTCCTGTAGCAATGACAAGAGTGGTCAGCATTATCTGTTACTATGCCACTCTTCATTATGGAAATGACTGCTATTCTAGATATTGTAGCAGGGGGTTCTGCTGTGTTAAATCTTTTCTTTCTTTTGGTTGCTTTATTTAATGAAGTCAAACATCATTGGCTGGCTACGAAAAGCACTGGAGACAGATAAAAAAGACTGGATAAAAGAAACTGAGCCAGAAGCAGATCAAGATGGGTACTATCAGACTACGCTCCCAGCTATTGTTTTTCAGGTATAAGACAATTTGGTTTTTCTAGAAAATCTACAGAAGCAGTACATGGATTTGGGGGAATGGAGGGGAAAGCCAAGCCTTCTGGAATGCCATTGTTTCTATGTCTTTTGAAGTATAGTGAGGCTTTTTTTCCTGTAGAGTTGTTGGTTGAAGGGGTTGTTTCTTTGGTTTTTTATTTACCTTTTTTACTTTAGTGCTTGAAAGACTTAGGTTTTTTTTTTTTAAACATATTTGGTATTTGTATTTAGTGAGCTGCTTTAACTTAGGTCCCTTGATGTGAGCTGCTTTAACTTAGGTCCCTTGATGTAAAGCTGTAGTATAAGCCCACTAGATGAGATGTTTGTGAGTTATTAGAACAGTTTTTGTTAATACAGTGCTGAGTTAGGCATATTTCTTAATATGGTACTGAGGTAGTTAGGCATGTATTTGTTACTATAAATTATTCATTATACAAGACACCTTAATACTAGAATAAAAGTATTTGACCACTGAAGGTCGGAACTGTTGCTGTTTACACTACTACTTCAGTTAACATTAATGCCTGTCCAAATTAAAACCAGAAAAGATAAGGCTGTTTCTAAGATCCTTAAAAAAAAACCAAAACAAAAACCCTCACAAAAATACCCGAACCTGCACCACCCTGTTGTCGGTAGTGGAAAGTTTTGAAAGTGATCTTTATCAACCAGGAAAATGTCAGCTTATTATGCTCACTTTCTAATTTTTCTTTACAAATATTGTGTTAGGCACCTTCAATGAAAGATAGATTATCTCTTCTTCCTGCATTTGTTTCCCATTGTATTTTTTCCAGTTTATACCAGGATTTTTGCTACATTCTTTCACACTTGTATTAGTGCCAAGGTTTACTTCATCTAATCGTTCTCAGAAAATGTGCGATATCAAAGAAACTGGTGGCTCATTGGTTCTAGTGTCATGCTGAGAAGGACTGTTGAGACGCATGTAACAGTGAAATTTTCAAAATCATCTTAGCATAAAAATGGCTCATGTTTCCACCTGGCTTTGCACCCTTCCTTTTTAGTTTCCCTCCTCTCAAACACAGTTGCCTGTAAGTCACTTAGATCTTGTGCCTGCTTGTGTTTCTGAAGTTTAGAGACTCCTTTAATTCACTAATGTGAGCTCACTACTTTCACATATGGGAGAAGCAAAGGCATTTTGAGTTGTAGGGTTGTTCATTAACTGCAGGAGCTGACCCTAGAACTTTGTTACACTGTGAAGCAAAATCATTACTGAATTAAAGAGATAAAGTACTATTCTGCTGAAGAAAAAATGGAGCTGTTTTCAGTATCAGGAGAACACTGCAGCATGCATTAATGGCTGTCAGTAAAATATTAATTACACTTAGGGAAAGAGTGGCTTTTGGTTTAGTCAGTGGGTCTGTCAGAAAAAAAACCCAAACAACAAAACCAACAAAAAGCATATATAGAGCTAGTGGTAGTGAGTATCTCCAAGACTCCCAAGATAGCAGTTCTGTCTTTGTTTTACCACTGATAAAGGCCTCTCTTTATAATTAAACTACTTTTCTCATAGATGTTTGAGCAGAATCTTCAAGTGGCTGCTCAGATTAATGAAGATTTGAAAACAAAGGTACTCATTCTATGTCTTCAGCAGATGAATTCATTTCTCACCAGGTAACATAATGTTTAAAATACAAATGCTTTATCCTACCTTAGTCTCTCTTTCCTACAATTCCAGTACTTGGGGTTATTTGGATGTTTGTTTATTGCTTTGTCTTTCTCCTGTTGCATTCATGCCAACCAAGCTTTTCTTTCCTTTCCTTTCCTTCCTTTCTTTCCTTCCCCAGTTTCACTGCAGAGGTAGTTCTGTGCTGGTGAGTGGCACTTTCAGTTCCTGTCTGCAAATGGTTCTAATTTTTTGAGTCAGTTCTGCTTTCATTTATATCTCAAATTCATATCTCTTAAGGAAGACAGAAAACACCTCCTTGGTTGGATTCTGCCCAGAACAGAAGGACTAAACATCACATGGGCAACACACTCTTTATAAAATATACTTCTAAATACCTGACAGACCCTTATGGTTCTATGGGTGTATTTGAGCTATTAGAGATTTGTGTCTTTTTAACGCCATTTCTTGTATGTGTTACAGGTACAAAGATGAAGCACAGTTGTATAAAGAAGATCATCTTAAAAATCGTCAGTATCCTCAGTGCTATGTTCAGTACATGATTGCAGTCATCAACAACTGTCAGACCTTTAAGTAAGTCTGCATGTTCTTGCAGTATTGTGCAATAGTTGTAATACTACCTCTTCCCAGAACCTTATTTTCTGTATACAAAGAGGGTTTCAGTTAAGATAGTTTAGCTGACTAAACAAAGGCAACAGATTTAAAGATCCTGCTGTTTTAAGAGGCAGGTATTGTGATTATTGTGATTGCTTTTCCCTTTGGCAAGCCAAGCCATTGCCCCTCACTAGTGAAAAACCATTTGTTATTCCAAGACTTTCATTGCCAAAGAGATATTTATCTTCAGCTTCCAGAATCTGAAAAGGTCCTTTCAATTAGTTTGTGTGGGTCCTGCCATCTTCTCTTACATTGGATCTCTCACAGATGAACTTCAAGCAGTGTGATCAAGGTGAACTGAATTGGAGAAAAGGAAAGGCAGACCTTCTGTTAAGAGTACTAGAATGTGGCTCATGTTTCAGTGATGAGCTATCCAACTCCCTATTCATCCATATCTGCTGCCATTCGCAGGTCTACAGATCATCAGCAGTTTGCTACCAAGACACACATAGTCTACACTGACCACTCCAAAATCATTCTGGAGAGTAAATTAAGGCTTCCAAAGCAAGCAGCGGGCATTGTTTCCTCTTGCAAAAATAACTGTCTGCTGTGTCTTCTTCATGCATGTACTCCAGAAATTGAATAGTAGTGCAACTGTGCATCAGTGGGTGATGAAAAGCCTTTTTTTTTTTTTTTTTTTTTTTTTTTGTCACAGAGAATCTATCATCAGTCTGAAAAGAAAATACTTGAAAAGTGACATGGAAGACACATTGTCAATCAGTCATACAAACATGGATGCAACTTTAGACATCATTGCTAAAGAAGGATGCTCTAGCCTGCTAGATGAAGTCTTCATGGATTTAGAGGTTAGAACCTTTTTCCTCAAAAATTGTTTAATCTCCGGAAATATTATTTAGAAAGAAAAAATAATTCAGAATGAAGTAGTTGTGGAGCCTTTTGATTGCTAAGCATATAAAAAATGTGGTTTATATATATGGGCTAGCAAAATGTCGGTAAACATTAGTATTGTTCTTCATTGATACAGTTGGGACATAGGAGACTGGAAGGTTGCTTCATTATGTTTCATGAGATGACTTCAGGCAGGTTCTTTGTATGTAATTAATATTCTCTAGTAGATGTACTTTAGTCTTACACTTATGTTGTTGAGTTGAAAAAATTATTTGGGAAACTACTGTGATATTAAGTTGTCAGCACAGGTACAGTTCACCTGTAATTAAGACATTTAATTGACTCTTAACAATGGGCCCTTTCTGTCTGATAGATTTCAATGTTTAGGAATTCTAGCTTCTTGTATAGTATCCCGCAGGGAAAAAATTATTACTATAAAGAAATTGGGAGTATGGGGAGGGAAGCAGGAAAATTAGAGAGACAGCAGGAAATGGTAAGGAGACATGCTCTGGGACTTGTTAAGAACTAATGTAAACACCTTGAATGGCTCACATGAGGAAGGATTTGGGAGCAGCATAGTTTAGAAATTGACAATACTTAAAATTCTCTCCTGTTTTTTAGTAACTGCACTGATCTGATGAAACTCAAAAATCTGATCTGATCTCATTTGTCCCCTTTTCAGCCACATCTGAATGAGCTGATGACAAAGAAGTGGTTGATGGGGTCTAATGCAGTGGGGACTATCTGTGTCACTGTAGAGGATTATTTCAATGACTTTGCAAAAATAAAAAAGCCTTACAAAAAGGTAGGTGCAAAATATTCTGTGATACTTTGTTGTTGTACTCTGAACATCATGTTGATTTGGAATTTCTGAACCCCACATGAAATTCAGAATTGCAATGCACAAATTGGAATTGATTAGTCAGTGGAAATGAAAAAATGTTCATCGTCATACTGCAAAAGTCTGAATTTACTTGGTTTTTTTTCACATCCATATAGTACTGTGAAAGACAGATCTAAGTTATAGGATTTAGTCCAGGAAACTTTCGGCATGCTACCTGATATTGTCACCAAAACTGTGGGAAAAACAAAAACTCTCCAACAACATTTTTAATGTTAGAGAGTCAAGGCATTACTTTATTATCTGGCCAGGATGTTGTTCTGGCCAGGGTGTACCACAGAAATCATCTCATCCACACGTAGCCCGGGTGTGCAGAGAGAATCATTCCATGATGCACCGATTTTACAGGATCTTTCCCCAAATTTTATACAGTCAAAACTCATAGAGATGCATTGTTCCAAAGTTCATTGGTCCAGAGTTGAGCAACCCCCAGTGTTCAGTTTCCCATTGAATCCGAATCCCCCTCGCCTCCAATGTAAATTAGATCTTCATTTTTCAATTTTCTTATCAGTCCTTTCCGGGCGAGATGTCTTCAGCTCTGTCAGAGGTGATGTTTGGGGTGGATGTTTGTAGATGGCCACCGATGTTCTGTTGATGTTCTGTTGATGGCCTTTATCTCTCTGGGTATCTTTGGGCTACTCCCAGTCTGTTGGTATGTTGAGTCTATCAGACCTCACCTGGCAGAACAGTGTCCTGAAAAGAAACTTAAAATTCCTTTTCCCGGGGTAAAGACAAGCAAAGCCTTTGACTAAAGTTATACAAAATTTTTAAACTGGTATATTTTTCAACAATTTTCTTACGAGTTTGTACTTTTCTACCTCTCCTCAGAAGTTTATAGTCAGATAAAATTAGCTCTTCTGAAACTAGTTTTGCTGTTCTGCAATTACTTTTTTTTAATAAATACACATCAAGTAGTTCCTAGTTTTAATATATACAATGAAGCATAGTGAATTTGGTGCCATAAGGGTTAATAAAGGCCTGGCTATGTTTAAAGTGCTCTTACAGCAGCAAATGTGCTAAGTTTGGGTTTTTTCCCTGTGATCTGTCAAAGGATATCTGGATTTCTCTATTGATAGAAACAAGTACAATAATGTGGAAGATTAAAGGCAGGTTCATGTAATAAGACAGTGTTAAATGATTCTTCTCTAACACTTAGGAACCTAATAGAAGCTAGCAAAATCAGTATTTAGGTGAGGTCTTTGAAGAAACTCTTACAAAGTAGAAGGGCGTAAAAAAAAGTCTCCAAATCATACACTTATTCTTTCTTACCTTAATCCTCAAAGTGATAAAGGGAACTGCTCAGAGTTCCTCTGATGACCTCTTAACCTTCAGTATTTGCAAATCCGAATGGCCTTATTATGTAAGCATAAGCATAAGTATTTTCAGTCCAGAAAAAATGCACAAAATAAGTTAGGTCAGATGCAGAATTAGTCTATATCCATGGAACAGCTTTCTTTTCCAAATTTAGTTATTACTGTGAGGTATGAGTTTCAAGTGTTAATACCAATCTCTGCAATCACATATGTTTCATCATGTAGCATTTATTGCCACCTTGTGGGGAAGAAGATTACAGGCAGATTTTTTGGCATTCATCATATCTGCAATTCCACTGTCTCCCAGCACAAATACCTCTCCCATAAAAGATGCTGTATGTTCTAGCACAGGCTGGACCACGCTTTCGTTTCCCTGATTTGTGATGGGATTTTTTCTTGTTTTAAAATATTCTTGGATTCTGTTTTGAAAATACAGTTTTTAAAAGCCACATGAACAAAGCACCTCCAAGAACTCTGTAGCCCAATGGGAAGGACACTGCTCTGGAACAGAGGAAATCTGGGTCTAAGTCATTCTGCTTTGCTGTTTTCCTCATGTGTAAATGGAATGCTCTACCATTGCACTGTTGGCTCTTCTGGAGTGTTCTCAGTTCCTTCCCAGCCGGATGGGCCATACATGGCAGTCCCCCACAATCTGTCTTGTGCAGTTCATTTTCCTTTGTGTAATAGCATCAGTTCCACCAATGCAAGAGAAGCTGTCTCTGAGTAACCATCTAACTCCAGTATTTCTGCAGAGTCTTGAGAGCAGAACTTGAAATTGTATTTTCTGTGTTCTATACGAGGGTTGTGACTTCCAGTACTTTGCAATCTGTTGTTTTCTCCCTTTTTTCTTTCTTCCCCACTTTTCCTGAAACCTTTTTTCCAAATTTTGACTGAGGAACATGTTGATTGAAACTAAAATTTGATACCTACAGCTAATAAAACATGATAAAAACTTTGTGACTACCTGTTATGCTAGCTTTTTCTTAATTGTAAGTAACTTCGTCAGCATATTTAGGGGAAAAAAAGCACCCGAGGACTTGTGGGATTTTTAAGCACTCTGCTTACATTACTGTTGAAAAATAAACACATGAAGGCTTTGGAGTTTTTATTTTGTCCTTATTTCCAAACCTCAGCAGTACCCTTGCATGAATACCAGATGTTTCACCTAGGTACCAGTAGGTATTTCCTATAAAAAGTGCAGAGCAGCAAATCATTCAAGAGTTGGGAAGATCTGAGAAACTGATTGCTGCTGACTCTTCAGGCTTCTTATCAGATTTGACCCAGAGCACAGATAATGTGAGCAAGATTCGCAGTTGCTTTATGCAATATACTGGTGTTCATCAGCAGAAGCCTCTGTGGTGGGTTGTCATTCCTTGACTAGAGATCCAAAGAGCAAGGCTGCAAGGCCTGTTCTAAGGATAATCCAAAATATTTTATGTTTGTTCTTCTGTGCTCCTCAAAAAACCCAGATGTGTCATTAAAGATATCTTGGGTTTGTTGTTTCTTTTACTTGGCACATCATTAGGTAAAGAGAGATTTTCATTTCTGTTAGCACTGTGAAAATCTAAAACCCCTCAATCTGTATCATTAGCAAAAACTGTGTACTGGTGATTAAGTGCAAATACACAGTTCAAAGCCTACAAATAATGGCTACATTTGCAGGTATCACTGGCATAATCCACCACCTTTTCCATTTCTTTCAGACAATGACTCTTGAGGCCCATCGGCGAGTAGTTGTGGAATACATCAGAGCCATCATGTTAAAACGTATATCTTTCAAGAATGCAGAGGAGAGAAAAGAGGGTGCAGAAAGAATGATCAAAGAAGCAGAACAGTTCAGATTTTTGTTTAAGAAGCTTGCAGCTGTAAGTATTTGCTTTGGGTAGTGCTGTTAACGTGATCATTTAGAAAAACCACAGATGTTTACTGCTTGGGGGAAATGGCTAGAGTTCGATGTCCATGTCTCCAAAATGTTGAGTGTCTTGGGAATATAAAAAATGCCAGCTCAGGACACAGATGGAGTTTCTGAAGACACAGGCCAGCTGCTAAAATTCCTGAGCACGAGTTTCTACTGCTCTGTGTTTATACAGCTCTCTGCAGCTGCACATTTGAATGGCCTCAGAGAGATAGGTACCCTAAATTCATAGTAGTAAAGGAAAGAAAAAAGTAGTTTAAAAAAAAAATTTAAAATCTCTCTTTGCTTTTCCTGGTCAGAAGAAAGGCTGATCTGGCATCAAACAAATGCCATTACTTATTACTTAAGGAGCATGCAGTGTATGCATTTGGATCAATAAGACAAGTATGTTGACCCCATTTAAAGTACAGCAGAAATAGAAAAGACAGGCTTAAAACTGTATTTGACAACCAATGTACAAGACAGGCCTAAAATTTTTAACTGCATAAGGAACTGGAATATTCAAGAAAACTCCTAGGGCCAACATATGACAAAATGCAAAAAGAATGCACAGAAATATAAAGCCTGAAAAACTGGGGGAGTTGATGGAAGAGATGGTGGAATAAATGAAACAAACCATACCTGATTGGCAGAACCAGATGACCTTGAATTAAAAGTACTAAAATAGTCCAGAGTTTTAAAAGATACAGTTCAGTCGATCAGTTGCTAAAAGCTGCTTTGGTTGCCAGGTCACTTGAAGTAATCTAATGTTTCAGAAGAGATCTGGTTTTCATGTCAGTTATTCCTAATGCTTACGCTGGTGTATTACCCAAAGATGAAGACTCGAATGTGTCACCATGTGAATAAATACAACATATTGTTTGTAGGACATGACTTTTTTCACTGATATTCTCAGGGTAGGTCTCTGGATGAAGCACATGGAGAGAGAAAAGGATTATAGTGACAGTTCACAAATATTTTGGAGGTTTTAGCGTCT
Source organism: Acanthiza pusilla (assembly GCA_036630365.1). Lineage (NCBI taxonomy): Eukaryota > Metazoa > Chordata > Aves > Passeriformes > Acanthizidae > Acanthiza > Acanthiza pusilla. Next base: position 36,209,033 of record JAXCHO010000034.1, read on the forward strand.
GTAAATACATCTCATCAGGAAACTCAAGAGCATTGTCAGACAAAATATTAATTAAAGGACTGTTTGTAGATTTGAGGGCTATTGCTATTGTTTTGGGGCATTTTTAAATTTTTTGTTTACTTTTGCAGGGCTCTGGAGAGGACACTGAAGGACTCTGTGACATCATTGAAGCCATTGCAGAGGTTATCAAGCTGACTGATCCTTCACTGCTCTATCTGGAAGTTTCAACTTTAGTCAGTAAATACCCAGATATCAGGTAATTCTCTTTGCCCTCAGATTTTAGAGATAGATAACATCATAATTTCTTTGTGGTCTTGGGCAAATTTTAAAACTTTAAAACAAGGTGAAAATGTGTTCATATTCTTTATATTTTAGATTGTTAACTACCTTCTTGTGGAAGATAATGGTAATGTACAATGTATGTGAGCTGGACTAGGAGTTACATCTATTTAAGTATTTGGTGGTACAACAGAGGAATACTTAAAATACTTCAATTCTGTGTGTTTTTAGGATAAAATAGGTTTTAGAATCCTAAAAGCAGCCAAAACAGTGCTTTATATTAAGCAGGAAAAACCAGTTCTGAGTTAGTAGAGTTCTGATTAAGAATTAAAAGTACCTGCTGAAACTGAGTGAAAGGATTGCCAATTAAGTGTTGTTTCTGACAAAATCTTCTTTGTGCAAAGCCTCCTAATGCCAGTTTTACCCTTTTCCTTTGGCAGGGATGACCACATTGCAGCTTTGTTGACAGTGAGAGGCGATGCCAGCAGAGATATGAAGCAGACTATCATTGAGACTTTGGATCAAGGTCCAAGCCAACCAAATCCAAACTATGTGCCAATTTTTAAAGAAATTACAGTTCCTACTCTAACTGTGCCAAAACTTCTTAAGTAATGGACAACTCTGTGTCTGTGTGTCATTACTGCTCTGGGATCAACAGGTTTGAAGTACTTGTGGGCAAATTTGGCGATGCTATTTTGAGTGGAGTTCAATATACATTGATACTTGCTAGGCATGTTTCTTTCTAAAGACTTGGATGTGAGGAAATTTAAGATTTCTGAAAGAACAAGGTTTAAAGGTCATGTTTGAAAAATGAAGCTTTTAATGACATGGGTTTTTTTTTCCTGACCCATTTGTTACAGCTGGTTTTGCGGTCAGCAAATACATTTTTGTTGTGGAATATGTTTGCACAGTGCACTGCAATGCTATATAAAGATATTTATACCAAAACCTGCAGAGCTGTATTAGTGCTGGATATACTAATATACATCACTTTACAATACCTAAGCAGACTCCTTTAGAAGTGTCTTTATATGGCACTGCATTGAGTGTTAATGTCAATCCACTTTCACATTATATTTTGTGTATGTACTTACTTTGGTGTAAAATAGTTTATTGCAGAAAACTTAATTATGAAATCAGTTTCCTGACTTAAAGGACTGAATGAGGTTGCTACAGTGCAATTTGATTATAGGTTGAATAAATAAATAAAGACATAAGGTACATTTTTTCTTCATTGATTCACTAAAAACAGCACATAAAGCACACCAGATCAATAAAATGTTAAACCACTGCTATGTTCAGCTACGATCCTTTGTGTCCTTGTAGATTTACAGAGCATGTAAATCTTTTTTGTTGTTTTAAGTGCGAATAAAAATTGGATTTCATAGTTTTCTGAAAACACAAGATACTGGGTTTTATTTCCACAGTATTTTCAGATTAATGTGTTCTGATTATAAAATAGTACTGGACAATTGTGGATTCAAAATTCCTTGATGAAGGACACATTTAAGGCATTATCTGTTAATACCTGGCCGGAGCTGTCAGAGGTAAGTACAAGGAAGACATGCGCCTACATTGTTTTTAGTTAACATTCTGGAGTTTGTGTATGCAACTCCTTTGGCCTTTGGTCACCCAGGCCTTGTGCCATTCCAGCCCTGTCCCCAGCTCCTCTGTACCCCAGAAGAGATACATGCAAGGTCAGCAGTTTGGACAAAGGATAGAACTGAGATTGTGGCTTTCTTAGTGACAGAGACAGTGTGTCCCCAGGGATGAGGATGGTTCACTAGAGCATCATCTTGGTATCTCTGTGCTTGAAGGATTTTAGCACAGGAGCTCCTGGGGTTCCATGGGACTGTAAACTGCCTTGAAATTGTAGGTTCAGGGAGGGGAATTTGACTGTTTTTCAGAGGGCTGGGTTCGGCCCTCAGTAAAGAATTCAGTTAAAAAGTAGTGAGGTGATACTAATTTAGCTTGTACTCTAATTCAGTCCTGTACCTGAAATTCTTTTCCTGTGTGCTTTAATCCTCACTTTGTCTAAGGGAATCAGTTCAGGGGCCTTGGTTTCTGTCTGTATCCCTTCTTCCTCTCAGCGACGGTGCAGAGGCCTCTGTCAGATGTTAAACTTCTGCTCTTTCCCCTCCAGAACCAGCCCGCTCCCCTGGGCGGGGACCCTGCAGGGATCGGTCACAAGGACGGCTCCTGCTCTTGCCCGAGCATTGTGGCGCGGGAGAGCCGCCTCTCGGCGGGCGCGGCTCCGCAGGCCCTGCCCGGCGCGCTCGGCTCCGGCGGGGCCGCATTCCGCAGCTCTCTCCCGGGGCAGTGCCGCGGGCCCCTCCCGCCGGGAGCGGCAGCACTCCCCCCGCGCCGCGGGAGCCGGGCGGGCGCGCGGCTCGGGATTCCCCTCCGCGGGGCGGGGCGCGCGCCTCGCCCGCCCGTGACGTCACGGGCGCGCTGCGTCAGAGGCGGCCCGTGGCGGAAGCGCGCGGGGCGGGCGGGCGCGCGCGGGGCCATGGCGGCGGGGTACCAGCAGCGGCCCAACGGCGGCGGCGGCGCGCCCCTGCCCGACCCCTCCTTCCTGTGGAGCGTGTTCCAGAGGTGAGCCCCGGGAGCAAAGCGGCAGCTGCCGGGAGCGCGGCGGCTGCTGCGGGAACCCGGTCACCGGCCCGGGGCATCCAGCGCGGGGTTTGGCTGCCGGGGCGCCCGGCTGGGCTGTAAACATCGCGGTGGTTTCCCTGTGGGAGGAATCTGTAGGAAAGGGTTGAGGGGGAATAAATGTGGCTGTGTTTTGTAACAAGGGTAAGAGGGATTGATGGAAGCGAGAAGGTAACCTTGAAAATACTGAAGTAATTTTTAACCTGAGATTGCAGAAAGGATAGTAGAGACTGCAGGATCAATGTAGCTGTACAGGAAGGATTGTAAAAAGGAATCTGATAAATGTTAATGGAAGACTTTAAAGCTACCAACGAGAAGACATAGCTGCACCAGGGGACGTTTAGGGTGGATATCAGGAGGAATTTTTCACCGCAGGGGCGATTGGACATTGGAACGGACTGCCCAGGGAGGTGGTGGAGTCACCGTCCCTGGAGGTGTTCGAGGAAAGACAGGACGTGGCGCTCTGTGTCATGGTCTAATCGACACGGTGGTGTTCGGTCATAGGCTGAGGATCTCAGAGGTCTTTTCCGACCTAAATGAGACTGTGAAATATTCTCTTGAATTCACCTGGAGCAGGGGGACCTGCAAGGGAGGTAGCAAGCCTGTGCTAGACAAACACACTGCCAAGATCGTATCGGTAGAGAAACCAAAGGAGGTTTCGCACTTGTGTCATGTTGAGGAAACTGGGGAGGTGCCTACACTGGTTCCATTTTTATGGGAGATGAGTCAAGACAGATCCTCTGACACAAGCGGCAGCAAGAAGAGGTTAAGCAGTAGACCAACAGTACTAAGTTTCTAAAACTGGCTGGTATTTACGGAGTGACTCAGGAATGCAGCAGCTTACCTACCCAGCCTGCTGTAAAACAACTTCCTCTGAGGTCTCAGCAAAGGCATGCATGAAGCCATTTCTCTTTTTAATGGGTCCAGAAAGAAACAGATCAATAGTCTGACTTCTGCACTGGGAAAAGCAGTAAAAATAATTTTAAATAATTTAGTTAGTCAGGAAAGTTGCACAGCTTTTGTTGAAAGTATTTCTGTCTGGCACACTACTGTATAAATCCTGGAATATGTTTGGTAAAGACTGGATATGTGGCTAGAATTAGAGCAATTCATATAATCTGTATGGTTTCCTAAAATACTCTCAACAATATCAAAAGGCCCTTAAAGAAATCCAGGGAACATAGAATGAATGGAAGCATTCTTCAGTGGCCTGAAAACTGACTGAAGGGGGTGTGTGTGTGTGTGTGTGTGTGTGTGTGTGTGGTTATCCACCACACTGACAGATGCAGCTCTCCTGGGATATTTATGTAATTTGTTCAGGAGCAGCTGGGAAAAAGAGAGTAGCTTTAGACTGGATGTTAGGAAGAAGTTCTTTACTGTGGGCATGGTGAGGCGCTGGAACAGGTTGCCCAGAGAAGCTGTGGATGCCCCATCCCTGGAAGTGTTCAGGGCCAGGCTGCATGGAGCTCTAAGCCATCTGGTGTAATTGAAGGTGTCCCTGCCCACAGCAGAGAGGTTGTAACTTCACGATTTTTATGGTCTCTTTCAACCCAAACTGTTCTGTGGTTCTGTGATTCTGCGAAAAGATGGTGATTGGTCAGGTGAGGTTTGCTGATTTCTGCAGTAGCTGAGGCCTGTGAAAGCTTCCAGGAGCACCTTATGATCCTGCATTACTGGGCTGTGTCAGCCTGTCGTGACCAGGTCATGATCCTTGTATGACAGTTGATTGCTGTATGTCAGGTGGAATGCAGAGCAGGAGCCTGATGTCCATGAGGAAAACTTATTTTAATTTTGCACCATTTTGTTTATAAAAGGAATGTGCTGACTGATGATGCTTAGGAACAAGATAAGTAGGTCATAACGCATTTTCATGAAAATATCAGCTTAGCACTTGGTTGCAGTTCATAAAAGATAAAAAATATTCACGCTTCCAAGAAGAGAAACAGAGAAGAAAAAAGGGGAATATCTTTTTCTTATTGAAATCTTTGCAGCTTATGCTTGCAATTTTAATGTTGCATGCAGGTTACATAATTTTTGAGATGGGGAAGGAAGCAATGAGAATTAACTGGAAGTGTTGAGAAAAAAACAAGGACTAAAGGAAATTAGCTGCTGCAAAGAAGAGTCAAATGAGCAGGACTCCTCTTTGGAGTGGTAGTAAATGAGGTAAAATAAAAACTCTCAGTCCAAGGGGAATATCCTTGTATGAAATGGAGGGAGGTCCCCACCACTTTCAGATACTCTTCTAAAGAAGGCATGATCATTCTTTATTTGGGCAGAAATTACTTAATTCATTATTTTTGGCACAGAACTTGAATCTTTAAGACTGTGAACGCTCAATAGAAGCTGGAACCTGCCTGTGCTTTTTCCTCTTTGAACCCTTTTGAAAGAGGTCAAGGCCCTGCAGTAGATTGAGTCTTTCAATACTTTAGTCACATTAGGGACTTTCTCTCCATTGCCAACATGTGAGAGAATCTGGGTGCCAAACCTGTTGCTCCAGTTTGGGAAACAAGCAGCTTACTACTGTGACATTTGGCATTTTGTGAATTTAACCAGCATGGTGTGCTCCGCAGTTCTCTTTTTAAAAAAAAAAAAAATACTCTTTTGTGCAGAGTATGCCCAAACTATTTTATCATCAGTGTGTGTTTCGGTGCGTCTCTTCACTCATGAGTAAATCTTGGCCTTTTTTTGGAGCTTCTATCATGTCTCAGTGACTTTTCAGGAAAATATTAATCTCATCTGATGAGTAAGAACCAGAATGTCAAAGCCTGTAGTAAGTGGAACCTGTTAATTTCAGCCATTTAAAGCTTATTGCCTGTTTTTGTTTTGGTTTTTTTTCCAGAGTTGATAAAGACAGGAGTGGAATAATATCTGATAATGAACTTCAGCAAGCATTATCCAATGGTAAGTCTGTAAATGAGCAGTGAGGTAGTTCATTGTAAACTTCATGGTAAATGTCTTGTGAGAGTGGTTACTTGATGCTGTAATTCTTTGTGTGGAAGAGGGTGGGAAGCGTTCCAACCACTGATTAATACTATTTAATCTACAGCAAAAGGCTGGAAAGGGAAAAAATGGACAACCCTCCTGATTTTTTGTTTGTTTTAAACTGAGTATCTATTATAACCATTACCAATCTGTATTTTGAGGAAAGAAGGCATGCACATCCTTTTATTTTTTTCAGCTCTGCTTCCTAGAAATCATAACCAGTGATTTATATATTCCTTGCTTATCACTACTGAATGTTTGTTTTTTAACCAGGATCAGTGTATAAACTGGACAAAGATGTTTACAACCAGCCTTTTCACTGCACATGATTTATTTTTCATACAGTATGGTGCAGAAAATGAAGTATGTTTGGGGTTTTTCCTAACAGAGTAGAAAGATGCACTGTAGATCTATTATTAAAACTTTCTGGTAGTCTTCAGTTCCTTGTAATACTCAAAGAATAACTAGGGTATTGTCAAGTAACTCATGGAAAAAAAAAAAAAGGAACATTTTTCCAGTAGCCTATTTTTACTTTCCTCTCATGACTCAGGATGGGTAGGGTTATACTTTGTGGGGTTTTTTTCCTGTTTGGAAATCTGAAAAGGGACATATTCAGGCTGTTTGTTCACCTTTGAGTCCATACCAAGTTCCCCTTCTCCCAAGGTTTATTCCTTTATCCTCCCTGTGCTTTGTGACTGAGAAGGGCTTAAACTGATGTTGTGAGCTGCAGCACACACAGGCTGAAGGGCCCCTTTTTGTCAGTCATTGCCTGACTTGAAATAAATTTACATGGCTCTATTTAGTAAAATTGCAATCTTGTAACTGAACTGGAGTTACTAGAATATTTGTTTAATAGTGTAGCTGATAAATGAAAAACAATGTATTTTGGCTGCCAGACTTGATCTATAATTAAAATTTTGAATAAAATCTGTAGCAAAAACTAAGTTCAATTAAGTCACCATTTTCACTTAGATTACAGTGCTGTTTAGAACTGTGGGAATCTGTCATTTTAAATTGTACCTATTGTTTTAAATTCTATATATTTTAAGTATCTTCTCATATGATGCCATTTTTAATTTTATGTATTCTAAATACTTCTTCATATGATTGAATTTAAGGGTAATATGCAGTGATGACTATCTGAGCTCTTTTCTTTCCTTATTTACAGTGTAGATTAGCAGTTTCAGTGCTTTGCAATTATGAAGAATGCCTACCAAGTGAATTCACTGTTAGAGAAAATATTTACAGAATTGTAAGCTTCCTGAATTCCAAGAGATTCTAGATCTTGTACACTAACAAGTGTGTGACTTGTTAGTGACTAAAGTCACTAACAATTCACTATATTATTTTCAGAATATATTATGTAGTAGATGGTTGTGCATGGCTGTCCTGCAATTTAACATGGGCTAAAAGAATATTTCTAAAACATTTTTAAAAGTTTGTATCATGCTCATTGAAAGTTGAAGTTCAGTGTGCTTTTGACAATTTGACATTTTCAACCTGTGAAGTTTATGCAGGTAACAGTGTGCTTACCTGGGAGGGGCCGATCATCACATTTGTTTAACTGTTTGCGCAATAAAATCCTATGCTTCCTTCTTCTTTTCTTCTGTGCTGCCATGGGAAGTTAATAGTAGAGTCAGGAGAGGAGAGACGGGACAATCTTTCACTGTTTATTGGAACAGGCCAAAATCAACACAGTTCTTCACTTCTGGAGTTGCTCAGATTTCACTCTGTTGCATCTGTATCAGTCACTTGAATATTTCAAGATTAAATAAGTTAACTTTCAGACTGTATTTTCACTTTTTCCTCCTATTCTGTTCAGAGTTAAATGCTGGCACATTATTCTGTTATTTCTTATTTTTGTGACGAGGCATACAACTCTAAGGTACTGATGTTCTCTGTCTAAAATACTGCTTAAGCATTTTCAGAGCAATTTTTCCTCTTCTCTTTCTCTGCTTATGTTTCTCTTTACGAGCAACTAGTCACAGGGCCCGCCTACAGTGCAGGGTTTTCCCTGTAGAGTTACACCACTGCACTTGACCCAGCAAATCCTGTGTGCTGGATCCCAGCACGGCCCTTCTGATGGGATTTGTGGTCAGCTGATGCATCCCTGCGAGCGCCTCCGCAGTGCCCTCGGCTCACCCACTCCTTTGTGGTCTCAGCAATTCCTTGGGTCCCTGCAGGCAACCACAGCCAATTTAATCTGTGCTGCTTCATCCTCCTGGTTCCTTCACAGGCGCTAGAGAGTTGATGGTGAAATTCTAGATGAGGTGCAGGATTTCTCTTCATTTAAAGCTTAACACTTCCTAGCGCTTGGGAATGCTCTCAACCAAGTGAAAACTGTTTCATAATGACTAGCCTCTAAATACTCAGAGAAGTACAGAGCTCCTCTCCAGATGATTACTGCTCAGGCCCTTTCAAGCAGCAACATTTCTTGGTCTAAAAATACTAATTCAAACAAACACTTAATTGTTTTAGCAGTGGCGGTGGGATTTATACTAAACAACTCTAAATTGCAGTGTATGGTTATGTCATATTAGGAACCCTTTCTTTTTACTTCTGTCAGAAACTAAATGCCCTGGAGTAGTCCTTTAAACAGGAAATGAGCAGATGGGGTTTTACCGAGGAACAGAGATAAGGCCTTGATTGAATTATACCTTAAAACACTTATGCTTCTATCAGTAGAAAAGAGGTACTTCAGATCTTGCCTTTTATCCAATACTTCCTGACAGCCTGGGATGAAAATGTCCAATTTAGATCTTCCAAGGTTTGTTAGGTTTTTTTTGTTGCAGCCTTAAAAGTGCTGGTTTCTGTGTGATATTTGTAAAGCACTGGTCTGAAGTCATCTCTGAATGGTCAAGAACGTAATTACTTCAAAATAGCCTTATTTTTTAAGTACACCAGCTCCATGTCATCTAGCTCTGAATTCACTGTTCTTACCTGATTTGTTTGGTTGGTTTGTTGCATTTTTTTTAAATGTTGCTTAGTATTGAGGAACTAAGTCATTTTTTCTGTTTCAGGCACGTGGACGCCATTTAATCCAGCAACAGTCAGGTCAATTCTTGGTGAGTGTAGTTGTGTGATGTGACATAGTCCTAAGATACTGTTTTGTGATCTTTTCAGATGATTGAGAATGCTCTCAATTGCTACACTGTTTTTTTTTTTCCTCAGAGTGTTCTGCAGTAGTAAGTTAAATTACTTTCTCTTTTGATTAATACAGAAATGCCTTTGGCATACACACATATGCACTTGTCAAAGTAGCCTCAGAAAATGCTACTGCATAACTGATAGTAAATGTAATTTATGCATGAGGAGATCGTGATCTTAAATTTTCTAAAAGGATACTAGATAACTTGTCTTTGGAAGTAATTTTTCTTGCCTTGCATTTTAGTCCTATGTTTTGCTCCAAAAATACCAAACAGAAGCTTTACAATGCTTGAATTCTGTTAGTGTCTAAAACAATTGCCAATAATGTGGAAGGTGATGGTGGTAGAAGGATAGATTCAAGTACAATAAATCAAATCTTTTCTATCACACAGTTCATAAATCCAAGGACTACATTTTTTGCTTTGTTTTCAGTAAGTGTTCAGCAGCAGTCTGAGTTCCAGTGCTGTGTGACATACTTTTGTATAAAGATAACAGTATCAGTAAGTCAAATGCAGATGAATATCCCAGCAGTCTTGGGAATAGCTATAAGACTTATTAAGTGTCCTTAGGAAAGAACAATCCACCCCTCTGCCCATTTTGATTTATCCTTGGATGTTCAAGCAAGCCCTCAGTATTTTCGGACTGGAAATGAAAACCCAGGAAAAATAAACATTCTGATTCATTCTGGTACTCTTTTATCTTGCTTTGTATTTTCCTTCTTCAGTGGATGACTGCTTACTTTTTCTTGGCACCACTTCCCAAATTATCACTTGTATTTTAGCAGTTTCTTTTCTCTCTTCAGTACCTTTCACAAAAGCACTCTTGCTGTCTTCTTAAAATCCTGTCAGATCTTGCTGAGGAGTAGTATGACTAAGGTTTTATATGTGTTTCTTACTTTTTATTTCAGGCATGTTTGACAGAGAAAACAAAGGGGGCGTGAACTTCAATGAATTCACAGGAGTTTGGAAGTACATCACAGACTGGCAGAACGTCTTTCGAACGTATGACAGAGACAATTCTGGAATGATTGACAAAAATGAACTAAAGCAAGCACTAACAGGTTTTGGTAATTCATTTGCAATTACAGTTTTTATGACTCAGTTATGTCATAGAATGAGCTTCTTATTGTTACTGTTGCAGAGCAGTATTGCTCTGACAAATGTGACTAAAAATGAGGCAGGTGAAGGGCAGCTCTCCTTTTAGGTATAAGGTACCTTTTAATGATGTCCATGCCAGAAGCACATGTTTTTTAAAGCTCTTTCCTTAAATAGAGAAAAAAAAAAAAACAAAACATTCCACATGTGTACTAACACATCCGGTTCCAGTCTGCTCTGTGACACGCTCTTGAGAGCGTTACCAATGCTTCAGGCAAAGTCTGAACTTAGAGGGTACTTGATAGAACTTGCCACTTTTTGAAACAGAGCTAGCTGTCCATGCTATGAGAGTATTCTGATGGCTAAGGAACTTCCATTCCAGTGATTTCAATTGTAAAGACTTGAGCTGCAGCCCTAAACCATTCCCTCTATCAATCAGTCACCTCAATCTGTAATGATATTTACTGTGACTGTATATAATTATTATTAAGCATGGATTTTACTGCATGCATTTTTGTTTAACAGAGATATTTAGGAAAGAAAAATCATTGTAACTCCTTACTGTTTGCTGGTTTTGTTACACATGCCTGCTAAACAACCTTGTTCTTTTTATAGAAGGACTGCAGTAATTGAAACCTTTTAAAGCATTTCTCTTTTTCCAAGGTTACCGACTGTCTGATCAATTCTATGATATCCTTATTCGGAAATTTGACAGACAAGGAAGAGGACAAGTTGCTTTTGATGATTTTATTCAGTGCTGTGTTGTTCTACAGGTAAGAAAGGAGATGTACTTTGATGTCAATTGAAAAAAAAATAGCTTTTCTTAAGCTTTTCTGGTTCTCACTTTACCAGTGGATATAGAACTTGCTTTTATTTCTAATAAGCCATTTGATCTAAATATATAACAAGTGCTAGAAACATCTTCATTGTATTGGTCTTCATTAGTAATGCCTTTGCATCTCAAGTAAATTTGATACAATGGGTGAGGGACAAAAAGGTGTAAAATAGTCTCAATGTCTTACAGTGTCTGTTAGTTTAATACAGACTTCAGAGCTGTTTCTGCAGGGGTAATGGTAGAAATACAAAAAAAACCCCCAACCTTTCAGTAACAGAGAGAGCGAGAGAGAGACCATGTAGGGAAAGCAGTTCCCTGTAAAAGCAGTATCTCTGTTATTTAGACACATCAGTCACCTTGTATTCATTTGTAATATAAGGCAATTATAGTTATATACTTGAACTCTGCTATAAAGGCCTTTGAAATGCAGTACCACTCCACTCATATCAGTGAAACCATGCTGGAAGTTGTTTTGGTCTACTGTCTATACTGCCTGGCATCTCTCTGGTTATACAGAGACAGCTCAGACAGCAATGGCACACGAAGCATATTTACCTAGAAGGTGAGAAATGCACAAGGTACACATTGGGTTCTGTTTCCACAAGACTCAAATGTTGCGTTGTTTTTCCTCCTGCTTTAAAGCCAGTTATAAAAAGCTGTCTGGTCTATGAAGAAGTGCCTAGGTAGCCTTAAGTATTGCATCATCATTGGCAAAGAGCTGTCTTTATATGTGACTATAAAATGGCTACAGAGGGGATGAACAGAAAGGGTTCATAAAGCTGCAGAAGCCCAGGTCGCAAGGGGAGTATGTGGCAGTCTGAACGTCCCCAAAGTACAAAAATGTCTATTTTTTTTCCTCTCCTCCTCAGAGGCTGACTGATGTGTTCCGACGATACGATACTGATCAGGATGGCTGGATTCAGGTGTCCTATGAGCAGTATCTTTCCATGGTCTTCAGCATCGTATGACACTGATAATCAGGAATCGCACACTGGCATGACACAGACTGGAGTTGCCAAATCATCCTCTACTGAATAAGATCATTGATGTATTATAATGGATGTAATATCACATTCTTAAATTTTGTATGTTGGTAATCACCATCAGAATCTGTACTTGACTTGGTTTTTATTTTGTATTATTGTATGATATGACCATCTCTGCTTACTGTAGTACAGAAAGCACAGAATCTAGATTTAACTGGTGCAATGTCTAACATAATCTCTTACACACATATCCTGCATGGGAAAAATTACTCTTTAGAAATGCCAAATTAAAATAATGCTTGTTAGTTTCTATGAGTTGAAAGCCAGAAGTTGCACAACATGTTTTGCATGTGCCTTACTTTTATAAGAGTTTAATGTATTAATTTTTAATACAGAATTTAAAATTAAGTAAAAATATTAGGTCAACTTTTGGTCTATTTCACTTTTGTACAGCTTTAAGAGGATGGTGGTTTTATTTCTGTATTCTCATTTTCTACAATTCAGGGGTCTCTCGACTTGGATGGTCTTTTTTTATTTATTTTCTAGCTGCCTCTTTCTTTCAAGGTATTCTTGGGATGGCTTCAAATACAGCTTCTTCACACCTGTGAAGAAGATCATACTGCATCTCCCTCAATAAGTTCCCCAGGAAAATGAACTCTGAATATGTTCCCTTTGCTTAGTTGTCTCATTTAACATCAGAAGTCATCCTTTTTGTGCTGAAGCACTTACTGAAGTGGCCTTGAATTGGCAGTCAGACATTCTCATAACTTTACCCTACATATCACCATTTACAGCTAATGAAGAGTGGAAAAACTTGAGCAAGACAAGTCATGACTGATTCTTGTCACACACCATCTCCTCCAGTAATGCTGAAAAAGCAACTTGACGGAAGCAAAGAGAAGTTTTTTAAAACAAAAAAAACAAAAAAGACTTGAAGTTACAATGTTACTTCCAGGTGTCCCTGAGATTGGCTCAGATGGTCAGAGAATGGTGCTAATAATGCCAAGGTCACAGGTTCAATGCCTGTATGGGCCATTCACTGAATGTGGCCTCTTCCAACTCAAGACTATTCTGTGTTTCAGCCAGAGTAAAGTGTCTGGTGTCAGGGTGAAGGCAGCAAAAGCGGCAACTGTGCAGTTACCCATCTATCATGCAGAAGCTGCTACTATTTGTCAAGTGATAATCAATCAGACCCTTAGTGACAGCTCAGCAACACTCTGAACACACCTCTGGTGAGAAATACGTGGGGAAAGACCTGTGGTGTCCCTAGCATAAGCACATTGAAACAAGGGGTTCTCCCAAAGCACTTGGGGCCTTGTCACCCAAAAGGTAAGGAATAGGTTTTGGGCAACAAGGGAGAGCAGGAATAATGACTGATATCAGAAACCACTTCATCCAACAGCCTTGGATGAACCATGAAAGTTAACTTATGTTTAAGAAAACAAGGGGAAAAGACTTCCACCAATTACTCGTTGAACCTTCCCTCACTAGAAGGCTGAGATGATAACTAGATATGCTCTCTTCAAAAACAGCATTAACAGCCCAAAATTTTGGGGCTCCAAACAGCTTCCCAATTCCTTTTCCCATTAAGGAATCTGTCCCTTTAGATCATATATCCACATAAAATCCAGTAATTCTGGGAAGCGCCTTCTGGGAAGCATTAGTAAGTCCGAGGTACAAATTAAAAAGGCTGGAATCTGGAAACTTCCCAAGTTGTGTCCCTGAAGAATGTGTCCGTGTCCAGCTGGCCTTGTTCTGCTTTACTGCCCTTGGTGCAGAACAGCTGACTCCAGCACTTTCTAAAGGAGTATCACTGCTGCAGAGAATCACCAAGGTGGCTCAGGATGGGAAACAGACACTTCTGAAGGTGTAAAAGCAGGTACACCACAGACCAAGAAACTGGCTGAAAAGAAGATAAATTATCCCCAGTCCAAGACATGTTCCAGTCTGGATTTTTATCACCAGCTTTTAAAGGAAATGTGAAATTGCTTCAAGGGCTCAGGTGCAGCCTGAGAACAGCTGCCTCCATGCCAAAGCCTGTGATGTAGCTGCATTGGTGCCGACAGGTGCCAGACATCCCAGTGCTGCTCTGCAGGCTGTCACATACTTTGTGAAGGTTGTTTCTTGAAAAAGGACTGGAGCCTAGACAGAAGATTTGTTCTGCTCCAATTCTATACTACGCAGGAGCAAGACACAGCAAGATGTGGCAAGATACGGAAAGGAGTTTCTTGGGAGGAAGGAGTACTCAGCACTCAACAGTTCAGGAAAGCTTTAGTAAATCAGTAACTATTCCAACTCCATTTCAAAATGCAAGAACTGTTTCCCCAATGCAGGACTCTGCACAACAACAAAGGAGGGACAGTAACTGTTGCCCAGAAGGAAAAATAAGAGAACATGTAGGTGGAAAGAGCATCTCATTTGGGCAGAGCATCTCATTTGGGCATCCAGTTGCTGTAATGCCATTGAGGCATACAGTAATGGCAGTAAAGTCCAAAGGGGAGGGAGAAATGGGGAAAAGAGTTCTCTATAACAACCTCAAATTAAAAGGTCTTAACCTGAATTGATAGTCACAGCAGTAATATTTTCTAGCAACATTTTTTCTACAGTTTCAGAATTTTAGTTGCACAACACCTTCTAGGGGAAAAAACTATGGTAGTAGCATTTGTGTAAAGAACTTCTGGTAATTTTTAAATGTAGATATAATAACTGATAATACTACAGCCTTTTAAATCAAAACTCTAGCAGACATCCATGGTAGAAAAACCATAATTTTCCCTTTTAAGCAAGAACGTTTACTATGCAATTCAGTGGAAGAAAGTGTTTGGCAGAACTATGAAGTGTGTGACATTATAAACCACTCTGCAGTAAAGGAAATAATGAACAGGTATGGAAAAGGAAAGTGGATGTTTTCAGATGCAGAAGCAAAATAATGACAGAAGGAAAATTTTAGGGAATTGAGTGTATATGCTCAATAATAAATTTTGTCGAGTTTTTATTAAAATTTATATTACAAGATCCAAAATGTACTGTTGACAGCTCATGAAGACTAACCCTGCTTCAGCACAAGTATTTGATGCACAGAGACACAGTTCAAGCATGGGTGAGAAGAAAAATGATAGTCCACAATGCATCAGTGAAAAGGAAAACAGACACTCAGGAGTAAACTGTCTCACTTTACTTCTTTTCTTCAGCTCCATGTAAGCTGGTTTTAATTACATAAAGTAGACATCTAAAGCCAGGCAATCATGAGCATGTGGCTCTGATATACATCATGAACTGGTAAGTATTACTCAGTTAGTATGACATTTTGATTATTTATTTTTTCCTGTTATTTTATCTGATTGCCTTATAGGTTCTACTATTTCTTAATATGCTTTTTCCAGTAGAAAGAATCAAGAATTTTTATTTTAGCATAGGTCAATCCACCAAATGAGTTTTTAAGACAATTTATAATGATTTAGTTTTGAACAGTGTGATTAAAAAGTCTGCATGTATTTCACACCATTTCTTACTCTGCAAAAACAAAACTAATCTGCCCCATTACATACCAGTCCTCTAGAATAGATTACATTTTCCTCATATAGCATCACATTAAGACAGAGAATGCCTTTGCTGTGACATTCTCCTTTCTTTGTCTAAACAGAAATGTAGTGTATAGATTTCTAAAAATATGCTAATTATAAAGCCTCAAATTAATGGAACTGGCCTTACATTTGTGTGAAGAAAAGTAAACCTGTATTTTCAATGAATATTCTTCTTAAGTAGGTAACATAAAAGTAAACCTTTCTTTTTCTTCTGAATTGGGAAGGGTGTTAAAGGGATTATTAGGTTTTTGCTGACAGAATAATTCTAACTTATTTTCAAAAAATAACAAAAGATTTTTTTCTGTAATATACTAAGATATAACAAATACATTACAAAAAGCCTAAACAAAATAGTATGTTCACCCGTTATGTGCAAGTTTGTGTTCCAGCTATGCTTCACATGTTAAAAACTTATGCCCTACCTCCCTTCACCTTTCCCAAGCCAGTCAAACACAGTTAAATGCAGTCTCTGTCCTGAAAGCCAAGTGATGGAGATTCTCAAATCTCTTCATCTGTTTCCAGTTCAGCTGTTGTTGTTCCTTAATCTTTCTCTCTAGTTTCTATTAGCACGTTGACGAATGTCTGAATATTTATTTCTAGAAAGGGAAGATAAAGACGTTTATAGTTACTTCTGTCTCATAATATTTCACATAATACAGCAGAGAATGTGTGAAAAATAAAAATTTTACTATTAAGTAGCTACCTAGTTAATTAACTAATTCTAGTACCAGAAGCATAGTTTGCATTTGTCCAAACTCATGCCCAATGACAGCTATACAGTAGCATATGCCCACTTCTCTTTAAATCACTCTCATAATCTATTTCCAAAGGAGGTTTCATTTTGAATAGCATATCACTATTCTTAACATTAGTGACTATTTCTACAGTAACTAGAAAAAAAGAAATTGTCATGTAATGAAGCAGCTCTTTGATAACATTTCTCTTGTTATCCCAATGGGTTTTGATTCATTTGGATTATTTATTATAATGCCACCCAGGTTTGGTTCTGCATGCATTCCAATATCTTTTGCTTTATGCTGATACATTCCCTTCCCATCATTGCAAACCTACCAGTGCAACTCATGATAGAAACTGCTAGTTAGAAAGATGACCTAGCACAAACCTTTCTTTTCAGGAAATTTTTGTGCTATCCACTCACTGCTCCATTTAGTTGCCAAGAGGCAGTGTCCTCAGAGAGGCAACAATGCCTTTCTTCAGCTGATAGGGATGTGAGCAAAATGAGCTCGACTCCCCTGAACAGCTCATCTATCTCTGCAACCTGCAATCTCCTGCTGATGTTAGGGCAACCATGCTGATGTCACTCATTTCACATGCAAACTAACCACAATCTTACTTTGAAGTGCTGGATAATATGGAGCCAACTGTTTGAGCACCCTGGTCATTGTAGGTACATCCTTTCCTAGTAGTCCATTCACAGCATTGGGAGCAAGACCAACATCAGCTTCATCAAACATCTCATCTGAGCTTCTGAACTGCTGGTGATCTCGGTATGAAGCACTGCCAGAAAATGAGTCCTGATGTGAACTCCAGACACGCTGGTAGCCTGATTTCTGATACTTGAATTCTTGACAACTCGATTCCTGGTTCCAGCTGGACTCCTGGTTCCAGCTAGATTCCTGGGTCCAGCTAGACTCCTGGTTCCAGCTAGACTCCTGGTTCCACTGATTCCATGTAGTGTCCTGGTGCCACCTGGAGCCACCTCTTTCTGAAATGGCTGCATTTGCAGAAGATGTACAAGTATTCACAGACTCATTGTTCTTGTAAGAGGAATAGCTTTGTGAAGGATAGTTTGTGAAGTATCTTTCAGATGAATGATATGAGGCAGAAGAACTGGCATAGGGTAATTTTTGATCACTTCTGTGCCTTGCTTTGGTACACGCATGTTGATTCCTCCATTTTGTATTTTCCCTGCCAAATGAGAGTCTGTTACCATGGAGCTCACTTCCTTGCACATCACTGGACATGTACTCTGCTGAGTACTCCCTCACTGAGCTGGTCTCATAGGAAGAGGCCCCAGCAGGCAAATTCTTGCCAGACACAGAATGTCTGAGCTGTCTCAGCCATTCACTGACACCACTGACAGGACTATCAGGCTGATTGGCAGGAGAGTCCCTGAGTGGAGACATCATTGCAAAGTCATCAGATCTCAGATGACAGGAAGATGAACCATCTGTTTGGTAACTGTTTGAGTGAGCTGGAGCAAAAGAAGCATCTTCAGAACACTCTTCATACTGAGACAAATAACCTTGATTCCAGTCAGAAGTTCCTGAATAAATAAAGGGCACTAAATGTTAGCAAAATATTAAAATACCAGCTGCAAACACAACTACTTTGAGATTTTATGAAGTGTCCTTCTGCTCTCTTCCCATTTCGTGTCTTTATGTCTTACCTGAGTTTGGCACCTTTTCACCCAAAAATTCTAACGTTAAATAGACCAGGAAGAGTTACTGCTTGAATTTTCCATAACTTTTACTGCTGTAACACTGTTCAGTGAGACAGGAATGTCATCAGACAGTTAAGTCATTAAAGCTTCAGAAAATTGTATCCTGAACTGACTCAGAGAGCAAAGACACACACAGTACACCAGCTAAGAAGCACTATGGCTGGCCATAAAGTAAATTTTCACCATCTGTGTAGTCTCAAGAGTAGACAAACTAGTAGAACAAAATATCTAAATTACCTTTGTATTCTCCATCTGGCCCATAGTGTTCTGGGATGCTTTTTCTTTCTGAAAATTCATCTTGAGATACTGTCATCAGTGGGCCTGAACTGTTGCTGTAATTAACCTAGGTAAAACAAAAGATCAGAATGTCTGTTTGTGAATGCAAGAATTTAAGAACTTTAAGAATTCTAAAAAGCAATACATTTCCCATAGAAAGTTAGCAAAGTACAATTTTAGGTGATAGCCAAGTCCATATGAGGGATGTGTTATTACCACATTATGCCACAATTTTCCAAAGTATTATTTGGAAGAGGTATGTGTCTGGAGAACAGAAGAAGGTGTCTGGTGAAGACAGTGTCTCTTGTTTCAAATTTATTGCCTCATGTCTCTCATCCTCACCTAAAATACAAAACTGTTACATACACAAATCCAGCTGGGGAATGCAGAATGGAAGGCTCAGCTGAGAGATTAAGCTACAGAAACAATATTTAAGTGGTGGCGGTGGCAGCATTTGCACAGAGAGAGTTACTGTAGCTCAGCTGACATGGAATAGATTATTGAGAAAACAGTCTGAAACAGCTTTCAGAAAAAAACACATCCTAAATTTTGTGAACCAGTAGTTGCCAAAGTGATGAATCATTTTTTCACAGATTCTGGTCCTTCTTCAGACCCTTTTTACTACAGGTATTCAACTTTTATGCAAAGAAACTATGGAGGTTTGTAAGGATCAACAGAAAGTCAAGAACATCTTACCCACCTTAGTCTTAACAGATTAAAACTCTCAACTGGGAGCAGAGCTACAAGTTACAAGAAAGACAGACCCACCCACATGCCCACAAAAGAAAAAAGTGGCACATTTGGGTGGCACTTAAAGCCATTAATCTTAGCACAAAAGCTATCAAGCAAGGGACCAACACAAAAAGGGTAACAGCCAGTCATCATGCAGCAAAATGATGCCCAGAACAGAACACACACAAAAAAACCCCAAAACAGATACATGATTATGGAATAGTAAGAGAAATGTGCTAGGCAATTAATATCTTTGTTACTTAGAAATTGTAAAAAAAGAAAATTGAAGTATATTTAACTGGGGGTTTTGACCCATGCCTGAAGTGGTACAGTTTGGCAGGGTGTTAACACAGTGAGTATAACCACTCCTTTCCTCCCAATGGTAAAACAACTCTGGACAAGATTGTTACTTACTGCTACTTTCTTTTCACAAAAGGCCTTCAAGGCCTCTGTGAGTTCCTGTGTAATGCGAAGAACAAGAGTTGCTTCTGAGTCAGAGGTGATGTGAAAAGTCTCCTGTGGAAAAACATGGTTAGAATTGGTCATTAGGATGCCGAAGGGTCATATACACGAACAGATCAAAGTTATACTTTGGTTTTGGTACAACCAAATTTATACTTTTAGTTAATATATGGCATATATAATAAATGTATACACAAATTTCAAAAAATAATATTTGGAACATAATTATGGCCTAATAAAAGGTAAAACATAAACCTGGATTTCTGTGCCCCTTCTGTACTGTCAGTCATAAACATTTTGTTGCAGATGGAGAAGGGCACAAGTCCTAAATTTGTTTTCTGTGTAGAAAACGGAATAAAAAATAAGCTTCAGGCTGATTAGTAAGTATATTAATTTATAAGAGATTACAGTAAGTTAAAAGAATATAGGCAGTCTTTTGTAAGGAACAGCTGTGATTCCTGTAGAAAAAAGTCAATTAACTACCAAGTTTTTTGTAGTTTACTGGTTATTCATTATACTTGCTTTTCTGTCTCTTCCAAGAGTCACAAGTAACCACAGCTTAGAAGAAATGAAGCAGACATCTCAAAACGATTTTTGTGTATTAGCACAATTCAAACTCAAACAAAATTTTCCAACTGCCTGAGGTACAGAACCTGACTCTCAGTGAGTAAAATGGTGAATGCAAATGGTCAGATATTTTCATAAACCCAAAAGACAAGACAAAGCTTACTATGCCACTATCATCAGCAACTGAACTGATAAAACATGCCCCAATCACTCCAAGACCAGCAGCTGTGCTCTCCCTGGCAGCCAGACCAGACTGGCTCATCCTGCTCAGCATTATCAACAATCCCATTAGCTATGGGCAGCCAACAGCACTTGAGCAACATCGGTGCTGCTAATTAACACTGCTTGTCAAGGTAGCTCCTCAGCAAAGGGGAGAGTCACCCACAGAACAGCCAAAGCTCACATTTAATCCAGCTAGTTGTTCTGAGCTAAGCTACAGCTGCACTAACTTTTCAAAGGGCAGGGTCCATTAAAATAGAAATTAATTCTGTAGTCAAGTGAGTCTGATCAGTAACCAGAGGCTCCTTTAGAATATTCACTGCATCCTAATGGTGAGACCTCACAACTCTCATCACAGTTATTTTACATACATACCAAGAACTCCAGAGCTTTCTGTTTCCGAACAGGATCATTCTGTGGGATGGTAAAATAGGGAAGAAAAATTAAAAAGACTGAATATTACAGTAGTTGTTGCCTCATCTTGTACAGAACAAGACTTTTTAATCTTTTATCCAACAACAGATGTCAACCACAAAGAAAAGACATAATTTCAGGTCACAGCCATAAATGTGTAACCTTAGATCCTCAATATCGGTTTGGCAGCAGATACTACAAACAAAACTGCATTACTTCCAATACCAGGAAGAACACATTTCACATCTAAGCCACACACCTACAGGAGCTATCTTTCTCAGGCTTTCCCAACTCAGCACCAAAATCATGTTTTAAAAAGTCAAGTGCTCAGCTGCATTTAGCACAGTACCTGCCTGAGGCCTACACAACCAACTCTGCCACAAAGGTAAAAACGAGGCACTTCTCAGTGTTTGTGTCAGGACAGGTACTTCAGTGATCATTTTGAGTTTCACCTTTGAGTCAGAAAAAACGACTGTAAATTTTCAGATATATCTTCAGGTTTAAACCAAACTTCCAGTATAGAATGCTTTTGATCTGAAGAAGGGCAAAACAGTGAAGGGGAGATTGCAGCACAGGCTGGGAGACCTGGCCTGCAGACACTGGCTCTGAGACTCTCAGTGGCTCTGCACAGGATTTATGACAGCTAAAGTGAATGTACTGTATTCTCTTCCCCTTTGCTGTGATGAACACAAAACTCTGACTCATTAGGTCAATTGCTTCTACAACAATATTAATAAAATTGCAAATGAAGCCAAAGATTAAATGCTTTCCAGAAAAATGAAAAGCAAGCATAAAGAAACTGCTACAACATGAGACTCGTGGGCATGTGGACATTTGTGTGGAGTTACTACCTCTACATACCTCATGCTTATAATCATCTTCCCACCTTAAAAGAAAGAAATTACAATATTAAAATGCATTCTAAAAATTACTCAAACATTAGGCTTACTCATATAGTAACTTAAACCATACAGTAACTAGAGCCAAAATATTTCAGTTTCCAAATTTATATCACTTACCAATACTGGATATCTTTCTCTTAGAAATAACAGTGTTTTAAATATGCTGTAAAGGTCCTTATTCTGACTGACTCTCAAAGAGATTAGTAGTACAGATAAACTTCTTTACAGATCAGCTGAAGGAGATGACTAAAATAATGGTGGGTTGGGGTTTTTTCTTCCTATATAAACAGCTTTTTATAAAACTTACTCAGCCAATGATATCCCAAACAGAATGGAAGCAGCTTGAATTTTCAATTGCAATTTCTTTGTGAGTGCAGTATTTCAAAAGCCATACCAATTAATTTCCTCACAGACAAAGAGGAACAATTTACAGAAGAGGAATAAGTACAGTGGAAAGACAATATAAAATATTTTCCCCATATGTCATAATGTTGGCTACAGAAAAATAGATAAGAAAATTTCATTTGATTCCCCCGTGGGGGTAGTATTCTCACCTTGCTTTCTTCTTCAATGGAGCTAGAAAATGAAAAATAATTATTAGCAACATCACAAAGTTTGCACCATTATTACTGCAACAGAAGCATTACACAAACAGAACAGGTACTGGCCGGGAAGTGACTGCAGTTTCTGTAAAGGGCAGGATACAGCAGCAGATGGCACACACTGCCATCTCAGAAACCAGCACACATCCCTGATGAAAGGTCTGTGGGAGACCTGTGCCCTAAAAGCTTTCCAGGGTACCTTACAGCATCTGTGTTCAGGCAGCTGAATCCCACACAAGAAGCCTGTATGGTTAAACTGAGGTGGGTATGTCTCCTCCATGCAAAAAATTTACCAGGTTTGTGTGTGGGCTTTTTCTGTGTACATACCAGTGGACCTCGAAGCTGCACATACAATAGTTAAGTCTCCAACAAGAAGTTATAGGGGTTTGGAATATCTGATCCTCTCCTCTCTCTCAGCATATAACCATGAGGAGGCGGGAGGGAGGGGAAGCTCAGCAAAACAAGGCAGTCTAAAACAGTAACTATGCTTCAGAGAACCAGCTACTGCATGGTACATAACTTACCACTTCTTAAGCATTTATCAGCACAGGATAAGCAACAGGGCATGTAATAATTCTCAGGACAAGTGACATCTTTGCCCCTATAAGATGAGGCTGAAAGACTTGTGTTACCATGCTAACCACCTCCTGTTAACATGGTTAACACATGCTGATGAAGCTGTTCATGTCTGTTTCATTGCTTGCACATTAGGACATGTCACCAAATGGCCTTTCTTAATTATATCCTCAAACTCACTCTCACTGTCAGAAGGGAGTTTTGAAATTTGCCAATATGATCTAGTCTAGACACACAGCTACTAACCCAGTAACCACAATTTTCTTCTAAATAACCAGAGGGGGTTCTTTGGAATTTACTTGATGTTGGCCACATCACCTATCCAGAGCAAACCTTTATAATGGAAGTCATAATGCCTTGCAAATAACTTCACTCTTGTCCATTTCTCCAAAATTTCATATCTTGTAGGACTGGGTGGGTGGGATCACACTTTTAGATGTTCCAGATTGATATTTGACCATGTCTTCCACTTTCACAGAAGTTTACTGACTTGATTGATGTCAATTGACTCTGAACTGAGAATTACTGAGCTACTTCCTGGTTCACATTTCCTCTTCTTCACAAGAGACACAGAGATCAAACAGATTTTCTGCCATCTTGTTTTGCAGACCAACATTAAAAAACACAAGCCACAGAAGGCACCAGTGATCAATCACAAAAAAAAAGGCAATGCTATGGTAGGTTCCTATAGAAGGATTCACACTGAAAAATTCTGTTGATCTATGCAACATTCACCCATTTCAATCAAACCTACCTTCCTTCTGGTATTAATACTAGGGTCAAAAGGTAGCAAGGAGGTATTCCTTCAGATTGGCATCATTAAGGATCAACAGCATATCTACAGTAACGAAGGATGGAACTCAGCCATATTGTACAAGGGAAGATGCTGGGTTTATGTCTGTGGGTTTGGTTTCCATTGCTTGCTCCAATGAACTTGCTAAAGAATGGTAACTTCCACTTTCACCAGTGATTCAGCATGTAAGCCTTTTGATGATGGAAGTGAGGTGGAGGAGACTTTATCAGCTTATTCAGAGACAGCCATCAAGCACCATTTTCCCATACTTTTTCACTTTCCTTGATAAGCAAATTACTGCAGTTATCATAAATACCTCCAGAACCAAGAAGTTAAAAAACATCAAAGGAAGAATGGAAGTCTGGCAATTTCCTTCTTTCCTCATTTCAAAATCACAAAACCCAGAAAAATCTCTAAAAACATTTTGTGATATTACAAGTTGAATAATTTAAATCAGTCAAACCCTTTGTGTTCAACTACTAAGTCAAATTAGGCCAAATATTAATTACATCAAATCTACTATATTTGAGAAATTCACAGACTTACATGAGGTAGCTGGTCTTGTAAAACCTTCAATCTAAAAATAGAAAAAGTTCCTATTAGACTTTCTGATTAAAATTTCATAACAGCAGTCTGCAACTGCAGACTGCAACTGCCTTTAGGAAAGAAACAAGTACTTTTATTTACGCCAACATAATTAAATTGGTTCCTCACACACAGATAGAGAATCTTGTAAATATAAATGAAATGTGAGAGGAAACTTCCTTACATTTGAGAAAATTTAAGTTGCAAGAATTAAAAATTATTGAAGTTAAAGTAACAAAATTTCTGAACCACTGAATTCAGACTGAAAAGTTTTCAGTTTAAAAAAATCTAAAACCTTAAAATTAAAAAGCTTTGTTCTTTTTCAGATGAATTTCAATACTACTCTTCCCCAGATTTTTCAGGGCAACTTTAAGTTAAGCCTTAGCTCAACTCACTAGGTACACTTCCTAGAAACACACAGAAATTTAACAAGCTTTGCCAGCAGTACTTTTAAAATTTACTATCTCAAACATAAACGCACTGATAAAAGACACATTAACAGATACTTTACATTTACTTCCAATTACCTTATACATTTTTAATCCTTCAGTCTTCTCTAGCTCTCCTGCTATCCGTCTGAGAAACGAGACTTTGCATTCTTTTCCATCTGTTGGTTTTCTCTTCATTTTATCTGGAAATTCTTTAGACTGTAAACAAAACCAGCTTGAAAAGGCTAACATCAAAATTTATCACAATATTAAAAAATTTACACCTTTCAGCTTCTGGAGAAGCTTCCAAAAGACTGGTAAACATTGATTTGAACATTATGAGCTAATTTCTTCTCTGCAACACATCAAATTAAATTTTAGAGTTACTTAAGTAAGCTTCAAAACAAAAAATAGATACCAGGCAAAGTTTGCTGCCAAAAGAAAACATCCTCTGTACCAAATCCAGCAATGCTATGGACATGCTGGGGAATAAGAAAGAACCACAAATTTTTAGGAACCTGGTCCTGAAAGCAATCCAAACACTTAGCAACAGACTTTTCAGCTGATACAGACAGGCACTCCTGGACTGCACTGCCTCAAAAGCTCACAACATCAGAGCTCATCGTGTTGGTCTGACGCAGGGAGAACCAATTATACAAGTATTGGCAATTTATCATATACGGGTTTAAACTTCAAATGATCTAATTATTTAGAGAAAAAAAGAAATAAATGAAGAATAAAGAAATGTCATAAAGAAATTTTGAACAAAATGCATGAAAATTACTCACAATGTATTCTCTTCTGTGTTTATATCCACTAAGATGTTCTATCATAGGTGCCATCTCTGTATTACACCCACAGAGCCTGCACTCGTAGCGTGGTTCTTTTCTTCCTTCAAGTCTGATTTCAACCACATGTTCTAAACCTGCAAGAGTTACAAATATCTCAATTTTACTGGCGATTACTAAAAACAAATGTATTCTTTTCAATGTTGTTCAACAAATTCAAAATGAATAAATGAAATTATTTCATTTTCAAAATTTGACACTCCTTCAGGATCACTTCAAAACTTCTTTGGATTTACTACCCACATCAGTTAAATTTATCTCTTTCCAGTGTCTTATTCTGAAAGGAAATACACCATCCACAGTACATTTCCAAGCCCACCAAAAAAATATATTTTATGCACCTTTACTCCTGTTAGGGATATTTTTTCAAGAAACTAAGAAAGAGTATGAGAATAGGAAATGCCATGCAAATGTCTGGATTGAAAAACTGCATTTAAAATACTTAGTCAAACATAATTTAGACAATGCCCAAGTAGCACACTGCTGTCCAAGTAACACATCTGCTTTTCCTACAAAGGAAATCACAGATGTAGGAAAGGCATTAATCACTTCACAAAACTGAATCATTCATAATCTAAAAACGTTCCAGAAACTTTTAAGAATTACACAAATGAAAATGGGATTTTTCTTCATTTTTGCTAGAAATTACTGAGTCTATCACTTAGAAGTATTCAGAAATCTTCCAGTTTGAGGGTTAGCAAACCTTTATCTAGCATGAGGCTTATTACCTAGCATGAAAAGTTTTACTCTGAAAAGCTTAAACATAACAAATTTAAAAGCAGTTTAAAACAAATAGGAAAACCCTGCAGCTGTTCCCTTATGTCATAATTTCCAGTACTCTGTATTTGTGATGGGTTGATCCCAGCCAGCGGCCAAGAACCACATAGCTGCTTGCTCACTCACATACACACCCCTCAGCAGGGTGGGGAGAAAACTGGAAGAACAAAAGCAACAAAACTCATGGACTTAAATACAGTTTAGTAAGTTAAAGAAAGAGGGGTTTAGAAAAAAACATCAAAACCAAGCAACATGCAAAAACCCACCAGTCACTTCCCCACAAGTAGACACCCACAGTTTCTGAACAACCACCTTGGAAACTAAACCGTGCTTCCCCCCATTTTCTCTTTCTTTACCTCCACTGTGATTGCTAAGCATAACATTATGTGATACAGAATATCCTTTGTGCCACTTTGGGTCAACTGCCCTGGATGTGTCACCTCCCAGTCTCTGGCCCACCCCCAGCTCATTCAAGGGGTGAGGATACAGAGTAACAAAACAGTCTCCATTCAGGTGCACTGCTCAGCAACAGGAAAAACCACTGGGGTGTCATCAAAACTGCTTCAGTCACAAATCCAAAACATACAGGCTGCTATGAAGAAATTCAACTCCATCTCAGACCTGCTACAGTATTATACTGCTAATCTTAACTCTGAAAATAAACTATCACCAAATGAACTGAAAGTGTTCTTGCAACGGAAGTGTTCTCTATTAAAACTGCTTAAAGTTAAGTATTAATATTAAAAATCCTAGCAATTTATTATGTGGAGTAACTACATGATAATGCATTAAACTGATACATTTTCTGCTAATACTAGGAAATTTGCTACTTAGGCCTTCATCAGGGAACCTGTTTCTCTAGGCCACCAGTACATGCTTGGGACATTAAGGCCACTAACAAGCAGCCTTGCTTCTCTCCTAAGGGTCACCTAACCTAGCAGTCAGTAAGAAATTGTTAAAATTAATCTCATTACTTTTAGTATAGCCAAAGACAGCGAAGAAAAATATCTCACTAAACAGAAACGTGCATATCATACCAAATGGAAAGCCAAAAAGAACCATGACTAATGACAAGTAGCATGAAGTCCAGCTGGAGGCCAGAAGGTAGCAGTGTACCCCAGGGGTCCAGACTGGGTCAAATCCTGTTCAACACCTTCATTAATGATCTCCATGCTGATGCAGAGCATTACCTCAGCAAGGCTCATGATGACACATAACTGGGAGGGATGGCCAATACACACCAGGGGGTTGTGCTGCCATCCACAGGGACCCTGAGTGGCTGGAGCTGGGCTGACAGGAAGATCAGGCAGATCAACAAGGAGAAGTGCCAAGTCCTGCATCCAGAAAGGAACAAGCCCAGGTACCAGTACATGCTGGGGGCTGGCTAGCTGGGAAGCAGATTGGCAGGAAAAGACCTGGTGGACACCAAGCTGAAGATGAGCCAGCAAAGGCTGATGGTACCTTGGGCTGCACAATGAGGAGTGCTGACAGCAGGCTCCACTCATCACCAGTATGGCCATTCCTGGAGTGCTGTGTCAAGTCCTGGACCGCCCAGTTCAAGAGACATGGACATATGAAGGGCCATGAAAATGACAGTGCTAGAGCACCTCTCCTATGAGAAAAGGCTGAGACCCGGAACCACTCAGCCTGAAGAAGAGAAGGCTCAGAGGGGATCTCATCACTGTGTATAAATACTTCAAGTCAGGGTGCAAAGAGAGAGCCAGGCTCTTTTCGGTGGTGCTCAGTGCCAGGATAAGAGGTAATGGCACAAGTGAAGCAGGAGATACTGCCTTAACGTCAGGAAACACACTTTGACTGCAAGGGTGACTGAGCACTGGCACAGGTTTCCCTTGGAGATTGTAGTGCTTTTCACCTTGGAGATATTCAAAAGCCACCTAGACATGGTCCCAGGCAACCTCCTCTGGGACTTGAGCATGGGTAAAGATCAGCAGAGCTCCCTTCCAACCTCAACCTCTCTGTGATCTGGGAAAAGCTTCTTTACTTAGATGGCTCCTTCAGGAACAAGTTAACAGTTAAGGAGGCCTTTATAATACTCAGTGCAATAAAGCAAAATTTTGAAGGTATGAGAAAGATATTATCCTATACGTTATTTAATACATTTAGACACAGTGAAACAGTAACTAAAATCCCACCTTCTGTTTCAAAAGAAAGCCATTTGGTCACAAATTCAGAGGTACATAATTTATAAAACAAAAAAAACATACCAATTAGAGGTTCTTCTCTTTTGGGATCATTCAAAAAATCCTTCAGACTGGTTAGGTATTTTGTGAATCCTCTCTTCACTGAAGTAAAGCATACACAAAAAAGAGACATTACACATTACACAGTTTGCACATAATGTCTATGATTTTAAAGGAGTTTCTAATGGAGACCTTAATGGGGACAAGATTTATTTGCACTCTGAAATGTGTAAAATAGGTAAGACCTCAGTCCCCCAGAGAAAGATTCCAGCACTTTGTATTCTAAAACAGTTTTACACACAAGGATTTAATGTCTTCAAAAAAAGAACCAAACAAGCAAAACAGAACTTCTAACACAATTCAATTTACTGAGAAAAGACACAAAGTTCACATTCACAGCAACTCTCAGACTATGTCAGTTTCTCATAAAAAAAGAAATTCAAAAACAAGCCACCAACCTCTTTCTCCTCCTCCCCTTAAAACCCTAATACTCATACAGCATTCTGGGACTGCTTGTTTGGAATCAAAAGTTCAGGAATCACACTGCCTTAAGGCTAACAAGGAACACAATCTTCACTAATACAGCAAATGCCTTTTGTGCTCTGGGCAACCCTAAGGCTGCACAAACACAGTCAGTATACTCCTGAGTCTGAACCAGCAATGTTTCAATCTTGCTCCTTACTGAACTTTAGTAGCTTGGTTTTCACTCTGCCTAAAACACTTCTAAAGCATTTCTGCTCAGCTCAGAACACCAACAAAGTTCAGCTAAATGCATCTGCAAAAGAATCTCAAAGAGGCATTAAATATATTCAAATGTTGGATGTCATAAAAGAACATGATGAAGTATTAAAATATGTATTTTTAAGCATAAAAAAAAATGTGCAGAGATAGAACTCATCTTCCTAATAACATATTACTGACCAATGAATTATATGAGTCATAACACTCTTAGTTTCTTCAAAGCAGAGCAAACAAGTAGAAATACCACAAGCACTGAACTGTTACTGTATTCTTTCCCACTAGGATGTCAGGTTATGGTTAAAAAAAAAAACCAACCAAAACTTCACAAGGATACCGAAATCCATGTTCATTCTTAAATATTCATTCAATTAGAAATATGCCTGTGCTGCCATCAAGTCAAACTCCAGGACTGCGCACAAAGAAATATTTCACTAAGTTCCGGCATGTATTTAGATGAAAAACCTCTTGAAATTTAACAGTGCTAGAAAATGCCTCATGGGACACGTCCTGCCATAGCAACAATGTGGCCCATTCTCACCAAAATTTCACAGTCTTCTTAAAATCTTTCTATGTTGTTTTGGTTGGGGTTTTTTTTTCACCTGAGGTGACATGCAGCAGTAGCACAGCATGACAGAATTGACATGTAACCAATCGGTGCCACATAATTCATCTCTGCAGACAGATTTTTATCAACACTTAAATTCTCATGCGTTTGTGTGCCTGTGCAGCAGCTCAGTGTGAGCTGGTTATTCCCAAGCTGACAGACAAAGGCACATGATCTTTCAGACTTTATATGGAATGATCCACACAGAAAAAAGTAAAAGGTCCCTTAAAGGTAACGGACATTTCTTTTTTCTTTCCTAACATACAACTAAATATTCTTGTCTTAGTATCATCTTAATAGCAAACAACCCATACTGTTCTTGGCGTATATGCTTCTGGTTTGTCATATGTTCACTGTCTCATATGTGTACATTGAGCATGCTGCAAATTTTTTATTGAAAACTTCACCAACTCAAAAAATAATAACTACATTCACTAAGAGAGTCAGATAATCATGAAGACAGAAATTATGCCTTAAGTTTGAACGTCTTTCTGTAAAAATACTTGTAAACTTCATATTCTCCTAGGAATTTTTTAACATAAATTAACCAGTGCACAAAAGAATGGTTCAAATGTTTGGCAGCTCGCATTGTTTCTTTCTAGACCACAATCCAACACCTGCTTTAGTCACCATTAAAATAAAATTATTAATTTCAAAGTTGCATCTGAAAAAGGCATCGTTTATATTCAGCTACCTCGTCTTGTGACCATGTGATACTTCATCGGAACTTGGACCAAAGCTGAAGAACCTAGGACAAAGAGTGTGACAGTCAGACTGCTTCTTCACATTTGCTTTTATTAAATACTTAGCAGATCACTGAAACAGTGATTTTTTAATTACAGAATTACACAGTTCTCTTCATTTTGCACTTTAATATACGCTCAGTATTCCATCTTGACACAACTTTCTTTTGTAACTTAACTGCTCTAAGTCTCCCACTCCACTCCCCTCCACTATCAACACAGTATACCAAACATAAATGTCACAGAAATCCAGAATATTCAATTTTTATTTGATTTTAAGTGTTTTTCATATTGGATATTTATTTTAATTATTTTAAGTATTCAGTATCATGCACAATAATCAATCTGTGTTACAGGTGCCTAACAAAAGCTTCTGGTCTAAACGTTTAGAGCCTAAACACAGTCCCAGACACAATTAACATAATCATTAAACTACATCTTCTTTTGCATAGGATTCTGTATATATTCTTAATCACTTAAGAGTGAATTTTTAGATGCATATTTCCACTCCCTCTGGAATTTTTTCATTGCCCCCTCTCCCTCAAATCCATAGACAAACACAGATCACCATGTTTTAATGTTTTCAATATTTCAAAGTCACAGCATTCAAGATTAAAACAAGGTGATACACTAATTCTCATTTGCTAGAAGTAAAAGTTTGAGTTAAATTATATATTTGCACATGTAAATCTTAATTCTTAATTCTGCAGTAAAGAAGTCTTCTATAGTCATGGCAAACGCAACATGTTGCATACTAACTTTTATTTCCTCTTTCTGCATAAGACAGGCAGTTAAGAGATAGGTATCAAAGCTGCAAATCAAACTCTGCAATATTACCATAAGGGAGGGGTATGGGAAAGCGTATCTCCCTTGAGTCCTTAAAATAAATTATGCATCTTTTTCAGTTACAAGCTTCTAAGTCTCTGATAGCAAGAATGAAAGAAGATCCCCAGGCATTCTGCAAGTAAAACAATTATTTAATTTCAGAGTTGTTCAATTAGTGTCTGAAGCTCAAGTTAAGATTCCAAGTCCAGCATGCACAGACAACATGGCCAAATGCTAATGACATGAATAGGTATCTGTGAAATAGTGCTTTATCTTGTTTACTCCTGGGAACAAACTGAATTTATAGAAAATTACACCAGATGCAGTTCACAGCACATTCTGCCTGAACATGGTTAGAGTTTACAAATATAGTCAAGGCAAAAATCAAGTTGATACAATCACTAAAGGTAGCAGACTGGGGAGTTGAGATTATTTTTCTTGTCCAAAAAAAAAAAAAATAAGTAAA
The DNA here is from genome assembly GCA_036630365.1 of Acanthiza pusilla. Classification (NCBI taxonomy): domain Eukaryota; kingdom Metazoa; phylum Chordata; class Aves; order Passeriformes; family Acanthizidae; genus Acanthiza; species Acanthiza pusilla. The sequence continues at coordinate 36,240,817 of JAXCHO010000034.1, forward strand.
GATCATTGCTGCCCACAAGTTTAACAAAGCAATTTTGATCTTGAAGACTCTTCCATTCAGCAATAGCAGGTTTCCAGGCTAACATTTAATTCATGCTTACTAGCCACATGGCTTTTTAATGTCACTAACAATGTAAGTTTTATTTTTTAAGCATGCAAAAAACAAACGAAAACAATATTTTCCCGAAAGCATTGACCAGACTGATCAATAAGCTGAAAATCAGCTGCTTTGCCAGGCTCAAAGGGAAACAATCAACAGAGCAGCCGCCTGGTGTTCAGTAAGCAGCAGAGTCCCCCAAAGAACAATTCCAGGGCCCACAGTGATGCATCTCCAACCAGGTTATTGACACTGATATTCATAGAACACCCTCACAAAATTCACAGGCAACAGTAATTTATGGGATACACTGATGCCCCAGCTTCAGCTGAGCAGGACCTTGGGAACACTACGGCAAACCCCACATGGAGATGCTGCACAGGCAGCTTACTGCGGAATATCTTATCCCCCATTATTTGGGACTTGTGAGGATGTCTACTACTGTCCTTGTTCAGTTCAACTGGGATGTGAAGAAAGCAGAGAGGATCAGCAAAATGTCCATCAAGGACAAACAACCCAGGGCAAATAATTTATGAGAACAGGTTTGGGAGCTGGACTCGTTTAGTCCAGCAGAGACTAAGAGGAGATATAATAGCATGGATACCTGAACAGCAGCTACAAAATGTCCAGCCCTGTTGGAATGTGACAAAAGCATTACAAAGTAGCAGCCAGAAATAGTTGCTCTGGGGGCAAAGATTAGATATTAGGATAAAATTCCTCTTTAAACAGAGGAGCAATTACAGACCGATTAAACACAGGCAGCAGACTCTCTGCCTGTGGAGATGTTCAAGGAGTCACCAAGCAAGTGATGATCCTGCACTGACAGTAGTCCTGCTTCAATCAGGAAGTTAGGAAATCAGTCTCAGGAAATCCCTTCCAACTTACTATTTTATTTAGTAAGAGCTATTTTCCAAATACTAGCTACCTACACAAACAAACAAACAAACAACCCCCCTCCAAAACAGCTCCCAAAAAACCCCTTTCCTTTCAACAGTCGATTACAAAGTGCTGAACTTATAAAAGGTGGAGAAGAAAGAAACATCTGTATGTGTATTTGTAATGTACAGACATGTTTCAAAACAAAAGGGCAGTTTCAGACACTGTCAATTCAGCTAGTCTGCAGCAACACGGATGTCCCAAGCTCAGCACTGCAGATTACCTTTTGAATACAAAAGTGAAAGTGCACAAAGACGCCAGATTCCACCGTGTAGAGAACTCCCCAAGAAAGACGCAGTAAGGGTATTGAAGTAGTGTTCAATCTCATACTTCAGTTATTACGGCTTCTGAAACATCTTCTCTTCCAGTCTTTAAGTCAGAAAAGAACTTCCAGGTTTTTACCTTGAAGACTTAGCAGTAGTTATATACCTGAAAACCACATTCTTATCCATGTTTAACATACACTGAGCATGGAGGGACACGTTAAAACATACCAGTTTCTTATAACATTAAGATGAAATGCTGATTAGGATACTGGTAAGGCTGTGAACACAAGGCAGAATGCAGGACATTTGTGCATTCACTGGAGGAAGAACTTGTCATCAGTGCTGCTTAATAACTGCAGCTCATCTTCAGACTGGATTCCCCTCCTTGACTCCACGTTTTAAGAACAATCATAATGAAGCTTTCTTTACTCATGGTGCTGTTCACAGGTTTTAATTTGAAGTATGCAGGTGCAGATTAGTAGATCCAGTAGCTAAGCACATACAACATCCCTTATTATACTTTCCATTTGCATTGCTGTAAGAGAAGTATTACAAGCTACCTCTGCATGATATTGTAATGCAAGAAAAAGTTCCACAGGCTGTGCAAAAAAAATTCATTAATCCATTGCTCTTTGTGCCATATTTATTTCACCAATAAAGCTACTCAGCTGATAAAGGGCTTTAACAGAGCTCATACCCTAGATTATGCCTCTTTCCTGACCTGACTAATGGTAGTAAACCACTACATTTTGCTATTGCCCAGTAAATGTTTGCATAATGTCTATATTGGCATTGCCCCATCATTTAATACCTCTTGCAAAAAGCGAAAAGCTTTCAAAAGTTTTCTAGTTTGGCCAATAGGTCCCAGGGAAAAAAGGCAATGCTCAGTTTCCTCCCCTCCTTATCCCTGAACACAAGAGCAACTGCCTTAAAAAGAGCTGAAAGAAGTATTCCATCTGTCCAATTTTATCACTGTACAAAGGAATCACATGACTGAAATTTATATACTCAGCTGAGCTTTGTTTTCACTCTCTTAATAAAGTCTCAGGACTTCAGCATTTTCTGTTTCCACATTTTCCATTATGTTGCTCTCCTCTGAACTGCTGAAGAGGGAAAAAAAAAATCCAATCCAAAACAACCCAAGATATCCAATTCTGTCATTACCACAAAAATAGCTTGTGGATAGTTTTGCCATATGGAAACTCACATGGTAAAATAGATGCCTTTCTTACAGGAAGTGGAACTCTTCCAAAAACAAACATCTGGAATCAGATGCATTTCCTCACTTAATTGACTTCAAAGCCAACATGATTGTACAGTCACACAGGTTACATACACTCACCACTTCAGGATTATCAAGTAAGTTTTGATAAGTTCAGAAAGAATACATGGCATATCCCACTTGAAAACACTCAGAATCCAAATAATTTGTCTTTTTAAATTTTGGTTTACAAACGGCAGCAGCATTGGAGGTGTTCTCCCTGTTGATTAAAGAACTTTTTTTAATTCTGTAGCAAGGAAGAAAATGCTGCTGTTGATGTAAAATACTCTAAAGATGTCAAAACTCATCCTCAGAAGTACCTGTTCCTTTTTAGACAGTGTGCATTTCAGATACTTGTCAGGTATTCTCCCGAATGATTTCCAAGAAAACTCATCCTTCACTTTCACAACATTTTTTCCTGGTTCTTTGAACTCCAGCTCTGTGAACATGCTGTCAACATTTCAACCTCACTGGAATATTTGATAGCATGAACATTAGAACAAGATTGCAGATCCAGCAACAATAACAAAAGCATCTCATTAATTTGTATACTGAAATAAAATCAGATTTATACCTTACATAGTGCACCATACTTTCCGTGCTCACAAAACTTTACTATTGAACTGCATAAATGCAGTGTAATTTTTGTTCATGCTTCCTTCATACGTCTAGAAACAGTAGAAAAAAATCAGCTATTTAAAATGAACAAATAAAGGCTAGACAAATTCGTAATTTATTCTTTCATATCAGTGACAGAGCACAATAAATTTACTGGATCTGCTGGACCTTAAAGGAGAATTATTTATATAACTGGTAATATGAACATGAGAGAGTTCAAGAAGTTCTGCACATATATTGACTATATAATTCTACACTGCACTTCCCAACACCTCTGAAAAGTTACTTATGCAAAAAGCTTTTCTACTTGTTAAAAAACCTAAAGAAGCACAACTAAAACATACAAATAAATTTCATCAAGTCAAATTTCAGCCTCTTTGGACAAATAAACCCTACCAGTGACTTGCAAATTGACCTCCCACATCTTGATCTTCAGTGAAGCAGAAGGCAACACTGATAGAGTAGGATAAAGGAGACATCAATAGTATTAATAATATTTTTTTTTATTAGAAGTAGGCTTCTGATTGCTTCAAAATGACTACTAGGCAGAGAACTTTCCAGACAAAAGCACATTTTGCAATGCTTCTGACATGTGGTACCCTGTCATGCTGGGACTCGTCCAGAAGTTAGAGCTAACCTGCTTACTGAAACTTCCAGATTCTTCACTTTAATAATCAGGTATTTTGATTTCTTGTTCTGCAGGATACATCCCAGTTGAAAGATTCCAAGTCATGACATTTCCAAAGACACAGTACTTGTAGCATGCACACATTCTTAATTCAAATTCTCTATGGAACACCGAGACTGTAGCACATACAGTACTGTTTTCTAAAGCCATAGGTCTTTGCAACAGGTTCCTGCACTGCACCACTCTTTTCACAGTCTTGCTGCCACAACTTCTGTCCTCTTATTCAATTCACACTCTCTGCCACATGCATCCCATACATTATTGCTCCAAAACCAGATTTTATGATGTTGAAGAAAGAACCTCCCCACTTAATGAGTATTACTTTTAATGATCGTTTCTGACAAGAAATTCAAAAAAATCTGTAGAACGTGTCTTCCACTAAAAGCTCTTGACCAGAGCCACATATATCTGTTCTTGCTGCTGAGGCGTAAATACGATTTTGTAGTGCTTGAATCCAGTGGACTTTGACAAAACTTTTAAGTTTTCACAACTTTTCAAATTCTGTCAGAGAGCTTCATTACACCATGTAGTAGTCATGGCTGCTGAGGCAGAATCACATAATTGTTCGCACACTTCAATGACGTCTTGCACTAATTCCCTTATCAGCACAAAACCATGAGAGCAGCTAATGAAGCCCAGTCTCTTAGAAAAGGGCCTCTGACCAGTGTTTTCCCAGATCTTTCTTGTGTGTTGATTCTTCAGGGTCCAGTAAGTGGCGAGCTCAGCCTGCAGCACTTCCCTCAGTACAGGACTGACGCCATCACTCTTCCCTGTGCAGATGTGTATTTTCAGGCACCCTTGATCAACTTGGTTCAAAAAGGCTGAGAGTTTCAAAAGACACTGGGGAACAGATGATAAAGGTAGAATGTAAGCCTTGCTTCTTGCGAGAACAGGCTAAGAAGATAAAGTAGAAGTGAAAGGCTTGTTTCTTGTGATGACTGACTGTATAACAATTTTGGTTTTTAATAATCTCATTGGTTTTTATCAGTATTCCCACATCTGCTTATGCCTCTGTTTCCTGTAGATCATCCTAAGTAGCTTTACAACAAGATATTTGTTTCCGGTGTGAGCTAGGTATATGCCACATTTTCAACCTTTCACCACAACTCTTATTTCCATTGACATCTGACAGCCTGGATTCACATTCTCTGCTTCAGGGGGAAAAACCACCCAAACAACTGAATTCACCTTGAATACATCTTTGCTGCTCCAAGTCCCCTACAATAAAGAGGAGCAGAACATTCCTGTGATGCAGCCAAGCAGCTTCAGCACTGGTAGAGCTGCATCTGCAACGGTGCTGTGTTAGCCTGCTGATTCAGCTTCTTAGCATTCTGCCTGAAGCTTAGCAGTGAGTGCATCAATTACAGACAAGTGGGAGACAGTTTAGCCTGGAAAGGTGAGAAACTGAAACACTGACTATGCATCCCTCCACTAGACAGATACATAAATATTTATATATGAAAAGGCGTAATTAAGGTTTCATACTCTAAAACAGTTCTTTGCTCAGCAGTTCACTAGAGAGAAATCTCAGAAAAAGATACAGCATGTAAAGAGAAACACGGTTATAAATCAGCAAATGCAAATACCTGAACTATTAGAAAAGCAACAAACATTAAATCCCCAAGCAATATCTATCCTAGGAGGCTGGAAGAAAAAAGTATTATACTTACTATAGAAAGTCCTGCGTCTCAGGGCATTCTCTTGCTTTAATGGTGAAGATGTAAGTCATCCAAAAATAAAATAAGAAAAAGAAATTAATGTCCTGCATCATTCGAAGAAAAAAAACAGCACTTCCTGAGAAGCCTTTACAGATGAACTGCATTACAGGCCAAAGTTTCCATTGTCATATAGGAAAAATTAGAGCCTTTCTGATTTTCTGCAAAAGCTGGAAGTACTGACAAAGCTGTACTTACAGTTAACACAAGGTTACTTTCAAGAAAGCCCTGTTATTTAATGAAGTTTTAAGAGATGATTATGGTTTGAAACATAACATCTGAAGGACGCCACAAAAACCTCGAGTTCTGTATGATTACAGCTCCTACGTTTTCAGAAGGTGTCGTTCCAACAACAACAACAAGAAAAAGAAAAAATCTCACCCCAAAAGGAAAAATAAACTAACTAAAAGTAGCTCCCCCACCATTTTGAGAGGATTTGGTCAAACCTCAAGGCTAGCCAAACCTCATGAAAGATCATTCATATCACGAAGAACAGGAAAAGTGTCTTTCACCAGCTGAATCCAGAACAGATGATTGCTTTTTGGCAGAATCTAAAGAAAAGAGGAACTTAAATTTCCATTTAATAACTAAAGCAATCCTGACTCATTTTGAGAATTTTCTGACAAGTAAACACAAACTTGTCATTTACAAGAATGAAACAATAAGTGTGATCATTCTACCAGTACAGCAGCTGTCTGTCTGGAGCAGTCCATGGAGTTAACTGCTGTATTTTCAGTATTCAGTGGCATGGAAGAGATGGGACATAGGTGTGACAATTCAATAGGAAGCAAGACTGATACAACAGGTAATTGTTTAAGAAGCCAAGCACCTATCCTTTCATGGCAGTTATGATAAGGAAGTTACCTAAGCCCCAGTATTGCCAGTGGATGGTTTTGTATAAGCTCAGCAGGATTTCACAAGTTTAGAAACAGACACAGTGTTCCTTGCAGGTATGCTGTTCCAAGTGCTTTTGTTACTCATTCTCCAGTTTTACAACAAACAGCTGCTAACACCAAGTTTTTCAGACAAGTGCAGAAAACATTAGCAACTGTGAGCTGTTGCTCAAAGAGAATTTCCTCCTGACTATTTTCAGACAATCAACTTTGACTTTGACTGCACCTGGGTTAGTGCTTATGCTAATATTAGAAACAGAGTTTCACAACTGAAGCTAAGAGGTCCATTTTACTTGTGATCCCTGTTACTAGCTCAGGAATTAAGATTCTCACACATTAGGTAAGAAACTTATTCTCTGTTCTGGTTCAGGGATTGCAGCAGCTGTTTTTGAGCTAAGACTATGAAAAGTTAGAGTAACTTTTAGCAAAGTGTCTAACTTTGAGAAGCCAAAACTCAAAAACTACTGGTTTAAAGGGTTCAAACCTTCCATGCACACTGTAATCTGTATGAGCTACTGCATAAAGTAGCTTTCCACACAATTCAAGTTCACAGGTTATCTAACAGAATGGTTTCAAGCACATAGTTAAGTATTACATGAACATCATTTAGTTTTTCTTTAAAATATACAATCTTGAAATATATCAGTTAGATACACAAGGATACACATGGAAACTATTTATTTTAATTCTTCAAGCTCATAATAAGCAAGTCAAGCTTTGGGGTTTTGCTTTGTCTCCTGTTTGGTTTTTCCCCCTCAAAAAGAAAGCTCCACAATTTAAGTTTCTCTGGATCACAAAGATACGCTGCCGAATACAACAGCATGCTTTCTGAGACCAAATATCAACGATCCAACAGCAAGGTAATTCTCCTGTAACTGGCTTTGCTAGCATTCCAAGTACCAATACAAAAATGTCTGACTGAAATGCTTATACAGCACTGGCTGATTTTACTGCCACAAGAAAGGACAGAAAAGTTGCCTGTACATCAGGTATTTCAACCACACGTTCTGATGCACAACAACCAGGGGTAAGAGGTAGAAGAGATGAGAACACTGAAATGGTGGAGACAAAGACTGACAGCTCTCTTCACATATTTGAACATTCCTTGTTTCTAATGAGCCTGTCGAGCCTTGAATAGCAGATTTTTCTCCTTTTGGGATATGGTGGGCATTTCTACCTATCTAACTCCAGATTTGAAGGGAGGGCAAGGAACCTTGAATCTTTGATAGAATCAGAACACTCTTCATCTGTGCTCCAAATACAGTACACAAAACAAGCAACGCTCCTCTGCTGATGCCATACCTGCAAAGGGCTGTTCAGAACACATGGGAAAAAGATGTTCAACTCTATGATTTCCTTTCTAGCAAAAGGAGCTATAAAACTAATGCATATTTACAAAACCAGAATAAATTATATCACATACGACCATATCCCAGGTATATACATGGCAGGTGTATTTTTTTCGGCGACTGCTGTCCCAAAAAGCCTACATTTTTACTCAGCTGGGAAAAAAAGAGAACGGACAAAACGAACCCACCTTTCATGCATTATATCCCCCATTACTCTCACAGGTTTAGTTCAATGAAAGGATTAATAAACTTATATAAACACTGCTTTCTAAACATTTTAACATAATGACTAAAAGTAAAATTCATCTGTTTTTCAAAGTATCCAGTACCAGCCAATTCCAATTTTCAGAGCCATGAATTATACGCACATCTCTCAAAATTTTGGCTAAGTCACTGTCCACCACTCCCTATCCCATTAGTACCTGTTCTGCAATGAAACCACAAACCCCATCATTATGCGACTAGACAGAGGTCACATGGCACTCAATGCACAAGACACACACAGCCTCGTACTGTGATCATCCCAGCCCCACAATCTTTTGGCTATCAGCACCTTTTTGACAAGGGTTTGGCCTCATGAACTAACAGCCCTAGAAAAAATTAGAGATGAAACAAAGGTATGCAGGAACAACCTAGACTTAGGCTGTATCTTATGTACCAATTTAAAATCCAGGATAACCAAACTCTGCAGGTGGGGAAAAAAAAAAAAGAGATAAAATAGCCATGTACACTGAAAGTCAACTGAAGTATTCCTACAAATTTGTCAGATAGCCAAGCTTTATTACTGCAACTATTCAAAATAATGTATTTAACTTTGAATAGCTATAGGAAACATAGGCCAATGAAATGAGAATCATTTCACATATGTAACACGTGTTTACATTTGTTTCTTGAATTTTTCCTAGTGACTGCCCATCTGATGAAGAGCCTTTTCTTGCATTTTTGAAACACCTTCTAGTGGCGAACAAGCACTAGAGTATCTTTAACAATGCCATTTTAAAAACAAATGGGCAGCTGGTAGAAAAAAAGCAGTCTGAATAAAGTCACAAAAAATGGCTAATGGGTTGGTCAGGCCAGTACTATGGTTTAGGAAAAGAACTACTGCCTTCTGTTCATTTTGTTATGTTGTCAGGACATTCTTTGGTATTATTTTGAACAGGAACTCCTCCAACAAGGAACAAACTAAGAGCTATTCACTATCTACACCTAACCTGCATTAAAAAGAAACATAGGCTCAGGACTTTTATAGTTATTCCAAACCTAGCGGTACAAAACCCAGGAATCTTTCTATGAGTTCTGATCTTTTTCCACCAAAACACACAATAGATTTCATAATTTAAAGAAAAAAATTGGAGATAATTAAAAAGAATGATAACACAAGCTTGGGGAGTTATTCCTACAGAAACGCAGCCATGTGACTGACCAGACTCCACACATCAGCACAAACATTTCACATCTACCTAACATCCAGTCTTCAACCTGCCCTATTCTTGTTCATTATCAGTTCACAGATCTTCATTGACACAAGAAACTTTGACAGATGCAGCCTAGCATACTTCCAAGAGTGAAACAGAAGGAATACATGCAGATTTTCTAAGAAAATATGTGCTAGTTTTTCTACTTTTTAAAGGGAAAACCAGCAAGAATTAGAAGTTTAGCTAAGGAAAAAAAAAAAACAACCACAAAAGCAAAGGAATTCTTTGCATCAGCAGGAACATTTGGCAGGACATGAAAAATACTACTGCACACTTCTACTGGATCAACAGGGAACAAGACTCAATCGGGGGAGAAAAAAAGGGTTTGGAGAAAGTAGAGCCACTGACTCAAATAAGAATAAATGCTATTAAAGTGATCAGCAAACAGGTAACAAAATATTTTTAATCTCTCTTGATAGTAAAGAGGTGGGGAGATACCCTCTAACTCAAAAAAAAAAAAGAAACGGGAACACTGAGAAAGGTAGTATTGCTGTTAGTCTCTAACACCCCAGCAAGAACAAAACGTCATTAAGAAAACATCAGGGCAGGCACTTCAGTGCCACAACAATCCAATCTGATGGCAGCAGAGGAGTACAGACAACTGAGTTATATCTCACCTACTGACTGAGAATGTGGTGGAATTTTAAACAGAAAACAATCATCAGCCAACTAACAGCCAAAGGTTTAGTCACACAACATTTGTAAAAGCTTCATCTCTAAATACACCCTTCACAGCACGTTCTCTAATAATTCCATTCGTTTGGGTTTTTCGTGCTTAAACCAGGGAGTTGCTATTCAGATGCTTCAAAAAAACAGAAGTGTCAGAGCTGCTAGTAAAGTCTATGTCACTCCTTCAGGAATCAGAACTGGTGTTACTATCAAAGTAGAGAGTAAGCTTGTTTTATTTAAAGTACATGTGAGTTATGAAGACTTGCAAGACAGAGCAACCTTCTGAAAACAGAAGGTTTAATTCTTTCACCACCTGTGGCTCCCGTGTAATTCAAATGTTAATTTCACAATTTGCACATGTCTACCTTTAGGTATGGTCGATATTTCAAGTTACATGCTGTACCAAGAGTTGTGAGATTCCCACCTCATCTTTTTCTTGGGATATTTCAAGTAAATTACTGTCACAAATCTACCAATAAATTAGCTAAGCTCTTGAAGCCACGTGAAATCAACTTGCAGGAGGTCCCAGTTTTATAATTAAATCTGCATATACATTTAATATGGAAAAAGTTTACCTTTCTATGCTTTGCACCACGATAGTGTGACTGAAGATTTACAGCACATATACATGAAATTCTACAAATCTGAAAGAGAGAAATTGAAAGTACATCTTCAGTTATGCTACGAACATTCCACCGTTGGTGAATTATAAATATGAAATACATCTGTTCCTACAGTGTAATCATGTAATTCTCAAGATCTTCTTTGGCTCAAATAGTACAGTTTGCATGACTTTTAGGAGATCAGCATGCCACTACAATGACCAGAAATAGTATGCAAACCTGTTCAAATGATACTTAAATACATGTTTAAATAAATTACGTAGTAAGAAGTTTTTAAGAGCCTCCCCCTTCTCTGCTATTAGCAGAGATTTCTAAACTTCTCCAAACTGGAAAGCCAGCAAAAAGAGATGATCGTACAAGGACTAGAAGGGCAAAATTATGCCCTAGAATAACTGCAACTCCATTCATTGTTCATTCACAGCTACATTAACGGGATCAGAAAAACAATGGAGGAAGAAACGTGCATTTCATTAAGACCCCCAGACACGCATATACCATTGCAATAATTAAGAGAAAATAATGAGGATGTACAAATATTTCTTACTATTTTTACCTTTTAAAAAAGCAACGACTAACGCATGCTAATACTGTCTGTTCTCTTTACATACTGCCGCAGAACTTGAATGTGCCAGAAAAACATTCAGTGCTAGAACAATACGGAACTGACAAATTTAACAAGTTCTGACCCGGAGCTGCAGCTTTTAGAGATACATGAGCCTTTACGGCCGATCATCAGAAACACTCCACAGACACTGCAAAGGCTCCAATTACGAACCATTACACTGCACCTGTGACTGCTCAAGAAGAGCCTGAATTCACCGACTCCTGAGATGAGCAGCTCTTCCAGGGACTGGCCACGTTATTCTCCACATTACAGCCCCACTCCCCCGGCTTAGAGGTCTGCCCAGCACCCCCGGGTCAGCTCCCCATGTGCGGGAGTGTGCTCCCCAATCCCTGCACTCCTTCCTTCCAGTGCCTGCCCTCGAGCACCCGCGCTGAAAACCCGCCAAAGAAACCCACTCACTTCGCAGTAAAACTCTGTTTTCTGAGGCTCCGCTTTGCCATCTTCTGCCTTAACTTCCTCAGCCACGGAGTTCATCCTGCGCGGCCGAAAAAAAAAAAAAAAAAAAAAAAAAAGGCAAAAAAAAATAAACCCAAGTCTTGTTCACACGGTGCTTTCCGACGACCAGCCGGGGGCGGGGGCCACGCCTCGGGAGGACACGCTGGGTTATTATTTTGCTATTTAAGCGCTATTGTTATATTTTGTGAATCAATCCACATCTTCCACCACCGGCACAGCCTCTGAGCATCCGGGAGCTCACACCCACCTCGCCCCCCACAGCGTTCGTCACTTCCGTCAGTGCCACGCCCCCAGCCCGGCCGCCATTGGCGGGCAGCCGCGCTCCTCGACCAATGGGAAGCCAGCGTCGCGCCGCGTGCCCGTCCGCAGGCCACGCCCCCGCATCAAGCCACGCCCCCCTAGCAGGCCACACGCCCCCCGCCGGCCTGGCTGCCCCCGGAGCCAGGGAGGGCAGCGGGAGCGGCGGGGGCCGTGAGGGAGGCTGGCGTCAGGCCGTGAGGGAGGCTGGCGTCAGGCCGTGGGGGATGCTGGGACCACTTTAGAGTGCATACTGGGGCCGCTTCAGGAGGGCTCCCGGGAGGAGTGCAAGGAGAGGATGCTGGGACCAGTTCAAGAGGTGTACTGGGACCTGTTGAGGCCAAGAGAGGATACTGCAACCAGTCCAGACCAGGGTGGGTGCCTGGACCAGTTAAGGATGGATACTAGGACCAGTTCAGGCTAGGGTGAATGCTGGCACCAATTTAAGGTGGATACTGGGACCAATCCAGAGCAGATACTGGGAGGATCCCGGGGTGGACGGATGCTGGAACATGTCCAGAGGGCATACTGGGACCAGTTGAGGCCGAGGAGTGCTGGGCCCACTGCGAGGGGGTTAATGGGTCTAGTACTGGAAAGGGGCAAAAAACATACAAAGCAGCAGCAGCAGCAGCTTTAATTTAAATGCAAAGATTTTATTTTAAAATGTCTCAGCTTTACGCTTCTGGCTGGTAATAAATGTAAAATATAATTTAAGAAGTACGTTTGAAAGTTCCTTCTAAAAGCAGGCTGAGGAGACAGTACAAAACACAACAGAAAAGTGCACCGGGTTTAAACAACATGCCAGAACACCAAATCCCCAGGTCACTGCCTGGTTTGAATTGGCCACAATATAGTTTATAGGTATATTAGTGAAATACCGTGACACCTATGATACTCCTATACATGAAGCAGCACAGCCAGTGGTGCTGGTTGGGTTACACAGTAAAAAAGGTGACCCCTCAGGGTTCCCTGGGTTGCCTTCCCCAGGCCTGGACCTGTGCCTGTCTGCTGCTTCACCTCTCAGGGTGGGCAGCGTGCATGCCCCAGTCACATGCCGCAATGCAGGCATTACTTGCATCACCTAGCACATTTCAAATGGTGCTGGGGTGGTTGTGGTGTTCTCTCCAGAAATACACCCTTCCAAAATTAAAAGTTCTGGGGATCATGGAGCACCAGATAGGCCAAAACTGTTGGTAGAACTCTGTGCACCTGTTTGTTAATCATAGAACCGTAGAATGGTTTGGGTTGGAAGGGATCCTAAAGATTATCCAGTTCCAGCCCCACTGCCATGTTGCACTGGACCAGATTGCTTAGAGTTAGTCTTGTCCTCCACTGTGTTTCTTCAGGAGAAGCCGGAACGGCACTTTGATTATTAGTGTAGTTTGATGGCAGATTATACCCCTTTTGTGATGATATTATTGGTACTCCTATTTTTCATGTGCATTTCTGCAACAGAGTCTTTTATGTGGAGTCACATTAAAATGCTTGATCATTATTTGTGGTTCCAGTCTCGAAATCTGAAATGGACTAACTGAAAACACAGCATTGTACTTGTCATGTAATGCTTCTTTACCCTTCTTTATTTAAAAAAATTAAAAAGTAAAAGTGCAATTGCACAGTGAAAGAATAAACACATGTAGAAAAAAATGAGAGAAGCAGAAAAGGAGAAAATTAGTTCCTTGATTTTTTGAAAGGGAGACTGTCTAAAGAAAAAAGGATTTGGCATTATACATATACTTGCAGCACTAAACTGTAGGTGGTAGCTGGGGGTTTCTTGGCATTACAGCCTCCTGGAAGAGAGAATGTTTCACCAGGAGAGTGACCTATTTTCTGGTTTAGGGTACAGCTGTAATTAGTGAGTACCTCTGTCTCATTAAGGAGGGCAGGGAGAAATGGGGGATTGCACTTCTGCCTAACACTGTTCTTCTGGCAAAACTTTTGAAGTATGCCAGGAGTGGAAATAGACCTACAGACACAGAAAACAGAAAGGGTGGAGACCAAAATGTGCCATCCTATGCAATCAAAAAGGTGGAAAACCTAGAGGAAGGAAAGGGGATTGCCTTTAAGGAAGAAAGTGTTCTTTGGTTTTGTTAAGAAGGAGTTGGGGGGGCGTGGTGAGGAAGGACCCTTTCAGAAGAGGGAAGTTTGTTGACCATGCAGAGGAAGAATTTTCTCAGTGATGATAAGAGTAGAAGTAAAACTGAATGCTGTTACTGAGAACTGAGATAACTTTTGCCATGTTGAAGTTCTTTCTAGAAAGACAAAATTAGAAAATAAAACTAAAAAACCATACAATAGTTGATGCTTGCCTCTCTGTATTTCACATTTTAAAAGAACACAGTGAGGATACACATGGTCCAAAAGATTTAGGACAAAAAGAAAAAAAAAAGGAAAGGAAAAAAAAAGGAGATTCAGAAGGGAGAGCTCACACCCTCCTGTGGTGCAAAATGAGGAGCTCTAGACCAGAACTTCACCTGATTTTTTTTTTAACACGACCTTTTAATTGCTTAAATACAATTAATAAAACTAGCTAAATAGCTGATGTTCTCTCTGTTGCCTTCTTCCACACCTTTGTATACCATAATTCTATCAGTACAAATGTGAAACTGGACCTGTCCCTGGAGCCCAGTTGCATCACAGATTTTTTAACAGTGGATGAAGAATCAATGCTCTAGTCACAGAATGATTACACCTTCACAGCAATGTATCTCTTCTCTCCCCAAAATTTGTCTTAACAATTTTTTTTTAACTTTCCTTCCAAACTTCCACTCAAAAAATATCTTTGCCTAAGCACAAGCAAATGCTTGGATCTCCAGATGTTTAGGGTTGTTTTTTTTAAAGTATTCTGTGAGTTTAGAATATATCTCAGCCTGTCACTGATGACTTTGTTCAGAGGCATTTCTAATAGGGAAATGTATTCATAGTGACAAGAACATGCCAAACATCACTGAAACATAACAAAGATCTGTTTATCAGGGTGGTAGTGCCTATGAACATAAGCTAGCCAGTGCAGCCCTCATGTATGGATCTCCTTCAGCTGGATAAAAGCCTTGTGACTACGTCCTGAGCATGGCCACCTGCACAATCTCTTGCTCACTACATGTTTCAGTTTCCTGTTTCAGTAGAAACTCACAATTTCACATAGGACTTTGCAAGATTTAAAATAAGAAACTCCAGTGAAAGATACTCCTGTTCTAGTGGGAAATTTTCTACTAGATAGGATTTTTGTCTCAGTTTGATCAGAAGAGTATTTCCATTTTGAATGTTCACACTCTAAGAGAGTAGAGAGGAAATGAGCAGATAGAGAAGACAAGAAAAACAGAAGGGTTCCATACCCCTGTCATTCTGAGGTTGGTTTTCTTCATTATGTGACACTCAAATGAAAGAAAATGAGTATGTTACATTTTTACCACCACCTAAGGCAATATATGTATTTATAGGTAGGGGAAATTATGTCTTTTAACTATTTTAATTAAAACATAACACCTTGTTAAGACAAAATAATCACTTTTCTGAAATAACTAGAGTGGATAAGGCTGTCCTATTTAAGTTCCAGTGTGGCATCAACACAAAGAGCTAAGAAAAGCTTCTAGGGAGCAGAAGCTGATCTTATGCCACAGAATATTCCTTGCCTCAGGCTCGTTGCCTCCTAAGTATTTTAAGCTCTAGGAATTTCTGGAAGAATTGCACATGCCCTGTCAATCTCAATACCGTATCAAAGGATCAGCACCTAAAGTCTTACTGAACTTGCTGATGCTCAAATGTCAGACTTCCCTGTATGATCCAGAGCACACTCAGATGTAAGAACTTTAAGAACACATGACTGTGTTCCAATAAAGGGTGGGTGAGCCATAGACTCTGCGTTACCATGTTACAATCAAAGAGTAGGAAGTTAGTCTTTCCTACAGTGAATTTAGGTACAGTCCCTTAATCTTTCATTTTCCTTGTTAAATCTCTGAACTGAGGACAAATGAAACAAACTTAACACTTGCACAGTGGTGCCCTCACTCAGAATTTTTGAAACAAAGCTTTACTTTGGTATCCAAAGACTTTAAAGTCAATGTAAATTATTTACAGTATTACTGCAGTGGAGGTCTGTCCCAGTTTCAGTCCCTATGTAAGTGCAGGAAAATGCACTCTTTTTGCTATTCAAGCCTACCCCTAGCTCAAGCATGTTGTTTCTCAGTAAAAATAGTAGCTTTCAATGGTGTTGGACTAGCATTTGTACGGTGCTCAGCAGCCATCCGCTGACAGCTGAAATCAGGTCACATTCTCAGTAAAGTCAAGACCTTGATCAGTAGGTTTAGCATTGGTAGTAGTCCCTGCTCTCTGTGCACCAATAACATCCCAGGGGGAGACAGCTTCTCACAGCTTTTGGAGCTGCTCACCTTCCATACCAAAAAAGACCCTCCCGAAAGATCAGGGAATTCATGAGTTCATTCTATCTCAACCTCTGGAGAGTTTATGGCTGAGGAAATTTGAATGCTGTTATCAGTCAGGCATTTCTTTCAGCCTGAATGCTCCGAGTTCCTATTAGGCAACCATTTGACTAGGCATTTCTTCTACAAGAATAATTTTTTTATTGTTGCTACAAAAATGCATTGGGAGGCTCCTAAAACAGACTTTAGGGCTGCACTCAGGGGATACAAATACCAGTTCATTAAGGGTAAAAGCAAAACACCAGTGATTGAAAATGTCTTAAACCCTACTTCTCAGTGCTAGTTTTTATAATAGTACCAAGGCAGCAACAACCACTAAGAAAATGTAACAGTTTTAAAGAACTGCTCTGTATTTCATCATAGTTACTGGTCAGTGCCAGGGGGTCACTAATGTCTGCGTACGAAAAGGTTTTATAAGATTAAATCAGTGGTAATTTAACAGGGTACAATGCAATGTCAGATTTCAGTCCCAGCTCAATCCAGGGTACATGTCATGGGGAGAGGATGAAGGCATATCTGTGCCTTAAACCCAAATGGTAAGAGATTATTTTTGAGCATTTATTTCCTCTGTTCTTTCCAAGCATTTAGAAGGAGCTGGTCTTTGTTTTCTACCAACCCTGGTTAACGATTGTCCAAAAAGAGAATAAACTGCTGATCTCCTCATAAGCCAGTTCTTGGGAGATTGCTGTACTGCAGGTGTGATAATTTAGACTAGAAAAATTCTACTGATACCAGATTTTTTCATATGAGACCTGAAATAACAGCCATAAATTAAGTGGGCCAAAATCAAATGTGATGCACAGGATAAGTGCATTTCTCTTGGGTTCAGAATGGAATAATAAGGAAACAAATGTGACTGCATTTACACAGCAGGGAGTCAGAAGGTGACATCTCACTTTTGAGTCACACATTCATCCATCCACCTAGAAGGCCAATACATCTCATGTATCAGATTGCATTCCCTTACAGGCAGAAGCTTCACCTACCTCTATAATATCAATCAAGATGTGTAAAATGTGTCTGGATTTGTTGGAAACATGAGAAAAATAGTTCTAACTGAAATGAGCCAGGAAAGCCTGAAAGTGGATAGAGTTATGTCAACAAAAAGGAATTAATTTTATAACAGGGAGAACTTTAGAGAATTTTTGTTGTTGGTATAAATTGCTTCTGCCCTGAAGAGAGAAATCTGGCTGGTGTAGTTCTCCAACTGTAGTCATGCCAGGAAATATTTCTAAGCACAGCCAAGCCTTTCAGTGGCACAGTCCTCTATAGAGGTGCACCTGGGGTAAACACTCCCATCGTGCAAAATGACACCAGCATGTCCAGATGAAGATAACTGTGTTTTGCAGTCACACTTCATCGATGCAAATCATGTGAGAAAGTGCAAGGTAGTGTGAAACTGAGCCCAGGTACTCTCACTTGGAGGGGTGTGACAGTGATTCCAAGCCTGGAATTAAACAAGCAGCTTTTCAGAGGTCATGCAGGTGTGTCCTCCGCTTGCCTCCAGCCATCTCTTTCCACACTACCCTGTCTCCCCTTCATCTCATTTCTGCCTGGCAGCTGCACAAGGACCTGGACTAGAGAATTTTGCAGAGTTCATAGCACAACCCTACAAGCAGCTCTGAGACCACAGTAGAGTGTCTGGCACCAGCACATAAGCAGTGCCACTGCTACATGCCAAGCAAAGGACTATGACAGCAACTCTGCGAGAGTCTAAAGAACTGCTGCTCGTAATTATGTAGATAGTGAATCAGTGAGGCAGTGGTTGTGCACCAACACTGCTTTATGGCAGTCTCACTCCACATGAGCAACCAGTTTGCTTGCCCACAAGTATTTTTGCAGTTTGGCTTGAATTTATGTGATGCGGACAGTGGTGTAGTGGAGAGCAGTGTAAACTCCACCGCTGCGGTCTCGCTGCAGAATGGGGTCTGATACTGCATTGCACCCACTGGCAGCAGTATTAAAGCAAGGATATCGAGACTGTCTCAAATAAGAGGCAGCAGGTAGCCAGCAGGGAGCTGATGTACCTCAGACACAAAAAAGGTGACATTCTCATGGCTTGGACATGGTCAACTGGACTATGACAGATTTAACCTGAGCTACAGCAAGATATTGTTGCCCCTCTTTACTGTCCAGTGTGCAGCTTTTCAGATCATACCACTGTTCATAAGCACTTAAATGCAGAGACTGTATGTCTTTACATCTGCCAGCTCTAATGTACAGGTAGTAATTTCTGTCAGAGAAGATGGTCAATCTTCTTGGAGAAGTGCAGCCTCTGAGGTGCAAAACCATTGCACAACCTGAAAATGACACTTATCCTACATATTTAAAGCCTTTGGGAGAATTTTATGCGACTCTCCTGTGATGTAAAGCCGTAGCCTTAGTGACTAGTAGACAGAGAAAGGAAGACATTATAATTATTTATAACATTTTGAAAAAGAAAACATTCATTACAGGGTTTCTTTCAAAAAGCACATATACATACGTGTAAGCTTTTTTAAAAAATTATGTGGATTTTATATAGGTGAAGTTGATATAAAGTTGAAATAGTGCAATTTTAAAACAAAAGTTAGTGCAGGAGTCAAACTACAACAATAACAAAACCCCAAATATAAGTTTATTTTGTTGTTGTTGTTGTTGTGGAAATACATTACTGCCTGGGTTCAAAGAAAAGCATACACTCTGTTTTCAAAAGCACTAAAGTGCACTGAAGTGCTTTTGAAAGGCATACATCCACCAGTTACCTTTCAGTGAGATTAAGAGTTTCTTTTGGGATTGAAACTAGAATGCTTTTGAAAATAATCTTACTGTGCAATCTGGTTTTGATTTGGTGGTGATATCTAACAAGCTGCTATCTGTCAAAGAAATACTATCAACTAAAAAAGTGCATTTCCTTCATTAATGTTACAAGTAACAACAAGGAAAGTAATTGGAGAGACACTTTGTTTTCACATATATGTAACAGCATTTTGTAACTCATTTATAGAAGTGGATTACATCCCATTATTCAGTCTTTCAGCAGCAGGCTGATGGCTTTAAAAAGGAAAAATATGGATGCTAAAACAATAATATTATCAAGAAAATTAGGAATAACTTCAGTTTGAAGTGATTTCTAATGCAGTTAGGAAAGTCACTGTTTTTATTAATGCAGTCCTTTTAAATTAAGAAGCTGTGTTGGGAAGCCCTTTCCTATTGCCAATAATTTAATGCTGGGATGAAGGAATGGCTGATCCTTCTTATAAAAGTAGAAAAAAAATTATAAAGCAAAAACTCCTAAGGTAAACTGGCCACACTGAAGACCAAAAACATTTTTTATTTGCACAGAGGCATCACATCAGCTCAAGAAAAACAAACAAAACAAAGGCAGGAATCAGAAATTGCTAGACCTTGTTAACGAACTGTAGACAAGAGAGGAAAGATGATAAAGAAAAGATGATCAGGTATACCTGTGCAGCAAGTAATGATTATCTTTCTGTGCCTGAGGTTTTGTCTTTCTTTTCTCTTTCCAAAGATCACTGAGAAGGGCAGTAGGGGGGGTAGGATGTGTGTACCTGTGTCTGTTTCTTTTTGCACACAGGTGCACACACACACACACTCAAAATCTTTCCACTGGCTTTTAATTTTAGTAACCCTTTTAACCCAACTGGAAGAGAATCTACAACTTCTTGCTTTTAACATTATAAATATTTCAAATGTTATAAAATCTATTGCAAAAATGTACATTCAGTGGTTTTATGAGGCACAGGACCTGCTAATATATTTTCAGGGAAGCTCGCGTGTACTCTGTTCTGTCCACTGTTGGACAATGGTGGAGAATCCAGGGGCTCACGCTTGATTGCTTGAACCAAGCAGGGGTTTTTAAATTCACACGGCATTTTGAACACCTCATTAACCTGCTCTTTCTCCTCCCCTGAGCTGGGGCTGTAGAAGTGGCCGTAGCAGGCTGTGTGTGGCAGGTCAGGCATGCTTTCCAAGCACACGGAGGAGTTCTGAGGGCAAAACGGGGCCACCTCCTTGTTACGTGAACCCTTGCAAGCTCTGTTCAAGTTCAGGTTGTTGGGATGGTTTGCTATGATGCATTGCCAATTATGTGGCGTGTAAAGGCAGTGCCTTGGCTTCTGGCAAGGCAGGGCTGGCTCGCACAGGTCCGGCTCTGTTTTGAGGTGCATCCTATTGGGATAGGCAGACACCTGCTTCCTCACCGAGCCGTTGTCATCCAGCCAGGCTCGGCTCTGCGGCAGCAGGTAGTTATCGGCAATGTTTTCAGAATCGGAATCGTATTCCGTTTTGATAGGCATCTCCAAGGGAAGGGCTGTGTCATAGAGAGGTTCTGAGGATATTAATGGTCTCTGCAGCTTCAGATGGTCTGTCGCATAATTCTCTGCACAGCGCTGTTGGACCCCCGAGTAAGACTGGCCATTTTCTGCACTCCCCCAGTGGGAGGGACATGTTGATGCCAAATTTAAGAAATTTTGGTCCCTGTTGTAGAATGATCCAGCTCTCCTGTTTGGACATGTGTTCATTCGCTGGCTCACGGAGCAAGAACTCGAGTTTCTTAAAGTCCAGCTACTGTTTGTGGTGCAGTTGTTTTGAATGCCTAAAACAGATGTGTTAGAACTGAGAGGTTCCTCTTGCATAAAACACTCACCGTTAGTATGAGGCTCAAACTTCACTTTTACATTATCTTGTTCATTTTTCACTGCTGCCCAGTTAAGATGCTTCCACTGGCCCAGAGTTTCAATGGCACTGTTATAGGAAAGTCCCTCCAGGTTTCCTTTCAAACTGGCAAATCCACTTAGTATCTTCAGTTGTTCATCTTCTTCCCTTTCAATAACAGTAGAAAAAAAAGTCAGTCAATCAGAGGTTTCTAAGTGGTTGCTTTCTGGGATAAAGAGTGGCTCAACATGCATTGCAAGTCCTACATTGTCCTCAGTATGGGACCCTCACACCCTTGTCCACATAACCTTTGGATTTGCTTGAGAGAGCAAAAGAGTGTCCCTGCATCTGAGTGTCAATTTGCATGCACAGCTAACTTTCTGAGGCATTGCTTCATTTGAATTCTCTCATGCATTTGCTCTTCCATTTCAGTTACACAGTTCATAAAGGCCTTAAATGTTGTAGAACAGTACAGTAATTACCTAATACTTTTGTTCTTCCCTTAAAATATATAAAAATAATATTTGTGTGTAGAAAATTCTAGGCATAAAGTACAAGTAGCATTTAAATGAGATGTATTTTGTTAACAAGGAGTTATTTGCACACATAAGAGCTTTCTGAAAAAAGTTATTTGAGGGAAGACCATGGGGGGGGTTTATATTTTGAGAATACAGAGTTAGCTTAGAGGAAATAAAATGCCTGAATTAGATGACCGAATAGTCACAGATGTTCGTATTGTGTGTAGGTTTGTTTTATATGTCTAACTTAATTTATGTTGCCTTTTGTTTTCTAAGATGGCCAGTGAATTATTTTTCCATGACCTCCAGCTGAAGTACTCAACATTAAAGAAGAACACTGGCAGAGAATGTTGCCTGAGCACTTCCATGCCCGAAGCAGCTGTTTTCAGAACTGGGGTCCAACTCCTGAGACTGAGGTCTTGAATTCACTAATGTGCTGATTCCCTGCCAGGGAGGGTCAGTGCTACAAAACCACCTCATCCCTCTCCAAACAAGAAGCAGACATTTCAACGGGGAACTGCATGTGAAAATCTGAAGATCTACTAAGAGGTTTAGAAGGCTTTTTCTTAGCTCACAACAGAACATCCTCCTTGGGTATCGAATGAATGTGCAAGTAAAGGATTTTCCAGTAGAGGGAGTCCAAGACGTTACAAAGAGAGAACGTCCCACTGTAATAAATGTGTACCACGAAAGCAGAACATTTTCTTTCTCTCTTTTTTTAAAAATGTGGTATTAAATATTTTCAGTCCTCTGATAAGTATTCTTATTTTTATTATTGACAGTATTGAGATGCAAATGGTCTGATACAAGTTTGCTGCAGAACACACTTCTCAGAAGATGGTCAAATTGGGAAGCAAAGGACTGAACAAAATGCAATAGTCAAAAAAAGATAAACCCCCAAATGGAGAATTTTGCAGTGAAATAGTATCCTGTGAAAATTCTTCAAAAGAATATATGTTTCCAGGAAGACAGCATACATTTTAACAACAACAGAAAAAAAAGAGTAGGAGCAAATACAGAGTCTCTTGCAGACTAAGACAGAACTGAATATAATGACCAAGGCCAACTCTTGTAATACTTCAGTCTGCAGGAACTATCAGGCACAAAGGAAGGATTTTAATCACTCAGAAGGCAAAAATGTAACTAAATAAATGTGCTTAATTACAGAAAAAAACCAATTTGGAAGTAGAAAACTAATAAAAGAAACAGCCTTCTAAAATTTATTTCTTAATAGAAGTTCATTCCCTCGCACAGCATGATGATGTTTGTCCCATCTCAGTAAAGGTAAAAAGTTCCAGGATTGTCAGGTGGGAGCTCCCCTGCTATTCATGTGGATCTTGGGAGATACGCTGCCTCCAAGGAATATCTACTCTAGAAGCGCAAAGATTTTTTCATTTATTTCTTCCACCTGCAAAGCATTCTAGAGGAAAAAATCTGGGATAACATCCACAATTTTTAACACCAGGCCACATGGTGGCTACGTGAAACTCCTGGCCCCTGCTCACTGAGTCCACTCTCTTATCTCTTCCCTCAGACCAGCTTGAAGAGACATTTCAACAAGGCCCACCACAGGAACTGGAACAGGCAGTCCCGTGGGGGAAGGATGAAAAACCTATTTCAGAGGAAAGGGTCAAACTCATCCAAGAAGTCCTCTGCACGCAATTCTGTGAGATTAGTTTACACTCTGTGACTGAGCCTACGGGCAGCTAGATGTGTCTGTCTACAAGTATACAATGAATATGAGTGCTCTTCTTTAGATTTTTTTGCACATATACAACTAAAAACGTGAGCTCAACTCTCATACATAAAGGAAAAGAAAAAAGCTTAACATAGTCGGATGTTGATAAGCAGAAAGACTAGGACAGTAGATTTTCAGTTGCAAAATAGAACAAAACAGAATTTTTTTTTTTTTGTGCAAGAAAGTCAAATACTAATAATCAAGTATTTTCTTTCTGTCTTAGGGTATATGTACAGTCAACTTCAGAAGACTGAAAGACTGAAGATGGAAAATAAAAATTTTTTACTATTATAACAGCCATTTCATATGTCTCAAGATAGAAATAGATTTCCATATCATAAGTAAACTAAATTTTTCTCATTCAACCCTTCTCTTAGGTCACTACAACCCTTTTAAAGATTTCATACAGAAAGAATACATTCACTTTTCTATTTCTTTTTTCTTCTTGGTACTGGAAGATATACTTACTTTAACATTTGCTGTTGGGCAAGGACATATTCTGAACAACCACTTCGATACAGAAGTTGAGTGTTAGCTTGAACCCAGACCCAGTGATCTTCATTTGTTTGTACTTTGACTAGAGAAATGCCATTTTCTCCATTATTCTTTGCTATAGGATTTAAAAGAAGGTAGATTTTAATACAAGCGGTATTAAGTATTTTTCCTTACCTAAACTGTGAATGTTCAAAGGTTTCTTTGTTGCCCTGGAAGAATCAGCATAGGAAAGTACAAGCTAAAATATGTCACAAAATGAAGCAAATTACATTTTAAAACTAAAATTTGAAAAGCCTAGTAAGGCACTTAAACTGTTACCAAGGATTTTTCAGTATTACTCATTCCTTATAATTTTTTCCTCTCAGAAGTAGTAGTACTATAGCAACAAGAAAATGTTCATGAAAAATGGGGCCATAAGAGAGGAATGGTTTTAAAGACATTAAAGATTTCCAGCAGATATGACAGAAGGATGAGTACAAATCCACTCAAGAAGTTGCCCAGTGGGGTAGAGTTACCATCAAAATGTTATCCACTGTAAAATCAGAAATAAAGCATAGACTCTCATAATTTTTCCATAGCCATACACTGGAAAAGCATGAGCCAAAGCTGTGGGCACATCACGAGTTTTAAAGACAATGCATTCTAATTTTCCTCTGTTTTCTAATCTTTGGGGAAAACTACCGTTTGTAACATATCATTCTGTTTTCCTCAAAGAGGGATAGATATTGTTATTATTTATCAGGATTTCCTCATAATCTTATCAAATTCAGTGCTGCCGCTTTTAGGTAAGCATAGGTTGAGTATTCTTTTACTAGTATTTATTTACTATTTACTATTTACTATTTACCATGATTGTTTATTTCTCTGTAAATTTTCTGCCCACTCTGAAATCACAGGCTGACTCAGTATTATCTTTTGAGGTGGACAACTTTTTTGCATTTTTTTAAAGGCGAGGTGTTAGAGAGAAGACAAGGAGAGTGTTGGGACCAAAACCTAAAAAACGTAGCAGGAGAAAATAAAAGACTATGTTCTTTTTCCACAAACTGTATATAATCTAAAAGTACTTAGCAGTACCTTTGATTTGGTTTTCAGCAATCTGTAATGCATTAGTGAAGGTGGTACCTTCATGGTGACTGTTTCTTCCATATAATTCTGTTGTTTCACACAGTCCTGAATTGCCTTTCGAACTGGAGCTGTAGAGGGAAGAAAATGTGGAAAATTCCTTGTCAGTGAATGACAGCACAGTAGAATCACAGACCCTAAAAGATATGATCTTTAAGCTGGTGACCATTAGCAAAGGCTTATGGTTTAATTATGTAGTAACCAACACTAAATAATTATCTTTTTCCTGCATCATTTGTTTGCTCAAACTAGTGTGTGACGGGAGTTCTGTATTCAATTAAGAGGAATAGTTATGTTTAGGAATATTCCTCTCATGACTTACTATATCTGGAAAAATAAATTTCGTCTGGAATTGTGACAAATGCTGCATATATTCTGCTCTTCCTATTCAAGTTACATTCGAGGTATGTACATCACAGTGACCAACAATGCATTTAAGAGTTAGCATTACTTCAGTTTGCAATAATTACCATATGATTTGAATGTATTTATTCCAATCTTTAATTTAAAATGCTTGAATCAGGGCTTGAAAATGGTGCAATGTCTGTAACACTGCATTACAAATGCTTCTCTTCGTTAAACCATCCAAAAAAAGAAAATTGTGTAAATATGGCCACCATCCTTGGCTACCATGCTTCAGGCCTGAACCGAAGGAAATATTGAAGATAAATGGTTGCTTCATTCTTGTGAAATCCTTGGCCACTGTCCAGTCAGATAGCAAAGCACCTCTGTTCTAGGAGCTCAATTCTGATCATCAGTTAATTTCACCTGGGCCACTGGAAAAACTAGTAAGTGGAAATTACTTTCCACCTCTACCCCAAAAGCCTGCATAGTCCTTTGTACCAGACTTCCAGCAATTTAGTTCTTGTCAAAAGGATGTATGTGCTAGAACCACATTATACATCTGGACAGTGAATCCACACATACGCAAGCAGAATCTAATTAAAAGCCAAATTATGGTACTGTCAGTCATACTGACGAGCATTTTGCATCACAGCAATAGAACTCATTACTGTAAGGTTATATTTAAGCAAATAAGGGAAAATATGATCCAAACATCAACTAAAACTCTGCCGCACAAGAATAACAAAAATAAGTGTTAGGAAGGAGATGAGTCTGAACACAATCTGTCCTGATCTTTTGTGATTGTTACCAAATGATCACCCCCAAGCCATTTAGTGCAATTGTAACTTTACGTGTTCATAAAACTTCTGTTGAGAGATAAATGCATACACCAAGTACAACTCATTAGACTCTATGTGAACACCCACACACACACATGCATTCAGCTTTCTGAAGTTTTCCTTTCCCTTTGTTACCAAAATGCCGAAGTCAAAATAATTGTGTTAGCAGAAGAAAATGCAATTTGAAAACTCTCAGTAAAAATACTTTTTCACTTTTACAGCTAGTAGACTGGCTTATTGCATTGGTAACTTCTGAAGGTTAGAAAGATACCCTAATGTTCCATTTTTAAAGTAATATTTCTTATATTGAAATATAATACTTAACATGTATTATAAATAAAGTACAATATATTGCATCATCTTGCATTCTATTATGTTATATTATAGTAATTGTATTATATTTATTTTGTATTCAATAGTTAAATACAGATAAATTATTCACTTTTCTTAGAAAGAGTTTTAAAATTGAGAGATATTTAGCATAATTTGTGTTTTTTACATGCTTAATAGCCCATAATCTTCACTAAATGCCAAAAGATTAATTTGTAAATACTTTGTGTTCGCTGCTGCTGCATCATCAGCTTTGTGTTTTGCTTTCACAAGCAGGCTTTTCATCTTCATCTCTGTCACAGAAGGGAGCAGAAGTGGTACCACTATGCAGAATAAGGACAGCTGAGGTGGCAATACTGTTCCTGATGAGGACTTCTTCCTTTGCCCAAAGAGAAACTTGAGTTTGCCTTGGAACTGCATTGTCTGGTATTTAAAAAAAAAAATTATCTTAAGCATTCAGTGTATAAACATTTAAAATGCTAATACAACCTATGGACCATGTTATTTAACACCAAACCCATTTTTGCATCAGGGTTCATAACTAGGAATTCCATTTTCTTCTTATAATTTAAACCATGCCATTTCAGAGGCATGGTGGGTGGAGGTACTACCACCAGAAAAATAAGACTTTTGAGGCTGGTTGAGGTTTTTTTCTATCTTGTGTACTCAGAATTAGATGTTCTATGTTATGTTCTCTTCACCAAAACAGGCAGTGTACAGTGGTGCAGAGTTTTTTCCCCTCTACCCCACTGAAACTGGAACCATGATTTTTCCATGCTCTGTTCTCTCCAGCGAGACAGTTTCTTAGTTTCTTTCCTCTTGCTCTGCATTTTCTCTGGGAAGTCTATGTAATGGCACAACCCAAGGACTGTGCAGACTGATGCCAAGGGAAAAGTAGGCCCATGATAGGTGGATACAGAGTGCATAGCTTGGAAGGAGCCATCCTCAAATGGCCTCATTTGAGCCTGCCTCAAATGTCTGTAGTCAGAAGGCAGGGATCAAGTTAATAACAAGCTGCTGCCTCTTAGTGAAAAAATCAACTACCAAAAAATGCCCAGAGTAAAATCAGCCCATTTGAGTTAGGCATTTTCCAGAGCTATAAGATGAAAGCAGGGGTGCAGAAATGACAGCTGTTTGGACCCGTAGCCTTCCAGCAAATGAGTATCTGTGACAGAACTTGCATTTCCCTGTCTCATGCTGATCCTCTAATTTTCATTGCACGTGCTGGAGTTTCCCCTAAGTAGAAACAGCATTGGTCTTTACTAAGCAAGTAGAAAAGAAGTGATTTCTAGAAGTGAGCCGCTCTTAGTATGGAGCATGCAAGAGATTTCTAATTCTGGGATTTATTATTAAAGGATTCTTTAGAAGAGGGGAAAACAGATCATTATTATTCCTGCTCCTTAAAGCAAATACGTTGTGCTTAAATGTTAATTGTTGAAATTCAGGCTTGCCACCCTTGTGCCACACCCAGTACAAATTGAGGACAGATATTGTCCAGAAGAGCTTAAAACATAAAAACTTCTAAATTCTTTCAATTTCAAATATTACAACCTTCTTTTCTGCCATCACTCTTCACACATATTAATAATTATCTTTAGGTGTTTCTTGTTGGTGCACAGCAAAAGAAAAGTGTATCCTGTCCATGGATCTCCACAATATTTATGTTGAAGAATTTTTCATATGAAGTAATTGAAATCTATTGTGTCATGACTGCAGTCATCTAAGGGAAATTGTACTTACAAGGAATCCAGAAGTACTGTCCAACAAGCATCGAACTCGACAGATGAAACAACGAGTTAAAAAGGAAGAATAATCTGTTGTCATGCTGTCATTCTCTTGGGCTTTAAACAATTTACTGAGAATATATTCTTCTCCTAGGAACAACAGTGGAGGCAACATATATCAGATCACACTAAGAAATAATGAATATGTTCTGTAGCCAATTGAGGAAATTGCTAAAAATTGCTTTATGGATGGGCAAATATTCAATTGTGTCATGTATAGATACATCTGCACATGCTCTACCAAAAGAAAAATAAAATCTCTGCAATGGGATTTGGGTGAGTTTCTTCTGAAATTTGGACTTTATTTCCTGAGTTTTGGTGATATTTAATGACACAAAACAGGGTAACAGATGTTGCTGGTTTTGAGATCAGAGATCACAGAAAATGCATTAGACAAGAGAACAAAATAAGGAAAAATGCTAAAGTAAGAAAAAAAAGAAACAAAAAAAAATGGACAGTAGATGATTAGCTAATGTTCAGCTGTTGTGCCTCCTTGCTTTTTTTGGACTACAAGTGCACAGCTCTTGAAATATTTCCCAAATGGCACAAGTATTTATTCAAAAGGATGAACTCAAGAACTGAAATTCTCCACGATATACATTAGGACAAAAATTCCAAATACTTGTAAATTTTATGGATTGAAATATTAGTGCATGTAGTTTGTTTTCTGTGTACTTCCTACAAAATCTTGCAGAGTTCCTCACACTCTTGTAAAATAAACTGTTCTGCAGGAAATGCAATAAATTCTACCAAAGTCTCATGACTGTGTTCCCGAGGACTTCATAAAGGTTGCTGAAGAGTTCCTTGCAGGTTTCTCCCCACTCATCTGGTGACTATACTTCCCAAATTATTTCCTCAATTGCTTCCTCACCTTCTGGTGAAATGAATACATTTTGCAGGGGTCACTAATTCTTTATAAGGTTAACAACTTCAGCCTGGTTGCATGTTCTGTAGTTGTGATCTCAGCTTAACACCTCATGTAGAAGAAATCTTCAGCACAGGCATCCAACTCCCAGCCTTCAGAAATACAGCCTCAGAGGAAAAAGTGAATTGCTAAACCTACTTGTTTTTCAGAAGGCTCCTGTCTACATAATTTTACATGGAAAAAAAGTGGCAGAAAGTGATGCTGCCACCGTGGTTCTGTACAGAAACCTTTTGCATCAATGAGATGACTATTGATGTTCTGATCTGTTGCTACCAAAGGTTGGTAATATGAACAGCTGATGCTGCTCATTCTGCATGTGTAAGAAAATGTGTAGGCACATTAGTCAGAGAAAAATAAAGGAAACAGCTTTGTAGCACCAGTGGCACACTCTACCTTATAAATGCCCAGGATTGGGAAGAAATGTCATCTCTGAGACAATAACATAAATAAATGGCCACTATACATCTTTCCAGTGAAGAATCTGACTTGACATGGTACTGACACAGGCATGGGTGGAGTGCAACTCTACCTCTGTGCAGTGGTGCCTATGTTTCCAATCAACATACACAATCCCACCTGTTTCTGACTGTAGTTGCTGTCCAGACAACATCTGGGGAGGATTCATGGCCCAGTGCAGTTGTCTACAGAAATCCTGGCGATCATCCACGTGAATGTAATCATATATGTTTTGGTGCATTACATCAGTCTGAAAAAATTACAACAAGGAATGTTTCATTAGTAACTCTAGGGGGGCAACTGCTTATCTTTAGATCAATACTTTGCTTAAAATAATGGCAGGTGCAGGACACCTTCAGAGCATCTTGACTGAGAAAAATTGTTTCAGAGGCCCCTACTTTTCAACATCTGCTTTTTCCCTTCACATCTGAAGATGATTCTTTCTATTCTTAACTCTTTTGTACATATGCAAATGTGGGGTATAAAAACATCCAACTGTCAACTGATGACTAGTGGCCTCCCGCAGGGATTTGCGCTGGGACAAGCCCTGTTTAATTTCTTGGCTAAGGAATCATGGGATAGAATGCATGCTCAGCAGGTTTGCAGAGGATACCAGCTGGGGAGGGCAAGGCAGCTCCTTGGTCGGCTGTAAAAATAGGCTCACAGGAACATCACAAGTTCAACAAAGGCAAATTTCTCTCTTAATTTTGGGTAGCCCATAAAAAGAAAGAGATTAGCATATCAAAATGAGCCCAGGAGAGTGCTACCAAGACACTTGGGAGAGCTGGAGCACATCCAGGAGAGAAGAACAGGGTTTATTCAGCTTTCAGAATGGAAAACTGCCGGAAGAGCCTACTGCTCTCTGCATCAACCAAATGAGCAGGGGAAGAGAAGACAAAGCCTGACTCTTCTCAGAAGAACAAAGTGAGAGGGCAAGAAGCAACAGACACAGGTGGCAACAAGGGAAACTGGGACTTAATAAGTGAAAAAAAATTACAGTTGTGGTGGCTAAACACTGGAACACATCTTCCAGAGGGGTCATAGAATCTCAAAGCTTGATGAGGTGAGCCCTGGATCAACCTTCTCTGGCTCAATGTGCTTTGAGCAGGAGGTTGAGCTAGATGACCTCCAGAGGTCCTTTCCATCTACATGACTGTTATTCTGTGACTTTAGAATATATTTATTACATATATTACATAAATGTATAAAAATATATTTATAGACATTTTTTACTACAGTCAGCCTAGAAAAGCAACATCTTTGCTGAAATTGAAAAGACACTTCTAGCTAAATCTTAGTTTTATGATGGATCACATTTCTGCTAACAAAAGCTTTGCAAAAGGAAATTACAAGAAATAAATCTTTACCTGTCAGATTCACCAAAAAAAGTCATCTGAAATGGCATAGTAAAATAATCTTATTTCAGTAATATGTATGTCTAGTCAGCAGTAGAAGGATAAGGTGGATAAGGTGGATAAGGTAGCAACATACAATGCTGTATTTAAAAAAAGTTAGCAGAAGTGGTGACAAGAAAGTCAATACAATGACAGTGACTAGGTATTCTAAGTATTTCTCAGTATATTTACCTGATGAAACCCTAGGTAGTCCACAATTGTCGATGATGCATAGAATATCATTCCATCTGCACTCACCACCAAGGCAAAACCATTCAGTGACTGAAAAAGGAAAATAAAATAATTTAAAAGGTAATCAGAAGATAAAGATTAAAATGAGTATAAATGGAATAATTTTGAGAACATTCTTGATATGAAAAAAACTCGCTCTTCAAAATGGTGGACATCAAAGTTTTGCAGAAAGACCTTTTTTCCCTACCATGAAAAATGAATTATAATCTGGAACATGATTTCTTTCCTTTTAAAAAAAATTAATTACAGTTAAATAATAAATAATAAAACTTAATTACAGTGCAACTACCATATTACATTGCTAGTTTATTGTCTGCTTAATTATCTGCGTAATTATATTTGCTCACTAATTAATAGAATTTGAAGTTTAATAGCAAATGTTGAATTTTTCCTTTTAATTGCTAATTATTGCTTTATTATTAACAATTTTAATTGCTAATTATTATTATTCCTAATAATAATTGCTTTGAATATATAATAATGAATATCTTTAATATAACAATATAATAATATCCAGCAAGAAAATTAAATACATGTGCTGTTATAGCTATGACTTTAAAACTGGATCTGTATTTTATTGTATGGCTATTTTCTTAAGCTTCTATGAAAATACATACATCGCATAATTGTTTAAATGCAATAAATATAAAAAGTAGACAATAAATACTTCATTGTTATAGAACAGTGTTTAATCTAGAAAGGAGCTAAGCTAATTCTTATACACTTGGTGAAGCAATGAAAGCAACTAGAGAAATCCAAAAATAAAAGTAAGGATTAAATTAAATACATTATGTACCCATTAAAATCATGCTGCATGTAGACTGCCTAATTTTGCCTCTCTTCCCTTGATAAAGGTTTGGTAACGTATCTTTATTCCAGCAGGCTTGCATTCCAAGGTAGTTTAGATCCTTTCATGTGAGGCTTTTAAGGTCTTTGAGATTACAGTTCAAATAGATGTTGCTGAAATACTGTTATATTATTATTATCCTTACTTCGCCTTACTCTCAATTTACTGATGTGCCTATTAATCCTGAGTTAATCCTGAAGCACAGCGAGGACAGATTTTCAATTGCTCAGTAACCAGATACACTGACATATTTTTGTGTGCTTGGTTCTCTTTTTGGTTCCTAAATAAGGACCAGATTTCCAAGACTGCTTGAAGGCTGTTCCCACTGTGACAATGGTGGGCAGAATTTCAAGAGTTCAGTGCACAATAGACTGACCTCCTCAGAAGGTTTGGCGCCCATCATAAATGTGGAGCACCTTTGGAAACGTGGCCCCATGGGACCGCACTTCGCCAGGGGCTCTGTGTC
Source organism: Acanthiza pusilla (assembly GCA_036630365.1). NCBI lineage: Eukaryota > Metazoa > Chordata > Aves > Passeriformes > Acanthizidae > Acanthiza > Acanthiza pusilla. The sequence goes on from JAXCHO010000034.1 coordinate 36,273,390, forward strand.
TTGAAGAACCTGTGGAACAATGACTTGAGAAAAGTAGTGGAGAGCCTGCAATGGCTGTAGCAAGTGATTCAATCAAGTCAACACTAACCATAACTCAATGCTAAAAATAGTCAATGGCAAATCTTGCTTTGCTCCAGGTCAGCTCCATAGGTAAGGATCCTATGGAGCGTGATCTGTGCCTAGCTGGATTTGTGTTGAATACTAGTTACCCTTGTCAACTCTTCCAGCACAAGGACTTGCTCAACTGGTGCTATTTCCTGCTCTAAATTATGCCCAAATTTCTCCCAGCACCTCACCAACCAGTGGATGGTATGTCAAGATTTCTGCATCTTCACATCTGTGTCTTTTGCTGCACTGAGAGGAACCTCCGTAGATGGTATCTGTCATATACATTTCCAATGTCAAATGGAGACAAGAAAGCATTTTTGGCATCTTGTCTCTCTGGACTCGTCTTCACAGCAGTGAAACTATCAGTGATGTGATGTTAAGAATTTTATTACATTTTGAACATCTGGCAGGTCTTTTAATTTGGATAGTCTAAAATTTTCCATAAAGATAACTGTAGGACACTTAAGGGAGCTCCTTTTTGTCTGTGGCTCTTACCATGCATATTCTGGAAGACCTCGAGTCCTGCCCATGAAACTGCACCGAGCAGAAGTTAAGAACATTTAAGAATTGAAAGAAATCTACTTGATTTTTAAAAAGTTCTTAAGCTACGCAAACAAATGCACCAAGCTCTATCTGGAAAAACTTAAACAATGACCACAAGATCTGAATATTATCAAAGAATCTTACATGCTATCATGCTGAACACCCTTAAAATGTACCGTGCATTGTCCTGCAGGCAAGCTGGAGTTTTTCAGCCCCTGTAGGAATCTGTCTTTGCCAAGGATTGCTTGTATGAATCAAGAAATGAATTCTTCTATTCAAAAATTAATATTCTTCAACATATGGGTGCGTACTCTTTAGGCCTAGACACATACATAAGAGACCAGTCTCTGCCTTTAAAATGTAAGACTTGATCCCCCAGAGTGGAAAGCAGGAAGGTTTTTCTTTACATGGTTTTCTTTCACAGCAGTAGTGTCAGGCAGGAATAGGTGCAGCAGTTTTTAAAAACTGGAAAGGAAGACGGTGGTTCTGATGGTTCAGATCAGTGCACTGGCAACTACATTTGTGAGGTTGGAGGAGGTATTAAAAAAGAGGTGGGAGGGAGGAAGAGCAAAGAAGTAGTAGAGGAAAAGTTCAAGGAGCCATGTGTTTAGGTTAAGCCAGAAACAAGTATGGATTTGAGGTATGTATCTAAATGAAGAGAGTTACAAACTTTCCCTCCTTTGTTTTTGGTTTGTTCTCAAAATGCTGGTGTCCTCTCCTGAGTTTAGGTCTCTAAAATAAACATCACCTTGTTTTCATGACCCCGACTGCAGACATCAGATGCTTTGCCCTGCAAGAAGGGAAAGCAAAACCCACTTTGGTGCAAAAACAACTTTTATGGAGCCACATGACTCAATTGAGGGTTAACACAAATTCCATGTCTCTAAACCTCATTTTAGCTGGTAAACCCGCTGCTTCAGCCACATTTAGAAAAGACAAGCTGGATATCAAGCAAAACTTTATACCAGTCCATCTCATCCATGACTGCAAATTCTCCTGCTTTCTCAACATGACCTTAAACTGTATTTCAGTGTGAAAACAGACATCTGTAGCACAGAGGACTCTGAACAGAGTCAGAGTTGGGTGGGGATTTGTACTTTTCTTGTCTACTTACCAGAGGTGGGGATAAGGAGGAGGATGTTTGCTAGCACATTATCCACCCCCTGAGTGGGCAATGGTGATTGCAAATTAGTAGGGAAATACCTTTTCCAACCTCTCAGACAAATCTCTCAGGTACCAACTACAACCCCATACTGAAATCCTTTGCAGTAACACTGCACAGAGATTTTTCCGTTTTTCTGGCCAGAAGCCTAGTGGCTTGTGAGACTGAGTGGGGGAGAGAGAGACAGCTTCAGTTCACAAGAATGAGTGAAAACTATTCCCAGCTTTTTTGTTCTAAGTTACCAGGTCTTGCATTAAACAGGACAACAAAGTATATGGCTCCACTTATGATTTTTAAACATTCTCAGTTATTGAAATAAAATTTTCGGCAATAGCTTTCTCCTGTTCCCAGCGAACTAGAGGCTGCACTGGTGTGCTGTGTCAGAACCACAGCAGCCACATGCCTGGGTAATGGATAACCTGGGGAGAGGAAACGGGAAAGAGGACACTGCCCAGCCTCATACCTGTGCAGTTCTCACTCCCTAATGTAAGCACATGCTTGCCCCAAACACTGAGGGGACAGCACAGAGAAGTAAAGGTATCTCTCCTCATTTCACTTTAATCCTCTCAGTGGAAATAATGGAAAGCCTAAATGGGGCTCTTGTATTTAGAGGATGAAATAACCAAACCCCACAACTCAACATTGATCATATGCTTTGTGGACAACAAGTGTGTTTCAATCAGTAAAGTCCACTTGCATCCTAAAATTTTTTGCAATATTGCATATTCTTACATGTGCACCGAGGGTCACATGCACACAAAGAAACAAACACATACACAATAGTATTAGTATGGACCTTAAAACTTTTACAACAAAAAACAACTAACTTCAAATCTGCAAGAAATACATGGTTTTCAACTGCCATTTGGTAAACCATATGGATTCAATGACAGATGGAATTTGTAATCCAGGATAATAGCTGAAACATGTGAGACAGACTTAAGTACGTATTGTGAACATTTGTTTGTTTGTATTTGGCTTTTTAAAAACACTTACATGAGCTTTCTACATTGTACTTTAAAAATGAAATCATGTGAGACTCTTTTCCCAAATGAAAAAGGAAAAAAAAAAGAGCTTGGCACCAGATAGGGGCCTGTGTTCTTTTGAAAAAACATGTACATCCAATTACGTACTCACGAAAAGCTGCACCTGCTACTGAAACAAAAAAACAATTAATCTGTCAGTTCAAAGAAAGTATGATATTAGATATTATTCTGGTGCCCGCAGTAGCTGTGAGATGAAAGTTATCAGTTCCTTCCATTAAGAAGTTTTTGAAACTTTATTAGTCAAGAGATTCTCTTTGGGAATGAAGGCAAATATTTTGAGGAAGATAGGACTTCCTTTGGCAAGATCCTTTATATATCCTGATTTTTTTCCTGGTCTCATAGCAGAAAATCAGCCAGAAAATACTTCAAAGATATTTTGGTCAAGGTCATGGCATAGTAAAAATAAGGAGGAGGGGAAAAAAAAGAGGGAGAGAGCAAGTTCCAATGCACATTTCTCTTATTACTCTTCCTTGAAATAAAGGAAAATTCACTAGCATTAGGTCTCCAGAGACCGTGTTACTATGGCTACTAAAGTACAACAGTCAAGGCCTGCAGCCATGCCTTGCTTTGAACAGATTTTCGAGTCACGCAACTTGGGTACTAAATTTCCAGGGTCAGTTGGCTCACAGTTTATCTGGAACAGCTTCATTTAATAGTGGATCACTGGGTTTTTGCATCCTATGTGGGATGGAGCCATTTTCTGGTGATCTAAATAAGTAGCTATTTAAAAACTCTGGAAATTACATACTCGTTCTTGTCTTATGAATATTGGGAGGAAAATGCAGACAGTTAATTGTGTCTTCTGTCTTAAACTGCATTGTTTAGTGAATCAGTATTTCTTTCCACTGGTGTTTTTAGGACTCATAACTGCCCTTCTCAAAAATCCCTCTGAATCCCTGAGGTTCTCTTTGTAAACAAAAAAGCAAAAAACAAAAACCAAAACAAACAACCAGCAAAACAAAACAAAACAAAAAACCAAAACAAAAAAAAAAAACCAAAACAAAAACAAACAAAAAAATTTTAATTCTTACAGAACCCTGAAGTAAAACCCAGCATAAAAGACTATTCAGAAATGCCATATCTGGTGACATCAGAATATGACCTTTGCTCAACAAGTACAGTGTCTCTTAGCCCTCTGGACTCTTATGTATTTCTCTGGTATCTACAAAGCAACTTCAAAAGGAATATTTCTGTGAGTAAGCACTATTTCGTGCAAAGGAGAGTGGCAGAATTGTTTTAACATTCAGTTTTGATCAAGGGTTTGCGTTTATGGATTAAATTTCAGGCAAAAGAAACGAAACAGAAGACAAATTTCCATCATTTGAGCCAGGGAAGGAAGTACTAGCTGAAGTCTACAGACGTGGAGTTATATAGGAAGCCTTTTGGAGAGAAAGTGCTCAATCTGATAACCTGGTTTTCATAGACAGCTGAAATGTTTCTTTTCAAATACAAAGAAATATGTACGTATGACCATTATGCCCCTTTTGTACCTCCTGTCACCCCAGATAAAACAAAGTTTGTGTTCCTGCCTGTGTCTTTGACCCAGGATATCGCTTCAGGCTTCTTTCAGTATGAAAATTCAGCATCTAGTGCTGCACTACCAAGATCAGCATTTTCAAAGATCATTCACAATGCCAGACAGATTTGAGCCCTGGCCCTCCCATTTACTGTCAGTGGGAACAGCTGTGCCATCTGAAAGGCACAAATGATGGTGAATCATTCAGCTGGTGAAATTTCTCATTATTCCATTTTTCAATATCCCATCACTTCCACGAAGGAATTAGGGAAACCTTGGAGATACTTGTTTATACACGTATCTTCAGTCTAACAAGGGAGCTGGAACACTGCGGCTCGTCAAGAGGCAGCAGACAAAACTGGCCTCCTGGAAATCAGCTAGGAAAATGTAAGTCATTGGGCTCCGGTAATTGTGAGCTATAAACTTTCAAGAAAACATAGTAGTTCCCTGGAGGGTGAGATTGCAGTGTGTGCACACATGTAAACACATTTTAAACCATGGTGATGTTTTTTATATGCTTGATATGTAATAAGCATTGGACACAACCAAGAGCAACTTTGCCTTTGAAGTTGTTTTGAATGCATGATGCAAAATTGTAAATGCAGTTTTTCTTCCATTATACATTCCTTCCAAGCTAAGCTTTTGTAACAAAGCTTGCTTATTCTGTGTCAAGTCCTTGGGATAGGACCTCTCTTCATTACCATATGCATGAACTGCTGTCCCCCAATGAGCCTGGTGCCCCAAAACCAACTACTCTGCCCAAGATGGGACTGAGAAACAAGGGCTGAAGCTTTGGCTTTGTGTGTGTAGAACGCTGAGGTGGTGCATACTAGAAAGAGATGCATTCCAGTTAAATCCCATTTTTTCCACAAGTACTAAGCACTGGGAAAGAGAATAGAGACCATGCTTCCAGAGAGGAGCAGTGCTGATGACTAGTAGCTTAAAGACAGGTTAGGGAAGGTTTTGTTGCTGAAAAGGTGAATTCATGGGTGAGACCAAACACCTCAGTACGAATTTGTTATATGGCATGCTTGTTTACGATAAAATATTATCACCAAAAATGTCTTCTGTTGATGGCAAAGTTTGGTGGATTTTTTCATACCTAATTCCAAAAATTTCATTATTCTTTTCTTTGCATTACCATTTAGGATTTCATATGGGAAGCAAGAATATGAATACTACCTGAGGTTAATGGACAGTATACAAGTACTGGAGACTACTTAAAATAATATCAAGAAGAATATTCAAATCATTAATTCTAAAATTGTTGGGGGAAAGCACATTTTATTTATTAATACATAGATATAGGTATGGTGTTTGCTAGATAGTTAGTGAGTACTTGGATGAGTAACATGCCATTTACCTTGGAAATTATCATGAAAGGATACTAAATTACAGCATAATCATTATATATTTTCCTTTAGCCTCCTCATTAATCATGATGTCAAATTTAAAACTGTGCTCTACTAGTAATGGAAGCCTCCTGTCAATGCTCTTTCACAAATACTGTGCCCTGGACTACACTTGGAAATAGAACCCGTCTTTATATTGATTTATGCAGTTTCTCATTTCACTTCCTCAAAAGCAGATGTTGTATTCACAGATGGAAGCAAAGCTGGGGCAATATCATATCTTCAGTGCAAGTTCAGCTCTTCGTCCTTTCTGAATTCTGCAGCTGCTCTGAGCTTTTCAGTCCTCTCTTCAACAATTTCAATATAGAAAATGCGAGCCTGATTAATTCCATTTGAGAAGACTCAAAATGAAGCATTAATTGCTTACTACTCGGCACTCGTAATAACAAATCTAGTTAGGTAGAATTTGCAATAACAAATGTAGTAAGATTAGGCATTATCTTTCACAGAAATAAGTTACTGAAAAGAGTCTCAAGTAATATTTATCCAACATGTTGGACAATTAGGCATATGTAACTACCGAATGTCTGGAAGTTTTTTCAGTGTTATTTACATGTAAGTGCATCAAGTCCTGAAGAGAGGAAGCCGTCATAATATTCCATCCACAGCTGACTTTTATTTGTACTTGCAAACTGTTAATGAGGATGAATGGCAGACATCTCTTTCTGTAAGGAATCAAAACCTAAAAGAGACAATGTTGCAGCCTGTATACTGCAAACAGAATGTTATGTCCTAATTTCAGAGCACTGTTTTTCTGTGTATTTAGCACTATATATCCCATTTTCTAACATGAAACTATTTCAGGGGGTGGGGAGAAGAGCAAAACAATCTGTATTTCACATTCTGTTCAATAATATATGCTAAACCAGCCTTTTTAAACGCCATTTCAGGTCAGTAGAATTTTCAGGGAGTGTGACATTCCTGAAATTGACTCTAGGAACAGTTTTACTCTGTGGGTTATCATCTTACGCATGTTTTGTGTCCTGTAAGTATCTTGTATCAAACACACCCTGTCCCACTCTGACAGCAGGGATGAATCCTGCTATAAAGGCATTACACTGACCCAGAGAGGCAGGCAACACTTTCTCTGATCTAGACATCAGTTGCATGACAGTGGATCATCTGGAGAGGGGTAAGGATAGAAAGTTAGAGATAACTGCTCTAACCAGCAGCAACGACTGCAGATCTTAAGCTGCATTACAGACTAAATGAGTCCTTCCCCAAGTCTCTTCTGCAAGCCCCTGCTTTGGTTTGAACATTTAAGTTTTATTAAGTAAGGTAGACAAAAAGTAAAAGTGGAATGTACTCAATATTTCTAGTAAAATACATATGTTTTGCTTTCAAAACCTACAGAACAAAACCACTGGAAATTTGCAAAAAATTGTCAAGACTGGACATAGTCTAACTTCGACCTGCTTTCTTGCTCATCGCTTCATCTTGGTGAGAAGACAACAAGGCTGCAGCTCATGAGCTTTTCTGAATTGAGAATGAAGAATATACTGAAAGCAAGTGTCATCTGTGAATACACTTTAGTCTGCTCGTTTATAATTTCACTTCAGCCAGTTGAAGACAAGTTAAACAATGTAGGATTGCAATTATTTAAAGTGTATTTCTATTTCTTCTGTTTTGGGGTTTGGTTTTTTTTTGCAATATATGACTGCCATCTTCAAAAACACTTCCTTAAAAGCAAATGCAGAAATTGGTATGAAATGAACAGTGGTGTTATGAGTGCTTTTGTTGCTTGAATGCAAGAAGTCAGTTCTAGTAGCAGACTAAGTCCTGGTGCATCTCTACAGTGCAGGGCTCAGATACAGATACCGAACCTGTTGACTGGTGGAAATAGTTGTCAAGTATTGGCTCTGAAGTCAGTGAGAGGAAAAAAACCTAACAGAGCTGAAATGGGAGAATATGTTTTGTTGAGGAGGAAGTTATGTGGCCACTGGACGGACTCCAAGAGGCACCGAAATAGCCTGAGCAGAAACAGAGGAAGCGGCTGTGAAAAGTGAGCTCGGGTGGAGTTGGCTGTGATGAACAGTCTGGAGACAGCAACAGGGCCTGAAATTCAGATGTGCATCCGTCTGGTCTGTGCCCAAGGCTTATTGATTCTTCACCTTACCACTGTGGATGGACATCTGCTCTGTTCACTGGTACAACTAAAATTTCTCATCTTGCCCTCCTCGTATGGCAGCAGATTTGCCTCTCTCCTGACAAGTGGAAGACACTTTTCCTGATACCAGCACCAGCGAGAGGATGATAACTGTCTCTCCTCACCACACACCTGTGCCAGCTGCCCATGCCCCCCACTCTGTCACACTCGACATAAGCTGCTTGTCCTGATTTTCCAATCCACTCCCAGCTTGCTCCTCTCTCGATTATAATCTGTAATTTTGTGTTGGAGAAGCTAAATACTAACTCTCATCAGCCCAATGTGTCACCCATAAACGAGATCTGAAAACAAGCACTTACTGGCGTTTTCCCTTTTGCTAAAAGGCTCCACACAAGCCTCTACAGAAGTACTTATTTTTTTCCTCTTCAAATCCTTCTATAAAACTCTTGCAAAAGTCCTGGCAAAAGTCAAGCTTCTCAGACACTATGTGTGCTGGCAATTGTGGTTACCATTTTGCTCATTATTTCCACACAATTTTGCCCATCGAAATCCATCTTTTATCACTTGTCTCGTAGTGAGGCTGAAAATCTGAAGGGAGGGGATAACATGATTTTGTTTTTCTCTGTCCCCCTGTCAAGTTGGATAGTGCCACCTCCTGTGTTTCAGAAACCTCAGCGCCCTGGCAGCATCCTGATTGTTGCAGTCGTAACAGTAGCACTAAGGACTGGAGGAGAGAGCAAATGGAATTTAGCAGTCATGGCTTTTCGATCCAGATTTGTTAGAGAAGAAGGAAAAAAAAAAAAAAGAAAGAAGAAAGGAATAAGCAAGAACATTAGTTATTTGTTTAAAGGGCAACAGAAAGGATGTTTTTTGCATAGAGCTGTGGCCATGCCAAATTTCAAGTCTGGATTTTAGAAATATGCCTATTTGAAAAGAGACAAAAAAAAGGGACCAGGGCCTCTGAAGAGTTCCTTTGTGTTTTGCCTACGCCTGGCAAGAAAAAAGTGAATGTACGCATGTGATAAAACGACACTCCTAACCCCATTTATGGCTTTTTTTTCATGGATAAATTCTCTGTAAGTCATCCCAAGTGACTAATGTCAGCTTAAATCATGTCATCTAAATTACTGGGAGAAGGTTCATGTTTGAAAACAAAGGAAAGCAAAAGGGTTGTTTGGGTAACTTTTAGAAGTTGTATTTACTGAAAAAAAACCCCACTATGACTATGAGCTTTTTATGAGAATTTCCTATTTTGATGGTCCCATTTTAGACCAGTAGGTCAAGAAAATGAAGCACTGTATCATCATCTAACAGGATTTACTTTAGAAGGACTGTGCTAGGAGAGTGTCAGCACCATTGGAAGCTGAAAAGGAATTCCAGACCAGAATAAACCGAAGTCTCTTTCTACCAATTTTTGATTTCTGAAGTTTGTGCCTTGGATGTAAATCCATATAATCACCATGCACTTTGTTGGACTTGCAATTTGCCTTTTCAAGTTTAAATTAAAAAATAACAGGAAGAGGAAAATCTCTTGCTCTCAGGCTGAAATTCAAACAGGAGTACCTTTTTCAAGAGCACAGTTTTATCAAGAAATGATTACATAAATCAGTTCAGAAGGAGGAAGTGGAATTACACTAACAAGTTTAAAAAAATGACAGGAAACCAAGTGGGAAAAGGGTTTCCTATGTTATTTCCTTAGGCAGAGTGAAGAACAGCACCAATAGGATGTTTTCTAATGTATCATTTTCCAACTCCCTTGGAATGAAACTTGAACTCTAGTTCAAGCTGTTAGTAGAGGCCACTGGGAGATACCTTTCAGTGCTAAAATGTGCACATTCACCTCTCTCTTCAAAGTAACTCCCAGAAAGCTTATTATTTGCATCCATTTCTGAAGTAGAAATAATGAAAACCATTTCATAATGTTAAAAAATGTTCTTCAAACCTGCATTGTGTCAAATCCTGAATCATTTGCTTGCATAAAAATTCTGCCTCTCATTGGTTTTGATTAAGAAGATGGGCTCTAGTTGGTATTAAATCTGTTGAAAAAAGGCCTCACTGACTTCAGTGGGAGCTACCAAGTAAGAACCAGCATTTCCAAATGTGTGACATGGAATTAAGAAATAATCTATAAAGGACTGGGTGATAAAGTGCCTGTTCTGTGTGATACAGAGCCTACACCTGATTGTGCTGTAGCTTTGCACCAGTAGTCAATTCCAAGCACAAACACTGCTTTTTCAGTAGCTAAATAACCTGAATTGCCTCACTAGTCTTGTTATTTACAACTCAAATTAGCAAAATTCATATGCTAAGTGGTAGAACAAAAGCATACCTAGAAAACACAGAAGCTCAGTTTGAAAAGCCCAACTTTACATGGTTAAGTAGCTAATGAAATGAAGCTAAGATTATTAATACCAGTGGAGAATCCTAAGGGTTGCACCATCAAAAGTAGCTTTCATGGTTTGGAAGAGGTTAGTAATTTATTTATTTTTTTAAGTAAAGGACCATATAACTGCGATTTTAAGATATTTAAATGCCAGGCATGTGAGAGCCTTTGTCTAGAAGCTTAAGTAAGTAGTGAGCCTCTCCAGATCCCTCTGCAGAATCTTCCTGCCCTCAAGCAGGCCAACACTCCCATCTAACTTCATGTTGTGTCAAACTGCCTAAGAGTGCCCTCAATCCCCTTATCCAGGTCATTGATAAAGGTATTAAACAGAATGTACAGGGTCACTGAATAAGAAATGTCAGGACAGTCTTATTACTGGCATCTTCAATGCAGCCATAAAGAAAAACATGAGACAAAACCACAGAAATGCGATTCTTGTGCTCCGAAGCCTTAAGAGTAGAAGACTCATGGAAATCTGATCCTGAACTGTACAAAAGCATGGCTTGGAGCATCCTGAAAAGCAACATGGATCTTCTCTGAGAAGAGTCCGAGCTGCCAGCAAGCATGGAAATGACAAAAAAGGCCAGGTCTGGCCTTCATCAATATTCATCAGTGAGAAGGGAACGTGATGGAACCAGGCAGTCTTACTCCACTAGCATCTGTTTGGGAGCTGCCTGCATTGTCAGTATTTCTTTATAATTTTTGTGACATTGTAGTTATAAAACACTCTTTTCACACCTGAAAAGAATTATGTCCAGTACATCTGGAGACAGAGGTGCCATAAATCCTATGCCTCAGCCTACAAGAACATAATAGAAGACCAACAGAAATAATGAAGGGAAGAAAGCCCATCAAGGCACCTCCTCAGCAGCAAGAGTTGAGACAGAAATCTGAACATCAATTATTCTTCCATAACAAGCAGAAAAACTGCAGGAGTAACTGCAAAGTGGTCAATAAAGCCCAAGTGACAATTTTAGCAGGGTGCTTCTTAGTGCACAAGTGCTGATTGCTCAAGGAGCAGTGTTGGAGGTGATGATGGGGTGATGCCTGATTGTGTGTCATCGAGAAAGCAAATCCATATAGGGCCTCAGTCTTAACAACTGACATTTAATTCTTCCAGTGATCAGCGAATAGTGTAACACATGGCACTTGCACAGCCATTTGGGATGGGCAATTTCCTGCACCACAGTGGTGGTGGACATAAGGTTATGAGTGCCGCCTAGCTGGGGGGCAGAGCAGGAGGTGGCTAACAGCCATGAGATGAATATTGCAATCAAGGCTATTGCCTAGATACCCACTAGTGATTCATTATTTTTCCAAGTCACCATTTTATTGTTTCTCCACCCCATCACCCCATAAACTCTATCTGGATTTCTTGACTGCCAATGCAACTTATTTTCCCCTTTTTCTGGTTATAGGTTTGGCCCAGTGTTCCTCAAGTATTCACTAACAGTCTTCAGAAACCGAATGTGACCCTTTTCTGCCGGAAGGCATGTGGCACAAGGGTTGCAAAACCACCTGTCTTGGAAAATATTTTGAAAGTGCAAAGTTAAAAATCGTTACTGCAGTCAAACTGTTGGAATCTGAAGTCTCCAAGGACAGTAAAGATTGTGAGAACGGGGCATATTAAAAAAACCCCTTAATAAAATTAGACTTTGGCTCTTAGAGCTTTGTCTGTCTTCCCTTCAAAGGGAAACAAAGATGGCAAGAAAAGGCTCTCTTACCCAGAAAAAATGATCTTAAAGCACTGAAATATTATTTATTTAGATACCTGCTGTGCTACGTTAAAAAGTCTTTGATAAAAACTGGTATCATTGTTTATTCTGTTATTGCTGATGAAAGCTATTTGATTGTAGCTGTAAAAAATCTCCATAAAATCTTAAATAAAAAACACATGTTGTGGCAGAGGCCTTTAGAAATAAAAAAAACATTTTAAACATATTTTGAAGACAGCCTAATTCCATTGTTTTCTTTCAAGCTGAAAGGGGAAATACTGCATTGTTCCAAGACTCAAGAATCACCGATACACTATTTACCAGCAGTTAGGTTCTTGTTATCCCATATTTCTATCTATACATAAAGCAGGGTGACTATACCCACTAGGAAAATAGATAAAAGCAATTATTCTTGATTTCCCATTAATATGACTCTCAGGAGCAGTATTATTCATACATATTTTGGTGATTCAGATCATTTTGGTTTATATTATATAAAGCATCTAGGAGAGGTTGCACAGTGCAAGGTGTTGTCATGACATGGAAAGTGGCTTTCAACAGCTGAAAAGTATCTCTTGAGACCAAATTAAGCGGTCTGATTCACAAGTCAATATACAAAGAACATCAACCATGGCTCACTTCTTCTTGGAAGGAATCAGAAATGTGATATTTAGTTAAAATCCCACAGTTCCTAATAACCAACATGGTGAGTTAGGTTGAACAACATAAAAACCCACTTTTCTTCATGTGCCATAACCACTGAATGAGGATCCGAGCCAAACTCAGTCCTCAGAGAACATTCCCAAAAAGCCCTAAGGAAAACTCACCCTCTTATTCTAGGTCAGATGTGCCTGTAAATGAAGCCTGGCAAGTACATTCATATTAACATGCACTTAATCATGCAGTTAATAATCCACAGTAAGTATGATCCTGGATAAAATATCTCCCCCGTATTCAGAGGGAATGTGACTCTTGCACACCATGCAGTAAGCAGAGCATATTTAGTAATACCAATCTCTGGTAACCTGCCCCAAATTGTGTGCCAGTGTCCTCTCCATGTACTCATAGCAGTCAGTCTGCTCTGTGAAGATTCTTAACGCTTATAACTTGTGGACATGTAATGTACACACAACAAAACAGACTAAATATAGGAGTCCCCTCTTTAAAATTTATATACTCACCATATTTATCATTTTTTGTACACACTGTATTCCCTATCCAGAATGGAAATTACTGCAGAATAACACCTGACAGCGAAATATCTTGTTTTGGCACTATCACTAAAGAATTAGATGCCCCTGTGTCACTTGTTTTGAAAAACAAAATTAAAATCTTCTAAAGTATTAAGAGGAAGGAAAGCAGGGTGCCAGTTTCCATTCCAGAGACTTGAATAACTTATGATATTGGGTCCCACGATAAAATGTGTTTTAATTTAAGAGCATTCAGCAATTATTTGCTGGAGGCTACTATTTAATTTGCATTTACATACATCTCAGGGCTGTCATTAAAACACAATTTTTATACCACAAATATTATCCTATCCAAAACAACTGTACATATGTAATCTTAAACACATAGGAATTTCCAAGGACCTCAGTGTATAAAAGGCATTATTACATCATGTGTTTGAAATGCAGATGTATCTGGGATGGACCGCTGTGCTCTGGCTGGTTCAGTAGTTCACAGCAGTGTTAATTCTTCCTTCAGATTAATGGATCCAACTCTCAGTAACAGCACGGCCCCTTTATGCTGCTCTGCCAATATAAAGGCAGCCTAAAGGGGATAAAAATACATAGAAGGGATAACTTTTGCTCACATGGTGTGTGTGCAGAGCACAGAGTTGCGGAAGTAGGATAAACCAAAATATCCTAGAATATTCTCAACTCAGATTAGAAACCAGGAAAGCTCATGTTGACATCCTCAAAATATGGGCCAAGTAAAATAAACCTAAAAGTGAAAAAGAACTGTGAACTGGCCTGCTGGAGTTCCCTGGTAATTTCAAAGAAGCAAGCAAGGGTGCAAGGTACAATTGCCCAAATGGACATTGACTGTGGCAATCACGACTGCCAGTCTTGCTCCAGCAAGAAGCGTTCACGAGTATGGTTCTTGAGACACTCACACCAAGATTGTGCAAAACTGCCACAAATCATCAGCACAAACATATCACCAAAGTGAATAAATTACAGCCAGAAAAAACAGCATTTTTTCACTCACTTCTAGTAGAAGTCCACCTTCTTGCACAGCGGCCTTGTTAGATATGTTGTCTTCTTTTATCGTTTGGCCAACTTGCTTCTTAAAGTGCTTTTCTTGAATGGCTGTTGGAAAGAGTTATCATCAATTTAGAAATCGTGACGATTAGGGTCACAACTAAAATTCTTGTTTAGGCACTTAACGTGCATTGAATTTAATTGGTAGTTACTGTCTTTGTGGTCTGGATCCCAGTTACTGACAACTTTCTTTTCTTTTTTTTCTCCTTGTGCTGGAGATAGGTACTTATTTTGCAGTCCAGATGTTTTTATATGAAATATCAATCACATTTTTTATTGAACATATTTTTTCCATTAGTCTACTCTACATAAAGCAACAACCAAAACCCACAGGAAAGAAACAAAAGAAAGTTAGCAAGTTGTTTTGTTTATTAAAATATGTATTATGACAATACAGAGAAATGTCTATATAGCTCAAAAGAAAGGGAGTGAAATAAGTTTCTTATTTTCGGTGCTGACCTCCTTGACATCAGATCATTTTCGCTCTCACTTTACCCTGTTCGCTTCTACAAGTTTCAGCCTGACTGTAGGACTCAAGGGAATGTTCTTAAGCTGTTTCATTTTTACACAGAGGTTTAAAATTTGTTTTTACCAGGGCATTTAATCCATAAAATTAATGAATAGCTCTCATTATAGAATAAAATTCCATATATTTTTCCTAATAATAGGTAAAAAAGTTAATTCCAGAACAAGCTTTCACAGGAAACTCAGCTGGTGAGTGCTCTTCCTTCGCATTGCTTGATCTCAAATATCTTTGAATGCTCAAATTCTTCCTGTCATTATATCCTATGGAAAAACTGCTGAAATATAATCCCATTTCTGGGGATAATGAAAGAACTTCTGGGAAGGCTGACATCACTCGATAATTGGGCTTCAGCATCATCTAGGGAGTACAACAGGAACCACTCTTTATCACTTGGTCAGTAAAAATTAAGTCAGCTTCACTCCTACTGCCCCGTTCCAGAGAAGAGTCATGCAAATATCCTGGTAGCAGAGATTCAGTTTTCTGGGATTTTCTCCTTTTTATGGAGAGAATGAGAGAGGAGAACATCCCAGTGACATTATCTTGGACATTTGATAAGCGTGTTCCCTTCCAGCTAAAGGGGAGTGGGAACGGCCACAGCCAGGCATGGTTAATTAACCAAAAAACACCTCTCCGAAAAGAAAACCCAAACCCACACCAAAAAAATCCAAAAAACCAAGACACACCAACAACAAGGCAACCACACAAAAAAACCCCTCACCCTCAAAAAAGGGCTGAGATGGGCAGGAATAGCTTATAGTAAACCAGAATAAGAAAAGGAGACAGACAGCAAGCCTCTAAAGCTCCTGAGCCTGTGCAAGAGCTCCTTATCAATTTAGCAGCCTAGTAAGGGACTGTTGCAAGATACATCAGCATTTAACAATAGATGATGGCAACTCAGAACCACACTGACTTAATATTTGTGATGGTTTTTAGCTTACATTGTAAATATTTTCTGAAAGTGATAATGTCGGTCATTACCCCAAAGCAATTATCCCAAATGTATAATTAGATGTAATAAATCCTTCCCCTGGGCACAGGAAAACACATGAGGAAAATCCCAAGCTGCTTGAAACAGATCCTTACCCACATTTTCCAGCCAAAACAATTTTGGGATTGCAGACTTGTAAGCTAGGCTACTGTGAATAGAATATACAGATTCTTAAATCTGCATTTTCATTTTGGTGTACCTTTTAAGCTAATTGGAAATGGTTGCTTTTCTCCCCCTGATCAGCTGGGCCTTCTGCTCTGCCAGTCTATAAGAACAGACATAGCATCATAGGCTCATTTAGGTTGAAAAAGTGCCTTAAGATCATGAAGTCCAACCACTTATCCAGCACTGCCAAGTCCGCCACTAAACCATGTTCCTAAGTGCCACATCCACAAGTCTTTTAAATACCTTGTGACAACAATTTTTAAAAGCCCAACCCCTATTCCGATAGCCTCTTCCAGAGTTTTCCTCCTCAGAAAAGATGTTTTTGTAATTACTGACATGGTGGTTTGCGGTCCTTGTGCAGGTTAAAGGACAAACAGGGAGGGGTGAGAGGAAACGAAGGTTTATTTCTTTGATGCGCTCTTTTGGTGTTGTGAAAATTCTGTCCGTTCGAACTTCATCCTTAGTGGAAACTATTATTTTACCCAACTGAGCAGGCCAGAGCTCCCTGCCTGCTTGTTAGCCTTCAGGCTCATACAAACACAGCAGCAGAAGCACAAGAGATGTTTGTTCTGCAACTCGTCTGGCTACTATAAATTCCATCTCCAAATGGAAAGTATTTTAATGTTATTTTGCCAGTTAGAGTTACCCATATGTTAGGCCACACACATCCGTTTCGTAACATGCCCCACTCACTGGCCTGACTGCAAGGAGACCCATTGCACCATCAGAGAAAGATGAATAACACCATCGCTCCGAGAACGGAATGCTCTTCGGAGATGGGAACGTGTGTGTGCTCCTTGCACCTGAGTCAGCAGAGCTGTCACTCACTGCTCACTCTCCTTCTGCCTCCCTGCCCTGGAAATACTTGATTAACCCACCCGCAGCTGGGCTGGCACTGCTGTGACACCGCAGAAGAGAGGTGCTGGTGATAGCCTGTCACCTGGAGAGAGCAGAGCAAGGCAGGTAGAAAACCACACCGATCCCTGAAAGAAATGAGGAGGAGGAGGAAAAGCAAGACATGACAGGCAGATGAGGGAAACTTGCGAGATGTTATCTGACTAGGCAGAAAAACAGGGAAAAGAAAACAGAACAGTCTAACAATGCCCCTGTCACCGCCAAGAATCATGAGAGAGAGCAGGACAGCAAGTATTGGTTATGATGGGTGGCTTGATAGCAAAGGCCCTGATGCCAAGACAGCTGCGATCAAGCTTAGGCATCTCATAAAATAGTGTCCCACTGGAGCAACAGTGAAGCCTATGATGATGAAAACAATCATGATGAGAGCATCAAGAATGCAGGAGTACTGTCTCTGGTAGGCAGGGAGGAGCAAATTGTGGAAAGCTGAAAAATAAAAAAGAGCAAAGGATGACTCAGTGACCTGAGGGGAAAACAGGCTGCTGGAGTTCCCATATATCAAGAATGGGGCAAGAGAAAAGCTGATATTGCAGGCAGTCTAATGAATGCTGCTGGCTGTAAAAAAAATTGGAGGGTTTTAGCTTTATGGAACTTTGGACTACTTTCCATGGGAGAGGCAACCCTTTTGACAGTCAGCGTAGAGCACTCACCAACCAGGTTCAAAACCGGCAAACTGAAAGATGGCAAGTGGTAACACCAGACACCTTTTTCTGAGCACATCATATAGAGCCTGCGCTTCCAGAACATGAAATAAAACAGAAGATGGAGCTGTTCTGCCAAAGAAGATGAATGAGCATATTGATACCATAGAATGATAAATACCAGAGATACATGTACCAGGGCTGACAGTTTTGCAAGGTCATGCGATCTAGTGAGAATGGTGCAATCCCATGCAACATTAAAAGCCAACAAATCTGGAAATGCTGGGTCCTGCAAAGGACAACACTGTGGAAATACACAGGGCAAGGGGAAAGGAGGCTAGAAAGAAGAAGAGGAGGGAGAAAAAAAAATGAAATAAAATGGCCAATGCAATTCCTGGAGGAAAGGTCAAAGATCTGAGGACATTGTTTCAATTTCTAATCTGAAAGCAGTGAAAGGAGTGGAAACCAAACAAATAATGTAGATTTAGAATTGACAGTTAATTAATGGAGAAAAAATGGTCCATAGAGGAGACTGCGAGATTGGCTGACTGTCTCACACACTGCTTTTGAGCCTTTCACAGCTGCACTGTCTCTGCCCAGAACAATGTGAGAACCTGAGATCTCTTTTGAGCATCCAGTTCTGATACGAACATCACTATCTGCATTTGCAAACCCCTTGGCTTGAAAACCAAATCTGGAATATTGTAAAGAAGAGAAAAGCTGCCTAATACAGCCTATAGAAGCATTCTGAAACCAACCATTCCCTTTCCCCCAGAAATAACAGAACATTTATTCATTGCAGAACACTCTCTAGTTCAAAGGGATGGAGATTTCAGGACTCTCATAAAACCATACTTTTTAAACCCATGGGATTACATTCTCCAGAGTGTTTCTGTACCTCATCCTGCACAAGCAGAACTTCCATTCTTCAGAAAATAATTAGCAAAATTACCTGCCAAGTTAGGCTCTGTAACAAACTAACAAGGGGGCAAACTGTACCAGGTGCCTGCATCAAGAAAGAGCACAGGCAAGAAATGAATAGTGAAGGGATGCTGCTTCTGAACTGAACGCCTTGCCTGGGTTCATTTGGGGGATAAGAAGGGGACCATACTGTCTCCTTCAGATTCAGGTTAGTGAATCAGTTTCAAGCCCTTCTACAAGGACTACCAGTTCTCTCCAATGATGCCCAGGGGATAAATTGTTTCTTATAACAGTCAGAGGAAAATACCTCAATCCAGACTGCAGGTTCAGAGACGCCGCTTTGAGCATACAAGTCTTACGTTTGGTAAGTGTTACTCGAAAGGAAGTGAGAACAGGGTCTCTCTTCCTGGATCTTCTGGCGGCAGGAAGAATCAGCTATGCGTGTTTCTCTGAATACTAAGAAAACAAAACAAATTGACTCGGAAACACTCGGCATGAGCAATTCTGCTTAACAAACCTAGAGCCATGAACTGAAATGGTCTGTTTCCTCTGGCTGTGTTACAGAGAACACCGAGTGACAATTAGGATGAGGGTCATTAGATGCACACCGAAATTTAAAAATACACAGCATAAGGAGCAGTCTTTAAACAATGCCAAAAAACATGAAAGGGACATTTGCGCTCTGAAAGGCCGCAACATACAGGTTGTACAAATGCTTTGGGAAAGATATCAGCACCAAAATGCATAAAAGCTGAATAAAAGCTGTATGGTGCTCGGTCCTGTTGCGGAGGCTACCAGAATGCCAGATGAAATTACGCTCGCAGTAACGCAGAGTTTTTCTTCCCAACTTAGCGGTTTTCTCAGTCTGCTTCTTCTTAAGAGATGCTTTGAAATCTGACTTCCCTTTGAAGTTTCTCGAGTACAGCATGACATTTATTTAAGGTACAAACCGAACTGTTTGCTTTCCAGATCCCATCCGCTCTTTCTTCCAGAACCGCTGTTCCCCTTTCCCAGCGAGCCTCATCCCTTTTCCGAGAGGGGCATCAAAGAGATGCCCCCGCCGGGATGCTCTCCTCTCCCCACGGACCCGCGCGGGGCTGGCGGGGCCACCGAGCCCCCCCGAGCCCCCGGCCCGTGTCCCACGGCGTCCGGAGGAGCCCTTTGGGAGGGAGGCGAGGGGGAGGAGAAGTCCCCGCTGCGGAGGAGGCAGAGTGCTGACTAACCCCGGCCCCGCTGTCACGCAAGCCTCGCCGCCTGTCAATCTCCCGGCGGCTCTGACAGGCGCCTGGCTCCCGTTCAAGCCCTTGCGTGCGAGCAGACGAGCCGCATTACCCTATGAAGTATTTCATAATAACAACAGCTGTTAAATATTGATGACTCCTGGCAAGCGCTGAATGCTTTTCGAGAAGGTTAAGCCTTCGTGTAATGGAACCTAATTCTTCATTATATACTGTATCAGATATCTGGAAGTTGCCTAAAAAAAGCAAAGGAGCTTATGGTAAAGGATCAGGAAAATAACTCTCGTGCAGCGGGGAGAAGGGAGAGAGCCCGCTGTGTGGAGGGTGAAGTGAGTTTCCCTGAAGTCAAATCCTTTGCAAACAGTAAAATACTCTGCTGGAGCGATCATCAATACGGTCGGTTTCACTATATTCTGCTGGAGGGTTTTGTGTTTTTAGAAATTATTGCAGATCAGATAAACTTTCTAAAACAGTGATCCAGCTGCCAGTGCTGTCTGCGTGTGTGTAGGAGTACACGTGGAAATTATTTCTACAGAAATACAGAGAAAGAAGGAAAAAAGCTCACATTCCTACTGTTTTTCTACAAACATAAGCTCTAAGAGATTCGGCTCATTAGAAGATTTGGTGGTGATCTGACAAGATATTAAAGATGAGATCTCAGACAGGGTTTCCAGCAGGCAAGAAGGGGAGAAGGGTGAGCCTCTTGCCTTGGGCAAGTCCTGGTGTGCTTCCTCCAGTTCTCAGAAAAAATCCCCCATCCTCTTCACACTGCCCTCTAAAACCCATCAGTCTTACATTTTCCCTCTTGACCTAACTGTTGAGCAAGGCTGTGTCAGGAAGGGGATCAGTTTGGGGTAGGAATTCATGATTGACAGACTCTTTGGGATGGACCTGTGTGAAGCCAGGGCAGGGAGTACTGAATAGTCCAGCAAAAAGGCAGCATCAGAATCCAGGTGCAGGGGAAAGGAGAAACACAAACCGAGGTCTTCTTACAGAGGTGACTGAGTCAGGGTACTTTTTTCTTGCATGTGAAAAAGAGGTCTGTGTGCCTTTGGGAAATAGAGTTTACATGAGGCAAGCTGAGAAGCTGAAAACAATTGCCTGCAAATGTTCAGTTGTGCTGCGGTGGAAGGAGTTCTGTGAAGCTTTTAGGAAAGTGGTTTACCTGTGGGAAGCCCAGCTCTGCTAATTGAGTCAGAATAAGGAATCACAAAAACTTAGGAAGTTGTAGGTTGGAAGGGACCTTTGAAGGTCATCTGGTCTACCTTACTCTGATCAGAACAGAGCAGGTTAGGCACTTAGGCAAGCTCCTCAGAGTTTTTGAGTATTCCCAGTAATGGACATTTCACATTCCCTCCAGGAAATCTTTCATTATTTAATTACAAACAGGATTAATTTTGTAAGATAAGGAGTTGCTTAATGTTTTAGGTGAATGAGCATTAGGGTAAATTCTTGATGGACACTTCCTGTTTCCACAATTCTTGGTTTGTAAAATGCATAATAATTTAAGAAATGCTGAGAATGGTGAAGTGGCTTTTATAAAAATGATATTTATATGGAGACTGTGCAAAGTAAGTTATTAGTTCTTCTGTTTTTTGCTGCTTTATTATATCTTTATCTCACACAATCAGCTCACAAGAATCACACTTGTATGTCAAGTTTTTATATAGTCTGGGACTGTAACATCTCCCTCATCCCCTAATTTCTGAGGGATTACAGATCCAAAGAAAAGCTGTGTCTCCATGTGAAACAAATTGTGTGCTAACTATACAAACAACTGATTCAAAAGGACGTGTCTAGAAAACACATTTCTTCTCTGCAGCTTACTGTTGCAACCTTTCTCTCTTCATATGACTCAACAGATGATCTCCCCAACAGACAAGCCCACACTGCGCATTGGCAAAGGAGAGATTTTAGCGATCTGTTTGCATCACTGTGAGTAAATATTTGAGTTATCAGTTGGTCTGGTAGACTGTATTGGCTATAAGACTGCTGAAGACATGCAGCCCTCTGAAATTAACCCAAGATATAAGACTTATTCCGAGTAACAGTCTTCCTGTTTGTCTTCACAATTCCATTTTATTTTCTACTACATTAAATATGAGAATTTGATCACGGAAACTTATTGATTTATGGGTTCAGTCCTGGGGCTTTAATTTTATCAGTGTACTATTCCATTCTTTAATTAAGCTGTAATACTTTAGCCTGTCTGAGTATTTGGTTGCACACCCTTTTAAATAAACACATAAAAGGTAGATAAAAATGGGTTATTCTGCCAAATTACGAAATGGATTGCAAGCCTGAGTTATCAGCAATTTCAAGTAAGAAATCCGCAAACCAATAATTCCACTTTCAAATCAATACCCACATCCCTCACAAAAAATTAGGGTTATTCCGACAAATTCCTTGTACCTTAAGTTGGTAAATTACATGTCCATTAATGAGATCAAGACGTCCAGCATAAGTTTAGAGTAGAAGAAACAAATAAATTTAAGAGATTTGTTCTGTATTTAGAAAGCCTGCTTAGCATTAGTTAGTTCCAGAGTTAAGGACCTCGGAATGTACAATGAATATAGCTTTATGTTTTCATTCATGACTTCACACAAATTAATCTACACTAGCCTGAAGTGTATTGCAGTGTGTTCTGACCACTTACATCCTAATTGCTTGAGTGGGGTCTCAGCAAATCCCACTGATCACGATATATATACATGTTCAGAGGAATAGTGCATCAGGACACATTGATCCTAGGATCTATGGAGCAGGTGACCTATGAAAGCTACTTGAAGAGTTTCCCCGTTCTTCCAAACATCCTTCATAATGGCTTCTTGGCTGAATAGCTGTTCATCTTTTCCCCCGTTCAGACATGTTTTGTAAAACGCGTTCTCTATATCCTCTGTTTTCCAAGCATTTTCTCTCTCTGTGGCCCAAGAATGTTCCCTTTGGATATGGTTCATACTATTTCATTGTCATTCGGCCACTTTTTCAGGATTGATTCTCCCAATGAAAATAATATATCAGTGGACACTGATGTCCACAGTAGAGGCAGTTGCCCTTTGAGGAGAGGCTAAAATGGCTGTGACTTTTTACTGAGAAGGACAATGGGAGTTATAACAAAGGTTTACAAAATTGTAAGGGCAGGGGATAAAATTAATGCAGAACTGCTGTTCACCCAACCCCACAATATGAGGACTGTGAAGTGCTGTGTAACACCAGCACAAGAATGCTTTAAAGTAGATAAAAGACAGCAATTTTGAAGATGAGAATACCAGACTAGATGGACCACTGGTGTGACACAGTAGTGCGTTTCTTATGCTGTTATATTCTCACTGCAACGCCACGGCCTTGTCCACAAAATTTGTTGCAGACAGAAAATAAACAACAGATGAACAAGAGCAGCATCTGTGACGTAAAACAAAGTATATCACAGAAGTGACAATAAGAAAAATCAGAACCTTATGAGAAAGCCTGTATGTGACTAAATTTAAGCATATGATGAAAGAGCAGCTTGTGACTAAACATTGCATCCAAAAACAATAAAAAAATTCTTTAATGATAAACAGCCTATTGAAATAAACTTGAGTCTGAAACATTTTTCAGAAACATAAGTAATGAGACCAAAATCCATTTTTACTGAAAATACAGCTAAGAGGAAAGCTATTTGTGTTCATAAGTAAGCAATTGAAGTCTACTGGAATCTTTCCCACTTTTGGAAAGGTGATTGTAAGAATTGCATCTTACAGAAGAAATGCAATGAAGTCTTGATAACAGATTTACCTTGAGAATATCTGAACATTTTAGTCTCTATTGGCTACAGAAGATGTGCATCATTTTACCCTCTCCAATCTAGACCTATAGTTTAGAACACTTAATACTCAATCCCTGAAGGATGAAATGAAATCAAAGATCAAGCATGAAAATAAATGCAACTAGCAAAACACATAAGAAAGCATCTCTCTCCCTTCTTGATTAAAACAACCTGACAATGACTAACTTATGCGAGATTTACACGATCTTTGCTAGTCTATTTGGATTTGATAACTTCTTTTCCAGGACTGCAATTCAAACAGATTGTCTCCTGGGCTTCCAGTCCTGAATTTCTTGTGCCTTTATAATATTCATCTCACCATTCTGCATGGAAAGACACAGGCTAAATTCACACCTGCTAGTTCCAAAAGGAGTTTAAGTTAGTATCTCTTAGAAGAGAGTTGAAAGAGCATGTGTCAGTGTGCCAGTATATCATCCAAGAGACTGATTAAAAATAGCCAATGCACACTGTCTGGAGAGGATAAAGGAAACCTTCAAGATGAAATAAACACTGCATCTAAAATATTCACACTGAGACCTTAGTGCACAGGATGTGCATGTGTTACCCAGAAAACCAAATCTGGATCCAACACTTTTAGAGTCAGGAATATCATAAGGACAATTCTTCAATATCTACTTTATATAACAGCATTACTGCATCCAATATTAAAGGCAAAGACACGTTTGCTTTCCATTGTACTTTAAACAGGCGAACAGGCTTGACAGAAGAAGTATGAGAATCTCCGCCTTTAAGATATCACAACACTTTGCTGCAGAGCCACTGATAAGCACACACACCCCACAGAGCACGGCACTCTCTTTCTAAGGCAGAGATGCTTTGCTTGGTCTTTTCTGCTGTCTGTGGAAGCTGCCACAATGACATTGATTGCTCCAAGCCTTGAGAGGTTAAATGCACCTAATGTGCTGTGGGAAAAATATGCCTGAGAGGAGGTCCTTAAGCTTTGGATTTTCTACTTCAGGAAATGAAAACACGTGCTGAGATAAGATAAGGGCAAATGAAACATCAGGAATGCTATCTAAAAGTTTTTTAAAATTATTTCCAAATCAATTTTCAGGGTAATTTTAAAACATTGAGCTGTATACCAGAACCTTTTAGAATGAGGAAGAAAACCAGTAGTGTGACAATCTTGCCTAAAAGCTCAACGTTAAGATCTATCCAACAACGGAAGTCAGAAACTGAACTAGCAGAATCCTAAAGTGATAATCTTTCGATCCCTGGATAAAATGGTTTTATCCGCATTAATATTATAATGTATGCATTTAAAGACTAGTCCTGCAAAGCTCTCCAAACAGATGGACCTTGTTCCCAACTGTTCCCTTGTAAGACAGAGGGCTTGCAGAGAAGACATTACGGTTTGTCCAAAAATAAATTACTTCGCAGAACAGGAACCTTCTGCAGAAGTAGAAAATGCATGTGCACAATGTATTCAATTAATACAAGAACCTTTCTTTTTCACTTCCTCACAAAGGTTTTGTTCTGCCTTTTTTGACAGCCAGGTTCCATGCTCAGAGGAAGATCCCAAGCAGATGCTGAAGACCCTAAGCAAGGGTTTTTTAGAAGTGCCATGGTCCCTAGGTCAACAACCATAATTAGGACCTTCAAATTTTCTAAGCATAATAAAAAATCCTGTCTTTATAAAAGCCAGGAAAGGTAATATCTTAATGCTCTAAGACTGTAAATTGTCTCGCTGGTTTGATTCACTTTTCAATTTTTAAAACCAGAGAATACTTAGATATAGTGATAAAATTAAAAGGCAGGTACAGAGTTCTTATCAGACTTGTCCCATTTGAAGATAAGAAAAACCAGTGTTCTGTATTTCAGAAATAAAGTCCTTGCTAATAAAATACAACCTTTTCTCCAGTTTCAACTCTTCTGCGTATGTGTCATTGACTTGAACAGGCAAGTCTGACTCCTACAAAGGTGCCTGCACCCTTGACTCATGGCAAGTTATCAAAGAAATAATGAGTATTCCTTATGGGATACAGACAAGAACCTTTTATCTCGCTCATGAAACATATAGCATTATGGCTTCAACTTTCTAGGCAACAATAGCCAATTGCAGCTTTCACTGAGTGATCAGTGCTAGGTGAATAGTGTGTATCAAGATAATTATGATACATAAATTACTTCTAGTGCTTCTTTTCTGTCATGGTTCTCTGGATGAAAAACAGTGATTTCTTACCTACTGATTAATCAGATATGTTTTACACTCATCTTGTGACATAAACATTAGTTTATCTTGCATTTTCACCAGTCACAATATGATTTTCATTGGATATGCACTGTGGCTTACTGCCAGAGTCAGTCCAATAACCACTGAAACAAGACTTACTAGCACTACACTGAGGAAAATTGGAGTAGGTTTAAGGTAGGAAGTGAAAACTGCAAATTGCAAATAGCAAAGATGCTTTTGCACGTGTTCTTACATAGTGTGAACGTTAACTGGAGACATTGTGTACCCTAGAGCCCACTTTGTTTTAAGCCCACGAATTTTTCGGAGGAATCATTACACTGCATCCCGAAGAGGAGCATTTTTTCTCCTGCCGGGGCAGATTTGCAGGGAGGAGGCTCATTTCTGCATTGCTGGTCTGGCAGGCAGCAGAGCTCTATTCCTCTGATCAAGAGATCACTTTCATAACCACTTTTCTGAGGTCACAAATGAGTCTGCTGCAGTCACGCAACCCCTCGCCTACCAGAGCTTACTACAACAATGCAGGTTCACGGAAGCTTTTTAAAGAGGCAGCTCATCCTTTCAACCCACACGGATATAAGGCACACGCATATCACCAGATGGGATTCCCCCAAATATGTCGTGGAACTATTTTATTTCAGTTTGAACAGGGAAGAAATGTATAGTTCTGAGTTTTATCTGGATGCACTGATGTTGCCTGAGTAGAATGAAATAAAAGTTGAAGTTAAATAGTTTTACAATTCTTTTAAACGATACTGGCACCTTTTGCAAATATTTAATTAGTCTGTTCCTTTTTATTATCTTAGAAGACCATGTTTGCCAACCAGGTGCTACGGTGAATTATGCTAATTAAGATACTTTAAAGTCATGGTAAACAGCCAGACAAACATTAGATTCAATAAACAACAAATACGATTGCCCTGAATTCAATGTTGCCCTGCTGCACTGTTAGAAACACAACAATACGGAAAGAGTAGACCAGGAAACAGGTTTATGAATTGATTCTGAAGGAATACTGTGAAAGTACAACAAGTTCTGCGTAGAGCTTGTTCCTAGGTCAGAAGAGTCTACTTTGTTTTAGCCAACAAATCCCACAAATGACCAACACAGTAATCTGTTGTATGGATATGCCTTGCAGGTGGTAGCTGGAATGACTTTGGGTGATAAGGGGCAGTTGGGAATTTAAAGAAAAAAGTTAAAAATATTTTTCCTTTTATGATAAGTCAACTCTACCCAATGAACGGGGGGGCTTGGCCTATTTTCACAAGCAGTTAACGCTATGAAAGCGACCGTTGTTGTTTCATCATTAATTATTTGCGCTAATTACCTGAAATAAAGTTTTCAAAAGCTGTTAAATTACTTTGAAGCCTACAATTAAAGAAATTATGGTGGCTGTGTTGCTCATTGATATTTTGTAAGGATTAGTGTACAGACACATTTCATTTAAAGGCAGCACAAACAGGCTTGCCCAAACCAGCTTTATAATCCAGCTTAAATAAGTAACAATAGGAATGAGGGCACAGCACTAAGCCTGTTGAGGACTCACAGTGTGGGATGCAGTTTGCACACTGTCCTGCAAGTTCATCGCTATTATTAGACACACTAAACAGGTGAAAGCTTGTTGAGGTGTGCCCATACGTGCTATAGACAGTTTCAGGGATCCTGGAGATGCACACACAGGTTGTTAAGTAGCCCTGGCTTCATCCAAAATGAGGTCTTTTTACACTTCAGGCTTGACCTTGATGTGTATCTTCACCCAGCTCAAGCAATGGGAGGGGTCCCCTTCCATCTGCACCACAGTTTGCCACTGACACAAAAGGTGACATCCCAGTCCCAGCTTTGATACTAAACTAATGGCACCCCAAAACTGGCCATATCTCTGCTCCAGGTCTCGCCTATATTTATGGAGAAGAATTAGGTCAGAAGCTGGACAGAGAATTGTGTCTTTACTGCTGGTGGAGCTCGCTGTCAGAGCTCAGCACACTCTCATCGTAGCAGCAGGCTTAACCTCAGGTGCTGAGCATCACTACAGCTTCTCAGCTCGCTCAAAATGTTGGTGGAGGTGATGAGACAGAGACACTGTCTGCAAAGGGAGGGTGTTGACAGCCTCCAGAGCAACCTCGAGGGTTACAGTACCAGTGCAGACATAGCCGCAGATGTTTTTGAAGACAGGCCACAGTTTCAAAGGTTTCCAAGGCTTCTGAAGATTTTACCTGTAGTCTTATGTTACTGGTTTGTGCCCACTCCCTTACCACTACAGAAACTTCCCATGGAAATGAAAAATATACAGGATCAACTCTTGCCTAAACAGACTTTGTGCCTGTTTATGAACTTTGGCTAAAGCACAAGAAGTTTATCTAGAGAGTAACAGCATTGGATGCTAATGCAAGTATTTAACTAACATGGCAATTTTTCCTTTCTAGCTATGGAAAGAGATACCTGGGAATGCTGTTGGGCTGCCTAACCTTTACAAACAAATTACGCTGTTCTTCTGGAGGCAGTTGGCAAAGAAATCATTGGTAACAGCAGGAATGAGTTTATGTATGGGCATTTGAGGGTAAACAGCTGCTAGAATACTGCTGCTCAGCTCTGTTCTGCATACTAGTCTGGCCACAGAGCTGGTACCTAAAAAGTCTTGCCTTTCTGAGAGTCCTTTTTATAACCCCTGTTACATGAAAGTAAAATATCTGGAATCTTTTTTCAAGAATATGACCTCTCCTACTCAAATACAGTGTAGTCAATTGCTTCATTTTCTAAGGAGATGCAAGCAGGCAGCTAATACATGTGTCTAAGTCCCACTGGATCTGCAATTGTAGAGGAAGAATTGGTCAGTAATTTAGTATAGTGAAATCAGGGTAAACAATGACTTCTCATATGCCAATTTCCAAATAATTACTGCAAGCTTTCCTCACTCTCTCCACGGCTCTTAATATCTTGCACCTGATAGTCAAAAGATCTGTACATCAACTATATATTTAAGAGAACATACATGCAGTCATCTGGATTAGTTGCAAATCTGCCTATATATTACTTTTTGAGTCCTTTTATGGATTTTATTTAATCTGAAAATTATCCAGAGAAATGTAATAGAGTTCTCTTACACCACAACTAATAATCCAAAATCAAACTATTTCAGATTAGTGACCATAAATCATTTTTTAATAAACAAATTGACTTTAAATAGCTGCTAAGAAGTATTCTTTCATTAGAAATAAGTTTAAATACTGTGACAAATTACAGTCATTAGACTCAAACCTAAGGCTTTCTGAGTAACTCTGTTGTAAAAATTACAGCAAGTATACTCACAAAATTGCTTCTACCCTCAGTCTCTCCCTTCTGCCCCAACATACTGTACATACTTGAAAATGGCCGGTTTTTGTCCGGAGGAGGAACAGAGTGTTTTGCTACTGCAGTGTAAATTAAAGTCTAGCTTGGTCAGAACTGCTGAAGCATGCCTGGAACTATGCTAGTACTAGGCAGACTGGAAAGGACAGCAAACAGTGAGGCTGTAGAAATTAGTCTAAAACTCATCATTTGTTGTTTAATCACTAATTGTGACCGAGGCTTCCACACGTGGTGCTTCATGCAACCTGTCCCAGCACAGCACAGCCTTTACCTGATGTGGAGAATGAGGAGTTGGAGTACCTAACAACTGCACTCCAGCCACGGCAGCACAGCCGGGAGTTGATGGAGTCAAGGCAGGATGGGGCAGGCTGGGAACAGGCAGCTGGAACATTCTTGTGCCTGATGTATTTTCCATTGGCCAGATGTTCCCCAGTTGACATGAGCTGTGAGGCGCTGCATGCGCCAGTCCCGGAGGGTGTTCTGACCCCTGGGAAGCTCTAAAGAGGCCCAGGCCTGCCCAGCATTGAGGAGGCACAAAGGTATTTTGAAGCTCTGATCCTCTCTTCTCCCACTCGGCCCCAGTGCCAAGTTCAGCTGCGGTGTGGGAGCTCAGCTGTGGCGCAAGACTCGTTTTGTGCATTAACCCGATGAGCTACAGTATCATCTGAGACCAACATGTAGTTAATTGCTGTGAGAACAAAACTTTGAATTTCCTGACCTATTCAAAGTTTGAATTTCCCATTCACTCCACACTCCCCTACTAACAGATGGCATACAGGGTGTAGCTTCAAAACTTCCTGCATCAGAACATATGCAAAGGGAACGAGAGGAGATGAACTGAGCAGCCCTGGAAACCTGCTCTTTATTTGCAGAACAGTGAAATTCTAAATAAATCAATTAATGTGCCCAAGCAGCCCCCATCTTCCATGCAGATAGTGCTGGCTGAAACTCTCCTGCCCAAGCTATCCCTGCCATGGGGAGCTGGAACAGCACTGGTTAGCAGAGCTGACTCATCAGCTGACTAGCCCACAACCTCAGCCACAAAGGACCAAAAATGCTGGTGGTGGCATGAAGTGTGTGGGTGGGAGCAAGGAATAAGCAATCATCTGGCAGCCTAATGCAGAAGGGAGGGTTGAGAACAAGCCATTATTTATTCCCCCCTCCCGCCCTAAGGCTCATCCCTCTGCTTCAGTGATTCTCATCATCTTGACGCTGTGGTAGGGCTCTTTGGAGGGGAGGGAATGAAAGGTACATCCCCTCCCTGTGGCCCATGCAATGAAAGCATCAGCAGGCTATCTGAGCTCACCACACCCAGATCACTTAGGGCAAAAGGCCCTCATGGAAGAGAATGGAAAAGAGGTTTGCCTGGTCCTTCTTTCACCCAATAGGAGACAAAAACAATGTCTTGTTGGAAAAAAGAAAAATCATTGCTTTCCCACCAGCCAGTCTGTTACAGGAGAGGAGAGATGGAGATCCAGTTTTGGAATGCCAGACGGCAGATATAACAAGAAGTTTTTAGGAATGGAGTTTTTAGGAGTATAGAAAAAAGGGAGAATGTTGTAGCAAAATACGGAAAGACAAGGGAAAAAGCCTTTATGGACAAAACAACAAAATTTACAGAAGAGCAAGACACAAAAAAGAAAATTTTACAAAGAGGTAATGTGGGTTATCGCTAAAAAGGCTGCTAGAGAAGAAGAGGTAGAAGGGAAGTCACCAAGTTAAACAGCAAAAAAGAAAAAGAAAAAAAGAATTAAGATTTAATTAAAAGCTTGACATGAAAGTACACTGATAAAATCCCCCGAATTGTTCGTATGCATCCCATTATCTCCATATAGATCTAAGTTCGTTTTTGGGTGTTCGTTCCCTCTAGCAGCCTTCTACCACTGTTAATCTGGCCGTACTATGGCTAGTTGGTCCCCAATTTAACTAGGGCAAAGCACTCTCCAGCCAAATTATTGGTGTGGTGACAGTGTGACCTCACACCTCCCAGGCTCCAACCTTTTCAAGGCATTTTTGCTATGACTGAAAAATACATTTACCTTCAGGCAATGTGTTTTTTGAAATGCTGGGGCAGATTTTGAAAGCCTGGCTTGTATTACTCTGCTAATGCCAAGGTTAAGCAAAACATAATAAGGAATTAAGGACATGACCAGTTGTCTTTATGTTTCCTCCCCAGCCAAACTTGTTGTTTTCTGAGAAGAGGCTTTTTGCCCAAATTTTGCCTACAGTAGGTCTTTCCTGGCAGACTGCCTCAGTGGAAAGGAGATTAAGTTTCTCAATGTCCTCTTTTCTTGGAAACTTTCTGTTACATTTCCCAGTCTCCACTACAGGCAGCTCAGGGCACAGGAATATACAGCTTAAAAGCCTTCCCCAACATGCTTTTCACACACTGATGTGTTGGCATTTTGCAAGAGAGTGATGGAGAGTCACCACACTGTAGTTTGCAGCTTTTCTCCAGCTGGAGAAACTGTACTAGTTGGACATTATCTACAGAGGTTCAGAAGACACAATAACTGTTGAGGCTACAACATCTAAAGTAAGAGAGATGACCCCTGTCTGGAGATCATGCCTTGACTTGATTAGATAAAGACAAAATAAATAAATTCCTCTTTTCCAAATGATCTCTCGGAACTCAGAGGCCTTACACTAAATGTTGCTGCAAGGGGCTCATCTGTGCAGAAACTAACCTCTCCTTCCACCTCATGCTCACAGTGGTGACAATCTCAGCCACCCTACTGTTTTTAAAGACATTATCAGCTGCTACTATGATACTTTTAAGGTGTGATGCCAAAGTAACCTTCAAACTGACATTGTCTCTGCTTTCCTAACCATAACTTGGCAGCAACAAATGTCGGGTGCATCACTGTCCCTAAATGATATGGCACCTACTGCCAGACTTATTAAATATTTCTAAAGTGTTTGCTAACATCAATAAAAATGAAGAATGTATGTTGCAACGTGCAATACCGTCAAACCCTCTGACATGTTATTGAGTATGTCTGGCTCAGAAGAAAGAGCTCTTCCCGTAGGCAGATATATAGAACAACGTTGTTAGGGTTTAATACAGTTCTGGTGGTCCTGAAGAAGTGCTGAAAACAATCAAAACCTCTTGAACACATCGTTATTTGAGAGCACTCTGCACCTAGTATGACTGCCCCTTTAAGAATTATTAAAGTAATTGCAAACATTTCTGATTTCCTCTCACAAATGTTACTTGTTTTGAGATGTACAGCCTTTTCCTGTATGCAGCAATGAAGATTAAGA
The DNA here is from genome assembly GCA_036630365.1 of Acanthiza pusilla. Classification (NCBI taxonomy): domain Eukaryota; kingdom Metazoa; phylum Chordata; class Aves; order Passeriformes; family Acanthizidae; genus Acanthiza; species Acanthiza pusilla. The sequence goes on from JAXCHO010000034.1 coordinate 36,305,672, forward strand.
TCTTAAAGAAAAGGTATGGAAAGAAGAAATGTATTTTCATTTTTCTCCATGTATTTTCCTAGTGCTTATAATAACATATTAGAATATTCTCCACATAAATCCTTGCCTTCATCAGCTCGAGATATATTATTAATGCTGAATTATTTACCCTCTCAAGAAATGTTTTTCATAAAATGTTTTCATTCGTTGTGCCATTTTCCCATACAAGTTTTATAGGCACATGGCACAATATCAGCTTAATAAATTATTTGGAACAAAATATAAAGGGTTTGTGACAGGTTTTCACTGACACTCATATACACTGATATACCAACACACAGAAGATGGCATTTTTGGCACAGATATTGAAATAGTCAGGGGAATACATAAGATTAATGTAAGGTGACATATACTTTGCAGGTATACAATTAATAAAGTGGTTATGAAGTGGTAAATCGACTAGTAAAAAACCAACTTAAAACATGTTGGGTTTTGATTTATATCTAATCTTTGCTTGTTTTCAATCCTCTCAACTTCTTTCAACTATTTCCAATATGTAAGTAGCCAATTCATGTTGCAGGGTCAGAGATAAATGGGATTAGTGGACATTTTCTTACTATAACAAAAAAAACTACAGACAGAGATTTATTTTCTGTATACGTTCAACTTGATATATTCCAAGTAGATATAAAGAGGAAATACATTGAGGGGATCCCAGCTGAATTTTAGGGACACAGTAAGTTCACATGATATGTACTTTGTCAAGACTGTTGTACAGAATCAAACTTTCACAAAAGTAATTATGAGCTCCTTTAAGAGAAGTTTTGAAGTCTGCTTGTAACTTCTCTTACTGAGCATCTAGGTTAGCTTGCTGATATGCATTCTGCTTCCACTTCTACTCGATGCCAAGGTTTTAGAAAATTTGTCAGTTATATCATCTACAGTATTGACCAAAAATTATAATAAAATTAAAACTGGTCTTATAAAGGGAAAACTGCTGGGTTTCATCTAAAAAACTTCCATTTCCTTTCATGGCAGGGAACATTCGGAGCCCTGACTAATATGTTACTGCTATATTATATAGAGAAGAGAAGCATCTGTGTTAGTCACTTGGGATTTTCATTCTAATAATGTGAGAAAGATACTAAGCCAAATACAATTAAATGAAGACAAGCCCTTCAGAGTAATCCATTGAGCCAAACTGTAGGACTATCACATAGCAAAATGAGGCGAGCTTTGCAGAAACCAGTCCTCTACTCATATTTTATAACTTCCAAGCATCTAAGTACTTAGTCCCAGCTTAGAAAGACAGGTGTCTTGCACAGATTCAGCTGTATAAACCATGTGATAAATCACAAACTTTTGGGCTTGACTAAATCATTGATGTATTCATTTACTTTCATACTTCTAATAAACTTTCCAGGCTCCTGTAGCTCTGTTTCTATCTGGGAAGATTTTTGTGCAGGAGGAATTTGTGGACTACCTGGGCATGATTTCAGGGAGGTCATTTTGTCCATAAAGGGTACTGTGAAGAAAATGAATGATGGCTATAGGGGAAAGAGTCAAAGCTATGGAAAGAGGAGAGAGGGTTGGCAAGAATAAAGATTTTATAGCCAAGGATTATTACAATTACATGTTCTTACGGGAAAAGCCAGGTGTAGAGATGTCCATAGAAGTGACAGAGCAAGCTGCTCATTCAGAGAAATGGGCAGGAAAGAGAAATTATTAGCTGATTTTGGTGGGGCACAAATTTGAACCTTATAATAGGGAAAGGTGCTGGTAAGCCACCTGAGCATGAGCCAGTGTGTGCCCAGGTGTCCAGGAAAGCCATTGGCATCCTGGCTTGTGTCAGAAGCTGTGTGATCAGCAGGACCAGGGAAGTGATTGTCCCTCTGTGCTCAGCACTGGTGAGGCCACACCTTGAATCCTGTGTTCAGGTTTGGGCCCCTCACTACAAGAAAGAGATGCTGGAGCATATCCAGAGAAGGGCAACAGAGTAGGTGAAGGGTCTGGAGCACAAATCCTGTGAGGAGTAACTGTGGGAGCTGGGGTTGTTTAGCCTGGAGAAAAGGAGGCTCAGGGGAGACCTTATCACTCCCTACAACCACCTGGAAGGAGGGTGTGGCAAGGTAGGGATCAGCCTTTTCTCCCAGGCAACAGGATGAGAGAACACAGTGTTAAACTGCACTGGGGTGGTTCAGGTCAGACATTAAGAAGAACTTCTTCACTGAAAGAGTGGTTAAGTATTGGAATGGGCTGCCCAGGGTGGTGGTGGAGTCACAGTCCCCAGAGATGTTCAAGAAATGGCTGGATGTGGCACTTAGTGCCATGGTCTAGTTGACAAGGTGATCATCAGTCAAAGGCTGGACTTGATGATCTTGGAAGTCTTTTACAAATGAAATGATCCTGTGATTTTGTGATCCTCATTGTTTCAGAGCTCTCTGCAGAGCTTTACTCTGTGCTGTAACCCTGAAGTCAGCAGTTGCAAAGTGAGAAGGGAAGCTAGGAGGACAATCTCACACACTGTTCTCTAGACTAAAACTATTTGTCTTCTTTGTCTTCAAAGTCCTCTGTAATTATAATATGCCAAACTAAATTCCTTGTTCTGTTGGATAAGAGGTATTGTCTTTCCTTTAAAACATATGTGTGTTTAAAAAAAGGAACAAAGTAAATCATTTTCTTGACAATAAAGATACAAGCTTCCTCTCAGAGATGGTAATCGCTCAAAAAGCTGAGAACAAGTGTAAACCAAGCCAAAGTTCATGCCTGGGGGAATGCTTTCCTACCTCCCATCCACTGCAGCAGTGATAAGGACAAAACTACTGCTAGTATCTTTTACAGTCATTGAAATTACTAGGAAGCTCTGAAGTAAAAATTCAATTTTTCCTGTGATGGAAACCAGTCTTGTTTCCATATCCAAGGAAAACATGGGCTACAGTGGAACTAAACTCCAAGTTTTTCCTCAGCCTCCAAGATCTAAATGCAATTTAACTCAAGAGAATTGATGAGATCAATTAAAGTCATCACTTACATCACGGGATAATGGAATTTGATCCATGGCAGACTGTGAGAGTATTGCAACAGCTGGTACCAGGCTGGGCCAAGAAGGGTCCTTAGCTGCAGAGCAGGGATTAAGCAAGCACAGTGCACAAGCAAGATGATCACCACTGAACACAAAAGATAGTGTGTATATCAGTCTCCTGGATTAGAAGGACCCAGCTTTTTCCTTGCCACATGCGTTTATCACATTGATTTGCACATCCTTGCACATTCATTACTGCATTAATTTACCACATTCATTTACACATCCGTGCCACGTTCATTTACATCGATGCTACGTGAGATGAACAGTGTGAGCAAACCAAATGCACTGAGCTCAAAAGCCTTCCAAATCAAGATGACTAAATATGACTGAGGAAGCTGGAGAAAGATGAAGACCCACACTTAATGTCTCGAAGTATTTTGGGGACTTCCCCTAGCACTGGACCAACACAGAAGCTGTGATTTATGGGAACACCTATAAAAACAGGCATTTGGTGCACGGCTGACCGTGTCTGGTCCTGACTGTACTTCTACTGTCGGTAGAAACAGTGGAACTCTCTCAGTGCTAAATGCCCTCAGGGGAAATCTAACAAAGATTCCCCTCATGTCACCTGTCATTTCCAGCTCCTTGGTTTTCTAATCAGTCTTGATAATATCAGGAGAAACATTGGAGCCTACAGGGCTGTTCATTTGGATGGCACCCAGCAACAGAAAAGTTGTATGAGACACAGATCCAGAATTACAAGAAGAAGTTCTGTGAGAAGAATCCTTGTGGTGGTGTTCTTCCCAAAGACAGCACAAAATCTGTGTAGTCCAGGCTTCCTTGTGCAGGTGACTGAGTCGGTATAACAGCTCTGAATTTGTAATTGCTCTGGTAATATGAACAACCCACAGCACATGACACAAGTGCCCAAAGAGCACCGGAAACTATTTGAAACTTATTTATAACCAAGGTCCTTCATTTGCCATTACTCAAAAGAAGAAGTATTGAATTTAGAACCAGCCTCAGAACACGACACTATGTTGCACTGATGGGTTCCCTTGATCTTCAAAGGCTATGGGAATTCAAGCAATTTAAAAGTTGTCTTGTTCTTCCTGAATATAGGCTTATTCTGAAGCCAATCCTGCTTGTAAATCAACACTCCTCCTACAAAACCTGTCTTGTTTGCAGGAAACTAAAAAGAAAGCTGGCCAGAACGAGGAGGTACACCCTCTTAGAACAAGACACCAAGAGGAGATGCAGTTCTCCTCCAAGGGTCAGCAAAGGCCTTCCAAGGACAGAGAGATCTCCAGGTTATGCAAGAGGACATGTAGCACAAAACAGCCTCAGTTATTTGTTACATGGAATGAATGGTGTTCCCAGGAAACAAGGAGAAGAGAAAATAATGACCCATTAATGTACGCAATATGTCCCAATAAAATGGTCTCCCTGGCAATAAAATAAATTTTAAAAATCTAGTCAAAAAATAATGTTTGAAAATGTGTAATGTGGAGAGTCAATGTGCAGCTGCTTCTCCCGAAAGGAGTTCTGCCAGAGCTCAAGGATGAATGAATGCAGCTATCCTACTTAAAGTCTTGACACTTCTACTAAAATTTCACTGATGTAGTATTTTAACACTTGATTAGGCAATGATTTGCAGACAGTAGGCCTTCCTTTAATGATTTACTTATGTACCACTGACACAGCAAAACAGTTTTTCCTTTTTTCAGTTGCTGTGTTGCTAAAAAGATGGTAAAATTAGAGACCAGTAGAGGGTGGAAAATGTTTCTTTTGTGGACAGTCCATTTTTGGCCAAGACATTCCAAATGTTGTTGCAATTTGGCTATGCCAGTTCAACACAGCCACAGGAATAACCTTACCTGTTAGCCACTCTGACCATGAATGTTTCTTCTCAATACAAGCCATTGGATATGCTGTCCTAAAAAACCTAAACAACCTGAATGCTTACAGACAATCTAATAAGCTACAACTGTGGACTACAGCAATATGTATGCTAAAGACATTTCGTATGTGTTCAAAAAAGAAAAGTCCTTATTTCTCTTCCAAGAAAGAAATCATTCAGACGTCAGTTTCAGAGGAGAGGACTGGGAGTGCTCTAACTCATAGAAGATGTTTTTAAAAAACAAACTTCTAATTCTTAAAATACTCAAATATGTTGGGGACTTCTTGACTCAAGGTATCGACTTCAGAGGAACACAACTTAAATCCTTGATTTGTACCTCAAAGTACAGGTTTCATCAAGAAGAGAAGTTTGAGGATAATCTGAAAGCATGTACTATGCTTTCACTATGTACATAGTGAAACTAAATATATGAGACATACCAAGAAAAGATTGGTGGGAATGAAGAGATGGAATCAAGGAGGTATAAGTCCCTCCTTGTTGTTGTTGATTTAGGCATTTTATCCTGTTCTTATAAATATGTTTTATAATATTTATTGGTATTTCAGGTTTTTATTATTTTATTTTTCCTATATCTGTTCTAAACATATCCATTATAAAGGACCTGCAGAGAGTCTGATGAAGGGACACAAAGCTTATGAAGAGACTAGAGCACCTCTCCTATGAGGAAAATCTGAGAGAGAGCTGGAACGGTTCAGCCTGGAGAAGGGAAAACTCAGGGTGGATCTCATCAGAGGGTATGAATACCTAAAGGAAGGGTGGAGAGAACAGCCAGGTTCTTTTCAGAAGTGTCCAGTGACAGGATCAGAGTAAATGAGTACAAAATGAAGCACAGGAGGTTCAATCTGAACATCAGGAAACTCATTTTGACTGTAAGGGTGACCAAGCACTGGCAGAGGTTGGCCAGGGAGGTTGTGGACTCTCCACCCTTAGAGATACTCAAAAGCCATCTGGACATGGTCCTGGGAAAGTGATTCTCAGTGACCCTGCTTGAGCAGGGGGGTTGGATCAGGTGACCTCCAGAGGCTCCTTCCAACTTCAACCCTTCTGTCAACCTGTCATTCACTATGATTACGGTTTTAAATTTAAGGAAAAGGTTCAGACTACTGAAACTGGCTAACAAATAAAAGGAGAATTTTTTTCCATGGAAAAAGATCCAGTATAGGCCATAACTGTAATAATAAACTCAACTATAAGAACTTATTTTCAATATCAGTTGAATTTTGCTGTGGAAAAATCTTCAATGCTTAAGTAAAGCAAAATCTAAAAAACATATTTATACTAAAGAAGGAGAATTTTTCAATCCAGAAAAAAAAAATTACAGAGAGTTTGAAAAGAAAACTCTGGGAAAATAGAATTGTTAGGAAGAGACGGGGATAGAAAGGGATGCCTATGAACCCTGGTACATGCACTGCAGGGGAATATTGAATTCTCAGACCAGGAACTTTGGTTCAGGTAAGAAGCACTCCTATATCATTGTTGAGTAGCATTAGATTGCAGATTATGCACTGAAAGCAGGACCACTCTGTGCTTCCTTACCCATCTCAAGCTTTAAGATCTAAATTTTCTGTGAGTGTCACTGGAGTGTACAGCATGTCACACCGGAAACAGGTCTGCAGTGGGAAATGCAGCACTAAATATCCAAATACTACAACAAATAATAGCCTAAAGGGTCTAATGAATGAACATAAGGAATCTCAGTCACAGCAGCATGCTACGGACCTAGAGGAATAACAGCCATGGACACTGCAGGAGGAGAACAAAGCTGGAACAAACTGAAAGTAATTGAGGATACTGAAAATCAGGCCAGCTGGGAGGAATCCTTTGTTGCTTTCTTCTTAAAAGGGATAAAGTCAATTTCAATTAAAGATAAACATTGATGGGAATTGGATCACACCAAACCTATAGATGAGTAAAAGGAAATGACCCACTAACACAAATGTTAAATCAGAAGACGGAAACCACACAGTGTATGCTACCCTGTCAGAAAAGAAAAAAAAAAATTTAAAAGGTTTAATTGAAGGGGAGAAATGGGTTAGAAGGAAGAAGGGCAGCTTGGTGAAAGTGATCAGGAAGTCCTGGAATCTATGAGTCTTCCAGCAACAGCAATCCAAGGCACAGCAACATGAAGACGGAGGACCCACAGAAGGGAGACTTCAGTAAACCTGGAAAAATCTCAGAGGACACATATCTTAGGGAAATAGTAGGTGGATCTTCTTTCAACAAATCATTATATAGGAGAAAAGTGTAAACAGTCTCAGTCACAGTGAAGAATGGGAAATGTAAGAAAAGGCCACCTTCACAAAATCTTGAGTTCTTCAGCGACTGGAAGGTCACAGAAAATCTATTTTAAAAATGAATAAAATAAAGCACAAATCTATAGGAAGAAAAAAGCCAATGTATAGTATCAGATGTAGCAAGAAAGGGAAGGCTATAAAAAGCATGCTGGAAGCCCTTTAACCATACAAGGTTGGGAAAATAGTTTTCTGCTGCTTAGCCAAGGGGGAGCTACAGACAATGAAAACAAAAGAAGTTTGGTGTTTATTGCCTCTTTTTGCTTCCGTCTGCTAGGATCACCTCCATGGCTGTAAAAGCTGATCTGACACAAGAAAAGGAAACAATTTTTTCTTCTATAGAAGGAGGGCTTAAACTGAAGCAGGGATTTCAGAGGAAGGTATGAAATCACTCACACTGCAGATTTGCAAAAACATTCGACAATGACCCTCATGTTAAGGCAGAGCTATTCTTTACTAGGAAAGTTTACTACAAGCCTGTTTCCTAAATTTTTTAATTCTTCATGGAAACAGATGATCTAACGTTTGTAGACAAATTTCTCAAACTCTACTGTAAGTCAGTTTAAAATCTATATATAACTCTAGTCTAAGGCAGGTCAAACAACATGCCTTCATGTTTGACTGACACTAATTTTGCAAAGATCTGGATTGCAGTTTAAATATAAAACTTACAGCAACTTTTAAGGTATTTATTCGCAGAGTTCATCTGGGATTCCCTACAGTCCTTTTTTAGCAATCCATAAATCTATCAGATTTTTAGCTTTCAAAATCAAATGAAGTCTGGAAATAAGTAATCACAGAGAAGGCACTGAAGTCTGAAATAAACACAGAGATTCAATATAATACTGTGAGGGAGATTTTTGTTGGGAAGGCACTATTTTGTGTGTGCTTGCATGTCTCTGCTTTTGCATATGCGTGTGTGTATATAAATACACATTTCTGTATGCAAAAAATGTCCAGATGGGCAAAATAATAAGTAATTGAATTAAATTATGATTTATATAAATTATGTAGTAAAGGATTTAAAATTTTAAAAAATTGATCCATACTGAGGTCTCTACATTTCCCAGTTAAGACTGTACGCAACAACATCAGCTATCGTTCATCAGGAATGCCTCTGGCTAAAAGGTCTAAAATCATGAGCAAGTTGTTGAAGGAAAGTCTGAGTGGCCTCTTGGTACAAGGTTAGTTACACTAAGAACTGAAAGATGAAGAGCTTTATAGCCCAGATCGTAACTGTGTTGGCCGATATAAATTGTCATAACTGGTTTCCTTACCAGCACAGGGAAACTGAAGTTAGCTCTCTCTCGGAAAGGACCTGAGTTGTGAAAAGAACAAGGTGCTATTCTTTTGACATTTATTTACTAAATCATCACCTGTACTAGAAGGGGACAATTTAAACAACAAACAAAAGGGAGTCAGTTTTGAAGAAGAGCAAGACCACCATTTTCTCACCAGTGGAAAAACTGAGAAATGAGAGATACTAAAGGATGTATGGTCAAGAGTGGTAAAGGAAGACAGACTACAATTAACCGAGATGGAATATGTCCAAGACAGAGGTCCAGCAAATTCAAGTGGTCACAGACGTTAAGTACCACTCCATGCTCACAGGAGCCCCACCCAAGGCACAGCTCTGTCAGGGCCAAATGACAGTCACAGTTTCCTGTAGCAGCTGATGTCTCTCAGTCTAAGCCCTGGTTCAGACCCAGCTGATTCATACACAAGATCCGGTGAGACTGGAAGGTTATTGCTGCAAGCCATTTTGAAGTGCTTATCAGGAAAATGCAAAATGACTAAATGCCTATAGCTTGGGGGGGAGGGACTATTAATAGAGCCTCTGCCAACTGATAAAAGAGATATGAAGACTCTTAAACAACTAGACAGAAGAATTGTCCTGAAGCAAAAGGAAAACATTCCTAAGAATGAGGGAGGGAATCCATCACGATAACCTAAACTGAATCCGAACAATATCTGTCTCAACAACCACGTCTAAATTTTGGAATGGAACAAGGCCTTTGCTTTAACAACTTAAGGAAGATGAACTGGTCGTGTGCTTCAAGGCAATAACCTCTAATGGTCACTAAAAAGGGAATAAATGACTGACAGATGTTTTCCATGCCCGAATACCTAATTGTCTGCAGAATCGTTTTCACACTTGAAGTCATTATGGTGAGGTTACTCCATGTCCTCCAGTTGGATATTGGTCTTCATAAACACATTTGTGCTGCGTGCTGCCTACTGCAGGGTAGCTGCTAAAAGGACACCTAGTGGTAAGGAAATGAGTGTCTAGAAACCACTGGCACTGTTGAAGGTGTGCCACTATTATTGCCACAGGAATTGCTCACCTGTTAGGGGTTGAATATGCAATGTCACACATGAACTTACGTGTCAAGCAATGCTATTCATGGTTTTTTTTTTTAAAGGCAAACAATATTCTTGAAAACATGTTTTTAAAACCTGGAATTTAAGCTTAACTTCCTCGAAACTCAGAGAAGAGTTTTTCTAAACAAAAGACGCACAGTACTGTATGTCACACGTTACAAATTTGAATGTACTGAATCTCCACTGCATCCACTTCAGGAATCCTGGATAGCTGAACAGAACTCCTTACAGATATGTTTTGCTTGGTATTTGAGACAAATTTCATCTTGGGCATCATCATTCTTTGGTTCCTCCATTGTGCCACTCTAAAATATCCTGAGTAATTCCTTCCCTTCTCGTCTTTTCCTTCTATGAAGACAAACAGCCAAAGAATATGAGTCGTACGCATTTGAGCTAGCTTTAGTTTTTTGGGGTTTGTTTGTTTGATTGTTTGTTTGTTGATTTTTTTTGTCCGTGCAACTTTAGAGTCACTTCTTGCCTGTGTTTATTCCAAACCCTTTAATATGTACTAATGCCCTTGTGACCAGGAGATGCCCACAACAGAAAGCTCTATTCCAGATGGAGTCATGCTGGTCTCATGCAGAGAGGGATTATAACCTTCCTGTGTAGTGACTTGCTGCCTCTGGGCAAACAGACCAAAATCCACACTTGGCTTTCTTGTTAATGTCAACATATCGTATTACAGGCATGGAACAACTTGCTGACCACTGTCCCTCTTCGATTATTGTTTTTGTGTTCTCTTTTCCAGGTTTGTCTTTTCTGTTGAATACCAGTTTCTTTGGATTAATTTTCCCTGAGTGAATTAGTACAGATTTACTAAGCCATTTTTCCAGATACATTTTTTCATCCAATTTTCTAGCATCTCTGTATGCCACTGGTCTGTTCTCTGTCCTCAGAGTGTTTATAACAGCTCCCAATTTAATGCCACCCTTTGATTTAAAAACCCACAAACAATCCATTTCTGCTCTTCTGTCCTCTTTCATCATGACAAAGATTTAAACGCTGGGATGAATACGTTTGTTTGCTTTTTTAGGTGACTTGCTACCAAAATTTTTGCTTAAAACACAAACAAACAAAAAACAGATTCTGCTTCATTTCTCCATAACTATGAGGAAGTAGATTGTGATTTTCATGAGGGATACAGCAGATTCTGCTCTTACCCAAACATTTGCCACCATTCCTTACACAGCTCTGTTTCCATAGCTCACCTCTCCTCAACCCTTCTGAAGCTCCAGCCTGCTCTCTTGTCTTAAAATGGCATGTAGTTTCCTTCCTTTACTATAAACAATGCTTTCTGTAACCTTAGTTTCATGATGTAAACATTTAAAAATAAGAATGAAGGGAGCACAAACTATGTGTTCAATTAGGTAATTTGGGGATTAAATGAAATCTCTCAAAACATGGAACATGGAACATTTCATAATAAGGCAGTCTGGCTTTACTTGCTTTCTTTTTATCTTGTCCCTTTAAGAAAAGGAGGCAATGGATCTTGAAAACTCTGGCAGAAGGGTAGTAAAGGCAGCTGAAGAGGTATTATTGCTTGTGAATCCAAGAGAAACAAAAGTCAAGCTTAGAGAAAGGGGCCATAACACTCAGGTTTGTGTTTAAAGGGAAAGAGAGGTGCTCTGCAAACTGCAGGATGCTAGAGGCTGGGCAGCCAGCTGCCACAGCTGACATGGGAGGCTCCTGCTATCAGTGGTATCACCCTTTGTAATCTGATGTCAGCTTGTAAAACGCCCTGCAGCCTGCCAAAGTCTCTTCAAGCTGACATTTCTTTTATACTGAAATGCATTTTAAAAGCAAGAAGCCAATCAACAGATATCATTCTCTGGTCAAAGCAAAAAAAAAAAAATATATATATATATGTACACACTGTGCATAACAAGGAGTAGTAACAGGAAGAAATAATCAGGAGTAGTAAAGGAAAAATCACGTCCATAAAAAGTACTTCTTTTTATCTCTGCACTCCACCTGTAAGTTTTGGTCAACTATACTCCTTCAAATAGACTTTTTTTCCTTTTTTAAAAAACAAATCTAGAGAGGGTTTCCATTATTAAATCCCTGATCTGGATTTTGCTCTTGTGAACTCCTCAGCAAGAGAAGAAACTCAAAGTATCTTCAAATTTCAAAGAATTCGTTTTATGTGCATCTGAAAATGCACATTTGGCTTTCATTGTGCAGTGTGCTAGACAGCTACAAAAACAAAGCATAGCCTAGTACAACTTCATTCAACACTTTAAACTTTGAGTCTCTCTTATCCTGAAAGACAGTGATCACTTTGGCCTTGCAAGCAAACCCATTTCCTCCTGACATGCAACAAACATGGGTAATACAGTAGCTGCTTGACTTTCATCACATCATACTTAAACAGGCATTTTGAACATGCATGATAACAGCTTCAAATAGAGAATTCAAAGTATCTACAGGTATTACATCTCTCCCAAGCTTCTTTCCTAGTTTAGTGATATTATGGTTGTGTTCTCCCAATTTTCTAAAACCTGCTGATGAAAGATGGATGTCCTCCCATTATTTGGTGAAAAACACATAAATTACATTAGAGGAAGTGTACGAAATTTCCAATGCAACCTCCCATGCACAAAATACGTTCAATGATAGATTTTTTTCCCCTGCCTTTGTCAATATAATACTTTTTGTTACTTTTACTCAGGATTAGTAAAAAACAGCAATAAATTAGAGGGATACTTTAAATGAGGTGCTAATATCTTGAAGAAACCTACCTTGAAAGAAACTTTTGACTCGGAGATAGCTGACACTAAGGCGCAAGACAGAAAGCTTGTCCAGCTTCGATACGATGTCAGGTGGAAAAGGAAGGAGGCTGGCCAGGTGATCCAGTTCTGCATTCAGACGGTCTCGGTGTCTCTTCGAAGGATTCGATTTTTCATTCCCAACTGCAGGCCTTCTGTGGTGAAGAACACATTTTCGATTACCTGTTTTACTTCCATGTAGTACAACCAGAGACTGAGATGTTGTACGCCATTAGCTGATAACAGGAATACTTTGCTTAACTACTATGAAAATCTTGAAAGTTTCTGTCCCCTGACAAAAAGAGATTTACCTTTCTGCATTTGCCATAGTGCAAAGTCACAGACTTCATCTTTTCACATCTGGAAAAAACTGAAGAACTGGTATCTCTTACTCAGGACGTCTCACCTTAGGCAAGTGGGTACTATCTTCATGTTCTTGTCTATACCAGGAAAAGCAATTTCTCATCTCTGTTGTACAAATGAGGGGCAGAACAGCAGAGGAAAATTACCGTGACTAATGCATGAACCCATTCAATACCAACTGTATTCATCCAAAACATCTTAGTTCCCTCCATTTAATGACTCAAAGTTAACCTGTGGGTCAGGAGATAATTAAGAAAAGAGCCTGTCTTCACATATGAGTTTAAAAAGTATGGAAGGCAAGGTGAAGAGAGATTCCTTCCTCAAGCTCAAAACTCCTGTGTACATTCTCACATTTACCTTCCTACCTCAGTTGTAACAAAGATAAGGATTTGATTTCTTAAGAAAATTAATGTTCCTCGCAAAACATGAAGACTAATGTTATTCAGATTTCTAGGCCAAGCAATCCGTCTCCATTTTGTGTTCCTCTTACGTAATGGACAGTATTAGATAATCTAGAATAGCTGTTGTGAAAATTCATTAAGATGAAATATATCTCAAGTGAGGAACCTCAGTTTTGGAATGTCTGCTGATATTTTCAGAGAATGTGTAAGATGTTCTCAAGAAGGAGCACAGGAAAAGCAGATGCTTTTGCACACAGAAATGGGGATCTTATTTCCAGCTTGACAGTGGCGGTGCTCAGTGCTGAAGCACAGACTTCTCCATGAAGCAGGGAGACCTGAGTGGTTGAGAAGGTGGTTCTTTCCAGTAGCTAGATATTGCTGGACCCGCCAGTAGCCAAGTGCATTACCCAGGTAGGAGCTACGGGACACTGGAGCCATAAACTACATGGATATTCAAGAATGGGACATGGCAAGTAAGAAAAGTATGGTTGCGCTAACAGATTCTACTTTTACCTCACTGAATCCAAGGATCATTGTCTCAAGTAGCTAGCTTGTGTTCCAGTGGAAAAAGAGAGTAAAACTAATTAATTGTTGCACTTTGCTACTGCATTTTCATGCTACACACATTTACTGCATTTTTCAATCATAATTTTAACTTTGAGCATTAGCATTTCACAAAGTGGTGAATGTGTTAAAATACAACAGTTAATTTGTCATTGCAATTGTCATTCTAAAAAAATTGTCCTTAGGAATTAGTAAAAAAATATTAATGTTTTGTACATTTGATGGCTACTAACTTAAAACCGCTTAAAGCAAATCAGGTACGAAAAATTCATTGCTACTTTTGAGAGCCTCACTACATTTTAAGAGGAGAACATCAGCAGAGAGAATGAATGGAAAAAATGTTTGAGGTAGGTGTCAGTGAAAATATTTAATTTCTTATTTTTCCATCAAAATTAACTATTTATATGTGGCTCTTTAATAACACAATGAGCTGTTTTAAAAGAGATGGAGACGATATTGCTGATTGGGATCAATGAACAACTTTCCTGTATTAGGGAGAGCAGATACACAACAAATAATCTAACCAGCAAGAACGAATAGCCTTTTTTACTTTTACTGAGATAACTGTTTTGCGTAGTAAACCTTGAAGCTCAGCCATCCCATGACAGCAAAAGGATGTCTGATCTATGGAGGACAGTAATTTTGTGGAAACACTGCCTATAGCTGAGCAGAAGCTAAAGTACATAAGCTTTTGCTAATTGGTCTTTACATCTGACAAACCAGCTGAAGCAAGGAAGCAATGTAGGGCAGAAAAAATTAATTCCAATAAGGAAAATTAAATTGATGAGTTCAAGAGGTAAAAATTGTCAAGGGTAACAGGAAACAGAAATAGAAGTTGTTCAAGCCTATTTACCACATAAAATAGTGACTGTTCCATGCCAGAGAGGAGCAGTTTCGGGCAATTAGGTGGTCTGCCCTTGTACTGAGCTTCAGAAATAATTTTTTGGAAGTTGCAGGGAATGGTGTAAGAAGACTACAGGAGAAAGTTCAGGACAGAGTCTTCCTGAAAACTCAAGGAAATGATTCAGTAAGGGAGTGAATCCAAACAAACAGGCGTTTGATGTAAGTGGTAATAAGGTGCCAAGTGGATGTGATTTAAAACAATGTGAGTTCCATGGAAAGGGCTAGGTTAGCTAGCCATAAACAGAAAGGCACAAGCAGGGAAAATCTTGAGTGGGTTGCTTTGAAGCCAATGGAAGTTCTGGCCTTTATTTTGAGCTGAAAGTAGATGGTGCTTGTTGTGTTTGTGTTAAACCCAGGACTGTCAAACTGTAAACAGAGACACAGCAGTCACTCGATGGCACCTCATTTACTCTGCTTTCCATACACCACCACCATAGTAAAGGAGCACGTGTAATTAAAACAACAAGTCTGGCTTTTCTTTCTTCACATCCTTGAACTGCTCAGATTCTGTCCTGCAGTAACAAGCACTTGTACCTGTGCAGGACCCATGTTAGCAGTCCCTGTGTGGTGGGAGCTCTGCAGGAGCTGGTGCAGGGAACATTTTCTGTTCCGGTGGTACACAAGGCATCGAGCCATTTGCGCATTGGTGATTCAGAGTGCCCATGACACACAGCCAGCCACTAGTGTAAACCAGTTTGGTGAGCTCGCAGAGAAATTTCCTGCAGCTACAGCTCTGTCTGCTGCTCCTTACCCTCTGCAGAGCCCTACCCTGTTAACGAAAGGTTCACTCTCAGTAAGTTTTCTAAGTATGTCGAAGTGTTAAACCAGCAGAAGATCTCAGGTGAGAAAGGTCTAATAGCTTACTGCAACAGCAAGATTTCAGTGAGAAGGGAAAAGGAAGAGAGAGATGATGAGGTGCAACAGGGACTGAGAGCAAAGTGTGCACTGACCAGCACCCTCAGCCACTGAGCTGTGCTTGGCCATTGCATAGGAATCCTGGCAGAGCTGAGCTCCCAAGGCAGCTGTGTGTGTGTGGATGGTCACCGTCTCCTATGAACCAAAAGGGCAGAATGAGAGAAAGCTGCTTGAGGCAAAGGGGGCTCTTTGCCACCTTCTATGTCTCTTCTGCCTCTTCACAGCAAGGAAAGGTGAAAGCAGAACTAACAGCCAAGAAGACACAATACCAGCAGAGCAGATGAGAGGTGGGATAGTGTGACACCAAGTAAGAGGAAGGGCTATGCCACAGAGGGCCTTAAAATGAGAACTAGGAAGCAGGAGAGAGCTGCACCTCCCAGGTCTCTGTTTACACTGGCACTGTGGTTGTGGCTGGAGTGGTCAGTCTGGAGAAGTTATAGGCATACTCAGAGCTAGGGCAGGTGTAATTGCCTTTAGAAAGCATGTAATGTAAACATTACAATAAATGTTTTGTAGAGGGAGAGGGTTTTACGAGATGCCAGGGTTTGAGATGAAGAAGTGGCTGAAGTTCTCAAATGGCAACTGTCCTGAAGCATTGCCTTAGCATTTCTAAGTATGAATTTCAGCACAGTGATTTTAGCTTGAGGTTAAAGACAAGATCTCTTTAATTGCCAGATGCTTGAATTACCAGTAAAATGTTAGATTTCCACAGGAAATAAACACTTGGTAGAAAATGTTTCCTTTAGTCAAAATGCCGGCTGTCTGGCTGAATAGCATATCTGATGGAAAATTTTCAATCAGTCTGAGCTCCAGGTATTTGAACTGTGTCCATAAACGACAAAATTCTTTAGCGTAGATCACATCTAGTGGGGCTCGTTTGGAAGTTTTTGGGGGCAAAAGGAAAACAGCTAGGGTTTTTTAATTTCCTTGCATGTATAAAAGTAGAACTTGAACCTTATTTATTGTCTGAAGAATGGCAACCTAATGCAGATAGTTTCTACCACTTCCGTGTAGGGAGCAAAATTGAAACATGTTAGCTCCTCCCAGTAAAATTTTCCACACATTCTTCCACAGTCCTGTGGGTCTCTGTATTCTCCCATGGAGCTTCCTCATACATTTTCATCACTGCTCTGTAAAACCACCTCAGAATAGAATTCCTGTGCCTGAAAAACCTTCATGAACATAATGAACAGTATCATTCTGTGAAATCCCGAATTAAAGCCGTCTGCAGGATTACCACCTGGTTGACAGCCTGATCACAAAAAGATGATGTAGGGTGAGACAATTGGCTTCTTCGGATGCACTGAGTATGGGGAGATATAAATGTCCCAGTTGTTCTGCAGAGGGGAAAGCTGCACCTCTGTCCTTTAAATCCTGACCTTCAAAAGGACTAAACCATGAATCTCTATCGAAATCCAAGTATCCTGCTCACCCTGAGGCACTTGAGCTTGCTTATTCTTTTGTTAAGAGAAAGTTAAATTCTAGAGACTATCCACATTAAAAAGAGAGGGCTGGCCAAAGAATCCCCATCAACTTTAGTTCCTGTGAAAAGTCAGGTTTTACAACTGAACAAATACTCCTCCCAGAACAGGTGCCAGTATCTACCTTGATTCGTTGTCAGAATGACAGGGAGGAAAGTACAACAAGGCTGGGGAGGAGAAAGTGCTTGGCTATCAAACAGAAGAAAAAAGCTGCTACCAAGATGGTACAACATGGATCCAAATCATGGTTAAATATGCTGCTAATTAATAGCCTTTGTCTACCCTTCTAAATCCAAAATTTTTCAAGGCAGCATTACAGTAAGGATACCTCAGAGTCCTGAAATGTCAGTAAGTCCAACAGGACTGAAAGACACAGACCAAGAAAGGGTCTGGGCCATTCAGAGCCCCTTTAGAGTAAGAGTAAGTCCCCGAGTGAGAGAATAAGCACAGGAAAGGCTTACCAGAGACCAAGGCCACAAACAGATAAGGTTTGAGGAAGAGACCAGTGCTGTTAGGAACTGAGAAATCATCCTCAGCAAGTGGTAAGTAACTGACCACAGAAAAGAGTGCTGTCTCCAGTGTGGGAGTTCAGTATTCTAATAATCCAAACATTTCCCTTTTTTTTAACCCATGTTTCTTAATCAAAATTGTTCATGTCCTGGCTCGACAAGCTCATGCACAGGTACCTGCTCTGCAACATCATAGAAAAGCTCTTTTCTGGGTAGCATTATGTGCAGTGGTTCCCAAGAAGATAACTTGGTTGTGTAAAGTAAGAGAGAATTTGCTTCTGAGAGTATTAAAGCCAAAACTTGAAAAAAGGCTAATGAGGTAATTTCTGTGATTTGTTAGCAGGTAGTTTTCTTAGCCATTGCATTTATCTAGAAGCCATCTTTGAGAGAAGGTCTAGCTGGCATGTAAACTCCAAACATAAGCTTAATGTTTCTCAAAGCAACTGCAACTCTCCTTCCTTTCTCACAAAAGTAATGATCCATAAACTCTTCTGCATAGAGGTAATTTCACATATTGGAATGGTTCCATACCTCTTGCAGTTGTTATAAAACTAGAAATCTTACATATATTTTGCAGTCAACACTCAGGATTTTTGTGGGAAGAATCATTTGTTTACGTCATTATCTTTATCTATTGAAATATGATACATTTTATACTAAAAGAAACAATTT
This sequence comes from Acanthiza pusilla, assembly GCA_036630365.1. Taxonomy (NCBI): domain Eukaryota; kingdom Metazoa; phylum Chordata; class Aves; order Passeriformes; family Acanthizidae; genus Acanthiza; species Acanthiza pusilla. The sequence goes on from JAXCHO010000034.1 coordinate 36,323,843, forward strand.
TTTAAGTGGGAACAAGTGGTTCGTGTGCAAATACTGCCCCAAATCCAAACAATATCAACAGATGTCATTAAAACATTCAGAGAAACCCCCCTTTGACTTTAGACCAATATATACAATTTTAAGACAAGTGGGTTATTTTTAGAAGTTCTGAAGGACTGAAAATAGGGAAATCTATTTTAGTTACCTTCTCATCCTTAAATTGTGTGTGAAGGCTACCAGTGCCAGTTCATAATTTTAGCACAGTAAAAATGTGTGTTTCATAATCGTATAAACAAGTGTAACACAGAAAATGTGGGATGATTATATTAAAAAGCTTTATTTCACAGAGCGGTTTACGGCATCTGGAACTCATTTACATTTGAGTGATAGCAACCTTTGCTTCTCCTCCCATTTCAAGCATCTTGTAGCAACAAATTTCCATTGCATTTTTTCTTTTTCTGCTTTGCCTTCACACATACAATTCCTCTCTCCCGTTTTTCTCCTAAATGAAAGTGATCCCATCGTAGTCTGAAAATTTTGTGTTCTATATGCAAAAGTGAGTCACCAGTCTGCTCTTTCAGTTGGCTGAACTGACCCACTTTCCGGGCTCGCACATGTCGGACTTAGCAATGCCCCAAGCAAGGCTGAGCCCAGGAAAGGGGAAGGGGGGAGCGCAGTGCCAGTGCTCCGGTGCCACTCCACACACGGCTTCTAAAAAGCTCCTTGAGCAGACGAGCACGGGAGCACGAAGGTGGCAGCCACTCCTCTGGCCCATTGCCCAGCTGACATTTAGCCCAGCAGTGTGTTCTGCCTACGAAAGGGCACTGTCCCTGTCCACTCTCCATGGCAGCACTGTGGTACCCACCACAACCACCGCTGGCCTCCTCCTGGGATACCTAGTGATGGGTCAGGGTGGTTTGACCCATGCTTGGCATCCTTTCCGGAGACATCTTACCCATGAAGAGCCAGCCTCCCAAACAAGGGTTTCTCATTGCAGAGAAGAAGATTAGGTCTCTTCTACATCAGTAGAAGGGTTCCCTTCTAGGAGGAAGGGAACTCTTCTTCTACCTCATTTCTAGCACGTGTGTTTGAAGGGAGATGCCTCCTGATGGATATGATACTTAACTGTTTCTGAATGGGTTTCCTCCTTTTCCTCCCAGCATAGAGGCATTCCCCCGGAGGAATCATTGCTTTGACACTGAAAAACAAAAGGAATAAGTTTCTTAGTTCAGAGATTTCTGTATTTCAAACTGCTGTACAAAATGACAGCACTGAGAAAGTTCCACTGAGGAAAACGTTTGTTCCTTGAGTGTGACATTCAACAACACTAAAAAGTATAGTGGCATTAGTTAAGATAGAAGCTTACAGCTAATTCCAATTTCCTACCCTAATATTATTAGAATATTGATGTTTATGTTCCATTTTCATTTTTTCAAATTAAGTATACTATGCATGATATAAAATGGGTATAAAATACATCCTGTTTACTGGATATCCAATTTTTTTTTCCCTTCCAGGCTCATTTCTAAATTCAGCTAAACAAATAAGAATGAATAATACTACCCGTCATCTGCAGGGAGGATTTCACAGCTTTTAAAATACACTGGAATATTATCTCCATTACTGACATTGTGACTAGTAGCTTGCAATTATTCAATTCAGCATTTTTCCAGATCTTCACATCCTCATTTTTAAAGGCTGGAAATATAGCTGTCGGCAGCTCAAGATGTGACACACAGTTTTGTGGTTAGCACTGGGACCCAGTGCAGTGGTGATTTGATTACACACAAAATTTGGTCTTATTAATTTGTTCAAATATGTTAGCCTTAGAGATATTGTAAGCTTGGAAACAAGTCTTTGCATTCACTCTGTTTAAATCTTCTGGAGATTAGCTGAATATCAAAGTCTCTTGATTTTCTGTCTGAAATAATATTTTAGTCATGCTGATTGCTGCTCAACAGTGGGTGCATGCTGCCAGAGAGGTTAGTATATCTCAAGAGTAATTGCTGCTTTGTGTAAGATACAAAATTAAAGGGAACTTCTATGTCACTGAATCAAAGCCCATGTTGACGAACATCTGTCATGTAAAACAAATCAAACTTACTGAACTTAATTTAAAAACCATTTAGAAGAACTTTCTTTTTTATTGAAAGACAGCTTTCTGATAACTAGAAACCTTTCGCCTTCCAGCTTAAATTTGTTCATGGTCATTTTGTACCCATTTGTTCTTCTGCCAACATTGTCTTTTAGTTTAAATAGCTCTTCCTCCTCCATTGTGTTTACTCATTGGCATATTTTTAAATATCAGTCATATCTTCAGTCAGCCTTCATTTTTCTATTCTGGGACAACCCAAACTCTTTTATTTCCCTCTCGTGGTACAAACTGTTTTTTCTTCCTATCATTGTAGAACAGAATTGTGCACAGTTTATTAAGCAAAATCCAAATGTATTTCATACATGCAAGCACAGCATCCTTTGCTAAATTGAGGTACCTTAGGTCTACTGTGTTTCCCTCATCTGGAAAATCAGTTATTGTGTCAACAGACAGCTATCAGATTTCTTTGTCAAAATCATTTAAATCTACATTCCATTTTTACTCCAGCTAACCACAGCTGGTATTGGTTCTTTCTTTGAGAATTCATTCTGAAATGATGCATAATATACAGATCAGACAAGCTGCCTTCTCTCGAATGTAGGTTATGGTGGAAACACCAGGTATTCTCCAGCTGGTGCAGTGTCAGGCATAAAGTTCTTCTGGAAACAGAACCATTTTTTTTCACTATTAATGGGATTGTTTTATGTGACGTCAGATGGGTGAACAGCCTGTCCAAAGCTGGCGAGAGGTATAAATACTGCTGCAGGTTAAAATTATGCCACAGCCTTTGCTTAGATAAAGCCTTCTTGTCACCTTCAAAGACTTTGTTGAGTTAGTTTAATCTGCAAGTTGTTTTTTTTTATTTTAACAGTCTGCCAGTTTTTAAGATTACATCTACCCTCATAGGTTTCCTACTTCAGTGGAAAGCTAAAATTGTGTGGAAATGCTAAAAGAACTTCAGTTTCTTCTGAGAATTTACATTAAAAGTATTCTCTTTATATTTGTGGTGGATTGACACTATCTGGATGCCATGTACCCACCAAAGCCATGCTATCACTCCTCTCCTCAGCAGGACAAGGGAGAGAAAATATAATAAAAGGCTTGCGGGCTGAGATAAGGAAAGGGAGAGATCACTCACCAGTTACTGTCATGGACAAAACAGACTGAACTCAGGGAAGTTATTTTTAATTTATTACCAATAAAATCAGAGCAGGATAATGAGAAATAAACCCAAATCTCAAAAATACCTTCCCCTACCCTCCCTTCTTCCAGGGCTCAACTTCACTGCATTTTCTCTACCTCCTCCCCACGCAGCAGCACAGGGGGATGGGGAATGGAGGCTGTGGTCAGTTCATCACATTCTGTCTCTGCCACTCCTTCCTCCCCAGGGGGAGGACTTCTCACACTCTCCCGTGCACTTCTCCAACATGAGTCCTTCCCACGGGCTACAGTTCTTCCCAAACTGCGCCAGCATGGGTCCCTCCCAAGGGGTCCAGTCCTTCAGGAACAAGCTGCTCCAGCATCGGTGCTCCTTGAGATCACAAGTCCTGTCAGGAAACCTGCTGCAGTGTGGGGTCTCCTCTCCACAGGTCACAGGTCCTGCCAGGAGCCTGCTCCAGCACAGGCTTCCCATGGGGTCACAGCCTCCTTCAGGCATCTGCCTGTTCTGGAGTGGGATCCTCCATGGGCTGCAGGGGCACAGCTGCCTCACCATGGTCTTCACCAGGGGCTGCAGGGGAATCTCTGCTGTGGTGCCTGGGGCACATCCTCCCACTCCTTCACTGACCCTGCTGTCTGCAAGGCTGCTGCCCTCACATACTCTCCCTCCTCTCTCTGGCTGCAGTTGCAGTTGTGCAGGCTCTCTTTCCCCTTCTTAAATACATTATCCCAAGGGCACTGCCATGGTTGCTGATGGGCTTGGCCTTGGCCAGTGGCAGGTCTGTCATGGACCTACTGGACACAGGGGAAGCTTCCAGCAGCTTCTCACAGAAGCCACCCCCCTAGACCCCCACTACCAAATCCTTGTCATGCAAACCTAATACAATATTGTAATACTTTTGTGTTCCGAGTCTTTCCTGTCCATAATATGAATCTATGACTCATAGTTCGTGTTTCAAAACAGTGTCACATGCTAGACTTCCCTTCTCTTGCCTTCATGAGCAAAGTTAAAAGGAGGAGAGAGGCTTGAAGAGCATAATTCAACTGAAAACTGAAAGTTAAGAGTTCATTCAATTTCCCAAAAGGGCGACTTTGTTTTAAAACCCATTCTGGATCAGTTGATTAATATGTGACAGCGAATAGAAATAACTAAAAAGACCTCAGTATTCAAACTGAAAACCAGGAAATAAATAGCAAACAATATGAGCTAGAATTTATGGAGTGAAAAATGCCTGTTAAGAAAGATAAAGGCCCAAAGGAAAATTCAAAAGTTGCAGTGCTAAAGACAACAGATAGTGTGCTTTTTAGAAGAATATGAAGAAAACAATTCCAAAAAGTGTGTACAGTTCTAATTAGATGGAGATGGCTATAGGTTAAAACTCCATAAAAGGTAAGAGTGCTCAATAAATTTATTTCTAGTCTCTGAAAAGAGGGAGAATCACGCACTCACACCAAACAAGAATTAGCCGCGCACTCTTCAGGCTTTCTACAGGAACTTCCTATAGAATTAGGACAAAGGGTTACCACAGCAACGTGGTATGAAGCACTGCCCCAGCAACTGAGCCCCAACGTCCTAGATACTCATACAGCCAGGGGGTGCTTCTGCCACCACCACCACCACCAATAGTGGCAAGTGGTTAAAATGAGTCTGAGAATGCATGGACAGGAACAAAGACAAAGTCAGAAAGTTCACGGCCAATGGTCCTAAAAATATGCCTGAAAACAGGGCTTGAATTTGTTGATCTGCACAGATCAATAAATCATGAAAACATTCATTTTAAAAACTGGACAAGAGAAGATCCTACCTGGACCGTGTTTTCTTCTGATCACCTGTGAGCTCTGCTCTGCACCCCTAGCATAGAACAGCCCATCTCCAGCACTGAAGGAGGCTGGGGGCTCCTTCCCTGGCCAGCCCACCAGTCTCATGTGGATGAGAAACAGGAAGAAGTTGGGTGGACAGCACTGAGCTGCTCAGAACAATTATGCACCTTCCTTTCTCTTTCACTCTATAATGCTTGAGAGTCCTCACTTTCTCTCCACATGTTTGAGGTAGGATGAACACGAACCCAAAGAAGCAATCTTCCACCACACCAGCAGCAGGAAAGGGGGCTTACAGGCTTGAGGAGCTTCAGGGGGAGGAGAGCTGGGACTGAAAGGAACAGAATTACTAGAAAACAGTAGATGTAGACAATAATCATTCACTTCTGACAGATGCTTGTAATCACTATTGACATTAAGTCACAATGAATCTCCGAACACTGGGGAAATCCAAAGGACTGAAAGACAGCTGCTCTATGATAATATTCAGAGAAGGGAAACATAAGCATCCAGCTATCCACATGATGGCAAGACTGACATCCATCCCAAACAAAATACCAGAAAAGCTCATAAGAAGGATGAATTATATCACTTAGCAGAATTCTGTGGAATATCATGCTCTTTGGAGTGAAACTCATGAGACTTCCCAGTGAAACTTCTCACTGAGAAGTTATCACCTCTAGCTTGTATCACTTGTATTCACTTGTATTAGTAAGTTAGCAGTACAATATTCTGCTTTTTAAAAGCCACAATGAAGTATTACAGTGCACAGCTTCCACAAGTAAAGAATCTGTCAAGTGACAGAATAAAAAAAAAGTAATCATAGAGAAATCACTGCTAAATAAAAAAGGCTTTGTAAAGACCTTACAGACATCAAGTTTCAATACAAACTCATTGGTGATAATATTTACAAAGATATAGAAATTTAGAAGGTTGATAAAGAATGCTGAAGACACATGAAAAAGAACAATCTGGAGTGCCCAGTTAGCTGTTTCTCTCTATTCACAATGTATTTTAATACAGCCAAATGCAAACACTTGCATCTCAGAATAGGGAATGCACATCATTGCTACTGAATAGGGACTACATCCTGAAATGTGAGTGATTCTTGAAAGGAATTTGGGATCAAAGTGAATAATGAATACAATCTATAGTTTGAGCTGCCAGGGAGGAGCTGCTGCAAAGGCAGCTAGTGTAGATGTTAACCTAAGTGGTTTTGCATCTGTTTAAAGATGTGATAAGACTGATGCTGGAACAGTGTGTACAGTTCATATGTAAGTGTTTTACAAGTAATGTTACAAACTGGTAAGAGTGAGGAAAGAAGTTAAAATAAATACTTTTAGGCTGAAGAAATTTCTTTGCATAGAAAAAAGATTTAGGTGACTTGAGTAAAGTGAAGTACTTCCAGGGGAAGATATAAGTACTGAATTATTTTAATCTGAAACACAGCAAGCACTTAGAAAGTGAAGCTGAAGCCAGATGCATCCAAATAAGAAATAAGGCATTAATCTGTAACATCATGAGCATTTAAACATTAGGACAAGGTACAAAGGATTTAATGGATCCTGTTGTCTTGAAACCACTGTTAGATGTCTTTTTGTAATGTGTACTTTACCCTAACAGAAGTTATACTTAAATTAAATAGAAACAGTTGAGCTGAATGTAGGCATACTCGGGAAAAAAATCTTTGGTAGCTATAGGAGGTTAGATTACATTATCCAATGATCTCTCCTTTCACTAAATTTTATGAATCATTTCCTGCCTGAATGTAATCACATACCATGCATTCAATGCCTGAACTACAAGAAAGGGCTGTGCAGACCACAGCTTCAAAGTGGCACAGCTTTTGAAGAGGCAGCCTAGGAGTGAGGAGGTTGTGTGCTCATCCCTACCATGCCATGGCACCATGATGAATTTCACCAGCAAAGGAAGAAGGGGATGGGTCTGCAGTGTGGCTTGGCTTTTCGCAGGACAATGTATTTCCACCTTGGGAGGAGCAGCTCTGGAAATAGACTTCTACTCACGATGGCTCATTGACAGGACGGAAAGCTACTTGCTCGCTGTCACTAAATTGTGGTTGGCAGGATGTGCCAAGTTTTCTGCTTCTAATGAATGGCCATATCTTAGGAGAAAATATGATAACATGATGGAAATATGATCCTTGTAAATTGCATGTTTCTCGCTGAAGCAGCCCAACTTAAAAAATAACTGGAGCAACGAATGAATGTGATGTGAAAATGAGCCCCACGGTCACAGTGCAGGAGCTCAAACTGTTTGGGTTATCGTGAAGAACAGCAACAGAGAACTTCCGCACAATAAGTAACTACATTACGTAGGAAACAAACATTTCGTGACAAGAAACAAACATTTCTACCAAGATCCAATTTACTGAACTTGAGGCTAATTAAATTCAAATTACAAATAAATGACTATGAAAATAATTTACCCAAGACTGTAGAGGATTCTCCATCACTGAGCTTTTTTTCATCAAAAACTTTTTTGGTAAAAAAAGTAGTGGACCTGTGTGGTAAGAATTTGTTTAAGGATGTCTGTTAGTCCAGTTATACATGAGATTGAAACAAGATCACAGTGGCTCTTTCTGGCCCTGAAATTCTCTCTTCTACCTCAAATATTTCTCCAGTGAAAAAGCAGAAGGCTAATTCTCAAATGTGAACAGTTGTCAGAAGACTAAAAAGAAATACATAATCCTTGATTTACAGAGGGTGTTCTACAAGTACCGGGGATCATATGTTTTCTGACAAACATACATAAAATCTCTCTTTAATTTCCCTTGAAGAAAATGTGTACAAATTTGGCTATGTTTGGAGCTTCTTGAAAAAAATCCAGCCCGCGTGTGCTCGGGAGACTTGTAGTTTGACAGTTCTCTACAGCTTCTGCCTGAGCCGGGCACGCCATCCCCTTCATTCCTCCTGCAGGCATCTGCACTGTGCATATCCATCCCTGTGCGCTTTACGTGCCGCCCCTCGGAGCAGCAAAGGCAGAGCTAGGCTTTCCTTCTTGCTGTTCCACTCCCCATCCCGGTGTCCTCTCTCTGCTCCAGCCAGAAAAAAGAGCTCCAAATGTGAGGCACGGGAACAAGGAGTCGGCCATGGGAAGGACTGAAGCAGACTGGGACAAGGCAGGGAGGCAACAGAAGCCGAAGGTTTGTCATCCTGACTTGCAGCATCCCTAAGACCTGCAGACAGATGCTGTGCCACGAAACACTCCGGAAAGGGACCATTCGGGAGTACTGCTTTAGAATTATCATTAGGAATTCAAAGTAAACACTAAAAATTCGGGGGTTTTGCCAGAAATTAGGCAGCCAGCACCTCCCTACTGCAACCTCCCTCCCAGGTCTCCTGCAGGCTCCTTTGCCTTCGCTGCCTGCTTTACGAGAAGAAATTTGAGCAGCGGGAGCCAGACTCCTGCCAGCTCGGAGCGCTCAGGGAAGGAATCGGGGCTGTGCAGGGGCTGTGGGAATGAGGGCTGCGTGACGCAGGGCACACAGCCACAGCCTGTGACATCAGAGGCACCAGCCCTCATTTTCTGGGAGCCTCGGTGTGTTCCGAAAGCGATGAGCGCTGCAGCTGGAGGCAGCCAGCACTGAGCTCTGAGTGAGCGCGCTCCAAAGGCTGCGTCCTCTGGAAAATCATCTCTTGAGCGTCTGCCACTGAGTCAACGAGAATAAGTATTTCAGATTTATCGCTACTAATAAGACCTTATGTCTCAGCAGTATAATTAAGATTAATTCAGCCGTGGTTTTGATGTACTTAAATACTAAATTCGCAATTATCACCGAATGGTCTGTGACAAAATTAATGGCACTGTGTTTGCACAGGATTTGAACAGTGCATTACTCTGTAGAGCTGGGACTGCGAGGTGAATAAGGATAATAAAAACAAAATACACAGCTTCTATTTTGGTATGAGATTAAGTTTAGTGCCTGTCCACATAAATGAGGAATTTAATAGCTGGACTTGATGTTCTTAATGTCTTTTTCAATCTAAATGTTTTGTGAATTTATGTTTGTCTTTAACTCCTGGGTTTCCTAATTTGCAAGTGCTTGACTTTAAAACACAGCAGCCCTTTGCTACAGGATGGGTATGTAGCTACACTCTTCTTCTTTAGCAGAACAATAGTTTCAATCATTATTACTTCACAAACAAGTTCATCAAGGCACTAATTTGTCTCATCAGCCCTTCTTTCTTTATATGTTTATATAAGAAAGCCTGAAATTAAGTTCAAGGACGCTTCTTTTGAGCTTTGAGAATGTAAATAAATAACTTCTTTAAAAAGCTTAGATACAGTCTTGTTGGTATTTTTAAAGTGATGTTTGAAAAATACAGCTGTTTTTAGAACTTCTAACATGCACTGTGTCACTTGAGGAAGGATACACATGGTAGCACACATAAAAACACACAAAAAAAATCAGATTGGGCATAGGTCTGGTACAATACTTTGTAGTCAGTAGAGAGGTACCTGTTTCTACCAGGCTTGACTTTGGTCCTCTGTTGCCTTTACCATAGAACCTCTGAGGAAAATACGGGGTTTCCACAGCAGCTGGACTTTCCATAGGAAGGCTTGAGCAGTGATGAAAAGTTTTGCTACAGCTGGGACATTTAGGATATTGTCTGAACCATATGGATTATTTGATGATTAACAAGACAGCCAATCTCACATTGCAATCTTTCCCTCAGTAGGGATATTAGCGTAGCATGTTTCACTTTTAAACTCTCGGGAACATAATATCTTTGAGATCTCTGTTCCTCTGTTCTGTTTGCTGGAACCTGACTAACAGGTCACAAGAAAAGCAGACGCTGTGCAAGCATAAGCATCATTTCCATAGCAAATCTGACTGAAACCAGTAAGATAGGTCAATGAAATGTTTCTACCATGAATGTGTAGTGTAACAAGGCCTCAGCTCATCTGTCTTCTACTTACAGCTGGTTCAGGTTTTGGGAGCAGCTCTATGCTGGCAACACAGAGCTCAGTACAAGCAAACAGCTCAAACATGCTTGTTAACTACATACATAATTTTTCAGACAGGTTCTACCCAGATTTAGCTTTGTGCTGTCATGATAAGGCTGCTAGAGCTAATCAGTTATTCAAGTTTATGCAGTTCATTAGTTCGTCTTCAATTTGAAGTGAAGGATAAATATCCTTAGATAAAAAAGGATAACATCATCACTTTGAATGAATTGTGTCATGTTTTTTCACAAGACACAAGTGGCTGTGCATTGGCTGCCTATTAGATTGTTTTATCCTCATGCCCCACTCCCCTGCCCCACCATAAGGTGGTGTATGCTCCAGCACCCACACACCACTGTGATGGGGTAAATTAGACATGTTTCTCTGAGTCACAGAACCAGCCACAGAATGCAAATGCAATTAAGGACTGCTCCTCCAAACCCTCTTGTAAGTTCACTGGCATTCCTGGTGTTATTTTCCCAACCACCTATGTTTTAATACCTTGCTTGTCATTTCATCAGGCTTCAGCTGTCTGGTGTTCGGGGTTCTCTTTGAAATACTAGAACAATGATCTTTGAAAAGACTATTTGTGACCCTGCATCCACAAGGCTAGGCTAGAAGTGGGGTTGTATTGAGTTTGTGTGGCCAAGTTTTGGTAGCAGGGGGTGCTACAGGAGTGGCTTCTGTGAGAAGACGCCAGAAGCTTCCCCCACGTCCACCAGAGCCAATGCCAGTCAGCTCCAATGTTGTCCCAGCACATGCAAGGTTGAGTCATTCAGAGATGGTGGTAGTCTCTCTCTGATAACACATTTAAGAAGAAAAAAAGTTATTGTGCAGACTAAATTGCACTCAGAGAAGAGAGGAGTGAGAATATGTGAGAGGAGCAACTCTGCAGTCACCAAGGTCAGTGAAGAAGGGGGAGGAGGTGTTTCAGGTGCCAGAAGTGAGATTCCCCTGCAGCCATGATGCAGGTCATGGTGAGCCAGTTGTGCCCCTGCAACCCATGGAGACCCACAGGGATGCAGAGATTCACCTGCAGCCCACGGAGGATCCCATGCCAGAGCAGGTGGGTGCCTGAGAGGAGGTGGGAAGCCCATGCTGGGGCTGGCTCCTGGCAGGGACCTGCAGACCTGTGGAGAGTTGTGAGTGTCCCCCATGGTCCATGGGGGATCCGTGCTGGAGCAGCCTGCTCCTGAAGGACTGCACTCCGTGGAAAGAGACCCACTTTGGAGCAGTTTGTGAAGAACTGTAGCCTGTGGGCTGGAGAAATTCACGGAGAGCTGTCTCTTGTGGGAAGACCCCCACCCTGCATTAAGGGAAGGACTCCTCTCTCTGAGCAGTGGGAGAAATGTCTGGTGAATTTACCATAATCCCATTCCCTGTCTCCCTGCACCACTGGGAGGGAGGAGGTGCTGCTGGGAAGGAGGGAGGCATAAGGGGAAGGTGTTTTTAAGATTTGTTGTGCTTCTCATTATCCTGCTTTAATTTTGATTGGTAATAAGTTAAATTAATTTCGAGTCTGTTTTGCCCATGACAGTAATCGATGAGTGATATCTCCCTGCCCTTATCTCAACTCATGAGCCTTTTGTTATACTTTGGCTCCCTTGTCCAGCTGAGGAGGGGAGTGATAGAGTGCCTTTGGTGGGTGCCTGGCATCCAGCCAGGGTCAAACCACCCCGGTGATGCAATTTTGGAGTGAATGCAGACAGAGTAATGGGAAACACTGAGTTATACAGATAGGTTAGACGATTAAATAGATGAGATAGCACAGAAACACTAGCAACCATTTCTAGGAGTTTTCTACTGTGAAGCCAAAACAGAACTAACTGGAACAGAAGTTTCATCAGGAAAGAATTGCTTATCAAATTCAGGGAGACTCTCCACAGTAGCCAGTAAGAAGATGATGGTCTTCTGAAGTGGGCCGAGATCCAATTCCAAATCTGTCTTTTCACTGCCCTGATTTCTCTCTTCTTTTCCACAAAAAGCTTCTTAAAAGATTTTTGTCACACTCCAGTGCAGAACAGGAGTAAAATATGTGACAGGTCATATATTTTGAATATCTATTTTTCCATATATATATATATATATATATAACATATATAATTCATAGGTATCATATAGCTACATTTTGCCTGCACCAATAGACAGAGCGTGGAAAGAGACAAAAGTGGCTGCCTTTGGCTCAGTAGCACAGCCTGTCCTCAGAGGAGCCTGTCTGACACCAGAGTGACTTAGCACAGAATTTTCCTTAAGAAAACAAGGAAAGGAAGGCTGGATCTAAGGACAACAAAACGGGGACTGCTATAAAAGTTATGAAATGTATGTATGTAGGACTAGGAAGGCAGGGAGGAAAACTAGTAATAAACCTAGACGTAAAATCAGCTTATTGGAGAGATACAAACTTATTTTTCTCCCGGGTCTGCTCTTCTGTGTTGATGCTACTCAGTTATTCAGTGGAAGAAAAAGAGTAACTGAGGATAAAATTACAAGGGCCCCGTAACAGAGGTTCAAGCAGAGCTTAAACATCTGAAGACCCAGAGGTTAAAAAGAAAACCAAACAAAACAGAACCAAAACTTTCAGGGAGGAAAAAAAAGGTTTTTCTCACAGTTTTTGTCAAAACTTGAGATGGAAAATGAGAATGCAGAGAAACCTTGAAATGAAACACTAAATATTTTCTCCTGGAACTCTGGAAGTTATGTTAGCTCGATGCTTAAATTGACATTGTTATTATTATTACCATTGCAGTTCAGTGTTTTAAAATGGTTTTGCAGCCATTGTAAGAAACACTCAGTTTGAAAGAAGCAGGTCACAGTTTGGAAACACACACCAAGAGCCGGGCTGCTGTGTGAGCTGTCAAGCTTTTGCTCAGTTCTTACAAGTGTTCAATTCAATGAAGCACATGAAAGTCAGCATGGAAACTCAAAAGTTCCTGTTCTTTCAGACACTGAATATGAAAACAAAAGTAAAAATCAAACCTGATGTAGCTATCATTTTTTATATAAATACAGCTAAACAAATTATACTGGTTGAAAGGCTGGCTAGTTTTGCCTGCTCTGCTGACAAGGCACTACTCCAGCACCTTTGTTTGGGTAAGTACTAAAATATAGTGCAGGTTCTTATCTACCAAAAGGCCCATGGAACATAACTTCATGAAGACCAAGTGCAATGTCCTGCACATGGGCAATCCCAGCCCAAACCACTCTGTGATCTATGATTCTGTGTTTTCCTCTCCAGAAACATGAATTTCTCCTTCGTAGGCAAAATATCCCCACTATGGTTTTGATATCTATGGATATACCTACCTTTTTCATTTGTTATTTGACAACTTCTGGAACTTTTTATTGTAAATACTTTTACTGTTTTAGAGACATGTGTCCAGAGACCAAAATATGTTTAAATATATTTTCAAGTTACCTACAGTACTGTTCTCTTCTAACATGATTTATATCTGTTATTACCCTAAAGCAGCAAATATATAAAAATTAATTCTCATTAATAACCCTAATAGTGTTGTTTTCTATATGCTCATTCAAGTTTTGATCATGCATTTTTAGATTTAAAAATATTAATTTTCATAAACAAGTCATGACTGCAAATACTTCACTTTATATAATTAGGGCAATAAGTGGGGGAAAATTTGTCCTCTTGCCTTCAAATCTCCCAGAATTTTATTTTTATCTAAGATAAAAAAGCACACATTTTATCACATTATTTGCTATCACAATATCACTTGTCATAAAGCATTTGTTACTATCCAAAAACACCTGACACTTAAAGAGAAGATAGTATAAGATTAACTGATTCTCATCCACTCCTAAAAAGTAGTAAACAGGCATTTTTCATGGAGTTAAAATCTTAGGGAATCTCCCCAATTGCAGGGTAGAAAAGAGCTCTTTCATCTTCTTTTATAGCCTGCCTTCCCTCCCCAGTCCCTTAACACCCATCTATCCCAAGACAGAAAGATTTTGTAAATCGTTGCAAATGGGACTGAAAAGACCCTCAAGAGACTGTACAGAACATCATTCCCTGCTTCATACAGAAGCAGCTGTACCAAAACCATTCAGAGGTTGCATATCTGAGAAATGGCTTGTGAACATGAAAGACTTGTCTGTTTTTTCTAGCTAAATCAATTGATTTAATAAAAAAGTGCCACATCTTTCCAGTCTTTTACATGCTTAGGCCATCATAGCTATAACAACACAGCTGTTAAACCACTCCTCAAAGATGCTTATACTGAAGAAGTATAGTTTCTATGAGTACCCCAGAAATTTTATTCCAGCGCTTAACTATCACTGAAATCACAATTTTTTTCCTAAAAATCTTACACTAAATTTTTCTTACTACAACAGAAGATATGATTCTGCCACAGTTTCTTGCCCCAACTGACATGAATCTAAATAACAGTTTTCATTCAACTAACTTTGCAGCTAATCTTACATTATTAATGATTTTTTAACTTCTTTCCTTTTACTCTTCTTGTCTCTAGACTAAACAATTATTCTGATCTTTTCTTATATGTGATTTTTTTACACATCTGATCATCCCTTTTGCTCTCCTGTGGACTCTAAATTCTATCTGCAATTTTTTCTCAAGTACCCTGCTTCCAAATGCGTGCAACACTTGAGCTGAGGACCTACCTGATCTGAGCAGGAAAAAAAGATTCATGTACCTCAGAAAAAACATTTCTATTCTTACAATTTTTACAACAGTGCAATGTTACTGACGCATGTTTAGTTTGTGATCCACCAAATTTCCACATCCTTTTCTCCTTAGCCATTCCCCAAGCTATATTTGAGTACATGATTTATTGCTGACTAAAGATAAACCTTTGCACTAAACCTTATAGACTCATATCCTGGTTGGTTTTCTGGAGGTTATGACTGTCAAAAATCACTCTGAAATTGACTTTTAGCTTCCAGAGTGCCTGAAACCTGTTTGGTGACCTCTGCAGGCTGAATGCCCACATGCTCTGACCCCTCATTTGAGACATTCATGAAATAGGGAACAGATCTGACAGATCCTGTGGAGTCCCACCCTGAATGATAGCACTCTCAATATATCCCTCCAAAATCTCTAATGCGTATGCTCTTTGCCCACAAAACAACCTCATCAAATTTTACTTCTCTGTAAATGGCCTGAAACATTCCATGTTTGTGGAATGATTCGTCATTTGAGGACAAGGAGACGGAGACTCGATCTGACAAGTGCACTTGGAGTTCTCAGACATCAGAAAAACACATTTTGGAAAAGCAAATCCCTGTGAGAGACAACAAGGCCAAGGAGAGCTGCTTTCCAAACAATGCTGCTCTGAGTGTGCGAGCATAATATTTGAAGTTCCAGTGAAGGAAAAAGTTCAGGAGGTTACTTAGCATCAGACTCACAGGGATCTGTACACTACCAAATGTAGCAAATTGTGCCCAGGAAAGAGAGACAATGACCCCAAAACCGCCACGTATTCAGCTTCGCTCTGTTTCAGCTGAAGCATTAGAGAAGAGGGAGAAACCCTCTAATGGTGGCTTTCTACAGTCCTAACAAATGACAGAACTTGATTTTATGTGAACACATGTTTTCAGCAAGCTGAACATACCGAAAGGACCACCGTTCAGAATCAGTGCTAATACAGTTAAAGAGTAAGGAATAAATATCTAACGTATTTCGTGCATGCACAGACACTGCTGTTGAATACAGAGCAACAGCTCTGGTGCACCAGGCAGCACTGCAGTCACAAAGCAAACACATGGTTGCAAGCACCATGTTTTGCAGCCTAACTTCATATGGATTGCATCAGGCAAATGATTTGCATTGCCTGCAGATGCAGCCTTAATTCAAAAGCAGACAGTATGGTCCAGCCCTCATGCGACAAGTACCTGCATACAGACTAAATGTTTTGTTCACAAATGCTCATATTGAAGACCTTCCACTGACATAGGCAGCTAAGCACTGCCACCTTGCACAATTTTACTCATCCACCCTGCACTTGCCCTGTCGCTGCACACCAGAAGGCACCTCTCAGAGGGAAAGGATAAGATCCAGAATAAGTTTTCAAAAGGATAAAGGAGGTACGCTGGATCTCTTGTGATTGTAGCTGCACACATGTGAACCTGAGGGTTGCACTTGAGTGTATAGATCCTACCTCGTCTATGCTGAAATGGTTGTATCACACAATGGCACAGGCAACCTTGGGCGTTCATAAGTATTTGGGGTGCATTTAGTTGGTATTGTGTTGGCATTATTTTGTCCACCTGTGCAACCCTGTAAGTCCATCAATTTGAGTTCTGCAGCTACCTATGACATATTTGACATGTTGACAGTAGTACAACACAGACAGGAGCTGCTACAGAAATCACAAAGTTCAAGACAGAAGGTAAGTTGAATTAAATCCAACATGACTGTGAACAGCTCTGTGGGAGCTCAGGACTGACAGCGGCATACTCCTAAAGCATTTCCGTCTCAGGATGTTCATCTGGTTCCTGACTCTCAGTCAAATTCCTTGCAAAGCACCTTGAAATTTTCATTCTTCATGCAGACCCAGAAGTCTGCATTGGGGTCACCTTCCTCTTAAAAAGAAAGAAATTCCTACTTGGTACACATTAGGCTGCGTATTTGCCATTGTGTCCACCTTCTTTGCTTTGACCTCAAAATACTTGCAGAAATTCTGGTCTGCGGTTTCCTAGTACGAATTTGCATAGAGGGCCAATAATGAAACTGTTTCTCTCAAAAGCAGCAGCTCCTGCTTCTGCTAGTCAAGTATGGCTGGATTTATTGATATATACATATATATATATTGGCATATACCTCTAAGTGACCTTTTGCATCAGCTGGTAACTGACAGGAAATTATTTTCTGGGGCAAGGACATGTTTCACACCTTGTTGCAGCAGTGCCCTGTTCTGAGCACCAGCAAGTGCCAGACCACTGCAAAGTCCTCCTGTCCCACTTTTGCCATGGCCACCACCATTGTGACCTGTCACAAACATGGCAGCCAGGCAGTAATTGTGTGGGAGCGCTCACATTGGCAAACATCCCATTGCCTACCTCACGGCCGGACCGATGCTGTCTGTGCTCTGCCAGTACCTTCAAGTGGGAGCCGGAAGGGTTGAGCAAAATCCCACTTTTGCCATTCGGGCAGACTGGGTTAGCAGCTGATGAATTGTGGTTATCTGAGCTATAGCTTATTCCTCATGGGTAAGCCAACTCAAATTGAAAACATCAACACTCTTCAGCAACGGGTTTGTGTGTGTGGACATGGCTCAAATTAGAAGCAATATCTGAGTTAGGACTACAGTTATTCCATAGTGAAGACAAGTCCATGTTATCCAACATCCCCTTCCTGGGCTTCAGCTTTAATGGTTATTCAAACATTACTGTAAGAAAAAAGCCCTGGCTGACACTTCCTACCCAAACTTGGCAATTCCTTGAATTTTCCTCCAAAATCTGCTTTGTCCTAGCTGTCTCTGGGCACAAAGAGACACTCCCACATCCTTTACATTCCAGTTGGGGCTAATTGAACTCACATGTCAGCATGAGTCAGCAGTAATTACCAGGAATATTAAGGAAAGATTTGGCACCAGACTTTGATAATTCAATAGCAGAGCCCCCATGTTTAGTGGGGTCTTATATTGGATCAAACCATTTAAAAGCACGACAGCAAAAGCTGCATCGAGTTCTCCAGTCTCGTTCAACTACATACGGGCAGTTCCTGATACCAAAAGCATCTTTAGTATATTTTTTATATACATACCAAAAGGAAAATCTAATGGAAAAATCATTTCTGACTACTAAATCCTCCTTGCTGGAGTTTAAATCTGTTTATACGCTGAAACCGATGAATCAATATTAGACTGGCTGGCTGGTTTTTGTAAGCACTCGCATTGCAAACAGGGCCTAGAAATGTATTTCCTCCTTATAATTCCTGAGCAGAAATCTGAATCGATGGGAAGCTGAGGTAATAATATACCTCCCCCCACCCACGGCTCAATCAAAATTAAAATCCTGAAACCGCAACAACCTGACTTTTCCATGTACGAGTGTTCGCTCCCCACCACTCTTCCCGAAACAGTCCCACTCCGAACACCTTCAGACAGCTTAGCCTTGTGCTTCCAGAGCTAGGGGCTGGAGGTGTTTACACACTGTCCCAACGCAGCCCCTAAAATCCTAATCTTCTCCTCAAGACTGAAGAACACCCAAATACAATTTTATGGTCAACTACGGCAAAAAAAATCGGTTGTTGCAAACATATACAGACGCAGAGATGCGGTGGATGCGGCAGTGAGAAGTGAGGACTGTCTCAGCCTGTGCTCTGGCAGGAGCAACAGTGTTAAAGTCACCATCAAAACCTTAACTGGAAACTCCTTCTGGATCTTGATATCTACAGTATAAGGTACTTTCTTTTTCACGGAAATAAATTCTTGCTCTTGGTTGCAAATTAACCGAGTGTCTTGCCGGTGAATTTGATCTTGTCAGTCATTAAGTCTTTCACTTAAATGAAATCATTTAGTCTTAGCCCTGAATCATAACACTCTCTATGGTTCATAAAGGAGAACTGTTTTATTTTATCTACTACAAACATATGTGCATCAACATTCTTCTCGACAGACTACTTCTGAACCCAACCAGATCATTCAGTTTTATTTAAATCCAGTCCTGGTTGTCTTTTTGGAACCTCCAACTACCAAACGTCAAGCATATTCTTGTTTGTTTTTTTCTGGTGGGTTTTGTTTCTTTTTATTTTTCTAGTTTAATAGTCCAGCTCCTAGAAACTCGCTATATGACGCACAAACATTGTTTGTGCCTGCCTTCAGGAAAAAAAAAAAGTTTTTTACATGATATAACTTGGTTTTATGCTATTTAAATTATTCTTTAAAAAAGACATAAAACTTCACCCAAAGACGTACAAAATTCCTGTTTACTAAACAAAGTAACGCAAAGTCAGAAAAACCACCAGAGCCTTTCCCTCGCTGCTTTTTCGCCCTTTGGTATGTCAAACTGAAACACAACAAGAATCCGTAATTCCGAAGTTATAAAATGCTTAAAATTATTTTCAAGGCAAGTGCTGGCTGACCCTAAGGCAAACCCACCGCTTCCAGCTCCAAGCGGGTGCACCTGGGGCTCGAAAGAGGCAATGTGAAACTTTATTTCACTTGTTTTCCCCTCGAAAGGTCTCTCGCAGCGTCAGTGGAAAGGATGTGGCCAAGGTGCCACAGCGGAGCCGTCCGCCGGCCCGGTTTGAGCCCTCGGGACAGAGAGGCACCGCTCGGGCATCACCCATCCGAGCGCCGGCCGGCACGGGCACCCGGCGGGGCTCTCGCCGGGACCTGCGGACCGGCACGGGCTCCCGGCTGGAAGAAGCGCGGCGCGTCCCGCGGGGCCGCGGTCCCAGCGCGGCCGAAACGGGCGGCTGGACCACCGACACCCCGGGCACGGCGAGCGGCGAGGTGGCCAGAGCCGACGGTCCCCCGCTACCCCCGCACAGCCCAGGCTGAAGCCTCTCCAGCCCGCCGCGAGCTCTCGGGATGCAGCGACTTACCCCACGGTCCCCGCCACGACCCGGGGGTGCAAAGTTTCTCCGGGCGAGGAGCAGCCCCCGGCCGCGGCGCAGGGCGGAGGTGCGGGAGGCAGCGGCGGGAGCGGGAGGGAGCCGGGGGTGGGGAGGGTGCTCGGGCGCCGCGTCCCTCGTGATCCAGGTGGCGGGCGGGCGGCCGAGGGACGGGGCGAGCCGCCGGCTGCCCGCTCGCACGCGATCCGCCGCCGCCGCGCCCCGCCGGCGCCAGGGGGCGCTGCCGCGGCGGCTCCGCGGCTCCGGGCCGGGGGCGGGCGAGGGGCCGCGGCCGCGGGAGCGCCGGACCGGAGCGGGGCCGGGAGCCGGGCCGGGGCCGCGGGAGCGCCGGACCAGAGCGGGGCCGGGAGCGGGGCCGGGGCCGCGGGAGCGCCGGGCGGGAGCGGGGCCGGGAGCGGGGCCGGGGCCGCGGGAGCGCCGGACGGGAGCGGGGCCGGGAGCGGGGCCGGGGCCGCGGGAGCGCCGGACGGGAGCGCGATATGCGGTGTTCGGCGCTCAGCACTCGGCGCCTGGCCCCGCCGCGACCGCCGCAGCTCCGCCGCGGGATCCGAGAGAGAGCCGGGGGAGCCGGGACCCCGCGTCCCGCGGAGCGCTGCACCTGCCCGTGCCGCCGCGCAGCCCTATGGTCCCGAAAAATGGAAAGGGAAGAGTGCCGTGCGGGTCCTTCCCCGCCCTCGGGATGTCTGGAACAGCCTGGATTCCCCCTGCATCCGTGCCTCGGGAGGGGGCTTCTCCGGGGTCGCTGCGCTTGTCGGCTTGCGCGGCTCCCGCGGCATCAGCGCAGCTCCCTCGGCATCACCGGTGCCTTCAGTACCGCCGCGCATTCACCGGCTTCTGCTGGAAGCCGAGCAGCAGCTAGAATAATTTCTTTTACTAGCGGTGTTTGTTTTATTTCCCCAGAACGTTTTACCGGTGGATTGCTGGCTTGTACTGGAAGCGGCAGGGGATCCCGGTCAGGGTGCAAGGCCTTTTGCGAGTGGTGTTAGATGCTGGAGGTTGGTAAGTACCTAAAGTGGCGCTTGTATGGGAGGCTTAAGGCGAGGACAGACGAAACCAGAGCGGGCTGATGCAGAAAGTCCAATGTAACAAAGTGAAAAACTGTCCTCTCCTTAGTGAGGTGCCAGTCCTTAGCCAGGAGATCCAAACTTTGAACCCCCAGCAAACTTTTGAGACTGTTGCTCTGGGAGCAAGCTCTCTGCTGCTCCTCAGACCTGGACTGCCGAGTTGTCCCCTCAAATGGAGATGAAGTGACAGTTTTCGCCCATCAGACACAGTGCCTCTGCTGGCTGAGATCTATATCCACAGGTAATCCTCTGGGAAAGGTCCATTACCAAGATACAAGCAGCAGGAATATAGGGGAAAAAATATTTTCTTTCCCATATGTATAATATAGGAAAGCAAAGAATTCCACTTTCGCTAATCATAGAATAGTTTGGGTTGGAAGGGACCTTTAAAGATCATCTAGTTCAAACCACATGCAAGGGGCAGGAACATCTTCAACTAGATCAACCTGTCCTTGAACATTCCCATGGATGGAGCATCTACCACCTCTCTGGGCAACCTGTTCACAGCCCTCCTTGTGAAACACTTTCTTCCTTTCATCTAGTTTGAATGACCTAATAGATGTTTCATCCATAAGAAGCTCTACTCTCAGGTTGCTTGTGGTACAGACTGAATAAAAATGCAGCGCCTGTGTACAAATTTACTGGGGAAAAAGAGGAGAGGAACAGGAATGATAGAGAGTACTTGAGATGTCTCCTCTCTCACCCTGGACAGCAGGTGAGGAGGGTGGCCCCAGCTTGATGGTCAGTCTCCATGGTTGCACTCTTCCCAGCTTTCCCAGATCTTCAGAGCTGTCTCTCTGGAGCTCCTTACCACCTGACCTCATGATCACCATTAAGTCTTTGGCTTGACTGCTCTTGTCTTGTTTTTAGCAGGGAAACTGCATTTTGACAAATGGACCCACATAATAAACTTCCATCCCTCTGTTGCCCATGTTGTTCAAGTTGAGGGGAAGCCCAGGCCCCAGCCCTCCTGTCCTGTGCATAAAGATGGAAGAGCCCAGCTCACAGGAACACTATTGTTCCAACAAAATAGAACTAGTCAGTGTTGTTGATTGCTCTGTTATATCTTCCCAGACAGAGCCTTGGCTATAAAAATAGATGCAATAATCCACATGGACAGTTGCAATTGTAAATGGCATTCAAAAAGCAAAAATGGAATTCATAGTTTGACACAGACATATCCTCAATCCATCAGGATGTGACACATTGGCAGCGCATCTGTGCCAAACTATGAATGCCGTTATTTACTTTTCCTCCGAATGCTATTTACGATTGCAACCATCACTGTAAATTAGTGTATATATTTTATATCGGACGTTTTCTGAGTGGCTTTGGTATTGTGTGCACTTATTATATTCACAGGATTGAATGCAAGTTAGACCACTTGGGCCACAATAAATCTTTAGGGACTACAGACTGGGCTTATGTTTGGAGGATTTGCCAGCATAACCGTACCAGCAAAATCCTATCTGGCAGAGGCAAGACCTATGTTTGGAAAGAGAAATCAAAGGCCATCAACACTGAATAGCTCTCCACTAGATGGAACAATGGTGCTTCTGCTGCCAGGCCATTGACAGGGAGTGATTTACCCAGAAGACAATTGGGGGGTGGGGGGTGGAGCCCAGAAAGTGCTGGATAATGGCGAGACAGTCATGGGACTGCTATTGTTCCTCGCTCCTCCTGGTGAACTCAAGCCGCAGAGGAGAGCCGGGAGCTAGGAGGTGTCTTGGTGTGTGGAGACACACCAGAGATCATTGACCAGCCATGAACCAGCTTTGAATTGGAAATGGTGTCACCACATGGTATTCAGGTCACTCTGACAAATCTCTTCCTGAGCTGGTTTGACTGGCAATGGGGCCCCAAGCTAGCATATGTCCAGCTTGGAATTTGGACTCTTTTGCACCTGTCTGCATTGATACATCCAAAGATGATGGTTCAGATGCTTTATGGGAGCTTATTCCACGTACAGCTGAATGACCGAGCCTGCAGAGAGAATATTTGTGCTGTGTTCTCTTCACTCCCTGGATTTTAAATTTTGTTAAAAGTAATTACACTTGCCAGGCAAGACTTGTTTTTCAGAATCTTATGCTGCTGACTGTTTATACTTATACAAGCTATGTGCAGATCATTTTTATATGAGTTAGGCTTACTGAACAACCGCCAGATAGTTCTGCTTTCCTTCTTGAATTTTAATTGCTTACTTGCCCAACATCTATTTTTAAAATGGAACTGTAAATGGAACAGTAAGTTCCATCACTCACCATAGATGCAGCAGGTCAGTGCTCTCCTTACACCTCCTTCACTCCTTCCTTCAGGGAATGTGGAGGAATTATTAAGGAAACTCCCAGGTCTGACCATTCGTGAGACTCACTGGTAGTGAGTGAGGCACCAGAGACTTTAACTGCTTCACACACTTACTAAAATTTTCCTAAATGTGGTTTCAAAGCAGGCATCTTTGAAATTTCAGTCTTCTTTCTCCCAAACTCCTACTTGAAAATGAGTGTTCATTCAAAAGGCTGATTTGAACACTGAACTTGGACTCATCCACACCTTCATTTTCAAGACCACATGCCATCAATTACTCACATAACCTCATTTTGCTTCCAGAAAATAATTCTAGGCTTTAGTCTTGATCTCTTTTCTTATGGTCAGCATTATTTCAAGAACCTACATACTCAGAGCATCCATTTTATCTCTACTGTTATAGTTTTTTGAACGTAACTGGCTTCTCATCTGTGTCCTTTTGCTCATTTTTTAATATTTCCCCTTTTTTTTAGACTATCGGGAAGGAAGGTGATGGTGTGCAGGAAAATGCAGAGAGCTGGAAACCAATGTAATTTTCTTTTTGATCTTTTAACTAACAGTATTTGAAAAAGGAGACAGACATTCTTATTCTCATAAACACAAGCATTTCCTCATGAAGCAGCACTGGTTGCTTCTTATTTCTTCCATACTGCATTTATAAACTTGGAAAGTACAAAGTGATTGAAATACGCTCAGTCTCCAGATTGCCAGAGCTAGCAATTTCAAACAATTTCAAATTAACTTCTTTTCTTTGAATAGTGTTTCAGAACTATGCTATTTCAGGGGGAGAAAAGGCATATGAGATGTTTGGATAACATTCTTTTTAAATTGCAAGCTGTCCTCACTCTGGATTTAGCCCCCAATTTAACCAACTGATCATAATAAATGTAGAAGAACTGAAATCTCAACTCAATAAAGTGTCTTCCTGACCAGGGATTTTGTTTTGTTTGGTTTGGGTTGGTTTTTGGGGGTTTTTTTGGTTGGTTGGTTGGTTGGTTGGTTGGTTGGTTGGTTGGTTGGTTTTTGTCAGGTTTTGTTGTTGTTGTTGTTTTTGTTTGTTGGTTTTTTGTTGGCTTTTATGTTTTTCTTTTTTTTCTCCGTGTTGTGCTTGGCTGGTATTGGGTACCTCTCTAAACTTACAAACTTCTAAGGATTGTCTTTATTAACCGCAGCTGAGTGTGTTACATAGCAACAAAAATTTCCTCGTCTGAGCTACTTTTGCTTATATTTCCTACTCCTCAGTGGGCTGCAGGTTGGTAAGGCTGTGGTGCTGGTACTTCCTTGAAGGCTTCCGGATGCTGCAGAAAGGAAAAGAGAACTTTGGCTGCCATGCTGCTGCTGCCTGCATGCAGGGACTGCTGCGTGCTTGCTTGCTGAGCAAGAAGCCTGTCTCGAAGCCTTGGGGCAAAGAAGGCTGAAACCACTGCTTGTTGGTGCCTGGAGCAGCAATAGAGCTGAGGTGTTGGATAGCATCTCCCTGGAAGTGACCGTGACCTTGGAATTGAAACTCAGACACTTTTGCCTTCACTTCCCCGCCAAGGGGAAAGTTGACTCCAGTGGGAGTGGGACCTGGTGCCTGGAGCACAGAAACATCTTTATAAGTCACCAGAGAAAGGGAGATGAGAAAGAAAAACAAAGTGCCTTTAATGCAGAGAGCTCAAAAGAAGAATGAGTGCTTATAATGAGATACTTCTTGCATCCTTCTCTGGCTTCTGTGTGCTCCAGTTCTGTTTCTACCAATTCCCCTGATCTATCTTACATAGAAATCCATATAAACCTTTGAATTGCAGTGAAATGCAAGCAGAAATGTTTAATTCACTCATATAGAGACTGGAGAAAAAGAAAAATAATGTATAGAAATCTAAACTCTATTTTCCCAATGGGAGTAAGCAGAAAGAAAATGATAAGAAAATATTTATAACAACACATTATGAGATAGCAAGTGTATTTCATCATATTATTCATTTATTGTAAGAAATCATACAGTCAGCTAAACAAACCTGATTTCCTTAAGTATTAAAAGAGGGTGCTGAAGCAACAGGCAGAGCAGAGCCCTTACAAGTCATTATTGCTTATAAAAAATCAATAAATAACTGCATCGTGTCAGTGAATTTTTAAGTCAGTTCATTCCATATGGTCCATCTTTCCTCAGACAAGTCAGTTGCTAAAAACAAGCAATAAATCATCCCCATTCTTTTATTTTAATACTGTAAAGAATATTTGTTTTTATAACCAAATTGATTTAAGACTTAGTGTGGCCACAAAACATTCTAAACAGATGTCTAACTTGAAAGACACTAATACACTTTCTTTCCCTGTAGTTACGGAAATTTGGGGTGCATGCAAGATGAAACCTAGACTTCTAAGCCCAAAGGAAAATGCATTTAAAAAACATGTATATTGTTATAAATAAGTATTTGTAATAACATGCTCCAGTGAACAGAAAACACGCTTGCTACACTGCTCTGTAACTGAATTAAAAGCCATATGATCAGGAAAGTTGTTATGATACTTAGAATTTTTGTGCAGAGGAAGTATCACTGTTTTAGTATGTGGATTTTTGTTTACAGCTGTAGATGGCTCAGAGTTGAGAAAATTTTTATTGACATAAATCAAGAATATGGTGTATTGCACAGCCCATGAGCTTTCATGATTGTGTGCAGCACTTCCTCTGGTAAGTATCCAAAATGTTTCATCCTGAGAGATGCAATAACAGAGGAGCACCAAATGCTTCTTTCTTTGACCTTGGCTTCTGAGTTATGACAGTATGGTAACCATATTCTCTTCAGAAAATTGCCTGCTGCCTTCTGTCTGGTGCATTGACTGATAGAGTGGGAATTGCACATTTATCAGACTATTTTGGAGCTTTTCCAGTAGAGAATTAAGACTGCTAAAGAGGCCTCAAATCAAAGTGGCAAAACCAACCACAGTGGAGAGGGGAATCATCCTGATCTTTTTCTGAGTCCTGTGTAAGACAGAGGACATTTCTTCTATGAGGTAAAAGCTCACGGATCCGATACAAAGCTGCACCAGTGCATCTCATCCCTGCACACAACTCACCTGGACAGTGGAGGCATCAGGAGCGAGCGTGGCTGACAAGAACCGATCCCACAGTGCTCCACCACTGACTCTGTGCCCCTGCCTAGCCTGCCCCTTCTCTGCAGCTCAATGAGAGACTACCTGAGAAGAGCAAACAAGGCTGTTTCCTAAAGGAGCCTCTGTCATATGAAGCAGAGTGACATGGGAACAAGTGGATCACTAGGCTGTGATGTGGATGAGCAAAAAGGAGGTGCCGATCAGGGATGTCCTTAGCTCAGTTCTCAGCTCTTTTGTGGAGAGCTTCCTGAGAAATTTGGAGCAAACTGCCCCCTCTCAGAGAGCCCCTGCCCCTAAACTGAGGATAGGGCACAGATGACTTATGCTGTGGAAGACAGAGATGCAGAGCAATTGTTTACTCACTCTGGATGTCCTTATGAATTTCAAACTGTCAGAACAGCGCTTGCATATTGTGTATGCTTATGTATGTGCACATGGGGAGGAAGGGGATAGCAGATGTGGGTACAGTTTTGTATTTTCATTGAATTTTACATGTTGGCTACTGGAAACTGGAATTTGCTGTCCAGTTTGAGCACCTGGACCTACCGGCATCCTCAGGGAGGATTTTGAGGAATAGAGAGATTGTACAACTGAATGAGAGTTCTGCCCAATCAACTGCTTCTTGCCTATCCTACCACAAAGTATAAATCTTGGTGGGGAGTACCATACCCTCTCTTGTTTTCCCCCTCTCTTGTTTTGCCCCAGAAAATAGTTTGACTCTAGGTATTTCATGGGCATGACTTTGTTCCTAAAGTAAAAGTGTTACCAACAGTGCAGATGTTATGCACTGTGCTAACAGTAAAAATTCAAATTAATGAAAAGGTGAATGATAATGAATATTATCTATCTGAGATAATATCACAAACAAAATAAAGTTACTGGAGTATACTGCCTTCCTCAGGGCTGTTGTAAGAAGAGAGCAACTCAGTTTTTAGATCTAAAAGCCCTTTGCTCCCTCCAGAAGGGGCGGATTGAGACAGGTGAGCTTTTGTAAATTCTTCTCTTTCCTGGGGTTTGTTTCTCTCTCTCATTCTCTCTCTCATTAGTATTATTATTACTATAATCATCATTAGTATTATTATTTTGTCTGCCTTTTTGTTTTGATTATCAAATTGTTCTCAACTCACAAGTTTTATGCTTTTTTCTGATTCTCCTCCCCACCCCCTGGGGGCAGGGAGTGAGTGAGAAGCTGTGTGGTACTTAGCTGCCAGCTGGAATTAAACCACAACGACCTGGTAGTGGTTTAAACACTTACATGAGGATAGAAATCAGGTTTGGGAAGACTGTGGCTTAGAAGATAGGAAGCAGATAGGAAGACCGATGGGTATTTATGGCCAAACACAAGAAAATGTCTTGACCCTACCTCCTCTTGGAATTTCTATCTGAACACTGCTGGAACTCACATAGCTATATATGTGCTTTTCTCTTTCTTTCTTTCTTTCTTTCTTTCTTTCTTTCTTTCTTTCTTTCTTTCTTTCTTTCTTTCTTTCTTTCTTTCTTTCTTTCTCTCTTTCTTTCTTTCTCTCTTTCTTTCTCTCTTTCTTTCTCTCTTTCTTTCTCTCTTTCTCTCTTTCTCTCTTTCTTTCTCTCTCTTTCTCTCTCTCTCTCTTTCTCTTTCTCTCTCTCTCTTTCTCTTTTTCTCTTTCTCTTTTTCTCTCTTTCTCTCTCTCTCTTTCTCTCTCTCTCTCTTTCTGTCGCTCTCTTTCTCTCTTTCTTTCCTCTCCTTCTTTATATTCTAATTCCCCCTTCTTGGAATTTTTGAGTAACTTAAAATCGAATGGGCTTAGAGTTTAAGTTGGATGGGCCAAGTTAATTCTCTGAGAGGTGTTTTATGTTAATTGAATGTTGCACTAAAACTTTTGCCAAAGTTTCTCTGATTTTCTGAAGTTGCCAGTAACATTTTTTTTGTTGTTTTGATCTCTTGAGTATATCTTGTTGGTATTTCTCCCGTGCGTCTAACTCAGAGTACATGAACAGCCATAAGCCCTGTTAAAAACCTCATGGAGCGAATTGTTTGGGGCCTTACACCTGTCCTGATGGGGTCTGGCTGTTCACCTGTGCAATATGCCATGTTGCCTCTGTATCAGCTGGCCTTTTCAACAGCCACATCCCGTTCAGCCACCTCAAGCCTCTCTTCTGCTAGGTCACCTGGCAAGTTTAATACTTCACCTTCCTCTGCTGTCATCCTTGGCCTTTCATTCTCCTGTCTCCTTCTTTGCCTTTTCCTTACTTCAGACACCCCTTTGAACAATCCTGCAGTTTGTCCCAGAGGTCTTCCTTTCCCTCATTCAAACCAGAATTTTGGTCTGTCTTTATCTCAGCAGGTTTACTGTACACAAAGCTTCTGTTTGGCAGTACCAGGCTCCATGGAGAAGAGAGCCAAAGTGTTGTTTCACTGTGCCTTTGCCATCTTCTTCACTGTGATTTAGAGGAGACTTGAGACAGTGATTGATAACTTTACTATCAAAACATACTCTGACAAGATATATGCTGAAAGCTCAGAACTTTTTCTGAAGTGATTTCCTTTGCGATGTATGTTGTGGGAAACAAATCCTCAGTGATGCAGTATTCTGCTGTTGAATGCTTCTGTGATGGGGTTCCTGGTGTGTTGGGACAGCCCATGACAGCCAGGTATGTAGCCCTGCAGGAGAAACAATGGCCAGGTTACAAAGCTAGTGCAGGGGAGGTGCAGTGCTACAGGGACTGATCTGATCAATTCCAGGGAGTGAAGGGGGTAGAAGATGGTTTTTCCCTTTAGATATTAAATACTTTTAGATTTTATGGTTAATTATTAAACACACTTAATACAATTAATTATGGAATGGCCTTGATTCCTTGGTGGACACATTAGATATTGGAGTCAAATTTTGGCGTCTTCTGTAAAGACAGGAAAAGTACTACTAACAGGTCTCATGCTGAGTATCCTGAAATTATCTCAAAGCCAATGAAGTGTTAGAGTTTGATGTGAAAGTTCAGCTGAGCTGGATGGCACTACACCTTTACACTTCTTTTTCCAGCTCTGGCCACTCTGGCTTTGTCCCTTGCTTTCCCAGATACTCACTCACCACTTGAGCTGGGGTGGGGATTGCTACTTTTTTCTAAGCTTGCAAGAGGCAGAACTTTTACTCTCCAGAAATAAAGGAGACACAAACCAGAATAAAACCACACTGAGATGGCACACATAGAAGAATGTGCAAGTGTTCACATTCAGTCATTTTCACTAGGGTGCTAATTCTGATATTCCAGTAAAAGACCAGAGTGAAGTAAGGAACATATAATCTTTTCCTTAGGGAATCCTAAGGAAATTCTTCTGGCACACTGGAGCTTTGAAATCAGCATACCAACCCCAGGCAGAGAGCAGTTTTTACTATCTTTTCTGAAATGTTGCAGACAGGACAAGTGTTCTCAGGGGAAGGAAGCTGGCTGATGTTGGAGCAGGAGGATGATGAGCCATCTTCCATTTCTGCAGAGTCTTGTCAGGCGTCAGCTATCTGGTGCACTCTTTCAGGAGAAAACATCAATCTTGTTCTTGGCACTTGTCGTCTGTCATCAACATCTCTTCTGTTGGCCATGCCTGAAAGTGTGGATCTGAATGAGTGCACCACGCCAGCAATCCTGTCCAATTTCGGAGCTGAGAGACATGACAGGAGTCTTGCCAAGAGTGCTGTTTGCCTCAAGTGGTGTTGTTGGCCACTCTCAAACCCTTGATATCCATTCTGTGCTGTAATGTCAGATCTGCAGTCCTAAACAAGCATTACAGCGTCAGTAGAACCAAGGGTACCAGTTTATGCATCCATACAGGACTGTCTATATCATTGCTTTACCCCCGGGGCAGGCATCTGTTGTGTGTGATGACCAGGACCAGCTGATAAATGTCAGAAGGATTTGCCTGTTGAGTCCTAGATTGTGCAGCTTGGTCACACCAGAACATTACAGTGGAACAGTACCATTGGTTTGCTTTGACCCCAGAAACAGTAACACGCTTCCCATTCTTCCCCTGAAGCAACAGGCAGTGCCATGCCTTGAAGCAAGAGCAGAACATGCAGAACTTTTACAAATGCCTAGCCAGTACTTGACTGTATTCCCGTGATGCCCCTATGGATGGAGCAGGATTGCATAGCCCTCTGAGGCAGGAGATCACCTTGGGGAGTAGTTGGACTCAGTGCTGGATTCTTAGACAGGGGTATAATCAGAAAAGAGGTTGTATCTGGCTCCCTCTGCCTTTCATAGGAGTTGGAGGCCTACATCAGCACCATTGCCAGAATCATTGTGGTGTGGGGAGCTTATCTACCATTCACCAAGATTCTGATAGTTAAAGTTTTCTTGCACTGTCTTTCCTCAAGAACTCTCTTTAAATGTCCTCTATGTCCCATTTTTTTGCAAATGGAAAATCTTTACTTGCTTCTGAGTGCCCAGATGTGCACTCCTGGTTTGGGAGAAAGAGGCTCAAGACATCTTAAGCATTTTAGTATGTATGCCTGGAAATTGAATCCACTTTGTTTTACACTTAACCATTGCTTGGCAAAAAGGCTTATATATAAAACTTGGATGGTGATGCAAAACGCAATACTATGGTCACAGATTTATACTAATGGTGAGAAGCACATAATAATATATAAATGGATTTTGAGTGCTTCTGAGTTTGACTAAGAAAAATAGAGAAGGCACAAGTGGTTTAGGGTGGGCTGCAGTATGTCTTCCTCCTGAGGCTGTACTGCAGACAAATTGCTGGTACCATGAGTGGAAGTCTTGTACCATAGCATGGTACTTCATGTCAAGTATGTTTGTACGGCAGACTAAGCTGGGCATGCTAAAATGTCTTCTATTCCCGGGGCATATACCCTATTCTGAGATGAGCAGCTACTAATGAATACGAAGAAGGAAAAATAGTTATTTACCTTGTTGGTTTCAGGGTTTTTTTGCTTTGTGCAATCCTGTGAAAACAGGCTGTGAGGAAAAAATCTGAATTCTTTATTTGGCTTGCGGCAAGTTACATGATGTGTTTTGCCTTTTTTCTCCCACTGGTTCTTAAAGCTTTCCTTTGAGAAACTGGTGCTTTGTAAGCACTCTCCCTATTCATCATGATACTGTCCAGCTCAGCATGCAAAAAAAAGCTTAGAAAACTTCAGCTTATTTTGCCTGGCCTGCCTCAAATATCCTATTCAGTGTGGACTGGACTTCTTCTGTAGGAAAAGGTAGGTGTTGATTATGATCACCAGATTTAACTTGCATTCGAGGATCAGGGTGATCAAAGTTCCACAGACATCATGTGGAGTCAGAAGTGGAAAATGAGTGGAAGACAAGGAGGCCTCTATTCAGCACAGACAGCCTGTCTGAGTAATTTAAAAATGTGTGGATGACAAGGGTGGTTATGCTGTGTTACTGAACATCCATTTTTTGATTTGGGGGAAAAATTTCAGGTAGGAATTTATCTAATAATTGGATTTGTAGCAGAATGGAATGTAATGGAAGTCCACTGGAGAGAACTCCAGTCTCCTAAGCAACTACCCACTATTGAAAGTAGAATCTGGTCCCCCTTCTACACATCTACCAGTTGCTCCTCTACAGGTACTCCAGCTAGGAAAGGAGGTCCTTGTCTCATTCTCTTCCAGTATTAATTGACCATGGAAAAGAAACTAGCCATGCCCTCTTTCCTGTGCATTCCTTTTTCTGGGAAATCATAATCTGTGGTGGGGAGACAGACGTAGTTGGCACCTTACTACCAAAGCCTCAAAGACAGAAATATGAATACTCTACAGATCTGAAAAGAGCAATCCATGATTGTGTTGTTCCATGTGTCATGCTTGTTGTGCTGAGCTGTGAATGTCGGTGAGGAGACGGCTTCACTTCACACTCAAACCTCCTCTGCTGCAGATGGAAGTGTGCAGCCGCCTCCTAAAGCCCTGCTCCACAGCATGCATTACTTCTGCCTGCAGAGAGTACCTGCTGTTCTTACAACTCATCGTCTTTCCTCTTCTCTGGGTGGGCAGAGGAGAGAAGAATTAAGGCAGTGAAAGCTTGGAGAAGAGTAAGGGAGAATGGGCTGGGAAGAAAGTGATCAAAGTTGTTTAGAGGACAAGTGAGTAGAGCTGTTTCCTTTAAGGCCATCTTTAATCACTGCATCTGCTGTGGAAGGGCCCATCCACTCCATACAGGTGAGGTGCAGGGTTTAATGAGATTATCCTCTCTAGGTCAAATCCCTGCACTGAGACACTGCCAGGTGTATGCAGACCATGGGCAGATGGAGGACTGACAGGTTCCAGAAATTCTGTTTTTATCCTGTTCAAGTACTTCAACAACCTATTAAAATCTTTCCCATTTTGGTTTTCTGCAAAGCAAGACCATTTATTCTGGTCTTTTTCTCATTAGAGACTAGTAATAAGTAATTGCCATTCAATTCTAACGTGTAAGACTTGATAAGTTTCTTCTAGAAAAGAGAGGAAACCAGAGAAAAGCCAGTATCCTTCTATCTTTTCCCAGATATGATTTCTAAATCCCTCATCATTCTTGCTGCCCTACTCGGGTTTACTTTTGGAGGTCTTTTTTACTTGAAGTGTTGTGTTTAAAACTAGGCATTGCTCCAGTTCACTAGTAGCCTCTTACCTGAAACCAGCACTCCCATGTGGCCTGACCAAGATAGGCTTGTCCAGCATGGCTCAGTTTTTCAGTGGAAAGGTAGGTAAGATGTGAGAAAAAAAGTGGTTTACTTTGGTCTTCCTGGAGCAAATGTGGGTTGGGGAACATGAAGATTCCAAAACCCCTAAACAATACAGAAATTAATTTCTCATATCTATCTTTAATAAAGGGTTATAAAGTTATCCAGTGGATACTTTGCAGATTTCTAAAACATCTGGTTTTGCTACACTCAAATCTTTGGAGAGAAGGCAAAGTACATGTTTGTCCTAAACCAGAACTCAACATTGCATGTCATTTCTCCTTCTTCAAAAGTAATAGAATAACCTATGATTTTTTTTCCTCATAAAAAGACTCTTCAGGATAAGAGGCAACACCTTCTTTGGAATTGGACAGCCCCAAGCTGTTCATTGCTTTGTGTTAATTCATCTTTATTCCATATATTAGGGGCTAATACACCAAAGAGTGACAAGATTATTTAAAACAGCCTGGCAAAGCTGTTTAGGGTAGGGGACCTGCACTAGAATACCCTTAGCTATATTTGAATGAAGAACTTTGCAGATTGTGTCAGTGGTGGCTGTCATGGTCAGGAAATTATCTTGACTTAGCAGTGCCAGCCTTGTGCAATAGCATTCCCCATAGCTTTAAGGATGACAAGTCTCAGCAGGAAGAAAAAATGAAGCAATGGTGATTTCTGGTGGTGTTCTGCAGCAATTTGGAAGATTTCCACCTTCCAGATTTCATTTCCCAGTATGGAGAAAGACTGTGGCTGGAACTGGTACTTCTCAGTGCTGCCACTGGTAATCTTACCTTCACTAATGATGTTGGGAGGGGGAAGCAGGCGAGGCAGATATTCACTGCGCTTTGTAAAAGGCAGAATTATAAGACTTCTACTACATTCTTATCTCCTATTTTCAAAATATAGCTACTGGATGAGATCTGTCTCTGAGCAGCTTGCTGAGTAACATGTTAACCAGCTATCGAAACCTGCAGACTGCTACCAGCATCATTAAGCGTGTCTTGCTCCTCAGCTGACCTCTGACATGTTTTGGTGCTGATCCTCTACGGCATATGCCATCTTTCCTAAACTCTTCACAAAAGCTTGTGCGATGTGGAAACTGAAATCTTTGCTGGAAAAGAGCTCTCACCCTTCCCAGTAGCTGACTTGTTTCTTGTGATAGAAAAGAGCTCTCTCTCTTTCCAGTAGCTGACTTGTTTCTTGTGATCATCTGTGGAGTAAGGACAAACAGCTCAGATCTTTGCCTAGGAAAAGGAGTGGACTGTTCCTCTGCTAGTCCCGAGAAGGTCTCCTCCCCCTGCAGTGAGACAAAGCAAAGAGGAAGCATCCCAAGCAGTCCCTCTTGCGTGCCAACTGGAATGCTGTCCTTTCTGAGTCACCCACCGCTAGGCCTTCGAGTACTCTCTTCACATCCCTCTTATCTTCTGGTCCAGCCCTGACAGACAGTGCGGAAAGAATGTAAGTGGTTTCATTCCAGAAGTCATCCCCCGCTGTCCTCATAGCCAGCAGAGAGGTTTTGAGGCATGGACTGTGTCGCTTTTCGTCTCTCCTGGGCCTCCTTCATCCCAGGCTTTGTCCCGTGGGGAGCAGAGTTTTCCTGCTATGCAGGAAGAACAAGGCATCTGCGAAAAGCCACTCGCCAGCAGAACTTCTATGCACCCAAGATTCATTTTCTGAACAAGTTCTTTATTCTTTTCCAATCTAGCATTTAGGTTAAACTTAAGTATTTTTAAAGCACAAATGGATCATCACCACGCAGTTTTGATCTTACCTAATGCCCATTCATACGTGTTCTGTGGACTTAGTGCTGAAGTTAGCTTTGCCAGCTTTTCAATTCAGTTTGTTTGGTTATATTTAAATAATAAAAAGTATCTTACACAGCAAGGGAATGAAGAGATAAGAGAGAATCTTATCAATACATATAATTACTTGAAGGGGGGCTGCAAAGAATAACCAGGCTCTTTTCATTGATATCCAGTGGCAGAACCAGAGGCAATGGGCACAGCCTGAAGCACAAGAGGTTCTCTCTGAACATCAAGAAACACTTTTTAACTGTAAAGGTGACTGAACACTGGCCCATGTTGCCCAGAGAAATTGTGGTGTGTACCTCCTTGGAGAGATTCAGGAGCCATCTGAAAACAGTCGTAGGTAATGGTGTCTGACCCTGCTTGTGCAGGGGGCTTGGCTCGACCTCCAGAGGTCATTTTCCCTCCTCAGCCTTTCTGTGATCTGTTGTGATTTATGACTCTGTGAAAAGACACAATGAAACTTATTTAAAAATTAGAATACTCACTTGAAGTTAAATGTTTCTGTCACTATAATAAATTATTGGCAGAATCATTGTTTAAAAGGGTCTTTTTATTTCCATTAAGTATGTCTTACATAGTCTCTAAGGATTATTTTGCTATGAATGAATTAGATAGTAATTAAATTTGTGTCAAAATACAGAATTTCTACGTATTTTCTACCCATTTTGTATGGGCTTTCTTTGGTCACACAGAACTACACTGCTTAAGAAAGGACAAACCAATTCTTTGATGAGTCATCCTCCTTATTTTTCTGTCTAAGTTCAAAGTCAATGAATCCTGGCTTTCTTACTGCTGTGGAAATACAGAAACAGAGATATGTAGGGTATTCCTGTGACAAGTGCGTCAGTCTTTCCCTCAGTACATTTCTCTTGCGGTTTTTGTGGTAACCAATATGATACACACCATTCTCACTTTTGAGTGCATTCAGTTCATCTGATGCCTGATCTCTCTCTCTTGTTTATTAATTGCACTGTTGACACACTCTGTAAACCTAAAAGCAAGGAATTTATCATGAAAACATAGGTATTATCAACAGCACAACAGTAATTCTGTGTACAGTGGTCGAAGAGTCAGATATCCTTGGTGGTTTTGTTCGCAATAGCCTTGCTGATGTATGAGGGTGGAAAAGAGAGTGGAGCCTGGTGGAATTCTGGACATGAGTCCCTCACAATCCTTCCCCCAAGAATCATCCCAAGTCCCCAGGACAAAGGAGGAGCCCTTTACCTGTGTCTGTAGATTTGATACCCCTGTGTATCCGCCAGACCTCTCAGGTGCAGAAATTGCTATCAGGCTGGCAGGACAGAAAAAAATGGTGTCTGGAACGAAAGTGTGGAGCCAGTCATTTCAGAACTGTGCATTGGAGATGCCAAGGGAGCAGTGAAGCTACAGTGATATCTGGTGGAAAGGAGAACTGGGACAATCCTGTGAGGTGTTTTGTTCATGCCGGTTTTGAACATTGTGACCCCGCTTTTCCTGGTGGCATGGGAAGTGTCCTCATGCTTCCTGCTTAAACAAGTGGTACGGTCATTGGGTGAGGGCACAGATGCATGCCAAGAGAAGGAAGGCAGAGTAGGGATGGTCTGGATCTGCTTCTAGTGGTCATGGCTGCAACATTTCTGGGAAAGAGCTCATCTATGCATTAGCACTTTAATAAAGCACAGAGCTCAGACTCACAGATCCTGCAGGATCTGGCTGTTTGCATGGACTGTTTCCCATGTTTCCCGTGGCTGTGGGTGTCAGCAAGGTTTATCAGCTTGGGCACAAAGTCAGAATCAAAACACCCCTGGGTACTTATGAGGGCCAAGCTTTGTGGACAGTGAGGGACTTGGGAGAAGGAGGGAGAAACCTAGGGAGTTCTCCTCATGTCAGCATGGGTCTGGCGGACTGTCACGGACCCAGAGCTAATGGGCCTTGGCTGGACTGACCAGCTCAGCGGCTGGGATCTGCCTCCCATATACTCAACAGTGTTTCAGCAGTAGAACTCTTTTTTGAAGCTAAAATTCTGAGACAAAAGCTGACATAGGTTCTCTCCCTGTGTCTTACCTTCCTTATCTCCTCTACCGATTTCTGTGTTGCTCACAGTTCCCTTATCCTGCTATCATAGTAGCCCAAAAGGTTTGTACCCAGGAGATACTGCATGCTGCTGCCTGGTTGAGCAGTGAGCTAATAGTGAGCCTTCCTGGATTTCAGGGCATTAGGTCGTGGCATAAGATGCTCAGAAACAATGGGGGCTTTGCCAAGGGTAACTAGCCCACATGGACTCAAACTAATAGATGTTCATCTGACAACATAGCCCAGAAACAGCTTGGCTATTCTGTTGACAAGGATAGCACAAAATTGGTGGACAGCAGTAAACTGGCTAGCAGGAGCACTCCAGACTTACCCAGACAGACAGTGGTCTTTAGCTACTTGTTTACATTCTGTTTCTTCAATAATACAATAAATATCAAGTTTCCACTCTTCTGGAACTTGAGATAGAGATCTGTCGCATTTTTCAGTCTTGGCACAAATACTCTTTATTAAAAACAAAAATTGGGGGAGGAGGGGGAGCTGAAACCAGAAAACTTGTCATAGATAGTTCTTCTGCTAGAGTGAAGGAAACCGATAATATCTGTGGATTTGACTTCACGTAGTTTGTGTAAGTGCCTGGACAGCAGGCGTCCACAGGTTCCTCTTTACTGCCCATTGCAGTCTTCCGTTTTTCCCTGAAGTGATTGGAAGCAGAGAAAAGTTTGTTATTCATTCAGTTTACTCTGCTTACATAGCTTACTATTTACTCCTTAACGTCTCACTCATGTATAGAAAACTCCTTGATATTTTTGTATATTATAAATATATTGGTACGAAAAAAAATTCTGTGTTTATGTCCTCTGCAGGTTTGACTGTGCCATTTCTAATGAGACCCCAGTGGCCAGAGACCACAGAAAGGGCTCAGTTGTGAGGGGTATGAGCTCATGAGTGATATGAGCCCCTCTCAGCCTTCTTCCTTCCAGCAGAAAAGCCATGCCAGCTGCTGACTGGGGTGGGGTACAGTTGATGCCTATTTGTAGTTTTTGGGTTACAGCTATCCCATTAAGATAAAGGTCTGTGGGCCTAAATTTGTATTCAGTGACAGAGGGTAAAGAGAAGTGTGAGAAGAAGCCTGTGGGGTTTGATGCCTGAGATGAAGGAGCCCTGGGCAAGCAAGATGGGAGAGAGAGGGAAAAATAAAACAAAATAGTATGTCTTTCTTTTGCTTTTAGTCACTAGATGAGGATCCTGTTTGCCATTCGTTTACCTCCTGAGAAAATAAACTTGTGACACCCTTGGATCTGTAATGTCCCTAGACAGCTGAAGAGGCTGGGGAGGCAAAAAGGAGAGTGGGCTGCCAGGACTGGGGTGGCTGGGGCAGGCAGCAGACCTGTGACTTGCAGGCAGCAGTGGCAGTGGCAGCTCTGGTGACCAGTGCTGAGGCCACTGCCTGGAGAAGAAACACTGATGGTCCCTAAATACTAACCCGCAGCTCACCAGGGCACATCCAGGCCAAAATTATAAGCTGGGAGAAGGGTGCAGCTACTAGCTGGGGCAGCTGCTAGTGTCTGTCTTATCAACCATGCAGTGCTGAAAGTTAGATTGGGTCAGGGTGATTGCCTGGATGTCTTTTTTTCCTGTAAGCTAAGCAGGTTTTCCAAGTTTATATGTTGTTGCAATTTTTATTCTTCCGGGGCCTCTTTCCTTGGGTCAAAAAATGTGTAGTCTGGAGCCCTTTTGTTTAGCTCTCAGCTTGAGAGTGGGAAAAAGTTACTCATGGCCGAGTTCTCTGCATATAATTTAATTTCCTGGGTCTACAAACAGTGATTGAAATTTGTTCTGTTTAGGACATTTGCAGCAAGAGCACCTAGAAGCTGAGTTGGCAGGTACAGGTATGCCTTCTCTGAAAATTCAACCCAAACAGAATGCTACCAAAAGCTGGAAACTTTGGTTATTTTGTGTATACTTTAGTGTTATCTGTGCTGATCAGCCTCCTTAATATTTGGTTGTCTTTGTTTTCATTTTCACATGAACACAATGATGGTGCTTTTAAACTGAGGTATTTCAGGCACAGTCTTACGCAATTTGCTCTTAAACAGCTGAGACATGGGTGCCTATCTGTCTATGACAAGGATTAGTTTATTGCTTATTTAAAAGAGGTCTTGAAAACTTGTTTATAACTGTTTACATACAATTTTTTCAACAATTCGGATTGCCTAAGGCTACGGCATGTTCCCTGTGCTTATGTGCAGTGTGTAACCCCCATGTGGCCTCAGGCAAATGGAGTGGTTAAAAGATTTATGCACTATGTGGATAAACAAAATCTGGGAGAATTTCCCTGAGGCTTTGCCTGGATTGGCAAAATGGTGTGATTTTAAAACATGATAGTTAGTACCTGGTATTTCTCTTACATGCTGGCTTGATGAGGAATGTTTTATAAGATAGAAACTACCATCACTGAAAATGTAACCTGACAAAACAAATATTTTGAAGATTTTCAAGAATTTCCCTGACTGGACCGTGCAATGAACACACCAGATGGAAATTTAGGGAATTTCTCTTTCTGAGTAGGAAACAAAGAATAAGCTGCCAAAATTTCCTGCAGGTTAGGGTCCTGCCCTGACCCATGTGGAGGATTCCCTGGAGCCCAATATCAACGGGAACACTTCCACAGGCTGAAAATTTGGAGGATTTCACCTGCAATGTGTTTCCCTTGTTCTGGTTTTGTGTTAAACTCGCAAAAGCTAGGATTTAGTGGAGTGGGAGTAGCCAAAGGATGTGGAAAGCCTTGCTGACTGTCACTCGGCTTGCAAGCGAAGTACAGCAAGCTATATATAGGCAGTGTGTAATACTGATTTCTCTAGGGGAGTGATTGATCTTCTCTCAGTGTAAACCAGTCCCTCACCGGCTTAGGCTGAAACGAAATAAAGACGCTGGCTTGGCTTCCAACACCGGCGAGGAAATAAATTTTAAAACCTCCCCGTCCGCGGCAGCGGCACCGCCGACCCCAGCGCAGCATCCCCGCCCCGCTGTGGAGCCCCTCTGCGGGGACAGCTCGGTGGCTGCCGGGGGTGCCCGGGGGATCCCCGGGAGCGCTCGCACGGAGCAGGTTTGCCGCTCAGGGTCGGCAGGGGCCCGGCACATCCCGGGAGAGCGGCGTGCCCCGGGAGGAGCTGTGTCCCGCCCGGAGCGCTCCGCCGCCCGGCCCGCGGCTGCCGCCCGCTGGAGCGAGCGGGCAGGGCCGGCACCGGGCTCCGCACGGCCCGGGCTCCGGCTTTCGTTCTCTGCTCCCGCTGCCTCTGCATCGAGGCTATAACCGAGTAATCGCGCACCCTGGAAAGGCAGCTGGTCTCAGTGGGACGAGGAGCAGCCCCGGTTAGTTCCTGCGAGGTGTTTCTCTCGGCGGGTTGGCTGCCCATCACTTCTCACTCTCAGGACTACTCTGCTAGAGCTCCTTTTAATTTATTTATTTTTTCTAATTAAAAAGCAATCTTTTTTTATTCCTGAGTGGATTTATTATGTATTCAGCTCATGCTAGTTCACCAAATTCCAATTTACACCCCCAAGAGACTGCTCCCATTAAAGTGGTTGGTAAAAGACATCCTCTCTCAGTCATTGCTTTGAGGGTTCACATCAGCAGCCTCACCTGTTCAACATCGGTGTGAGGTACAAGAATATTTTGCTGTTGGACTCCCCAGGGCTATGTGGGGAGGTAGCACTCCTATATTTTACCAGCACCCTGCCTTCATGTTTCCACTTAATCCTCTTTGCTGGTGCAAGTCCCCAGGAGGCCCTGTCAGATGCCTGCCATAGTGATCCAGAAACACTACTAACTCAGAGTGAAGGCTTTTCCCTGTAGCCTCTGCACACCAGTTCCAAATTCAGAGTTTTGGTTTTGCTTTGAGACACTTTTGTGAACTGGTCTATCTCACAGAACAAGCCAGGCTGCATCATGTGTATGCCTTGCCCTGTCACCTCTCTCTTGGCAAAGTTGGTGCCATCTCTAAATGACAGTGATGACTTGCACATTTTCTTCAAGATTATTCCTTCTACTAATGCTTGTGGAACATCTCTAGAGAAAGCTTTGACCAACAACTGCTTTTTAAGTGTTTTTATGCCTGTCAAGTAAGCAGGTTTTAAGCCATTTAATTGGGACTGGGTTTTTTTTCCATAAAACATGCTAAACAGAAGCAAGGAGCTTATCAATGTCCATTTGCCTAAAAACAAAACCAGATTTATTTGATAAGGTTGTGGGGTTTTTCTGTAGAAGGGACGGTAGTTACATACAGCTTTCCCTCACGACACTTTCCTCAATCAGCAGCCGTCAGTGGTCCTCCAGGTTTCAGAATTTTCCAAGTCTTCCAAGACAAGTATCAGTTGAGCAGTATTGGTCAGCTGTTATTCCGGGGACTTTTGGTGCAAGTGTCCTGCACATTTTAATGAAAAACCCTGACCCTCCAAATTTGGTCTTTCCCACTAGAAGAAATATAACGTTCTCTTTTTGTGGAAAAGACTGTGGGGTTCTTAGCCATCCTCATATGACAAGTCACCCACCACCCATAAAACAATATCTCACTGCTTTCTAAATACATAAGGTACTAATACTTTCAATAGTTTCCTCTACTGTATCAATAACAATTTACCATTGGAATATACTAATAGGAATACATACTTTAAAATTTTAAGTGGTTTTGTTCTCTGTCTTGTACAACTCAGAAACTCTCTTCTTGTATTTAGGTCTGTTGGTCAGACTTCTTTTCCCACTTTTCATTTATTCCTGTTGAACCTCATTAGCTTCTTGTCTATATTTATCACTGCCTATTTCAATTTCCTTCGGTTTGATAAATAATGCCCTTACTGCCAATGGGTACATTTATTTCCCATTTGAACTAGACTGTGCTCATGTTGCTCTCTTCACTTTGCCACCAAGAATGTGAAATGTGAAACTTCCCAACCCAGCTGGTTTAGAAAATCAAGGTGGCAGCATGGTAGTGACTGCCACTTCAGGGAACTAGCCAGGTTTACAATGATTTGTCATATGAGATCCTTCAATTCATAGTTTTACCTTTATCATAGAACATTCAAATTATCTACAAAAAAAAATCCTGATTTTGGCATACTGTACTGACTCTTGTAGATTTGATTACAAGGAAAAACTGTTGAGTTTGGTGCTGTCATCAGCCACAGAGCTGGCTACTCTTGTTCAGAAATCCAAAGTGGTAAGATAAAGGTTGTAGACAGAAGCCTTCAAACCTGTCTTTTGCTGCCCTGTGGTCACATTGTGGAAATCTTCTGTAAGATGAAATTATTTGAGGAACACTCTGCTGGCCAAAAGCAATCATCTAGCACAAAGGCTTTTTTTAACTCAGCGGAACTATTCCTTCTTACTAAAGATGAGTTAGCAAAGAAGAGCAAAGCTAATTTTCAATGAAGAATGTCCGCTTGAAAACTATCAGAGTGAAGTTCTGTCCTTACTTCTATATATAATTATGCTACTCTTGCTCTTTTCTTTTATATCTCATGAAAGTATTTGTTGTCTTCTGCTCACTGGAAGAGCATTGCTGATATTTATCTGTATCAATTAAAACCAACCTTCTGTTGTTGTAAGAGATATTGACTGAACGAGCTATAATAATAATAATAATAATTATTATTATTATTATTATTATTATTATTATTATTGTTGTTATTATTATTATTATTATTATTATTATTATCCCATATTAATTTGAATGAGATTTAAGACCTATGTGTTTCTAACTCAAG
Source organism: Acanthiza pusilla (assembly GCA_036630365.1). Taxonomy (NCBI): domain Eukaryota; kingdom Metazoa; phylum Chordata; class Aves; order Passeriformes; family Acanthizidae; genus Acanthiza; species Acanthiza pusilla. Next base: position 36,366,117 of record JAXCHO010000034.1, read on the forward strand.
GTTATATATAGAGAGAGAGGGTGGAAAGCTAAATTAGCAACATCTGTCTTTAGAGCTACTGAAGAAAGGTATTTCTTCACTCCACTTATATTTCAGCTTTGGAACACATTGTTACTTATAGTTTACACAGCTTCAGAAATACTTTGCAGAGATTTCTACAAGAAAAATCCATTGAGGATCATTATATACAAAAATTCCGCTATGGTCCCACAGACTTGCTGCCTCATGGAGCAGTGCATGCTATGAAATATTGTACTCTTGCATTTATTTTAACTTTTTACAGGGCAGATGCTACTAGCCTCTTTTGTAGGCAGGACACTGAATTAGATGGAGCTGTGGCCTGACTCAGAATAGCTTTAGCATGGTCTTATGTGCATGAATCCAGCTGTCTCTGCAGTTGCATCCCAGCTCCTCTGGATATTGGAATACGCACTATCGAATTCTACATGTGGCATTGGCACCACTGAGAAATTGCCCAATAACCTATGTGGCTTTCAGCATATTTTGTCTGCGCAGAAAAACCTAGAGAAGCAGGGAGAAAAGTCAGGTTATCCTTATCCACTTATTCCTCTCCTCTCCTCCCTTCTAAGCACTCAGCCTTGTGGGTTTTCAAACCCCACTGCTCGTCTTGCTGCTCGTTTGACTTCCTCATATGTGGCACAGCACAGTTTAGCAGCACAGTTTAGTTTCTTGAATTTCTACATAGTCTTTGAACTGAGCTCCTGTATCAGCACTTAATCAAATGAAATACAAAGTTCTGTGGTGAATATGTACAACAGGACTCACAAGCAGCACTTTCTCCCACACAGTTTGACAGTGCAGCTAAGAAAGTTTCTCTGTTCCATGCAGTTGCATGGAGTTTAGTTTAAGAGACAGAAATAGCACAGTTGTGTGTAAATTAAATGACATTATTTGAAAACAACCCTGAAAGAACGGAGACTAAAAATATTGTCTAATTAATGTGTTACAATAGATGAAGATTTATTGACTCTTCTGTGAATATACAGTTTCTATTAACAATATTTAGATATGTTTTCTCAGAAATCCATAATTATTTATGTTTAGTAATTTATGGTTAAACATTTTACAAGAAACAAGGCACTAAAATGTACAGTTAGTCATCCTTATTACATATGCTGTGAGTTTCAGACATATAATAGATTCCCCTGGCTTAAACAACTATTAAATTTCTTCCCCCAGTGTACTTCTTGTTGCATTTCATACATCTACAGCTGTAAGAAAGTATTTTACAACCTTACTTTTTCTCCTTTTACTCACTGTTTCCATGTGAAAAGCAAAGAATTTGCTATGAAAATTAGCTACACAATACAGACAATGAGAACTCCGTCACATTTCTAAGGACTCTGACCTACTATGATATCCTTAGAGATTCAAACTATAGTCTGTGTATTTTTTTATTAGTCAAAAACAACAATACAAAAAAAAAATGTTAAAAGGTGTAATTCCAGAAGTTACTTCTGTGCAGGGCAGAACCAGCTTTGGTGGTGTCTGAGGCACCAACACACTAAACCAACACTTTACAGCAGGTGAGGTGACTGGGCTGACACCATGCTAGGAAAATCAGATCAGCCTAGTGGCTACCATTAGGTTAAAAGGGTGATCTCAATGATTTATAGTTTTTAGCACAATTTCAAAAGCAAACCCCAGGAAACTGTTGCTAATAAAAGGCAGAAAACACAAGAGATACCATCTAATGCTCCTTCAAAATACTTAGAATCAGAAGGAGTGCATACATTTTCAAGCATCTTATGACAAATAGCCCAGTATTTAAGTGCTCATTCTGTTCCAGATCCTTACTGAGCATTAGCAAAAACATGACAGGATGTAATTTTACATATTGTTAAAATACAACAGAATTTAATGTCACGTACAACACGGTGTAAAGAAACAGTGGTTTTCTAATTATGTGACCATTTATACAGAAATGACAATGAGTAGTGCCTAGATTCAGGTTTCTCCTTGAGATTCTCAAGCTCCTATGGAGACAATATTTTAGGCATCCAGTTTTTAGTGCCTCTGCATTTGGACTGCAGGGATCCTGAGCCCCCTGAATACACAAGGAAAGATTACCACTTTCAGAGGTTTTCAGAGAGTCCTTGCAGTCTCCTTGACCAAATGAATTCAGGTCCAATTTCAGCACTGGTGAAATATACATGCAAAATAGGGGAAGATTCTGCATTTATTGACTACCATAACTTTTTTTTTTTCAGATACTGTAAGATGCTATAACATCTGCATCTTGAGAAGATGAAGATCAGGTCTCTCATTATTTAACCTTAGACCCCTGAGGGAAAAAAGTGGTAAGTATATACAAACACAGAAGTCCACATATAGCTGAAAATACAAAATATCACAAAAAAGATATTATTTGGTTGAATTTGTATACATCTATGTGGGCATGGATTAACACAGTTGGCTTTAATTTTTTGTATTATTTAAGAATCATAACAGAAAACTGCATCTGTCAGACTGAAGCTGTGTAAATTTATTGCTCCTGGTAGTTGAACTCTGACAGGGCATAATTTTAAGCTGCCCCACGATTTGGAACATTTTAATGTAAAACAATTTAAAAAATCAATTGCTATCCACCCAAAGCCATTTTTATGGATCACTAAAGCTTCCCACTGCTGTCACTATGTCCTTCCTTGTGCTTGAAGCTGTGGCAGGATGTGGCTTAAGTTTGCTGTGCTGTGGGGCTTGAACGACTTGCATCCATGCTGGATATAAGAGAAGAGCCTCAGTTTAAGCCAGGCTTTTCCCACATCTGACGTTCTCAGCCTGGCTCCCTGACAGTGCACTCGTGTTGGATTTACAGAAGCAGAGTTGGTAGCTCTGGCATTTGGACCAGATTGAGAGCAGAGATCAAAACTCATCTGCAAAGGCCGCGGCACGGTGTAGAGAAATGTGCTGGCTTCAGTGGGATTGTGGAAATGTGATTTAAAATAATTTGGAAGCATGCAACTTATTTATCAGTCTACTAGAGGAGTAAAAGCAAGATTTACCCCATAAAGCAGTGTCTTAGCTGGCTGAGACAAAGAACCATTGTGATAATTTCTTGAGTATACCTATAAATTTGCCATGTTATCGATGTTACAAGGCACCTCAGTGACACAGTTAGCAATGACAGTTGTTCCTCCTGGCTAAAACCTCCTATTTTTTATTCAAATACATCCATCACTGTGATTTGGTAATCTGGAAAGATGCCAGACAACTTGAGAATGTGAGCACCTTGCCATGGTTCGACTGGCACCACCGTGTGGCTAAGTATATCCCAGGAGGAGTATTGTGTTTGAGGGGAACAGGATAAAATCAGTAGGGGAAATCTTCTTATGCTCTCAGCCACCAACAGAGTGCAATGTAATGCCCATTCCAGCCCCAGAGCCCTCATGCAGGCCAGCAATTGAAAGCAAATTAAGTGCATTTTGGAAACCAATGTTGCTTTATTTGGCAGGGACTTCTCATTATGCCTCATTTTAGATGGAAAGTTGCAAGTAAGGCAATATTTGTATTGGATATTATTGTTCCCAAAGCAGAGGTTGAACCTCTCTATTAGGTCAGTACTGATAATTCCCAGCCTGCCAAAATTTCTGCCCTGGTTTGAATACCAAATTCATCACATCACCTCCCTAATTTACACTCTATGGAGACTCAGTATTTATAAGATCTTTTTCAAATAAATGGAATTTATGTGCTGTGTGTCAATTCAGACTTCGCACAGGCTGTGGGATTAGAATTCAAATAGTCATAAAGCCAAGCAACTCACTGGGCTGAAGGGCTAATCAGTGGGAGCACATAGTTGTCTAACAGAACAAAATATTTTTTAAAAAAGCTTTGGTGAGAGTAACAGGTCAGATTTCAAAACTCCACAATTAAAGAGAAGCAGGATTTCTCCACCCCATCCCCCCCCCACCCCCCAATGTGACACAGAATGTGTACAGGAATTTATACGGGCAATTCAGCTGGTCCATATGTGGTTTAGTACATAATTTCAGGGCATAACTCTTAAGAAAAGAAAAGGGATCTGTACGTGATCAAACAATGGGCAGAGGTTGAGCAGCTCATATGTCAACTTGTAAGTGTGATATAAAAAATAAATTGCTACTAAATTGGTGTATAACTCCTGTTTCAGATTCAGGTGTCTCCAAGAACAGCCCCTTATAGCTGAGAAGGAATATCTGAAGATTTGTAGAATACAATCAATCTCAAGTTGTGCGGAATACAAACCTACTTCAACTATTTTGCCAAACAAATTTGATTAATGAGGTGCTCTAACAGTTGGTTAGAGACAAGCACACAGCTATTCTGAAGCTGGACTGAACAACAAAAGGAAAACAAACAATCTCAATCAAAGTTTAAAAAAACTCACCTAAGTTAAATAAGGACAATCTACAAGTCTACCTTGCTTTATTTCTGTTAAATTAGAGACTTGTTTCCCTAAATACATATATGTGTAGTGTAGGATTTGTATCTAGCCAGCTCTTCATCAAGAAAGGAACAGATTGCTTGTAGCTATTTGAGTCCTTGATTTTTCTTTTTTTTTTTTTTTCCTTTTTTTGTGTGACTGTATTGACAGACTAGAAGATTTGGCAAAAATGCTTCTTGATTCTTAGAGAGGTTGACTGTCTGGTGAGATCCATCCACACACCCTTGCTGAATACAACAGTTTTATAACCTGTAACCCTGGAGCAGACAATTTTTTCTTTTTCCTTGCTGTATATCCCATGCCATTTGGCAGACTAGGTGCTGGACAGATTTCACATGGTTTTCCACAGTGCATGTTCATGTGTGTGTGGATAATGTAGTCTTGGAAAACCGTCCAACTTCAGTTTTACAAAGAGTGAGGTCTAATAACTCTGGCAAGATTCCTACTTGAAAGTGGTTACTTTTCTTATTGTCAGGCACTTGTGAATGCTATGATAGAGGCGTCCAGAGTTTCAAAAGAAAGAGACGTGAAGACCATGAGGGGAAATTGTCTGATATGTGTGACAACGTTGCCTCTTGGGACAGCTAAGGGCTGTCTTCACTTTGACTCATTCTGGAAACCATACTGGCACTTTTTTTTTTTTTTTCTTTTGCCTTTACAAGTTTTTCATTTGTTATTAACATGACTGATGATGTTGTCAGATGCCTAATCCCCTCACTACCAGAACAGTAAAATGTTCCGAGCCACAGCTACTACATTTCTGTTTTATAGCTCTAGTTTTAGGTCCAGCAATCTGTCCACATTTCTACATGCACCTTGTTTAGATATAAGAGAATCAAGCTGATCGTCAGCACAGAATTCAGTCTGTGGTACCAGAAGCAGAGACTACTACTTGCTTGCACTGGAAAATATATTATCCTATTCTTATGGGCGGCAACAAATGTTCATCTTCCATATTATTAAATGTATAGAATTCAGGAAGAGTGACAATGTGTGAATGTACAGTCAGCTGTTTTGAGAAGAAACAGAAAAATAATGTGGAAAGACAGGTAATTATGTTATGAAAGCAACTAAGGGTTATCAGTCTTTCAGAAATAGCAAGCTAGCTCAAAATGTGAAACCACAGGACTATTTGTGAGGGACTTGTCTGGAAAAAAAATTCAATTAAATGTTACTTTAAGATTTGCATGTAATTTCTCTGCCCACAGAGTAACAATACATAAATGTGTAGCAGTTTATTATTTCAATGTCATCATGAGAAAAATACCTGAAAACATGATACTACATGAATGTATGGTTGTACAGACTGTAACCACACAGATTCAGAACAAAACTGGAAGCATTATAATGCAAGTGGGGAAGAAGGAAAGGGACACATAAAAGCCACTGCAACTACATCCAGAAAAAAATATATCTGCAAAAGATCATTGAAAAACACCTATGCAATCCTACAAGTCCTTGGGAGACTGCTAAAATTTGGTATTGGAAACACACAGAGAGGAATTCTCACTAAACAAAATACAGCACAACATCCTCAGCTGTAGTACATGCTCAGAAAAAGGTGGCCCTCTCTCTCCAGTCACAGGGCTGTAATGGGAATATTGTGGCGCTATAGTTCAAAGTCTGAGTGCTGAGCCCAAAATGTGAGTGCTGAGCTCACCCACTTGAAGTGCACCTGCTCTGTAAGGATCACTTGTCTGAGCAGTGGCTGGGGAGGGCTGTGTTTTCAGCCCTGCTTAAACACATCCCAGCAGTGTAGGAAGGAGCTTCAGAGAGAGGATTTATGGCAAGCAGCAAGACCCCTTGCTCTGGGGCTAAAGCAGCCTGGGCATTGAAAGAAGAAGTAGAATAGACGGCAGGATGGGTTGTTTCTTCATTCAGGTAAGAACTTCGATTTGAGGAAGTACCTGTGAAAGGATTCCACTGAGGCTCTTCAACTACTGAGAAAGAAGGAAGTTTGTTACCAGGAAACCTCAAATCTAACTTCTGCAGAACCCCAAGGATTTAGGAAGAATCAGAACCACTTACGCAGCTTCAGCACCCTGTATTAGCTCTGGTCCAGATGAATGATGTTGTGGTCACAGATTGTCCTCCCAAATTACATGGAGCTGGAATGGAAAAAGTGCTGCTCTCCATGCAGACCTTTCTCAATACTAACCTCTCTTCAAAATCCTCTAATATGTTTCCTAACCTGTGTGCAGAATCAAGAATGTACTGGCATCTGTGTGGAAAAGGCTAACTAACCATGCTTTGTGTGTAAGGGGAAGGTGATGACAGAGCAGCACCCATTTCATGTTCAAATGCTGTGATATGGGCAGTCTGGGTAAGAGGTAGGAAAGAGCAAAACACATTTCTGAATGAAATCCCCTGTTCCTATTGCTGGTCAAAAAAATAAGGGGAACAGAGACATAAGGAATACATGCAGGAGAAAATAAAATCAACAAATGCAAAAATTTATACTGGGCAACAAGTTAGATAATCCCAAAGGAGAGACAGCACCTGGAGCCAGGCTCATGTCAATTTGGGGAGCATAAAGGAATTCACTACACCTTGTCTGGAAGGTCATTGTTTCTCTTCATGAGAATATAGAGGGCTGAGAACAATGGCCACTACCTCTGGTACACATCTTTTCTTTGGAGTTAAGCAGGTATCATTTTCCCCCTATATATCTTTTAAGTTCATTCTTGACAAAAACTTGTACAGCAGAGAAGAACAGGCATGTTCCTCTTAAAATACTGCTGTATTCATCTGTGGAAAAACCTTGAGAATACGCATATGTAGCTTGGCCAAATGGTTAACAGGAAAACACAATTATGTAAAAATATTTGCATGATGTAAGCTAGGAAAAAAGGAGAGGAACAAATGGACGTATTGTCTGAGATGGCTATATTACATACAAGTCAAACACAAGAAAATATAAACACTAATACCAGAGGAAGTAATTGCAACAAAAAAAGGTACAAGTAATTTCTCAGGCAATTTCAGTTCTACCACATCAATCACTTTATAAAGCCAAAATCTGGCGAGGACATACATTACTTCCCCTTGTTGATCTTTTACATTTTCCTTTGTCTATCACCCAGTCTTACAGCAACCAACAGTCAACTACAAATGGGAAAGCAAGAGCCTGTGTCACCTGTGAACCATCTATTGCCTGTGCCACAAAACCATCCTGTATAATTTATGTCAGGTATAACATTCCCATTCTTCCCCTATGCATGTAATGATCATTCTTTCTTTCATATCTTCCTCTCAGCTCTTTCTAACATTTCTCTTATGATCTTCTCTCTTTTAAATAGAACCTGAATTCAAAGGGTCTATTGTTCAGCCTAAGAACTGCAACTTTTGCTCTCAGAATAAGAAAATATACCAAGAAGCATGGCATTGTCCACTTAGCACAATTTGAAAACACGCTTATTTTAAAGGATTTTTAAATATAAAAATAAAATTATCTTCCATGAGCAATGGTATAACTTCCAGTTCAAGCTACACTTACCTCACATTTAGTGAGATCTTCTTTGACTATTTCATAATTTTCACAAGGCTATCTAGACCTGGATTGTCTCTATTCTTGCCTTCTTCACAGTGTTGAAATTGTCTCCATCACCTTTTAACACCTCGTTTCCATTTCATAGTTTCAACTTACTTTCACTTAGAGCCAGTGCAGAAGGAATCCCATCATTGGTTAAGACAAATGTCTTCCCCGTTTTTTTTCTGGATGGTGCCTGAACAATTGTCTCAACCAGTCAATTAACTGACTCGTCTTCCAGACCACAGAATGCAATCTCAGAACAAAAAGGTCCTCACTTCTCTTTACTTTTCTTTTGCCTCTACTGTTATCATACCTTCTTAAGGTGTTTCTATTCTGCAGAAAAAAAAGTGCCCATAACAATATCCCTGTTCAGAATTCCTGTGCTTCCTTCACACAGCCAATTTATAAGAATATTGAGTTTGCAGTCAAAAAGATCTGTCTCCAGATTTCATCCAGGGCCTATTTTTTTATCTTGCAGCAGCTCAGCATATTTTTTTCTCTGTCATATAAAATGAGTTGTAATAAATAGCTCTCATTGTGATTGTTGGTGTTAGCACATTTCAGGAAGTAACGCAGGTACCACAGTGTTAACCACAGCAGGTCCTGTGGTTGACAATGGCAGTGCTCACAAAGATTAATCACCAGCAGTGAAAGCAGGTCAAAAAAAGGAGACACACACACACACACACACACACAAACACACAAAACCCTACTCAATCCAAAACAAAGCCCAAAGGAACTCACTCCACCAGAAAGAGCATCCAGGGAAAGAGATAGGAGAGTAAGTGGGAGTGTGTGCTTTGTAACATACTCTACTTTGAATACATTGCTCACAATATGGACTTGCCCTCATGACTCATGATCTGAAAATACTTTATTGAATAATGTGATACTCAGATTTTTCAATGAAAATTTATGGTTTTGTTCATTTTTTTCACTGCTTCAAATGATGGTTGTACACCTTCCTGCAAAACAGGTTTTCACACACCAGAAGTTCTTACAAATCCTTGCAGGGTTCTGCATTTCACATTTTCTTAACTCTTGCCCCACTAGAATAAATGATCACCAGGGTAAGGATTATCTTTATTTGTGCTTTCCTACCATCTATTCTGGATGTCCAAAAATCTATGGGGACCTTCGTGTGAATGCCTTCATACAAATCATGTCCATCACCCCTCACTGAGAGCAAAGGCAAGAAACACACCACCATAACACACAGGACAGAACAAAACGAAACAGAACAGTGCTTCGAGACAGGAATGATTCCCTTGAACTTCTTCCCACCCTATGAGAAGGAAAAGGGGGTGAGTCTTAGTCTTTTCTTCTAGCTAAGGAGAGATACTCAAGCTAGCTGCTACACCATCAGGTATTGCATAGGAAGATAGAGGGAGACTTTGCCAATGGACTGGCTGGCTCACTGCATTTTGAGAGCTTTATGAATTGCTAAAAAGCTCTTCCCCTCAGAATGACTCCAGGTGAACAGCACACAGTGCTGGCAGCAGCACTTGACCCTCTTGTTTTGGTATTCTACTTCAATACAAGATGGGCCTGGAAATGAAAGAACAAGCACAGTGGCTTTTGAGGAAGTTGTCACCTTCTCTTAAATTCTCAAGTGTCAAGGCTCAAACATCTGGAGGCCAGTCCACAACCATTCTCTCCATCAGCCAGCCAGCTGGGAAATATTATGGTTCTCCAGAAGGAAGGGGTGTTACTACAGTGGCCCTCTTGCTACTTCCTTCATTTTCACATCTTCTACAAAGAATAAGTCATGGACTATATTAACTAGTTTATTTTCCCTAAGCCTTAGCATAATGATCCAACTGATACCTGTCAATCATCTTTTGTCTCAATAGCAGAGAGCAACTCCAACCCCTGCCTTCATCTGGGAAACGGTAAATAGCAAGAGATAGAAATCAAAAAAACACTACAGCCTGATGTATAAAGCTGTTTTCTTAAGAACACCCAATGTAAGAATACCCAGAGCACCTTAAATTTCACAAGGATCAAGGATGTTCTGAGAGGGGAAAATACATTCACATTTTAGAACACTGTGCATGTCTGTGAGTTAAACAAATCAGAACTACCTACAAATGAACAACAGAGTTTTCCTCTTGGTGGACTACACCACTGTTTCCCTAAACATTAAGAGTCATAGTGTGCTCACTATCAGCCAGGCACCAATCCTGTCACTGTACATTCACAGTAGAAAACCCTCTTCCCAGTGCGTGTTACTCAAAAATGTACTGAATCAGACTGACTCTCCGCCCTTCTGTGCTCTAAGGTGAATTAGGAAAGGGTCTGTTATAAGATGATACAGGCCATTCTTTTGTAATGGTCTGCAGTTTTCTCTCCCAATACATTTTCTTTTTATTTAGCACTTCCATTTTTATCCTGTGTTCTTCTTCAGCCATCTCACACTCTCTTTCTATTTGCTGTATCTTTGCAACATGAACTTCATTCATTTGGATTAACTGCAGTTGCAAAATTGACATTTGCTGATGATGTTCTTCCTCATGCATCTTTTTCAGAGCACTTTCCTGAGATGCTTTACTTCTGTAGTTCTTATCTGCTGCTATTCTGACATCAGAACACGAAGGCTCAGGTTGGGAGGTACCTTCACATACAGGAAAATGTACCAGATCTTTGTCTTCATCACAGAGTTCTCTGTTTGACACCACAAATGACTCTGCAAAACAGAAGAAGAAGAAAATTACAGTGTTCTCTTCCCCTCCTTCAAGAAACAGAAATGTTGTAAGTTACTGATACGTGCATCTAAATCTTGTGCTCCAGTAGAAAAGCACAGGAGCCACTACATAATGCAGAATACTAAGGGCATAATGGGCTGAACAGAACCACTTGGGGCTCTGTTGATTGACATGCATGGCTACAGTGGGAGTTCAGAAGTTTAAAGTGAATCTAGACACTTAGAAGAGGACACCTAAATTTAGGAGGCTGAGCCTGGAGCTAAACCTTAATGCAGCCATTTAAGCTAAATCTGTCTGTTACTTGCAATATTTTTATGAAAGATCAGTGTCACGTGAAGCTGTGTCAACATGAATATCAAAAGACTGAGGGAATACTAGGAAGAACATTTCTTATTCTTTCCTTATTTCTGCTGTAGATGTCATAAACACAGTAGTGTGTATTTTTAGGAAAAAATTACATTATTCTGACTTTGAGAAGGCTCTACCAATTTGTCTGAAATAAAAGAAACTACTCAGGGAACAGAATAGTTACTACTGCAAATGAAGGTCACAAAATACATTTCTATCCAAATCCTAATGACTAATTATGGTAAGTACAATCATGAAAGAGACATTCTAAGAATGTTATCTAACAATGTAACTACTGTTGTCTTTTGAGCAAGGACAATCTTCTGTGTGAGATCCTGCCATAATAAAATTTGCAAGAAACTGTTGTCACCACCCTCCCTTCTAGTATTGAATTATTCCTCCTGTGTATGCTTGCCAAACAAAGAAGAATGTAGTGCTGAACTTTTTCAGAAAGGTCGTTCTCCAATGTGGACTGCAATGTGAAATATGGCTCTGCATAAGATTTTTAGTCCTTGAAAACAAAGGAGGAAAGATCTACAGGGAATTCTTGAAACAGGCAATTGTGTATCAATTTGCTGCTGGTGGCTTCTTTATTTATTTATTTTATAACAACCAAAATGATACTTTAAAAAGGATAAAGATATCCTTGGGACTGTTCTCTGGAAAGTCAGCATGATAGCTACTGTGATGCTTGCCACAAAGCAGCAGATATGTCACAAATTGATGAAAAAAATTGTGAAAACCCTCAGTTTAACTCCCAGAGGCCTAGGGAAATACAGAGAGTCTCGTAATATCACAGCTCTGAAATTACTTTTCTATATTGAGCAGTCACACATAAGTGGAGAGATCTGAACTGTTGAAAAAGAATCATTGGCAAAATCACATACAAAGCAATACTACTTGCATCATTACAGCAACATTTATACCTTGACTAGAAGCATCAGGCTGATATTCAGAGTCTTCTTCTGGTGGGCTCTGCAAAAAGTACATTTGCTCAGGCATTATGCTGGCAATCTTCTCTTTCCCTACGATGTGAGTATTTATAAGTGGACTAATACTTCTTTTTACCTTCTCCCGCCTTTCATGTGCCATTATCTTTTTTGTCCGTGCCTTGATATTTTCCCAGCATTTCTTTAACTGTTTGAAGTCTCGCAGTGACACACTGGGCTGTGAATTATATTCATGAGCTAGTGCTTGCCAGGTGCGTTGTTTCAGAGCAATAGTTCTCGCATCACTTTTTTTACATTCCAGCACGTATTTGTATTTTTCAACTAATGCAAGCAGCACACTCTTCTCCACTTCTGAGAAGTATTTAGCAGGCTTTATTATTTCGTTTTGCATTTTCTACTGTTTCTCCAAGAAGCCAAAATTCCTATGAAAACAATGATGAAAGGAAAAAAAAAAAAATTAGAACTGGTTGCAGTATCAGGAAACTGTGTTTCAGAAAAAAACCCCTCCTAAGCATAGCTTCTGATTTATTTTATTTTCTAGGAAAACTTGTAGGTAGTGCTAGAGTACATAATGGAATGATTGGGTAAGATAATATAATTACATGTTGGTTTGTGTTGCCACTTTAGTGGATACACAGTTCCAGAGGTAGACTATAATGAACAGTTCTTTGTTACAATTTGTCTTCCTACAAAATACTCAGTATTTACTTAGTATCTTGCTCTTAATACCTTGTTTTCCTGTTCATTGCCCTTTTTCACTGCCAGAAAGTTTTCCAAGCCCTGAACGGAGGAAGGAATTCCAAAATCCAGCTTCAGGTTTAAGTTTAAAGCCACCTTCAGCATGTTTGGGTTTCCTTTGATAATATACCAAATATCGTCCTCTGTCCTTGCTGACTGTGTATAGCTAATTTCTCCTCTCTTTCAACAATATTTGAAAGCTGTATGAGAAAGGACAGTAATAAGAAGTTGTTTTTTTAAAGACCTGTCAGCTTGGTTCTCCCCCATGCTCAGTGCCCCTGGCTGATACCCAAAAGGCAGCAGGATCCTGATGTGTATGACAATACTGAGAAGCAGCAAGAGCTGCTAGGAGACAATAAACAACTACAGAAAGCAACCACATAGAAGGGACAGGTCCTTCGCTCTTGCCTGCTGGCCCTGTGTGTGTGGTACTTCCTTGCACTTGTGCTGCTGGTCACTCTCAGGAGCCACCAACCAGGCTAAAAAGAGTTTTGGCTTCACTCAACATGGCCACTGCTAGACACTTACAGCACGTCAGCAACTGCCTCTCTTCTCAAGCCTGGGACTTACATAGTCAATAGGGAAAGGGTAGCTGACACCAGGGAATTCTTGGCCACTGAGGGGAAAAAAAAAAAAAGAAAGGAATAAAGCAGTGTTGCCCTGAATTAGCAACACACAAGACTGTGCAACAAAATGTATTTTTGTTTATCTTTTCACACTTTTCTCCCCATTCCTTCCCACTGTAACAAGGTAGCCCAAATTAATTTTGGATTTTGGGCAGAAATGCTGCCTTAGCTCTTATTTCTTCTATTTTTAATCATAAAACCCAGCGATACAACATATATAAGATAATTGGTTCATATCCTAGCAGTCTAAGACTCTCCCAAAATGAATTTTCTAGTATTTTGCCCTTTGTTTGTACTTCTCTCATAACATTCCTTGATGATGCAATAGATATCATCATCAGGTTTCTTCTTCTCAATATGTTTTTCCTTCACTCCACTGCACTAGGACCTTCTTTGTGTCATCCTTTTAGCTTCTTTCCTCCAAACATCCTAATACTTATAGTTATTCTCATCTCTTCCAGTAAAGATAACTACTTATATTTATAAAGAAAGCTAACAGACAAGCTAATATCAAAATGAGAACCCATGTTTGACATAAAAACAGCAGCTCTCTCAAGTAGCCCGTAAAATATGACAAAGCTCAGCTCTCCTGGTATCAGCTGAGATAGAGTTCATTTTCTTCTTGGAGGCTGGTACAGTGCTGTTTTGGATTTAGAAAGAATAATGCTGATAACACACTGATGTTTTAGTTGTTGCTCAGTGGTGCTTATTCCAAGTCAAGGATTTTTAGTTTCCCATGCTCTGCCAGAGAGGAGGTGCACAAGAAACTGTGAAGAAGCACAGCCAAGACAGCTGATCCGAATTGGCTAAAGGGACATTCCATACCATAAAATATCATGTTCAGTATATAAATGAGGAGGGAGTTGGGCAGGACCTGCAGGTGGTGAGCAATTGTATTGTGCATCACTTGTTTCTCTTGAGTTTTCTTCCTCTCTCTCTCCCTTTTTTATTACAAGTATTATTATTGTTGTTGTTATTATTATATTTTATGTAGTTTCAATTCTTAAACTATTCTTATCTCAATCCACAAGTTTTACTTTTTTTTCTGATTCTCCTCCCCACCCCACTAGGGGCAAGGAGTGAGCGAGCAGCTGCATGGTACTTGGTTGCTGGCCGGGGTTAAATCATGACACTGGCAAAACGAAGGAGTCAAAGAACAGAGAACACAGTGGAACAAAGTCTGGAATAGCAAAACTGAAGCAAAGTGAATAGAAATAAGTAATAGTCTAAGTCTAGGTCAAGTCAGTAGCTAAGTTGTACCCCTGCTGAAAAAGGCAGCAAAGGTTTGGTTTGTACTTTCTGTCAGTGCTTGACTGGGTTATCTCCGGGCATGCCCTGACTGGGCAGCTGGCACCTACATGATTCCTGGATAGCCACAGCTCTCCCTCTTACCAAATCCTGTTGTCATGAGGACATGGGAGAGCTGAAGTTTTTGCAGTAGACAGGATCTAGGGGACTAAGGGAAAGATCCATAGGAAAACAGAATGTAATAGTACTGCTGCTCATAGAAGGGCTAGTTTATTTTACATGAAAGCAAAAGCAGGAAGAAGGAAGAGACCTGAGTGGCTGAGCATAAGGAAGACAGTTTCTTGATCCAATATTTTCTCTGTCACACTGTATCAAGTTATTTTTTATGGTCTGGGAGAAGTTAAGTCACCCCACACATTGGTGACAGGAATTCTTAAACAGCTATAATCTCACAGAACAAAGTAGGTGTAAGTAAAGAAACTTCTTTCATCGCATACCAGTCGTTAAAATGTCTAGGTCTAATAGAAGTGAATAGCTGCTTCAGGAGTTCCTTAAATAAAACACAAATTACAAAAAAAAAAAAAAAAGTAGTAGTCAGGAAAATGTCTAGCAAAGATACTGAAAACCGGCAAGTTCACTCCATGAAACCACTCTAAAAACATGTAAAAAAGAGATCTGTAATGGAATTGAACTCTATCTACTAATCTATTTTACTTACATACTTATTGAACCATTCTAAACCATGAAGTGGCTTTGGACAGCTGCTGAAATTAAACTCTTGGGACTAAATATTGGTTCTTTATCTTAGCCCCAGTTTCACCAAGGAATGGGATAAAATGCAGTTGCACCAGCAAGTTGCAAGACCTAATAGCTTATGACCCTGAAAAACCAGGATCACACCATGTGATCAGAAAGGACTGATTCTACCTTCTACTGATGCATGTAAACCTTACTTCTAGTTTTGAAAAGCTGAGAGAATCTCAGACAAAAAATAATTACATGTCTATGTTTAGAAAATCCCTTTATTTAGAAAAACTGGATTTTCAGAACTTTGGAGACTATGTTCAAAAAGTCAAACAATGTTACTAGGACTTCTGGATTCCAGGTGCTAAATATCTAGCTCCATAGACCAGCAGAGATCAACTGATGTCAGTAAATATCTAAAGCATTTCCAAATATGACTTCTGATATATTAACAAATTATGTACTAGAATAAAAGTTCGTCTTTCATGGATGGAGCAAACTTAAGTATCACTTTCATACCACACTATCATTTATTTATATTATTTTTACTGTGGGAGCCTCTGAGATGCCCAGTTTTAAGTTCAAATACTGAACATTTAAGAATGGAAACATAGGTCCTACTCTGAGAAGGATATATTGGTCTTTCCTTCCACTCGTCACATTCCTAGTATGTGTTTCCTAAACATACACACTGTACTTGTGTCCTTTGTGTGAAGAAGCCAGGATTACGATCTAGGATGCATAAAGGAACTCAAGGACTGGTGTGGGCAGTTCAATGCATCTACTACACAGAAAAAAAGTTTTGGAAGACTCTTTGGAAGACTTTGGAAGACTCTTACACGCTCAGCCTGCTTGCTTCAATGCATTAAAGTCCATTTGCAATTAGATGAACAAAAAGCACTCTGAGACATCACAGAACTTAGAATGCTGAGAAGTTGTGTCAAAACACCACCATATATTTATATTTACCTCTTTTTTCTTTATGCGTATTAATAACCTCCTTGCAGCCCACTGGCTCCTCTGCAGAATATGAGAAAGGACTCTCACAAGCCCACAGAATTTCCGTTTCAAGGCTAAGCGATCCTTCCAGGACATATGCCTGGGATATAATTTAGCAGGTAGGAATCTGTGCTGAAATGAAAGTAGTTTACTGTGCATAGCTTATCCAATAAACTGGATTGATTTGTGTGGGCACTTGAGGACAGTTGCAGAGTAAATTCTGAGAAATAAAGACTGGAAAGCTTCTCCCACTCTTACAGGTGCCTAGGCTCCAAGACACACAGGCAATAAGAAAGCATGTTATCTTAAATATTTTCTCCTGGCATGACTCAATTCACAAGTTGCCTTAAAACAACTCAGTGTCCTCAGTATTTGTCCTCTCACATAAACCTCTACAGCTTTAAGGTAACAGAAATACTCGCAGCTCCTCATCTTTGCTGTGAAATGTCGTGCAGCATTCTTCTTTTAAAGACTATAAGGCATGTGCTGTGATCTGCTGGAAAGATATCTTGAAAAAAAAATTACACAAGTTAGGAAATGCACATATGTTCATAAATATGTGACACACGTGCATTATTTTGCTTGCACACATCTAAACAGACACCCAAGCTCCAATCAGTTGCAAAGAAGCCCAGTAAAAGAAAAAAAATCACTTTAAGTTGGCATGTGTGAGCATTTTCAGTCCATGAAATATGTTTTTAGGCATAAGAAAATGCAGAAAGAAAGTTATGGTGGAAGAATTATGCCAAACATTAAGGCGGCTACACTAACCAAACCCAAAGAAAAGAGTTTGTGAGCAAACTGTGGTCACTTATGGGGTGAAAATGAAGTTCACCTACCAGGGCCTACAGAATTACTACCAGAAATATTCAAGGATTGATAACAAGAAAATTTATGTCTCTAACTTAAACTGCAGGTGAAGCTTTGAGCATAGTCAGTAATTAACAGCATTGGAAATCAACCATAATTCTGTCCTTTTCATCTACTGTTTGAGGGTGAAAGAAAGGCAGGGAAATGCAATGACCCAAACTAGTCACAACAGGTTTATATCTCATTTGAATGACAGAACCAGCAGTAAACAGTGTTCTTCTTCCTCAAATGTTACGTTTTCCTCACCGAGCTTCCATCAGTGTTCCAGGCCTGACCCTGCCTACCTTGAGACTTGAAATCACTAGGTGATTAGGTGCATATTGCAAATATGAATGAGATCTATACAGAAAATGTGTTTTAATCAGATTTTTAAAAAATCCCACCTCCTTGGATGCTTTCCCCCCACGCTTTAATACAAACGAATAGTTATCATGGATCATCTAGCAAACAAACAAGATAACCTATGAGTCAAAATTCACAGTACTTTGCCCAAATTTATCCCGTCTTATTTTCTGTAGCTATACACGGAAATGGATTAATATACATATATACATATCATATTACACTATAGATACACACAGACACATTTTAAGCGGGTCATCCCGCTACCTATGGAGGACATCCAAAGCAGTTCCCGCAAGCAAGGTAATGGACGCAGGTTGTTATTCCGAACGATTGCCTGAAATCCATCAAAAATAAGCATAATAGAGGAATCCTACCAGACTCTCCCGCACCCGAACTTCTCAAACATTAACTCGAGCTTGGCTTTTTTTTTTTTTTTTTTTTTTTTAATCACCTCGCGAGCTCCTCTTGTGCTTGAAGGAGAAAGGAGAGCAGGTCCCGGCTCCACAAAGGCGGCCGCTCCCCGCGGGCGGGCGCGGAGGCTGCGGCGCGGATGGAGGCGCATCAGCCGCGGCGGCGGGGGAGGCTCGGCGGGCGGGCGGCCGCTGCCACCCAGCGCCCGCGGGGACCGGCGCCGGCGGCGGGGACAACCCCACCCTGCGGCCCCGCTCGCTCCCTGCTCGTAACAAAGCGCCTCTCGGCTCCCTCCCTCCTTCCCTCCCTCGTTCCCCGCCTCCCTCACCTCCCCGCCCGCAGGTCGCCGGCACCGCTCCCTCCAGCTCCCCGCAAACCCCGCGCTGGATTCCCGCCCGCCGCAGCCCGGGCGGCGCGGCGCCGGCCTCTCCCGCGGGGGACACCGCCGTGCCGCGGGGGACAGCCGTGCCGGGCCACCCCGAGCCTGCAGGTGCGCGGCGCTGCGGGGAACGGGCGAGGGGAAATGCGTCTCTGTGTGCGTGTATGTGAGTGTCTGTGTGTGTGTGTGTGTGCTGTGGGGAGCGGCGTGCGAACACCCAGCGGCCCCCAGGAAGGGGTGGGCAGCCCTGCCCGCACCGCGGGCGGAGCTCCGGGGACGCACGTCCCTAGCGCGGCGTGCGCATCCCGCACCCGGCATTCCGCGGCCCGATCCCGCAGCCTGGAGCGGAGCGGAGCGGCATGGGCCATCCCCGCCCCGGTGCGGCGGCCGCGGACCCAGCTCGGGCTTTACCTCCGACAGCGCCCGCCGGCCCTGCGCGCCAGCGCCCCCAGCGGCCGCCGCGGGAACAGGCCGGGGGTGCCGCTCCGCTCCGCTCCGCCGCGCCCCGTCCCTGTCCCTGTCCCTGTCCCCGCCCGCCGGCGCCGAGCTCCCGGCCGGGGTGCCGCGCTGTGCCGTGCCCCGGCACGGCCGGGCTCCCGCCACCCTCCCGCGCCTCTTCCGCGCCCGGCGTGCCGCGGTTCCCGCCCACCAGCGGATCGGTGCAGGCGCTGGTGCGGCGGCGGGGAGGGCTCTGGGCTTCTGCGGGCGCTGGGCTCTGCCCGCCCGGCCCGCGCTGAGGTGGGTGCAGCGGCGGCCCGGCCCCTGCCCCCGGCTCTGGGCTGTCTGTGTCCTCCCCGGCGGGGCTGGAAGTGCCGGGAAGGGCGCTCTCCCGCTGTTGCCGCGGGTTTGGAGCTTCGGGCCCTCCCTGCTTCCCTTCCTTCCCTGCTTTGCTCCCTCCCTCCTCCCTTGCCCGCCGCGGTCCGGGTGGGAGCGTGTCGCTATTCCCAACCCCGCCGGGTGCCTCCTGCTCCAAAGGCGCGCCTCGGGCACTGCGTGCCGGCTGTTCCCAAAGTGTGTGTCATCCGGCCCAGCCCATGGCGCGGTCCTATCCCAGCAAAGAAGGGGGAAGCTTGAAATGGTTTGGATTAGTTTTTGTTTCAGTGCGTGCGTAATCTTCTGGTGACGTTAATGTTTCCCGAGGGAAACTCTCGGAGAACAATTGTTTCTTTCCATGCTGTACTTTTGCTCCTGAGTTGAAAATAGGATCATTAGCCTGGAGATTTAAAGGTTGAATGTAACTCAAGGCGAAGTACAAATTAAAGCTGGAATGTGCCTAACCCTCATATAGGCGGAACAAAAATGTAAACAATTTTGTCAAGCTAAACCAACGGTTTGCAATCTTTCTGCAATTTTCCTAGAGTTTTTTATCATCTAAAGACGGAATATGGATCCTGAAACGGAAATAAAGAAGCGAGTAAACCCTTTTTACTGCAATGTAAGTATCACTTACTGAAAATTGTTACTAATACATAGTTATTTTGGTGGAACAACGTTGTATTAAACCAAGTATGAACGTTCTTTTTTTCTCTTGACCAGGATTGATAAATAGCACTGGGGTTGAACTTACTTTGCTGTCTTTGTCATGTTTGGCTTGAATATGCGTTGAGAATCAACTTACTAAAATGAATTATTTTAATAATACTATGTTTCTAAATAAAGTCATTCTTTTAAAAGTGGAAGATTAATGCAGCTCCTGTTCAGAAAAAAAATGCTAATTTCTCTGGTTGTCAGATGTATTACTGTTTTTTTTTAAAGCATATTGGGACTTCTAGAGGAGAAGAAAATATTCAGGCTGCTGCTGTTCATTCACGTGAATTTAAACCTTGTCTGCTCCCATTCTGAACTGGCCCAGCTGTGATAGGGAAGTTTTCCAAAGTGAGGGAGGGAGGCCCCAAGTGGGTCAGCTAAAGTGTGTTAGTGTGGATGCAGCACTGAGGGGACGTGGCTCACTTTGGGCAGCTGTACTGGCTTGTGACAACTATGCCGTGCCTCTGGCTCATCTTGGTTTAGAGTGTGTGAGGAAGATCTTGGATCTGTCTTTACTTATCCACACACTCTCACACAAAAAGTGTTCTGAGATAGCTACAAAGTTCTGGAGTCAGCTGAATTTCTTACGTGATGTGGAGATTCCGGTTCATTCCACTGTGGTTTAATGGTTTTGGAGGCTTATAAAATTCAGTTTTAGGAGGCTGCTCTAGTTTGTCTTTGAAGTAGTAGTAGTTTTGTAGAACTTAACCAACTATACCAACAATTCAAAAGTGGGTCTATTTTTATATCAGTGGTATTTTATTTCTCTTGGTCTATGTGCAGTGCTAGAAATACTTCTCTTTTATCTAGATTTGCAAAATCTGGTGTTCTTCTGCACTAAACTTGCAGACTCACTTCCTTGGAGTAAAACACAAAACGGTAAGATCAGTTTTTGAATGCACCTTTTGTCAGATTTTACCAATTTATTTAGCAATAAAATATGGGGTTTGAAATCTATTTTTTAATGTGGTGTTGAAACATATGAGTTCAGATATTTAACTAGTTTTCTTATTTACTGTCTTGTTTACCACAATAAAGTAGAACTTGGTTTTGTACATTTTTCCTGTCAGAAAAAGTTAAAACTTTATGTCCAATAAAGACAATATATGAGAATATATGGCTGTTAATAAAGGCAGAGTGGAATTACTTAAATCATAGACAATCTTCAGGAAAACAGGATGTTTTTCCCTTTTAATTTTCATGTAATTATTGTTCACCTGAGACAGTCTATGGTTTTGGTATTAATCTAACTTATTTTATATATAATGAAAGCTTTTATTGTTGTTTTTTGACTCTCACGTTTCTTTCTTCCTTGTTGGTTGATGGCTTGGTAACTTAGGTTGAAGAAGCACTGAAAGCTCATGGCATCAGTAAGTTCAAGATTTTTTACTTCCTGTTGTGCTCTATACATGCATCTTTCTCCCCACCCCAATGTAATTGTTTATGAAACAAAGGAGAAAAATATTTTCTCAAGAATTGTGTTTTAAGACCTGTCTTGTGTTCTTTAATAACTACCTGAACAATCAGTAACATGAGCAAGAGGTATGCAAAGTTGATTAAAAAGTGCTAGCTAGAGTACTAAAAATCACCTACATTAAAATTTTGAGAAACTGTAAAGAATTCGCAACCTTACTGATCTTCAGGATTTCAAATATACTTTTATAAAGCTATGCCTCTTAACACATGTAGAAATACTGTATGTACTTTATATTTGTTTTTGAAAAGGGGTCAATTTGCTTCAGCTAATTAAAATATTTTTAATACTTTTAATAGGTTTAATAAATCATTAGCCGTCCCTGGGTCTTGATGAACTGGTCTAGTTCCAGGAGGGAAGGTCTAACTATGTTCACAGTTGTCTTCCTACTTCGGTTTCACGATGCACCAAAATGTACTTACAGGCTTCTACAGTGCACTGCTCCTAGAATTCGGTTCTAAAGTTGTTGTTCAAATTAGACATTGCACGTACCTGATCTGGGAATTTTTGTTCGGATGGTAAAGGAAATTTAAGTGATAAAATATTTAGTGTCTGTATGCTGCTGAAATAAATGCCCTGAAATTACTGGATGCCCTGAAATGTTTAGAGACATTGAACTTGATTGATCTTTCCTCTCTGCCTGCTTCATTGACTTGCCTGACATTAAATAACTTTGTTATTGTTTGGTGTGAATGTTTTTTGCCCATCTTTTGGAGCATGGTGCTAATGACACCAGGGTCATGGGTTCAGTCCTTGTATGGGACTCAGTGATCCTTGTGGGTCCCTTCCAACTCAGAATAGTCTGTGAATCTGTGAAAAAAATCTCTTAGCATGTTCAAAACTAAACATAGATTAGTTTTCTCATGTCAAAAAAAGCTCAAAGAGGTTTTTTTTAAGTAGTCTGTTTTTTTTACCAAGTTGTTCTTTGTACTAACAATTTTATTTCCACTTCTCTGGGATTTTTTTGTGTTTTTGTTTTCTTACTTGTTTCTTTGTTTTTTGTTGTTTTTTTTTTTTTTTTTAGTTAAATCAGAAAATCACTTAGAGAAGAAAGTGAAAACACCTGCAAAACTTCCTGATTTTGGTAAGTATGTTTAATGCCTCCCCCCACACCTCCCCCCACAAAAAGGTGGAAGAAATAAAAAAAAAATTGAGGTACAATATTACAAATGATGCAATAGTCTGAATCTGTGAAAAAAATATCTTGGCACATTCAAAACTAAACATAGCTTAGTTTTCTCATGTCAATAAAAGCTCGAAGAGTTTTTTAGAAGTAGTCAGTTATGTTACCAAATTGTTCTTTGTACTAACAATTTTATTCCCACTTCTGTGGGATTTTTTTTTTCTTTTGTTTGTTTCTTTCTTTTTAGTTAAAACAGAAAGTCACTTTGGGAAGAAAGTGAAAACACCTGCAAAACTTCCTGATTTTGGTAAGAATGTTTAATGCCTCCCCCCACACCTCCCCTCCCCCCCAAAAAAAAAGTGGAAGAGAGAAAAAAATTTTCAGGTACAATATTACAAGTGATGTCTAGATCTTAGCAGGTCCTTGGGAATTAATCTCTGTTCATTGTATTTTCAATCTGAAGTAATATTTTGTAATAATACATAACAAAATTTTTGCTAAAATGCTAAAAAAGGAGTGGAAATATGATGGAGGGGATAATGTTTTATAATAACTGACTTAATTTGTGATGTGGGACCATGAATGAGCAGGGATTCACTTGTATGTGAATTTCTTACAGTGCCACTTGAGCCAGAGAAGTTTCATGGACAGACACTGGAAGAACAGCTTAATACATGTAAAGATTCAGAACCTGCACTTGGTGAGAGCTTTTAGTACTGTAATTGTTTGTTTCTGTGATGTTTACCTTTGAAGAGTATGGATTAGTTTTTTAAAATGTAAAATTAGGTAATGTGTAATAAAATCTCCCTATGGTTACACTGAATACCCAATAGTATGCTATGGAAGTGACAGATCTTACTGACAAGATCATTGGATTTGGCCTGGAGCATATTTGGTTAGATACTTAATGTTGACAATGCTCTCTAGAAACAATCTAAAGTGATATGACAGAAATTAACTTAAATTATCAGTATGGCTTTTTGCAATTTAACTATTCACAGGATAGACAGAAAAAAACAACTAGGGACATATATTAAAATACATTCCCTTCTAAATAGTTAAAACATAATTGTTGCTATTATTTCTTTTTAATTGTTGAGTCCTATATGGGAAACATAAAGCATCGGAAAAAAATCAGCTTTGAACACCTTTGGTGTTCAAAAAGTGATGGTTCTAAAAGTCTTTATTGATGTATTTGACATGCATGTGACACTTTTCCTTGTATGTCAGTGCTTTAAAATCAGTGCATTTCCAACCAGCCCTGGTGATCTGTTCCAACAAACATCAAATTTCCTAAGTTGTTTGGGTTTTTTTTTTTTTTCAATACAGGACTTAATTACATAATAGAATACCGAACCAAAGATAATGTTCCTTTTCTCTATGAATGTCAACTATGCTACTGTAAAACAGGACTGAGTAACATGTTCATGCATATTTGTGGTTCCAAGCACAGACTGGCATACTTGGTAAGTTTGTTTGTTTGTTTTAGTGTAATGATTTAAGGAGAGAATTTGCTAGTCATATTTTGATTTTTTAAAAATAAACATTAAGGTTTTACATACACTTTTGTGAAAATCTTTGTATTGCAATTGTGCAGCTGTGATGAATGGACTTAAAATTCTTCTCATCAATAATGTGTATGTCTGTCTATTGCTTGACACCAAGGTTTTAGTTTATTCTGTTTTGGTCAACCAGTAATGAAATCTATAGCTAAAATGGACTAGAAGTAGATTTTTGACTGATTTTTGTATTATGTAAAAGAATGAGATAAATGAAGAAACTGTTCCGTCTTTCAGATGCTTTAAAAGGAACATAATTATAAATGAACATTATACATATTAGAAAATAAACTGTGACTTGGAATCAGGGGAGAAAGCCCAACTCATACTCTGTTTTGAGGCTAGACAGGCCGTGTGAGTTCTGTTGCCTGTTTTATGACAATTGGCAAAGCTCTTGAGGTTCATGTCAGCTCACAAACATACAAACACATTATTATTTTCAATATGTTTGGAGAAATAAGACTGTCCAGTCTTTGAATGTTTGCTTGAGTATATTAGCCTTAGGATGGGCTTCAACAAAACCAAGAGAGCAATATTCTGAAAAGCATTTTGATACTTCCCATGAAAGTTTCTCAAAATTGATATTGTATTCCACATGTCTTAAAGTCATAGACAGCAGAGTTCACATAGTATTTTAGGGTAGTTTTAGGCCTAATTTTGGGTGTGCTGCTCTGAATCTACAGTGATGTCTTTCATAAACACCATGCTGTTTCTGGTCATTAATTCAGAAGTACATGCTGAGTTTTGATGTTCTCAGCTATTGTATTTCTTGCTTACTTGGGTCTGTTTCCTGCAGTTCTGAATCTTAACGCTTGTTAGCTGCATCTCTGATAAATTCTTAAATGCTATAAAAATATAGTAACTCATGAAGGATTACTTTTAAGTCATGCACCTGAGATGGATTAACCCTAGGTGGTGGAAAAGGCAGGAGACTAAATGACTGGAATTTGCTCTGCTAAAAAAGGAGCCTGGGGGTCCTGGTGGATAACAAGCTCAAGATAAGTACTGTACCTTGGTGTCAGTGTAGGCTAACAGCAAGCTGAGCTATACTAAAAAGGGTAGAGCCAGTGGATCAAAGGCAGTGATTATTGCCCTGTTCTTGATCCTTGCTAGGCCATATCCAGAGTATTGTGTTCAGTTTTGTGCTACTGCAGAAAGGAAGCTATTTATGAAATTGAAGTAGTCCAGTGGAGTGCTGCCAAGATAGTCAGGGGGCTGAAGTGCACTTGTAGTATGAAGAGATGTTAAGGTAATTGGGCTTGTTCTGGCTGGAGAAGAAAAAGTGTCAGAGGCTTCTAATAGTCACCCTCCAGTACCTCAGAGGAGGTTATTAAGAAGGTGGAAACAGACCCTTTATGGGGCTTCTTGGCAGGAACATAAATTCAAACAGGGGATTTTCCTACTTGACATAAACAAGTATTTTGCTGTGAGGGCAGTCAAGCATTGGAGCAGGTTGTCCAGAGAGAAGGGGAGAATCTCTCTCCCCAGAGGTTTTTAGACCCAAGAAGGCAAAGCCATGTGCAACCAGTTTAGCATTCAGAGTCAGCCCTGTCTAAGATGGGGATTTGGCTTCAGTTCTCTAAATTATTCTGTGATTATATGCATAATCATTCTAGTAAGTTCTGCTATGTATAAGTAGAAGTTGATTTATGTCCCATGTTTCTCAACTGTGCTGGAGTTGTGTGACTTAAGGACTTGCATCTATTTTCTAGAGACAACATTATCCAGAGATAGCACAATCTGATGAAGTTAAGGGTAAAGGCTCTGAACTGAACAAAAGAGTTAGGCAAGTTGGATTAACAATTGAGAAGAAAGAAGGAAGAAAACAAATACAGGTACATTTCTCTTAAGAATTCCAGAAGC
Source organism: Acanthiza pusilla (assembly GCA_036630365.1). Lineage (NCBI taxonomy): Eukaryota > Metazoa > Chordata > Aves > Passeriformes > Acanthizidae > Acanthiza > Acanthiza pusilla. The sequence goes on from JAXCHO010000034.1 coordinate 36,392,002, forward strand.
TTTATATTTAATAAAGAAACAAAGAATGTAATTTCCATTATGATGGGCAGATTTGCTTTGGATGGTAGGAAAATCTTGCTTTTTTAACCTTTATTATGGGTGCTTTTTGTCATTTTAGTAATTCTTCCATGATTATTCTGGACAAAATTTCCCTATCTGTGTGCACAAGTAACTCAAAATATATATACTAATATTTAATCGATTCTCAGCTCTTTATGTGTATAAAATAAGTTGTTTCATTGTTGCCAGGAAACTGCCTTTATAACTTTCCTGAATAGTTTCTGCTTTGTTAGCACCCTGTGGCAACTTGGGGAGGGGGCGCAGGTAAAATTTCTGATAGCACGGATGGAATTGTGGGAATTTGCAGGTTAACAGGATGTGTTGGTTTTGCTTGGTCCAGTTTTTGGTAGTGGGGGGCCACAAAGATGGCTCCTGTGAGAAGCTTCTAGAAGATTTCACCATGTCCAGCAGAGTCAATCTCTGAAGATGATGGACATGCTGCTGGCCAAGGCTGGGCCAATTGGAGATGTTGGTTATCCCTCTGTGATAACATATTTAAGAAGAAATAAAAACAATGGGTGCACACAGTTCTTTCTAGCCAGAGAAGAAGGAGGAGATGAGAACATGTGAGGGAAACAACACAGAGACGCCAAGGTCAGTGGAGAAGGAGGGGCAGGAAGTGCTCCATGTGCCGAAGCCAAGATTCCCCTGCAGGCCATGGTGAGGACCATGGTGGAGCAGCTGTGCCCCTGCAGCCCATGGGGTCCAGGGGATGCAGAGATCCACCCACAGCCCATGGGGAGGTGCCCACGCCAGAGAGGGTGGATGCCTGGAGGAGGCTGGAGTCCAGCAGGAGTCCCAGTGGAGAGAGAGGCCTTGCTCCTGAGATGGAGCAGCCTGGCCTTGGAGCTCTGCATCCATGCCACAGCAGTTTTGGGAGGACTGTCTGCCCATGGGGGGACTCACGCTGCAGCAGCGTGCATGTGTGCTGCTGCTCGTGAGATGGACCCACACCCAAGGAGTTCGCAGAGAACTGTCTCCCGTGGGAGGGACACCATGGCAATGCAAGAGAAGGACTCCTCTCCCTAAGCAGTGGAAGAAAATTGTGGTGATGGGCTGACTTAAACCCCCACACTCTGCCCCACCCTGCGATGTTGGTGGGAAGGACGGAGGGGGGTGAGCAGAGAAATGTTGTGATTAGAGTATTTTGCTCCTCATTATCCTCCTCTGACTCTGTTAGTAATGAATCACTTTGTAACTTTAAGATGGGGCCTCTTTTGTCCTTGGAGCATTTTCTCCCTCTTCCTTATCTCAACTCACGAGCCTTGTGCGTATTAACTTTTTTTTCTCTCCTCTGCCCAGCTGTGGCAGGAGAGAGTGAGTGAGTAGATGCCATGAGTACCTTGGTGTTTGGCCAGGGTCCAAACCATGACACATGAGAATATCAGCAGTGCCATGGAATCACAGAAGCGCCATAAACTTAAATTCTTAGGAAGCTGCACCTTTAGAAACATGTTCATGTGGAGATATCTTCATATTGCTCTCTGCTGATACTTACACTGCAGTAGTATTTATAACAGCTTTAGATGGGCAGGATATTGGTGAAGTTTCTTCTTGAGGTGCACCTTATCACACTGGCTCATGACAAGCGTATTGAGGTGCTCGCTGTTCTTCGTGGTACACATTAAATTTGTTTTCTGCATCAACTTCAATTTCTGTCAGCATCCTGCTTGTTGAGCAGTGTTTCTTGATGAGATCCCTTGCTAATGCTACTTAATGTGCATAGGTGTCTCCTTTCAAAGTGGAGTTCCCAAGGTTCTTGTGTTAAAGCTGGTGATGTCCTGCCCATCTGAGGAAAGACCCGTGTTTCTTTCTGTGTGATACTGTCACACTTAGGCTCAAGGATAAGAGCCTGCTCTGATCCTACACTTTTCTGATGAAAAACAAGTATGGGAATATTGGAATATCAAGTCAAGAAGGGAGAGATTTCAGATTATCAAATCCATTCTGTCTGCATACCCTTCATTTTTAACCTCTGCTTAAAAAGAAAAGCAGCTGACTGTTCACAGCAACTTTTTCATTTGACCTACTTAAATTTCTTCTTGACTTGAGACTGTTTATTTGACTTGAGATTTATGTTCATGGATATAGAAATACTTACTTCCATCTACATTTTCTAGACCTTTTGTTTTTCTAGGTAGTTTGTTACATCCATTGCAAATCCATTCTTGATTTAAGGAACTTTTAAACACAGCGTGTGTAACGTGATTTAGTTTTACTGCTATATCTTCTGAAACCAGCTGTTTAATTTTCTTTATTTTTTTAAACTCTAGAAGAAATTTATTTGTGTGGTAAATAAGTGTCCAGTAACTAACTTACTAATTTTTTGAATATCCATTAAAGGATTTACATACATGTGTTTTACACTACTGGTTATAGATTCTTTAAAAAAAAAAATAATGCTGATGAAATATCTATGGAATAATGTTATCCACAAAATAACTGACATAAATGGGTTTTATTTTTAGGTTGTTACAGGTGCTCCAACAATGAGGAGGAAATGGCAAGAATGTAAGTGTGCTCAGTGGGGTGCAAATTGTCCACCTCTAATTTGGCCCTGCTTTGATCTAAATCAGACCAGGGTGGTCTCTGCAGTGCCAGATGCTCACCTGCATTTTGGTGAACTGGACAAAAGGAGCAGGTTGGGGTTCTATGCATTTATTTAATTCACAGTACAGAAAGCCACACAGAATTCTTAAAGCACAGCTATAGCTCTTATCTCTGCTATAGAAGAAGAAATATATAGAAGAAAATTTTCTGTTTTACTAGCCATTGATACTCACAAAATTGTAGGAATATGGTTATCTGTGAGACTTCCCCACTCAGTTTAATGTTTTAAAGCTCTTTGTAGTACAATGTTGTCCAGGTGGACAAACATTATGACTGCATGCCACTTGAGGAAATGCCTAAAACTTGCTATGAGACCTCATTGCACGAAAAATAAAGATTTTAATTAAAACCAATGTACTTAATTTTAATGTATATTAGTATGTAAATGGTACCTTAAAATAGCTCAGTAGGGGTAATGAGATGATCTAGATTTGCAGTGTCATACTCCAAAGAGGAAAAATAGCCATTTTGAATCCAGGAAAGTGGTTTGAAATAAGTTGAATCCTATTCAAATTAGATTTCTTGACTGTAGCCTGTTGGGTAATGTGTCTAATTTTGCATGTGACTTTGTGACATTCTACTATATTTATAGTATTTACATATTTTAAGAAATTAATTGTAAGCAGGGTATGAAATATTTTAAACTTTGTTTCTGATTTGTGTTCATATTTAATATGCTGTCACATAATAACGCTTGGAAAATTATTCTTAGTGTTTGTAAGTACTATTCCACAGAAACAGAGCTTGGTGAAATTGAAGTGCAGTAGTAGAACTGTCTTCTGTCAAGATAATGTCCATTGTGCTACATTTCAATCTTGCTTGTTTAGTTCTTAATGCAGATGACAGTCCTTCAAAAGCTAAAGTTCAGCATATGGATACGTCCCTTAGTAACGCAGAAGAAATAGATAATAAAAATAAAGATGGGAAACTGACAGACCCTACTCAAGGTATGAGGAAAAATTATTTATTTTATATTTTTTAAACTTTCACCAGTGCATGAGTTATTTACTCTGTATGTGCCTGTTCATAGCTTCCACAGCTGAGTCATAAAGGTGAATTTGCACAGTTGTGTGTATGGCCTTGGGGTCTGTGGCAAAGGAAAGAATAATCCCAGTGTTTGTGAAGAAAACATTCTACTTATACTGATTTTTTAGGTTCAATTTTTATCTTATTTCTTCACAAGATATGTTACTTCCACCTTTAGATTTTATTGATGGTGTCTTTAGAATAATTCCTTGTTTAGAAAATTTTTTAAATTAAAACATTGGAAAAACATTATTTAATATACTTTTTATTGTTTTAGATGAAAATAATGTTCAAGAGGAGAATGAAAATAGTCAGAAAGAGCATGCAAAACCAGATGAAAGGGTTGAACCTAATAATGCTATTGAAAACAGTGAAGGCAACAACTCAGAAAGGTAAAAGAAACAAAAAAATCACCACCTTCAAACCCAATTAACTTAAAGGAAAATGTTGTACATGACAATTGTCTATACTGGATTTGCATAGTAAAATCCGTGTATTCTGAAATTGTGCTCAGCTATAAACTTCTGTCATCAACTGGAAACCTGATGTATGTAAAGTGACCTCAGACTTTGCTCTGGATGCAACTGGCTTTTGTATTTAACTGTTATCCTTGAGGTATAGTTGTCATGTGCTGCTCAAAATGTTCAAAAAGAACGTTTCCTCATGGTTTAAAAGCACCTCTGTTACAGGTTCATATCATATAATTAGGGTGGTGTATGAACTGATTTTGGAAGGGAAAGACAGTCAGCTATAGCTGTAACAATTGGGGTATCTTCTTTAGAAATGATTTAGTGGAGGAACAAGCGATCTAAAGGAACAGTCACATTCTAAAATGGTGAGACTGTGCTTGCTGCTTGGGAGCATCTTATTGGTAACAGCGTTGTGAGCTCACTTTGAACTGTCAGCCTTTGTGTGAGGAAGGCACCTCCAATATTGGTCATCTTTGTGCAGCACCAGGAACCACAGAAGGGCATTCAACCCAAACACAGGACTTTCATTCCAACAATTTTAGTTTTGCTCTTAATGACATTCCCTTGGAATATGTTTTAACTTTAAACCAGTAATCTCTCTCCCAGACAGGGAGGGCTAACAGCTTTTGCTCGTTTACTGTTAAAGAAGAAATTTTCGTGTTCCTGAAATACATTTTTGTAGGACTTGCCTCTCAGTGGAGCAACCATTATGGAAAAGGATCAGTTGAAACCAGATTTAAGTCCAGGTTTATGAATCTTTGTGTTTATTTACTGGCTTTCAAATAACTGACAGTTCTGAATCGGAACTAGTTTGTGAAAACATGAAGAATAGGAGAGGAATAAAAGCTCAGCTATCCACATCTGGAAATGCTGCTGTCTGTTTCTACCTGATACTGATCCTCATTGTGCAGTCTTGTACTTTTAAATTTTATGAACAGCTTCCTTTGGAAAATCACTTAATGTTATTTTTTTAATCTAGTTCGGATAGATCAGATAGATAGCTCAGATATCCTTCAGATAGATGATGATAGATCATCATCATGGGTGACAATGAGCTGCCAGGCGTTTGAGTGAGAGACTGATTTGGAAGTTAGTTACCAAATTATGACTTCAGCTTGTTCCTTTACTGTTTATTTTGTGAGGCTACTAAGAGATATGAACTCAATATATAATTTCTTAAAATAATTAAGATCAGATCCTCATTGACAGCTTGTTTCCACTTAAAGATTCTGCAATATCTGTCTGAGAATTTCTATGACTCCTTATTTCTTTGTAGTAAAGCTTCTGAACAGTCATCTGAAGGTGTAAATTATTTTATCATCATCTGCTTTTACTAAACTTCTGATTCCTAAGGAAGATTTCAAGGCAGAGGAGTGCTTAGGCTTGGCAGTCATATGGTTTTGGTTAATTTAAGAAACACCCAGCCATTCTCAGCCCTGGTTCCTGGGCTTACAAAGGGATGGAATGGTAGTTGTATGTAGTAGTTTTAACGCCAGAACAGCACAAATATGGGCTAGGAATCTTTAGCCATATGAATCTTTATATGCCCAGTATTTGTGTAGCTGCATTGTAAAACACTAATTTTTTATAGCTGATTTTTTTGAAGGCAAGTTTGTGAAGTGCTGATAAAAATCCTTCTGTAATTAGGAGCCTTGTCTCTCTGTGGTATGTAAAAAACTCTTACAGCTATTACTACCAATGTCAATTTTTTTTATTAACTCTGGGTTTTAGAACTTACATGCTAGATAATCACACTAAAAAACCCAAAACCCATAAATAATTTTTATTATGATCTGAGATGACTGGGATTTCTGTGAGGAAATAATATGTGACCTTTCTTTCAGAGTGTGTCAGAACTACTGTAGTAGTAGTGTGTCAGAAATTTAAACTGATTATCAGTTATTGACTGGCAACATATTTTTGCTGGATCAGCCATCTGAATGTTTTATTTATTCTATTTTAAGGTGTGAGACCAATAAACATTTGGAGGAAGAAAACAAGGAACCCGAGGTGAATATTTTTCTGTTAATGCATTACTCCAGTTTCCAAATAGTTGGGGAAATAATGAATATATGATTGGCAGTGGTATTTGCTTACTCAAATTGATATTATTGACAATAAATTAGCTACAAAGTTATTAAGGCAAAACTATTGATAGCGAGGTTTTCTCCTACTTTGTTAGGAAGACCTATGTACACATTTCATAACAGTACAACAATTTAAACCATAATTATTACTATTTATTCATATTTACTGCACAGAATAGATTTCTGGATCTCTTTCTTTTTATGCTTAACAGCAAGAATTTACAGCAAATCCTGAAGAATTCACTAATCAAGAAGAACTGTTGGGTTATTTGGTGAGTGATAAATCTTAGCTTGCAAGATAATTTTTAGATAACAAAAAAAGAAAACCCTACTGATTTACTAAGTCTAAAATGTAGCAAGTAATGAAAGCCAAAATGTAGGCAATCTGTTAATCTAACAGATTACCATTTTGCCAGAAGGCAGGATTCAGAATAAAATTACTGTCACTGAATTTATAATGTATCTATTAATTCTGAAGTTTCTAGACATTGTTTTTGCCAAAATATTGGTTTACTGTCAGAGGAATGACTTGCACTGAAAATTCCTTTTTTTCAAATATAGCTTAGCTTCACTCCTTAACTACATGGCTAGGTAATACAACCTTTTAAAATTTCTTTTTCTCCTTGTTTCTATAGCTGGTCTATGATTTTCAAATGAGGAATTTGGAAAGATGTAATTCTGTAATGGAAAGAAGCAGAGTCAAGAGAAATATTTGAGATATGTAGAAAGGAAAGAAGGGATTTTTAAGAAATAAAATGCAAGTTGTGTATTTTAGACAGGCTTCCCCCTGCCCCCGCCCTGGTCCAAAATGCCAGAACTACAAAAATCTGCCTATTCTCTCTCTAAAGTAAGTATCAGAGCACCAGAATTCTGTTCAGTTGTTGAAAATTAGTATTTTGTACACATGCACAGCAGTGATACAATCAATAAGAGTAGAAAACTGTTACTTGCCAGTTGTTAGATGTAACAACAATAGTCGTGGTCTTGCATGCAAAAATGCTGATTTTCATTAAAGCATCAGTGACAAACACTACAAGAATCTTTACTGATGGTTTCTTGAGTGATCTACTGCATAGTAATTTAGGCACTATTGACTATCATAAAATGTTTTTTTCCTCTTTTTAACAGGGAATTATTAGGTGTAGAGGTTGCACCTTGTTAATAAAACTTGAATTTGTTTTAAGGCATCTTCTTGCTTAGTATGATTGTCACGTGAGCAGAAAAGAGGACTGTTGGGAATGTGATTAGAACAATGTTCTATTTTGGAAAGTTTGAAAATTATTTAATTTTAGCATCTACAGTCATTTTTTCAAAAGCTGCATTAAGTGTTTCTGTTGTTGGATTCAAAGGTTTCTTATGTGGTGGAAAGTAATTTTACAGGTATCTTTTTTAGATTTGCTGTTCACATGGTGTAAAGCTGTCCAATAATTATCCATACTATATTTCTTTTATTACCTCATAGCAAAGATATCCTTGTCACAATTTAATCTTCTTTTTCCAGATAGCTTTTGGCAAGATCTTCATTAAATGTAACTTGTGCAAATCAGGAGAGATCAATACTATTAGCATTAAAAATGTAATATAATCCCTGTTATGATGTCTCATACGAACTTAATGCTAGGTTTTTATTACTTCTTTTCCATTGTCTGGAGTGTTTAAAGGTGTTTGTTTCCTATCCAGAAGACTTTGAGCTGTTAGGACAGACCTGGATTTCTGTTGCTTTGTCCTGTTCACTTTTGTTCTGTTTTCAGCAGAACTTTCTTGTTATAGACAAGAGGGTGACCCATGTAGCCTTCTCTGTGAGCCCTGTTAGTACTAGAACTTGCTCCCCTAGTAGAGCTTCACAGCTTCAAGACTGCTTTTCCCTTAGGCTTTTAGGGAAGAAGAAAGTTAATGTAAGGCAAGGCAGTATGCAGTTTTAAATTCAGTAGCATTCTGGCTTTTTGCTACGTTCTAGAGAAATGGATTATGATTATATTGCCTCAGGGAAGGTGTATACATTCATTTGTATGCAGGCGTCTTGGAAAGAGATCAAAATACTTAAGGAAAAGCATTATCTTCTATATATTTCCAGGCATATTTCTGTGTTCCTCCTTTTCAAAAGATTGTGTTGGGTAGCTGCATCTTCCTTCTCTTAGGATTCTCTTTCATTCCACTTTCCTGCCCCCCCATTTATGGGACTAAAAATAAAAAACTGTATTTGCTTTGTAATTTCAGCCAAGTCTGGCAGAAGGATAGAGACTCAGAAAATGAGGTTCCTGCAAGTTTGTTTATAAATTGTGATACTTCTGTTTTTCAGAGGAAAAATGTTTTATTGTCTGCTGTTTTGGTTCTTTATTTTCCCCCTAGCAAAGTTTTGAGATACTGGATGAAGATGATGCTTCATTTATCCTGAAAGTTACACAGACTCTCACAAATGCACTGGTGGAATATCGTCAGCAGGCTGCATCAAAGAAAGTAATGCAGATTTTGTTTTGGTTTTGTTCTACAAATCTGTAGCTTCCTGTGATTGTGCATTTTTATTATTATAAATGATAAAATAAAACAGAATTGCTGTGGAGGCTGTATTGTAAGTTTTGCCTGTTAAATACATCAATTTTGGTAGTGATGATAGGCTAAAATTTTAGCTTTCTGTTGACAAGTCTAAATAATTTCTGTTGAATGGTGCTTGTTATTAGAAACTAAAAATTATCTTGTCACTTATTTCCTGTGCTCTTCCTTACCTCTAAATTTTTCTGCTACTTTTGCCCCTTTTTAATTCTAACTGAAGCTTTTCTCATCTTTACTGACTTGCCTAACACTTCTGTACTGCATCCTGTTTCTGTTCCCAGGCTTCACTTCATTCACCATGTAATCATGCATCAATGACATGAATTTTTTTTCTTATTCAACTTCTGGTCCTATTCTTGAGACTGTTCTCTTTGAGGTCTTTTTCTTCCACTGTTAGAAACCCTGTTTTTCCCTTCTCTGCTACTACTTGTGACTGATTTGTCTTTACATAGGCAGTACATATGGAGGTGTTTTGAGTACTTCTTTGAGGTTGCTGACATGTTACAAAACAAAGACATTCTAACTTAAATAACTTCTATCCTACAAGTTGTTAAAGACCAAAATGTTTTTCCACAATTAGACCTTGTTAGTATTCTAAACTGTGATCTTTCAACTGGTAATTATTTTAACTAAATCTTTTATTTTGAGTGTAAAATGCTTCCTTTTTAGATCTGACAAGTTGAGAATTAGGCTCAGTAAATATCACTTCATTGCCTAATAGAGAGCTTTTTCAGACATGGAGAGGTACCACGGGCAGTGTATACACAGAAGTTACTATCTCTGATTTTCCAAGAAATACTTGGTTTTTCAGATTTGGTAGCAGAAATACTGGTCTTTTATTCAGTTTGTGATAATTTAAAATGTAGTAGTTCATTGTTTCAAGGGGTTGTCCTGATAATTTTTTTTTTTTTTTTTAAATCATAGGACCACTTAGATGCTGGATATAATGGAGAAGCAGCACTGGAATATTCCACAGAACAGTCTAACCCAACTTCAGCAGATATTAGTGACTCTGACACTGGTAATATTGGCTTTGCAGTCTTTAATGTGGTTTAATCTTAACACTAAACCTTGTGTAAATGATAGTAAGCCTTTTCTTCTTGCTTTTCTAGAAGCAGAGCTTAAAAGCAGAATAAAGCCAGAGTCAAGTAAAATAAATTAAGAGTTTTGGGGTCTTTTGCCCATCCTCTACTAATATTAAAAAGGGAAGAGTATTAAAAACCATGGATCCTGCTTAACTGTAGGATTTGGGGAGAAATTGAGTTAGTACCAACTCTGACTTCCCTGTGTTCAAAGGAAACTGTTTCTAAGGAGACTTACAAAGTTTCTTTGGCTTTTTTTTTTCCTCCCCAATATTTTTGCCCTCCTTGGTGGAGGAGATGTTTCCTGCGGGTGTAGTTGAATCAAGATGTTAGTAGAAAGTTATAGGGTAGAGGATGGATAATTCTCTTTAATACCTGAATACTGCAGCTACTTGGCCTTGGTACTTCTGATTATTTTTTTCAAAGAATCCTGGATTTCTTCGCTGTCATTTCCTTCTGTTACAAACAAATGGCTATTTTTCTCAAACATAGGAAGTACAGTCTTATGCTTGGAAAGGCAGGATACCCAGAATACCAGTGAAGCTATTTTGTATGATCTTTCCTGTGCAGTGTCAATTTTCTAGTTTTTCTAGAAAGTTTAGCTTTTAAAAACCTAAATTATTACAATGCTAATGACAAAAATCGTGATGACTTAGAATATATGAGATTTGAAACTTACATTCCATTTTTGTAAGCATAATGGAAATAGCTTTCACCTACCTCCCCACCCTTGTTTCTCCAGGATTTTCTGTAACTGGAAAACATTCCTGACTCTTGGCTGTTTGAAAGTTTAGCAAAGTCAGATGTGAACCTTACCAGCAATGCTGTTGTGCCTGAGTAGAAACACTTGTTTTGAAAAGCCCTATTTAGAGAAACATGTAATGAAGGCTCTTCAGAATCCTTTCTTACTGAAAAACAATATGTTCCTTCTTTAGACTACTCAAGCAGCCGATCAGCTAAGCAGTTCTTATCAGTCAATGAGGAGGAACCCCAAAACTTTTCAACTGGCTCTTCGGAAACAGCATATGAGAACAACATCACAACTGAATTTTTGAACAGTGTAAGAAATATGAATGCTGAGGAAGTTACTGCCACCCTACACAAGATAGCAGCATCAAATCCAGCTTTCAGAGGTAATTTGCATATACATGTATACACACACAAACACATATAAAAATATACATAGCATCATTTATTAGCCTCTGAAATATTAAGGACTTATATGAGTTGGAGTACCTAGAGGTATCAAGGAGGGCTCAAGAGTCTTCTTTTTTCCCACCCTTTAACTTTTGCAGGATCCAGTTTAGGAATGGTAAGTCAGAAGGGCTGCCTTCCCATAAAGGCATTAATAATTGTGGATTTTAAAATTTTTTAAAATTCTTCTCTCATTTGTGAATAGTAACATTTACATGGCAGGAGACAGTAAACTAAAACCAAGCATATTGTTATTAGAAAAAAGCAGAATCTTTTCTGTGCTACAGGTGGAGAAATGCTAGTTTTGTGAATACCAACAACAAATAATTTTTTATTTACTGTTCCCTGAAGGAACTGTATTTGCACAGTAACATAGAAATCATAATGAATCAGGCACAAGCAGTCTTTTTTTGTTTACAAGTTTCTAATAAGTGTCAGCTATTAAACCTTCTCACATCTTCAGTAAACCACTGCCCTTTCTTCAGAAGTTTCCTGTGTACATTTCTAAGCTTCTCAGTGTGTTTAGAATCATAAAGGTTAAAAAAAGAACACCAAGATGAGTACATTGTAGGAAAGCTTACAGCTTCCAGGCACGTTCTGATTGTTCTCAGTTAAGGTATATTTCCTTTAATAAGGAAAGATCCAAAACTCATCTCAGCCTCTGAATGTTTCAGTATAACTTGTGTTTTAAAGTGACTTTTATAATAAAATTGCTTATTTTCTGGTTTTGTGTGTTTGTTTGTCTTTAACTAAGGAATTGATATTCCGAATGTTATAAGGATCCTGACTGAAAGTGGAACTCTGAGGGGACCAAGCAATGGCAGCACACAGTGACATGGTAGTTAATAGAGATAATACAGCAATGTATACTTTCTTTCTATTTTGTTTATTTTGTTATGTTTAAATTTTGTAAAGTGTTTTTTAAATTAATAACTTGGTTTTGATATTCTTGTTATTTATTTCTCCATTTAGCTGAAAGTTCTGTAGTGTGGAAAGGTTGTAAAGCTCATGTTCTTTCCTTCCACATTAAAACAGATTTTTAAAAGTGGTGACTTGTTTTCTTCAATATTATTAAATACTGTACCTTGACAGTCCAATCTTTTCTTATTGTTGGTTCTTTCACAAAGAATTATCAGCAGAATGAACTACTGCACTCAGCAGTACAAATTCATCCTACAACAAATACTCGGAAGTTATTCCCTGTGGCTGCTGGGCCTGACTAAAAAGCCTTTGTAATCAAAAAGCCTTTCCCACATAAGGGTTATGAACAGGTCTCCACATTTTTTAAAGTAAGATTAAAAATAATAATAAAAAGTCAGTGCTGTCTAGTGCTGAGATGAGAAGTGCTTGGGCTATGGCTAATGTAGAGAGCACAGAAGCTTCAGCAAAGTTAGTAGAAGTTAGGTATGTTTTGCAAATTTAGGGATATATCCCAATAGCTGTAATCACGCTCTAGTTAAGAGGCACTGATGTGGTGGCAAAAGTATCTTTTGTCTTATTTTATCCAACCAGTATGAGAATGAAATGAAAGCTGGCTTTTACTGTCCTTCAGGCTCTTTTAACGTGAGCTTGTTTCCAATTAAAGTAGTACTGGTTTAGACTGAATGTAAATGTCTATATTAATGACTTCTACTTTTGTAGGATGGTGAAAAAAGTTTTGAATGGTTATAAATTAGTGTGCTTGGGAAAAAATATTTTTTTAAAGTGAAGTTGTGTAATTAAAATTCATTTCCTGCTTGTGATGCTGGGTAGCATTCAGTGGTTCTAATTAAAGCTCTTCAGCTTTGCAGCCAAATACTGGTATAATTTAGACATGCTGGGGCCAGATGGCAAATGAACTTTTTAATGTTAGCTTACTTTTTTTTTTGAGATCCAGATGGAAATTGAAAATCCTCATCTTGATGGTTTCACATCACATCATGGAATGCAAGATACAATAAAACTAAGGTAACAAAGAAAGCAGAAAAAAAATTATTAGTTTTATACTATGAACACAGCAAGGAAAACAGTTCACAGACAAAACACTGTTTTAAAGAATCTCTGAGGAATTTCTGGAATGCATCTAAATCTGTTCTTATCAGAGGCAGAGATGGAACCAGAGTTCTTACAGTTCATTTACTCTGTATAGGAACAGTGTTAATGCCTGCTTAATGATGGTGAACTTAATCAGTATAAATTCTGAATTCTGAAAATAAATGTAGGAACATCTTTTTCCTGTTTGTTTTCGAAGTGCAGAACAATCTTTGTATTGAAATAGTAAAATCAGAATATTCAGCCGTTGTTAATGGCCATCTCTGGGACAGCTTCTTTTTCCTCTTACTGTGAAATCATTCCTAGTGGAAATAAAGTTACAATTAAGTTGAAATAACTTGGATTTGAGGTGTTTTTTTTTTCCTTGGGTGCAAGAGGAGCATGTTGCAAAAGAAAAGATCCCTGAATCTGTAGCACACTGATATAAAATGGTTGAATGGTGTGCTGCAGAGTGCTGCTGTACCTCTCAAAGACAGCTGAGAAACCTGAACTGTGTAAGAGTCACAATGTGTATGCTTTTGGAAATGTTTCCAAAGAACACAGTCCAACATAGTCCGTGCAGCTGTGCGATTGGTTTTATTTGTTTCTTTCTTATCTGGTGCAATTAGAGGCTGAAAAAGCATTGTATTACTTTGTTTTTTATCTGCCTCTGTTTTGTGATGACTTGGTGTATTCTTATACTAATGGAAGACTGTATATTTGTTCCAAAACAGATTTAATGTTTTATTTGTGCCAGTATTGCAGAGTAAGAAAAGAAGAAAAGGCATTCTGTTTACTGATAATATTTAAACAATGCTGTTGACTGTATTTAATATTATATATTTTGGTTTCTTACAGTAACAGCAAGGCAGACTTCTAAGGTAACTAGAGAATTAATAAAATTAAAAGTTAAGCAATAACAAGATAAATTCAGCCAAGAGAGAATTAATTTTTCTTTAAGCTTTACCTCAGTTTTACACATTTTACTGAGACCAGAGGGCTTCGAGGAAATTATTTTTTACAAAAAGCTGCAGACCTCCTACTCTTCACAGAAGGCAGAAAGGGGAAAGGGAAAGGTTGTTCATATGTTAATTGACAGGAAATGAGAAGTTTAGAGTGCAACTGTAGAGTTCCTGGTGTGAATTGAGATCATCTCTGTTCTAGACAGGTATGGAAATGTCCTCCTCATTTGTTGCATCCTGGGTCTCCCAGGGTTTTGCACTCTCTTTCTGATATGGGAATTCATTACCCCTGTGGAGCAGCAAGTTTTGTCTAGGTATACATGTACAAAAGTGCATAGCATGCCTGGTGGTTTATGTGTGAAACAATAACCTCATGTATGTGAAATAATAACAATAATCTCAAATGCCAATGCTGATTCTGCAGTGCCTTCACTGGAAAAATCACAGAATCAAATAGGTTGGAAAAGGCTTCTGAGATCAATTCTAATCCATCAAACATCGCCTGACCAAACATCACCGTGTCAACTAGACCGTGGCACTGAGTGCCATGTCCTGTCTTTAGTTAACACCTCCAGGGTGTAAAGTGGCCTCCTGGCCAGTCCATTCTGATATAAATGAATTCACAAGCCGAAATTTTAATTGCATAATATTGAGTATTTATTAATAGAGCAAAGGCAAAAACAGCGCTGGGTGCTTAGCAATTTTGCCGGAGGCACACCCATCCATTGTACAGTGAACTTCAGTACTTTCTTTAACTGTTACATATTCATTAAGCCTAGGAGGTAATTTACACTTCACTCAACTCCCCCCCTCCGATCCTTGCCCCCTTCTGCCCTTCCCAAGGCCCCTGTCTTGGAGTCTTGGACCCTCTGGATTGTCTCAGAACCAAAGGCCAAAATCCTCCTGCCTATGTTTTCTCAGTTCCAACTTAATTTGTAGGTGACAGTTCCTTTTGGGAGACTTCCTGGGATGCTGGCAGTTATCTTCTTGGTTTCTTTAAGATGCCTTGATCCCTGGCTCTGTGGTTTATCAACTTAAAAGACATTTATTACCATGTATTTATTATTACATTTCCTAACATATCACAACTATTTCGAAGTTACAATTTACCCTAACCTTGTTTCTACTTAATTATATTTTATCTTAACGCTATTTCTTTATACAGTACACATCACTTGTAAATGTTAAATTCATATATGTGAAAACCAGCATTTCTCATTCACTCATTTATCACAATTCCAATGTATTATCAGCCTTTTCTATGGAGAGATTCCTCCTGATGTCCAACCTAAACTACCCCTGGCGCAGCTTAAGACTGTGTCCTCTCATCCTGCCACTGGTTTCCTGGGAGAAGAGGCTGACCCTCACCTGGCTACAGCCTCCTTTCAGGTGGTCGTAGAGAGTGATAAGGTCCGCCCTAAACATCCTTGTCTCCAGGCTAAATAACCCCAGCTCCCTCAGCTGCTCCTCACAGGACTTGTGCTTATCTCAGGACTGGTTGTTAGCGCGTTCTTCTTGTCTGCTGTAGCGCTGGAGCAGCCACTCTGCAGGGGAAGGGAGTACATCTTTCCAGAATCACAGAATACACCAATGTGGAAGGGACCCACAAGGAACAGCGAGTCCAGCTCCTGGCCCTGCACAGGACACCCCAAGAGTCACACCATGTGCCTGAGAGCATTGCCCAAACACTCCTTGAACTCTGTCAGGCTTGATGCTGTGACCACACCCCTGGGGAGCTGCTCCAGCGCCCAGCCACCTCTGGGTGAAGAATCTTTTTGTAATATCCAACCTAAACCTCCCCCGACACAACTTCAGGCCATTCCCTCAGGTGCTGTCACTGGCCTGCCCCTCCTCTCCCCCTCCCGAGGAAGCTGTGCACAAGGAAAGCCATATCCCGGTAGGAGCCGAGCATGCGGCGCTGCGCTCCCGCCGCGCAGGGGACTCCGTGGGATCCCTGGGGCCGCCCCGCCTGCAGGGGGCGCCAGCGCGCGCGGCCGCGGCGGAAGCGCGCGTCCCCTTGGCGCGCGGGGCGGGCGCTGGCAGCGCGGCTCACGTGGGCGGCCACTTCCGGGCAGGCGCTCGGCGGGGGCGGAAGCGGGGCTGGCGCTGCCGCGCGCGTGGTTGGTGAGTGAGCGAGCGGCCGCGCGCGGGAGAAGGAGCAGGCGGTGGAGGAGGAGGAGGATCGGGATCCCAATCCCGGCGCGGTCCCTATCGGTCCCTCCCTGCTCGCGGGGGCCGCCGCGCTCGCCCTGCGCCAAGGGCCGCCCGCCTTTTGTGCGACCCGCCCTCCCCTCACGTTCCTGCGCCAGGGAGGCGGCGGGAAAAGCGGGAGCCTCCGCGGCGCGGGCCGGGTGCCGCTCCCAGGGAAACCGGCGGCGTCGGCTCCGCCGCGCGCTGCCGCCCCTGCCCCACCTCCCCCGGCGGCTTCTCCGCCGCCGCCGCCGCCGCTCCCCCCTCGCCCGCCGCTGCGGGGGCTCCCGGGAGCCGAACTCGCGGCCTCCCCGGCGCCGGGCCGGCACTGACGCGCCTTTATTTAAACGCCTCGTAGAGCCACTGGAGCGGGGCGGAGGGAAGTGGTGCTCGGGGAACGAGCCGAAGGATGTCCGGGACTTCGAGGAAGGCGGTGTGACGGCCTAGACCCGCGGGAGGAGCGGCCGCTCCGGCGCTCGGGTACGGCGTGCGCGGCGCGGGGTCGGGCGGTGCGGTGCGGTCCAGGTGGCGGCGGCGGGGGATGCGCTGGCGGCGCGGGAGCCGCGCGGAGGTGATCGCCAGTAAGTATCGCTGTCCTGTGCGGGAAGAGAGCTCGCCCGGGGGGAAATCCTTATCAGATCAGCGGAGTTAGGGCGTGTGCCTTGCCTTCGGGTTTCTCAGGATTTTCCTGACTGAGCGAGGTAATGAGGTTCGTAAGGATGCCGCCTGAGAGCTGCGAGGGAGTAAAACCCAGAATCATTATCCAAATCACTGAGTCCAACCTGTAACCGAACATTTTCCCTGAGCCTGAGGTGAGGCTGGCTGAGTGACATCTGAAGTGGTGTCTGAAAAGCGCTGCATGCAGCTTCATGTTTAAGGAAGCTTGCATCGATTTGAGGTTATTTTAATGTTTTGGGTTGTAAAACCGTGTTAGTGCATAAACTCTTAGGGGCACTTAGCTCAGTCCTGTTGGAGAAGGGCCAGGTGAAAATACACAGAATCACAGATTAAGTAGGGTTGGAAGGGACTTCTGGAGATCATTTAGTTCAGCCCCTCTGCCGAGGCAGCATCGTCTAGAGCAGATGACTTAAGAGTGCATCCAGGTGTATTGGAATGGCTCCAGAGGCCACCCTGGGCAGCCTGTTCCAGTGCTCTGATGCAAAGTAAAGAATTTTTTCGTCATGTTGGGGTGGAACTTCTTGTGTTTTAGTTTATGGCCATTGCTTCTCCTCCTGTTGCTGGGCACCACTGAAAGTACTCTGGCACCATCCTCTCTGCACCCATCTTTGAGAAATCTATATGCATGAATGAAATTCCCTCTAAGTCTTCTCTAAACAGGCTCACCTCCCATAGTCTCTCCTCATGAGATGCAGTTTGTGTCAAAAGGCAGTTGTTTCAGCCAGAAGTTTCATTAAAATATTTACATAATTTCATCAGCTGTATACAATTTTGCCGGACATCTTATTAGGTAGACACTGTGGCATGTACATGGCTTTGGTTTTGTAAGGATTTTGTTTTTTGATTTAGCATGGTACATAAGAATTGGAAATGGATAGGCATAGATTATCAATAAATTATTTCCAGAATATTTATTACAAGGTAAACTGTGCTGCTTTTAGTAGAAAAAAAGGAGATTTTATAAGCCTCCTCCTTTAAAATAACTTAATTGACTCTGTTCAGGTGTGTGCACACCTGTATTGTGAAATTTTTTATGTAAATTGGGAGCCAGATGTCTCTTGTTAAAGCAAGCCTTCTAAGTGGAAATAATGTTCTACATCAAAAGCTTCTGGCTATTTCTACATATTGAGTAGTGAAATTCCTGTAATTCTTTCCTAAAAGATGCATATGGTAAAAATCAAGCATTTATAAAGCCATGGTTGTTATAGTTGGATACTAAAGGACCTTTTTACTTTGGCACCAGACTCCAAGTTTTTTTAAAAGCCTTTTGAGTTGATAGGTTACTTACACCAAATTTGTACTTCAGTTAAAGTGGTCTTTCATATAATTTTTTAACCTAGTGTGTAAAATGCAGAAATTAAGTTGTAGTCAAATGTTTGTGCAAATTGTTTAAATTGTTTTAAAAGAATAGAAGATGACAATTTGTTTTAAAACATTCTCTAATGGTTATCCTGTTGATGCATATATAAAATACTCTAGTACAGTACAAATTTCAGCTTGAAGTCCATTGGGAAAATCAGCTGTAGGAATGATGATCACATCCACCAGAAGAGAATCATTGTTTGGATATGTTATTTAGAAATTTCTGGGTTTAGTTAGCTGTATTGTTGGGGTTTTTGGTTTGGAATGGTTGTTTTGGTTTGGGGGGTTTTTTTGGTGCATTTTCTGTGAGCGTGTGATTGTTTTTAGAGGATTAAATAAAGGAATCTGTGTTGTAGTGTTTGCTGGGGTTTTTCAGTATATATATTTTTTTTTAAACTTGGTAGAACTAAGAGTACTTTAAGATCAAAACTGATAGAACAAAACTAAAAAGCCATTTAGAAACTTACGGTGGTTTTAATTTGTTTTGGTTATTGTACCTCTATTCCAGTGTGTCTATACAACTAACAAGTATAGTGATTCATATACCTTATTTCTTATGCCATAATAAATGTCTTCGTTTTTCATTCTTTTTACTCTATCTGTGGCCATTTGACCTCGTCTTTCCCCCCCACTTCTAGTTATTTTTAAATGCACAGGCTGGACTTTTTCAGTGTGCAGTGGAAGTTTTCTTAGGTTTCTTGTGTCCTGTTACTGGTGAAGTCTTTATTAAACCTATGATTGTACATATGCAGGCTGTGTGTTGTTAGTGATGAGCTTGGTAAGCAGTGTGAAAGGGAAGTTTGAGCTCATTGGCTTGACAAGAATCAATTCTGTAAAAAGTTGGTTTGTTGAGAGGAGCTTTTTAAAACAAAACAAAATCAGAAACTTGACTCTGGATATAGCAGTGGCAGATGCAGATAGCTGGATGCTTTTTAATAAAGTAGTTCTCAGAGCAGAGATGGCCAAAGGAGCAGCAGAATGTTTTCTGGACACCAGAAGAACAGCTGCATAGAATCAGTCTGCATGTCTGTTTAGTCTAGCAACTTGTCTCAGGAGTGAACACTTGTTTATGCATAGAAAAAAAGATAAAAACAGGAGCCATTTTTAGGAAGTTGCTGCTCTTCAGTGGGAAAACTGCCTTGTTGTGTATTTAATCAAATTAAATTCTCTTTTTGCAGAGAATCAGAATGACTAAAAAAAGGAAACGTCAGGAGGATTTCCAGAAAGTGAAACTAAAAGTTGGGAAAAAAAAGCCTAAATTAGAGAATGCAACTGATACTACCTTCAAAACAAAGGCCATACAAATTCCTGAGCAGCTTAAAGAAGATGGAGTGCTTCCTACGCAAAATAGAAAACTTAACATAAAGGTATACTGTGATACTACATTCTGAAATGACAGAAAATTACTTGCCTTTTATCTAGGTTTACTATGTTCACTGCAATTTAGGAAAAAAACGTTTATTTTAAAAAACAGAAATGCAGCAGGGTATCTGAATGTGGCCTTTATTTTAAAGAATCTCGTATTTCTTTGGGGGTCGATTTATTTTTGTTTGTTTGTGTCATCTTCTGTCTCTTGCAGCTCTCTGCTTAAACTGAAGAAAACTGTTTAGGCTGAGGTTTTGTAGTTCTGCTTTTGAGAAAAAGAGTGAGAGGATTTGCCTTTGGTTATTCCTCTGTTGAGTCAGTAGGGTTGTGCATAAATTTAAGAACAAGACCTAAGGAGAAGTCACGATCTCCTGTTTTTCCTATCACTGAATTCTGATTATTTGTTCATAGTTGTGCTATGAGCTAATATCATGTTTGTTCTGAATTTATTTTGCTATTATGAACAGCAGTACATCATAAAAATAGATTCTGTATTTTTAAATGTTTGAGAAAAATGTGCAGAAAATAGGTGGGGGTAGTTTGAGCATCTTAAAGTAATAACAGTGGCAAGTGTATATGTTTGTTTCCTTATAGGATCTGCTCTCACAGATGCATCACTATAGTCCTGGGGTTAAGCATAATGCACTTCTTGGACTCAAAGAGCTCCTGTCTCAGTATCCCTTTGTAATTGATGCGCACCTTTCAAGTATAATAAGTGAGGTGGCAGCTGTGTTTACAGACAAAGATTCTGGTGTCAGAGGAGCAGCTGTTCACCTGCTGCAGTTCTTGGCTACAAAAATAAGAGCGGAACAGATTGCTCCATTTTTTCCTTTGGTAAGTGCCCATCTCTCTAGTGCCATGACTCATATCAGTGAGGGAATTCAGGAGGATTCATTGAAAGTCTTGGACGTTTTATTGGAAGCCTACCCAGCTCTTCTAACAGACCGCAGCATTATATTGTTGAAGAATTTTGTAGAGCTTATTTCTCACCAGCAACTCTCAAAAAGACTTAAAAGCAGGGACAAACTTTCCTGGATGCTCTCTGTTAACCCAAATCGCAGAGTAACTTCTCAGCAGTGGAGGTTGAATGTACTTACCAGGCTTAAGAAGTTTCTCCAAGCAGTGGTAGATGGATCCTGTGATACAGAGGATGAAGGGCTTCAAGAGCAGAAGGACAACTCTCATTCTGTGAGGAACCCAATATGTATTAGTTGGAAGCTCCATGCAAATAATCAGCAACATATACAACTGTTTGAAAGTGGTGGCTTACGACCAAAGATCAACTCATCATTTAGACTGAGGTGAGAAAATGTTAACTAGTTTGGGAATTAATGTCAACTGTGTGATCACTATTTAATTTTTTATTGTGGGATTGTCCCTTAGCTGTATTTTAGGATGCTTAGTGTAATGTGAAGTCTTACTGCAGAGGCTTGAAAATATAGAAATGCTTAGCAGATAACCGTGTTCTGTGTATATCATGAACTTTACTGTTAGTAAAGTTTTATTTTACGCCATTCATAATAATTTTGGATTACCAGCTCAACTTGGATTTTTTTGGAATGCAGACTAAAAACTTGCAGATTGTTGCAGGATATCAAACAAACCTAGGGGCAAATAGGCAAATTTCTTTAGCTAAAGTGTAAGCTTGTTTGTGATAATGAATTTTACTGAAATTTTGTGCTTTTACCTTCAACAGTCTGTCATAAGCTTAGGAATCTGTTACCTTTGTAGCTCCTTTTAAAAAGGACAGCACAAAGAGATGTCTGGTGGTATGAAGTTCTGCTGAGTTTCCATTTCTAGATATTTTAATCACTTCACCAGTTTATATATTCACTGCGGATGAAAGACGTCTCAGCTGAGACATGCTGATGAATATGAAAGAAAGTGTAGAGTGCTTAGTCACAGAAAGGTTTGTGTGGGTTTTGGTAGTACTCTAAACAGATGTGAGCTGAAGTTAAGGGAGAAATAAACAATTGGGTTTTTTTCTCTTCCTCCTCTCTGATTCACCCACTAGGGGGGAGCCTCCCATCTCCCTTTAGGGTACTTTTTGAACATTGGCATCCTCATATGCATTACTATCCATGTTACATACCTGCTGGCAGGAGGCCTGGAATGGTGACTTCAAAAATGGAAGCAGTTTAGCTGTTACGCAGCTCTGTTACCTGTAGATAACCAAGGTGGTTTGAAAAGAAACTGTAATTTTGGTTTTACTGCTGGAGAACACTGAATAAGAGGTATAAAGCAGTTATACCGAATTCATCTAGAAAGTCAGTGGCAAAAAAGGGTATCAAACCCACTGCCTACTCCATTGTTATGTCCATCTTAGGTATTTGAAGGAGTGAACATCAGAAGAAGAGGTGTTCACTTTGAATACCACAGGTGTTGACCTGAATTAGTAGGTGTTTACCATCTCTGTCAGGGAGAGACAGGCATGACCATCCATTCTTACTCTCCTAGGCTTCCTCTTTGTGGGTAGCATATTACGTATGGTAGGTATAGGAAACATATTAAGCTGAGTAAAATGTGCAAACTGTAAAATGTTAGCTGGTAACTAGACTGGTGAAGCCTCCTTGAGGCAGGGGAAGGTTTCAGTGCTGAGCACTAAACAGTCCTATTGAGTTCATCTTCGCATTCAGAAGCACACAGTTGTGGACCACTGTATACCAGAGGATTCTTGTGCTATGCCCTGGATGATATGCAGTTTATGGTGTACGGTGCTGTGTAATAGCTGAAGATGCATTGTATCCAAGGTCTAGGGAAATAAATTTTACATCTGGTGTCACCTGAATTGGATTCCACTTTTCTGAGGAGCTAGATTTTGGTGAAACGTCGTGATGCACTTCTGGTTATAAATACTTACAAAAAGATGTTTGCAAGCATGAGGAGGAGCCAGAAGAATAGAAGGAAACGTGGCTAGAATCCAAGGCGAGATTGGCAAAGCAAGCTGATGGCAGCAGAACAGAAGAATAGGAAGGGAAGGATCATCTGCTGAAGGTACTAAAATGTTCTCATTTTATTGCATTTGTGCATATTTTTGGTGTATTCGTTTTTCACAAAGGGCCAGTACAGCTTGTTTCAGTGACTATGTGTGCTGTTCCAATAGTAAAGAATTGCAATGGTGGTTTTTGTATTTGCCACTGCAATAATTTGTAACAATCTAAAGGTGTTTAATTCTGTCACTTCCAATCCCCATTGTTGCCTTTTATGGGCATTCCCAGGCCTCTTCGGTGGTCACTACTGCAAGGACAGAAATTAATTGTAATAAGAGGTTCTGTACTCTCTGTATTTGTGTGTGTGTGTGTGTTTCAAGTCACAAGTAGTCAAGTCCTAGCTATGGATAATGAGTTGACCAAACCATAAGTAACTGTTTGCAGTGTGTGTGTATTGATGGTCTTGTCACTAATACTGCAAGTAAGTTCAACTTTGTTCTTTGACAAGTAGGTTTCCAAATGGCATAATTGTATGCTAAATCTTAAGTTCCTGTATCTTTTTAATCTTGCAAGTTCATTGGAAAGGGATGACATGTCACTAATCTAGTCATTATGGAGCAAGATTTTCTGAATCAGTTTGCAGTATTAGTGTTTAATAAAAAGGATAGATTCTGATCTTGGAATGCTGAATGATTCAATGATGCAAATCTTAAGACTTCATTATCTTCCATTGTGTGCTAGATCTTCCTACTGTGTGTAATTAAAGATTGCAGTGTCTTAGGAGGTTGTTAAAATTTATTCTCTGCATTATGTGCTGACTGTGCTGCTTTTTGCATCAAACTCATTTCAGGTGTGGAAAAACAGAAAGACTTCACAACTCAAATGTGGTGATACCAAGGCGTGTGATTTTGGGGTGTTTTTTTGACTGGAAGAGAAACAGTTGAGCTTCAGATTCTGCTGAGAGAGGACAATATGAAGCTGCAGAGAAAAGCAAAGATGGCTTGAGAGACTGAAATGGAAGATGAAGCATAGCCAATAAATACATACGTGTGCATCAAATAGAAATGGAAAATGCAGTTCATTTGGTGTGCTGAGTGTTTGCTGCATTTGGCAATGCACACAGAAAAGGAGGACAAGTAACCTGACTTAAACTGCGAGCCATAAACATTTCATAACTTCCAAAGACTTTTCCCGTTTTAAAGAACAGCAAGTTGTTTCCTTGTTTTCTGTTTCTTTTATACTTCTTTGACTTCCCCTTGCTGAATTTCTGTTGTCTTCTTACTGTCAAATGGCGGATATTTACACAATTTCTGTTTGGTCCTGCTTTATAAAAATACTGGCATTTTAAAGAAAAATGACAGCATAAGGGTACCTTGCACCTCCCTTCCATAGTATTTCATACTGCTATAAAGGTAATATGCTCTGCCGTGTTTCCAAGAGCCACCTTACCGCTCGAGTAGTGATAAGAGATACATGACAGAGAATTGACATCAAACCTTCCCAGTTCAAGTGAACATGTACTACTGAGGATACTCTACTAATCAAATAAATACTGGACAGATTACTATAATACTTTGTCATTATCTGTTACTGCCACTTAGATTTTATTTAGCACTGTCATTGCTAACCTTGAAGATGTGGAGGTATCTTATCTTGAGGTACAGGGGCTTCTTTTGCAGGGATACGTGAAAGCTATGCTAAGTATTCTTACCCAAATGTTTTCAGCAGCTGGGAGGCATATCCCTTTTGGCATGAATTCTTCCTTTTTCCATTCCTTGTTTCAGAAAAATACTGAAATAGTTTTGTGTGTCTTATACTTCTGTAGGAAGTGTGAATTACCAACTTCCCAGGTTTCATGCACTATTCACTTTTTAATTGGGAGATTTTTGTGTTCCTTAAATAGATTGCTGGAATTCCAGAGTTCTGCTGTAATATCAGGTATTTTTTAAAGAGAAATTATTAAAGCCTACTACTTCAGAACTATTCCAGCCAATTACTGACATTTCACGCTCTCAGCTGAGTGTGTAATCCTGTCATAGCATGGCATTTACAGGACAGCCTCACTTTTTCAGTGAGATTATAGTCTTGGTATCAACAGGCTTTAGAAATCAATGTAGTTATAACTGAAAAATGGGATTTGTCTACTGTATTTGAGATGACTGAGAGTTAAGAAGATAGAACAATTCACCTTAAACTTGTTCTAGTATGAAAGCACCTGGTGGCTATCACAGTGCCTGCACCAGAGAAAGGAAATAAAGCAACAAAACAATAGACAATTAAACCAAATTACGTTTACTGGGTATGCTGGTTGCTGCAGTTCATGCTAAGCTTTATAAAATTTTAAGATGTTTGATAGTCATAGTAAGTACTAAAGATAAAGCAATTTTTTTTCTTATGACCAGTTATGTTTCCACTTGTCCATTTTATTTTGTGCTGGAGATCTAAATTCTCTCCCCCATCTTGCCTTCATTGAAAAAGAGTTTATATTTGTGTCACACTTTCTTTTTATTCCTTCTCCCTGCTCCTTTTCCAGTTTGTTATTTGTTAAACCTGGGTTTGTTTTTCCTGGGTTTAATAATTTTCTTAATACACTGATACCAACCAGAGAGAAATGACAGAATAAAATTTTCTCTTATTATGTGTATTATAGATGATTGCAACCACATGTAGCTTCATAGAAGGATATAACTAATTGGATAATTTAGAAATGACAGGTTAACTAGGGAAAACTGCTTTATGTCTTCAATCTAGTATGAAATTAAAATACTTGTAAACAAAACTTCTGCAGGTCTGTGGAAATGGAATAGTTCTTCAGTTCCTATTTTTAGTGTATATGTAAAGAAAAATTACTTGGGGATCATCACTGAAATAGAAAGGAGTTTAACAGCAAGTTCAGCATGATAGTTTTATGTATTATAGGAGTTTAGAATTATCATAAGAATTCCGTGCAATGAATTAGGAAACAAAATCATAATAGAAAACAATTTCACAAATCATCAGTTGAAACTGTTGTTTTGAGCTTTTTTTGAGGGCTCTGTGTTCCTTATAATTAACAGGAGTTATTTAGGGGTTTAGTTCTTCTAAAAACCTTTTAGAAATGGGTACACATTGCCTGAACTTATCCAGTAGCTGGATTGGGTCATATCTGATGATAATCCCTTCAGAGACACAAAGAAAGTATTTTTGAGTGGGTGGAGAAAAAGAGTTGGTTTTCTTGATTTCTGGCAGGTGTTCTTTTAATTTAAACTTTATCTTAATTTTTGCTTTTTTTAAACCTCATTATCAGAAAATTTTAATAATTTTCCATTTAATTGCTTTCCAAAGCATAATAGCAAAGGATCAGGTGGGAACCAAATGTATATTTTTGCAGGAACATTTTTTTCTGCTATTAATATGAAAACCATTGTGTTTATTATAGTTGGAGATGGTTATTAACTGTAATAAACCTCATGCATTTGACAATACCTTGTAGTCAGCTTCTTTATTTTGCTTTAATGAGTTTAAAAGCTGCTTTTTGTATTATTTTGTTTGGCTGAGTATAATGAATTCCTTCCTGTTGATTGGTGGTGATAAGATAACGCATGTCGTATTTCCTCACTTCATAGACTTTACATGTAACAGTGGGGAAAGAAATACTGAAATCTAAGAAATTGTTAGAAAAGCACACAAACTTGCAGGGAGACTTTGGTGCAAGTTTGTTGTAGATGGTTTGAGCTCCCTTTTTTCTGTATTGAAATATCTAGCAAGGAAACCAGCAAACCTGTAATGTGTTAAAAAAGTAATTTTTCCCATTCAGAAAACAGGAAAGTGATGTTACTGTAATCTTGTTTGGAAGGTGTGATCTTTATCTATTTTTTTTTCCTTTTTTTTTTTTTTTTCTTTTTTTTTTCTTTTGTTGTTTAGGTCTCTGACAAGTGTAATGGACAGTGCAGAAAAAGGCCTGTCCTCGGCTGAAAACTTAAAAGGTTTTATTGAGATAATAATTCCATTACTCATTGAGTGCTGGATTGAAGCATCTCCTGCACAATCAGCGCCCATTCTTGGAAACCTTTTGGAATCAGAATCTCAACAGCTTATGCAGCAAGTGCTTAGCATAATACATTTATTGTGGAAACTCACAAAGCGACATGATGAAACATACAAAATGGTAAGGGAGAAGTGATCCATGGCATAATGATGACAGTTCATTTTGTTTTGATTAGAAACTAGTGATTTGGTGATTTGAACTAGTGAAGATACTTTATTAAGAGAGAAAGAGCCTACGTGTTGAGTAGATTTTGCATCTGGATTTTGTTGCCTCACACTGTGGAAAAGAATGTTGAACTGAGCCATGAGTTCAGTAATAGTCTCCAGGAATCCTCCTTGACAGACTGCAGCACAAAAGCTTTTGAAACTGAAAGGGGTATTGGAGAAGAGGAACATTTTGTCTCTCAGATAACCCCTAGAATATAAATTGGAACAAAGTGTAGAATGGAGTTGTTTTTTCCTTGTTTTTGTGTGTTGAAAAATTTTGTGGGGGTGGGTGGAAATGAGCAAACCCTAAATGTTTAGAAAGGTAGAACATAATGGTGGTGTGAGATCCTGTGCTTGGTGCAATCTGTGTTGTTGTGTCATTACTGGTAGGATCATAAGACATCGAATGAAAATCTCAGTAAGGATTTTAGGAAGGATCCTCTGAAGATTTTTTTTATTGCCCAAGTTGTTACTCTGTCTTTGACTTAACTTAGTTGCTTTTTTTTGTAACTTTTGCTGCTTTTCCAAAAATGTTACAAATTGGAAAAAGAACACAATTTCCATTTTGACTGTCAAGAGTAGTTGGAAGGAATGTTTTGACAACTCTTGGTTTAACCTGTGTGTAGGACTGTGGGTCTCTTTGCTAAATAAAAAGCTACACATAGGGTAATTTCTGGAAAACATTTATGGAATCATTACATTAGACCAACGTTACCCAACATACCCAGCCTTGAGGGGTAGATTCAGTGTGTCTGAGCAAAACACGCTGTTTCTCTTTTTCCGCTTGGAAGTGGCAAAAAGCAGGCACTTGGCCAGGTAAATAAATACCTGTGGCATCCTCCTGTGCTTAGCCTTTTCCTGAAAGATCCTGCAGAGCTGCTGCCCTTAGCCATAGGGTGCTTGTAGTTTGGTCACATGAATGGCAAATGCTCCTCTCAAGATATCAACGGTTTTGAGTACACACAGTTGAATTACGACTTTAAGTGGTTTGCAGAGGGGAAAAAAATCTCAGGTTCATACAACTTGGGTTTTTTTGTGGAGCAAATTTCATTTTAGATAAATGGTTTGTTTTGTCGTTTTAGTTACCTTTATATACAACATGCATTCAAATGGCTCAGTTTGAAAATGAAAGCTTTGCCTATTTAAAGCCCTTGGGCTTACAGGCCAAAGTGGTTGTTATAGTCATTGTGGAAAACCACTCTGAATATGCTTAGTGGAAAGCTATTGATCTTTGAAATCGTTTAATGGCCATTCTCTGTTCTTAAGAGTCAAATATCAAAAAGATTATTCTGCCGGATCAATTTGATAGGAATGCAACCTTTTTTAGTGATGAGTTCTGCTGGACACTTTGTGGAATGGTGACTGAGTGTCTACTAACCCACAAACTAAAATTATTTTAAAATACTGAATAATTTTTCTGTAAGGATGGGCTCTCTACTGGAAAATGTTTTGTCAGTTGGTTTTCAACCACAAATACATTAATGATAGGGAAAGATGAAAGCAGTATTGGAATACATCTTAATGGAAGACTCAGGACAATCACTGCAAGTTTGAATCAGAGTCCACTCTGATTTTAAGAACCCTCATAAATTGCTATAAAAGCACTTTCAATTCAGATCTCTAACTCAGTTTAGTATTGCATGTATCCACATAAATATGTGCTAAAAAAGTACAGTGGTTTGGTTCAGGTTATATGTTGTTTTCAACCTTAACTTACAGCATCTTGTTACTCCCATGTTTTGTGGACCTTCATGCACAGCACTTGAAAGTTAAAATGTATAAACAACTTGCAAACAGAAGCTAAAGTTCCTGGTTTTCATTGATTGCAATAACGAATTTTGGAACATACTTGTGTTGATTTATTTCATTTACTACCATGTTTTCTATCTATCATCTGCTTTCCTTAATAGGAACTATGGCTTCGAATGAATTACCTTGTTGATTTCAAGCACCACTTCATGCGTCATTTTCCTTATTCTTTACAAGATACAGTAAAACACAAAAAGAAAGATTCCTGCAAAAGGTAAGAATACAATCAATGTCAGGCAACAGCTTTTAATTCCATAAGAGAAGCGAGGCAATGTGAATCGTGCACTTTATCAAATACTAAATTTTTAAAGTTGGAAAAGAAAACTTTTGATTGCTTATTGCTTGAAGACCTGCAGAGACACTTTTATTGGAAGGTTGAATTGCTTTGAATCAAAAAGTTTTAGTTGTTCTTTGTAGAAGTATTGTATAAGAAGTTGTCTGAATGGCATCCTGTAGAAAATGAAATGTTGCGTTAGGGAAATTAAAGTATTTTATTCAACTCTTGATCTGTAATTTGCATATTGCTAAATGGTGATTGTTTTAGGCTGACTGGTTTCATATTTCTGCATGTTTTCTTCAGTTGACTGTTGAATTACATCAAAACGTAGTTCAAACATTCTTTTCACTCCATGTACTCTTCTCTAGTTGCATTACAGGGCTGGGTAAGCAAAGCTAGGAGGAGAGATGGGGCACACTGTGGCTGCCCTGTATGGCAAAGCAGTACTGGAGCAGGAGAAGCCAAACACACATTTCTTCACTATTGAGCTGTCAGAGCAGATGCACCAATTCTGTTTTTGTACAGGCCAGTAGCAGGTTGTTTTCCATCTCAGCTCCCAGATGTGAGACTAAATGCTAAAGTCTGTTCTGAAATCATTCTGTACCTTTGCAGACTATGTAGAACACTGGTGTTAATAGAGCTGGTGTCCATTTTTATCTTAAAAATAATTTTTGAAATCATTCTGTTCTCCCCTCTCATTTTAGCAACAGGAACTGTATGAAATCCTCAAACAACGTAGACCATCTTTTACTGAACTTAACCTTGTGTGACATAATGGTTTCATTAGCAAGCACTTCAACACTTCAGACGGACTCTGGTTGGCTGGATATGATAAGGAAATTCGTGACAGATACTCTTCAGGATGGCAGCAAGTTGAATAGCAAGCAGGTGAACAGATTGCTTGGGGTGACTTGGAGACTAATGCAAATACAGCAAAACAAGGGTAAGATGAGTAGTTTCTGAAAAGTGAAATTATGCACTGACAAAGCTTGAGTTACTTTAGTGTTTTTAGGTCTCTGCATCTTACATTATGATGTAACAACTGAGAATGTATTTTGTCATTGAGGTAAATCAAATTTAATGCTAATATCCCTGCATGTAGCATTGGAAGCTTTGCTTTTGGAATGCTGTTATATTCATACTGTTGATGTGCAAAGTATGAATATATTTGTGTACCTGTTTCCTGGTTTTACCTCTTAAGATACTCTTATAAATGGGAAGATGAGCTTTATATTGAAGAAGTATTTCCTAGGATGTAGAGGTGCATGATACTTTAATATCTCAATCCTTATTTAAAGTCATTAACATAGCTGATAGACTCTCTTGAATACTGTCAGATGACCATTTCAGTTCTCTGATGATGTGAAATGCCAAGATACTTTTGACTGAGGCTGCTGTTGAGTATTTTCCAAGGTGTTTGAATCCTTTTCCAAGAGATAAATATTTCCAGTTTTGATATCCAGGACCAGTACAATATTTTAGCTTGCCTTTTTCTTTCATTTCATGTAGTACTTGGTTGTATTCCAAATGAGACCTTGGATATAGAGCTTCAAGAAAGGATTTTTTCAGTGAACTGAAAAGTGTCAGCAGTCTTTTATGTTTTACCAGTCTGATAAAAACGAATTCCACATCCAAGTAGTTTATAGAAAAGCCCTTAGCAACAGATATCATTGTAAGAGTTGTAAAATGAAAAGATGTCAAATGTCCCTCAAATACATTTTGGCAATTGGTTATTTTTCCTTCCAAATCTATTTTAATTGGGAATCTGTCTATTCCCATGTCCCTGGTGATAAAGGTAATAATTGCTCATTCCTATCTGCACTTCAAATTCAGCTTTGTGCTGAAGGCAAATAATAATCCAGAGTCAGAGCCTGTCGCACCAGCTGAGCTAAAGCAGAGGAATTGCTATGAAGGAAAGTAGTTTCCAAACAGTTGTTAGACTGTTAAATCAGATACTTCAGGCATGTCTTTGTAATGAAATGTTGTTTTGTTTGGTTTTTTTTTTACGTTTGCCTAACTTTTACCAGATAATGGCTTGTGTTTTTCTATCCATAGTGGTCATTTTAGTGTAATGATTTTCCTCAGGAATCCAGAAAATGAATAAGTTCTAAAAAAAGTTACAATGACATTGTGAAAGATGACATTGTAACTATGTAGTAAATATGTAGAGATCTTTTCTGCTGATCCAGTAAAGGTTCAGTGTGAAATTGGTTACCTGATAAAGCTGTGTCTATGTGGATGGTTTATTTCATCCCTTCAAGATAATCCTTGTGCAGTACTAAAAATCTGACTAGATGCCAGATTATAATTAATCTGTTAGCTGTAGAGGAAATACAGCCTTGGCATACTGGAGAAATGGGCTGATGGTTCAACAAGAAGTGCAAAGCCCTGCACCTGGAGGGGAACAAGCCCGTGCACCTGTACATGCTAGGACACGACCAGGTGGGAGTAGCTTGGCAGGAAAGGACCCAGGGGTCCAGGTGGAGCCAACAATGGGCCCTTGTGGGAAAGAAGTCCAGTGATGTCCTGGGCTGCAGTAGGGGTATTGACAGCAGGTTGAGGGAAGTGATCCTGACCCTCTACTCGGCACTGGTGTGGCCACTCCTGGAGTACTGTGTCCCGTTTCGGGCTCCCCACTACAAGAGAGACATGGACATACTGGTGAGAGTCCAGTAAAGGGCTGTGAAGATGATAGAGACACTGGAGCATCTCTCCTGTGAGGAAAGGCTGAGTGTGCTGCAGCTCTTCAGTATGGAGATGAGAAGGTTCAGGAAGCATCTCATCAATGTATGTAAATACGTGAAGGAAGGGCGCAAAAGAGGGAGCCAGGCTCTTTCCAGTGGTGTCCAGTGTCCGGACAAGCGGTGGGCACGAGCTGAAACACAGGAGATGCTGTCTGAACATCAGGAACACCCTTTTCACTGTTAGGATGACCAAGCACTAGCACAGGTTGCCCATAGTGATAGTGGAGTCTCCATCCTTGGAGATTTTCAGAAGCCATATGGACATAGCCGTGGGCAGCCAGATCTAGCTGATCCTGTTTCAGCAGGGGTGTTAGACCAGACGAGCTCAGAGCCATTCATTCCCACTTCAACCATTATGTGATTCTGTGGAAGAAAAACATTCTGTCCTTGTTTTGGTTTTTTTTGATGGTGCTCTAGAAATTTTGAACTGTGTTGTGTCAGATGGGACTGCAAAAGGGGGTACATACAAAAAAAAATTAACGCTTGATTTGTTTAAAACCTATTTGACATTGAGATAAAAGCCTGGAAGGATATGTGTTTTTTAGAAGACAATGCAAAGTGAAAAATGAGCCGTTGCAATAAAAAATACATTTTAGAGCACAGTGGAAATCAAAAGAGGTGAAATTTACATAAAAAACCAAAAGATCTAATGAAAAAGGGATTAAATAAAACCATAGTCAACCTCCTGTGCATTATGCCTCACAAGCATGGCTCCATATTTCCGGATTGCCTGTTCTGAGTAGGGATTTTTGCTGGGATGAAGTGCACATATCCCCCTTTTTCTGTGGATGTCTAGAAGAGCTTATAGCTGTGTTGTCTGAAGATTTTTCTCTGTTGCTTACGATCAAACTTGGGACCTGCTCTCTGTAAGTAGGAGATCTGCTTCTTTCTTGATTTCTTAGGTATGATTTCAACAGCTTTGCCTGCTAGTTGTTTTTGGTAAATTTTCTTCATGTAACAAAAGAGAGGACACTCAGTCACTTCAGACAGAGGCTTGACATGTGCCAGTTAAAACTGTAGTCTTTTAAAACTTGTGAGTTCTTCAGCTGTGTTTTGGACATCTGTATAATGTGGGCCTTTTAAAAGTATTACTTTTTAAGAGTAGCTTTTCTAATTGCTTCAATTTTTAAACTTGTCCTGTTCATATGAAGCAACTGAAATAGTAGGACCTGTTTTACTTAACATGCCACAGAGTTATTGGGAAGTGAGAATTCTACTCACTTAGAATATTTATTTATTTTTATTTTTTTTTCAGTTAACAGTTCATCAATTAGCTAAAAATTACGTAAAGTTATAAAGTTATAATTATTCAATTAAGAATAAGCCAGTATTCTGTTTAAAAACTTCTGTCCAGTTTTTAAGGTGCATCTTCACCTGAAGAATATGTGAATTGAGTAAGTTGATGCTCTGGATGCATTAAAAAAATAATAACATATATCTTAGTTATGTGAAATATTAGAACATATTTTATTTTCCTGTTTAAAAATATGTTTGATTTCAACTTCTAAGTGGCTCCTGCATTATGCTGGCATGTGACCATGCCACTTCAGATGATTTTTATAATGTGCTTTTAGTGAGGATCCCTATATGATAACTTGAAGTTGAGTAAGAGTTTTACAGACAGACTGACCTGTGACTGGATCCAGAATAATTTTTAGAATGGAGCATTCTTGTCTGTGTCTGTGGGCAGAAGTTGCTCTGTTCAGTGTGGAGCACAGTATTTTATCTGGTTTTCTGTACATAGCTTACCAAGACTGTTCTGTATACCTGGATGAGAACACAAATGTTTCTTAACGTTGGTTTGTGAAGATAATGAAGTGATTGTTGCTACTTAAGTATGTCTTAATTGGATTGAACTCCTTGGGACCACATGTTCTTCTGAGACAAACTGAGTCAGGTCTCATACTCTTCATGTATTGCTTAAGTTTTCAAATGCTTTCCCATTCTTTCCAGGCTTGTCTTCTCTGAATTCAGGTACTTCTTCCATGCTTTGTTAATTTTTCCATCTGGTTGCTTAGTCTGGTTTCCAAAAAAAGTTTGGTCTGTTTCTCAGTCTATTACAGTAAGTTCTGCATTTGCTGGTTAGTTTTAGCCACTTTGGTCACAGTAGTAGAGCTTTCATATGTTGTTTTAAGCCTGGTGATATCATAGGGTTGGAAAGAGCTTCAGAGAAGGAAAGGTTGCAGAGGAGTTAGCAGTTCTCCTTGCAGTGTCTTGCCAGGAGCCTCTTGAGGTATTTATTTTCTGGTTAATTAGCAAATGCAACTTGGAGCCAGCTGGCTCAGAGACAGGGAGAGCTGGTGAGGTTTGCATGTGTGGCAGGGAGAAAGGGATGGTACAGGGAGAACTGAAGGCACTGTGACAGTGAGGTTTTGGGAAACATAAAGTAGAGAAGATTGGTATGAGGTTACTGCACTAGGGAAAAAGAATTGGAAGATAGCTGTGGAAAGCAGGAATTTACTCATTCTCACCTACCTTGCAACCTGTCTTCAGGAAGTTCTGAAGTTTTCATGTGCATGTTGTCTCTGTTGTTTTGCCTGGCTCTTTCACAAGCTGCACAAGAAAGTGTTTTTCACTGGTTCAGAAATCGGTCCAGTAGTTACTTTAAAACCTTTTGGTACTTCCCTCTGGAGTTCAGTGTAGACAGTTGTAGATAAAGATTATTGCTCTCTGTGTACATGTATATAATCAGAATATTAAGAAGTATTACGTCAGATTTTTAAATTTTTTTTCCAGTAACAACGGAACCCTTGATAAAAGCTGTATATACGCTATACCAGCAAAGGAATCTCCTCTTTCCAGTTCGTACATTGCTTCTGAAATTTTTTAGCAGAGTTTACCAAAAAGAAGACTTGAGGACGCAAAGAATGAGGTAAAAAAAAAAGGCATATTCTTTTTAATTTCAAAATTGTATATTGATTTCAGGAGTGAGAATACTGAATTTATATGTAGATGTCATAATACTTCATTCTGAATCTGTTTTGACACTGTGTCACTAAATTTGAAAGTTTGTATTCTCTGTGATGTATCAGCTTGGTTGTCTGTCTTAGCATAAGTACTAGATAGATCTTAATGATGAAAAAATTATCTTGAAGTACATTGTTACTGGCTGTGTGGCAGTCAGTGGACATGTCAAGATCGTGCAGCTATAGCCATGGTGCATTTCCATTACTTCAGCCTGACATGGTGGGTTTGTGACTTAGTGCTTTTGGTGGTTCTGGTAGTGCCTGTTTAGCCTTTCTGATGTACTTTCTTCAGGAAAAGTATTCTTTTGTTCTGGGCGTGTGGTTCCAAAGAGATAAGGTTTAAGAAAGTGTGTGTCCTTCTGGGCTTCTGGTTTCATCCATCTGTCAGATATCTGACTTACTTCAGGTGTAATAAGAGGAGATTATTCTCTCTATATATTGCTGTTACAACAGCTTTTCATTCATCAGATGTGTCCAGATTGTCTCCAAATCTTAGCTTTTGCAGAAGGTATTTTTCAGCCAAGTCATCTAGTTCCAGTAAAAACCCTAAAATCAGGCTGCATCAATCCAAGCTCATTTGGGGACTGCAGATCCCCTTCAGGTACTGTGAAGCAGATCTAAGGCTTTGGGGAGACCTTCTCTTCTCCAGGCTGAGCACAGCAGCTCTGTCAGCCTGTCTTCATAGGAGAGGTGCTCTAGACCTCTGATGATCTTCGTGGCCTGCTTGGACTTGCTCCAACAGGTCCATGTCCTTCTTATTTCTGGGGCCCAGAGGTGGATGCAGCACTCCAGGTGGGGTCTCACCAGTGCAGAGCAGAGGAGCAGAATCCCATCCCTTCACCTTCTGCCCACAGTGCTTTTCATGCAGCCCTGGACACAGTTGACTTTCTGGGGGATGTGACCTGTTTCTGCCACTAAAAAAATCAAACCTCAGGTCTCTCAGAAGTCCTGGCATCCATTAGCACAGTCAAGCTCTGGGAAAATTGTTCCCTTCTACAACTCCTTTGCTTTGTTACATCTTCTGTAGTGGTAATGCCTGAGTACATGTAATTAGATCTACAGTCAGAAATAATCTAATGCTGCGCTCTGAACGTGATAAAAAGTGTAGGGATTATGAAAGACAGGTAAAAACACTTGGGACTATCCCATTTTCCTCCTCTTTTCACCTGGAGTGAAAAAGAGATCTTTTTCATACTGACTCATTTCCCTGAGGTTACGTAACCACTGTTCTTTGTACTTACCTGAAAGTCTTGAGCATCTCATTCAGTTTCATGTGATCATGTGGCTATCTACAAAGTTTTAATTTTCTATCCTTAGACATCACAAATAGCAGTAGTTTTCCTGCTGTTTCTTTTAGTCTTGTACATGGATCTGTGACATTTTTAGTAACAGAAGAATGAAATCTCAAAAATTCTTTGCAAAAAAGTATGACTACACTTACGTCTGACAAGACATTTGAAGACAACATAATATTTATGTACTGCACTGATCCATTTCCTTCCTTTAGAAACAAGTGGGTTTTTAAAATTTCTTCAAAATGTGGACTGTTCGGTAGATCCTGGATGACATTCATGTTGTTCCATTTAGTTTGACGTCATAGCTCCTTCAGCCCTCCTCTGACTGTTGTCCTCATTCTTTTAATTTATTTTTTTCTCAGAAGCTTGTCGAGAACAGTCTAAGAGGAGCAGAATTCACATTGGAGCATTTTTCCAGAATTTTTTGTGAATGTGTGTATTTTTCAGGTGTGTCTGATTCAAAGGATAAGTAGGAGCTTTTGGCCTGTTGCTGCCTTGTGGGGAAAAAACCCAAACTTGACTGATTTATTACATGGTTCAGAATTAAATTCTGTCTTGATGTTTTAGTTATCTTCACCCCAAATCACTGCACACATATTGCGTAGTCACTGTGTGTATATATGCACACAGTGTATAGTGTGTGTCTGTGTGTGCACGTATGTATTTATATACTGGTAAGAGCCTTGAAAGGCCTCACAACCTGCCTTCAGCACTAACCTATGTGAGATACTATAGGAAGAAGACAAGAATTACTTTTACATAATACTCTAAGCTTCCAACCATTTGAAGCCTGTACTACTTCTCTGTGCAGAGCTTTTGTGTGTTTATCACTCAGTGGATGTCTGTATCATGAGCTTTTCTCATCATTCCTTGGACCAGTCTAAATCAAGAGCAGCTGCAGCATCCTCTGGCATGGAGTGACAAAACTCAGCTGTGTCAAGACCCAACTTTCTTTTGCTTATTTAATCCTAGCTCCTTATAGCTTCATTTGGTACTAGCACCTGCTTCCTTCTCTGGGAAGAGGAATCAAACGTTTTATTCCTGTCCACTGTTTTCATGTTGAGTGATTTTAGCCCACCTCTAACTCACCCATGTAGTTGTCTGTTCTCTAGGCTTTTCCTACTGTTGAACAGTTCATCTCTATGCAAGGCCCTTCCCTCTTGTGTCATGGGTACTTAATTTCCTTGAAAAGCTTATGGTTGACAGGTTTTGGAAAGTGAAATAATCTGTATCATCATCATACTACTCTTGTTGACATCTTCAGAGACCTACTTTGATCTTCTTGATTTACACTTGGCAGCTTTTTTCTTGTGATCATCACTTTAGTAATAAGCTGATGGAATGCTTTTGGTTTATAAATGATACTTGATCTGATAAACTAGGGTGACATAGAAATTGTAGCCTATGAAAGATAGGATTGGTCCATACGGTTGTTTCTGTTTGAGTCAGAAAGGAGAAATAAAAGCAACTTAGTCAAGAATGGGAGGATAAGTTTGTGTGCGTTTTTGTTGTTTTGTCCTTTTTTTCCCCCTCCAACTGATTTTTCCCTCTTTCTTTAGAAGTCGAAGTAAAGTTTTGTCTCGTTGGTTGGCTGGCTTACCTCAGCAACTGGCTCTGCTTGGCTTGAAGAACCCTGAGCTTTCCAATCAGCTCATTGATATCATTCATTCCGCTGCTTCTCGTTCAAACAAGGAATTGTTGCAAAGTTTGCAAGCCACTGCCGCACGAATATATGGTAAGACTTTTACACTACAGCACAAGGAATTTTGCCCCTCACCTGTCAGGCAGGTTGCAATAGGTGGAAAATCCTGTTGTTTCCTAGGTGACCCTAAAGACTGGGTGGGGGCAGGGTTGGAGATTGGTTCAGTCCCCTCTAGTACAGGTTGAAATGTACTATGTGTGTCATTTGCTAAAGGATAGTAAAAAGATTGAGATCTTTAGTTCAAGTTAGCAGAATTTAGACTGGCAACTTCAGTTTTTGTGTATTGGAGAATCATAGAATCATTTAGGTTGAAAAAGACCTCTAAGGTCATAGAGTCCAAGTGATATCCTGAACACTGCCGGGTCCACCACTAAAGCATGTCCCCAGGTGCCACATAATTTTTGAACACTTAGAGAGATGGTGATACCACCATTTCTCTGGACCGTTTGGTCCAATGCCTGACTGCCCCTTTCTATGAAGAGATTTTTCCTAATATCCAATTGAAACCTCCCTTGGCACAACTTAAGGCCATTTCCTCTCATCCTGTCACTTATTACTTGGAAGAAGAAGATGCTGACTTACCCTCACCTACCAGCATCCTCCTTTCAGGTAGTTGTAGAAAGTGATAAGGTTCCTCTCCAAACCTCTTATTTTCTAGGCTAGTATTGGTTTGGTTATTTTTTTGTGTCCTTTTTTCCCTTGTTTGATGTTGGTTCTTCTGTCCTCATGTCAGCCAGTAGCTCAGGTAGCTGGGCAGTGCAGTGGGGGTGTGCTGACGCTGTGTTTGTGCCGCAGATCCGCTCGAGGGCACGCTGGTGCTGCTGCCGGCCGAGGCGCAGCGGCGCCTGGTGCAGCTCGTGTACTTCCTGCCCTGCCTGCCCGCCAGCCTGCTCGCCTGCCTCAGCCGCTGCTGCATCATGGGCAGGATGTCCTCCGACCTCGCCGCCACCCTCATCGGCATCCTGCACATGAGGTACCGCGCTCTGCGCTTGGCTCCGGCCAAAAAACAGCCCTGGGTGTGAATATCTAGTCAGAAAGTGTGAACTTTGTGATCAGTTTGCACACAGAAAATCAATAGAATGTGCAGGAACTGACAGCGTGAGGCAAATTCATGCTCAAGTCAAACTTTACTCTTAGCTTGTTGCTTTGTCTTTACACTGCAAGATTTTCTCCAGTACCTGATAAGAAAATCATAGAATTGTTTAGGTTGGAAAAGACCTTTAAGTCTGAGTTCCAACCATTAATCCAGCACTGCCAAGTCTGCCTCTAAACTATGTACTTAAGTGCCATATTCCTCTGTCCGTATTATTTTATTGTCTTTGTATATATTAAGTCTGCCAAGAGTTTTCATCTCTAAATACAAACATCAGTGCTTTTAATACTGAATCCTTTCAGTAAGGATGCAAAGCAGCAGTAGCTTACCTCTTACAAAACCTGTAAGGCTGCACAGTATTGAGCACCTTCTACCCAGAACGTCATCACTGCTGGTCTCTGTTCTGCCACTGATTGCAGCTTTTCCTTGTAAATGCTTCAACCTGACACAGCTGATAGAAAAAACAGCCAACCAGTTTGTTTTCTCATGTTCTGCTTTCTTTCAGCTCACTTTTTCTCCAATTACCACACCTAAATAGGCAAATTATAGTTGCTAGGCAAGCGCCTTGTTTGAAATTGTTCATGCTCTTGGTTTTTTTTTTTGTCTCGGCTTCAAAAAAGTTAGGTTTGCCTGTGAAGTCAGGGAGAGAGGCTGCTGTTCCATTGAAGTGAGTGGAGGGCTTGCTGAGATTTCACAAAGGTGTTAGCTTTGCTGCTTCTGGGAGAAAAATATTTTTCTCCATTGGTCAATATTGTGGAACCTTGGATAAACAAGCAGGAATTAAGTTTATATGAATTATGCTTAAAGTGATTCTTGATGCTTTTTGGAACTGAAACATTTAATTAAAATATGACACAATACAGTGAACTGTCAAATACAGACCTGTTTGTATTAGCTGGGTACCATGTGAATAAGGTGACTAACATAAGAAACAATAGTGGTGAAATTTATGTCCTATATGTATAGTGCATTACTGCTGAAAAAGTTAAATTCTGTGTAGTTTTGGGAAGATGGACATCACATTTTATTTTTCAACATGAAAAATTGTCTGCCATATACTGGAAACTCAGTGGTAATATGTAACCAATTCAAAGACAGTCATTGCAAGAACTAAAGTCAGTAATAAGCACTCAGGTGCTTATTTTGTTGTTAGATCTTAGTGGATCTTCAGTGTGGGAGATTTTTGTAGTAACAGTGTGCTTGTTTTCTAAAAATTAACGCAAAGCTGCAGATGGGTTGTGGGCATTTGATCCTTTTGGCAGAAGATGCAAGTGGCAGAGGGAGGACAGTGTTCTTACCAAAAGTAGGTTACATTCTGACAGCAGAGGAGGAGGAGTAAATTCTTAATTTCAGAAGTGGAAAGAAAGTATTTTGATTTTAATTTAAGGCATTTGGAACATGTTTGAAACTCTAAGTTGGATTCAAAGATTGTGGATAATAAACCCAAGAAGTCCATTTGAAATCATGAAATGAAAGAAAAATGTACTGATGTACTTACACTGGTGCAGTTTCTTGTATTGATAATCCCTGACAGTCCTCCTTTCTGGAAGCTTGCAAGTTCTGATGAAACATTTAAAAGAGATATTGCTCTTGGTTGAGCACTATTTTTATTTGATAAGGTACTTCTCACTTCATGGAGTGGGACCAGTATTAAGAACACCAACTTGGTTAGCTTTCTTTAGAAGCACATCTGAATCTTTCTATGTCCTCGGAAAGATTAAAATGACTCTTCATCTAGGGTGCCTTAAAGAATTAGAGAACCAAGATGATAGAAATGTTTGTGGCTGCTGAAGGGGTTGTCAAAAAAAGAGTTGCTTTGTCTACTTAAACATTCAACGATAGGGAGATAAGTAGTAGTAAATATTAACTTTTCAAGAACAGAAGATGTCACAATGCCCAGGATACTTCTTTTTCATTGGAAAATGAGTTGTACAGTCTAGGAGACAATAGTAGGTTTTCTAGATATGAACCTTAGCTGGGCTTTATGAGCTTCATAACCTGTTATTGCACACAGGATAAATGAACCAATTTTCTCATTTATCAGAAAGGCCAAGCTGAACTATTTTTTCCAGTTTTGTGGCTTGTGTTTAGATAATGACATGGACAAACTGGAGTGAGTTTCAAGAAGAGCGAAGAATGATAGTCTCTAAGTTGTGATAGTGGGGAATGACTGACAATTTGGCATTTTAGGCACAAAAGGCAGCAAAGGAGTTGGAGCCAGTTGTGTAAAAGGCTGTGGAAAAGGAATGGGAGAGTGCAGTTTTAACAGGACGAGAAATACAGACCTTAAATGAGAATGTTTTGCATGCTAGCAACATTTTATGAAAGCAGAGAAACATACTGGAATAGGCTGGGTGTGAAGTTTGTACAAATATACTTCTCTGGAAATACTTAATATCAGGCAATGAGATTGGACATGGATGGCAGAGGGTAAAGCCTTGTAGGAAGTAAAGGGACTGGGTAAACTCCTGGTCATCATTTACATCTCTTGTGATGCTCAGAGTTAAACCTTCAAGTTTGTCAGATGGATGGTACTATAAAAAACCTATGTAATTCCACATTTCTATGCCACAGCTTGATTCGTAGGACGTTTTCTGGGCTTTTAGATGATGACAGTTGCATTGAGAAACCGTCCCAAATGCATCAGGAGCCACAATTTACGAGTACCTCGCTGCTGTCAGTAGATGGTGCTGTTTCTCTTCTGGTACATTCCCGTTCTCTCGGGTGAGGGGGGACTCTCTCTAAATTTCTCTTCTCCTGTGGAACCTGCTTAACTGTCAGGCTTTAAATAGATTACATTCAGCAGCGTCAGAGGGTTTGGTACTTGTTCTTAATTTCTTTATCAGCCTTTATTCCCTCCCTGTTTTGACTGGCAGAGGATGTTTGTTTTTACATGCATCCAAGAGTGAGCCTGCAGACCTGTGCGTGTATGTCAGGGAGAAGTTATGTTAAGGTGGATTCACTGAGAGTACCTATGGATGATAATAAGACTTGCAGTTATTCCCTGAACAATCATTAGAAACTCAAGGAACTTGTAGGTTTTTTTGTATGTGCATACACTGTGAAACTAATAGTTACTGTATCCAGATGGCTCAAAGCACAGCCCTGTGATGATATCAGGTGGTAGCATAAAGTTATAATTATTGTATGTTACCTTTCAGACTTTCTTTTGTTTATATGAAGTGAACTTTGAAAATGTTCAGTAGTTTCACCTTTTATTTTT
Organism: Acanthiza pusilla; assembly: GCA_036630365.1. Lineage (NCBI taxonomy): Eukaryota > Metazoa > Chordata > Aves > Passeriformes > Acanthizidae > Acanthiza > Acanthiza pusilla. Next base: position 36,433,920 of record JAXCHO010000034.1, read on the forward strand.
GCAATGGTGAAGTGAATACCCAGGTGGTCTGTAGGAGCCCATTAGGTGAGCTCCATGTGCTGAAAATGAAGATGATGTTGACAGTATTTCCATATATAATGAGAAGGTGCCTGAGCCCCTGGGAGGTTGGCTACCTATACTGTTAAACTATTAGAATTATTTCTGTCATGCTTTTGGTATACTTTTGCTGAAGCTTTATCCATTGGCACAGACCAAGGAAAGTTCTGAAAAGAAGGCTGAAATGCTGCCACCCCATTTTGGATGCTGGTATGAACACGGCCAGATTTACACTAATTGATTGTAGTCTGTGTACCATTGACCAAACATTGCTGGTGCTGGGGTCACTGGGATGGCTACAGCTAGTGAGTTTCAGGTGAAACTGAGGGATGGAAAGTGTTGAGGTGACTTAATTTCCCTGCTCTTCTCCTCAAATGCATGCCTTGTGCCTACTGTATGGGAACTGAGATATAAGTAGCTTCAATAAATCCAGGCAGATAGAATTCTGAGAGATGGAAGTGTGCCAGGGTTTTAGGGTATAAGTCATACACAAACAGATAAGGAAAGGTGTGGAGCAACCTTTCCTTATGAGTGAACACTCTGTCACTTCTGCCTGAGAAATGAGAAAGAGCAGCTTCTTGACAGAAGATGAGTTCTCTGAGTTGGTCTCTGATTTAAGCCTCTGATGAGCTTATATTTGTGGAGAAAAATGGAAAGGTCTGGGTAATATTTTAGAAAGTTTTTTGCGGCAAATCTACTGGATGGATTTTTTTGTGATCTTTAGGTGGTACTGCTTTGATATATTGAGATAGGCAATTCATCTTGATGCAGTGTGCCACATTTCTAGAAGAATTAACTTCAGTATTTATTTTTCGTTCATGATTTATTGGAATAACTGCAAAATAATCAAACAGTTGTTCTCTGCTGGTTAAAGGGGAATGGTTTAAGTGTTGGTTTGGAATATATAATATATGGCATGAGTGGACCTTTGGCTTGAAATTCCAGTCTTAGCCTCACTTTGACAGTGGAGTTCTGGTAATTCCTTGAGGCAGTGGATGTGGACAGGTAGACAGTTCTCTCCAGGAAGTGAAGAAATCTATAAATCATTGATGGTCTGATAGGGACTAAGGTAATAAACTTTAGCAGTATCGGAGATAGATCTGGAAAAAAATTCGGTGTAATCTCTCTATGCCTACTTTCTGCTTTAATAGGGTAAAAGGGCTGCTTCCAAACGGTTTTAAAGGACTAGTTGAGGCATATGCTTTTTTTTTGAGCACTTTTTGGAAGAGTGACTTTGAGGCAAATATTTTTGTCAAATATGGAACTGTATTAAATGTTGCAAATGTACCTTCTTGTATAAGGTAGATCACCTTGTTTGCCTGACAAAGTGGAGGTCTGCTGTTACAGACCAAACTCTGTTACAGTTGCAGAGGATGCCATTTGTCAGGCTCAATGTTTTTGGTTGCTACTCAGTGACTTGGTGGTGATTGGAGATACTCTTCCAAACAGATTTCTCTGTTTTCCTTCCTTTTTGCATGTGGCACTATGTTTAAGATAATTAATATATAATCTGAGTACTTACTATTATGTATTCTGTGCTGTGAATTGTGGATTAAAAAATGCAGATTATGGGATTGTGATCAAATAAATAAATCAGGAAGTTAGATTGCTGACTTTATGGGAAAAATTTGCTGTCTCCTCTCATTCCTTGAAGTACAAATAAGGAAACTGAAATGCAATTTATTTATGTGCCTTATTTATGCATAATAGTTATGGTTGTTTTACAACTTTTATCCATTGGAATAGTGTGTCTGGAAATTATTTCACTGTAATAGAGAGTTGGACAGATAATATTTCACTGTCTAGATAAAAAACAATGGGAGTTAATTTATGGCATTTCTCTCTTGAAGTAGAGTGTCCATAAATGAGACCTCCAATGGCTTCAAACAGCCATTTCTTATTCTTGTGGGACTCTTTCCCTGCTGGGGTCTCGCCAAGAGTTGTTTCTGTTGCTGTAGAAAAGGAGAAGGGTGAGGACCATATAAATAAAAGCTGAGTGCTCTCTGGCATAAATTGTGTGAGAGTTCCAAGTTTTCACAGGTTTGAGATAACCCTGGGGGTAACTTGCATTCTGCTTTATGTAACTGTAAATGGACTCTTCTCTTAAGAGGTAGTGCCTTTAAAATATTCTGCTGCTTTTCAGACAATAATGAGGGAGCTCAGCTGGTGTCTCATCAAGCATCCAGGCACGCCTGTTGATTCCTGCTATCCTCGGGAATCTGGTGCTTAGAAAGAACTGAGATGGACATTTTAACATTTGTTTGCTGTAAGGTGTAAAATTCTGTGTCTTCAAATATATTACTCAGAGATGTTTTAGGGTCATAATAGAGTTCTTTGTAGATACTTCCTTTGTAACTAAATGCTACTTTTTCTTTATTTAGCCATCCTGGTTATTTTATCGGCAACCTTTGCCAGTACAGCATGAGGAGGCACAGTGAGAATCCAAAATGTTGCAAATGAAGACTCTCTGTACTACTTGATTAAAGAAATATTGAATGCATGACTGTAGTCAAGAAAAAGAAAAACAGCACATCCCCCAAAGTGTTTGCAAACTGGGGAGAACTTGGAGAGTATATTGTAACTCAATTTTGTGGTTAGCAACACTGATAGAGCAACTGAATACAGTAATTCTCATGCAAATAAAGTGCAGAAAATATTCCAGAATAGTATATGTAAAAAGACATCAGTAAAATGAAAGTTCTACCAAAATAAGCAAAGTTTATATTAAATAAATAGCACAGAACAAAGAAAAAGGAACTCTCATTTTGGTACAAATGGTATTTAATGGAAAGTCAGCTTACTACATCTGGCAGAATAAGTCAAAAATCATGTGTATAGTAGTTATGAACGGGTTGCTAGGAAAAATGCAACAATAGTATGGTCTGTGTTCACTGAAGTGCCTTTTCTGGCCATATTTTTACACCCCTCATTTAGAAACAGAGAGTGGGAAAGTATTAAAATGGTAACAAAAGTGCTTAAGGCACTATTGAATGAACTAAACATTAGAGTGTGCTTCAAAATGCTAGCATTTCACTGTTGGGGTACCACTGAGGATGAAGGGTGAAAAAATGTTCTGTTTTCCTTGCTGCAAGCCAAGAAAGGATCTGTAGTTCTTGAGAATCAGACCCTGGGGTAGCTTACAGTACATTCCTTCATCCACATCTGGTCAGCAAATTTCCTTTCTCTTGCTCATTGTTTTGTAAATGTTTAGGACTTGAAAGAGGGAGAGGTCCAAGCTTGCATTTAAGGACACAGTCCTCTAAATTTTTCCCCAAATCGGTTGTTCCTAATCAAAGGGAAAAGAATTATCTTGCTGTGCTACAATTGCCGCAGTCAGTAAATGCTGTTTGCTCATTAGTGAATGTTTCTTCTGATTTGTGCTCTCATTTATAACGTGAAAGCAATGCTTTTCTACAGGCAACCTCTGCAGCTCTGGAGCAAATGAGCAGCTGACAGGCTTACTTTTAACAATGCATAGCTTAAATTGTTGTTTTCTTAAAATAGGCTTCATATTTCTCCTCAAATCCCTGGTAATTCCTTTCAGATGTTTGTTGTATTTTGCCACATTTTCAAGTGCAAAGACTTGATCCTTCGAAGGAGATAATGAAAGTTAAAACAAAAAACTCACGGTAACAAAGCAATGCCTACACATGGTAACCTGACAGAGGAAAAGGAAGATGAAAACCCCTCACTTGGTCTTACATTCAGGCCTTGTGCTACCTGGAGCTAAGCTGGTCCAAATGATGAGATGGGTATATGGCTGAAGTATTCAAAGATTCAGTTTTTGTTTTTTCTTTTTTTTTTAGCAATTTCAACATCATTTTGTGACAGTCATGGTCTCCTGTCTTTTTCAGAACTGATGTGAAAACTGAGAGTGTTGATCCTCATTAGCAGTGGAACTCAAAACTCATTTAAGTTGATGCAGGGACAGGAGTTTATACTTCATTGCAGTTGCATTTCAATCTGACAAATTATTTTTTATTAAAGCTGAACAGGAATGAACTGTGACAAAGCTGAGATAAACATTGGCATGGGGTTTTTTAATGTTTTAAAAGAACGTGTTTTACCGAAGTGTGAGTACATGCCTACACTGGGAGAAGATGTTGTATATTTTTCTTCCATAAAGGTGCAACAGTCCTGGTGTGGTACTTGCATGTGATTTTTCTGCTTTCAGTGTGTTTTGTTGCTTATACACACACAGTTCCTGACAATGAGAATATGGGAGTGTTTGGGATGTATTGTAACATGCTTTCCACGATAATTGGTGATTCCATAAGTGATCTATTACCTTATATTTGACAGGTGTTTTTACATGCAAGCATTATTTTAAATGACAGTCAGACGATGCAGCTGTCATTACACAGCTTACAGACATGTGTCTGTAAGACATGAAGGGTTCATAACAGTCCTGTGAGAGGGCTGCTAGAAGACACACCTGTACAGTGTTGTCCCAATGTGGTTTTATCAGCAGAGCAGTGTTTCTGGGCTCGGACAGTGATCCCTGAGCAGTGTGCTGAAGGATTTGAATGGGTCCTCTAGAGGTAGGGGAAGGATCCTGCGGTATCTGTATGGCAGTCTCCCACTTCTGATGTGTACTGATCAGTAGCTGAACAGTTCTGTGTTGATAGATAAACTCTGGGCTGATGTTAAACTTGCTGTGTTGAGAGGTCATAGATAGCACAGGTCACAAAAACAGGAAGCCAAAAAAACCAAGGAAGCCTTTTCTCTACGCTGCTCTACACTTTTCTCAGCACATTGTCTGGCTGATCCCAGTGGAAGATTCACAGGTGGTATAGGGGTGCTGTCCTACATATCTGTGGCCCTGGATTGTGAAGGGAAATCAGCCCTGTTTCGTGCAGTGGAAACAATTCTTTATGATCCTTGGTTGAAGTGTGATTATTTTGGCTATTGTGGCAGGGCACTTTGCTTCTCATGTTTCCAAGGCCTTAACTGAACTCCTGGATATGCCAAAAGAGCTGCTCAGCTGTATCCTGATGAGCTGCAGAACAACAGAATGTGGGAGGTGCTGGTGTGTCATCTTAGGTAGATAAAATGTCAAGAGACAAAAAAAAAAGGGTAATCTTGATTAGCTGTACACTTCTAAGTACTTTGATATACTAAATAATGTGAATTCTTGTGGGCTTTTGTCATCGCTCTTTCTGGGTTATTCCTCAGTAGTCAACATGGCCCAGTGAACATGAACCTCCAGTGATGTCTGTCTTCCACTGTATAAGCTGGTCAGTTCTACCCACCATCTCCTGCCTTTAAACCAGTTATCTCTGGATATAAGCACCTTTGTTCCTACCCTGGGGCTGCTTAGATTTCTGGATTTTTTTTTTTAAAAGTGTTATAGGGTCTTCCATATTCATGTGCAGCTACCATTAACAAGATTTCTAAGAGATGTATAAGGCAAAAATTTTTCTTTCAGGGACTATTCTGTCTGTCCCCCAGCATGAGATAGGTGTTCATGTGGCAGCTCCTTTCATCTGTGGTCACAGTGTGTTCATTTGGCTAGTGGAGGCGCTGAAGTTACAGACCTTAGTTAGATGGAACCTCTTTTTAAAAATAAAGTGTACCAATCAGCTCCCAAAAAACCCCACTAAACCCCCCAAAAAAACCAACTAAAAAACACTGCATTTGTCACTGCATAGACTTGTAGGTGTCAGGGAAGTTCTCAGATATCAGGTTGCTCACAGCTGCTAGTTCAGTTCATCCTTGCCAAGGGAACTTGGAGTTCCTTTGCAAGGTGAATGCCATCTCATCCTGGTAATTCCCTTCTGTTTTTTTGGGTTCCATAGTATTTCAGGCAGCTGCTTGAGGTTACAATAGGTTATCTTGAGGAGTCCTTCTGGGGTGGGAGCCAGCCCAGTTTCTTCTCTGGTGATCAGAGATGGGCAGGGTCCCTGTAGCTGCTGTCCTATAGCCTTATCCTGCTTGATTGCCAGTCTTGTGCAGTGGTTGTCTGCTGGGTGTAAAGAATCTCAGGAAGTTTTCTGCTCCTGATGTGATTGAAGGACAATTTAATAATAAATTAATAATAGTATCTTCGTGGTTAAAGCACTTGCTGAGGTTGTGGAAAGTCTGTGTTCACTGTCTTCATCTGAAGGGGAGATTGATTTCCTATTCCCTAATGCAGTGACTTAGTCATTGAACTATTTTGAGGACATGTACTTAATAATTTTATTAAATTTTATTAAATTTTCACAGAGTTGAGGCTTAGAATGCAGTTAGGTTTCTTTCAGGAAATAAGTGAATCAGCTATGACTGTTTAAATGGTCTGTGTGGAACAGAAGTATCAGTGAAAGAAATAGAGGGGATACTCCTTTTATAATGATTTTACAATCCAGAATTAAAAAAACAATTGTGGGAGGCCTTGATTTAAATCTGTGATCAGTGGTTGATAAAATAAATTTAAAATGGGATCACGTATTATTACAGTATGAGTTGTATATCTCAGGCTGTTGTCTTGCCAATGTTCAAATAATTCTGTAAAGCTTCAGGAACACCCTGTACAAGGTATTCCCGATTATGGTGCTGGGAGCATTTTCCTGGAAGGTGAGGGAGTAGGATTTTATTTTCCTTGAACAGAAAACACAAACCCTTGACCTTGCGCTTCTCAAGTATTACAACCCTGACATTTAGGAACAAAAGGTGATAGTGTTAATGCCTCAGAAGAGCTGTGAATCTTGCATTTGCTTTTTTGGGTTTACCTTAAAAATACTTGAAGATTGAACACAGGGGGTTGAAATTAATCACACTTTTTTCAATTTTATTGGTAAAAATACAAAATCAAAACCCAACCCCATGCCAAATTCTAAGGAAAATTTGCTTAGCAAGTGCTAGACAGGTGCATTGCTGTCTGTCTGAGCTGGAGTTTGAGCAGTGTGTTTGACAGGAGGACAAGTGGAAGGTTAATTTCTAAAATGACTGCAGCAAGGTTCATCAGAGTCCTACTAGAGACCTTTAAATTACCTAAAGACTCCTTACGATTGTATAAGCCAAAATCAACACCTTAAACCGGAACCATAAATCAATTGGTAGCTGGTTTTGGTCAGAAGGCACAGAAATAGTAGTCTGTAGTTGAGAAATAACCACTTGTGCACAAACTGGAGTTGTTTTATTTTGCAGCTGTGTCATACAGCCAACCTGAAAATAACAACAGCATGAATTAAAGTAGTGAAGTCCATCTGGAGTTAAAAGTTTGCAGGAAGTGATAAAAGGAATGCACTGCACAGTTGCTCTGTCTGAGAAATATTTGCTATGTTAATGACAAGAGAAGCAGTGATTTTTAAGTTAATTAGATTCAGCTTTTCTTTTAATACCATTTGGTGTACAGAGCAGGTTACCTAAAGGTGCACTTCTAAACCTCAGAAGAGAGGTTCCCACAGAGAGCAGGTGACCTTATGGGAATTACAACATGTAATTCATCATAGTTAATGTGAGTTTGGACTAGTTGACTGGAGAGGTCTCACTCATATACAGTTTGATAACAGGTTCCCATTGTCGGTAGTAATTTATTCAAAAAGGGGTAGTTATAATATGCTTACTACCTCTCTTCCACATATAAAGTAGATAATTTTCTTAGTCAAATGTCTGACATGTAATTTACGAGCATCTTGAAAATACATTTTAAAAATGCAGAGTCCCTAATTATTCATGGTAGTCTTAATATATTATATTAAGTTTTTTAAAATAACTTGTAATGCACTTGTAGTATATCAATATATGTTCTAGAATTGAATTTCTCTTGTATTATCTTACTTTTTATTTCCTTTAATGTGAACTGTAAAATTAAGCAGCTTTAACAAGTGTCTACATTGTAGGCTCTTGGGTTCTAAGGTAATTGAGGTGATGACAGCTGGTTTGACTTGTATTGAAACAAACTTCTGTGCTGTAACGCTGCTCTGCTTGCGTTTGTATTATTAGAAAGACATGAGTTTTGATCTTAATTTATTGTATCTGTGAGATTCTCATGTGGTCTTTTAATCACATGATTTCATGTTATTTTGCCATCCTACATTCTGTACGGACTACATCACGAGCACTGAAGGAGCGTTTACTTAATGTTAGAGTTTGGCCCTGTTTCAGCAGGAGGCTCCATGTTTTCTCAATTGTTTTATGTCATGCTTGGAAAACAGAGGGATTCCCTTCCCCTGCCCCCACCCATGGAAGTTTTTTGTTGTGCTCAAGTCATTTTCACAGCTGCGGGAGAGGGGAAGGTGATGTTTTTCCCAGTTTAAAGACGAGGAACTGAGGCAAGGAAAAGGTGTAGACAGAAGTACATAGAAGTACGTGATAACCTTAGGAGTTCAGTATGAAACTTTTGGACTCTGATTTTTTTAGAATACTTGGTGTCTTCTGTCTTGAAAACAAACAATTAACCTCAAATTCACCATAAGTGAGTGGAGCAGTAGAGAGATCAGCAGGGTCTGTGTGCTGATCTTAGAAATACTTGAAGCTATATCTCTCCACAGCTGTTAGTGATGTTTTAGTCTTTTACTCTCTGTTGGGCAAGGGATACCTAGCAGATAAAAAGAGATGAGAGAAGCCTCCAGTATGAATAATGTAAGCTTATTCTATTCTAAAAGTGAAAAAAAAAATCTGATGATACTTGAAGAAATGTGTTACCACTGACTTCTATAAGTATTTATCTCTCATCTCATATAACCTACAGGAATTTGTGAGCTAATACTTTCTTCTACTTTTTTAATTATCTGGTGCCTCATACACTGTGCACATTATAGATGATGCAATAAATAAGGCAGGGACAGGTCAGACTATGTTATCCTTCATGGTGTAATCCTGATTGATCCATTCATCCATGATTTGAATGAGGCATAGATTTTTTTTTTTTTTTAGAGAAAATATGACACATAATATTATCATACTCTAAGGTGTATGTATGCACAGAGAGGCCAAGCTGAAGATCAGAGTCAACCTTCTCTGTCACTTTCTAAATTTAATGTTAGATTATTTTTAACCTTAATGCTCTTTTAACATTGAGGCTTCTTCTGTGCATGTAATAGCTTTCACTTTCTAAAAAAAGTGAACTGCAACTGAATTTGGGGATCTTGATTTTGTGTGTGACTCACTGTAGCTCTGCTTGTTGAGATGAGTCTTAAATTAAACCATTTAATAGCTCTCTCAAGAGTTTGTGCCTTATGCTGCCTCCATGTTCCCAGGGCAGAACTGCAGGGATTCTCTCTGCTTCCTCTGATGTCTGTATCAGTGGCCCTTAGCCTGGCATTCTGTTAGGATGCTAAACATGCTTGTCTTGTTTGTGAGTTTGTAGGTGGGTGGGAAAACAAAACTGATGAAGTGTTTGATTTCCAGATGTTTCGCAATCAGCTTTGGAATTATTTTTCCTGTCCAGGGATTTCCTGAACCTTTTGCAGTTTGTGCTTGTTAGCCTGCAGTGAATCTTGAGTTTTTGTTTAGTCCCTTCTGAAGGTCACGTAAAATTCTTGCATGCACTGGTCCTACTGTAAGGAATTTGAAGCATCTGCTAACTCTTGCATATGGAAATGGAATTTTTCCAATATGGAAAAATATTTTTTAAATTTTAATATTTTAAACCACATTCTAACAAGTTTGTCATGCAAGTCCCTACTCCCTGAATTGGGGCTTATCACATGTTCCTTCTTTCTCTTTTCCTACCCATGGTTTATCTGTTTTCACGGTTGCCTAATTACCTTTGCAGCTTCTCATCTGTCGTATCTCTCCCAGCCTCTTGCATTCCCACGGTTTTGCTCAGTGGTTGCATCACAGTTTGAATTTCTGTGTCTAATAAGTCCTAAACTCTTGAATCTCTCTCAGTGCTCCTCAATGTTTATTTTGGTAAAATGAGTGACCTCAACTCATGGTCCTTCTGCATTGGGTTCAGGGAGCTTCTTCTGCTGTGCTAGACAGGACACAGGCTTCACTTTCTCTTCTGGTGTATGGATCTGACTCCTGTGTAAATATCTACTTTATGTAGGGAAGTAGTGGCAAGAGCTCTTGCTGATTTAGTTGAGTGTGTGAGGAAATCTCTTCTATGCTGCAATGAATGAGACTGGGACCTCCTTGGAAGGATGGAAAAGATATGCCATTCTCCTGGGAGAAGACTGTTGGTCATGGCCAAGGGATTTGTCTCGGGAGAACTTGGCAGCCAAGTGGCAGCCTTAGGAATGGAGGGAGGTTGAGAGACTATGGCAGGACAAAAGGCCTCCTAGGAACCAGAAGGGAGCATGCAGAGCTGCCTGCACTGCAAAGTCACTACATCACCTGAAATATGGCAAATCCCTATTTCCAGGCATTAAGAATTCAATGTGAAGTGGGAGCTTTATTTAATAAACCCTTACTCCATGCTCTCTTGCATAGCTGTCATTTTTTTCCCCCTCTAGAATTAACTATCCTACATGGTAGCCTGATAGAATCCTGAATTTTTTCTTTAATTTAAAGAAATTCTGAAATTCCAGGGTTTTTCTGCTTTCTTTTTGAGTAACTCCAGACACGTGCATATTCTAGCTGTCATTTTTGTGGATGCTGAAATATTATGGACGGATTTTCGTGGGTGGCAGAATGTATATGCCTGGCACAAAGGTATTCCAAATTTGATATTTTTGCTCCCCAAGCATGGAGCTGTAAAATATTCCTGCATAACAAGATTTCCAGAATTTTGTTACCCATGAGCTAAGCCATTTTGGCTGTTAGCAGAGAGAAATCAGGGGAAAAAAAATGATCTGAGGCAGATAGTTGGCTTGGAAAATTGCTTTCAGAAGCTCTGAAATTTCACAAGATTGTAAGAGCGGAAAGTAACAATCTCTTTCAGCAAAGATCCATAGTCTGCAGCGCCAGTGCCAAAAGCAGCATACAAGGCAATTTGAATAATATGTGGTTTTGCATAATGTGATGTGGGTCTGAGCTTCAGCCTTCCGAGGAAAGCATGTGTGAGGTGTCCTTGTTCCCACCTCCTGGCTGCCTCCTGGTTCAGCACTGACACATGGGCCAGACTATTCCATTAGGTGGTCACTGACTGTGTGCTCTGAGTTTCCACAAGCACTGGCTTCTAATTTGAGACATCAGAGTAGGCTGGTGCTCCACTTGTTCCAGATTGCCCTTGAGAAGGGAGGTGTCAGACAGCTTTGGTAATGGATTTGCTCCTGTCTTTGCATATTGCTCCTTTTTTGTGTTCTAAATCTCCAACTAAGTTATTAACTTAGCTGTGTTTAATAGCTTCAGCAGTTCTGAAAGAGATGCTGAGACTGCTTTCAGATGGGGTTTGTTGTTCATGTAAAGAGCTGTATTAAAAGGAGTGGATATAATGAAAAATATAGCCCAGCATTTGTAATATAATGACTTTTACCAAGTAAGGGAAATAAAATTAGTTTAATTTACTGTGTCATCACTGTACTAAAGATTATACTAGTATTAATGAAAATTTGCTATCTCAGTAATTTAATTATCTTAGCAACCTAAGCCCAAAGTTCAATATTATTTGTCTTTAAAACAGCCAGTTCTGGTTTTGAAAGTATTTAAAATGCTATTCTAAGAACAGCAATTAGAAACAGGAATGTTAAAACAGTAACAATTTAAGCATGCTAATTGATTGTATTGTGCAGGTAGGTTGTGAATTCTTAATCATATGGTTTTTAATAAACTGTCTGCTATTGGTTTTGTGTAGATCATCCTTTGCAGGCTGGAAGTGCCAAGTGCAGGATAATTCAGTGAATGATGTGGACTATTTCAGCTTCTTGTTTTCAACCCTTATAGGTAATCCATATGAATGTAATAATTCAGAATTAACTAAATGAAGTTTGTTTTGATAGTCAGTTACTGAATTTAGTTTAGAATAAATGGTTTAGTAAGTACTTCCTGAAAGTAATTCTAATCTTGTTATATGTTTTTGATATGAGATACCCTTTATTCTCTTGATCTGATTTTTGACACTCTATTTTTACACTTTTCCATTTGGGCTGAATATTTGCATACTTTTTCTTCGGAAAGTATGAGGAAAACCTAAATTCAGCATATGACATAAACAAGATTTTTTTTCCTAGCTTGAAGTAAATGCCTTTTATTGGCTCATAACAATATAAATGAGTGCCTCTGGGATTTCCTGTGAACATGCTTACGCTATTAAGAACATTCCATCAGAATAAAGTAATCAAACTACGTTAAAAGTGAGCTGGCCAAGGTCAGCATGCGAGCAGAGCTACTTCTGCTACTCTGTTCTTACTCAGCTATAAAAATAGCTGTATTCTGTGATGATGCAACTTTGGGAAATTACAGTGGTTAAAATGGCGTAATATTGCAAAGGAACAACTTCCACTAACTTGTGCCGTGGTAAAAAATAGTGTGTTTTCTTCATCACCTTGGTCATTAATAATGTTTAGCTACCTTTTTTTCAAAAATTACCTTTTTATTCCTAAAATAGTAAAAAGAATGCTGTACTGATAGAGAAAACGAAAGCAAACCCAAGTAACTCTTGTGGAGTAGTTGTCCTATTTTACTGAAATATCTAATAGCTGTCTAGAAACAATAAGCCAGATTACATTTTTTTTAACCCTGAGGTTATATTATTAATTATGGAGGTTACTGAGTTATTATAAACATGAGGTATTTTGCATTATACCCATTTTTATTATTTAAAGATACATATATTGAAAATAGCATAACACTGGCCTCTTGAAGTTGTTTTTATACCACATTATAGTATTATTGGTTTTTTTAAGTATGTTTCTTTTCTGTCAAAAATCAAAATTCATACTATGATATACTTAGTTTATAATACCTAGCAAGAGCTTTTAAGAAAAAGTTGTTATGTTCACATAATGTAAAAAACAGTGTTTGTCAGTGATGCTGTTGAAGTAGAACACTATTTGGCTTGTTTTGTGATACTGTTGTACTGCTTCTTCTTCCCTAGGGTTTTCAAGAGAGGAGCTGACTAGTCTCCAGGGCATTAGAGGAAAACCACACATTAGCCAGACACAGCTTTCACCTATCCGTCTTTACCTAACTGATCTGGACCAGTTTTTACACCACTGGGCTGTGACAGAGGTAATACATCAACACTAATTCTAAATGACAGCATACAAACTCTAAGTGCTCTCCATCCCTTTCCCACAATGCCTAAATCTTGTCGTGATTTGAGTTGAAAAAGAATGAAAAATATAAAAGCTGTCGGAACAGCCAACATTTTTCTACAGCCATCAGATAATATTTCGGAGGACACTGCTTTAAAAGTTGAATGTTCAGACACATAGTATGTAAAGCAATACGCAGGGAAAAAATTGGTAGAAACCTTGGTGGAAATCCTTAAGCACTAATAATATTAAGACCAGCAGTATGTTTTGGCTTTCAAAAACAAATTAATTGTAAAAATACTAATTATAAAGAGTTTTCTTGGAGAATAAGTGCCACTATTAATTAAAAATGACTTGCATTAAATAAAATTTCAATATTGGAAGCAATATTAAGCTGGGATTAGTCATTATTTAGAATGATTCCTGATTAGTTAACCAAAATATGCTCAGATTAGAAACTTAAGTGTGAATTCAGTACCTAAGATCATAAGTGCTGAAAACTTAGTTTTGTTGTTGGTTCTAAAGGGATATGAGCCACCAGATTTTATTCAAAACAGGTGCATTAGTTGTCTTTCTGCATCAACTCTTCATATTGTTTCGCACTTTAAGGTGCGAAATCATGTTTTAATGTCATGCCAATTTGACAGTATTTATGAAATCCTAGTCCTGAATTCAGAAAGAAGAGCAAAATGGAAGGTTTAAGTTGTATGGTTAGTCATTCAAGAAAGAAATATAGTAGATGTTTTCTACTTCACAGCATTTAAGTGATAATGTATCGAAACTGATGATGGTGTGACACACTGAATGTGTGCTGTTATGTATTAAAGTATTTTGAGCAAGACTGTTGTTTGGTATCATGCTTGACACACATTTTTAGGTGTCCTGACTTCAGTCATTTGGCCTGTGGAGCAGTTGAACTTCTAATTTGTTTTGCTTTGTCTCGTCTGGACAGTAATGAAGTGTTTTCTTGCCAAAATACCTTTCTCCAGTATGGAAAGATGAGAATGCTCTCTTTCCATGTCCTGTTCCTCTGTGAATGCTTCAGAATGATTATTTGTTTCTCAGAGTAAGCATAATCCCCTACAGCATCTAAAGGATTTATGTACACCTTACCTGTTTCTTAAAATGTCACCTCTAGTGTCTTCTCCTTCCTCTTTTTGCTTCTGTATCATAAATCTTCTAAAGTTGGCAGTGAAATAGGACTGTTTTCACATAGGGGGAACAGTGAAGTAGTTTGATTGCTTTTTTGTGCCCTTTGAGAGTTTGAGTTTCTTCTACCACAATGTTCAGTGTTTTGGTGTCATAAAAGAGAGTTAGTATTTACAGAAACTTGAGACTCACTTTTTGTTAAAGTATCTTCTCTCAGGGAAGATACAAGGTGCTCTCCCAGTTTGTCAGAAGGGGATGGTGATCACTAAGCAAAGGGCTGCACATCCTCGGCTAGTAATGAAAGATTATTTGGACATCCTGTGGAGCACTGCACTATTTTTGCATATATGTCAGTCTGAAATATTTCCTGGAGACAACTTTATGAAAGAGAGAATAGGAGCAAAAATCCCATGCATCAGAAATCTGTACGAAGAAGGATGAGACCTTCTAGAACCACCTGATTTTGTAACCAATGGGAGTTAGAGCTGTCCCTTCTTCCCAGTGAGGGTGGTCAAACACTGGGCTAAGTAGCCTAGAGACATTATGGTTCCCATCTATGGATGTACTCAAAACCAGGCTGGACACAATGCAGGGTGACTTGCTCCAGATGACTCCACTTGAGCAGGAGCATTGGATTAGAGGAACTCGAGGTTGTTTCTTCCACCTTTAGGGATTCTGTGATTATTTGAAAACTCCTTCTGAAAAAAACAGGTCTTTTTGTTTCACAATCAACAAATCTCTTCATTATTTTTGCTTTTTAGAACATAATGAGATTCACAGTATGAGTAGGGGTTTATTTTTCTTTAATTTGGTAGGTCTGTTACACTTGCATTTGATCTAAAAGTCAAACTGTTCCTGTTAAATGCTTGCCAGGTATTGCAATCCCGTTTAGGGTATTCCTCCCAGATTTGCTGATTTTTTTTTCCCATGGAATTTGTGAACAAAACGTAGAGCTGCCTCCTTAGTAGCTTGCTTTCATACTGGAGAAAAAATAAATTATTCTTTCCTCTTGCTTCTGATCTGATAATAATGGTCTCTGTGGCATATGTGTTTGTGTTCCAGTAAGAAATGATCATTGATATTAGGGCAACCACTTCCTTTTAGGAGTTGCAGAATTCCATTCATTTTTCGCTTGTCTGGTTTTGATTTCAGATGCAGTCATAGATATGGTAAATGATACATAAACAAAACCATTATGAAATTACCACTTCAGCTTTTAGATTGTTCTCTTTTTCTCTCTGTTTAAATATCTAATATAACAGTGTGTTCTCTAAGTGTTAGGAGTTTTTATCTTTTCCTTGTTTGAGTATCATTCTCCAACCTCAGTATGTTGACAAATATTCCATATAATTCTCAATTTGTAAAGAAGATATTCTGGGGACTGTAGTCCATGAAAACTTTGGGATTTGGAGGCTGGACAATTTCAAAAACCAAGGAGATGAAAGAAAAACGGTTTGGGAAAAACCTTTCAGTTCAAGATTTGCCACAAGCTGCACAGGAATACTTTTTGTAGATCAAATAGTTTTCACTAGGTACTGAACAAGCTAATCTGCACACAAAAAAAACCCTAAACAGCAGCAACAACAACAAAACCACCAACACCAACCAAAAAAAGCAAATCCCAGATCTGCAGGCTCTGGGGAGAAGAAAACTGGCACCAAATCATCAGGGTCTTCTAGGGTGTCTTGAAAGACAGCGTGATATGATGGTTCTGTGTGCATTGAGTTTGAGGAAGGTAGGTTTGGAGAATGCTTTCATCCAAGTGGACATAGTTTGAGCTGTGATGGAATTTTGGAGTCAAAGTATTTTTTGCTGTGGCAGAAAATGGCTTTATTTAGATAGAGAAGTGCTAGAGGAAATAATAAACCCCAGCTTGAATTAGTCATGCTTTTGTTGGGGCTGGGTAGAGCGCACAGCTTCTGAATGCTAGCATTTCATCTGCTCCCTTGCTGGGTAAGAAGTTTATGGTGATGCTGTGATGTTCAGCAGAATGTTTGTAGTAGTTTAAAATACCTGCTAAATGAGAACAGTGCTCGTTGGCTGCAGACCAGGCAGCATCCAGGCCTCTGCTCAGTGTTGAGAGTTTTCTAAGTGTTCTCATTGTGTAGTTGTAATTCAGGATTTCCTCTCAATGGAAAAGTATTTTAATGTGGATAAAAATAAATAAGGAACTCTGATCGAATTAGGATGTGATGGCCTGGTTTCCTATCAATAAATGAGACTAGTGATAAGATTCCTTTTAGTCCTTCTACTGTCATCTTTCATCTCTTCAACCTCTAGTTTTGTCTAAACCATTGTTAGTTTTCAGCTCTCTGCTGAAAAGAATAAAGTTGCTAATACTAATTCCCTGTAAGTCTTACGAAAATAAGCAGATGGAAGAGAAAAAACCCTCAAGATTAGCCCAGGGTAGTTCATAACTCTGTTCCAGCATCCTGCTTGGCAGCAGCCAGGCTGCAGAGGATCGCTCCGGCCCAGGCTCAGCAGGGGCTGTCGCTCAGCCCGCAGGGTGTTGGGGGCTGTGAGGCAGGAGCAGCTGTGCTTGTGGGACTGAAGAAAGGTCCCAGGTGTGAATCTGTAGGAGGCCACAGCTTGCTGGCCTTGCTGCTCACTGCTCGACTTTGTTTCCAAGTGCAGGGAAGGCAGTCCCAGCTTCCTGTCCATGCCTGTGCAATGAGTGATGTGTGTTTCTAACGGTAAAGAGCTGTAAGAGGGAATTTAATGTGTAATATATGCGTGCCAGAGATGGGGGAGAAAAAACGGTGTGCCTCTGGAGAAAGGACAAGTCCTGGAAAGGAAAAGAGTAACTTGAGGCCTTTTCAAACAGCAGTTTGGACTTCTGGAGTGTTGTTATGGCCAGGGCACCTGGTAGCATGTAGATAAACACTAACAAATGCACTTCTGATAGGAACTAATGCTTTTATGTGATTTATAACAAATTCCTTTTTGAGATGGATACTGTTTGTAAATGTTTTTTTTGTCTGGAGAGTGGTAATTGGAATCACAGAAATCTGAAACCATGTTATTTTTTTTGTGGAAGCTTTTAAATAGTGGTGATTTCCAGTTAAGGAGCAATGCTTTAGAAAAGTGTCTCTTTCAATGCTGTTTTGCATAGCTCTAAAGGTTAGTCTTCGTGATTTGTCTAAAAGATGTTAAATGCAGGAACTTTGGTTCCTTTTCTGGAGGAACTTCTGCTTAAAATTACTTCTGTCTTGTTAAAGCCAATTATTTAAAATCACCCCCCTGTAGCTGAAATAAATGGAACTCCAGAATAAATGGTTGCAGCCCAAGGGAAGAGGTTTCAGCCTTGGCTCATTTTAACTGTGCCCATAGTGTTTGTCGGTGATATTGTTCACTCCCCTGTAATTGAATTGCTCTGCCACGATCGAATGAAAAAGTGCCCACAGAAATGAAGAGTTTAACAAGGTAACCGTGTATACATGGTAATTTCTGTTGTAATATTTGATGTTTGTGACGGCTGAACATTTCAGAGGGGGAAAGCAAATGATAATTTGATGGTTTGCTTGAAGTCGAGATTCCAGAGCTGTATCGAGCACACAGCTGACTCGAAGAAATAAAATAACCAAACGTTTAAAATGTTTAAGAGCAAACACTAGGGAAGGTCAGCTGCTTTTAAAAACAAACTTGAATTCAAAAACCTTGGGATGCATGTAGTGTTATATATTAATCAGTGTCAAAAACTGTGAAGTCTTGTAAGTGAAATACAGTTGGGAAGGCTGGATCTGCACAGATCTGCTTTGAAAAATTACAGCAGATCAGTGAAGATAGCAAGTCAATGCATGTAAATTAAAAGCCCTGCAAGGATGTCTGTCTTGAGGAGTAAATGGTGGTGTTGTAGTGCTGTAGCTTAACTTGAAGCAGAGATTTATGCTTAAAAAAAAGCCCAAAAATTTTTAAAATGTAAATTTTAAATTGAAGTTTGTGAAAGATTTCAACCTGTTGTCTTTATTGAGATTTACAGGTTAGAGTTACACTGGAGAGATAAGGAAGCTAAGGATAAATAATTGTCCTTCTAAATAAAATTCCTTCTAAACTAGGAATATGGTACAATTTTAATCTTCTTTAAGAAAGACAAAAATTCTCTGTAAGCCCATTAGTATTTTGTAAAGCTACATCCTATCGCAGCTTTAATGTTTAGAGTTGAAAATAATTTTTTGTGGAAAGTAATGCAAAGTCCTGAGAAACAGAAGGGAAATAATTTAAGTAAAAGTAATGCTTCCTGAATGCCTCTTTTTCAAAGGTCTCTTTCATAGCTTTCTTAAGATGTGAGACATAAACCCAAAGCAAACAAAAAAATCACCAAAACTAGCCTCACCAATAAAACCCAAACAGTAAAATGCAAACTTCCAGAAAACCTAAGCTGAGGTCAGTGCTCCATTGTAGCTGCATGGTACACTTCCAGCACATCTTGTAACACCTTGGAGCTGGGAGCTCACATGTTACTGCATGTAACTAGAGTGAATTTACAACTCCACAGGTACTGTGTATTGTGCTTTATATCAAATCCTGGATTGTGATACCTAACCTAAATTTGCTCAAAAAGACAGGCTGTGTGGGACAAGAGCTAAGTGTAGGGCTCTCTGTGTTTTCAAGCCCTTTTGTTTGGAGAAGAGGCAGGCAGGTGAATTGGAGACTTCAACATGAGATGTTCCTTTGACTGTCCTGCATGCAGTCTCATGAGGAGGCATCCAGAGGAGGAACAATTGGCTGTGGTGACATTTTATAGCTGTGAGGAAACTGCAGAGATGTGAAAGAAGGGCATATTATGGCTCCAAGAGGATGAAACAAAAGCTGTTTTGTGGTGTCCTTTCTTTGAATTTTGTTAGTAAGATGGCCCTGAGAAGAGAACCAGACCTGTGACGTTTTTCAGGTATGGCTTTGTCTACTCCTGGATAGCACACTAGCTGTTGAGCATAAAACCTGGCTTTGCTGATAACAGTATTTCCAGAAATGCCCCTCACTTACTGAGCCAGTGGGATTGTCCCTATTCCATAGTTTCCTGCCTCTTGGCACCAAATCTTGCTGGTACCCAGGCTTCAACACATGGTCAGATTGTTGTACGGGAGGTGAGCTGTGGTGCTTGCCATTCAGGTATTTGTGTCCAGTGGTAAATGAAGATAACTTCACTTAGTTTAATTGATTCTCAAATATAGATTTTATATCAGACCCCATGTCACAGCCAAGGGAGCCTGCAGACAGGCAAGCACCACAGTTAGCAAATGCAAGGTGAGTTTGTGTGCTGCTGTCACCCTGTTTCTGACCAGCAATAGGACATGAACTATGTGTCATAATCCTTCTAAGACTTTGCAAATATGTGGAACACCACATAGGTTCTGAAGCATTTAAAATAAGTTTCTGCATTCCCATTTTGGTACTCCAAATGTAAAATTAGCCCAATAGTGTGGGTTTTCCCCCCTGTTGCTCACCTGTGTAATGTTCTCCTGCAGACTCTATTCCTCCTTTTTGGCTGTTTCTTTTTTTAACTTAGGTTTGTTTTGTTTTATTGTGAACGTGTGGGGGTTTCATGTGGAGGTTTTTATGGGGGAGTTTTTTCAGGGTTTTTTTTTCTGGAGTCAGTGAATCAGGAATACCTTTCACATCCGCCCCTGTGAGCTTACCCAAGGCAGATGAACAAAGATCTCTTGTTGTACGCAGCTTTCTCAACAACTCAGGGCACTGTTAATATTGCCCTGTCAAATCAATTTATTTCAGAAAGAGAAGCAGCACCTGTCAGGGGAGTACAGTGTCTGATAAGCGAGGGTGCTTCGGGGGAGCTGGCCAAGCTTCAGACGCCAAGCTTCATTGCCTGCCCCATCACCTGAAAACTTCTCGTTTTCTACGCTCCACACTAACATGTTACACTGGGTACAGTCCTGCTCCAAACAGGCATTCACAAGGGCTGGGGAATTCACTGCAGAACAGCCTGTTACATTTTAGTTACCCATGTTTGGGGTGCATGTTGATGCGAGTTGAAAAATATATTTTAAAGTTCACCTTAGGTTATAGTATTCGGTGTGTGCCAACTTTCTTTTTTAATAAAATCACTTCCTGGGGAGTCTGAATTACCTTTGGTCTGACTCCACACAGTGGCTCACTTAAAATGCTTGGTCCATTATCTTTCCTGCTTGCTTGCATTCCTCTCTGTGCTCATGCTTGTGTGTGTCTTTAGAGGAAGGTGAGTATTTTTCTTTAAAAAAGAGTACTTTGCAGCATGATTAAACTTGAAATAATACTCAAATTTTCTCTGGACAGTTGCTGATAAGTAGTTTCCTGAAGACTTTGAATCAGGATTCTGTTGTGTTATGGGAAGCATTGAGGGAGTGGGAACAGTTCAATAATGAACAAAACATTAGTCTCGGTTCATCAGGTGTGCTTGTTCCTGTTGCCATGAGGGCTCTCACTGAGACTGGGATTCCTTGGGTCATCCCAACTCTGTCTTGTGGAGGTGAGAGCATCTTACAGATGAGCAACATTAAAGTGATGAATTCCTCTGACTCTGCATTAGAACTGTGAAAAGCCTGTTTGGGATTGGATTGTCAGTCAGGATGGCTGTTAGTGGCAAAAAAGCTTTCAGTTTATCCAGTTGAAGTAAAACACTCCATGGTGTCAGGATCTCCAAAAAACAGGCTGTGCTCCTGGGGGCTCTTCCCAGCCTTTTTTGTTTGTTTGTTTGTTTGTTTGTTTGGGGGTTTTTTGTTCATGTGTTTTCTTTTGTGGTGTTTTTTTGTTGGTGGTGAATTTTTTTCTTCCCTGTTTTAGTTGGCTGCTGTTGGAATATGTTTTCAATGTGGCAGGCAAGGAGGCTCCTGTAGCAATGACTTCCCAAAGCACTAATAGGGAAGCTGCTGTTTTGTAGTTGTGTGGCTCATTGAGCGTGCTGGGTACTTGGGCTTGTCTGATCAATAGGGTTTGGTTTGAAAAGCTGCCAATGGATTACAGAGCCTGTAGCATTTGCTGCATAATGCTAACAGATAATCCCTGTGTTAAAGGGAATGCTTTTCTTTAGGTTAATTTATTCAAGTGAACATTCAAACAAAATTAAAAAGAAAAGAAAAAAATCCCAACACAATGTCTAAGCCTAAGCCAAACCTGTTATAAAATACTTGCCTGAAAAAGAAAGAACCCACCCCTCCCTGATCAAAAATGCCTGTTCTCAGTCCATTCACTTCAGGATTGCTCTGAAACAAAACTACTCTGGCTTTGGTCCAAAATCAATCTATGAATGTGCCAAAAATGTGATAAATGCTAATCAAATGTAATATAATGAATCAGCTGTGACATTTTATTATGGAAATTAAACATCATGTAAAACCTTGCCTAAGGAAAATAAATTGTCAGGGAAAATACTAATTTTCATGTTATAATTAAGTTTTCTTTTCCTTTCATTTCCTTGTCTAAAAACGTTTCAGTTTCACTTTTTATAACAGGCATTTAGTATGAAAGCCATTTCAAGTAGGATTTAATTTATGGAATTGAAAAGAATTGCCTCTCCCACTTAATTGCAGGAAAACAACTGATGTAGGAAATGGTGGTGCTATTTTCAGGGTCAGGAAGATCTAAAAGGTTGAAAAAACAACTTGCACTTTATCTAATCCTTCTAAGGAGTTATGCTGCTGTGCAGTGCCTGTTTTCCTTGCCAGTTTGGGAAGAATCTTGAGTTTTTGTGTATCGTACCTGTAATGAAACACTCCTATAACTCAGGGAGAGCCTCAGTGGACTGGTGGGCTTGCTCTAGTGACGTAGTCCTAAGGGTGAAATATTAATAATAAAATCATAGTTTGCTGGGTGGGCCTGGTGGATCTGCCTTCAAGGTCTTTTGTTTGTTGACCTTTTGTGGGTCTGTACTGAATCAAAAGGGATCTCTCTGGCAGATTGTGTCTGGTGTGATGTGCTCACGAGCATATGGCAAACCCCTTTGTATGCCGCCTAAGCTCTGTCGTATGACCAACAAATGTCTCTTGCATTTTCCCCTTTCATAATCATCCTTCCCAATTTCCATCTCATCTGCATTCCCAGCCAGCCATGATCATTGTCATGTTTAGTTGTTGTTTGGTTGCATTTGTTTTCCTGCAGCATTTTTCACCACCTTGTAAGTGACAATAACATCCCTTCTTGCGGGTCATTTTGCCAGCCCAGGCAGGTTACGTTCTTTGCATTGACACCTGTAAGACAGGATCTCTCTTCTTTGTGCAATTTTTCTATGTCTGTTCAGTTTGAGTTTGCTGTTCTTGAAAATGAGTGACTCCTACTTTGCACAGTATGTCAGGAATGGTCTAATTCTAAGTAAGATCCTACACAGTAGTATTGAACAGATGATCCTTACTCTGTCTGATCACTTCTGTTGGGATTATTTTTATCTTTACATCCTGAAGGGACATTTGCCCATTTTGTGGTTATATCACAGCCACCTTGTGGTCAGCTGTTACTTACAGAATTTCCTCCTCGTTTCCAACCAGTAAAACTCATAGCTGTATGCAGAAGTTTTTATCAGTCTCAAAGCACATGAGCCACCACTTTTGTTTCACTGAATTTTTTCTGTAGCTGTTACTCATCAAACCTGTGCGATCTTTTCCATAGGTTAGTCCAGTCCTCCTGCCTTGGCAGGGTTTCTCAGCTTGGAGCTGTCATCCGACAGATTTCATCAGTGCAGTTTTACCTTTGTGTAAGTGCTGCTCATTAAAATGCCAGGTCAGATTGGTGTCACAGTTTGTCCTTGACATGACAATCCCCAGTAATAACCTCTGTTGCAGCTTGACTTTATTCCTTGACACTGCTTATAACAGAGATGTTTTGAGTGGATTTCTTGGGAATATTCCAGGCTACTTAATATTTTATCACTTTCAAATTGAAGTGTACAAAAGCCCCGCTATATATAGAATGGTGTACTCAGTTATAATAATATTATTTAATTATATAGTAAATGTATAGTAAAGGTATTTAGTGCAAGAGTATCTATGAAATTGTCTTTTAAATAGTCCTATTAGTCAAATGAAACACTTGCACTACACCTGTGATACTGATTAACATGATCAATGTCCTGACAGCCCAACAATGTTATGTTCCACCAGGCAGGTGTGCTAAAGATCTCCTGAACTTGGCCATCTTAAGCAGGGCTGAAAGCAGGTGTGGCATGTAATTTTGGAAAAAGCTGAATACCCTTCTGCGTCACCACAAATGGTGCTGCTTGGCCATTTCTGATTAAACCACCACTGGCATCCACATTAGTAATGTTTGAGTTCTCATACCACAGGACCTTGAGCTAATTTTCCTTAACCTTTCCCTTCCTCCAGCTGAAAATGTTGTGGACTATTATTTTTGGCACAACATGGTTGATATGTTCTGTTTTGCCATTATCTCTTGTTTTGGTGTCTTGATCTGCCTGATTCAACTAAAGTCTCAGAACCAAGACACTATCACAGAATTCAGTCCCTCAGGTCCGATCGTCCTGTGAAAGTTCTCTTTAAATCTTGAATCATGATGGGTCTTAGAAGAACACATTTTACTTAGTCAAGATATTCCTAAAACACATGGACTTAAATTCTTTCATCCTTCAAACATCTGATCCTGCTATTTTCTGATTCCCTTAAACACAGAGAGAAGATTCCATTCCTCATGTATTGGTTCTTCCATTTTCCTTGTCCTTAGCATGCATCACGATTGCTAACGGTCTGATAACGCGCTCATGCTGTGCATTTTGGCTTCTCCGGAGGCTTTAGTTGACACTGGTGAGAGAAGCAGTGAATGAGAAGAAAGCTCTCATCCAAGCTCTCCAACTAGTTTGCAAATTATTGGAATAGATGGGAAGGAAAAGAGGAACAGAGAAACCTATCTATTGAGGACTGCAGTACAGCTTACTAGCAGTTCTGCTGGAGCTCTGGTTTCTTTACTGTAGCGAGGAGATATACAACATTTCATAGTAGTTTGCTAGTCCCTGATTGTATCAGCACCAGAAAGTTTTATGCAGTTTATAAAACAAGATTTCCCGGTGTAGTGTTACATTTTGTATTGTTTTTGAACGTGAGATTTTTGGCACTGTAGAGGAAAATAAGTTGGAAATGGGTCTTTGCTACATTCTTCTTTGTTCTATTATTTTTCTGTTTAATTGTGATCCCTCTGTTTCATGCTTGATCAAGTTATTTGGGAAGTTGTTTTCTGAAACTCTTCAGCTCCGAGGAAGGGCATTTGGAGGCTCAGTGTGGCACTCTAGCTTGATAGAGTATTTTTGTCCTTCTATCACACAGATAAAATGCAGAAAGCCTTACTCAAAAAACCTAATGGTGTATACCATCATCTCTTTAAGCACTGAACAATTTTTGTTGACAACGTTACTCTTGTACACTGTAAAGAATCCGTACTTTGAGACAAAGCTGCTGCATGTCCTTGTAGGTACTTTGGATTTAGGTCTGTCAACGAAGTATGATTGCACAGTGAGTGATTGCTGGTTGCATTTAGGATGATTAAATACAACTTTCTTTTATTAAAACAGGTGATCTGTCACAGCTTATCCACTATACCTTCACAAAGTCAGTGTTTCGACATTCTCCAGACTGGCATCTGTAAATATCTGGTAAGTACCATTTTGTCTTCTACGTTAAAACGTCTTGTGATAAATTTGCTAACAGTCCTCAAATACACTTATCCTATGTATTTAATATATAATTTCAGCATTTGCAAAAGCTTTAAACAAGATTTGGGGGAGTTTAAAAAAATACATAATAACTGTTGGCATCTAAACTTATATGAGTAATTTTGCTCAGATTTGTATTTCAGCTTCTTCAAGGCAGTTCGGCCACAAACAAAACACTTTTTGGTTTGGTTTGCTTTTCAAAAGAGTAACCAGCAGCTTTAGATGGGGCTTTTTACCTCATCAATGTACATAAGTATCTAAAGTATGCCAAGAAGCTGGAGCCAGGTTCTTTGTGGTGCTGAGCAATAGGACAAGAGGCAACAGGCAGAAGCTGATGCACAGGAAGCTCCACTTAACATGAGAAAGAACTTCTTTACTGTGCGGGCAACTGTGCCCTGGAACAGACTTGCCCAGAGATGATGTGGAGTCTCCCTGCCTCCCTCACTGGAGATATTCAAGAGCTGTCTGGACACAATTCTGTGCCACATGCTCAGGGAGGTTGGACCAGAGGACCCCTTATGGTCCCTTCAACCTGACCCATTCTGTGGGTTTTACAGTCTGTCTTCTAATACTGAACACACCTGAGCAAAGCCAGAGCTGGGTAACAGAATGGTCAGGGGCAGAATTTGCAGTTCCCTGTGATGCTGCCTGATCAGGAGGACCACCGGGTCTGCCTCTGCCCTCCTGTTAGGGTGGTTCTGTGATCTAACAAGTGTCTGCAATTCCCTGTATGGAGCCATACTGAGAAGTTATTAGACCAAAGCTTCCATAGGGAGTAGCTTACTTATAACCATAGTCTGGATGTTTGAGGATGGGTGTTGACTTAAATCAACTTTAAAAGGCTTATATGTTGTACTGCCCTGTCCTTTTGAGAGCAAAAAGTTAAGTGGGTTTTTATGGTTGGGAAGGCTGCTGCCCAAGGTCTTGAACTGGCTGCTGACGCCTCACAGGGAGGAAAGGCACCATGGAGGCAACATCCCATATGGGAACTTACTGAGAAGCCTCATCTACTGCATTTGTATAAATTGAAACATCTGTCACTGTCATGTTTCAAAATGGCTGACCAGCACATTCCATGAGTAGTGTTGGCTCAGTTGGTCTTCAAGGTGGTTCTTTATATGCATCTAGGTCACTGCCATTATTTCTTACTTGTGGTTGATCAGGAAAACCATTATTAATTTTTATTATTTGATGCCTCAGTGTCCTATAGTATTCTGGAGGGTCATGGTGACAGCTGCAGTCCCACCCTCTGTCAGGCAGAACCATCATCATCCTCCTCCTCCTGCCTCTGCACCTGACTGGCACAGGGTCAGCCTGGGACAGCAGTCTGTGCTCATGGCCTTGAAATACACCCAGTGTCTTAGGCTGGAAGGATTTAAAAGTTTCAACCTGTAGTTGTTTTGTATCTCTTACCTCTCACAAGTAATGGTATGAATGAAATACATTTCACATTTCTGTAGCTTGTACTTTATTGATCTTTTTTGTAAACATTTCTAAAAGAAACAGCTGACCTTGTTAAGTGAACCAACTGCCTCTGTCAGTTTAAAACAGTGTGCTTGCAGGTGAGCAAATTAGACTACTCTCAAACTCCTTAAATAGTTTTTTAAAGGTAAACGGTGCCACACGAGCAGTGCATGATTTTTTTATGGCTTTACAGGACAAAAATCTAGGGTACGTACTCCATAGCACTTCAAAATTTAAACCACTTTCTAATTCACTGCCTCTACACAAAAAAGAATTTTATCTAAATTATTTATCATGCCTATAAAATTCTTACTCAAGATGATGTTCTCTCTTTAACAACAGCAGAGCATCACCCCACTTTGGGCTCACCGTATATTTCATTAGCTTTGATTTACCTCAGCTCATAAAGCTCCTGTTGGGCTTCAAAGGAGACTCACCCTGGTGACAATCCAGTAAGAAGCTTTCCTTTCTGTAGCATAAATCAGAGTTTCCTTCTACCTCAGTGACTGCTCACTGCCATTTCAAGACTCAGAAGGCCTTGCCTGTCCCATGATATATGCTTAAAAGGGAAGACCTGTTCTGTCTAGAAGATTGTTTGTCCCTGTACTGTTCAGAGCAAGGCTCAAAGCAGTGCTGTGTTTTTCAAATATGTTTGAGATGCATGTTTGTTTAGAAAGGATGGAATGAAGATGTTAGTTTAACCTTCTGTTGTTAAGGGTGGCAATTTATTGGGAAAACAGGGATTTGAAAAAATGCAGTGGTCTGTAGAGTTTGAACAGAAACAAAGTAATACATGTCACCATAGGAAAGCTCTAGGTTTGCTTGTATCCCAGCAAAAAATCCTTTGTATAAAGTGATGAACTTGGGTTTTTGTTGTTGTCTCATTTTAATACAGGTTGGATTGGTTGTAATACCCGATAGCACAGCTGGATCTGTTCTATGTGCCATAAACAAGCTCTTGGATCAAGCCTGCATCATAAGTGAAAACCTACACAGGTTCTTGGCCTCTTGTTGTTACAGTCTTCTGTACTTTCTGCTAACTATAGACAGAGAGGATGCAGAACATCTACAGAAAAGGTAAAGCTGCTTTTCTTACCATCTTGTCTCTCTCTTTGCAGCCACAAGTATTTAGAGATGTGATATGAAAGGATACACACCCCCACACACAGAATTTGTTTTCCTGTCTTTTGCTTACTTCGAATTAGTACTCAGATTTAAGAAAAACAGCTGCAAAGTTACCTGGAATTACTTAAAACAGTAACGGAAGGTTTCGTCTCAAATCGTTCTACTTGGATGTCCAAAGCATCCTGATTTTGTAAAGTTTTGATATTTATACCTTAATCTTTAGCCTTAGCTTCACTGGATACATTGAAAAGCACCATGCAAAGGATTTGGCTTTATGAGTATGTACTCTTAACTGATCTGATATTTCAGTTTTAACAAAACTTCTCAGGCATAATTACGCAGACAGCAAATCCATTTGATTTAAAAAACCCAAAAGCTACAGATAACAGATTCAGATAAGTTCACCTCAAATGCAGAAATATCTTTAAACAGGTCAAACTTTTCCATATATAGAAAAGTTGTTAAAAGCTTCCTGAAAATTTATTTAAAGCCCAAGTCCTCCTTCTCTTACTGTATTTAATGACTTGCATATCACAAAGAGCTGAGTCCATTATTTAATTTCTTATGAATCTCAAACAAAGATTCAGGTGCACCTGAAACATGACTGAAACAAAAACTTCTTCCCAGCTGCATCAAGCAGAAATTGCACTGTGTAAGAGGTTAAGCAACATTTGTAGCTTCCAGGGCAGTACCTTAATTTTTTTCCAGCGCCATACATAATTTTGGAATATTTTCAAGGTTGGCATTTCCTGGCACAAATTTTCTGCTTTGCCACCACTAATTATGGTGAATGCAGGTGATATCCTTGAATCCATAGAAGCAGATTTCCTTATACAGTCATGTGGCCAGTTCACAGAAGCATCCTTGAAATATTTGTCCTCAATCATTTCAATTTTTATTATCTCTTCCACTCAGGGATATGCTGTGGGGATCGTGTATTTCTGCATTAGCACTCCTGCCACGGTTACTGAGGCTGATGCTGCAAAGCCTGCAAGTGAGCAGGATCTGTCGGGAAGAGCTGCCTGTTGTTGCTCAGTTGCTTCGCTTACTAATGCAGCACGGGCAGCTCAGGAGCCATATGATCACAAATGAGTTTCTGGTGCAACAGATCATCAAGGACATCATGGTATGAAACTTCTTCTTCTTTCCCAGAGACTTACATCTCTGTCATGTTTATTTTTAAATATTATTGCAAATGTTGTTTAGCAAAACAATGGTGGTGAATGCAGATGTAAGGCATTAATGGTGAGGCTCTCTTAACTTTCAGGTTAGGAAGGGGTTGTTTCCCTTTAGTGTTGAAAATGCCACAATCAATTCTTGTGATGTTCCGCTGTGGGTGGGTGCTGGCTTTGTTGTTGTTGGGTTTTTTAAGCCACCTACACATGCTGAGAAGAGGGAATTCCTGGGCCATGAGCTGCACTGGTCTGTTGGTGGCATTTCTTCTTAGACTGGGTTGGGGAGCTCTCCTGCTCTGGTAGAAGCATGCTCATTTGCATTTTAATTACCTATAAATTGCAGAATTGGAAAGTAAGTGAGCCACTCTAATTAAGAGTAAGGAAAGCACATCTGGTGTAATTCACACACTTGGAAATGTAATGACTTAGTGTACCCAGTTGTAACACTTTATTATTTGGGCTTTAACAGACACACTGTTGAAATGTATAAATGAGAGGAACAGTGTCACTGTGTGCAGGGGAACAAGGCTGTCTTGTACCTGTAACAGTGCACCTGATTAACTGTAAAAACAAAGCCAAGTTTTGCAAGTGTTGTTGGGGAAATTGAATTTTACCTTTTTTCTTCTCCTTCCTAGACACTGAAGAGTGGTGAAGTTCAGGAGCAGTGGCTCACAGACCTCCATTATTGTTTCAACATCTACCTTGCCTCTCATCCCCAGGCACCTGGCCCTATAAACACAGTATATTAAAGAGGTCGAACTGCATTTATTGTAAAGCATTTACTTCTATTTAGTTTTGAATGGAAGATGTTGGAACAAAGCTTGTCAATTTTTTTGTAAGTGAAACAATAAAAATTTTACAGAGAACTGCAATACCTCTATTGCCTTCTTTTTCAAGCAAGTGGATGTTACTGGAAGGTGTTTAAGTAGAAATGTGGTGGCCGCAGTGAGGGGTGTTAAAGAAAATCCAGTCCTTGATGCTGACAAGCTTGCAGAGAAACAGACTTACATTGAACTTTGCTCATCTATTATTTTGAAGCATCACATTATTTAAAAAAATAAAATTGTTAATTATCAAGTTTTAAAAAATTGAAAACAATATACTTTAAAACTAGAGTAATATTTTTTTAGTTTTGCTGAGTTCGTATTTTTAAATACTTTGTGCAAGGTAAATACTGTACACTGTGGCAGCTCCAAAGCTATTAAAAGAAACTTTTTTTTTTCCTAGAATAGGACCCATCTTTTCTTGCTTCACTATTTCATGGACATAGAAAAATAGTTATTAAAAAAATTGGTGATAAGTTCGAAGGGCAGAAAACACTGATGTAGTAGTTTCCATAGGTTGTGAATACAATTTCTTCAGTGAGTGTTTTTTGTTAATGTGTCTACATTTCTTTCCAAATCCATAGTTAGCTAAGGAACAATTGTTTCTTTAGTAGAGAAGTAGAGCATGAAGGCTGTTCTTCCTTTCCTACGTGGATTTTGAAATCCATTTTATGAATTTGAGGTAAAATTGACCATTGGTCTCTCAGAACTGCAACATCTTTAGTACCATTTCCCTCTTCTTTGTGTTTGATGAACACTTTGAAAATTCCTACTTTTTACAATGGAAAGCTTTGATAGTCCCTGCAACATTATAGCAATACTGGGCTTAGTGCTTCATTTTCTGTCTTGAAGTGCAATTCAGATTTCATCCTGTGTTGGTAAAGAAATTAACAGTTGCATTTAAAAACCAATTTGTACACAAAATGAGTCCAGCTCCTTAGAAGTCTTCTTGGCATGTAATGCTGTGATAATACAAAACTGAAAATGTGTTCAAGTTTAATATGTCATAGATGGCTTATACATTATGAAAGATAACAGTTGTACTGGAAAGGATTTGAAATTCCAAACACTGTTTTGCTTAATGCTTGAGTCTTGTATTTTTTGGTTTTGCAGCAGTGGTTGGTCTCATGTTGTATGAAAATTGCCTTGATTTTCCCATGTTTTCCAGCAAATTAACACACTGTAGGTTGCTTACTGTAAAAGAACAAAATAGTTTTGATGAGTAAGTCTAGTGGGTAAAAAGACGTTTCATCTACACTGTGTTCTAGATTTCATAAGCAATGAATCTGTTACGAGCAGAGCATGCCTTTTTCCTGGCATCTCACTGCTGATTGTGTCTAAGTAGCGTTTGGTTTCTGCGGCACTGGATACAGCTTGTGTGGAACCTTGATGGTGCTGCTGCTGCCTGTGTGACTTCAGCAGCCTCTCTCATGGTGCAGTTTAAGTCAAAGTTTATCCCCATAAATGAATGAAGGTTTCCAGACTAACACAACACTCTTGGCTGAATTTGCTGAAGAACAGCAAGAGATTTTGTTGAGCAATGTTTAGCAACATGAGGTAGGTTTTGGGCCCTTTCTAGGAAGACGGGGAAATTAGTCCAGGGCTAGAGTGAGTGCTCTGAATTGTTAGAAAGTGAGAATGATGTCAGCTGACCATTCTCCTCAGTTTTGAGTCTGGCTGAATGTTTGGGCTCATGCAATGTTTTTTTATTTCCTGTAATGTGCTACAAATAATATGCATGTTTTCCTTTCCCAGTTTTGTAAAGATTAGCTGCAGACATTTCAATGCTTTATGCCATTCTAGCCAGGGTCATCCCAAGTGCAGATCCAAATGTTTCATTGAGGGTGTGAACTCAGCACATCTTAAGGACCTCTTTCTAATGCCAAGAGTTGCAAAACCACTCCTTTGCAACTCTGAAAACGCTTTAATGTCCACAGTGAAACAAAGAACCAGGCTGGCTGGTTCTGCTGCAGAGCACGTCTTTTAAGTGCCATTTGCTGAATTGACAAAAGGAATCTATTTAATTGGAAAACAAACTAGAACAAATTTCAGGTTCTGGAATGTTTTAATGCTAACAATCTTAAAGGCCCTATTTGTTAATATTCCAGATATTCCAATATTCCAGTATTTGCTAATATTCCAAAGTACCTACCCCATGTCTGTATCCCATTGCATGCTCCTTTTCTACCATCACGCACTGCCTGCCTTACTGAACATTTCCTTTGAATACCTTCTGCATATCCCCCCTTCCAAAGTGTTTGACTGAATTGGGTGTCAGTCCCTGTTACAGATTTGTCACCACACGCTTCTTCCACGAGCTCTATGAACATTAAAACCTGGGCTGACAGTCAGCCTTCACCTTCCCAGATGTACCTTGTGCAAGGGAAGAATCAAACTGAACAGTCCATTCTGACCTACTCCAGGCACCTACGTCAGAAACAGAGTATCTGGCATTAGCCACTGACAGCTCTGAACTTTTCCAACAAACGTAATGTTGTCATGCACAAAGGCAGGCAGATGAAAAACATGTTATTGTCTTTTAAGTAAGGGCTAAAGTTCCCTGAGCTCCTATTAGGTGAATAAAAGTAGGTAGTGTTCTAAAGGAACTGGGCAGAGTTCCTATCACTAACCTATTCGTCACCAAGTTATGAAAGCAAAGGCCACTCCAGCCTCAAGAGAAAGCCTTTTTATTTCAGAAGACAGGGAGATCTGTTGTCCTGAAAAGTTAAACGAAAAGAGCTAAAAGCTCTTTTAAAATTTAGATTCATATCTGCATGAAGAGGTGGCAATCAAACACCTGTCTGGTCATGCCTCTTAATTAAAACAGTTCTCAGTGAAAGAAAAAGGCCTCTGTCTCTTAGTGAGGCAGAAACTCGCCTACCGTTCTAATAAACTCAAGTATAGGTCTGCTGTCGGATTTCATTCTGGCTTCAGAGTTGTGTTAAACTACTTGGAAAATGTGTTTTACTCCCGTTTGCAAATTACCTGAACTCCTGTCTCGTTGAAGCAGTTGCTGTGTTCCCATTTAGCTGTGGCCTGTCTCTGACCAAGGTGCAGCACAGCCAGGAACACCAAATGCCCAGTGGGGCACTAAACATTCACGCGGTGAAGCACCAACATTACCAAAGCTCCCAACCCCAAGTGCATAATACACTTTAAAAAGTCTGGAAAATGGCATTTACTAAAGAAGATTTTCATCTAAATGATTCAACATAAGGATAGAAGTGCAGTGCTCAATTAAGCCCTAAAGTGGTGAAAGACGGAGTGTGCAATCACAATAGTTTGGCAGTAGTTACGTATTTTGATAAGAAAGCCCAGTCCTTGAGCAGATTGCTTTCTTCTCTAAGAAGAAACCAATCTCATGTATATAAACATCAAAGTACTCTAGAAGTGGATGTGTCCTACCTGAGACCCGCTGCACATCAGCAAGTTTCAGCTTAGAAGGAGGTCTTGTTGGCTGACACACTTTGCCTTCCTGAGAACGTCCTTTAACAAACAATATGAACAGTGCTGTGTTTATTGCACAAACATGGGGTCATGTATAGCTACAAACTATTTCAGTAAGCTAAAGCATTATTTTATCCTAAAAATTACTCTCATTTATGATAGGGAAACTCATGAGACATTCTGTCTGACAGAAAATATAACTTCCATAACTTAAACTAAACTAAAGTTAAAATACTTCTTGCAGTTGCTATAAAAAAAAAGAAGGAAAATAAATCTATTAGCTTTATTTGTTTTATCCTTTTTGGCTCTCCAAGCTACAGTGCCATGACAGAAGTGACTTACCACCTGTTAAAAGTACATATAGTTAGCATATCCTTACTCCAGCAGTGATCCACATTGTACAGGAACTCGAGGTCTAGAAGCAGTGCTTTTCCTCTGCTTTTTCTTGGGATGCATTCCTTTGCACATGCACATTCAGGCACAGTGCAAAGCAGTGCAGAGTTATAAAAGACAATCTTGCTCTTTCCATAAAGACCACTTACCTTCATACAGGAAAGTTATCAAAATGGAACATACTCTTCAAATGAAAATTGTTTTTAAAACAATAAAAACCGAAGTTTAAAACAATCCTTTGAAAAACCAAATAATGATCCAGATAGCCACTCTGCATGCATACAGCCAGCTATCCCCAGCTTAACTGCTCTGTTCTCTTTCCACATTGATATATGTGAGCAGCTCTGGCAATGGAATTATTTGATTGCTCAAGACCTGTGCTGAAACAATGTTGTGTGGGGATTCAAACAGCTTTAGCAGCAGCCATTTTAAATCACAAACTTGTTTGATTTTTTTAACATGAAGCAGAAATACAATTGCCCAGAACACCTGAGATTCAGACTAATTTTTATAAATAGTTTAAATTCTTAACAATTAGGTATGAAGTGTATAGACAAATGCACTCTGTTATAAAAATAAAAGCATAATTATTTACAATAAATTACAGTGAAGAGAAAATTACCATATATCTGCTTTAGGATGGACTGCTTGCTGGTTTTTATGGCTGAGCTGGTTTTGTTTACGGATTTCAGATTTTTACATGAAGGAACTGATTTCAGAGGGCTATGGTTCAGCTGTTTCTTCCAAGCAACCTGAATGAAGAAGGCAGCTGTCTCTTGTCTCCATTTGTCTTCATCTTCCTTGCACTGCCGCTTAGCACCAAGGAGCTGAAACAACTCCTGTCTTAGCTGGTAACTAGAGAGCAGAAAAGAGAAGAGCACTTGTTTTAGGTGACCTGTTTTAACTTCCGTGCTTTCCACGCATCAGTTCACATGGTGGATTACATGAGTAACTGGGAAAACAGAACTCCCACTGATGTGCTAAGTCATTTGGATGAGAAATGTTTGTTCAGAAGAAAAAGTAGGAGTTGGGTTCAATTTTGGATGCATCCAATATTTCACACAGTAAAGATCTGGCATTACAGGTATCAGAAGTTACAATGCTTCAACATCAGCTTATCAACTGCTTTAAAAATAGAAAATAATCAGAAGACAAAACTATAAATAGTATAACAGTAACAGTATAACCAATACTGTTCCTCATTTTCACTATTTTCACAGCTTAATAACACCAAACTTTCTCATGTGCCTTATCACTTTGTGTCCTCAGTCAATCAGTGCAAGAGACAACCCAAATCTGCCTCCCGTGGGTTCAACTGCACATTTCCTCTGGGGAAAACTGAGCTGCTCTCCACCTCTCCTCTGAAGATGCTCCTCTCACCTTGTTTTCAGCAATCTGTGGTTTTTTCCTTCCCTTCAAAGGCTCCTGTCTTCTGACCCAACCTTGCCCCAGCTGCTTTGATCTTACACACAGTCACAGCCCTCTGCCGAGTGGCAGCAGCAGATTATCTGTCCTTCACACTCCGGTGGCAAATGGCACCGGCAGCAAGGAGTTGTTTGGGGTTTTTCTTTTTCCCTCGAGTCGGACATAAGTATTCAATCGGATATTGGCGTTTCACACTCACAAGTCAATTAACTGGCTTAGCAATTAACTCTGAATCCTCCCAGTACAAACGTGTCACAAATGAGCATTGAGTAACACTTGTGAAATATTAATTATAAGTGTTTGGTAACAGGCCAAAACACATTGATCATCATCCCCTCTGGCATTCAAAAAGGTTGCTACTGGATGCCCCAGTAAAGCGAAGGCGGAGGGAGAGAGAAAGAGGTGATTTTTCCTGTTGCTCCCTCTGCAACAAGTTCTAAATTAAAACAAAAGACAACAAGCCACAGACAAATTGTTTAAATATATGTTCTAAGCCAATGAACTATATAATTCAAACAAAGCAGCAGCCATATACAAAAAATGAGTACATAAAAGCACAATAGAATGCCAAAGGGGGATGATACGCTCCGTTACAGCCCAAATAATTTTAAACTTCCAATAAGCTTAGTAAATTACCTCTGTGAAATTCACTGGGTGAGACAAATGTATTTAATCTTAATTTAGTGAAGCTTCAGAATTCAGGCATGTACTGTTATGCAGCTCATTAAAGTACATAACAAATGCAGGCAGCAACTGCATCTTACAGGGCCTGCAAGTTGCAAAGCAAGGTATGAATTCACAACAGGAGTATCATGGAGAAACAGAGGAAAAAAATGATCCAGTTTTCTTAATTAACATGTCACTTTTAACTTTTCAGTGGGGTGAGAGAGGAAAAGAAAGTGAAGAGGGAGCACAGTTAGAGTGACTTGCTAACATAACTTGAGCTAAGGATGGGTTAAGTGAATACCGCTGCAGAAAAAACAATTGGGGAACTGTTTTATACTTGAACAGAAAAGAATACTAAGCTACTCTCTTGGAATTCAGTAATTACTGCCAGATGCCTTTGCTGATACGTGAAATGGCCCATTCACAGTCACTCCACCTTTGCACCCAGCTGTGATCTCATGTTTGTAGAGAACTTCTGGTCGTTTTTAGCAACAAGAAAACAACTGTGAGGTTCTGACACTGAGAAGATGTAGGCAGTTATCTGTAGGGCAAGTGCACATTGTTTTAATTCAGCTCTCTCAGATCATTCTGATCCAAGTGAGAGAAAAGGAGAATGGAACCAAGTTTGATACAATATGGATCTGACATGGTGCCTTAAAAAAAGTACCCAATGCTCAGTCAACAAAACTACTGCACATAAAAGCAATGTAGAATACCCACGCAGAACAACAAAGCTGGCAAGTGGTATTCTCACTCATTGCTCCAGAAGCTCTAATCTTAAAAACTACTGCTGGCCAAAGTAGGCACACAGCAATAATATATTAAAAAATACAGCTTGACTCCAGTGGGAGAACAACAGCGTCAGAAACCAACTTATTCCAGCTTCTGTGGGCTCGCTGTGGGCCCTGGAGCATGGTACAGGAGCCAGTGCCCCCACGAGAGAGAGCACAGACACAGAATCTGTAAGCCTCAACGAGCAGGAGAAGCAATTAACCTTTGGCAAGCCACACACCTTAGAATACACTTTTGAGGAGTACATTTTTCAAGTTTGCGGATTTGGGAATTGAAACATTCTCCTGAGAATGACAAGTTCAATATGCTTAACTAGACCAGCACCAACCACTCTGCTGTTGTGTTTACCTTCAATGAGTAAATCAGGACTATAAAATTTGCAGAGTAAGACAAATGCATTTAGCTCTAATTTAGAGAAATTCCAGAGCTCAACCATGTACTTCTACATGTTTCTAATGTAGAATTACAGAGAATTAGTAATGTATATTTTTGTTGCTATCTACAAGTACATGCTATTTACCAGTGCAAGTTTGGACCAAAAGCAAACACAGGACTGTGGAAGAACTGCCAAACTAATGTGTCCTGCAGCCTTGCAGATCTTTGTTAGTGTCCTATAAGTTCTTGCAAACAGAACAAATATATTTATTTTTCACTATTTATTCTTTAAATAACAAATGTAATTTAAACAATCTTTAATTCCCACAATTTCCAAAATCCAGTGTTAGTAAGTGCATGCACTTCTTGGAGAGATAGCACACCATCCCTGTTTCAGCAGTATAGAAAGGCCCATCAAAAATCTTCAGAGAGTCAAAAGTGTGAATGGAATGCAGATTTCCACGCAGGTAAGTCAGCTCAATGCAAGCCTTTGGATTCCAGTTCTTGTGAGGAAATTTGCACAAGCACTTGCTACACATCATTCTGCTTAAACTTAAGCCATGGCACGTGCCTGCCCCTCTATTATAATAATATCAGCAATTTATAGTTTTCTGCATTCAATTAAATCGAAGAAAGTTTAAATAAAAACAAGAAAAAATAATAATGTGCGTATTATATTCTTCCCCTACAGTTGCCATATTCTTCCTGCCCATTTTGATAAGAAATTAAGTATTAAGAAACATGTACTTATAGAATTACTGCATTTCTGAGGTTGAAACTCACACATTCATGAAAGCAGGATAATGCTGTGGAAAGCAAACACTGGGACATATCTCTTTCTCCTGTTTGCTTCTTCTGTACAGCAATTGTTCCTGCTTAATCACGGTATTCAAGCTAGCTTTAGGTTTTGGCAATGAATACTCAAAGCTTCCAAACATCTTGTGGTTTGGTTATCTGGTTAAAAGTCAGGTCAGAGCACAATTTCACATGTGTCACTGAACTCCAGGCTTAGGCAAATCCTGATTCGCACTCTCTAAAGAAATATCAGCACTTGAAATAGAAGTTTAACAATTTCTCTGATTATTAAAAGTCATCACTTACCTTGCATTTTTTATGGACCAACTAATGTAGTTCTAGGCAACTGGAACCCACTTCCCCCAGTGTGGAGAAAGGTTATTAACTTCCTCATTTAGCACTGGCAACGTTGTAAGCAAAAGGACCAAAGAAACATTTCTAACAAGCCTAGCTTAATTTACATCTACTTGTATCTCACTCTGCTCTAGCTACTGAAACAGTAATCTTACCTTCTCCATGTCCTCTGTATGACTGTGGCAGCATAGTTCTTCTTCCGAAACAGCTCTTTTCTTTTTCTTTCTTTTTCTATGATCTGCATTCGAATCTCTAAAGGGATTAGTTCAATATTTGTACTTTGCCATGGAACAGAACATAATTGATCATCTGCATTCCTGGATCCAATTATGCCTGTTTTTTCCAAGTTCAAACTGTTACCAGAAGCAGAACATGCTACTGGGTTTCTTGGCACAGTCCTGGCAGGTTCTGCCTCAGCAGACAATAATGAGGAGGCCTTTTTTGTTATTTCATTGTTTCCCACTTTGTCAGTTTGTTCTACAGCATGCAGGCTGTCATTTCTGGTGCTTACAAACACTGTTTTGGCACTTCCCGGTCTACTAGAACCAGCTGGTGAACACCTCTTATCATTTACATCTTTATTTCTGGGTTTCTGCTGGTGCCTTTTGCCTCTGGAAGCAGCTTCACCTGGCTTTGAGTTCCGCGCAGCTCCACCAGTACACCCAACATCACAGAAGAACACAGCCCTCCCTTCCCCATGGTCCCTCTTGCCAGGGGGAGGCTGACTTGGATCCCTCAGCTTTTCCCCAGCGCTGGCAGTCCTACAGGCTGAAGCAGAAAGCCTCCTGCTCCTCCGAGCACAGGCACCTGTTGTGTCCACAGCGTGTTCCTTGTGCTTTTCTCCCTCCGGTTCTGCAGCAGCTGCAACCTGATGTTTCACTTCAATTTTTGTTCCCTCGTTTGCTTTGCCACAATGGAAATGGACACAACTTGGCTTGCTTTTGATGTGTTTCCTCACTGAATCTTTAGACAGAAAAATGGAAAACGACATTCAGTGTCTGATCCAGCAAAACATAGTTTCTGTCTCTGATTTTTTTGCTCAGTTACCTTTGAGGCACACTAGGATTTCATTTAAATGAACAAAAAAATACAAGCAGGAAGAATCAGAGGAGGACATGATTGCCTGTCACAGTAGAGTCCCAAACTCCTTCATTTGCTTCATGTTTTACAACTCTTTTTCTTTCTAACACTACATTTGAGTTAGATAACTAAAAAACTCCTGCTCTATCCACCCTGTGTCCTGGCACAGGAAAACCCACTGACCCAGGAAACCAAAGCTCTTGGCTTCTCAGCACTCCCCCTGACATCCTGAATTAAACTATGAAGTCTTTCCCATTTCTCCCTTGCTGCTGAGTGATTACTGCTTCTAAACACTCTGGTGAGGGTGACTCGGAAGGCAGACTGGAGTGCACAACTGAAAATCCCCCATCTTCCATCCACCTTCCACTCTCCTTGGAAATTAACAGGAGAATGAGAAAATAGACCAGACAGGATAAAATGTAGCAGACAGGATGTTACAGGTAGGTAGGAGAGTTAACAGAAGAGATCTTTGATATACTGGCATTTCAGAAAATCATCTGGATCATCCAAAACCTGGTGAAACCATGCTATATTTGTAGTGCCACCAACTAAATCAGTTTTCACAGCCCAAAGGGTCTAAATTTATATTTAATTCCAATAAAATGACCAGTGAAGTCCATTAAAGTTTTGGTCACGAGAGGATTAATTAAAACACCTAATGAGAACTAATTATACAACTTCATTGTTTGATCCTTGTTTCATCAACTTTCTTGTCATCATTTCAATAAAAAAAAGAGAATGCATACCTAAAAATGGCATAGCATTCTTTCAAACACTGACTGTTTGGATTGAGCTAGAGGATTAATCTTGTTCAAAAACAAGAGGTACCATTTCTCCATTAACATTCTTCAGGTGTTCCACAGATATGTCAAATATCTTTAATCTTATTTTCTACAAAGAGTGCAACTAATAGAACAATTGCCAACAACCTTTTTTCATACATTCTAGGTATTTTTACAGACACTGTAAGACACTATACTGGTGTTTTTCACTACTTCACACAGAGTAAAAGAATCTCTATCTAACTCTACCCTGCTGCATAAATTGCTCAAGTGATGAAAGAATATGAAATGACAGAAAGACAAAATGGGCCCTATATATAAAATACCCCCAAGAAGTAGACAAAGTGGATAATCAGTACAATTAAAAAAGATCACAAACCTTGCCTGATCTTATGACCTTCACTCTGAGGCTCTGCTGACAGGGAACTCTCCTTTGGGGTCCCTTTGTCATGACCAGCTTTGGGAGAACCTCTGCTGTTTCTCCCTGGTTGGTTCTGTGAAGCATTGAGGGAGAGAAGCCTCTTGCTCTGTGTGTCAGCTGCTTTGTTGGGTAACTGAGGGACACTGGTGGCCTTCTCTCGATTTGCGGGATTCTGTTGTACCCGAAACTTGTTTTGTTCCACGTTCTGCACCCCCTTCTGCAGCTTGGCTTCTTTCCTCTTACTCTCCTCTTCACGTTTCCTGCAATTGAAGTTCATACAATAAGGATTTCGAAGATAAAATCCGGGGAGCATGCATCTAACTTGAACACACTCCTCTCTAAAAGTCTGACACTGCCACAACAAAATCTTGACATCTTTTTCGTGAGAAAAGGACACACATTGCACTGAAATGTCTTAGCTTGATCCAAAACAACAACTGACTTGCAGCTGCAGCCTAATGAAGGTTAAGTCCTTGTCAGCCAGCTGCCCATTCAGTTTGCAGTTTTTTAACTCATCTTAAGACACACACTTATTGAAAACAATCAAATTTAGGAGGTTTTATGTATTTACAAAAATTAAAAGTAGAATTTAAAAAAGAATAATGACACTAATAACTATGCTTTTAATTAGTAATGAGCAATGTTTTAATGTAAGTAGTAATGCAATGCACTGTATTTGAAAAGCCAAAAACTTTAACAAAAGACATAGTATCTTTTAAAATTATTTTTTCATACTTAAATGTGTCAAGTTAGTACAGACCAATTATAAACCAACTTTGAATTAGCTACTGGTAGTAACTTGCTGATATATATTTCTCATGGGTAGATAATAAATTTTATATAAACATTGTATGTCATATAAATGACAAATGCTGAAAACATGAGATGTGAAATAAAAACGTGTGTGCACATAGTATGCCATTACAATGGAGACATTTGGATTACAGAAATTAAATACGTCACGTATCTCTTAATAGTGTAGCTATAAAAGAGAATTTTGGACAAACTTGGGAAAGGTGCATCCGTTGAAGAAAATTTTGCAGCCTATTCTGGAATACAGCAGGTTATCATTGCACTTTATCTTTTAAATTCTTGTTGCTACCAAGCAGAATAAACCCAATAGCACACAGCAAACGTTATATACCTACCTCCCACTGAATTTGTTTTTATAAATTAAGCCCTGATTGTTGGATGAAGTGACACTTTTCCTGTTGGAACGGACAGGCGGTAAATGCCGTATCATGTAGCTGCCTGGTATTTTAACTTGCTTCCAGTGCTCCAACACTGTCTGCAGACTGTTGCCACATCACCTCCCAGCACGGCGTGTGACAGGTGAGTTATGCAGCACGCCAGCCCCAGTTCCTGTGAGTGGTGTCACTGCCAGCGCGTGTCATCACAGCGCGAGCTGCCAGCGAGAAGCCCTAACTTTATCTGTCAGTGCTATCTTATCAGCTGCGCTCTGCAGAAGAAGCTGATTGAACTTTGCACCTGAAAATCTGCTAATTGATCTAAAAAAATACACTCCTAGCAGCCTGGGATTCAGTATTCCCTCTGGCACGGAAAAAAGTGGCTAGTTCCAATTAATATTGGCATTCCACAACCGGACGATGTGGGGATGTTGGAATTGTGTACAGTATGGATCTCACTGCCATTACTGTGCCATTTGAGCTGATAAAGCAGATCTTGCTATTCACAGAACAGTAATTTTCTATTCTTCACAAGAATAAGCAACCTATTACCAATATCCTCTATTCAGGGTATTAGAAAAGGAAGTGTGAGATGCGTTGTGTGATACACCATCAGCACTCCGCTGATGAGCACATCAACTCAAAACAGTAACTTAAGCAACACACCAATTGCAAAGTTATTGAAATGACACAGGACCAGAAACTGAGAAGCAAAAAGGGTTTTTTTTTTTTTTAAAAGGTTTTATTTGTGTGCTAATTTTTCAGATTAAACTAAAAAAAGAATAAAGGGAAGGAATTTCAAAGCTCCCTGTTCATAAAGCAATCATCACAATAGCCACAGTACAGCTTAGCTGAATAACAGACTCCTGAGCACCTAAGAACTTCCCCTTGTATTTTGCTTTATTTAATCAGAAATCCAGTTTGTATTACAATGAAAGATATCTCTGAAATTAAAATTTCCAAGTTTTACTGTTGTCTAATTTGAGAGGCTAGGTTTCATGAACAAGTAAAGGAAGTAGACAAGTTTCTAATTCCAGGGGTGTAAGTTATTCCCTGGAGGTTCTGGCAACTCAACAGGATCCCAAGTTAGACAGCTTGACAGTGGTAACAGAGATGGCAGGCCAACATTTCCCACTGTAAATGCAACAAAATTTTGTCCTGAATGATCATAAGTTTGTCTTTTGTTGCAAAAGAATGAAAACTGAGCCTTTAGCAGAGGGAAAGGAACAGTTTCAGCCTTACACACACATTTGTGAAGAAACAGATGCCTTGAATTTTTGATTCTGCTCACACAAATTCAACCTTTTCTCTTCTGTTAAGAACACTTACCTTTTTTATCTACTCACTGAAGGATATTTTAAAGGAGAGTGTTTTTAAAGTTATCCTTGCCCAAAAAAAAAAAAAAAAAGTACTTAAAAAATCACAACCGAAAATAAATCTCCAGGTATGATCCTACTACTGGTAGAGCTTCTTCTGGACTAAAAGGAGTTATATTTCATGTTGTATTAACAGCATCTCCTGCTACACAGTCTAGTATAATGATTATTTCAAAAATAATGACACCACTGACTCATGATGTGTTCAGCTTCTGATCAATAATAATCTTTTAAACTGATAGTCCTTAATAAAAATGTTAAGACAAGAGATAATTTCTGTCCAGTATTCTTATGTTGACCTCCCACACATGTAGAGCAGTCCATTAGTTCTTACCTAACTACCTATTTTTTCTCTCAGTCATTTCTCATATGAATTTTACCACCATTCTGATTTCTAATTTAGTTTTCAATGTGCTTACGGTCTTCTACATCTTGGTGCTGTTTTCAAATTTAACTTTACTTTTTAAATGAAAATAAAGATTCATGATGGATTTATGTGAAATTCTCATCAATATACACTTCCAGTTTAAAGGTGAGAAATGAGAAATTTCCCATAAGAAAGTTTGAAGACTTCAGGCAAGTCTGAATGACAGCTACTGTTTCTTCATGGATACAAAACTTGTTATTCAGACACAAAAGAAAATTGAGTTGGTTTGATGTAATTTCTTCTAAAGTAAAAAAACCCCACAGAACAGTTCAGTCTACTTAGCATCTCTCATGGACCAACTGTTTCTTTACTCTTCCTTTTACAATGAGTATGTTTACAATGGTTTATTGTGATACCTACCTCACATCCTTTGCCAGTTCCTCTTATTTAGCACCTCAGCTTGTTTAGCTTTATCATTGTATGTTCTTATTACTGTCAATTTTAGTAATTACATCAAATTTCCAATATGTGCTTTCCCTTTTCAGGTTGCTGAAGAGCTCGTTATTTTCTCTGTTGCCACACTCCCCTATCTTTTCTCAGCATGCAGGGCTTA
Source organism: Acanthiza pusilla (assembly GCA_036630365.1). Classification (NCBI taxonomy): domain Eukaryota; kingdom Metazoa; phylum Chordata; class Aves; order Passeriformes; family Acanthizidae; genus Acanthiza; species Acanthiza pusilla. Next base: position 36,477,496 of record JAXCHO010000034.1, read on the forward strand.
CCACCAGTTTTTGAAAAACCTCATAATCTACTTATACTCTCTTGGCATGAGAACATTTTTCTGAATCTACTGAAGGCTGTTTAATTGAACTGCTTATTTTCTTGCTGTTCTTCTCTTCCTAAATATCATGAGCTACTTACTCACTTTCATCCATTTCCCTTTCACATCCACATTCTCAATCAGTTTCCTCCAACTGGCCAGAATGAAAAACAGAAGTATGGATTCAGGAACTCATTCTGAGAAATTGAAAGGGAAGGTGAACAAATGAGGAATGAGTTCTGCAGCCCTTTCAAAATGCAACATATTGGACATTAGTTTTCTCTGAATATGTTTTAAACCCTCAAATATTATTTTCTTAAATACCTGGTTTTGCAATAAGAAGGCATTGAGTACTTCCGCCACACCTGTGTCTGCTGTCACTAAATGCACCATTCAGCCACAGGCCCACATATTCCTTGCTCAGCCTTTTACTAATGCATTACTACTTTCATTAATTAAAAGCACAAACTCACCTTGTTACCTGTAACATCCTTTTAAAGTCTCAATTCCATTTCAGTTTTGGTGTTTCTGATACCATCCCTACATGCCCAAGCCATGCTTTTACACTCTGCCTTTGCAGTCTGTCCCAGCTTCTGCCTCCTGTAAACTGCATTTTTTACATTTGAGGCTTCCCTGCTTACTCAAATTGGTCTCCTGGTGTGTCTGTTTGCTCAGTGACATAATAGTGTGCATGTTGTTTTGTTTTTCATCAATCTTCATTTTATAAATTACGATTTCTTTGATATAGGAGAGAATATGGGAGAAAATGTTTACATAGAAGTATTTCATTGGCTTTAAATACAGTGAATGTAACTTTACCAGAAAATCATACAGGTATGAGATGCTGGCTGACTTTTTGTTCGGGTAAAAAAGAAAAAAATAGGAAAAGAACAGACTAACTAAACCCATGCAGACTCATAGGAGTGATTCATCTCAGTGAGACTCTCTAAAATAACAGATTACAAAGCAGGTTTTAAACACCTACACTGAAATAGTTGGGGGGGGGGTGGTGTTCAATCAAGGAGTTCACCATCATTCTGGATCCCCACATAATGTCTGCTTTTATCTGGAGACCAGATTTTTAAGCACCAGTAGGGATAATAGTTTTTTGTATGCAGCAACACCCTGGCCAATTTTAGCTGTGGAATGCACAGATGGGTACGCAGAATGATGACAATATAATGTCCCCTTCAGTTTATTACAGATCATAAAATTGCAATTAAATAAAATTTGTTATGTGACAACCTGATTTGCTTGTACACTCCAATTGTACTGTAATTCTCTTTTTATGGTATTTGGTACACAGACTTTGTTTCTATTGTTTTCAAACAAATCAACAACAGCTAAGTAAGTTTCAGGAACTACATCAGAAACTCACAAAGGAAAACTATTATAAAAACATCCCCAAATTTCCATGTGGCAATTCTTTTCCATTTAATCTTCTAGATGGTGGATCAGAGATTCTTCTAAAAATGACTGTCATCACAAAGGATAAAATGATCTCATTTGGTAAAGTCAGTTGTGACCACACAGCAATAAGCAGAGCTCTCCACATTAAAAAGAAATACATAAGATATTCAGGATATTTTCAAAGACAGCTTCTGCATGCATGATTTTGACGTATACTGACTTCAGCAGAAAAGACAAACACTAGGAGAGCTACAGATTACAGCCTCAGGATGTAAAGATGTCAGAAAAAGATTAATTATCTGGTATTTCTAGCTTTGGTTCTTCCTGGGGAATAACAATTGTTATCTCATATAGTAGTAGTAATCAAACCCAATGAAGGTCTGACTGGCCAGTAATGCAGAGCATCAAACTCCCAGATTTGATATGGTGTGGAGTGCAGCTGAATTTGTCTGTGACACACAGATGAACAAAAATACCTCTAGGTGCAATAATTATGCTGTGTGTTTTTATATTATCTCTCTTTACCGAAGTAATACTACCAAATAATGCAGAAATCTTTTCAGACTGTTATGTCTTTTCATTTCAGAATCAGATTTCTACAAGTGAAACCAGATGCTAATGTCATACTAAGAATCTTTAGGGTAAACCCCAAGCAAGCAAAGTATTTTGCTAATCATTTATGTACCTTCTGTTTCTAGAATTTCACCACTTTGCTACCATCACCACATTTAAATTGGGTTGAAACTCAGCCAGAACCTACACATCTTGTTGATAACTATTTGAATTGCCTATGCTACATATCTTAATCCAATATAGCCAATTCATGGGAACTCTCTAATTCAAGACCAGAAAATGTAAGTGCAGAGAATGATAGTGCCAACATTGAACTTGCAAATAGAATCCAGGAGTTCAGGTTGCTAGAGAAGCATTAAGTTAAGCCTTACTAAACCAGGCTTTCCCTGGTTCGTTTTGGGTTTTTTTTCCCCTCAGCCACTGATTAATTTCTGTTCAAAACTGATATGAAACCTTGATAGGCCAATAATTATTTCCACTGCCTCAAAGTGATAAATATTTTCCAAGCCTTTTTATCATCATACAGAATATCAGGCAAAGATTCATGGATGCTAACATGCTATTTTTCTCACCTGTTGGTATTTTGCCTTGTTCTTCTATATTATATGAAGTTTGTTATATAAACTCAGATTATATGGAAAATAATTTCCATCATTCTGTAGTTATATGGAAGTTATATGCTTACTTCAGTTTAATGAATTTTACTAAGAGGAAGGAAAAATGATGAATAACAGATAAAATCATACACTTGCAAATACAAACCTACAATGAATGTCTATTTGCTGGAGTAGATTTCAAGTCTCAGACTTACTTGGCAGCAGCATCTTTTCTCAGCTGTTCGTGCTTCATTAGAAGATTCTTTCTCTCTTGAAAAGCCTTTCTAACTTTGTATCCTTTGTAAACAGCCTGAATTTTGAAAGCAGCAATATCCTGAATGGCAGCGATAGAAAGAGCCCCATGCTCCAACATGAACTGGATCACTTCATGGTGCTCACCAAGCAAGGCATAATCAAGTGGAGTATATCTAAAAAAAAACAAAACAAATAACAACCCCAAAACAAAACCACAACAATTACTGATCTAGAATTCTACTTATAATCTGCACTTACTTCACCCTTATTTAATAAGCTAACTTCTAGTATGAAGACAGATAAAATACCATTTTCAGTAGGCTATTTTACTATTTTCTTAATATTGTTTTCCTATTTTATTCATTCTACCCACTGTGGTTATGTTTAAAGCTTATTTTAGCCTCCTAATATGGAAGGAGTGGGGGGAGACCAGACTACATGAAGTGTTTGGACAAAATCCCTCAAAGCCTCATCCATAGCATTAACTGCTTTAGGCAAGCACTCTTTCAAAGGTGTGATTGAGGTTTTCATATAGAAATATGAAGTAAGTTACAACACTTTTGTGTTATTTCCATATGAATTTAAGTTCTAGAGATCTACTGTCAAATCTGGCTTAGCTTCTGTAACATTGACTGATGACACTATGACTGACCAAGCAGCAAGACTAGATCAGTATCAAAGGATATAATATTTTTTTAAGGTACTAGGAAGACTTAAGTCTGTTTTCAAATGGACAGAGATGTTCAAAATATTAAATTGCTTTGGGTTTTAATGGTGTCAAAGATGCCTAAGCCTTTTTCAAAATAATCACCAAATTTCCCATTGTCGACGCTGGAGCAAAATTTACATACCTCCTTCACCAACACTGAAACTTTAGGCAAAGACATTTAGTGACTGAAAATTATCAGTCACAAACCATAATCAAGACCATATAACATAAGACCATCCAATAACAAGTGTCAATGCAGGTGATTGTGAAAATTAGGGCTCTTGTTGATGGTAACTTGCTGGGACGCAGCGCTGGTAAGCAAAGAAAAACAGACAGAAAGCACAATTGGACCTGCCACAGAGCAATGCTTTGATGGAAGGATAAACAGCATCTGAACTGAAGTGTCTGCAGGAATAAAGACAATGACATAACATGAAAATTTGGATGTCAAGGTGTGCTGCTGATAGCATTTAAAGAGATACAGATTTTTGATAACACAGAGATGGGAACTTCGAAGAGAACGTTATTTCAGAAGTACCTAATTTTGAACATTGTAAAGATACAAAAGATACTAAAGTAAACTTTATGCTGTATCATGTATCTACCAAGACAATGTATTCTACTGCAGATCCCAGTCAGGAAGAACCATATTTTTAAATGTGAATTCTCTAAGTCCCTCAGAGCTACCTTGGAAAGTAAAAAAATCACTTAAATCAAATATGCAGAGGGGTTTTTATGACTGGACACTTACATACACTCCTCTGTTGTGACAGTTTAAAGCTTGACATAAAGTTTCTTTTCCCTTGGTTCTCTCTAAAGCAGATAGCTTTTAAATCAAGCTGGCTTCACAGGGAAACACATGAAGAAATCAGCTGTTTTAGGTAATTTAACATGAAGGTGGTCAAGCAGCAGCTTGATGCACTCAGGACATTAAGTTGGATTACAAAATAAATTTGCAAAGAACAATAAACCCAACACCCTCCAGACTAGCACTTAATCACATATTTGGCAAGCAAGTGGGCAGCTTAAAATCCTAGATGCAATCTCAGCTCTATCTTCTCACTAATCTTTTAGTTTTAACCACTACGTTTGAATTTTTAACTGGTATTGCATATTACAGTCTCAGAAAGTAGAAAAGGGAAGCCTTTTCCTATAGGAATATTTGACAAAAAATCACTATGTAATGAAATTGTTACTCATTAAACACCAATTTCATCCAATTACAGATGAACCATATTCATGAGGTTATTTTTACTCTCTCTTACAGCACTCGACTTGATTTTCCACTTTCCAAACTTCCAATATCTTAACAATAAAACAAGACTTGTAGATATTTATTAAGATGCAATTGTGCAATTTTTATATACTATATATATATTTTAGGAGAATTATAGTTAAAGACTGATCCATCTAGAAATAGTGGGGATCTCTTTTGTTCTGCACATGCACTAGTGCTTACCAGGAGACATTTAGAATACTGCTAGTAATATTTTGCATAATCTAGGTTTATACATCAGAACATATACTAATACCAGAAGGGAAACAAAAATATATACGACCTGAATGACTGTGGTAAACCACAGCTAAGGTCTTTTCATGACATTTGAACATCATGAGTACATTTCTACAAAGGAGGGATAAGAGCAGTCTCCTTTCTGGCAAGATAGTGCCTTTAATCTCACTTATTAAAAATAATTTAATTGAAACTGTTTATTCAGTTTTCTATCAAAAATTACTAAAGAGAGCCTTGACACTACTTAATTAGGAACTAGTTATACTTTCCTTTGTGTTTCTCAAAAAAAAAAAAAAGAACAGAAAAGGAAGAGAGATCTGAGTGGTTTAGAGTAGAGAACAAAAGAGAAATGATGGGGGAAGAAAGCAATTAAAAACTGGGGTTAAGTAGGGAAGTATCAAATTTAGCACTGAAACATGGGGATGCAAACTCCTTAGGTTATTTAAAATGTTGAAATATTCAAATTTTTATGGCATGCTGTTCATAATCTTATAATTATGAGGAGGTCATCTAGTCTAAAAAAGGCATTATAAATTTCTGCTAATAGTAATTATCTTCATGGTCAGGTGACTAATTCAAACTCCACAACTCAAATCACTTTTAAAAAACTATTATTTATATGTCAATGAAAGACAAAGAAAAGAGATGCAAATGTGCTGTCTCTTTATGATTATAGGAGTTGGGTTTTTTTTAAACTAGGCCTTTAGACTACAGTTAACCACCAGGTACTTTGTAATCACCATTTTAAAATGTAACATTATATTTCTCCCATTTTCTTTCTTCATGCTGTATTCGTATCAAATAGAAAATTCCAGTCAATTCCAACAGCAGAATTTCCTTTTCATCTTTTGTCCATACATACCTACTATCAACTCCATATAAACGAGAAAGATCTTTAATATTTCAAACAAGACTAGAGTGAATAAATACTTCCAGAAGTTCATGGTTCAGAAGTATAAACAGTTGAAGTTGCAATGTCTTAGTTAAAGAAGAGAAATTTCACATTAGAAAAGCTGCTTATGCTGAAGCCCAAGATTACAGCACTGCTTTTAGACACAGGATTACAATCCTCCCGCAGTATCTGAACATTTAACATCTAAATGGAAGGTAGCATCTCGGCTCAATTACAAAATAACGCATTCAGATGAGCCATACCTCTCCTCGCTGTTCTCCATGTGATTGGGGAAAGCATCGAAGCCGAGCAGCAGCTTTATAGCATCAAGGTAGCCATTGTTGCAGAGCCAGTGCAAGGCAGTTCTTCCCTGGAAGCAACAGAACAAAAATAAGCATTACCCCCAAACTCTGCCACAATAAAAGTCATAAATCATAGTGTAATTCAATGCTCTTCTGGACATGAAGAACAAACTAGTTCTTCTAAATAAATTTCCTTGTTAAAATAAGAAGAATACATCACTTAAAAATGGGGGTTTTTAAACAAGATTTCAACACTAGTGCTTCTTCACCTAAACCAGCTGAAAAGCAGCATTAGGAGATTAGCCTTAGAGGTGCTTTCTTTGCAAAAGACGTACAGCATGCTCTGTGGAACTCATAATGAAAACCACTTTTCCATTACCTGGAATTATTGATGCCCTACAACAAATAGCAACAGCAAATTTCAACAAATTGAATGAAGCTCTTTTGACTGATGAAGTTCTACTGACTTCTGAGAAATTATGTCATACAACAAAGAAATCTGTTACTGCTTGCTCAATGATTCTGGCTCCTAATTTCAATTACTGCTTGAATAATGGCACAAAAGAACATATAAACCAAGCAGCGTTTAGTTGGTTTTTTTTCCACCTGGAAGAGTTTTACATATGGGGGTACTTATGTGGACAAGTAATTGAAGCAGTTATTGTGCAATCTCACTTGCAGTATCTTACTTTCTTACTTGCTCCCTCTCTATGCTGAAGAAAAACATTACTGACTAAATTAACATTCCCATGTCAGCTGTTAATGAATGAAAGAAATTAAGAAATCAGATTATTGATATGACTCCTCATATGATCACATTTTGATAAGAAAAAATCAAAAGTGATCTGAAAAAATACAAATCTTCAATTCATGCTGCATATTAAAATACTATTCTTTCAAAGTTTTACAAGTGAAGGCATACGGAAAATGATGTCAGGATGCATTCATTGCTTTTTGTGATAAACATCAGCAAAGATGCTTCTATGTCCTGGAAAAGAGAATGACCTTGAAGAAAAGGAAAATGTTTTGATTTATGGTTATTCTAAAGTTAGTTATACACCCCAGAGAAGAAGAACAACATACCTCTTTATCCTGAATATTTGGATCTGCATTGTTTTCCAGCAACACTACCATGCAGTTAATGTAACCTCCATAAGCAGCACACTGCAGAGGTGTTCTGCCTGCATAATCCTGCACATTTGGGTTGATTTTATTTTCTATCAGGATTTGGCACACATCAGCATTTCCTCCCAGGGCTGCCCAGTGAAGGGGTGAATGGCCATCTTGGTCAACCAAATCTACTCTTGCTCCTCCTGTAACAACAAATACATTTCTGAGCACAAGAAGAGAACACTGTTGAATGCTAAGAAAAGAGTGAATCTATTTTCAGCTAGAAGTCATTTGGTAAACTTACAATTCAGAGATGTATTTCTGAAACCAACTTCAATTTTGTTACTCAAATCCCAAAACTTAAATCAAAATTGATTTGGAATGAAATAGTTTCAAAGAGGGTCAGGCATCTCACACTTTTACAATCTTCTGACTATCCTCTAATATGCTTTAGAATATCCAGACTTATCAAATGCCCATGAAAAACCTATTTTATTTGTTTAAGGTCTATGACTTTTCAGTTAAACTTTTCTTAACAACAAAATAACTTCTAAAAATTAGACGTCAGATTAAACTTCTTTTTAAATCTCTAAAGCAGACAAGATAAAATATTCACAATGTAACAACTATTTTTAAAACAAGCTTTTTTTTTAAATTCAAGCATGCTAAGACTCTTTCATGCAGATAATTAATTCCTTTGTATGTTATTGCAAGATGTAAAAATGCTGTATGAAAGTAAAACTCCACAAATACAAGAACTTGAACCAACCAGCAACGACTCTCTATATCATAAAATATTTAATTAAACATAACTCAGACTCTGATAGCGAAGCTTCTTCCATCTACAAGAGCTAAATGGCATAGGGAGTGGGAGGAAGAGCTTAACAGGAGGTTAAAATATGCCCAGCAGATCATGGAGGGAAGAACACTTTTCAGTAAGAAAGGCTGGTTGATGGAAACTTGCAAAATTTAGCCTGAATACTTCATTTATTGGGATAATAAGTGGGATAATGTCTGAAGTAGGAGGGAGATGTTTCTGGGAAGCAAAAATGACAGAATTTTGCATCTGAGATGCCACTGCTCTTTCACTGAGTTTCTTACCCTTCAGCAGATATTTTTCAATTATCTAACACTGTGTATTTTGCTAAATACTATTTCTGTCTATAAACAAAATACTGCTTATAAAAACCAACCAGAGGAAAATATTAATGATGTAGGACTTATAATAGCTATCTACATTAAAAAATAAAGACACGTTTTAAAAGTCTTCAAAGAACCCTAAAAATGTTTTTTCAAGAAAGTGAAGAAAGCTTCATTTGGTCTGATTCATTGGGAAAAAAAAAAACAAAAACAAAAGAAAGAAAATACTTGCTGGGGGAAGAGTTGGTTTGAAAGATTAGAATGTACTTGCAAAGGCTTAAGCAGAAATGAGCTGGGAAAAGAACAATCCCAATTTTGAAAGTCTTGTATTTAACACTTCTAGCCATTTTGCACAACACTGATAATCTTTTAGATCCACTATGGCTATTTCACAAGGGCAATTTACAGACAAAACCTGCTTTAGGGAAGCAGCTTCCTACCCCACCTCTTGCTCAGCTGTTTATTTCCCACTCCCACAGGAAGCAGCACCAGAACTCTGAACAGGTCCTAAAGTAAAGCCCTAAGAACTGACCTTTAATGAGTGTTTGAATCACTTCCTTGTGTCCCATCTCACAGGCTCGGAAAAGTGGGGTGTGTTTCATGACATCCAGAGCATCCACCTGTGCTTTATGCTCCAGCAGCAGTTTCACTGTGCTGACGTGGCCAGAAAGGGCAGCAGCGTGTAATGCTGGAAGAATAAAGCAGTAGGAGAAAGAAACCACAATACCATGAGCTTTAGAGGTTCACAAAACAGAAATTAATTTCAGCCATTTTGGTGGAAAAGGTTCTTTTCAACCACAAGAAACTGAAGAATCATAACAAGTTGATAAAACATTTTCTTGCCATACAAGCAACAAGCAGAAAAACTGTTAGCCCTGAAACTTTTCTAACTTGAACAAATAGAAACTTTACATTTAACACTATTTAACAAGCTTATGCTGAGGATTTGTGGAAGAATAGCAGCTTCTGATTAAGAGAACATAACACGATTTACTTCTGCCTCTGTTTTGTGGCATTTCTGAGATAGCCCATCACCAGTGAAAGAAAGCTTTCATTTCTTCAAAGCTTTCCTGAAAATGACTTTTTTCTTTCTTCTCAAATAAGCAAAGTTGTCTCAATTAAAACTAACTCCAGATAACTACCCAGCTGTTCCTGCTCCTTCCCACCCCTCTTTTTTGTTTCACAATTACTTGGAGAAAATTTTACACAAAATTATGCAGCAAGACCACCATATCTTGCACAGTATCTCCAGCTGCCTGCTTCCTTCAGGAAAAAGAAAGATTACAGGAAGACCAGATTCTGCTACTTCAGAACTCAGGTCAAGATGTGGTAAGTTCCTGTAACTGGAGTTGCCATTGCAGTCACTATCATCCAGGGCTGAGGATGACCAGTTCATGGCTCTTCTTAAAGGAAAGGAGAACTGCACACAGCAATGAGATTCCAAACCAATGGAGGACACATGTATTGGTGATTTCACTTACAGTTTGATTTCAAAATGCTTTGCATTATTTCCTGTAGTCAGCAGTCAAATCAGACAATCTACCTTCTCATACTGCCTTAAATGTAGAATATTTTACAGATAAGAAAACCAAAATAATTTAGAATAAAAACAATGCAGATCATAAGTGTGCACTTAATAAAGTAAATTCAGATTTCCCCACGAAATTTCAGAAATATTCATGTTTGGTGAGAATTGAATCTGCTCATGCAAACCAAATGTGGGGCTGTAAATACTACCTACACGTCTATATTTGTTTGATGTTAAGACAGCCAGGGTCAGGATCCAGCAGAGGCATTACACAGAAATGCACACTGCAGAGGCCAGCCTTAGAAGGAGCAGCTTCTTGAACCATAGCCAGAACATAAAAACAGTACCTTTGTATTTGCCAGCTACTGTTTACTAGCAGCTTATGAGACAGTAAGCCAGCACAACCTGTTACACAGGCACTACTGAAATGTTCAGGTTGTTCATGCTGTCGCTGACCCAAATCCAGCTGATGTGCGCTCTCTTCAAACAGGCACAAAATAAGCGATAGTAACACTGTGATACAGAGAAAGCACTGGGGGCAGAGCCAGAGCCACTCTGAGAAGTGAAAATTGAAATCATGCCTTTGAGAGGACACTGATGTTTAAGTGTAGCAGCCTAAAAGCACAGCAGTGCTCATCACGCTCATGAAAAATAAGTGCCTGTGCAGCAGCCATGCGAGTGGGTGGCTATCAGTAGGACCTGGACAAGAATGAGATCCCTGCTGCTTCATACATTTGGATGGGCCTGGTTTTCATGGTCTGACCTCACAGTAAACTCTAGGTTCTGGTTTTTGTCCTGAATCCCTTATGAAACCAAAGGCAGTAAACCACTCCATCAGATGACACATGGGGTGTGTGTAACAATACAATAGAAAAAGAGCTGCTGTGTCAGCTTGGCCACTTCTTCCCCCCTATCACTCATTCTGACGCAGGCATCTTGTTTCGCACTTTGTGCTCAATATTTTCTTGTAAGCCAAATTTTCTGTGATGGAGTCACGGTGACTGAAGAGATTCTTCAGCCAGCTGGTCACAATGGGCCCTTTGTTCAGCCGACAGACAGAGCCCTCTCCATTGTGCGCAGTGACGGCAGAGCTATAAAGCTGCCCCTGTAATGCTCCTGCAGCGCTGATCTCCGAGAGGAGGGAAATTCCTTTCCCTTGGTGTCATTCTCCTACACAATGCCCGGAGTCTCGATGTTCTAGCAGAGCTCAATGGAGAGCCTGCTCTTTTTAAGTAAATGCAAAAGGCTGCGTTAAGGCGACATTACAGCCGAGCCGAGCTGAGTCTGCACACAAAAGTCAGAAGAACACAGCCTTGAACTCTGCTCAGCAACTGTATCCCGGGCACAGAGGCATGTGCGCTATTTTCCATTAGCGCGCAGCTCCCCGTCCCAACGCAACGCTGCTTTTCCCCCACGAAAACTTGGGAGTGATTAAGAACTACTGGGGGAAAAAAAAAAAAACCAAATCGGGGAGTGATTTACTGGTGGGCTTCCTTTTGTGTTTGGAGCTCGCTGTAATAAAGCCCATGCCACTGCACTCGCTCGGCTGCTGCACAGCGCAGCTCCCACCCCGAGACTATTCCCGGGCTCTACACAGCGGCACTTTCAAGTAAATGGAAAATCCATTCATTTCCTTGGATTAAAAGCCCTACAAGGAAACCAAGATTAAAAGGCGATTACATATCACCGCTATGAAAGGTTTAAGGCCGAAAGATAATAAACCCAACCACCTGAATTATTCAAGCATGAAATCCACACCTGAGTAATTTCAGAAACACAGGGTGTGATTACCGATTACTGCCTGCGAAGAAAAAAACCCTTTGTAAGGAGGTTTGCACGGTAACTAAAACATTGCTGCACCTCAAGGGCTGAAACAAGTACTGCGAGGTATTGGAAAGGGAGCTGTCAGGAGGTAGCAAATGTAGGTGAGACTGATAAACGATGAAACGAGACTAAAATTGTAGACTATGTAGTTTGTAAAGTCATCAAACATGAAGACTGAGATTTTATTTGTTGCACTACTTCTTGAACGAAAAAATTTCAAACTATCACAACTTGGAAAGACTGATTTATTTTGTGTGTTAAATTGCAAGAAAAATGAGAATTTAGATACTTAAATAGAATTTTATGCCAACTGCATTATGCATTTTGTTAAGATCCAGCACACCACAAAAGTAAATTTTAAAAATCTACTTTTTAATATGAAAATAATATTGGTGTATACTACGTTTTAAATCCTGAACCACACAAACTTGACATTGCATTTATTTACTACTTGTATGTTATTTGAAGTGCACTCTGAAAAGAGAAAAGCTGTTAAACTAATTTTTGTTTCTTTTTTGGGAGAAATCTACACTTCCCTAAAGTTTCCTAAATCTAAGCATGCAGCTTAGCTAGTTTGCAATGTGTGCACAGCCAAAAGACAATGCTTGAGTAAACTCCAAAACAAATACATTAAAATTTATATAAACAAACATTGCAATATACATTCTTGTTTGTTTAAAAAATACATAGTTTTCAGGAGAAACACCCATTATTGTATTATTCATGAGTGTGTGGTCTGACCATTAGCTTTTACTACTTATTACACACAGGTATATATTCTTGCACTTAACTTCTAGCTCTGCAACCTGGCTGTACCTGGCACTGGGTAGCTCCTGATCTCCCCACACATATCTTACCCCTGAAGCTTCCTGCTATCAAATCCCTCCAAATTTATGCCAAATATATCCACACACTCCTGTTTTTTCATTCAGATGCCATCAGCATACTGTACAACTCGACTGCTTTTCCTACATTTCCAACACTGCTGAATACATGAACATTTCAACACCTGTCTCTCTCACCTGTCAGAACGGTTATTCTGTTTTTGTTGAAAGCACTACATAGGTGCTTTTTTCCTACCAAGAAATCTTCCTTTTTTTTTTTTCATTAAAGGAGATAAATTATAGTTACTATAGGAAATTTTGAATTTCATTACTTGCACACTTGAATCCTGTAACACTGTGTTGCCTACTTGTCTTTTCTTTCAGGCAGATAACAGGATGACAAATTTGGGGGTTATCAAGTGTGACCTCTTGTTCGGACTACACAAGTGCAATAGTTCTAATCTTTATTTCACTATCTTTACTAATAACAATGGAACAATTTTCATGATGATAATTTAGGTCCTTCAGGGGTTAGCTTGCTCTATATTGTTTCAAAGTATTTGTGTACTGTCAAATACATTTTTGAACAGGCGCTTTCAGGAAGAGCTTTTTATGCAACTATATCTCATTTTATTCTTCAAAATACAGAACAGTTCTTCCTTTCCCAGGATTACAGAACTAACTAAATAGTAAGTTATCATTTATTTGTAGTACATTTCTTCTTTGCGGTACATTTCTTCTTGCTACATTTCAAATGAAATGTTCCAATTATTTGGAAAATGATTTGTTTCGGGAGGGTTTGTTTCTTTCCCACAATAAGGCAAAGAATTGACTCGCACACTAATTAAACTAATGCAGAAATGTAAAAGTACACACACAGAAAAGGATTAATATAGCTTCTAACATTGTTTTCATTTGGTGGAAATCACACTGATTGGAAAGATCCAGTGGCTCTTTACCGTAAAGCATCTTACCTGTGCCAGCATATTTGTCTGTCATGTTGATATCAATATCCAATTTTAAAGTCAGCATAGTCCTAATGACATCATCACTGCCTTTGCCAGCTGCCCACATGAAGGATGTTCTTCCCTCAAGATCTGAGTCATCTTTTACAGAAGGATGTTTCAAAAATACTTCAACTGTTTCCTAAAAAGACACACTGTTGAAATTAACATTAAAAGGAATCTGCAACAACAAGAAACTACTGCCTCATGTAGCTGTTTACGAAGCAAATCAAAGCTTTGTTTTTCCCTTTTATGTTTATAAAGAGCAATAGCTCAACAGGAACACTGCATTTTCTGCTATGTCTTTTTCCTTGCCAATGATCATAGTGCACCCTTAACTATGAGTTTAACACTGTCATTTACTTAACACTTTTTCCTTTTTAGTGTCAAGCATGATGTGCTCATCACAAGGAAGCAAAAGACACTGTAGTCTCTATGAAGAAAGCAACGGGAAAAAGTACTACGGGCTTATCAAAACACGACTGTAATATTGTGATGAAAAAATCATAGAATCAGTTAGGTTGGAAAAGACCTCTGAGACCATCGAGTCCAACCTGTGACCCAACACCACCATGTCAACCAGACGATGGCACTGAGCGCCACGTCCAGTCTTTCCTTAAACACCCCCCAAGGACCATGACTCCATTGTCTCCCTGGGCAGCCAATTCCAACATTTCATCAGCCCTTCTGTGAAGAAATTCCTTCTAATGTCCAACCTGAACCTCCCCTGAAAATAATGTTCTTTCAAAATATTTTCCCAACGTATATTTTTCTCTCCAATTATAGATACAACTCTGCATGCAAATATTTCACTTTGCCAAACTCTAATATCTGGACTATTAAAAAAAATTGTGTTAACACAGACATATTTCTTAATGTTTAATAACATCAACAAGTTACTAATTACTGAAATACTGTAAATCAGAAAAGGTTAAGGAAATCTTTACACCTGAGTCCAGCCTTTCCACTGTAACTGTTACACTAAAATCCCTACTTAAAGCAAAACAGAATTATTTCTTCAAATGCTGTGTTTGTGTTAAGCTGTCAGCAAACAAGTCCACTTGTTTAACCTGCTGTTAGATTCTTAATGAGTCACACAGGAAAGGAGAGGAGAGAAAATCACAACTGTTAAAAAAAGAATGAAGGGAAGATTTTCTCTTTTGTATCTAATGCCTTAAAATGCTGCGTATGTAACAGCTAGGAAACATCTGATAAGTGTCACTGGTAGGCTAGCCAATAAAAACCTGGAAAAACTCCAGGTTTCATTATTTTTATTTCGTATTTATAATTTATTATTAACACTATTTTAGCCTCTCCTCTGTATGACCCCAAAATAGCTCTATCACTGCTCTGTGTAGGGTGGGAATTTCCTGGCTATAAGGAACTAAATTCTTTTAATCATGAAGGTGTTTGAATGTCTAAGTACCATGGATTTAGATTTGCTTTTTTACTACTACTTACTATTTCATCCCTCTAAAGAAATAGGAAATGTCTCTTTTTTCTTATGCCACCGATCTAAGATCCTTACAGCTCTGTGAATTTAGCTCTGAACTATCTGTTTATTGTGAAAAGGTCCAGCCAGAAACAAGGAGAGATGGAAGCATTAAGCCTTCCACACAAACGCAGCATGTGTTTATAGCTCTGTGTACTCACAGTGACCATCACTACACCTCAGACACAAACAAACTCTCATTAGGCCAGAAACTCAGCACCCTCCCAGTGCTCTGCACTGCTGGAAATCCTGCAGAGTAAAAGCGCTGCAAAGGCTGCGCTTCTTCAGCACTAAGGCACACACTCTAAAAAGTACAAATATTTTATTTTTCCATTAAGTTTTGGCAAAGCAACGCTTCTTTCAATGACTCTTTTTTTTCTACAGCTTTTAACTGGAAAAAGTGGAAGAAAATCCCACAGTGCTTTAAGTATTATTTTCCAAAATGAAGTTACCACAACTCAAAAACAAAACGAAATTAAGCTACAACAGGATGATTAAGAGATCAGAAAATAGAAGTATCAATCAGTTTAATTCTACATGTATTCTGTTATGAAAGATCACATGTATTTTAACACTGCTAAAAAAAGTGGAGGAAACAACACAACAGACAACAAAGCTGAAATAATAGTAATAATAATAGTAAAATAATAGTAAAATAATTGTAAAGGAGAGAGCTAAACCTGGAACATTTAATTCTGTGCTATCAGAAAACTCTGAAAAATACTAAATATTATTTTTGAATATTTAAAAATAAGACAGGGGTATAAGTACATTGTTTTGGACACCTCTGGAAAAATTCAGAAAAAAAAAATTTAGTCCTGCATAGTAAAATCAATATGAACAGAACACCTTAGCTCAGCTGGTTAGAGCATGGTGTTAATAACACTTGGGTTCAATCCCTGTTTGTGCCATTCACTTAAGAGTTGAGTTTGATGATCCTTGTGGGTGCCTTCCCACCTAGAATATTCTGTGATCTGGAAATAAAGATTCTGTGATCTTCCTTCACACATGACGTTAAAAAATTTAAATAGAAATGTTTCTTTGGTCCTCCTGTGGGATACTCAATCTAAATTTTGGGTGATTATATTAGATAACTTCTCTTCTTCTAGAATTTTTCCTGTCTATAGTAAGTGGGGATAAGTTAATCTTAGGGAACAAATTCTTAATCTAAAATTAAGTGCTGGCTAAATCTCTTCAGTCTTTAAAAAACCCAAAAATGTCATACTATAGTAAGTAACCCACAGAAAAACAGAGCAAAGAACAAGATATCAAGCAAATAAAATTGAAAGCCATGCAAACATTTACAGTAAACACAAAAGAACAAACTTTCTTCTTGTTAGGGACTAAGAAACATCACATTTTAACTGAGAAACATACCACACCTATCCAAAGTTGGGCAGATTGAATAGAACAATAATGTGGCTCTCAAACCACGAGTACAGAGATGCTACTCCCAGAACAAGCATGGATCTATCTCCACTCAGTTGTTTCACCATGCATATAGAATGCAGTGGTGGGAATTACTCAATTATATGCATGTGAAGGGGAAAAAAAGCAAATAGGGGTGCTCAGAAACAACTGGACTGGTAACAACAGAGAGAAGCTCCAGACATAATTTAGGCAGGAGCTCTAGAGTACATCAGCAGCTAAAAGAGGCTTGCAGATCTGAATGAAACTCTCCTGCGAGATTCTTTATGTAAGATGGGAAACAGTACATTCATTGTAAGTACACAAGATTACAAAAGAATGTCTGATTCCACCACGTACTTCATTTCCCCTTAAAACATAAATGATACCACAGTTTGGCCGGCTGATGGGATCAAAAAGCAGCAACATAATGAAGATGTTTCATTCAACTGAATCAAGCCCAGAGAAAGGAAGCCAGCATGAAAAATCTTTTTAGGAATACATCAATATAGGAAAGAAAAAAAAAAAAAAGAAGATAAAAGAATGCAGAGATAATCACCAGATGGTAAACAGAAACTTTTTTTTTTCTATGAGTCTAACTCAAACTCAAAAGAAAGGCTTTTACTACACAAATATTTTAGATGCGTGAATTAGGCACAAATTGTACACAGCCCATAATGGACAAAAATCAGCATCAACAAAAAAATCCCTAAAAAAGTGAAGATTTTACAGAAAGATATGCTTCAATAAAAGTCTGAATTTTAAAAAAATCTGGATGATCTTAGTAAGACCACCTCCAGAAATACCACACCAAACCCCCAAAACTCACTCTCACAAGGAAGCAAAGACATTGGTCAGTTCCTTGTTTCAATCGTACTTCCAGATTTGTTAACTTGAATTGTTTTCAAGGGCATTAAAATTTTCCTTTTTTATTTTCCTTGTTAACGTGTAGGTACGCAAGAAAGACCCAAATTACTCTCCCTGCTAAGAAAACGTTGCAATGTGGACTACACTACTACATTAATTAGGCATTAAATAACCCTTTCTGTAAAGGGAGGGTATGAAAACTATGACAGGTGGATGAGCTTAAGGAAAGTTTTCTTAATTACCAGTGTTTGAGAACTACATCTGCAACATCTATGACCAGCAATCATTGAAGTGCTGAGTTTTATACTTGGCTCTGCTGTATCTGATTTTGCCCTGGAAAAAAAATTACCTATTATACCACAGTGTAAGAACTAAGGTGTCTGAGAAACCAATGTTCTTTGTTGTCTGAGTTTAAAAAATATTTTTAAAAATTTAAAAAATATAGTGTTCCTGAAGAATTATGACAAAAGGCACTCAACTCTTTAGCCATGCTTCACGAGACAACAGTTCATTCATAATGCCAAATATTCATAAAGTAAGCACCTTCTTAAATGCAAAGACTGGTTTGACTGGTCCTGCAACAGCTGTGCAAATACTCCTACAGGTCATCTTACTCTAGATACCTTATAACTGCTCTGACTTCATTATAATGAGCCCTAAAACCTGAAAGCACTGTGAAATAGTAGGTGCCATTTTGCTTTCTATTGAAGTACCTGAAAAACTATTATGTGTTCTGAGGCAACCATATAGCTCAAAGGGCCTTTCTTTGTACAGAAAGTTAGGGGTTTTTTAATCTGTTTTTTAATACTTTGATATTAAACACATTTGCATCACATAAGATAGGAAAACTCTGATTTAACTCATGCCAACAACACTGTGTTTGTATGATTTCAAAAACGACACAAACATTCTGCTAAACTACAAAGATTTCAGCAAAACATCTTTACTTCACATTTAGGGTATGTGCTACTTACAGCAAAGTTGCTCTGTGCTGCATAATGTAGGGGTGTTGCACCTTGGCTATCAGATGGGATGGTTCCAAACTTATTTCTTTCTAATAGGAGATGGACAATCTGTGCATGACCTGAGAAAAAATAAAATAATAAAACCAAATTTGTATCTTAGTATCAAAGCTTAGTTAAGAAAAAAAAAAAAAAAGGCAAAGAAAACCCCAGAAAAACAAAAACCTAAACTCAAACAAAAAAGAACACAAACAGATTCTAATAAATAGTTGTATGTTTGTATTGTAGTCATGATAGCCTAAATGTAAGAGAGAAACATAAAACTAGATATTTGAACTATTAAGTCTGGCATGTACTTTCTTCCCAATACTGCTCCAGTGCCATATTCTGTATTGTCATTTTTAGGGGGCATCTATAAATCACAATGACTTATAAATAAAAGATTCTTTTAATAGAAATCACTAGAAACCAGCGATAACTGGCCAGGTAACTATGATATTAACCTTGTAATGAATTAGTTGAATATTTCCAGAAAAAGCTTACAATATTTCAATTGAGACACTGCATTTGAGTGACAGATCAATCAGAAACAGTAAAGTGAGCACAGGCTGCTGCTGATGAGCAGTTGTCCATCTGTATTAAAAGACAAGCTAAACCAACGTTGACAATTTCGCCATACGTCACATTGCTTTACAGAATTCAAGTGCAAATTCTTCACTTAGGTCTTATTTAACTAAAATTTCAACTGAAAATGTATTGTAGAAGCAGAAGCTAGTCTAGTACCAGCTGCCATAAACAACAAGCTCACAAACAGCTCCTTCCTTAAGAAAAGAGTAAAATATTTTCAGATTAAAATCACAACATTTTGGGGGGGGAGATGGTGGTGTTAGTAAACTTTATATCCAGTTCACAGAGAGGAAAACTATGACATAATACAGTACATTGCCACTGAAGTCAACCAGTCCATTCATATGCCTGCTTTTGTAGGGATATGCAGCTCACAAAGTATCTTAATGATTTGGTATTTCAAGCAATACTATAAACCCACACTGATTTTACACGTGAAAACTCCCACTACCTCGTACGTCAGAAAAGCAATCCATTTCGCAGCTTGTTACTTTTGCACAGTTGTCTTGAATCACTTTAGAATAAATGAAGACAGGTAAAACCTTCCTACTATTTTTAATGAAAACACCAACAATTACAGAATGAAACTGCGCTACAGTTGTGGTTTGTAGCTCTCAAAAACCTTAGACATGGAGGATTAGGCCAGCCTTCTTTTGTGAAATGGCACTTTAAGACTTTATATGTACAGAAGTATCAGGAATGAGAGAAAACGGTAACTTGGGTCAAAAAGGATGAAGAACTATGTGAGCATTTTTTCTTTCTAGGGGCCTTAGGGTGTACAGGAAGGCATCTTTCCTGTTAGCCACTAAGAGAAGCCTGGACACAGAATATCACATTATTCTAACCCTTTCTACCAGAGAAAACACCAAAAATAAGAGATACAATGTTGCTATGCTATTCTGACCTCAAGACTGTAAAAGTAAATGGAGGTTCACTGGAAGAATTGGTTTGGAGTACAATCCAAGCATAAAAACCATAGGAGTACTGAGCCTGAAAAAAAAAGCTTCCTGAACTTTCAGGACAGACAACTAGAAAAAGGGAACTTAACTCTGTAATCAGGACAGGAGGTCTAGCTAAATTATCTCTGAGACTAAGGCTTGAGGGAGTTGAAAAAAAAAATTTGTATCGGGTGCAACAGTAAATAAATTGGTGCAAAGGTGGATCTCACTTGGCCATTAATGTAAACATTAAAACTCATTTCTTAAAGTCAAGTGCTGTCTTTTTTGTTGTACCTTTATTTAGCAGAGATGTAACTTGGCTGAGACTTTTATCTACACAAAAGAAAAGGTAAGAGGAGCAACAAAGCTCTTAAAATGCAGTCACATGCAATCCATCACACCTAAGAAAACTTGTGGCAGTCTCCCTGCATCGCTTTAAATCTCCTACTGTTAATCTATATAGTAACATCTCACTCTCTTCAAGATATACATAGACCATTCAGTATTCAACTTTAAACCAGAACCCTAAAAATTAGTAATGCTTTACTAACCAGAAATGCCCAAAGAGCATATGCCACCTAGAGACCTCATCAAGTTCACAAAATAGGCTGGAGGTCTTGGCACATCTTCCCCCTTTATTCTACATTGATTAGACAATCCATTCTTCTAACAGGAAAAGTTCTCTCTTAAATACAATCAATTTCAAAACACAATAAATTTTGCTTCCTGGATGGAACCAAGTGATAATGACTTTCTTTGGAAAGCTGATCCTATGACACTTAAAATGCTTCACAATTTCTCTGTAAAAATTCAATATCCCTACTTTACGCAAATTTGAGAACACTCTTCTCTCTTTTTTTTTTGAATAAACATAATCAAGCTACATGTATATTGTCACTGGAGCTGCAGTAACTCACTCCAGTGCACATCTGATTCTTTTATTGGCATTCTTTGTCTGCAGT
The DNA here is from genome assembly GCA_036630365.1 of Acanthiza pusilla. Taxonomy (NCBI): domain Eukaryota; kingdom Metazoa; phylum Chordata; class Aves; order Passeriformes; family Acanthizidae; genus Acanthiza; species Acanthiza pusilla. Next base: position 36,498,470 of record JAXCHO010000034.1, read on the forward strand.
GTCCCAAAGGATCATTGGGATGAAGCCAGTTAAAAGGGGAGAGACTGTCTGAAGATTCTTTTATCCAGCAGTTATTTTTTCCTCCTGAATGGAAATAGGAGGTAAATTTTCTAAATCATATTGTTTTTGCGGCTGTCATTTTATGGGTTGTGTTTCCCTGCATTTAGACTTTTTACATTTAATCATGTTCTAAGCTGTTTTGCAAAGATCCAGTTTTTGTAAAACCAAACCAAAATTCACATATGCAAGGTTACAATTTACACAGCATCTGAGTCTCAGGGTAACCATCTGAACAAAGAAAAACTCTATCCAAATAGAACTTGTTGTCAGATCTGATTAGATTGTCATAACGTGTCTGATGAAGAGCTTGTACTAGGAGTAGGAGAAGTTCCAACTGTGACTTTTGTTGCTGTTTACTTGTGCTGGCATTATCAGAGTATCTGCATTTTCTTTTTGGGAATCTTCTTAAGTCACTTGTTCAGTTGGTGAGGGGAAATTTAATGAAAACAAGATAATATAATCATAAATCCACTTAACCTGGCACACACAATTGGCAGTACATCACTGAAAGTGACCACATTACTCACGATGCCACTGTCAACCGCTCTGCGTTGCGGAGAAGCTCAGCACCTTGCAAACCCTACGTGACTATTTTACACATGGACCAAATCAGGGTACTAGCTTAAATCCACATATGAAATATTAGTCAAGTTATCCTGTTTTTTCAGATAAAAAATAAGCATTTTCTTCGCAGACATTTTCTTCATGCACTTCAATGGACTGTTCTTGCATATGCAGCTTTGATCATAAGTTAAAAAAACCCACTGGTACTCTGGAACGGTGGTGTCTGAAGTGGGGTAGGCACAGCTCAGCATGAATGCAAGACAATCTCAATATACTCTAACTGTTTTTAAATCATCAGCATATATAACCTGTTGAAGTAGTGCATTTTACAATGCTTTGGAGAATCTCAAGCTAAAAATAAGCAGTCTACACACAAACATCTTACCCTGGTTGAGCAGAAACTCTTACTGCTCTAAGAGATTAGTTATCATACTGCAAGGCTGGAATTAAATAAAAATCAGACACAAAGATTAAACAGTACAGTTAATTAATGACTAAGTGACTTCAGCACTGTCCAGTTTACCAAGTAAGGCTGCCCAGTGGAGGGGAGTTCGGAACAAGTTGTCATAAGATGTCACATTGCAGCCTTCGTAGGAGGTCAGGACATCCACAACTGCTACATTCCCATCTGCAACAGCAAAATGAAGAGGAGTTCGTCCTTCATAGTCTTGCCAGTTAAGCAGAGATTCTGTAGGTGCAGCTTCCTTTAAAAATAAAAAAAAAGGAAACAACAAAATTAAAAAAATATTTAAATTGAAGAGAAAACCAATATAATCATTACAGATTTTTTTTTTTTGACAGATAAACTGTCCTTGTTCAGTAGAATATAGCTCTACAACCAAATACTTCTGTTTTACAGTATGGGCCACTTTCAAGTATTTTTCACAAAATGCTTTTTTATACTTAATTATTTTACAAGACTTGATTTCTGGTACATATCCCATAGTTTTACCAGTCTGTTGTGCAAGTGGTTCCTTACACAGACCTTTAAAAGACTAACTCTGGCTCTTACGAAAATAACTAGGAAATTTTCATTTTTATGAACATGACATATATATCTTCAGATTTTCCCCTATGACACTCCCCTTTTTGCACACATTAATTTAATTACTTTCTTCTAGCATTTTATATTATAATATTCTTCTAACATTTTATAGCCCAATAGTATTTCCAAAGGAGACATCTAGGTTTCTAGCTGACAGGACAGAAGTTAGACAGTACTTCTAATGAATGCATCTACTTCTAGTGGGCTTAATTCTGAATTTAAAAAGTTTTTTAAAGTTTCATTAGTCACTTGATCTAACTTGATTGCCTAACATAGGCCTTTATAGACACAACTTGACTTTTCATCACTTTTTCTTAAAAATATGCTAAATTACTTTCACATAAGGTCCCTGCCTACTTAGTTTTGTATTATGGTAATTTCACCTCTCAGAAATATTTTCTATACAGATTTCTCTTCATAACTTTCTTTTCCAGACAAAAGAACAGAACAGGCACAAATGAACATCATCTTGCCATTTGAGAGATCTTCAAATGGCAAATATCATAAAGGCCCACAAAATACAAACTTTAAACTTCACTTTCCCAAAAAAAGAGGTATCATGAAAGAAAACAGTAATCAATACAATAGAAACTCAGGATGGAGGACACTAAACACCTAGAGCAGAAGCAGATTGTCAAAACAACAGTTTAAGTAAAGTAGAATGAGTCTGCTTTCCAATCTCCAACAATTCAGAACAATTCACTGAAGTCACAGGAACCCTGTGCAAAATTTAAAAGGAATATAGTCCTGAGATTTTTAACTTCCAACACTAGAGGTGATTTTAACCCATGATAAGTGAGAAAAGCAATCCTCCTGAAAACAGAGCCACACTATGTATCACAATATATTTATGAAAGAGGAGCAAGAGATTGTGATCAGTGCTGATCCCTTTCTCACTAAATTAATAGCAATCTTTTCTTTTGACTCCATTAGATACACGAATAGGCTGTAAAATTGCTTGCATTTGCACTATTTGATGTGTAGTAACTATTACACAGAAAACAAATATCTAACATTGAGATCAACAAATCAAGAAGAAGAAAGTCAGGAAATTCCAGAATTATGGTTTCTATCCAAATATTAATTGACCAAACCTCCACACTCTATATTTTCTATGTAATGGATAAAGAACACTCAAAACCCCCCAAACACTTAGAGTTATATTTCACTATATTTTCTAAGTGCAATCTGGCTAAGTTAACACAGCAGTAGTAACTTCAACTCTGCAATGCCCTGATTCTTTGTTTCTTACTGTTTACTTCCTTACAGTGTCAACTTAAACCTCTGAATATTTTTGATTAATGTAAGTTTTCTATAACTAAAGGGCTACCTACTTTGCATACTGTATGTAAATCACAGAATCACAGAATGGTTGGTGTTAGAAGGGATCTCTGGAGATGGTCTAGCCCAACCCCCTTCCAAAGCAGCTTCAACTAGAGCAGGTTGCACAGAATTATGTTCAGGTGGGTTTCAGGTATCTCCAGAGAAGAAGACTCCACAACCTCTCTGGGCAGCTTTTTCCAATGCTCAGTCACCTTTCATCACAGTAAAGATATTTTTCTTCACATTCAGATGGAATTTCTGTATTTCACTTTGTGCCCATTGCCCCTTATCCTGTTGCTGAGCATCACTGAAAAGTGTCTGGCTCCATCCTCTTGACATCCACATTTAAGGGATTTCTACGCATTGATAAGATGCCCTTTCAGTCATCTCTTCTCCAGGCTGAACAGTCCCAGCTCTCCCAGCTTTTCCTCATAAAAGAGATGATCCATTCCCCTCACCATCCTCACAGCATTTAGCTGGACCTCTCCAGTAACTCCTGGTCTTTCTTGAACTGGGGAGCCCAGAAGTGGACAGAGCACTTCAGATGTGGCCTGAGTAGAAGGGCAGGTGATTCCTCCCCTGGGGCAGGACTCTGTATTTGTCTTTGCTGAACTTGGATTAGACTCCTCCCTGCCCTCCTGCCCAGGTCCCACTGAACAGCAGCACACTATGATGGTCTATCAGCCATCCCTCCCAGTTTTATATCAGCAGCAATCCTGCTGAGGGCGCGGCTTTCCCTTCATCCAGGTTATTGCTGAATAAATGGAAAAAGACTGGGGCCAGTACTGACCTCTGGAGAACACTTCCAGATACTGGAACCAGACAGTGCCACCAATCACGACCCTCTGAGCTCTGCCCTTCAGCCAATCCTCAATCCACTGCCTGCTCAGATAACCCACCCTCCTTGGGCTCACCTATGAGAACATTTTGGGATACAGTGTCAAAAGCCTTGCTGAAGTCCAGGTAGACAACACCTGCTGATTGTCCCTCACCTACGCTGCCAGTCGTGCCATCACAGAAGGCTGTCTTACTGGTCGAACATGATTTCCCCTTGGTGAATCCACATTCACTACCAATAACCTTCTTTTCCTTCACATGCTTAGAGATGAGATCCAGGAGGAGCTGTTCCATCACCTTGCCAGGGATTGTGATGGTATCTGCAATTTCCTGGGTGTCCTTCTGGCCCTTTCTCAAGACACTGGAGTGACACTGGCTTTCCTCCAGTCCTCAGGCACCTTTCCTGCTCTCCTCAATTTTCCAAAGATGATGGACAGTATCTTAGCAATAACATCTGCCAATGCTAACTAAATGCTAATTAAGTTGCCTGTCTCATACAAAAAACTTCATCAGTTTTAGATTAGGTATCAGTAGTGTCAGCCATGTTTTGTTAGAGGAAAAAATTAACATACTTGAAACATAGTGCAATTCACTAATATATCTAGTCACTAGTAAAATAACAGATAATCTATTAAAAACATAAAAAATTTATAAACATGACTCTCAACTAAAAATACAAAGTTAACATTATTACATGCACAAACCACAACAATCAAAGCATGTGTAATATGCTTCTTTTGATAAGCATTCAAAAGCATTTCACTACAAGGAAAAGTTGTATGTTCTTCCTTAACTTAAATAATTCTCAAGGGAACGCTAACTGATAATACTCTTACTTTTTGTCTATTCATAGAGCTCAGCAGGGGGAGTATAGAGCCTACTGCAAAAATTCATTTTGATGAGAATCACTTTTAAGAATGGCTGAACATAAATGATGATAGGCACAGAAGTTATTATTGAAACTCTAAGTCCAGCAGAGGAAAAGGTGTTTGAACAAAACGGACAAACAAGAAAACAAATGCTTCTTCACTTATAATTTGGTGATGTAATCCTGACAGCTAATTTTCAAGCCTTCAAGAAGCACAACAACACACTAAATAAATGAATCCTAGGACACCTGGCTTAAAGTCACTGATGATGCCAAGACATATCCCCACAGTCAAAAGTGTTATTTTTGCAAAATGGTACAGGATCTTCTAATGACAAAGCCGCTATTTATATTCTAGTCTAAAAGTACTTGTGTGTTTTGAATTTTTTGGCCACTTAAACTAAAATTTTTCCAGGCCTCTTCCTGCCTACATTCATGAGTATAATTTCTTTAGATTTTAAGTGGGTTTGGTTAGCTATAATTAAAGTGTCATACTGTATTAATATTTTAAGCACAATACACAGAAGAAACAGAAGCTAAGCGTTTTTCTGCGGCAATTAGAACAATGGAATTGTTGGCAATAATGGAAAGTGTGGTATAAACAAATGTCATGTCTCTTACCATGAAGAATAAATAAAGAGAAGAGATACAAAATAGACAGAGAGTACTAAGCAGTTGCTTCCATCATATTAATGGAACCTTATTCTGTTCTTTTCTCCTTAAATCTTCCCAACGTTTTTCATGTAACCAAGCATTGCTGAATCTGGAAAGGTGGAAAAGGAAGTTGACCATGAGAGGATCTCCAGATTAGAGTTTCTCTCTACTTCACATTTTTACTTTCTACATACATTGAGTTCCGTTCTGGCTGTATTTCATGGATTTCAATATTAGATATAACCATTTTGTGCATAACTGTCGCCCTTGCAGTCCCAGCCTAAATTTTTAGCATTCATCTGAGCTCTTTTAATAATTGTTTATTTTGACAATACCAATGGACAATGGACTATATAAATATCAAACAGAAAGATGACCCCTAATTTTAAGAATTTACAAACAGGAGACAATAAACCACATCCAAATGGCAGAGTACAGAAAAACAAGACCATATGTTTCAGTACCATAGACTGTGGTCTAGATAAAACCAGCAGTTAAACTTTTGTCAGGTTCCTGTAAAGCAGCACTGGAGAATTCCAAATAGGACACTAGATAAAAATAATTTTCTGTGGAATTCTTGACGGTGTTAAAGACAACAGGAGAGAAACAACAGCAGTGCTGTGTTCCATAACTCAGTCAGCAGGCACCAAAGGCTGCCAGTGCAGGCTGACCAGAGGTAGGCATCGATACCTGATTGCCATCTGGGCAATGGCACAGTGCTTATGGACCCTACCCTGAAAGCAGAGACAAATGGATTGTGTTGGATGTGATTAAAAATGAGGAGGCAACAGCGACACAGACCATATGCCTTTTATACTGCTATCACCACAACTTAGAAATGAACTTAGAAAAGCAATTATAGAAGTTAAGACACAAGATGACAGAAATTTTAACTCTGTGGGTATGTATATTAGAAATACAACACAGGAAGAATGTGAAAAACTATAAAGGTAGCCCAGATACGAAGACCTAGAGAGGAATGAGAATCAGACGGGGTGTTTGGACAATAGACTTGGAACTGCGTAATATGGCAAATAGCAGCTAAGAAAAGAGGGGAAGGACACAGATGAAGTGATTGAGTGCACCCTCACCAAGCTGACTGGTGCAGTTGACAAGCCTGAGGGATGGGATACAACCCAGAGGGACCTGGCCAAGCTCAGGAAGTGAGCCCATGGGAAACTCATGAAGTTCAATGAAGCCAAGTGCAAGGTGCTGCACCTGGGTCAGGGCAACCCCAGTACTAACACAGGCTGTGGGGATGAAGAGATCAAGAGCAGCCCTGCCAGGAAGGACTTGGGGGTGCTGATAAAGGATGAGAGGCTGGACGTGAGCTGGCAACGTGTGCCTGTGACCCAGAAAGCCAAACGTGTCCTGGGCTGCAGCAAAAGCAACATGGCCAGCAGGTCGAGAGTGGGGATTCTGCTCCTCTGCTCTGCTCTCCTAAGACTCCACTTGGAGTATTTCATCCAGCTCTGGGGTCCAGCACAGGGAGGATACCAACCTGTTGGAGTGAGTCCAGAGGAGGGACACCAAGGTCATTAGATAGATGGAGCAGCTCTCCTAAGAGAAAAGGCTGAGAGAGCTGGGATTGTTCAGCCTGGAGAAGAGAAGGTCTGGGAAGACCTTACAGCAGCCTTCCAATACCCAAAGGAAAGCTGGAGAGGGACTTCGTACAGGAGTGACAAGACAAGAGGGAATGATTTTAAACTGAGAGGAGGTTTAGATTGGATATCAGGAAGAAATTCTTTACTGTGAGGGTGGAGAGGCACTGGAAGAGGTTGCCTAGAGAAGCTGTGGATTCCCCACTCCTGGAAATGTTCAAGGGGTTGGATGGGGCCCTGAGCAACCTGCTGTACTTGAAGATGTCCCTGGCCATGGCAGGGTGGTTGGACTGGATGACCTTTAAAAGTTTCCTTTCAGCTCAAACTATTCTATTATTCTTTTAATTGTCAGAGTTTAAAAAACCAACCAAACTAACTGAAAAAAACCCTCAAATAACCTGGACACAATTCTGTATTACCTAAAGAGAATCCTTGAGAACACTTTCAGTAGGGAGACAGGTATTTTTGATCTTTTGTAGTACACCTCTCTGAGATGGAGTTAACTTTCCTGGCAGCAGCACAAATGGTGCTGGGATTTGTGACTAAAACTGTTCATAACACACCTATGTTTTGGCTATTGTGGAATAGCAAGGATTCCTTTTTCATGCCCTGCCTTGCCCCGCTCCCCTGCTTACCCCAGTGAATGGGCCGGAGGTGGGCAAGAGCCTGGGACAGGATGCAGCTGGGACATTTGACACAAATTGACCCAAGCAATACTTCATAGCATACAATACCACACTCAGCAAAAAATCTCAGGGACAGGGGAAGGGCAGAAAGGATGCTCATGTCTACACCACTTGTCTTCCCAACCACAATTAAGCATGTGGCAGCTGTTTTTCCATTTTCCTGGAAGTGGTTAATGTGCCTGCTGATGGAAAGGGTGAATAAATTTCCTTTTTTGCATGCAGGTTTTGCTTTCGATACTGGGGTGGCATTATCTTCACCCACAAGCCTTCTTGCCTTCCTTCTATTTTCTCTGCCTGGAAAGAGGGCAGGTGAGTGAGTGGCTGTGTGGGTGTTAGGCTGTTGGCTGAGCATAATGCACCACAACTTTTTAAAATATTTGCCTTGACTACCTAATGTTTGAAAAAGTCTGTAGTTGAATATAGAGATCCTTATGTACTTTGCAGCAAATTTACTTCTCTAGTGTGGCAGAAAAGCAGATACAAACTCAAACTTTGTGACAAAATTTTGCTTGTAACAAATGATTGCACAACTGGATACAAATTACAAATATATTGAATAAACAGCAGTACTATAGAAATAGAATCTCAATACTGGAAATTTCTCAAAAACTTTCCATAGGAAAAAAGTATCAGTAACGGTAAGATTGTCAGTGTGATTTGAAGAAAAGCAAAGAAAGTTTTCATATTCATATTTAAGTTTTCAGCTTGCAAGCTGATCAGGCAAAACAGACATACAAGTCGTTGTAGTCAGCGTACAATCACTGTGTGTCTAGTCCTGAAAGACCTATAAGTCAAAGATATAGGAAGATTGTTCTAATAGACAGAAAATTTAAACTGAGGCTTCTGTATCTTTCCATGTTTGTGAAGCTCAGAGATTTTCACAAAATAAAAATCAAGGTAAAAATCAAGCTGAGTAGATGATTTCATTGTACCCATTATAACTGTCATTGGAGAACAGGAAACTGAAATACTGCAGAAAGAGAAAATATACCACCAAGGAATACCAAAGGTATTAAATTCATACATAAAATTATGTGGAAAATCTCCCAACAAACTGATTGTGGGCTGACTGATAATTGATCAAATATTACCCAGAATTCTAACTTTTTAATTTGAAAAACCAAATCAAACCAGACTTTTCAGTACAGATAACTAGATATAAACATTCAAGTAATGAAGAAAAGAAACAAAACAAGGAAATCAGTGTGCAAAATGCAACATAAATGAGCAATATGAATGGCCAGTTTACCCAGGAAACCTTTTAAGCCTTTCCTGCCCCCCTTACATGACTTAGAGCAAAGACATTCACTCATAGAACTCAAAACGAACCCCTGTCAAGAGAGCAAAAATATTTAGGATTATTTCTACGAAGTTCTGGGTATTAGGAAAAGCAAGTTATTTCATTCCCAAAGAGTCAGTGGACTAAAATGAGAAATCTCAAGAGAATAAAAAATATTCCTACCAGAGTAAAGACAGAAAGTGTTATATACATATATAGTAGACTTTCTTACCAGAATACATTTCACTGTGTGGATTGCACTAGGGTCCTTGTTGTTAGCTGCCCAGTGAAGTGGGATTTTTCCTTCAATATCAGGGATTCCAATATTTGAATCATGTTTTATGAGAAGTTTCACATGTTCTGGGTTATTGTAGTAGGCACTCCAATGCAATGCAGTTTGCTGTAACACAGTTTTCACAAGCTTTACAAACACGTTGAAAAATTATTGAAATATGAAAATAAAGTTGGTTAAAACCAGCTTTACATAGCAGGTAAATGAGCAACCTTTTGTTACACTTCAATAAAGAGGACTGACAGAAAACTGAGCACATGTACCTAGGGTGGATGGCAACCCAAAATTTGTGAAAATAGGGTTTAAACTACCTTAGTAAGAGCAGATCACCACACACCTTTGCTGCTGAGGCCTGAATTAGGGCTAAGCTACACCCCCTTATACGAGATCCAAACTGAGAAGCCCTTATGCTTGGTAAGTATCTCTGGTAGGAGAGTAACTGCTTTATATTCAGATTTATTGGACTATGGCAGGAGAATAACGCCCATGCCACTGCCCTGTTGGCTGTTTGGTGCAGCAGTTTCAGGCCTGGAGAAAATATCTGTGCTTGGCATTAAGCAATGATGTCCATGTTAGAATGATCATCTGAACCAGGCCTCAGCACCAGAGCTGCACTATAGAACAACTGCACTGAATAGCGTGGTCCCTCCTGAACTTCAAAATCTGTTGAGATAACACAAATTCACAGAGAAGACTGCTCTCCATTAGAGGAAGATGGCACTGAATGCTTACACTGGACTTGCATCCACCCTGAACAAAGCTTTTGACTTTGTTGTCCGTGATAACTCAGAATTCTGAGGTTGAATATTACTGAATCTAATGCCCATGGCAGTCCAATAAAACATCAAAAGGCATTCCATGCTCCTATTGCCAACTCCTGACTGTCAGTGGCTTTTTTACAGGCCTTATCGATGTTCATAATTACATTACATGATTACATAATTACCCCCAATGTGTGTGGGTTTCTTAAATGGCAAAATGTTGGCATATTAACAAGTATTTAATTTATCAGACACACCTCTCCCAACTGCCAAGTAATAGAGAGTTGCAAAATGAAGAATGATTGTTTTTTTCCCATCCTTCTTACCCACTCACTCCCGCTAAATATTACATAGAACCTTGATTTGGAAATAGAGAAACAACTCCTGCGTGACATTTGTGTTCAGAAGTAAAATACCCTGGATTAGCATCCTTGAACAGTGACATGGAATGTGTGAGTTCACTATCATATCCTTAACTTCTCTGTAAAGGAAGAACGCAAAAAGGACCCCATTCGTGTTTGTTGCTGCCAGCTGTTAGTTTAATACCATGGTAACAACAATAAGACAGCAAAGCCTTTTTTTTCTACTTGGCATTCACTGAAGAAGAGTTCCACAAAGTGCCACCAGAGCCTTGTAGCAGTAGAAATTTGTAATAAATTAATGAGTGTTATTTATTAAATGGAGCTGACCAGTATCCCTGGAAACTGACAGCTGCAATGAAAGCAGAAACTTTTGGTTACCAGAAGGCCAGTGAATCAGCCTTGATTCACTGACTTCCCTTACCTCCAACCAGTTTCACTCAGCTACCCACACGGAAGTAGATGTAAAAGACTTGTTCTCTCTCATGTTCAGGAATTGTATTTGACAATCTTGATGTGCACAATTGCAGCACAGAAACTGAACAAGCTCTGTGCCCAGTGAGGTCAAACAGGTTGGACTCTGTCCCTGAGATGGTCTTTCACCAACCTGAATTCCATTTTTGCTACTGTGACTACTCATGACATGAACTGGGAGAAGAGTGCTCTACAATTTGTGGGGAATCTGGCAATGCCTTAAATACTGCCTTGGAAATGTGCTGAACAGGCAAGGCTGCTAAATGGTTTTGGCTGGTTTACGCATACCTTTGTTAATTAATTAGCGTGGTCATGAAGTCAGCATGATCTCTCCAGAATGACTGCTGTAATTATAGGCAGTTTTCTAGTAACTCTTACCATTAAATGATTCTAAATGTGAGGCTTTTCAAAGGAAGAAAAGCAAAATAAGCACATGCTATCCAGACTCTAACAAGGATCACAGTATTACGGAAAGACTTGGATGGTTTTTGAATCCTCTGTTGTAATGACTCTCAAGAACAATGTCAATGGAGCCAGTGCAAAGAACTGTGACATCATTAACATGAGGAACATATTCATATTTCTGCTTTGAAGACCTCGGAAAAGTTTATGACAAACAATTTTTTGCACAGAGCTGCTTGATGTAAAAGCAATTTCTAAAGTTGTTGTAAGTGTGGTCTTAAAATAAACAGTACTTTTACCTTATTTCTGTCCTGGGTATCCACTTCTCCAGGTGCCATATGTTTTAACAACAAAGCTAAACATTTTGGGCTTTTGTGACGTGTAGTTAAATGTAATGGTGTCATATCCTCCAAGTCTTTCTGCATCCAGTTCCCTCTACGAGCCAGTAAAAGTTTCATGAAGCGGTAATTTCCCTGGGTAAAAAAAAAAAAAAAAGATTAGAAATTTCTGTCACTTTATAAAACCAAATTATGGTACTTAGATGTATTTAGATATATTTATTGTATTACAGTGCCTAAAAAAACCTGCAGCAAAACAGCTTAGAGCTTTGGAAACCACTAATGAAGATTTTTTTTTGTTAACAAGAACTCATTTTTAGGTCTGTTGTGCTACTTGGTATTAGATACATATATTCCATAAGCAGAGTAAGACAGGGTTCATTATTACTGAAAATTCTGCGATATTATCAAAGTTTCTTAACTGTTTAACCTCAGAAAACAACATGTAAAAAACTGGAAAAAAATTACAGGCTGGTTTCAGCAAGGTAAACAGTTATCAGATGAGGAATAAAACTAAAAATGAAGAAAGAATATCATTTTCAAAATGAAAGTAAGAAAAATAACCAGGAATTATTCAGAAAGATAAAATGTACTGATCTGAATAGATAGCAAATATATGCAGAAGTGATTGTTTCTCACATTTTAAAATTGGGAACTGTATGGGTTTTGGTCTACAATATACATGATAAACAGATGGGGCAGCTTGATTTACAAAACATTGAAAATACTTCACACCAGGACTTTCACTAGGTTTTCAGTATGTTTTCAAAAGAAATAATGTAGAAATGCTTCTATGATATAAATATGATATAATGATAAGGTAAATGAGGATGGATCCCAAAAAACCCAATTTGGTTTTATTTCTCAAGCCACTGAAGAAGCCAGTCAAAACTTAGAGATACGAACATGCAATCATGAAGAAGCTGCAGTGATTTAGTAGTATAGCCAGCCTTGACTTGCTACTACCCCTTGCTTGAAAGTTATTTTCCATATAGGAGAGATGTTACACATAACATTTTGATGCTTCCACTTCCCAAATTCTGTTTGGTTTAGCAAATCAACTTCAGCAGTTAAGTTGCAGTTGAGGACCAGCAACTGCGGGAGCAATAACTCATTAAAGCAAAACACCTGCACCTAACTTCTGTCATTATGGTTTAAACAACTCTGTTCTTTTCCCACTCTCACTTTTAACCTTTCCTAAAGTGAAAGGAGGGTGTTGTCTCCTAATTCTGCTCACTGTCTTCCTATGTTTCCCCAAGATATTCCTTTTTGCCAGTTTCACACATAGATCATTACCTATAAATATAATGAAAATCAAAAGCTCAAAAGAGAAGATAAATTGTACTAATTCTCCCCCACTCAGGGAAAAGCTGGAGCATTTAATGAAGCTTTATTAGACAATGTACACAGGAAAGGTGACACTCAAATCAATAGAAGTCATGTCTTTGGATTCTTCTGCTTATGAAACTACCTGCAAATTAACATACTTCAGTCTGCTACAATTCTTTTATAAATTCTGCATATTAACTTAGTCCCCTTAGGCTGTCTTTGGAAAAACAATGAAAAAAGGTAACCAAGTAGACAAGGGCAAGCAGTGCTAATGAACAGGGGCACTTCAGTATCTCATAAGACTCAGAACTGCAAATCGCTTTTGTCAGCAGAATGGTAGGATGGAGACAGGCCAAAGGATTCCAGAGGCCTCCACAGTACCCAGTGCCAGGGCATAGAAAATATTCAAATTTCATTTTTCAGAGCAGCCATAAACATTGAAAGGGCATATTTTCCATATATTGCTGTTCCGGCTTTTGTCTAACAGCAATGGAAGATCTGAACTTCACGGCTGCAGAATGGATTTCACCAGGTACAGCCAAAATAAATGAATGTGATTTTTTTTTTTTAACCTGCTACACTATTTTATTTTAAAATAAAAAACAGGGAAAGCAAATCATGAATGAGCTCAGACAAAATTATTTCTTCCTGCTCCTCCCATTTATTGTTACTGGTCCTTGCTCATCAGTGACAGCTTACAAGAAACGCCTGCCAAAAAACCTGCTTACAAACCCGCCTGAAAAGGCAAACTTCTCTTGCCAGAGACAGCATGGCTACTACACCATTCACAGTGAGAAGTGACCAAATACACCTTTTTCTTCTGCTGGGTGTCAAGGAAAGTATAATCTCAGGATTCGGTCCCTTTAATAGACAGACACATATCAAGGCATACACCGAAGTACAGGGGCAGAGCAGCGTGATGTCTGCAGAGCTCCTAAACCACAGAGAACACACTCAGAATTAATTAGTGATAAATTTGGGAAGGAGCTAGGCATGAGAATACTCCTCTTTATTACCATTGTATTTTACAGGCAAATATAAGATGAATTTACAAAACTCATTAGAAAAGAAAAGTAAAAACTAGCAAAAAAATCTCAGTGTATCATGACAGGGTTGGCAATTAGACTGGAGGAAGACAATATTAAATAACTTCAGAGAATATTAGTCCTGGAAGAAATATAGCTGCTTTTCTCCATCACAGAGGATAATACATTTCGGTTGTTTTTAGTATTTCCTGATCACAGTACATGCATACCCATGGAAAAAAAAAAATAGGTTTTGTCTTATTGAGGGATACTTATTGGAAGATTTACAATCACATTCTGCTTTTTGAACAAATGCCACTGTAAAGAAGAGTGAAAGTTAAAATAATGCATAAAACTAAGAAAACAAGCCTTTTTATTATTAGAATTTCTCTTCCTATTTCTCTCCCCTACTGTATTTTGTATTTGCTGTTACACATTTTTCCATCAGTTACTACTACATTATTCTCTTGCATGATTAGCCACCAACAAATCCTTCTCTTTAGCAAATGAATTTGTAATAAATCCCTTCTTTCTGAAACACAAAAGAATCTGTTTTTTCCAAATGATTTTTTTAAAAACACTACCACAGAAAACACCTGTACTTACATTACTTATTTGAATTATCTTATTCATGTTTTTACTTCTGACTGCTGTTCTTTTCTTTAGTAATACCATGAATTTTGCTGTCTTTCTTTCACTTGTTAGAAAATAATATCATGCTTTTTAATGACAATGGAAAATTTCCCCACCTTCAATTGATTACTGCTTAAGTTTGTAAATATGCAATGTATCAACATGCCTTGAAGGCAGATGTAATTTAGGTCTTATTAGGTAGAGGGAGGGAATACTTAATTTGAAAAGCCATTTCCTCCATTTTTATAATTTTTTTTGTGCATAAAAAGTCTTCAAGCTGGCTAGGTTTTACTCATAAATAATGCACTTGACTGGCCTGAGCATTCCCGGGCAGCATGAAGCTCTCTGAGTCAGTTCGTGGTCTCTTACCATTGATAGTGACTCAAAATTTATTCTGTTATAAACAGAAAACACTATGAGCAAACAAGATTAAATACTCATACAGAAAACTCAGTTCCTGGTAGCCAAAATTTACCATTCCAGTGCCGATTCCTAAAATTCCTTTACATTCTATTAAAATTATTTTAAATCAAAAGATCTGACACTGCAAGCTACAGCAGAGTTTCAGAGAACAGCTGACTTCAGCATAATCAGAGGAAATACTTCTGTTATTTCAAAAATTCAGCCACATGTACTAACTGCAATGGTGTATAACACTTACTTTGGTAGACAGTTCAATAAGCCACCATGGCTCTGCCATCAAGAAATTACTTCCAAGAAAGTTCTGGACCCCAAGCTAAACCACTAAGCAGTCAGAAAAAGTTTCCTTTCTTGAATGTTTCCATAGAGAAGAGGGAGATGAAAGAAATATCTTAGTGAGAATCAACAGATTTGCCAGAATTTAGATTATCTTTGAAATTGAAAAAATTTTCCCCCAAATTGCAAGTTCACTCATTAAACAAAGCTGCCTAGTATATTCAATATGATTCTACTGCCAGAGAAAGGTTTCAGTGGAAAATTACTGGTAAATTTTCTACCTAGTTTTCTGGGCCTACAAGGTAATGTGTTTATTTCTTCATTCACCTAAAACAGCTTTTTCAACCTATTTTCTCTCCCTGGCTTGTTGAGGAAGTGTAGTGAGAGAGCAGCTGCGTGAGCATCTGTCAAACAGCCACGGTCAGTCCGTGCCATATGGTCACCTAAGTGAAAGACTAAAGAAAAATTAGCTCTTTTCAGTGGTGTTATGATTCTAATCACAGGTTGATACTGAAACTACTGGCCGTATTACCAATGCACTGAAAATATTGGCCTCACCCTTCACATCATTCCACTCTCCAGCCCACAGAGTCCTGCTCTAAGTCACCCAGTGCCATGTGCCCCTGTTTCAGGCACTTCCTCAGAATTAAAATATTTTTCACAGCAAACTTTTAAGTATTTCATAAGCATACAAACTTGCTTTAAAGAGTTCACCTGGGTTCTAGAAACATTCTGCGGATGTGCAACAGAGTTCATGAAAATTTATTTCCATTCTCATCCCACTATCTCTTGGTCATTATGTAACTGTGTGCTTCTGCCTTGCCATCAGTGGGTTAAAAGGGGCTAATGCATGTAGAAAAATTGCTTATTTCCCTATTAATTGCTGAGACCACATTTTCAAAAACTGTAACAATTCTAATCCACGTGAAGTACTTAACACAACTCAAAAGAACGATTTGTAATAATTTATACTGCAGTGCACATGGGCTGACTACTCTTACAGCACGGCTATGCTTGATTTTCGGAATACCTACAGTGGGCCTGTGAAGGTTTAGTGGGCTGTAAGGGTTGCTAGAGGAACTGGGGAAAAGGCAGCCCAGCGTCTCTATACAATCTCCTGGTGAAAACAGCAGGGGTCATAAAAAAGAATGCCAAGCTGTTAAACCGTGAAGATGCTACTTTGGCTCCACTCCAGAATTACATACCTGCTTTTCCAGGACTGGGAACAGACAGACCAAAAGAACACAAACCCTTACAAAGGAGGTGGTTTTTAAGGGCTCTTTGTGGCTGATAGTCATAAGCACTAAAGATGCAGTCAGGGCATATACATGCAGCAGAAGAGAAAGCCTTAGAAATATTTACAGACAAACCACAAATTAGAATTGAAGGTTAAAATTGACGCTCTGGATTAGTAAATCCATCCTCCAGCGCCATAGGGAGTAAGAACATCTAATCTTTTTCAAAAAATTTCTAGCGATTTCTTTTAAGCAGAATTAGTGTTTGGTATTTTTTTCCTCCCAGTTCTCTCAGTTTCAGGCTGGGGCTTTTAGGTCTTGTTTGTTGTTTGGTTTTTTTTTTAAGTCAACACACAGAAGCACACACTTCATTCTTCTACCCATGAAAATACAGTGTGACTTTTAAAATATAAACAAGTGTTGGTGTTTTTATCTCAGTAACAATGGAAAAACCCTACACTGCACCTCAGAAAATCATCATCTCTCTGCACTCCTTCTAGTTGGAACTCTTCTGTTTTGAACACAAATAAGCAGAGATTCCAGGGCTACCAGAGGAGGTCCCACGAAGTACCCTACTGAATCACAGTGATACTATGCTAGTGCATATCAGATCTATTTAAAACTGCATTTCTCCCATAAATTAAGCACATTCTCTAATCAGTTCACACATGACATCCTTCTCAGTCACTTTTCAAATAATAAATTCATAATACATAGAATAAACCATTATGTTCCCTGCCCCCCCACCCCCCCCAAAAAGACTTGCACTTTAGACTATAATACTTCTAACCATTTCAATCACATTCAGTATTTTTATTCCTTTGATATCCCACCCACTGCCATCCTCTCTTTGACTGACAATTATGCCTAACACTGTGCCACGCTTAAGTATTGTTTAAAAAAATACTACTCATGGTTCTAAGTTTGTTCATGATAAATATTGACTAATATTAGATTCAAGTGCAACTGTTGAGGAATTCTAATACATGTCTTCTGATCTTATAGCTCATATTTCAACTCCCTTTTCAGTATGTTATCAAATAATAATTTACCATTCTCTTACATTTTGTGTCCTAATTTCCCATTAAGGTTGCAATTTTCCATCTAGCATTACAATTAATATTTTTGTACACATTCAAAAAGGCAACCTATTGAATTTATTTCTACACAATCAGCTAACTAAATAGCCAGTCAATCTTGAAGAACATACTGCTGACAGAACAGTGCACACTTTACTCAATTTTCTATTTCTGCTTACACATTTATCCCCATATAATTTCAAATTCTTATATGCTTATGAGGTCAAATAGGCTACCTTTCTCAGCCACTTTTCTTCCTAGTCAAAACACTACTTACCTGTATTCAAAAATGTTATTGAATACCCTAAATTCTGCAATGTTACCATTTCCAAAGAATGATTCACTGATTAAGGCTCTTTTGCACCTTATCCCTTGCTGTTTCTGTACTGTTGAGATGAGATTTACCAAAATCAGGCATTAAGCACTGACCACAGCCCCTACCAGAGAGGCTGCAGTAACCAAGCCTTGGGTACCGCAGAGTGCAGGCAAGTGGTAAAACAGAGGCCCCACAAAATCAGAAGCACAAAGGTCAGCCTATTGAAAGCGGTGTGTTTGAAGACAGCAGTGCAGCACCTCCACCAACCATGACAGAAAGGATTTCAGAGATCTGATAATTATACATCCCACCATAGCTTAATAATTTATTAGCTTATTAAATTTTGATTATTGAAATATATTCATTATTAATTAAGCAGCACTTATGTAAGACATTTTAGCAAATTTTTCTTGGTATTCTTTTGTGAAAAGATGGATCATTTAACTATCAATAAATCTTCAGAGGAATATAATATATAATTCAGTTACTCTTACTCTTTCACAAACAGAACACCATAAAATTATTACAGTTAAATTCATTGCAAAGATAAAACATCTGCTGTTCTAATACTACACCAGTCATAACATGTGCAGTGATAATACAACTATTAGATAAGTATTATTGTTTTTAAATATTAATGTTTTCATTTTCCTTTTTAAAATCCTAAATAGTATTTAAGAAAGTATAGCTGGATATATGATGACACCTTGAGAATAGGAAAACTAATTATATAATGGGTTATTGCATACATATGTACATATGTACACTATTCACTTGGTTTAGACCCAGAATAAGAACTGGGAAGGTACATTGAAATTTTGCATACCAGACCACAGATCTCCTTCTCCAGAGGAGCACATTCTGCCCCAAATATACTAACATACAAATAAAAAATTTAAATTTAAAAAAAAAAAAAAAGCTATGATCTTTTAACAATCAGACTATATGTTAAGCCTTTTAAACCCAGAACTCCTTGAAAGTTGGAGTCAACACTGAATTGTTGCTTATGCCTGAAACAGAAAAATATCTATACCTTTTAATAGTGACATATCAGTTTCTAAAGCCAGTAGAAATCTATACATTGACAAATACTAAATTATATTGATCACTCATAAATTCATGGAGGTAAAATACGTACAACATGAAAGTATTTTAGATTTTGCCTTAAAAACCCAAGCAGAACATATCAGCCACTTTGCACTGCATTAACACACTTTGCCAACAGACTAGCACAGATGCTACAGCCAAAGTTGAGAACAGCTTTTTGCTGTCAGATGCTTTCACAAAGCAGTGAAAGTCAAAAAACTTGAACTCCTTAATTGCTAGATAAGCCTTTAAAAGATAAATACATCTGTGAGGTTTCTCTTTAAAACAAAAATGGCAACTGAATTTAACCTGCTTATCTTCACAGAATAGAAACCACTCTTTAATCTATTCGATCTTATGGAAGATAATCTTACATATATACACAAACACACTCACTCTCTTTCCAGAGAGGAGGTGCTGAAGAGAGGATGTTTCACCCTACAAATAAATTTTGTAGAAAATAAACAAATTCTCAAGCCCCGAGGATTTTAGTAACTTTGGAAAGGTAAGGGGCTGTGCACGTGGTTTCCTTAGAGGTTGTTTCATCTTTCAGTATCTGTTTGAGAAGAGGCACATTCTAAGAACGTCAGAAACAACTTAGAATGATGTGGACTTCTGTCACCAACACCTACCAGTCTCAGTAGCTTTTCAGGAAGCAAACTAAGCACTTAGAAAAACCGAATCTGTTCTATCATACTTTTAATTTGATATCTTTAGGAACAGAATACTGTTCAAAAAGCAATCGAAATCCATACATCAAAAGGAGCATTTTGATATGCTTACATTGTTAGCTAATTGCCAAAAATCTCATGAGAATTATTCAGAAGAAAAGCTACTAAGAAAGGCTAGCAAGTAGATATATGAATTTAATTGCAAATAAGGATTATTTGGATTTATAAATTAGCACTTGTGTTTTGAAATCTTATCTCTGCATGAAATTCTGAAACTTCTTGATTTCTAATACACTGAAACTGAATTCATATTGCCTGGTTACAACAGCCATAAGCCCTGTAAAAGCTACCCTTTAAAGTATATGACTGCACTGTTCTTACACTCCTTGAATATCAGTGAACCTGTTTAAATAGCTCCTGAAAAAAACAAATGAAGTCAACATAGCTACTTAGAACCCCAGTTTCTAGTTAAAATTAATAAAGTCACTATCAAAATACCAGGCTGTCTCTCTGGTTATCACTAACTAAGGTTAACTCCTTGATTAACAAGGTAACTGAAAAATAAAATAAGAGAAAATCTTTAGGATTATTGTTTAAGACAATAGCAGTCATCCATTGGACTACAGCTTTGAAAAAAAAAATAAATCTGTAAGCTCTTTATTACCTCTGCGTGGACAAGGATGATGCCATGCCTTCTATCTAACAAACCACTGGTGGATTTAAATATGCAATGCTCTGCTAAACCCTTTCAAGTCAACCTTCACAAAAACGTCACTGATTTTTGACATTGGGTTTAATCTCGTGAAGTAGCCTTTTAGCAACTTCGTTAGCAGCATTCTAGACTCAAAAGTAAAACACTCAAGTGGAGAAAATCTCTCAGACAGCTGAACAGAAACCTTATTTACCAGTTTCCAAGCTGAACATGTTCATCTGTCTGGCAAAGCATCTTAGGCAATACATCAGCGAAGAACATCAGCACGACTTGAGGCCAGTTCTGACTATCAGACATTTTGACTGAAAGCAAGGCAGTGTCTCAACTAAGAGCAATTCTCCCTAAAGCCTCTTGCAAGATTGGCTTTACCCTCTTGGTTTCCATAGGAATAGACAGAACTATCAACTGGCACGCAGTTAAAGAATACAACAGACAACAGACCAGTGCTGTAAAAGCCAAGGTAAAATTGTTTCCCAGTGTAGGCTGAAAGAAAATAGGTGTTTGTATCTTACAGTCTTTGACTTAATTTATCCATGGCCTGTACATGTTGTTCCTGTGTAGTGTTCCCAGCTCTTCAGCAATAAATGTTATGGTCTACATACAGAAATTAGTGGCTTTCATGTAAAAAACACTTCGAGGATGAAAATGCAATTAGCATTCTCATTTCCAGTTGATCTCTTCCACTGTTACTGAACTTGTTTTCCTGTAGTGTTCTTTTGAAGTCATTCAGGCAGAAGTACCCACAACACACAATCTCTGGGGATTTACAACAAAGCCTGAGACACATCATCCATATTTACGGGATCACTGCCCACCTCTCCATAAAGAATCAAAGACTAAGCTTTCAAAAAATATTGTATTTCAAAAAATAGTGATTTGAAAGATTTGTCAGAAAGTACTAACTCCTTCTTCCCCAAAAATACAAGTACTAGAAAATATTTCTACATTCATTTTCCCCATCTTAATGGCTTTGAGTTGAATTCTCTTGAACTAAGAGCAGTATTACAAAACTATGAAAATACATCCCTGAAACAGATAACAGCCTTCAAAAAATCTGATAAAATTTTTATAAGTCACACTATTATCCATGACAGAATTCCACCTGGAAAACAAGTCTAAATAACAGCCATCAGTCCAGTCCAAGTCTTTTTATCCTACCTTTGTGCAGTACTATTTCATTCTGGAAGCAAACTAATTGCCATTACTGCTAAGCATCACTCTGACCAGCACTGTGTCACTACTGCCTTGTACTTCTTAATTGCACCCCTCTAAGTGCATGTCATGTCCTTACACACTGCTGGAAGCAACAATGCTTGCAAAGAGAAAACGTTGTATATGTGCTCATTTTTGAGCATGGCTTCATGGAAATTTTTGTTATTATTTTAGCTGCTGTTTGATCTGAAAATAAATGCATGCCTTTTATGTGATTTAAATATATTTCAAACATACTAAGTCCTATAACAAACTGCTATGTGAAATAATTGCAGCTCTACCTATCAAATTCTATTTGACGAGAAAAGATCTCCAGCCACTGTGAAGTCTCCAGAACTATTACAGAAGTAGGCAGACAATCCATATTGAAAACATCCAGCAATAAAGGTAGGTTTACTTTTAATTTAAATAATTATTAAGACACTTCAGGCTACTTTTACATATGGCATAATTTTATAGTTTCAATAGACACTGCAGTGATGTTTGATATTTAAAATGAAGTCATAATCTAGTTACAGTACTAGTAAATAAATCAAAGCCTTCATAATCTACTCAAAGTGCATCCTAGCAGTAATAAAAGTACTCGATTTATTCCTCTTTGTTCAGACTAGAGGCAGATACAGTAACAGCTCAAGGCTGGTGTTGCAAAGCCTTCCCAAATCCATACCATATGAACAATGTTGAAAAAAAGCATGCTTTGTGTATATCTCTATGTTTAAATGTTCCCATCATAAGGCTGAACACATACAGATGATGTTTATAACATAAACCAGTTAATATTTCAGCAAAAAATATTCCTCATTAGTAAAAACTGGCAGCATCCTTCCTTAATCCTTCATTAATAAAAAAAAAAAGCATGTGACAAAAGAGGGTTCCAAACTGCTCTACAAAGAGACAAGAAAATTTATAATCTTAATAGGCAAGTTAAATTAATTTTGTATTTCATGAAATGATGACATTAGCTGTTGTTTTTCAGGCAGCAACAGAATTTGCTTATGTAGTTCATACATATCAATTTTGACTTAAGTGTGATTCACTTAATTCTCTTTAATCAACAATTTAACCAACTGTTTACAGACAAAGAGAGAGACAAATGAAAGATTAGTGCTCCTGGAGTTTGTGGCTGGCCATAAGAGCTGAATTTATTTTTCAAATACCTCCTATAGCAGTAGCCTTGCATGCTGAAGACATCCTATCTAGTATCCTATTGATTCAAATGACAAGCCTGAGCATCAGATTAAGGACATGTCAGACACCTGATAGAAGATTCCTGGAGATTTCAGCAGAAAGGTGTCCTGTTTCAAAATGATCTATCACTGCTACTACATGTATTGAAGCATATATGGATACATTCAGCACAAAACTAATTCACCTAAAATTAGAATAACATTTATAATCAGTGAAAACAAATACCTTCACTTTTTACTGCAGAATAGCTGGAAAAAGTCACCTTATTCAAACAGAAATCACCCTACAGTTCACAAAACAGGACTAAACCAAACTGATGAGCTAATACTAGCGGTAGTCCTGTTTTAATTTGTCAGTGCCAAATCTGAACACAAACAAGTAAGTCGTTTCTCAGTCCCAACAACACTATTTCTTCTCGTCACCATTAAAGATCAGTCATGAGGTCAGCTGCAGAGGGGCAATTAATGCAAGAACGATGTTTTAGAAAGGACACTCAAACAGGGAGATGTCTTTGTCTGCAAAGGTACTTTTTAAGGTACAGACGTGGCAGCAGACAACAGTGTCCTGGGAGAAGAGCTGGACAAGTCTCTTGTGCACTGAGGGATGCCACAATGCCAAACATGCTCAAGGAACAGCAATAAGTGAAACCAAATGAATTCTATTCAGAACTGACGCATAACACTCCAAGTACTGTAAGCACCATGTTTAAAAACAATACAATTTTTAAGATGCAACCATTATCTTCAAGATCAAATGACAGAGAAATTTTCACCTACCCTTTGAACAAAGCAAAAGGAGAGAGAGGGGGCAGCTGTTTGATAACAGTATATAGGAGACAACCAGCAGTTGAAAACCAGGATAATTATGTCAACTTAAACAGCCAGACATCAAGCAGCATGGAATAATGTTCTATAGAAAAAGCACTGCTCAGGCTTGCACAAATTTCTTGTCTTTGCTGGGCGTATTTACATCCTGTTCAGTTCTAGTTCATCTTTGCAACAAAATCTCTGAGTTGAAGTTATGCACCAGTATTTTTTTAGGCTTAAGTAGTCATTTACGATTTTTTTTAAAGTGATGTTTGATCATCACTTTACCTACTCACTCTTGGTAACTGATATTCTTCATAAATTAATACAAATGATTTTATTTGTTGATAGTAGCCTGGAAAATCATTGTTATGGAAGAGGACTTAGCAAAGATCAGAAAAAATAACAATGGGTAAGTCACCAGTCCAGAAGCTCTTCCAAATTTTACTCACAAAAGTATGCAGTGAACTCCACAGATGAAAATAAAGTAATTCTACCAGCTGTCTGTACAGATATTTAAGATATCATTCCATATGCTATGCAGAATTAGTTCCTTTTCACTGAGAAACACAACACAAGCAGAGCTTCTCAATGTTCTGCCACCATGGTTTGCACTTGATTCATATTTGCAAAATCTTTTAGAAAATCACTGCAGTTGGAGACATTTCTTTTCTTATTATTTAATTGAAATGTCATATTCAAATTTCAAGTGCTTGAGAGGAAGACTGCTCAACAGAGGCACGAGGATAATAACACAATGTGTGTTCTGGGCCTGACAATATCCTCCTTGGATTATTTCAAGCACAGAAAGCATTGTAGTAAAAGATATAAAGCCAAGTGGAGGAAAAGAAGAGAGTTACCAGAGCAAGAACGGAAATAGAAAAGCAGAGAATTAAAATTACATCATGTTTGAAAATGAGAGAGAGTGGTTTGTACAATGAAAATAAATCAATTAGGTTAGTGAAAATAGCTGTGACATTGCTGGAGCAAAAGAGGGAGAAAACTTCACCAACAGTAATGTTTGAGCTGGAGAAAATACGGGAAAAACTGGGGAAACCACAGATCACTGCCATGGCAAAGAAGTTGTCTGGGAAAAAACACAGGGTAAGGATTTTGGTACCAAGTGTTAGGTAAAACTCTAGAAATTAAGATACTGAATTATGACACCCTTTTTATCACAAAGAATAAAATAAAAGATGGAACTTTGCAAAAAAACCTTTTTCAGGAGGATGGATAGATTTTCAATAAGCTAAAAATAAAATAAAAAAATAATAATAAATAGGCCTGGGCTTATTTTATTAACCAGGAAAAAGCTCATTTTATCACAGTGTGTCTTTAGTGCAGACTACAACACAGTGTAGAAACACTGGGTCAGCTTCACAGATATTTTGGGTACTGAAGCCAACCAGGCCACAGCAGCACAATACTTCTCCTGTAGCTCAGCAATCTTCAGCACACTTCAAGCTGAGGGAGTGGGCTGTGATGTCACTTCTTCATTTGTCCTTCCTGTACCTCACACCAGAAGGCTAAATGTGCTTAAATCAGGTTACTCAATCTCAAAAATAAATATCAAGATCATAAAGTCAGAGCTGGGGAAGCAATGAAACAATGCAGAGAAAGATGAGTCAGGAGAACTGGATTATCAGCAAATAAATGACAGACGTACAGTACCTGTCAGATAACTAATTGCAAACCCAAAAATTATCCAACACACATGAATCCAGACTCTCAAAGATGGGTCTTTTGAGAGCATGGCGGTTAATCTCAAAGGTATAAAACCCCGTGATTTCTGACACATAATGCCACCGAAATAAGGTAACAGACAATCCCTTCAAGATTTCTGCCTCTGGAATACTTACACTATTGTTCTAATGTATGAAGAGAAACCTGAGATTAAGCATGGGTTTGCCAGCATTTACAGCAGACTACCAGTAAATGTTGCAAGTCCAGATGACCATCAATATGTGCTGCAGAAGAGAGGGGAGCAGCAGGGGAATCAATCCAAACAGAAACACTGATAGTAAAACCATACTTCAGAATAAATGACCAAGCACAGGAAAAACACCTATGAGTTTTAAAATACCTACAAATCCATTAAAAAAACAACAACAAAAAAAGCCCCATAAAATTGTCATTTGTTAAATTAGCTGATGCAAAATAAAGAGCATTTTTCCACCCTCTAAAAACCTTGCTATTTCAAGATCTGTTATACAAGTAACTATGGCCAAGTACTGTTGATCTCAAGGAAAACGTGTTACTTAGAGAAGGGGAATATTGGTGTGGTTGCAGTTAAGACTTGCTTTGAAGAGAGTGGCAAAATAAGATGACAAATAAAGAAACCATTATTTCAGAAATTTTATAAGCAAATCCTTTATTAAAATGTAGTCCTATTATTTATTCTGATAAGGTAAATATTAGCACATCTGAGACATGAAATTATTTGTTCTACTAGCATAATGGGTCTTTCATTGAATTTATCTTCTTTAGAACAACACAAATCTTTCTCCAAGAAACAGGCAGAAAGCAAAGGGTCAAAAGCAGCAGTAAGAAAATGCAGACTGAACTGATGATTTTTAAGTCCAGTGCAGGACTGGATCATAATACTTACTCTACTTACAGCAACTTTGAAACAACTGCTTATATCTCAAAAAATATACTGGTATTATCAGACTGCCATATCTTTACAAGAAATATATTAAAATAAAATATTTTATTTCCTTACAGCTTCTATTAAGTGATTCCTTCCCTTGGTGCACAGCTTCCTCCCCCATGTCATAATCTTTTGCATTTATATTCCCTGTCTGAGTAGTTAACTGGCTTTTTCTCAAGACATAAAACCAGTCTGATCTGGTATAACACTGCCAAATCTGTTTCACACAAATTCTGCCTGTCTCAGGGAGAGAGCGACAGAGTGCACACCACGCATCCTCATTAACTAGAAAGATATGTAATTAAACAAGAAAGGGTTAAAGCGTGTGTTAGCCTATCCTACTTTTCTATCTCTTACTTTTTAAAAAGCTTTCATATGTCTTCTTCCTTGTTTCTGAAAGCCAACCATTCCTTCTTCCTTTCAGGAAGGCTGACATTTGACAGCTTAACATAGCTGACAGGGTTACCCAACAGCTCACCCTCCCTATTCTCAATCCAATTAGACCTCTAATCCTCCAGATGAAAGGCCCAACTACTCACGTTCCTCATGACAACGACAGCTATTGATTATTTGTCACTACAGCTAACACCTTCTCTGTCGAGGCCACTCTGACAGAAGCAAACCTACCAAATTAGACAGCATTTTATCTGCCCTGGAGGCCAAATGGCACAACAAGTAAAGGCTAATAAATGGTATAAAAATGAACAAATCATAACATTATGACAGGTTGATCGTTGCCAGCAGCTTCACAGCTCAAGCTTGATGCTCTGTTAGACCTGTTCCTTCTCTTTTCTCTTCCACTCCTGCACCAACTTTGACTGAATTAAAGGCCAGAACAATTAAGGCATTTGACCAGCAAAGATAAGCTAGGATAGAAGTATCATCAAGGGACACAAATGTCAATAGCAGACTACCGTTTGTCAATAAAAACATTCCAGAGATGCAAATGCTCATGACTCTGCTCTCCACTAGGCTGTACTGACTCCCTTTGTACAGGGCTCTTCGCAAGCCTAGGCAGAAACTCCGGGAAAATTAACCCTAGAAAACCAAGCTTGAGCTGGGAACATTGAGGCAAGGATCTGCATCACTGATAAAGCATGATAAATACCATGCTACATGATAGAGAGATGTTACAGTTGTTATTCCACGTTATTCCATTTAAAATCCACACTTTTTTTTTTTCTTTGTAGCAGAGTGGTAGAAACTGGGACTACATCATTTGAATTTATCACAATAAATTTGCTGTAATTGTTTTTCAAAGAGAAAAAGAATAGTTTCTAGGACAATATTCAGTATCTAGTGACACAGGACCTCACAAATCACTTCACTCTGAGGCAAACTGAAAACATTTTTTATTCTCAGAGTGATACTATTCAAAACCAGTAGCAGTGAGATCAGAGGCACAGTCCTTAAACTGAGGCTGTTTTACAACAAACAGTAGAACACTAAAAAACCCCAAAATAAAACACCACAACCACAGGAATATTGTTAAGATGAGGCAACCAAAAGAATAACATGAGTAAAAATACACAAGTTATTTATACAGTTAAAAAGCAATTAATACTGCCCTGCCATAATTAACTAACTGATTTCTCAACTGTGCTAAAAGGAGTATGTTTTCCAGCAAGGAATTCCTATGCTTCTCAAAGTACTTAATAGCAGAAAAACATTATTAAATCAAATTACATAAAAACTTAATTTAAACTAAAAGTTTTAGTTAAAGACATAAAACATGAGTATTTGCTATTCTGCTTTAACTGAGGAAAATGTGCAAAATACAGGTTGCACAGATAACAGAAACTACACGCAAGTGCAACATAATATTAATATAAAAAATCTAAACACTGTGAAAAGATCTATTTAGTAAAAAAGATCAAATTGCATAGTATTTAATTGTTTTAACTTCTTAGGCTTACAAAATATTCTTGCGGATGAATACATATTTATTAACCATTTCAACCAGACACAAATGATTAAACACTTAAAAGAGGAGAAGTATAATATTATCACAAAATACTGATATTTATATGAGCAGTTTGGCAAATGGATCCTTTATGACTATTACAGCCTGAGGAAAAATTGAACCTACAGAACATTCAGGTAAGTTGGCCCTCACAAAACTCAAGCAAACCTATAAATAAGTGTTGAAACAGTATATAACATTTCTATGAATAAATTTTAATTATTACTACTCTACTCTAAAATGTACCTCAAATATAAAAAAACACTGTAAAGGGGAGACAAATATTGTCATTTTCAAGTATGAAGTTACATACCGGTACATTTTCAAGTACCATAGAGTAATACTTAGTGGATACATTTTTATTTACATTTTACACATTTCTAATAGCCTTCTGTCCTTTCCAAAAGGAGACTGGTTCAGAATTCCTAATGCTGAGCCCCAGAGAAGAACCCGTGTGAAGAAGACCTACAGAGGTGCAACTGGTCTGGCCTGACCCACCACACATGGGAAGTCTGAGTAAACTCATTCCAAACCCTTACTCATGTAAAAGCATTTATGCCTAAACTGGTGACAGTGAGTCCACAGTGCTCTCAAAAGCAGCTCAGGTTTTCCACGATCAAAAACTCCTTTATTATGTTACAAACCTCCTACTTATCCTAGGTTATAGTCAGTGTTATGGTCTGTTCTTATTTAGAGTCTCATTCTTTTTAACACATATCTTGATTAAAGAGAAATGGAATACATATAATTCTCCCAATTTGATTTTACCAAGTTTATTAAAAATATTCTCATCTAGATTTTCTTCCCTTTTACTTTAGGAGCTTTTATTAAAAAAAAAAAACCCACAACAGCATTATGGTAGAGGACTAGATGGTGCCAAAAAATGAATCTTAACATCTAATCTTATCAGCAAAATCTGTAAATGTCTAAGATTTAGACTTACAACCCTGATGGGTTGTCTGCCTGTTATTATTCCTGACTTTTCTGTTGCAAGATTTATTTCTAGTATTTGGTTTACAATAACTATTCTTGATAAGTGAGAATCTTTTCCGCTATTACAAGTCAGCATCAGAAATGATACACCACTGCATTTTTCGAGTTGTGCTCCAGATGGGCCTCCTTGAGAATCATAATAAACATCCCTTACACAGAGCAAGAACAAATCCACACATCTTCCCAAAAACCTTAGATGTATTTATTCTTTCTTCTACGTTAAGGTTACATTTGCAACCTCACAATTAAAACAAAATCCTTCAAAATGTGGATGCTACAATGAAGGCTGCCAGTCATCAACTGCCCCAGACAACTGGAGAGCAACATTTCTTCTGCATGTCAAAGGGCAGGCACAGCACTCAGTCCATCCCTTTCCATGCAAATATACTCTACTATATACTATTGGTGTAAATACTCCACAAGGGCTCCTGCTGCAAACCCTCTCTTTAAACATCCTCCATCCTCCTTCAGCTTTTACTTCTACTATTCTAAATGGGGAAAAATACTATTCTGCTATTCCAAGTGGAAGCAGATAGAAGCATTCTGTCTAGAGCAGGCTGTAGAGCAAATCTGTCAGGTATTTATAGAATAATTCATTTTACCACCTCAGCCAGCTTTATTTGTTTTCTTTCATCATCCAATCCTACCCACAGACAGTAACTGCTGCTATGTTTTTTGGTTAGCTGTGCTATAATTCCTTTGATGTGTAAAACGTCTGCTGGAAAGTAGTTATAGTCAGGGAGGTAGCCACAAATTGCAAGCAATACTTTCAAACATGTTTTACCAGAGTAAGTTAGTTCAGTAACCAACTGTTACTAAAATAATTTAAAAATCAATTCTACAAGTGCCACTGACTACAGACATTCATACCATATTTATCAGTGAAACTTGTATAGAAAAAAGTTTGATCTCATTGCTACTCTGTAATTCTGATCTTGAACTTCATGTCAAAAGAATTACTTTGGCATGTAGATTTTTGTATAACCTTGTCTTAAAATGTGGTTTCATGCTAACATAAAACCAGTGAGAAATCAGATTCATGTGCCTTAGTATCTGCTGTGCAACTGAAACCTGACATGTAGAACAGTATTTCCACAGTTTTATCTTCTGCAGAGAAAATAACTGGCTGGATTTTAACCCGCATTTTGACAGTAGAGACAGACAATTGCTGGATACCACACGATTATAGAGACTTACACTTAATGAGGAAACAATAACGTGCATGTTCGTGCCTTGTTACAAGACATGACAAAGTGTGCAAGCTGAAAATGCACTGCCTGAATTTATGAGAATCATATATCAGTTTTGCAAAGTAGTGCCCAAATCAAGCTCTCTGTGCCAGCAGAACTGTTGGCAAGCTTTCTGTTTCAATGATGCTGCTCCATAATGTTTACTGGAATTGACCTGCAAAGCTTTCCCTCTCCTTCACATCTGTGAGTAATTAATTAATTAATTTTAAAAAAATTAATTCACAGTTTCTGTAGTTGAAGAATATACTAGACAGTGTTCTGACCATTCTCACAGTATCTAGCATTGCTTGATTTCCCAGAGCCCTTCCAGACAAATAACGTCTCTCTTCAGCTACATGTAAAAGGGCTTACCTAACACTGGTCTCCACAAGATGCTTCTATCATGCAGTATTTTTGACAAGCATGTTTCAAGTCACCCTGCATATTTCAGTGGAGAAATAGTGATATTTAAGATGGTTTGGAGTTACACTGGAAAGCTGAGTTCCATAAGAGGAGACCAATACTTTGATTTCAAGATCTTGTTTTCAAACTTTAATGTTTTGCTCTGAATCAAGACACAGCAGAGGCAAATGGAAATATTAATGAAATCTAAAGAATAGTCAAAAGCAGAATTAGGAGACACATACAAGATCCTGAAAGAATCACAGCTGCTATTTATCACACACAGAAAAACCCCAATTTCAAAAGGGTTCCCGTCCTTCCTCAAATAGGATACTAACATTCTTACCTAAGGTTTTGGGAATATTTTTCATTATGTCAGTGTTCATTTAGGAAGTTCCAGCCTTACAAAGTCTCTCTGTTTCATTGTTCATTCTCAGCAGTGACAGCACAGCTTTCTTGGGGAGTGTACCAGGAATCAGATCTCTGTAACAATGTGAGTTTTTTCTTCTTAAACTTTTCCTGTAGTTATTTTGAACCATTTCAATGGGGGTTGCAGCACAGATCAATGGTAGTATCAAAACAACCAATAGCAAAAAAGCATTTGGGAACATGAGGACTTGTGCTAAACAGTGAGGAAATTAACCATTCTTTTGTAGAGTTCATTTTCTGTCAACTCACTGACCAGTGAGCAGTTCCACAGCTATGGAAAGGGGTCAGGGGAAGGCCATGGATGGGACCAAGCCCTTGGTAGCTAGGACAGCTTATCTGTAATATAACACATACAAATCACACACAAGGAACTCTGCCTTCTACCCTTGAGCAACTTCAGGCTGCATTCACTCAAGGGAACTCTTTGATCAGGAAAGTAAAGAAAACATTTGTATCATGGTTATTGTCTGTGGGTTAATCACAGAGGAAACGACAGTCCCACATGTAAAAAAAAAAATTTCTTCTGGCTGGTCAGCAAACATTCCTGTTTCACATCCTGGTGTTTCAGATTTCTCACATTTAATCAAATTGTATGTTCACATGAAAATACCACAAAATGAATGCAAATCTCATTCACATTTCATATACCTACATGTACAGAATTAATATTACTCAATTACGAGCTCTCACTTAAGGGGGAACATCCTAAAAGGTTATTGGCCTGAGGAAAAAGGGAACATGAATGGGCCACCATTGTCTCTGACATGATCATTTATTTTCATTACATAGATTGGGAAAAAAAGTTAGAAGCATGTGTGCTCTTTTATGCAGATCAAATAAAGCCTTTTGAAAGATCTGAGAGACTACAGCTCCAGGAAATACATCTTGGAAAAGGTAATGAGGGAAAAATGTATAAATTTGCTGCCAGGCAAGTTAATTCAAGAGTTTTAAATACAAACACCTTTTACTTCCTCAGGAAAGGGGAAAAAACATTCTGTTTTTGCAGCTCTTGGACTAACCTGACTGTGCTTATTAGATAAGACATGGGAATAAACTTTCATAAAATAAGTGAACTGAAGACTACCTTCTGTTTCTAATTTTCTACCGTGTCTAATACTTGCCACAGGCTGTCTTTTCTTACTTCCTTCTTTACCTTTATTGTTACTGCTGAGTGCACAGGAACAACTATTTTTTTCCTAGTTTAAGAAAAATCAAAGACCATTAAAATATATCCTCCTACTTTACACAGAATCCCTAACTGCATCCTGGATGCTCTTTTATTTATCAACAACCACATCAGCAAATAAATAATATAAGCTACACAAAAATTTAACGCTTCTGAAGTCCCATTTTCCCACTGAGGTTGTATTAATCTTCCCGAAGCCAAAATTGACATCCTCCTGACAGTTAAGCATCCTGATAGATTATTTTAAGTGCATATTCTTAGAAAGCAACAAAAAAATATTGAATTTTTTCTTCTATCCTTATAGGCACAAAAGGCTGTGCCTAAGGTATTCAGAAAGATTCAGGTAGATTACTCCCCAAAGCAAACAGCTTTCTAGTAAGTGAGCATCCTCTGTGAGAAACTTTGAAAGAAGCAGGCCTGCTTTTTTTCCCCTTAAATTAAACTGGAATTACTTAATGAAAGATAAATGACAAAACCTATACAGGTAATTTGGGGATGTAGAAACATTTCTGTTCACAAGGATCACATGTGGGTGTTTTAAAAAAGCTGCAATTTAACACTAGAAGTAAATTGCTACCAGAATGCTTACAAGTGAAAATTAATGCCTATTATTAAATTGTAATCCCAGTACTCATATCTCCACAGTATGTTTATTTCACAATAATCTAAGTTCTACAAGCTTAAACAATCTGTACCCATATAGTACTACAATTCCTCAGTGTGAAATCACTGGCAAATTATGCTAATGATTCTACTTCTGTTGCAATCAGTCACAGTTTCAGTTCCCAGTAAATTACATCCGTGTTCAGGAAGTCACAACCACCCTCTGAAACTCCCATGACAATCTTCACAGGTGCACTCCTGCAATAATTTGTATCATTTGCTGGTGGGTTTGGATTTTTGAGGTATTTTTTGTTTGATTGCTTTTAACTGAAATTTTATTAAGTTAATGACCTGACCTCCTCTTTTTTCTTATGTTTTAAGGGGTGTGCACACTTTCAAAATTGCTTGTGAGACCTGTCCATTTGAAAAGAAAGACCGAACAAGTGGAACAGAAGAAAATCCAAAAGGGAAAACACTAAGTAACTTCATTTACATGGCCTTCTGCCTTCAAAGACTGAATTATCGCCATCAGAAGGCTGATGAAAAAAAGACAGATATTATGAAAGCTCATGTCAAGGACGATTGGAAAACGAGTTGCTAAAAAATGTATGCCTTGGGTGAGATTAAATTGTCATAATTACAACATTGACAACATGAAAACCTACATCAGCCAGATGCCTAAAAGAAAGAATGAACTAGTCAGTGTGCCCTAGGGTACTCATCTCACTTTAGGGTGAATGACTGCACTCTCAAGTGTATTACTTTTAAAAGTCATCTACATGACTATCTTATATGTAGATGTCTGCAGTGTAAATTTTTAGTTACATGAGATTATTCTCAGCCCATCATCTCACATTGCATTGCACTACATTACTTTTCATTGAAGGATATACTTGTTACATTTAAGCACATAGTTTAACTATCTCTTTATTCATGCCAAAAATCTTTTTTAGACCAACAGATGTGTAAAACTTAAAAGCTGTAATATAAAGGATGCTTATCACTAAACAGAAGACTAACCATTAAGAACATAATTATTAGGTCATCAAATATCAATATATATCAATATATAACCACAGGCTATTCAAAAAGCGTTACTGTTTTAAACAGTACAGCTGAAATTTCTGACCTTGTCTTACTAATTTCAGGAACTTTCTGCAAAGAAAGGTGTGAGAATGCTTAGGCTTACAAAGGTGACAATGGACCAATAAGTAAGGCAATATCCTAAACCTTAGTTCTTGCAAATAGTCCAGAATGTCATTAGTGAAGTCTGAGACAGAGAGATTACAAGAATCTTTTGTTGAGATGAGAACAGATGAGAACCTGACAGCTTTTCACATAACTATTTCTTTGTAGATAAGCTCCCATGACAAAAACCATTTGACTGAAGCAAAACCAGAATGACACAGCAACTCGGAGCTCAGAGACTTGAGTTTCCTCATTACCTGGTAAATATGACCTGGTTATTAAAACAGGACTAGACAGAGGTACTGAAATCATCAGATCACCTTCACTTCTTACCTGTGTTGAAACCCTTGGAACTGAAAGAACACCAAACAGCACAGGTCAGTCTGCCCAGCTATGTTATCAGAAATATTTTTCATAGAGACTATGAACTGCATTTTTATCAAGTGCAGAAATTTCGGTACTGTTTATTGACACCCAAATAAAAAATAGAGGTATTTTGACAAACCATGGTTCTGAAAGAGATCTTCTAGGGCATTTGTGAAACAAAGCAAAGGCACTTAGAGTACTCCAGAATACTGAGAGGAGATCAACTACACAACTGCAAGCTACAAAGTAACTGCTTCAAAAGGAGTTACAGGTGCCCTTAGGAAAAGACAAAGGATTAAGGAACTACTGTGAGACTATCACATCAGATAATGTTTTATATGACCATAAGGGTAGTGCTGAAATCTTTACCTATAATTTAAGAAGAACTCTGTACTATCAACAAATAAGAATCTGCATTTTGAACACTGGATGTGATTGTTGGCATTTTGAAGGACTGGAAGAAATGCTTTTACAGAATAAACTCCTTATGTAAGAGTAATAACAAACACGATGGAAGCAAAGGCTGTCTCCTACTCTGCAGACAATAGCTGGAAGCTTAAAATTTGCAGAGAGGCAGAAGTTAAAAATAAAACATAATGTAGAGCTGGTATGTACATATGTGTATGTATACACACACTCACCCAGTACAGGCAGGTTTGTAACTCACACAGGTCAAGTCACAGACTAGTTATGCAAGTGTTAATGGAATGATGTTATAGCTGTTCATTTAAGTCCTATTCAACCAGAAATCCATCCTAGAGAAGAAAAGCAATTGAAGTCCTAATTCATTTTACTTAATACTGATGATTTATGACTGAATTCAGGTCAATGCCACATTTCTGAATGTTTGTTCTATTACAGGGATTAAAAAAACCACAAGTAATTTTTCTAGGACTGAAAGACATGAACTGGCAGTTCTCTTACAGTGAAATCTACAGACAGAAAAATGGGAACAGTTTCATCTCATCCTGCAGAGAACAAAACCATTTTTTTAAATGATAACCAGGATTACTAATGGGAGAGACACCATCTTGAATCCAAACACACGAACGAAGACATTCATCTCTCTTCAGTCCAAGATGGCTAAATCATGGCTTCTGTTTGGCATTAGAAGAGCATTTTCTCACAAACTCTTTGCTTCTGAGGCAGTTCTGTGGTTCCCAAAGAAAGGCAGCAGAGACCACTTTTTGTCAAATCAGCTGCAAGACTCTTTCAGAGGAACAAGTCCAAAGGACATGTAAAGGTATGATGATGACCTAAAGAGTCTCAAATATTCTGGCAACAAACCCTAGCCCTCAGAATGTCTGTCTGCTGTGATCTGTTGAACAAAGTGTCCCAAAAGCCGTCCCAAGAGACAGCAAAAAACAGCAAAAGTAATCCAAGTACTTAGAGAGGAAAGTTCTGACGCAGGAAACCTGACTTCATTTTACCTCCATCTGCTTTAGTCAAGAACATCTGTGTAGAAAGAAGTGTCTTCTCTTTCCTACCTCTTCACTAGTTACATGTAAAGATCTGTAAATCTTAACTTCTCTCTCCAAAGGAAAGGAAAATTAGGATGCAACACAAGTACAATTTAGGAATCGGAATCTCCAAGCACTGCCCTTCTAAACAGCTTATACTTGTGACTACCAATTAATGGGGATTTATGGTCATGTGAACCTGTTTTTGCTGAAGCACAGGACAGCTACTGACTCACAAGCTCGAACACAGCAAAAACTGTACAGTGGCCCTGGTAAATACATAGATTCACGATTAACCAACATGGACAAAACAACTTCGGAAATGGATGATCTCGCAGCATGTTTCTTTTCCTATCTGAAAGTCAACTTTACTGAGGAATTTCTATTTTACTTTGGAGAAAAGAATTAGGATATAAAGCAAAAGTATCAGCAAGAAATAAGAAGAACGCAAAACATTATTTAAACAGCCAAATCTGCATGAAACATTAAGCTGTTTTGAGTTTGAATTCTACATATTTTCAGAAGACACTCGTGACAGAAATGTAGATCTTAAAATGTTAATATGGAAAGACTACAGACAAAATTTTACACACATGTAATGTTAATTTCATAAGCTGACATCAATAGGAAGCAACTGCTCAGAAGACACAGAAAGGAATTTTAGAGGACAGCTAAGTGAGGCAAATAAAGAGCAATCGCAAGGGCTGTTTTTTGACCACTTTTTGCCCCCAGCAGTAATGATGGTACAAGCACCCACACAGCTAAGGGGTGAATCACATCTCTATAGTACATTCCACAGTAAGCATGTGACTCCATAAAGTCCACTGCTACAATCTTTACCTCATGCTGTTTTACCTTCTTTTGCACCTGCACTGTCAACTGAAAACACATCTAAGATGGTCCAAGTGTCCCATGGTACAAACTGCACTTTCAGGATTGAAGCAAGGCATAAAGGAAACAGAAAGCACATGCAGTTGGTCGATATTATGCCAAGGAAAAATCTTTCCTGCCTTGAATTGCTATAATACAAATATCCACAATATGAATATTCAGACAAAGATTTAGAAAGGAATTTATATTGTTTTAATATGCTAAAATGTATTTTAAAAACCTGGGGAAAATGTAATTTTTAAAATTAAGTTCTTAATATGACTAAAATGTTCACGTGTCTATCACATCATAAAATCTAAAAGCTTATATGAACACCAGGCAAGCAGAGTATGTTACAGCAATTTTAAGTCTCTGACATTGCTGCTTTCATGAAATACCTGTCTTTGAAACAACATTCACAGTAAGCAGGTCCCTTAGGAATACAAAGCTAATCCTGGAAACAAGGTTATGATGATGACTGAATTATTTCACCAGAGTGTTATGGTATGTAGCCAAGCAGACGAATTAGCCTATTTCAAGTCTACTACTACACTTTATTCCCCTGTAAGGGATGCAGTAACAGAGACCACACAGTCCCTATGGACTCTCCTGCAAATGTACCTGGAGAATATCACCTTATAGTCTTCCCAAATGGTTTTCTAGTTAACTGCTCCTCTACTAAATACCATGGCCATATTATAGCTACCTTTATGTAAACATGATTAAAATAAAATAACAAAAAATTGCATATTGTATTAAAATATATGACAAATGTGAATGATTATGAACAGGTGACAAGATACTATACACAAAAATGGTTTGCTATGAAAATTGCAGGCACTCTAACTGGTACCAAAAGCCACAACTTACAGAGACAAAAAGGTTAATTTTTGAGCAGTTACAGTTTTAAACATACTATAAAAACTAAAATAGTAAATAAAAGGCTACTTCTTTCAGTTTGAATTTTTAATCTTCTCTGTGGAGTCTTTTTCACAGTTTCTGAACTGTCTTGGTTAGCAAGAGCCTCTCCCTTTTTTTCTTCTTCTTCCATCAGCAGCCTGCTTGTTCTCCTATGAGTGTGCACACTTCACCCAGACCTAACCACAGTCAAAATTTCTTGCATCTCTGAAGTTTATACTTTCAATTACCTTTTATTTCATTGTTGAATACTTCCTTTACTGCTTCTTCGGTGAGGCAATGTAAGTGGACAGTACAATAGACTGAGATTGTAGAAGGAAAAACCAGACAGTAATGAACTGACCTCAGCCCCTGCTCCCCATCCCCCTGCACCACTGGCTGCAGGGCAAGGTAGAGAATT
The DNA here is from genome assembly GCA_036630365.1 of Acanthiza pusilla. Lineage (NCBI taxonomy): Eukaryota > Metazoa > Chordata > Aves > Passeriformes > Acanthizidae > Acanthiza > Acanthiza pusilla. Next base: position 36,536,658 of record JAXCHO010000034.1, read on the forward strand.
CAGGAGTGAAGCTCAGCCCAGGAAGAAGGGAGGTGAATGGGAAGATGATTTTAAGATTTGGGTTTATTTCTCATTATGCTACTCTGATTTGACTGGTAATAAATTAAACTGATTTCCCCAAGTCAAGGTTGTTATGCCCATGATAGGAGCTGGTGAGGGATCTCTCTCTGCCCTTATCTCAGCCCATGAGCTTTTTGTTATATTTTCTCTCCCCTGTCCAGTTGAGGAGGAGAATGATAGAGCTTTGGTGGGTCCCTGGTGTCTAGCCAGGGTCAGCCCACCTCATAGCTGTTGTGAAAGCTGTAACTTTATGCAATGGCTGAGCACTTATAAGGTGATTACCTTTTGTGCAGCAAGATGGAGAGCAGTTCTTCGGCTGCGATCAGCTCTGTTAACATCAGCTCCAGCTTTCAGCAATGCCTCTGCACAGTCCAGCCTGTCAGCCAGCACACAGTACATAAGTGGAGTCCTTCCAAACTGGTCCTCTTTATCTTTCAGCTCAGAGTTTCCTAAAATAACAAAACAAACCAAAAAGCTCACTTAAACCAGTTATTAGTATTAAAAGTTGTACTTTTTTATTAAAAAGTCATCTTATTATAATACAAACAGCAGGTATCTCATTATAATATGACTGGGGTGAACAAGAAAAGGGAGTGTACGATAAACTCAGAGTTATTACATTTTAGCCTACTTTTACTGACAGTTACAGAACATTTCAAAATATATTTCCAGAAAAAAAGTACATTCAGAAAAAATTAGTTCCACAAATACATCTACCACCAGTAATATTCTGCAGTGGCATAATTATAAATAATTTTTAAATAGTTACACGGATCTTGGCTGCACAGATTAGCTTAAAAAATATCAACAGGACATAAACCAAATAGACCTCCCAAATCCTGTAAACACTGTTACTAAAACAAACTTTGAAGCCTACTCACAGCAATGTTTATTTTAAAAGCTTAAACGTCAATATTACATCAATACTATTATTTACTTCAGGGTGCCTTACAGTATGGAAACTACTAAAATACTTCCCAAGCTTTATTGAATTGATAAAGTTAGTAGAGCAGTAATCTGATATCCTATCATAAAAAAGTCAAAACACTATTCTTATTCAAAATCAAAACAACCCTCCAAACAAAGCAGTTTCACTATAAAGTTTTGTATTTCCATGATGTCACCACATAAAAACAAGCACCTTTAACTTCATGGGTATCAACTACCCTGAGCATCCAGAGTCTCCAGATCTTCAGTGGAGGAACCTTGGCTACAATTACTCCAGGAACGTTGAATTTTACAGGCAAGTTAGTTTTGCTTTTTAATTATTCCTTTGTCTGCATGACTGTTGATGCTCCAAAAGCACTCCAGTAGAGGCATGCTGCTTCTTTACACAGTCTTTGCTCTCCCCCAGCATATTATACTTATCTACATATCCAGTAATTGTATTCTTAATTATAATTTCTATTGATTCACCCAGAAGAAGAATCAAGCAGATTAAATATGAATCAAGAGGAATATCAAGAATTAAAATTGATTCCCTACCAATCAAGCCACTTACAAAAACATTGTCAAGTAGGATATTGCCAGTTAGAGCAATCATTTACTCACTTACTACATTTCTTAGTTTATTTAAAACTATAGAGTGAACACCATTTCAATCACATGATTCACTCTGTAACACTTTCTCTTGCCTTGAAAGTGTGATTTGCATTGAGAAAATTCTTTTTGCTCTGCAAAAAAGTTTAAGAATGTTTCCAAACTCCTCTGTGATGCAGATAGAGAAAAATTCTTTTTATTCTTCACCTGTGGCCTTACCTTCTCTGACTGCCACTTCAACTTGTCAATCTACTGGTTATACAACTAATTTTTATGCTACCAGCAAAACAAACAAAAAACCCAAAAAACCACACAAAACCACAAGAAGTCTTCTACTGACCTACATCTAGCTTTCTCAGAAACAAGCTGGTTTTTGAACACCTTTTTGCATTATAATACTCACCTTCACACTCCTGTTACCCAGCTCCCCTGCAGATACTGCGGTACAAAGCATAATTTAACATGTCACTGCTCTCAACCAACAAGATAGTATCTCTAATTAAGTACAGTCAGGTCCTCTTCCAGTATTAGTTCAACATAGTCACTTAGACATCACTAAACCACATTTCACTGCTAAGTGTTAACAGAACCTCAATAGGGTCTTAAATTGTTTGAAGCTGATGGGATTTAAACACTCAAACATATTGTAAAGGAAATACATAGATATTAATTCCTCCCAATGCAACACAAGCACATGGCTTATGCTCAGATAACACCTTCAACCAGCAGTGTGCAAAAACAGTACCTCTCCCTCAAATTCTAGTTCCCTTTCTGTTATAGAATATTAGAGCAGATATATACATCATATTTGGAGACTAAAGACAAGCAAAAACGGCCTAAAACTCAATTGCAACATAACTAAGTAGAGCAACAGATATCTATTTTAATTTTCAATTCCCAAAAGGTGATGTAGTTGATGACAAAGAGTTTCCATGACTGCATACAGTCTGAGGGAAAAATGAGCAAGAGCTTCAAAACCTGATGCCAGTAATTTGCCTGAAGATCCTGCACTGTTTTTTAAGGTAAAGAAACTATCTTCAGCTAGCAGTAGGTTTTCTCCTTTTGCTTTACCAGGCTCCATTAGGCCCTTAGAATGGTTAAAATCCTGTGAGCATTTCCCTAAAAGCGTGTCTTTGCCCTCAGAACAAGGGCTAGGAGCTACTACATCACCATCAGGTGCTAAGGGGGGATTAAGCTGATGAAAGTCACTAGCCACAACACCTTGTCAACTTCACAGCTGGAGTAAATCATTATTTTCTGCAATCAAGAAAGCACAGGTAGCCTTCAAAATGTTCACATATTAGCACACCTAAAATGTGCTTTGGCAAAAATAAATTCCCTTCTCCTCCCCTTTAAGAATCAAAGTCCTCACCCCACCAGAATATGCATTCCATAAGCTTATTGCCAACAGAGGTCATGAACACTACAGAATCCAGGGCCCAAGTCCAAAATTTAACTCTCATAGCTACACTTCATCACTTCCTCGCAGTCTATACAAGCAGTCATATCAGACTCCCAACATTTCTATGCATTTTTCAAACTAGAAAAGGAGAAAGGAGAGCAGGAGGGTGTGAATTCTCCCTAATTATTAAAAGACAGACCATTTCTTGTCACTTGCAAGAATCTTGCCTTCTGCAATATCTGATTTGAGATGTATTCTACCTCTCACTATGTAGAAAAGGGAAGAGACAAGTAGAGAGGAGGATCAAACAATAGCACACAACTGCATAGTTGTAACCCACAATTTAGTTAAAATTCACAATGAAACATCACATCAGAGATATAGAAGCATTTGGATGCAAGCAATGCATGGTAAGGATTTTAGAATGAGGAGCTGGACTGAACAGATACTTCAGTATAATGATTATTGTAATCGTTATTGTGTTCATTTAAGCAATTAAAACAATTAAAACAATTAGATGCCTCTTCCCAAAACTCTACATAAAAGCATTAAATGGAAAATGATCCTCCAAATACAAAATTAACTTTTGCTTGCTTTTTCCCTAGGATCAAAATCATACAGATGGATTTTAACACCAAAGAAATGTTAATAAAAGACATGTTCAGTGTTGTATAAAACACAGGAAAGAAAATACTGTGAGCATTCCCCAAAGCCTGAGAACATACAATTCTGAAACAATGTGATCCAGTACAGGACAACTCATGCAATGCAAACAATTAGCACACTTTTGTTAGAACACTGGTTATACAATTAACACTTGGCATGTACTTTATGGTATTTAACCCATAGGCTAAAGAAAGTCTTGTGACTAAGTACTGGGGGTGGTTCACATACAGAGATACATTTTTCCAAAGCCCTCTTTCTCTAAATAAATTTTCTACTTACCTTTGATTCGGTCTGTGCCTCTTTCTGGCACAGGATGACAAAAGGAACACATTACCCAGAACACACCATATTATTTCAAACACCTGTTGCTTTAAAATTCATCTATACTCTAATGATATGCAAATAAAGCATATATTTTTGTATACAGTCACACATGCTCCACCAAGCTACAGAAGGCAGAAGGAAAAATCACCAAAGAGGTGAGAGGGGCTGCTCTAAGATACTATTTGGCCAGCCTCTATGCCCCTCCTATGTTAATAACTGAACAGGGAAAGCTCAAAGAGGAAAGCAATGATGAATTTAGGGACTAAAATGTCCTCCCTGAAAGGAGGAGCAAGTCAAGACTTTCCACCGCTGCATCCACTGCTAGCTACGTAACCAAGATGCAAAGCTTGGCTGTATTAGAAAAGTGTTGTTAAGCAATCCAGCACACACAGAACGCTGGAGTATTGTCCTGAATTAGCTGCTGCTGCTAAGTGCAGTCATGAAATTCAGTGAATAGCACCAATTGCTCAATTTGCTTCTGGCATCAAATTATACTTTCAACAGTGACTATAAACAGCTAAAAATATTACTCTGATGCATTCTTCTTCTGCTAGGCAATACATTAAGTTTTTTGTTTTGTTTTTTTCTTTTTGGTCAGGTTCTGGCAAAAGTAAGGTCTGTGTCATATCCTGTCAAAACACAGCAGAGCAGAAAAGCCAAATCCTGCTAGTATGGCAGAATCTGCAAAGATTGTGCAGTTTTCTCTTCCATGCAAAAATAAAACACAACTTTTTTTATCTTGTTGCTGCATGATCATTAAAGGAAGAGCAATTTCCTTATCTGGTTCTAATGGCTGTTTTGTGGTATATTTGACAAGATGTACCAGCAACACAGAAGTACTTTTTCCTTTGTTGTTCCAAAAATATGTCTTTTGGCTCTGAGATTAACAAAACCACACTGAAGTTAGCAAAAACTTTTTGTTGCTTCTGACTGTTAGCCAGGATTTGAAAGCTCAGACTTCCCACCTCCACATGCAGGCAGAAGGGTTTTTTAGAAACACAGCTATTTAAAGCTACTTTGTAGTTGCATCTCACAGATTTCTAGAACTATCTCCATATCAACTGCTCATCTGCTGTCTATAAAATGTTTTTAAAAAGAGCAAGCAGATAGCATTAAATGCAAACAGTACATATTTGAACTGTCATATGACAAAATAAAGTTGAAGGCCCAACAAAAAATACTGTTTCAACATGTGGAGCTTCTATAAAGTCAGTTCCCTCGAATGTGTTCATGTTTGAGTCAAAACAGCTCTAGTTACCCTCCGAGAAAATTAAACACACCTTGTAGAGAAGAGCCCCTTGCTGCTTTCTGTACAGCTTGGACAACAGATCCACACAGGTTACTATCTTGCCTTCAACACAGGTCAGCAGCAGACACATAAAGAAACCTGAGTGCTGGTTTAGTGCAATTTAACCTTCACACCCATTAAAACTGACAGCTAATGGCATAAATACAGACTATGCTTCTTGTTATTTCACAGTCCTTCAACCCTTGCCAAGCTCCAGGAATAGGATTTTCCAAAAAAAGGCTGAGCAAATAGAATTTCTGCAGTATCACCTGGAATTGCATTTAATCAGAAGCTCTGAAAAATCCAAGTCTTCACCTATCATATGGCAGCCTTCCAAATACACACAAGACGGTTTTTGGAACACAGAATATATGCTGCTTTTGAAGACTATTAACCTGGATCGCCATATCATTCCTGAAGAGCAAGGGAAGGCAAAATCCTGAGCTTTTTAATGGATGGAAGTTGGTTTTTTTTTTTTGCTTCCCATTCAACAGGACTAGACTCTTTCCTTACATTTAATTTCTCTTGAGAAACATTGACAGTCTATCAGAATCAAAGTAACAAATAAGGTTGGCTCATTTTGTTCACAAATACTATACAGTGACAAGATTTCAGTAACTATAATAAGCTATCTGTAAAAACATATCTATTATATTTATTGTATTTATTCCCACAAAAGCAATTCAAAAAATAAGGATTTGCAGCCAAAATATTTCAGCACAAAGCAGTTCTCCGGAATTTTACATTCCCTGGAAGGGATTGTATCACTTACCAACTTTCTATTTTACTTTACAAAGATGTACCAATCAAAGGCAACAGGTAATAAAAAGTAAGAAAAATCAGTCATATTTTTAGGATGACATTTATTCTAGAAGCACATATAATCAAGACGTCAAAAATACCTTAAAGATTAGAGCTGTAAGTCAAAACCAAAAAAAGCTTCAGTTCCAAAGTAATCCAAATGCATCAAAAATGAAAACATTTACCTGCTATTAGCTTTTGGAGGGTGCTCTTATCTCCATTAACAGCAGCAGCATGCACTTCAGATGCTAACGAGGAACCACTGAAGAGGCAGTTTGCTGAAATATTCATACTCTTTCAAGGTATTACTATATGTCAGATCTGTGCCACCAACATTTTTTGTAGGAATTCAGTTCTAGAAAAAAATCCAAAAAACACATTAATAAAATAGAATTAATTTTATAATGAGTCATTAAAATTACTCAAACAATGATAAAGATGCTTCTCTTACAGAAAAAATGTGGTTTTTATCCACGGAACAGATCCACCTATAGCCAAAATTCACCAGAAAAAAGTTTATATTAAGAAGATATATACACATATATTGTAGTTTCATTGCCTTAAACACAAATTTCAATCCGTAAGCTTTGCAGAAGTCTATGAAGCGTTTCTCTACAAACCAGAGGGATTGTTGTTTAGAGTGTTGCCATGCACGCTTTAATTCAGTAACCAATAATGTTTGTTATCAAGTATCAACTTACTATAGACCTGCACTATGGAATCACAGAATATCCTGAATTGGAATGGACACACTGGGACCATTGAAGTCCAGCTCCTGACCCTGCACTGAACATCCCCAAGAGTCACACCGTGTGCCTAAGAGCTTTGTCCAAACACTCCTTGAACTATGTCAGGTTTGGTGCTGTGACCACTCCCCTGGGGACCTGTTCCAGTGCCCAACCACCTCTGGGTGAAGAACTTTTTTCTAATACCCAACCTAAAGCTTCCCTGACACAACTTCAGGCCATTCCCTCAGGTACTGTCACTGGTTGCCACAGAGAAGAGTTCCTGCCTCTCCTCTTCCCCTCATGAGGAAGTTGTAACTGCAAGGGCGGCCGCCCCACAGCCTCCTCCAGGCTGAACAGACCAAGTAACCTCAGCTGCTCCTCATTTGGCTTCCCCTCATGGCTCTTCACCATCTCTGTTGCCCTCCTTTGGATTCTCTCTAATAGCTTAATATCTTTCCTATACTGTGGGCACCCAAACCTGCACACAATATTCCAAGGTGAGGCTGCTGGACATTTTGTACAGGAGGATACCGTGAGAGACAGTATTGAAAGCTTTACTAAAATCCAAAAAGATTCCATCAGCTGATGTGTCACCTGACCTTATTTCCATTGGGCATACACCTTTCCTTCCATTTGCTCCAAAAGAAGATCCCTGGTCAACCAAGCCAGCCTTCTGTGCCATCTGCTTGACTTGTGACATTTTGGAATTGCCTGTTCCTGTGCTCTTAGGAGGTGGTGCTTGAGAACAGACCAGCACTGATGGACTCCAGCACCTTCAAAAGCATTTTCTCAGGGACTACTATCTAGTTCCTCCATTTTCTTTACATTTTACCTCTCCACAAATAAACCAAAATATAAGAAATCCAGGGGCAGCAGCATAAAATTCAGCAAATACCAAAGAATTTAGTGAAGCACCAGAAACACTCCAATAACATCAACAATACTTTTTACATAAAACTGACTGCATACAGAAAAGAATTAATAATGAAAGTTGTTCATAGTTTCCACATGAAAACAACAGCTACATCTGCATAAAGTGTTAGTAATCATACAGGTGAGAGAAGCAACCCATTATCTCTACAGCAATTCTCAGTAAAGTATCGTGATTTCATTGAATGGGTTAATTCTGCATCAGAGAAGTTCTGAAATATTATGAGGGACTACAAAAGGAAAATTTGTAACATTCTTCAGGCATTTTTCTCATGTATATGACAGATGAATTGCTGTCTGGAAGACGTACTTGATAAAAATCCTCATTAACAAAAGATTAGGCATTTAGTCAATAAAAATCAATAAATAAGTAAAAGATCTGCTTATAAAATGCTATATAATTGGCATTATCTGTAATATGCATCATATTACTGGAATCAAGTAAACATATCACTTTTCTTTAAGCTGACATGTAGAGAAAGATTAGCCTTCTCAAGTCACTTAAAATGAAGGGACACTCACATGGACACCAAGACCTCTTCAAGGTATGTGAAATTTCATACCAAACTATGATATGTCTACTTCGCATTACGCAAATAACAAGAATTACATAATTTTTCTATTCAGCAAAACGAGCTTGTTTAAATTTTAACATGGTAACAGGATCATGCTCGTAAATTTTATTGATACAGTTTCCAAGTGAAGACTGAGCTTTGAAACAATATCAAAGATTTTTCAAATGTGCCTTCAAATGCAGAAGATGTTCATTCTACAGATCAAAGAGCACAAGTTCTTAAGGTAGTCATAGCAGAACTGATAAAAGCCAAGTTTCAATTTCAGACTATAAAAAGCACATGGCTTGTATTTATATAGATGTGTGAGTGTTTGCAGCTCATGAAACTGACAGGCCACAAGATTTTTGCAGGGTCACACAAAGTCTGAGCCTGCCAGGCTTTCTTTGAAACCAGGCCAGTCTTCACTTGAAAAAAGCTGATGTAAAGGATTTTCTCTGACACGGTGTTAGACGCCATCTCCCTCCTTACACTCGTGTACATACTGCAAATGTGATAAACGCAAAGCGCAGCTTTCTCTGATCTTTCTGAGACAGCTCTGCAAGCTCTCAGAGCATGTACATATTTTGTAAGGTCCGAAGTTTTACTGAAGGAAGGCGAAGCCCTGAACTTTGGGGGCTCTTCATTTTCAGCATTTAGAACTTAGGAAGCGACAGAAAGCGTAAATCTGCTGAAGCGCCACGGGATAAACATCAACGATGACGTTCCACCCAAGCTAAAGTTTCCCAACCTTCCCAGCAGCCGCTCTGCCCCGTCACACACAGGCTTCCAAGGAGAAAGTTGCCTCCCAGACTTCGGGGAATACACGGACACCACAAGGCGCCCAGCGCCCAAATACCTCTCCTCATATTCCCTACAGCCAAACCCGAGTGCTCAGCCCCGGCGGCTGAAGGTACAGGGCGGGATCCCAAGGGAAGGCGGACAGCGGCTGGGGGCTGGCAGGGACCGATCCAGAGCGGAAGAGGGTGCGGTGCCCCGGGACACCCGCGCCACCAAGGCGGGAAGGGTTAACCCTGCCTCGCCCAGACCGCAAGAGCCGCCTCCCTCTCTTCTTCCTTCCCTCCCTCTTTTCTTCCCTGCCCGGCGCTGCAGCTGCGCCCCGTAACTCACCTCCACCCCGCCCTACTCCTCATCGCGCCGCCGCCGCCTCCAGGCACCGCCCCGCGGGCAGCCCCGGTGCGCTCTGGGATCCACGCCTACCCCCTTCTCTCTCTCTCTTTCCTTTCCTTCCTTCTCCTCCCTCCCTTCTCCTCCTCCGTGCCCTCCCCTTCCCGGAACTACGGTTCCCGGCGTGCCCCGGGAGCGCGCGGCGGAGCGCGGGGCCCCGCGGTGGAACTTGCCCGGGTGTTTCCTGGCGACGGGGGGAAGTGGAGGAGCCGCCGCCGCGGAGAGTGGGAGCCGCGCTTCTCCCCTCCCCGCTCCCGGGCGCCCGATCTACCATGAGACCCGCCATCTTCCCGCTCCTGCCTGACCCTGGCTGCCTCCTGCTCCTCCTGGTAAAAGCCCCCGGCTCCCCGCTGCGCTTCCCTTCCCTTCCCCGCGCCGGCTCGGGCAGGGCGGCGCTGGGGTGGCCGGCGGGCCCCGCTCGGGGCTCCTCTCTCGCTCCCCTCCCCCGCCCAGCAGGTGCCGGCGGCCGGGAAGGAGGGCGGGCGGGAGGAGCGGCCCGGCGGCGGGACCCGGCGGTGTGGCCGAGGCCGATAGGCTGCGCGCACGGGGTGGGGCCGCGCCCGGGCCCGGGCGGGGGGCAGTGGCCGGGCGGGCGGTGCGGCCTCGCCTCGGCCCCTGGGCTGCCGGAGCCGGCGGGGAACGGCCCTAACGGAGCCGCTCTGCAGCCACCTGGCAGGAGCTTGTGTCCAGGTGTGGGGCGGCCTCTGCTCCCAGGCAGCCAGCGACAGGACGGGAGGATACATTCCTGAGCTGCGCCAGGGGAGGTTTAGGTGGGACAGCAGGAGGAATTTCTTCACAAGGGTCATTAGACAGTGGGCTGTCCAGGGAGGTGGTGGAGTCGCCGTCCCTGGAGGTGTTCAGGAAATGACTGGATGTGGCGCTTAGTGCCGTGGTCTAGTTGACACGGTGGTGTTGGGTCATAGGTTGAGCTCGATTGTCTCAGAGGCCCTTTCCAGCCTAATTGATTCTGTGATCTTTAGTTGTCAGACTGCAGCTTTCTTTTTAGGTTTTTTTTTAGGTTTTTTTTTTTTTTTTTTTAGGCTGGCATTACATGCATGACCTAAGCCACCTTCCGGCTTTGCCAGTACACAAATGCAATCACTGATGTGTGTGTTTTGTGGAGATAAGTTGCCTGTGTTATACTTATCTTTTTCTTTTTCTTTCTTTCTTTTTTTTTTTTTAAAAGCAGGCTGATGTGGTGATTCTTACTTTTCCAGAGATGTATTGGGTCAGATTCTGGACCTTTCATAACATAAGTGACTTGCAGAACTAATGGGGACTTGTGTGAATAAAATTTAATAGGATTTTTTTCTTTAAAATACTAATGAGTTTAACCAATCTTTTTTAAACATTTGGGAGAATAAAATTGACCAGAAAATTAAAGAATAATTGGAGGTAATGGTAGATAGAACTCTAGAAGTCCAAAGAGGAGTATACAGTAATATAGCTGCTAATGAGCGAATGAATTGGTTAGGAATGTGAGGACACATATGTAATGAACAGTACAAGTACTCATTATCCCTTTGAAATGTGCGCTTCTACCTCAATAAGCTCTGGTTAAATTATTATGAACTTGCTGTCATTTCAGGGTTAGGAAATATGTGTGATTGGTGGGGTTTGAAAAAACACATACAAAATGTTTTTCTATAGATGACAATAGCATGGTAAAACACTGAGAGACTGAAGTGAAGAACCTCATACTTTTCAGTCACCTCTGTGTATTAAAACAATATTTCTTATGTGTTAGATTGGTTTTCACTATTATTTTAAATACAGAATAATGAGCAAGACCGAGGAGTGTGGACTGTTTAAAGACACCGTGGAATGTGTCCATTAAATGGGCAGGTATATATTTTAAAAAATGGGCACAAGTTAATGAGTTTTTCTTTCGTCATGTCAGAGTTGATCAATGCAAATTTAATATGCATCAATTGGAGTTATGTTTGCCAACAAAAAAACCCAACAGGAAATGGCTATGATCTGAAATTTGTCTGTATTTATTTACTGTTTCTTTGTGTATGGGTCATTTAAACCCCTTTGTAATGTAATTTAAAAGAACTGTATACATAAAACTTTAAGAAGAATGCAGATCAAAGTTGTTTTAAAAAACCCCAACAATTATGTATAATGTTATCTATGTAATTATTCTGCACCATATCTGCCATAGCCCTGTGTTGTAAGATGCCTAATTACATGAATCAAGCCAGTGAGTCATTCCTTTTTGTAGACTTGTGAAGAGTCTTGGAAAAGTTGTTCTGAGCAGTCTGGGCTTGTGAGAGGATCCTCTTACTTTAGAAGGGCTGAAAAGTAAAGTGTGTTGTTTTCCTGTGATATTTAGGGTCCCTGATAAGGTGTATCAGATTAGCATTGAAGTTTTGGTAACTTTGTTTTTCTTGTTACCATCTGCCATGAATACTTAAGACCAGCAGTGCAACTTGGCCTTCTGCTCCATATCCAGAGGATGTGCTACCTGCCTCTTGGAGCATGGCATGTTCTGTGGATAAGTGAGCTTGTTAGTGTTACACCAGTGGTTTGTAGGACAGAATACAATGATATGTAGCTGCAAAAACAGTTTACTAAGCTGGTCTTGTTTAGGATTAGCAATGAAGGTAACGGAAATTCTTTATTTTTCTAGGCTTTGTATAAGCATATTTCTTTTCCAGATGGGGGTTTAATATGCTGCAAAAAAAGAAGAAAAGATAGATGTCAAATCAAAAGAAGTTCTTTTGTCTAAAATTTGACAGTAGGAGATCACTACGATTGTGGAGGGCTTTCTGTCTCACACTAATATTCTTCCCTGGTCTTGCTGAAGGTCGGGTTGACAGGAGGGAGATTGCAGTGCAAAGGGATACCTGCAGTCCCAACACAGCTCTTTGGCCTTCCAGCTTTCCAGCATTGTACTGCGCTGCTGGGAGTTGAAAAGAAACTGGAGAGAGGACAGGGGAGGTACAGGCTGGCATGACCCCTGCCTCAAGAGCTGAGTGGAGCAGGGAGCAGTGCACAGCACAGGCTGTCAAGGGTCTTGTACGGCTGTTTGCAAGACTGGAATAAGAGATGTGTAGTAATGTCTTGGGGACCCTTGGAGATTAAGATGTTTCTGCCTTGTCAATGTGTTGCTTAATACTGGATAGGACAGATCTTTAAGATGAATCCAAGACAGTGGAATAAATGCTGACGGGAGAGTGGTTCATCACATTCTCCCCTAAGGCAAGGTGTGGTTCTTTGGCTTCGCTCTAACCAATCATTCTGTATGTATGCCTGTACTCGCAGTCAGGTATATGTTGCCTACAAAGAAAATTCTAGAACAAGACACTGTTGCACATGGTTCTTCTGCATGAGTTTGAGAGGCACTTGTATTGCTCAGTGCTTCCCTGGGGAGCTCATGCAGAGTGCCGCGGAGCAATAGCTGTGACTGGAGGAAACCACCAACGGATAGTGAGGGAGGTGAAGAGGGAAGTTCCTAACTGGAAAAAATACTGTAGGGTAATATTTTTGTTGCTTGTTTTACTGCCGCTGTCTTTCATGTCTCGATAATACGATAATACCAAGCACCCAAACAGTGAAAGTGAAATGAAATAAAATTGTCTTTTAACTTAGTGTTAAATGTATGTAGTAAGTTGCCCAAAGAGAAGTTGAACTCTGTATATTTTATGTCTAGACTGTATTTCTGTGCATTTGCATCTCTCTGCGTTTGTATCTAAAACCAAATATTGTAATTGAGACTGCTGCTAAAAATACTATATTCTGAATGTGAGTGTAAGTCAGAAATTGTAATTACAGGGAAAATTTAGACCACTGAGCCTTATACAATGAAACAGGTTCCCTTCAGGAGTAGCACAGGACTTCTGAGTTGTCCTTCATCTGTCATGATTTCTAAACAATGGAATAGTAACTGAGGAACTTTCTGCTTTGGGGAGGGGAAGCAGGGGAGTCTTGCATTCTTGTGAAGACAACTTGCATTCTTCATGCTATGCCATATGATGGGCAGGTTTTCTTTTTGGAGTGCTCAGGAGGAAAGAGAGAAGAAACTGAGCAGTTTCTTTGAACAGAAGACTCAAACAATGCTGGAAAATGTATAAATGAGTTACTGACAGTAAGATCTCAGCGATTCTGTTGCCGGTGGCTATGATGACACACTCCTTGGTTTTTCTTTTGATATCCTTACTGTTCTTTTCCATAATCGGCTTTGGTTTTTGTTTGGTTGATTTTTTTTGTTTGTTTTTTTGGCAGGACAGCTTTTTTAAGCAAGAGACTGGTCATTATATGGCTTTCTCAAGAAAGCAGAATTACCATATTTTATGTGTTTTAATCAAACCCATTTCATTTGAAAGACTTAAGTATTATGTGCTGCTGTTCAGGAGAAACAATTTTTCACCTTGCAGGTTCTTTTGTAAGTCTCACTTGAATAGTTTCTGGATATTTAAGGGGAGGGAATTGTCTCATGCATAAGGCAAGTGTACAAATATGCTGTAAATTTCATACCAGACCTTTTTCAAAACCTCTTCAGGAGAGTCTAGAGGTACATTCACAAACAGGTACCTTAATAATGGAGTGGGTTTAGATGCATTAGCAGTAACTTGTTCATTGTTGCCCTATTTGAGAGTGAGTTCTCTAGTGATCTAGAGGAGGAAACACAGGAACATCTGGGGACATAAGTAGAAGCAATGTAGGGTGTAGATATCAGAGCCTAAGGAATATTTTCTTCCAAAACTCCAAACCTGAGAAAGCTCCCGGAGAAGTTGAGGGGGAGAGGTGCATTATAGAGAATTAGGAAAGGACTTGAGATCAAATTTCCCTTTGAGAGTTCTGCCTTTACCCTTCCTTTTTCCCTGGTATATCTTCCTTCATCAGGAGCATCCTAACCATTGGTAGAAACACATGCAATTTTCTTTTTCAAAACTGTTAGTAATATCAACTGCTCATATAGTCTAATTTAAAAAAAGTTAATAAATAAGATTTTAGAAGTTTGAGTAACTTTAGTTCTATTTTTAAATTTATTGTCTCTCAGATATTTCTTTTTACATTGTTAAGTTATTCTGCAAAGTTATTGCTATACTAAACACTAACTCAGAATGGTTTTTTCACTGCTGCTTGAGGATGCAATGTTTTTTCAAACCAGCTGTAGGACTGTCTCCACATTAAATCATGCTTTGATGAAAGTGCCTTACAAAAAGCAATACGGCATATTGCAAAAGAATTCCATGATTTTTCCTATTTTCATATATGCTACTGCTGAGAATCTGACTACCCTGATAATACAGCATTTAAAGCTAAGAGCCATTAATGCCATTAAAACACATGCAAAGTTCCAGTACTGTGTCCTCCAGATAAGCACTTGTGACTTGCAGCTTCTTCTAGGAGTGAGCCAAACCTGCAGGCTCCTTCACATGCATGCACAGACATCATTAATGGTAGTGATCCACAAGATCTGCTCTTTGTGTAGCCGATAGGACATGAATGTTGCTGGCTGCAGTGGCACTAAGCAATGCAAAGTGCCATGCTATGTGTATTAAACCATATAGTGGTTGAAATGGTGAAAGCAGTGAGGACATAACATCGTTTTCTAAAGGCTACTGCTCTGTGCACACTTTGAGCAAATAACTGGTAATTGTATATTCAGCACAAGGTTTCTGCTGAGCACAGTAAATCTCCTGTTCATCTATTCCTATTACGAAGAATGTTCTAGGTTTCTTCCCTCCCTTGTTTCTTGACCTATGTCTGGCTTTAGCAAGACAGGATGGAGTTTGATGGAGGAGAGTATTGAAAATCTCACTGTATTAACTGATAGGATCAAGCTGTAGAGTTCTGTTTTTTGATTGCCACTGGAAGTTTGATCATTTAAATTGGAAAGGATTTTAAAATCATCTGGTATTATTCCCTGCTCAATGCAAGACCAACTTAGATGGGCTTGCTCAGGTTTTTTTCCATTTGTCTTATGTAACTCCAAGGATGGAGGCTCTGCAACTGCTCTGATCACCTGTTTTAATATTGAATCAAAACCTTGTTGAAAGTTTTCTTTGAAAAGTCCATGTGGAGGTGTAGGTTGTATACATTTTCTCTTGTCCCATCACTGCATTTTTGGGAAGAGTCAGTCTCTGCCTTCTCTGTAACCTCTGTTTGGATCTCTGGTAGTAGCAGTAATAACTTTTCCTTGAGGATGAACAAATGCAGCTGCTGCAGCCCCTCCTTGTACAGCCTGTTCTCCAGTCACTGCTCACCTTCACAGCCCTCTGCTGGGCTTCACTTCCGTATGTTAATGTCTTGTACAGCCAGTCCCAAAGCTGGGCAGAATCCTTCAGATGTCCTCACACAAGTGCCAGATGAAAGAATCGCTTCCCGTGGTCTGCTAGCTACACTTTAACTAACACAGCTCAGTGTGTGGTTGTCTCTGCTGCAAGGGTCATGCTGCTGACTCCTGTTCAACTTGCTCCCCAAGACCTTTCCTGCAAAGCTGTTTTCCATCTGGTTGGCTCCCAGCCTGTATGGGGTTATTCCATCAGAGATGCAGGACTTCACCTTTGTGGAACTTCGCAAGGTTTCTGTCAGGCTGTTTCTCCAGCCAGTTGAGGTATCTCTGAATAGCAGGTGTTCCCTCTAGTTCATAAACCACTTCACTCAGTTCCTGTATGCTCAGGGAGTTGCTGAGGAGGCGTTCTGTTCCATCATTCTGGTCATTACTACCATCAAATCTTACACCCAATACTGCTCTGGAGAAACTTCCTTAGAGGCCACTCAGACATGGTATCTTTGATTACAGCCCTTTGAGCTCAGCAGTTCAGTCATTGTGTTGCTCACTTTTATAGTTCACTTGTTCAGTTCATGCATCAACAGTTTAGGTCTGAGGATCCTTTGAGTTGCTGTGATAGAAGCTTGCTAAAGTCAAGGCAAACAATGTCCAGTACTCTTTCCCTGTTTACAGAGCTAAATGTCTTGCCACAGAAAACAGATTGATTTACTTATTTCAAATATATGCTGGATGGATGTGGCTTCTGGAAAGAAAATTTGTCTCCATAATTCTGGTGACCCAAGAAAATACATTTGGTCTGGTTCTGTGGTTTTGTGTGTCCCACTTGGTGAAGAGCTTTCTAACTTGGTCTTCTACTCATGTGAGTAAAGCTTCTTTTCCCTGAACTCTACTGTAGGCTCAGACCTCATCAGTATAAAATCAGCCAAAGACAACAGTAAGTGTCTAAGCCTTTTCTGTGTACTTTGTCTCTATGTCCCCTGCTAGCTGAGCAGCAGGCCTACAATTTTCTTACTCTTCCTCTCTTCCTTTTGTTGCCAGCATACCTTAACATCCCTCACTCAACTCCAGCTGAGCTTGGACAGCTGCCAGCTCAAGCAGTGTTTCTCTCTTCCTACCAAGTATTTTTCTTACCTCTACCTTCTGTCTGCTCCCTTTTTTTAAAGAAAAGGAAAACCTTATCCAGAAATTCTGTGTTAATCCATGCAAGTTTTCTGCCATATCAACTTTCTGCCCAGTGGAGTGTACTGTTTTTGTGCTCTCAAGAGGTTGTCCTTGAAGGTCAGCAGGCTGTTGTGGGCCCTT
Organism: Acanthiza pusilla; assembly: GCA_036630365.1. Classification (NCBI taxonomy): domain Eukaryota; kingdom Metazoa; phylum Chordata; class Aves; order Passeriformes; family Acanthizidae; genus Acanthiza; species Acanthiza pusilla. Next base: position 36,553,684 of record JAXCHO010000034.1, read on the forward strand.
TTGGTTTTCAGAGTCGTGTTTTACGAGTGGACTGAATTAAGACCTGAGTGCCTTCAGGTCTTGTCACTTTATTCAATGGTTCTGTGAGGTATTTTTAGTTAAAAAATAAATACTGTAGTGGAGTATAGATGGGATTTAGTGTCAGCCCCAGTCATATATGTAAAAGTTGCATTAACAGTGGCCATGAAGTGAAACACAGGAGGTCCAAAATCTAGTTTCCTGGAAGACAGAAGTTTCCACATTTTATGTGTTTGGAGTCTCCCAGCTGTTTCACTTTGGGACCAAAATGAAGGATATGTTAACCAACAGAGAGATTTCAGGTGTATGGTTTGCTACATTGTTTCAAAGCAAGGTACTTCTCTGTAGCTTAGATTTCTTTAATGTCTGAAACTTTGTATCCTAAATGAGTTTCACGAAACAGGAACCTGAGCACAGCACAGAGCTCTAGAAATCGAGTATAGTAAATGACCTGGTTCCTTGGCATGTTTTTTTGCAGCCAGCCTGTCTTCTGTCTTGTCTGGCATCAGTGATTCTTGCCTGTTTCTTGTGTGTCTCATTGAGGTGCATAAAAAAAAAAGAATGTCTGCATGAGTTTTTTGGGTTTATTTTCGTAGATTTGTGAAAAGGAGAGAAGAAGAGCAGTCTAATCTCTGTTGTAAAATAACTGGCAGTAAATCTTATATTTTGTCTCCAACTGGATTCATGTGGCAATTGGGCATAAACACAGAGAACTCGTTCATTAGGAGCTCTGCAAGGAAGTATTTTGAAAGGCAAGGAATAGGTGGCTGTTCCAATGGTCTGGAAAAAGCAAACAACAGCTGTGATAGTGTTTTGCTGTTTCCCGTAGCTGTCGTGATTATGAAGTGATGATATAATTAACTTTCTCAAAAGCTGCACAAAAGGAAAGCTTTTCAGTGCTGTATCCATATTTGTAATCCCAAGTAAAGCTTTTTGTTCCTTTAAGTCAGTCTATCACTTCTGGCTCTCATAGTTTACTGAAATCCCCTTTCTTAACTCTTGCTGGAAACACTTAGCTCCTAAATTCTTTGCCAGTCATAAAAATTATGAATTTTCATAAACGTGTGTATGAAAAAATTTTTTTGCTTTTTTTTTCCCTTCTCCCTGTTGAGTCAATTCAGTTGGGATTTTGGACAAAATAACTGAAAGACAAATTGGTTGCTTCTCAAAGGTAATTAAGACAGTATATGGTGCAGGGGGTGAACAGTTAGGGGTTCTTTCCTACTAATGATCCGTTAATTAGTGAAGGGAGCTCAGCGAGTGTGCGGGCCTCTCAGGAATTACCTTTGAATGGCAATTAAATCTGCTTTGGTTAAAAAGGTATAATTGCAGGGGGGAGAGGCCTTTTTAGTATTTTTTTCTGTCAACATAGGCCAGCAGAATTTGTAAAACCAATGCAAATGTGTACATATAATTGGTGTTAGATAGATAATAAATGTTTTAAAGTAAGCCAATAAATGGTTGTGATACCTTGGTGAGGATTTTGGTAGTAGTTTTGGTCGCAGCAGCCTTCCATGTGGAGAGCAGTAAGACTGCTACATGAAGCTGGTTGATTGCAGAGCCAGGGTGTCCAAAACTTGCTCCCAGTTCAAGCACTGCACCATGTTAGTGTGTTCATACTATTTTTAGGACTAGTCTGGAATACGTGCTTGGATGTTTTTGTGGGAGTCAGCCTGAAGCTGGCAGGTTTCATATTCCTTGAAGAGCAGTAGACCAATCTCTGTAAGATTTTCTTTTGTGCATTTCAAAATATCTGTGGCATGTGTCCTGTCCGCTGCATTATTTATTCTTCTGCTGTCCAGAGTTATCCAGGATAAATTGACAGCATATGTGCAGGCCCTGAGCAGCTGTTTAGGGCAGAAAGAAAATAGCTCTTATACAGTCTGAAATTAGCCACTCATTCTTCAAGGTACATGCAGCTGTGGTCCCAAAGGTGAATTTTTCGCTTCAGGTTCAGGTAGCATTGCTTTAATCAGTGTTTTTTTTCTAGAAGATAGCCAATGGATCAATTGTAAAAAGGTATATTTTTTTTTAATTTTAACCTTCTCATTTGAATTGGAAGATTTTTCCAATGCCAACTTGTCAATTAGAATGCAGCTGTGAAGCAGGATTTCTATTACACAGAACCACCGCTTATTTGGAAAGATCTTATCCCTTATCCACTCATATATCACTTTAAGGGAACAAATAAAAAATGCTAGCCTGAAAATTGAGGTAAAAATTTGTTAGAGATAAGTTAATGGATGGTCCAAGTGCTTTAATATACTATGACTGGCAGTTTGCATGTGTAGAGTGGAAGTTTGTGGAGTGAAGAAAATAAAATAACTAAAGTAATGTAAGTATAGATGATGCTGTAAGTGGATTTATTCTCGCGTTCAGAGTTCTGATGTTAAGGGAGTGATAAACAGAGGCAACAGAATGCCGTTGTATTTTAGAAAGCTTTCGTTTTGTAATTCTGAGATGTTCCTCATTTTGATTTCTCAGAAAAAGAGGGAAGAACGACAACACCGTTCTGAATCTCCATGGTTTTGATATATGGGCAAACACTTCATACAGTATGAATGGCTGTGTCACAAAGTACCATAGCTGTCTTTTGATAGTTGTACAAACAAAACCTTAGCCTCCTGCTGAAATATTAGGAGGTAGTTTGAGGAAAAGTAACATCTCAATCATCATGCTGAAGGAAAAACAAAATCTGTAGCACAAGGAGGTCTTAGTGATACTGGAAATATTACTGCTAAAAGCCTTAGATCTGAGGTTAATAAATGGGGTGGTTACATGTGGGTTGGTTCTGGTGGAGATTGTACAGCGTAACATGACTGTGTAATACTAAAAGTGGAAGAGGGTAAGATTTTAACTTGAACTCCTAATTGTCACACAATCATCCCTGCGTTTGCCTCTCTGCTCCGTTGTTTAGTTCTAATCATCAACGTCTTCAGCATCAAATAAGGATTGGCCAAATCAAGGTGGCTGTGATTCTGTGCATTCAAAAGAATTTTGTTATTCAGAAGTACAAGTAGGCAGCAGCACTCATGTAAATGGTACAATTTAAACAGTGTTATCAGAGACTGGCTTGTCCATTTGTCTACCTTTATGTTATCTGTAGAGTGCAAGTTAACCAGTATGTTTTGTATCCCTTTGGATGGACTGGGTGAGGAGAATAACCCAGCTGCATTTTTCACTTAAGTATTTTGTTTGTCTATCTGTTGCTTTTACTTCCTTTTTCCCCCTCTTAGCCCAATGCCTCAGCTGCAGGGTTTAGAGCAATGTGGGTCTAGTTGTGGGTATTTTTCTCATGGAGGGCTAGTTGGTGTGTGTTTATGGTAGTCCTTATATTGGCATTTGAGCTGCTGGTTTCAGTAATTCATACTTACCTTTAAAACAAGTTCCAGCCTGAAAGGTAGAACTGAACAAGCTTGTCTTTGCTTAAAGTTCTCACCCTTCTTGATGAGGCAAAGATCTGGAGAATTTGATGTTTTGGAGCAGAAGAGTAAAAATTTATTCAGAATTGCAACTAGATTGTATAACCAATTAAGAGCTAAGCAGCTAGAAGAGAGTAGGTGTTGAAGTTGATAATTTCACTTGAAATGAGTTGTTTTGTCTTATTGAAGAATAAATTCAATATGTAGTAAAATTTGCCAAAATAGAAATTGTGGTTTTTTTAAAGCAGTAGAATGTGTATAGGCAGCGGGGATGGAAAATTCAGTCATCTGCTAATGTGTTTAGATCCTTTAGATTATTTAAAGTAGCAAACATTCATGTGATATAAGAAATTTGGTTTCTTGTGAAAACACTACATGCACTTTTGGTTTCTTCCTCTAAGATTATGCTTTAAAGGAGAGATTCTGAATTCTGTGGCCACTTCTCCCACGGAATGACATAAAAGTTTTTGTTTCATTTTAATATGCATTTTCATCACCAGTCCAAGAATGGACAAAACATAAATACATTTGTATTGTTTAAAAAATTTAATTTCTTGTTCTGGATGGCTCTGTGTGTAAAAACTACAATGAAGGGCACAGGAAAGCCTGTAGATCATAATGAATAACAGGGTAGTATGTTGCTTTCTGTAATGAGGAGTGGACTTAAAAGTACACAGAGTCCAAGGTTTAAATTGTCTACAACGAATTTTTTGGTACTGGGTTTTACATGCAATATTAATGGCCAAAACAGAGAACAGGGCCTTTTTCCTTGACTTAGTGAAAAGGGGCAGCAAACTAAGTCTTGACAAGACCAAGCTGCCCTTTATTTCATGTTGCTGGATCATGCTTTTGCAAGTTGAGGAGCTTGAGGGTGCTGGTTTTCATACAGAGCAACAGCTGCTTAATTTGTGCTAATCATTTTGGACATTGCATTTGTATTTTATGTGTGTTACTCCTTCTTGAAAGTGTATCCTTGTGTTGTTGCCGAATAATCAGAGCAGTTGGTAATATGGAAAAGAAAGAGTTATTGGAACATGAGGTGTTTTTTCCTAAAAGGCTGCACAAATATGACCTTTTTTCAGGGGAATTCTAGCTGCTTGTGTAAGAGAAGCAGCTTCATAAATAAAGTATCTAAAGAGTCAGAGTTTTCAGTATTTTCCTGGGGAGCTGAATTCATGGCTTTAAATATCTGAAACAGTCTTTAAGGTAGATTCCTATTTGTGAAGATGTGGAGCACTCTGAACATGATTCTTGAAGTAATACAGATGTTTAGACATCTGTTGAAGTGTGTGGACTGTGTTGTCTCTATGTGGATGTATAAGAGAAGGAGACCAGTGTGTCATAACCTGACTGGAGGTTACTCTTTTCTCTCCAGGCCAAGAGAAATAACTGATAGTTACAAATAATTCAACTGAACATAAATTACAGGTCTTATCTCGGTGACATTTTTTAGACACGCCTCATGTCATTTTTTTGAGCCCTAGTTTAAACATTTCTATAAAAGACCATTATCGGTAGGTTTATGCCCAGAGACTTAAGCTTTAGAATTGTGTTTGGGTGCATGATTCTGCTACTAATAGCTTTATGGAAAAAATGCAATGCATTTGACTGTATGTTGTATTAATGATGTTTAATTATCATCTCTGCAATGGACTTTTTTAATAAATGTCTTGTGTCTTTTAATAATAGTTTACAAACTGTTGCGAGGTTAACTTATCCATTTTTCTGGAAATCCTTGGTGTTGTGGTATCAGGTCATTGAGAGATCTCTGCAGCTGTGAACCATTCCCAGTCAAACAGGACAATCCTTCAACCCCTTTGCTTGTGTGTTAAGTTCAGTTTTAGGAACCATTAGCTGCAAATTCTTTTTCCTGATTTGGCATGTCAAATCAATATAATTTGGATTTTCAAAGATAGCATTATAAATAGTGAATTTTTCTGTTTCTAGTACTTTAATTTGAAAACGTTTTTCAGTATTAGTAAGACATGCACCTCCACCAAATATTCCTTCCACACACTTAAAATGGAAGTAGACAACAAGACATGTGAAGGACAAAAAATTGCAGAACTTCTTTTTAATATGGTGGTCTCTACTTAGCTCTGTGCAGTTACAGCACTGTTTGGCTAAAACAACGTAAAAGTGAACTGTCTATCAAGGCTGAAGAAGTATGTTTGCTTTTCTAATATATATATTATTCATATTTCAGTTTAGTTAGATATTTTTTCTCTGTTCTCCTGGGCATTCGTAACTGCAATCTTTAAATCTGTTTTGAGTAGCTTCTTTTGAGCATTTTAAATTTTCCTGGCTAAATTTAAGATATGGCTTTTAAGTGAAAAATTATAAGAAAATGATTTTTTGTTACCCATTTAAAAGTTGTTCTAAAAACTTGAATATAACTGAGAAGGGATCATTAGTCAGTGTTTTGAACTAACAGAACTTTAACTCATAGTCTTAAAATGAAAGCAATTTACATTACCAATAAAAACTCTGCATATTCATCAGAGATGGCAGCAGTCAGTCTAAGTTACGAAAGTGTTTGGGCACAGTCTGGAATCAAGTGGTGACAACTAAGAGTTGAACTGCTCTTACTGAGAGGGTGAATGATGTTCTTTTTTGATTTTCCCTCAGCATTCTCTATTTACTCTTACCTCTCTCTGCTCTGAACTTTGTGGTTCATTATGGGGCTTCTGAGAATGTCGCCAGCAAGATGTTCCTGATTGATAGCTCTGAAGCCAAAATTCAGGGGCTCTTACAGTCTCTTGCCAGCTTTGGTGTTGCTGTCTTCTGGGATTGCTTTCAATTTGTATCATCCTACAGCAGGCTGTAAAGCCGTCTGCTTCCTGTTGTCCAGGAGTTTAATGCAGACCTCAGAGCAGCAGCAGATCAGCGGCATGCGCAAAAAAGAGGTACTCGGGAACTGACAGTCAGCAGCAGGGTCCTGGGGGGCCTTGGGCTTCAGGTAGTAACTTCAACATGTCAGTCTGGATTAGATGTGGGCTAGAGCTGGTTGCCAAATGTAAAATGATTTTATGTTAGAGGAGAAGGATGGTTTAGTTGTATGCCTTTAGGATTTCCCAGCAGGAGGAAAAGGTAAATGAAAAGGTTCGCAAGTAAAAATGAAGGCTCTTCTTTTTGACTGCATGTGTAGTACTAATTAGAAATCATAATGCTCTAAGAAATCATTTTGTGTATTCTACAGATAGTTTGCTTTGGAAATGAGGACCTCTGTTTCATTATGTGCATTTAAAAATAAAGGCATGAAGAACTAGAATGCAACAGACCTGGGTTCTTTTTCCTTTTTTTGCAGTTTTAAGGTTATGCACATTTAAACTGTTAAACTCTCCTACAAGAGAGTGGCATGTAAAGTACAATAAACTTGAAAAAGAAATACCATTAAACCTATAGGTCTGTCTCTCTTGTCCAGTTAGCAATTAAAAATCTAACAACACTAACTGGTGCTGGTAAAATGGTGACAAAAGATTGACTTAAATCTCTTGAAAAAACAGTAGTCTTTATTAATTGGGTGTGTGGAATGTCAATTGAGCAGCAATACTGTCAGCAGAAGGTGAGTTGAAGCTGGGTGTGCTTTTATTTCCTCTTTGGGAAAGGGATATGAAACGTGGCAGAGGTCCACTGTTGGGTATGAGCTGAATGGGTTCTGTCCAGGCATTTTGTTTTGTGTAAGGCTGCTTGTGTGGCATTGCATGGCATGTTTGGGAGAATGGTAGTGGCTTTCGAGCAGTGCTTTGAGGTCTTTCATTGGAAACAGTCAGAATAAATCTCAGCTAATTTGTAGTTACTCCTCAGAAGTTACTGGTACTGGCGCCCTAAACTGTTGGCTAACTTCAAGTGAGGATCAAAACTTGATCAGAAACACTAAGATTTCTGTACTAATTAAACTTCCCAGTAAAAGCATGACCATTGTTATCTTCAGAAACTCCCAGGAGCCTGAGCTGTGATGTTTCTGCTTTATTTGACAGTATTTCTGAGGACCAGAAGAGTAAAAATGCATGTCATGTCTTCTTCCCTTCCCCCATATGAGCTAAATTTTATTTTTGTGAACACACTGTTCAGTTCCTTATTTTTCCCCCAGCAATGTATTCTGTAAGTGCATAAAGCTTTCTGTGTTTGTTTGTTTTAGTCTACATTTGTTTTGTTATTTTTCTGTAGTTTTAAATGATTGTGAGTAGATTATAAACATCCTAATCTGACTTGAGCAGTTTCAATCAAGTCTTTAATATATTCATATTCTACTCTTTATTTTTATTTGGTTTTTTTTATTCTTTATTTTTTAAAATCTTTTTGTTTCATGGCTACTTACTTTTACCTTCAAATTTTCAGTTTGACCATCTGAAAAATAGAAATATAAAATATACTTAGTTTTATCCAATGTAAATACAGAAACTGGAGTTGTTTTCAGGTGTGCTTATGTAACCAATTTTCCTTTTGGATTATGTTTTCAAGATGCTTTCTTCAATGAGTTTGTAGCTATCTTGTGATGCCAGTTTGAATTTTTTTTTTTTTTACTTCAGTTATACATATTAACGGTTATCCATATGTCCTGCTATGGGCCAGTGGAATGTAAGGCTTGCATTTAAAAGTAAAAAACCCTGAATACTTTTCTTAGGCAGTATGTTTTTCAGAACATATGTTCAATACCCATATAAAGTGCGTAGCTGATATTCAGAACTTATTTTCTTAAAAAGTCTTGTTCTCTGCTCATGGGTATCAAGCACAGGCCACAAAAAAGGTCAGAAAATATTCTCAAAACAGTGTATCTTCTTAGCAATTTAAATACAAATTTGTATTCGTTCATGATAAATATTAATAGTAGTAATATCATAAACCCTCTTGCATCTCATGGGACAGCAAGATTACTGGGTCAAAAGGATGTGTTTTCTTCCTTACAGGCATTGTACCTTAATGAAAGCTTCAGCTGGAGTGAGTCTTGCATATTTATTGACATTTCTTCAAGGAATGCTTCTTTTCCCTGAGTCTGTCTACTTATTATGAAAAGTTTGGCACCCACAGTTATTTAGTCAGTATGAAATGTTTGAGAGCGTGATTATGAATATATTTGACAAAACAGAAATTGTCATACTTCTAGTAGGAAAAGTATTTAAATTATCTCAGATTTTGTGCAACTTTTGGGGAAAGGTGTTCTTAGTCTCAGTATTTTTCCACTACTGTAATGTGAAGGGACAATAGGCTATATTATGGTTGTTTTTCTCCTTCAAATCATGACAATGTTTGGAGTATTTGTTTTGGTGTTAATGTCTTAATACATGCAGCTTGCACCACATTTCCACAGTAGGAGTTAAGAAAGCAATCACAAAATGTATTTGTGCTATAAAGAAGTATTGGTTTTAATTCCTTTTCTCTGCACATAGCACAGTCTAGTAGCGGATCTCATTTGTAAGTCCTGTGCTTTCATGGAGCAGTTAAATATTTGCATTGCAAGTTAAGTGTATTTTAAGTGCATTGTAGCAGTCTACAAATGTGACTACAGTTCCTGATCCGTTGAAGTATATCTGCTAAGTAACAGAGCCTATTTCTCAACTGCAAATAATATGCTTATCTATGTTATGTTTAATTTATGTGTAACTTATCCTATTAGATAAGATTTGTATTGCTGCTGGAAAGTTATACTAGAAAATGCCAAGAGGGTTTAAGAAATTAGTATCTTACCCGTTCGGTGTGTTTAGACAATATAAGCTGCTGGGCTCCTGTGAAAATAGTTACACCAAGACCTACTGTGGAAATTCTTTCTGAGTGGGACTGGTGGTGCAGAGCTGTGTGCAGCAGCTGAAAAATTCCTGCTTTCTAGAGGCTTGTGTGCGCTTTCTCTGTAAACAAGCATTGTCCAAGATTACAAGCAGGGTAAGTAACTCTGTGGTCTTCAGGGTGATCAGAGGTTCTTGAGACCTTAGAACATTAAATTTGCAAAGTCACCTGCAGTAGGTTCAGATGATCGCCAACAAAATTAATGTTGAAGTACCCCATCCATTATTGTCTAGAGCAATATTGCAACTGTTATTGTTAATTGTAGCTACTGCTTCAATTGTACGTAAGTTATGTCTAACCTTACATTTGCAACAAAGCAGCATGTGTGCACAAACAAAACCTGTGCCAGCTCACGCCCATGCTGACCTGACCCAGTGCTCACTACAAACATAACTTCTACTCTAGAGGCCTCCCCACAGCAACACCGTGGCCGTTGTCATCCCATGCACCACTCAAGGGCTGATGGGGAGGTGTCTGCACTAATGGTTGCTGTCAGCTGTTACTTCTCTGGGGATAATTTGGCCAGTGTGGATCTGGGTCCATACAGGTAGCTTCTTGCTCCAAAGGCAGAGTCCTACCTACTTGCTGCTCAGTAGTCATCAATGCCAGCATCTTCAGAGAAACTCCCCTAACAATGGCCTGCTGCAACTCGGGCATTGCATCGCTTGCTTGATCAGATATATTTTTGGCAGATTGTGTTGTTATGCTGCCTGATTAATCTCTGGACCTCACAGCTCAACCATTAGTTTTGTTTCTCTACAGTGGTCCTAAAGCCACAGTTCAGACACTTGTCTCAGGCAGTTTGAAGTGCCACAGAAGGGCTGTGCAAACTCCACCACAAATCTTACATTTGCATTTAAGAATGGTATCTTGTTGAGTTATCAAGAAGGAAGTGCTGGTACATATTTTGTATGCCAACAGCTGCTGTGTTTTCAGCCTGGAGTGTAAGATAGAGTTAAATGCTACCCAGGGCCTCCCTATGAGAAATGTGAAAGGATCAGTATTTTCATTGAGAAGTGGTTAGTGATCCACAAATCAGAAGGGACTGAAAATGATTGAATGCTGCAAATCTTACTTGCGTGCCATTTACAGTGATAGTTTGAGGGCTGTTGACAATGTCTCACTGTAAAAGTGTCCCACCATTTTTGAAGTCGATCTTAAGGAAAGCAGGGATCCAATTTGGTTGGGTTTTTTTTCAATCAAATATTTCATATACACTTGCAACAAATGTTAGGAAACATTGTGAATGTGTGTGACATTGAATGAGTCTTTCAATAAATTGTAAACAGCATCAAAGGCAGGTATGTCCTGGAGGCTTGTTCTTTGTAGTCATGATCCTACTATAGGTTCAGGACAGGTCTCAGGCTCTTCCAGAAAATGAAGAGGATCTTGTATTGCTGGTTCCTGGTGATACATGAAGCTGCTCTGTGTGGTTTTATTTGGATGGTCTTTATGCTTTTAGCTCTGTTTTTTCCTTGGTGCCTCTTGAGCCATAAGTAGATTTTCTTTGCACCTCTAGTAGATTTTCTTTGCACCTCAAGGAGTAAATAAGTCTCTGGAACATCAATAGCATGTATGCTATGTGTTGCTGCATTCCAGTGTGAGGTGTCTCTGTGAATCTCTGGTCTGTGCCCAACTCCTTGACCTGTGCATTCCTGTCAGTTCCCTTCCAAAAACCTTCCTTTTCCTTTCCTTTTATCTCTGTCGGTTGAGGAGCCGTACATCAGTTGAAAACATGAAGGCATCGCAGCAGAGCATCTGGTCTAAACCCTGACTATGCTTAGAGAAGTGATGACTTTCTGACTAGCTTGCTCAGGATGGAAACATTCATGTCCCAGAACAGAATCTATATTATCCTACTCAAAAAATTGTGTGCTTGTCTCTCTCAAAGCAGAAATAAATTGTAATTCACTGATACCTCTCTCCCCTGGGATAGAACTCTACTTCCTATTTCTTCCACTGTATTTTTTTGAGAAAAAAAGATCGGGGCCAGTTGCAGTGAACATGAGAGTGCCCACCCATAAAATTGTGTATTCCTGTGGGAGTCGCATGGAGAGTAATACAAATGTTGCTTTGTAATTGAATGATTTGGCTGATGTGTCTCAGTTTTTATAGTCTGATATGCCTATTGCATGCTGGGACTGAAGCAGTGTTGAGTGGAAATACAGAGCGAGATAAGACTGTAGCTAGTTGAGTTAGATAGACTGAAATTGTTTCTTAAAACAGCAATAAAAATGCAGGCAATTGAGGCTTTACTTAATGAGAAACTTTTTAGCCAGACAAGTCCTGTAAGTGACAGAAGGAAATACTTGTCTCTGGGTAAAATCTCTGTGCCCACACGCTGCTGGGCTGTGTGAGGTTGTTGAAATAGGGTTTCATTTCTTTCTTCAGAATGAAGTTATGAATATAAGTTGTTCTTAAAGGTGCAAAATTTATGTGTAACATTTCTGCCTACATAGTAGAGAATCACACTAAAAGAGCCAATTTTGCTTTAAATGTGAAAGTATGTCACATCTTTAGTTTATTTGTATATTTGTAGTACTGCTGTCATCTGAAATGGGTTGACTGAATTACAGTTCTTTTACTGTTATTCTCCAGCTTTTGAGCTGCAACAATTAAAAACCACACATAAGTTACTACTTTACTGCTGAAACATACCTTACTGGTTTGCTTTCTCTTTTTAGGTGTCCTGGCTTTTTAATCCAGCAAGAAGTGAAATAACAAGTCTAGATAGTGGAAATATAGATGACATTTTAAGTGAGTACTTCAAATAATTTTTTTCTTTGTATGTCTGCAGTTACTTACCTGTGTGAATATTGCAGTGATATTAAATGAATATTCATACCCTAGCTTTGAATATATGAATTGTAATTGGCTTAGAAATGTTAAATGCCTGTGGTCAAAATTAGCTGTCTGTACTAATGTATTGCAATGAGAATTTGAAGTGTCTTAAAAACAATAACTGGTATCTTGTTTGCAGAAGGGAATGCTTGATTACATAACCAAAACCTGTCCAGAGGGCATTTTAGAAGTTCTCCCAAAAAAAATAGCACCAGTTGAAACCCATGGTGATGGGCCTTAAGTATCTTGCTTGTTTGGCTATGCCTTTCCTCATGTTAAGCACAGTCCTGATTCTGGTGGCTCATAGAATGGAAATCTGTAAATTTAACACTTATGTGTTTCTTGTCTGAAACCTTTTACTCTGAGAAGTATGCAACTTGCCTGTAACTGGTTGCCTTCGCAGGAAAAAGTTACTACGTTTTTCAAATATATCCAGGGGAAAAAGTCTTTATTAAGGTGTGGACTAGAATCTGCATTGTTACAGGATTGCTTTGTGATACAAGATCTGTTTGTAAATACCTTTTATACAGTGGAAAATATAAAATTATTTTATAAAATGTAATTAATAAAAGGGAATATATGCCAAGTGTAAGTGCTTTTAAAATTCATCCAATTACTCTCAATAAATACTTTATGCTTTGGAAGTAACCCTAAATTTTTCAGTGCTTGTTGTTTACCTGTTCAGCACTTGCATCCCTTGCTGATAATGAAAATCTTAATGCCATAATTTGAATCAAAGCTGTAGTGTTCCCCAGCCATCTCAAGAGTCATCTTTAGCAGCATGTTGTGTTTTCCAGGCTTGCAGCATCCTAATCTTCACATGTAACAGCTCTGTAACTTTGTCAGTTTTCTGCTTTGTCAGCATTTCTGCTTTATAAAGCTGTGGCTGATATTCTGTAATTTGAGTATGTGTTTCATTTTTTTCAGTGTCTAGGCCAGTACTACTACTAAAAATCAATTTAAAGCATGATTCGTTATTATGTTTTGTAAAGATCATACTTTATTTTTGGGCAGGAGATATATCCTTTTTTGATACTGGTTTTGGGTTTTTTTGGTATGTGAAAAGGAATGTGCAGGAACCTTATTTCACTACCTAATCTTATATATCCCTGTAGTATTGCTTTTTTTTTAGTGTCCCTTAGTATTTTTCTTTTTTGGGGGACTGAAGATTTCTTTGCTACCTTTTGCTTTAGTATCCAGGTTAATAAGACTGGTAAGGACTGACCCCAGAGCAAGTTGCACAGGCAGGCTGCCTGTTGATCAGTCTTCTAACCCAAATAGTTGACATTTCAGCTTTTAACTGGTTTTTAACACCTATGAAAAATACAGCTAATGCTTAAGAGATACTAGAGTACAATTTCTGGATGTGAGTGCCTTAATTTTAAATCCAGAATTAATTTTTACTGCATGTGTCAATTACTTCTTGTGTGTCTTAATACCTTAAGTGTTTACATTTTTTTGGTCTTATTTATCAATAAAGTCAATAGAACACTTGACTGAAGGCCTCTTTCATCTCTTTCCCATTTGTTATAGATTATATTTCAGATAAGATTTACCCTAGCAGTTTTCTAGCAATTAGACTGAGCTCTATGCTGAGTAATCTAGAAATACTTGCTTTTATAGTCTTTTTTGTGCTTATTTTTATAATCTCAGATAAAAGAACTGAGAAGTTTGCCTCACAATGTGACATTGGGCTTTTTCTTTTTCTTTCTTCTCAGACAATGCAGATGTTGCTTTAGTTAATTTTTATGCTGATTGGTAAGTTATTCAAGTTGGTTTTTTTTCTATGTTTGAACTTTTGTCTTTTGAAAACTGTCATGTTTGGCTGTAGTTTTCTAATTGAAAATACAGTAGTATGTTGCTTTCAAACCAGTTTTTCTCTGGGTTTATGTCCTGATTGCTTCTCCTTCTGTGTATGTTTGCTTGGTTCACGTGATAGTAAGCTATAGTTTTAAAAGATTACAACCTTAATTATGAACATTACTTTTAGGCATTCAGTAATAACCTCTCAATGGAGTACACTGCCAGTCTGTGATGTAAGGTGACTTTTGAATGAGAACAGTTTTGCTCATGGAAGTTCTCTGCAATAAGGGTGGAGAAGAATGAGGGACAGGAAGCCATAGTAACATATACGTGGTAACCCATACATGGTACATAAATACATAGCATACAGCTGTGCTGCCCACAGTAAGTTTTTTGAGAAGGCAGACTTAAGCTTTCTTTATATTTTGAGACCAAGACTTGCTCTTCACTGACATGTTTGCTGTTGCAGACGTAACTGCACCCCCAGGCTGTCAATGTTAAGTTTAAGGTGGGCTTCGATGCAGGCTGGTTTGTTGCAAGTCTGCTCCTTGAAGTCTCATTCTCACAACTTTTACAGTGCCATTATGCATCTCCAATTTAAAATTCTGCCATGTGTTTAGAATGACAAAATATGAAATAATTTTATTGACGTATTACTAATGGGCTTGTGCACTATTGTTACTCTAAACTCCCTGAAGTCACCAAAGCACCTTTCCAATCCTACAGCCTTTTTGTGGGAAAAAAGAGAGAATTTGCTTCAAAATCTGGCATTACTGCAAGCTGGGACCCTCTTTGTTCTTACTGCTGTAAGAGCAGTCTGCTTAAATTCTGCTAAACTTGAGCACTACTATAATACATAAAACTTACAACTTGCATTGTTGACCTGTAGAAATTTACCTGTGATTTTTCTGGAAGGTGTTTGTGAATATTTGAATCTCCGCAATCTGAGGAACTTCTTTTACTACATTTTTAAAATTACTTTCCCAGGGATAATTCAGATAGAAAAAAATTAACAACATACTTATGAAAAGAATGTATTTTCTAAAGGCTTATAATTGATTAATGGTGTTTCCTAGGGAGATAAAGCAGGGGAGCATATCTTGAACTATGAATTTTTCAGAATTACTTTTTTTTTTCTGCTCCTGAATTATTCAAGTTACTTTTGAACCAGTTTTTATCCAGTCAGTTACTGGGACAATTTCAGGTAGATGTGATTTTTCCAAAAGCTTTTCTTTCTTTCTTTTTTTGTTTTCCTTCAGATTGAAATATTCCAGTAGTCATCAATTAAAATATTTTAAAGTGATATTTTGAATTTACGATTTTGTGTTCTGTTTACAGGTGCCGCTTCAGCCAAATGCTGCATCCTATTTTTGAGGAAGCTTCTAACGTAATCAAAGAAGAATATCCAGATAAGAATCAAGTGGTGTTTGCTAGAGTAGACTGTGATCAGCATTGTAAGTAAATCCTTATTTAGGTTTTTCTGTGCTGTCCTGCTACTAAGTTACTACTTGTATTGAAAAATACGCTAAATAGCTGTGTAAAGTGTAGCTTACCTGGCCCATCATTTGGCCCAAGGTTGCTTTTATTACGTCAGCAAACCTCTTCTTCCAAATTTGTCAGGGCAATTTCCAGCGTTTCTTTCTCATTACATCCATAAGCATCCTTTTTTTAATCAGTTCAGCCCATCTCATTTACTGAGAAAAAAGGGCTGGGATTATAAATTTAATTGGCTCATTGAGGTGTCAGAGAAGCACTGGTGCAACAAAAGATGCATGACTTCACAACCAAGAAGAGGAAGGGGTAATTTACCATTGTCAGCATGAAGAATATGTTCTGCTCAGGTCTTCCTTCCACCTTGGGGTCTTGATGGGGGCTGTAAGTTTCCTTTCACACAGCCAGGCAGGGATCAGAGCTTTGTTTGCTGTTGTTACACATACCAATAAACAGTTGCCTGTTTGGGTTGGGTTTACCCCGTGCCCAGACATACATGAAAATGATATGCAAAATCTTATTTTATGCTACTACTAATCCCTAAAGAGCCTTTTAAATCCCTTAATAAGTAAAATGTGAGGAATATTGGCTGCACACTGAAAGGCAAATGGATAGCACCAGGATTTTTGTAACACTATAGGATCAGCTGTGTTGTTTTATGCTTCTTGGAGAACAGCATTTCTAGGAGTAATTTCTTTACAATGGCTTGTGATTCCCGAAGAGTATTAACAGCAGAAATTCAGTTTAATCAATACTGATTATACTGTTTGGGCTTTACAAAACAGTTAATTTTTAGGAACAAACATCACTGGAAATTGGCTCACCTTTTCATGTCAAAATAATGATAACAAAATTTTATAGAAAGTTTTCACTAAAGAGCATAGTAAAATCAGCCTGTGATGTTGAGTTTTATTGTTAAGGTTTAAATTAACTGCTGGAGTCTTTACTTCGGTTGCTGTAGCTTTAGTTGCTTGAATAACTGAGGGAGTCTGGGCTTCTGGGTGCCCAGTGTTCAGCTATGAGTCGTTCTTGTCTTAGGAATAGTTAGGAAAACATTTTTTCCTCCTCCCACCAAGTGTTTGAAACACTTTGAAAGTTTGTTACTTAATCTTATCACATGCTCTTTGAATTAAGGTATTTGGAGCTTGTTACAGAGAACTAAGAGGAGATGCTACAGAAGAGGTTGTCCTTCACCTGGGAGTACATGTAATAGGCTAGAGTAGTAGGAGGCAGCCAGGAGTTTTGGTCTTTCTTTTTATTTCTGGAATACGATTAGTTCTCTGTATTTACTATTTTTGTCCTTAATTTAAGTAGATGAGCATGACTGCTGCTGCAGAAGGTGTAAAATGTGAGAATTAAAAATAAAATCCTTTCATGACAGGCAATTTATATTGAATTAAAATAACAAAGTTGTATATGTGATTCTTAGTTTTTGGTATTTATTTGCTGGGTTGTAAACAATGGTACATTTCATGGCACACAGTTATTGGGTATGTCCAAAAGTTTTAGGTATTTTGACTTGGATTTTAATGTGTGCAATAGCAGCTTTTTAGTAGGAGAGCAGATGTTACTGTATTATCAAGGTTGGGCCTGCTGTATTTTTTTGCAGAATGCTGGAGTCAAGATTGTTAGTGGTTTGGGGCTTTTTACTCAAGCTTTATATTTTTGTATGTGTTCACATATTTTAGCAACACTAGAAGGTTTATGTCAATATTTTGGTGTTTTGTTATGCCTGCAGATTTCATACCACTAGTAATTCACTGTTAGAATGATGTTCTAGAGATGGTGGATTATTTGCATTACAAATGATCTGTTTCTTTTTGAGGCCAAGACTCTGTAGGGAATCCAAATAGCTGATTTCTGGCCACTCAAAAACAGCTTTCAGAATGGTCACTCAGGCATAGATACTTTCTATTTAATGCACTGTTATTGAAGCACACTGCAGGGCCCAACAGCTCACACCAGCTTCTGAGGGTAAAGCAAATTAAAGAGAATTATTGATGCACTGCCAAATGTTTGATGCCTAATGACAAAACCATCATTCTGTCTGCTCTTTCAGCCAATATAAAGATGTTTTTCTGGAAAGTGATAGTCCCTTATGTGAAAAAATATGAAATACACATATTAACAGTATATTAAGCCTTTGTATGTGTTACATTTTACACCAGTTTGTAGTATTATGGAAGATAATTATACCTGAAATGTGTAAGTTAAGTCACCAGGCTGTGTTTAAGCTGCTGTGGAACATACACTAAAGGTAAATCTGAAGCAGATAGTTAAAGCAGATACTCTTTCCTTTTCCAAGACCACATCCTTTTATAACTTAGAAATGTCTGAGTTCTGCTACATTGTTTCTTTGTTAAAATCTTTGATGGTTTTGGTATGTTCAGTTTAGTAATTCACCTTTCTTGAAAATTATATACCTCTCATCTAAATATACTACCTAGTAAAAGTGATCTTCCATATAAAATTACAGAAGATCTTACTGCACAGACATTATTAGAAGGGTTTTGTTTCTAGTGGTTTGTGGTTTTTTGTTTGTTTGGGGGTTTTTTGGGTGTTTTTTTTGCTTGCTTGTGTTTCAGGGTTTTTTAAAATCATTTGTGTTAAGCAGCAGTGTTGGAAACCCACTTGGTGCAATAGATTTCCTGTGTTTCTGTTCTCTGTGAGTGAATATTGCAATCTAGAGCTCATGTTTCTCCAGAAGAGAGTTTGTATTTTGGACAGTTTCTCTGCATTCAACATTAGGAGCTGTGGTACAGAATTCTTATAAATTGAAGTATATATATTGGGGGTTTGATCCTACTGCACCATGATTTCCTTTGGTTTCTGAGTTAAATAAAAAATAGTAGCTAGTTTGCATAGATCTTTGTGCCTCCAAACATAAATCAACTTCTCACTGATGGTATGTAAGGACGTGCTTTGCTGGACAGACTGTTTAGGGAACTGTTTTTCTTCCATTCAAAATGTGTCTGGGAATGGTATTTTTCCTCACTGTTGTGAGCTGCTGCTTTCCCTGGGTCTGGCTGTTCCTGCAATGTGTGCTCATGTTGCTAGTGTTAGTCTGCAGGGATGAGATTGTGTTGCTACCGTGCCTTTGGTAAGCAAAAGAACTCGATAACAAATTTGGAAGTTCTTAAAGGAACTATAAATGAAAATGTAAAAAAACATGAGGATTTCATTGCATTCTTGTCACTTTTCTTGGAAAAAAAAAATCAGTCTGAGAGAGTTATCTTTGGATAAAATAAAAAGTGTAAGTGATTTGGAGAGGCTGTTGATGGCACTCCTCCTCATCAGGAGAGCCATTTTATTAGTCTGTTAGAGAAGGTTATGGGATGCCTACTGATGAGGCACTGCTCAGAGGCTGTTGTGAATGCTCCTTTGCAGCAGAAGGTGGTTTAAATTTGCTGCTACCTGAGTTTGATACAGAATATTGATTGCTTTTCTTCTACTTGTTTTGGTCCGTTATCCAGGTCACCAGTATCACAGTCATTGGAGTAGGATGCCTAGTTTAGATGGTTTCCCAAGTTCCTTTCTAATTCTGCTTCCTATGAGTATTCCCAGGGCTTATGATTTCTTGCAAGTGTCACAAGAGTAGTAGTTTAACTGGGGAAAATTAATGGTGTATTATGAAAGTGAAAAGTACCTATCAAAGACAGATTTAATTTGTCATCTGTGGTGTGCCCTGGTGGGTAGCCTTGAGGAGCTTCAAAAGATGTTGATTGATCTCAAGTGAGCAAGCAGAATACTCATTTGGTAGTTCCAGCTTCAAGTATACAGCTGAAAGAATTTGTTACTTTTGAGATGGAAGCTATTGCAGAAGGGTAAGGAAGACTTAAGATGATTTGACACACAAAATAAAGATTAGTGTTAGATCCAGAAAATTCAGGCTCTCTCTCTAGGTAGCTATGCAACTCCTACAACCATCATGTAACACCAAAGTTAGGAAATGCAGTAGCTTGGGTTTGTGCTTTCTCTTCCTCAGATGACATGAAGGCACCACCCCACTCTCACCTGGAAAAGGGGACACTGAGTATTTTCAGAAGTTACTTTTACAGGGTTTGAGTTTTGAAATTTTGATTTTCTTTCAGATAACTTTTCAGGCTGTTGTAGTCCTCTGTTAAGCATGTGAATTCTTCAGGTGGTGCCTTATATTATAAGGTAGGCATTTAGGATAATTATCAGTATTGTTCAAATCCTAGTGGACATGTTTTTGGAGAGCCACTCCTGCAGACCTAAAGTCTAAATATTTGTAGTATGAATTAGGGCCCTGAAGGTTCAGAACAGGGGCCCTTTTAAATATTGCTGGTCCTTCAGTGGGAAGGACCTTCTTAGTTACATTGTGGGTGGGAGACTTCTTCAGTATAATGTGCCTCAGTGCAGTTATTCAACACATTCTTCACTGTACATTAAATTGCAGTTTGGTGGCAATGAAATGGAGATTCTTGGTGGCGTGATCTGATATCTATCTAGCTGAACTTTGGATAGTGCCTTGTGGTGTTAACCTAGAATGGTGGAGTCTGAAGCATTCTGGGAAACAAGTCACTGGCTGTGTGCTTGCTTGATGCTGTAGCTTGGGTTATGTGTGTACACACCATGAGAAAAACCTGACACACCCCAAAAATGGGCTTTGGCATTCCTTTGAATAGAGGAACACACGATGCTCTGATGATGGAGAAATGGCTGATGGTACAAGAGCTATGATAAAGGTATGGATCACGAATGACAGCTCACAAAGCCTGCTTTCTTAGAGGATCTTATTCAGAAGGTGACATGAGAGACTGTCTTAGAAAATATGAGTGTGAATGTCAGGTTTCACATAGAAGTTTCTTTCAGAACAAGAGCTGCTGTCTCTTTCCTGTTGTAAGAATGAGCTTTGCTCAGGAGAAGTATCAATACAGTGCATCTATGAAGAGAACTGAGTGACTGTAAGATATTCCTGTTGGACTTGGCAAAATGAATAGTAGAAAAAGTCTAGGCAGTTTGGAAATGGTTGCATGTCAACAGGTAAACGTGCAAAATGGGGAGGAAAGAATCATCTGAATCCAACAGTCACTGCTGTGCTCGAAGTTTCTGATTTGTAGAAGAAAAGAAGATGATCAAGTATATCAGTAATTTCCTGTTATAACTAATGTGAAGCCATTCTGGTAGCACAAACACTAGATTTGTGATTTAATTATTAATTCAGTTAAATGCAAGGTTTATTCCTTTTCGGTACCTTCATATGTGAAGAAACTAAAAAGTCATAAAGTTGTAGCTGGGAGACTTTTTTGTTTTTAAGTAGGTTGCCCTTGTCTGTTTCAAATACATCTTTTCATCAGAAAATGGGCAGGGGGAATGTCTGGAAATATTTTAAAATTTAATTTAGGATTTACTATAACTAATGCAATCTGTGAATGAGTTCAAACAATATTCCATGTATTTGCATTGTGTATTTCCAATTTTAAAAGGAATATTATTTTGTAGTTGCAGTGCTTATGCTAACTCTACCTGTATCAAATGCCAGGGCTTAATGAAGCATTTAAGGTTTACTCTATTTGACTTTTGAATTAATTCAAACAATTTTTCATGTACTTGCATTTTATTTTTGTAAAAAGATGGTTTTCAAATACTTACTTGTGTAGGAGTGTCATTTCTCTGTGTTAGTTCAAATACCAGCATTCATGGAATCTCAATGTAATTTGTAAAGATCATACAAGTACTGACTTATGAAATAATGTTTGAATTCAGCTTTGACAGTGGGCATTTATTACCATTAATTTTTTTCACAACTTCAGCCCTTGATGAAGATCCACATCCCTGGGGACTGCAATCTCCATCTTGGAGAACCTGTATGACCCCCTGAATGCCCATTCTTCAACCCTTGCATCCTCCTCTAGCTGTGGAAATTACCTTAAGGAAAAGGCCATGTTGTGACACAAAGAAGTGTGGGTTCTGGTGTTCTCTTGCTGTACAGTTCTGTAAGAGGATGTGTCTGTAATCTCAATGTGTTTCTGTGAAACCTTAACACGCAGTGCTCCTTGTCCCTTATCAGACCCTGGTCAAGTTTGGATCACCTCATGCACTGTCAGACCAAAGGTCCTTCTATGAGGAGGGGAGGAGGGCAGCAAATGCCTGCTTTGCAGATGTTGTTTATCTTCTACCAAGCAAATATAAAGTGGTTCCTCCCCTGCTATACTTACACCTTCTTGCAGGCAGCTCTTAGGTGCTTTAACTAAGAAGTGGTGGAGTTTAAGGGAAGAAAACATTAATCTAATGCTCATTAATGTTGAATATATTGGCATCCTCCCTTGAGAAATTTGTATTAATTTGAAATAAAAGTACTCTTCACTGAGGATATAAAATGTTTTACCTTCATTTTAACTGTAATTAGTGCATTAAGAAATGCACTTCTGGGATATTTAGGAAACAAGTCAAGGCCTTTCTCTTAGTCAAAATTGATAGGCTGAATTCTGTGTTATTTTATAGTGATGCAAAGCTTTTTAGGAACTGGGCTAAGCTGGTGAAGCTTTGAAATTTACTTGGGAGATGTTAGAGAACATTTTTGTGGAGCAGACCTGGTTCTTACTCCTTTGTTATTTGTGTTTTGTTTTCAGTTCTCAGACTCATCCAAGCTGTGCAACTGATACAAAGGCTGTTTTCAGTAACTAAATCTCCAAGAAGGATTAGTATTGTTCTAGCAGCAGTTGAAAGTACCAGTGGTTTCACTGAGAGTTCTCCAGGCAGCATGAAATTTAGACTTCTCCATTCTCTTTAAAAAAGAGCAAGTGCAAGATAGAAAGCAAATCTGGTTTGTGGCAAATACATAACTGAGAAGGGACATTTTGCCAGAAAGGATTAGTTTTCACATCATTCAGTGCTGTGCCACATGTGCTGATGGACTCCATTTGATTGCCTTCCTGCTGTAGGCTAATCCAGGTCACCTGGAGTGTACCCTGTGACTTGTAAGGAGTCCATGGAAAGTAAGGACATGCATACAGCCCACACTTGCAATGCCTTCCTATCTCCATCAACTGAATGAAACTTCTGTGTCTCCAAAGGATAAATCAGTCTGCTGAATTCACCATCTGCCTTTCCTTGAGAGAGGAAAGAAGGGGAAGTGTGGTGGGTGTGGTTGACTGGAATGAGTCTCCTCAAATGGTTAAGTAACTGAGGGAAAGTGAGCAAGCAGACTGCTCTTATTTGGGAGGATTTAGTTCAGTTTAGCTGCATGTTTAGGTAAACTGCATCCCACTCTATAAGAGAGGATGCACAGTTTTCACAGGGTCTACAAGATTTTATTTGTTTCTAGATTTAGTTCGAGAGGAGGAGTGAACAGGAGGGAATAATTAAGCAAAGCAAAAGCCGAGGGAAGGTGCTTTGTCTGTATTGTTTGTTTTTAGTCTTGCTTTCCTAAGAACCCAAAGTATATCTGATTACCTCATTTATTCAGTTCCTCATAAAATCTTGACATCTTTGCTGAACTTCAGCAACATCTGAAAGGGGAAAGAGCATTCAGAGCTATTAAATACTTTAAAACTTCGATTAAAGCAGTTTCTGAATATTGGAGATGCACAAACCCAATTTTTGCATCATAGCAAAGGTTGCTGTAAAAGCTCAAGGCAGCTGGATCCTGCTCAGTGTGCCATGAGCCACTTGCTGATTATGTGTAAGCTTCCCCATCAATGTGCAGCTGGGAACTAGCTGCAATTCCTATTGCAATTTGTTTTGTCCCAGTGATTTAGCAAAGTGCAAAGAAGCGTGGTGGGGTGCAGTGAAGAACCACATTAGTGCCTTAGTAGTGGCTGAAGTTAGGGCGAAACTGGGCTTTACTGCTTCTGCTTAGCTTTCTTCTTTGCCATTCTTCTAATTTTTCTGTAAAGCCTTTTTCTATTTTTATTCTTTTACATTTGTAAGTCTTGTGAATAAGTAACTGACCTGTTATGTAAAGGGGGAAGCAGTTAGTGCTCTTGTGCTAGATGGATGACAATACATGATACTTTGTTTTGTGAATGTCTGTGTCATCTGAGTCTAGAAGGAGACTGCTCTTCATGTATGGATGTGAGTGAAGACCTGTCTTGAAGGCAGCAATGACAGTGGTTGACCAGAGAGGTGTTTGCCTTAATTTCGAAACCTGGAATTTTGTGTTTGTTCAAAACCTGAACATCTCAGAACTGCAACAGCAATCTTCTGGCCTTCAGAGGCTTCAAGAAGTACTTTGCAGGGGGTTTACATTTTCTAAAATTTTAGACATGACAGTTATATTTCCAGCATTGCAATCAAGATGAAAATCATAGCAAGTTTAAAGAAAAATAGGGGATGGTATATTTTATTAAAATTTCCTCAAGTGGGTTAATTAACTGAGATTTGAAGATGCTCATGTTTGTGCTATGCTCTTAAATTTGCCTTCCTAGTTGTTTGTAGGAAGTGTACTAAATATGTATACATGACCAAGTTGAGTCTTTACTTATCCCAGATTTTGGTGATTTTTTTCTTTATGAAGACTAGTGCATGTGCACAATATAGGTGTGGATGGTTTTGGTGGTTTTGTTTTCAGTTATTTGGTTTTTTGTTTTGGTTTTGTTTTGTTTTTGTTTTGTTTGTTTGTTTGGTTTTTTGTTTTTGTTTTGTTTCTGTGTTTTGTCTTCTTGTTGCTGAAAGATGTAGAACTACTGGTTCAGAGATTCCACATACAGGCAGCCGTATACAAGTATAAGACACTGTGTTCAGTGCATTTCTGTATTTGTAGGGCTTTGGTTTCATTTCCTTTATTTTTTTTTAGCGGATATAGCTCAGAGGTACAGGATAAGTAAGTACCCAACTCTGAAACTCTTCCGGAATGGCATGATGATGAAGAGGGAATACAGAGGCCAGAGATCTGTGACAGCAATAGCGGATTACATCAGGCAGCAGAAAAGTAACCCTATTCGGGAGGTCCAGGATTTGGAAGAAATTAGTTCTGTTGATGTAAGTGTTTCAATTGCATTCCTTCTCTGTATTTTTTATTCAGTGTTGAACTATGGAACACAATGTATTTGAGGTACATATTTACTTCTTTTTTTTTTTCCATTGAGAAATGTTTAGTACTTTGCTTTTTTTTTAACTGAGTGAAAAACTGGATCATTTGTAGTATTACAAATTAGTCCAATATAGTCACTTTGAGCTACATTCACTCCACTACTAAGTTATGTATTTTGCTTTTAATAATGTGAAAAAAACCCATATGTTGTATTTAAGAAGAAACTTCTAATATTCCTTACCGAAAAAATAGTCAGAAGGATTCTTCTGAATATTGAAAAGGCAAAAAAGAAATAATTTCAGCATTTATTGACTGTTGAATGAATGACATTTCTGTGTTTAATATCTGTAGGGAGTAATGACAGTTTTTGATAATTTGATGCAAGTTCTAATTCAACCTTTGTATTTACAGCGCAGCAGAAGAAATATTATTGGATACTTTGAGCAAAAGGACTCTGATAATTACAGAACCTTTGAAAGAGTAGCGAATATTTTGCATGATGATTGTGTGTTCCTCTCTGCCTTTGGGTAAGTTTTGAAATTTGTTGATTGCATGACTTCATTATTGAAATCCTGTTAATGAGGTCTGTATAATTTAATTGAAGGGACTTCTTTAATATTTTCAGTGTGGCATAACTGAAGAGACTAGACCTTAATGGATAAATACACTGAGGGGACAGAAGGATAAAACTCTTTCTAGCCTTAATATTTGCTGTGGAATCCAACTTTTTTTTTGCTTCTTTTTTCTCTTTTTGCCACTCTTTGTCCGTATAGTTTAAATGTACCTGAGGAGGTTTGGGTGGGGGAATGGTAGGCGGTTGTGTCCCAAAATCCTGTGTTATTAGAGGGAGAACAAGTAGGGAAGAGTTTGAAAATGTTTGGGAAAAAAAATGCATTAGCTTTGCAGACTGCATAACTCTTTTTGCAACATCTTAGAATTTTTTTTTTTCCTTGAAGTAAGACCATTTTTGAAGGTGGGGTTTCCTTCATTTTTGTTGACTTTTTTTTTCCCACCTGTAAGGAATGTAGTTGCTTGCTCATTTCTTCTTGATGCTGGGGGAGAAAACCTTGTTCCAAAACACCTAATTTCTGTGTCTGGGCCTTTTTCGTGCAAGTTCTATGTCACTACCCAGTGTAATAGTTTAGAAAGACAATTGCATTGTTGAGCTACAGAGTACAAGTCTAGAAGAAAAACATACAGGAATTCAAATTTCCCCTTGTACAGATTTACAGTGATACTTTATTCAATGGAAGAAGAACAGATTGGGACTGATTCACTATTTAAGTAGCATAATAAAATTAAAATCTAGATTATTTCTACAGTGTCTAATGTGCCAGCACTGCCCAATTTGAAGACATTGGGTATTAATGTGATTGTAGTGATTTCCAGTGTACCCACAGTTGCAAGATCAGGAACTTGCATGTGTTACGCTAGATTTTATAATGCACAGAGTTGCCTCGAGAGTTTTTTAATTAGATGTAGTGGAGAGGAGCAGAGAAACCGAGAGAAGGGGTAAATGTGAAAAATCTTTCATCTGTTTGACCAAAACCTGTTGTTAGTCAGTGATGCCTCTTCCCATATGTCTCTGAAAATAGTTTGGTGATAGGGGAAAGTATTTGCATAGTGCAGGGGTGCACGTGGCTTTCCCTTCCTTCAATTCCCAATTGGGTAATGCTGTGACTGTGTAAGCAGCCCTGGCCAAGAGTGGTAAACCCGTGGTCTGTAGGTCTGTCAGTCATATTCCCAAGGAGTGACAATTACCTCAAGTGTTTTCTGATGAGTGCAGCCATGCTTGCTCTCAGAACAGCCAGTCTGAGTTGCTATTAGAATTTTACGCTATTTTCTGCCTCCTTCATTTGACTTTTCAGTCTTTTCAGAAATAACTTTAAAAAGTTATTAGTAAGATAACACTACTTTCAACATTCACTCTCCTGTTTTTTGAGTCTGTTCATCTTTGGTTTGCTCTTTGTCAATTGCATATAATGAGAAGTAGTTTCCCACCACTCAGCGTCAGCACTTGGTTGTTGGGCACTGTTGAAGTAGTTACTATGGGGGCTTTATTTTATTTTTTTTTTCAGATATAAGGAATAAGCAGACATAGTAGAATGGATCAGAGTTTGATTATTCTTAACCTGCCCATGTAAATACAGATTGCACAGCATGCTTGTCATTATTCTTATCTCCAGACTCCCATTCCCTTTCTAGCCTGGGGCTGTTAAGTGTTTTAAAGTGCAGCCTTCCCAACAGCAGCCTTGGGAGCTAAATGTTTTCATCTCTGAGTTAGCTGTGGCTCTTCAGCTTCCTAAAAACTTATATGTGAAAAGACTTCCAAGGGAGATGCTGGCAACAGATCAGTGTTTTTTATTCAGATTATATATAGCAAAATGCTTCATGGGGAGCTGACATTGATCAGTTGAACTCTTCTGACTGAGCATCCTAACAACGCCTAGAAGGGACTTTTGGTTTTGCTATGGACAGAGTTCAACAGCTACATGGTTTGGGGAGTTTACATGAGTGGTCATGTTCAAATTTCTCTTAAACTAAAATAAAACAATCAATTTGACAGGAGAAAAACAGTTGCTTGACTAACTTCTGCTAAGGCAGAACTGTCCCGTTATGCCAAAATTGCTGTGGCTTTAGGTAGTTGTAGTAACTTATTTAAAATTCTGTTAATAGTACTTAGTTGCAGATGGTCTTGTTGCCTAAACTATTCTTAAATCAACTGATCCTTACAGTTCTGTTAAGATCTGAAGTGACCACGGAACATAATTAATGAAAGAAGGCTCCTAAGCAGGAGGAGATAGATGAAGAATCTGATTAAGAGATTATTATAGGTAGATTTTTAGAAGTAGAGAGGAGTGAATCTGAAATGTTTGTGAACATGCAAGGGAATGTCCAATAGGAAAAAAAAAAAAAAAACAACAGCCAAAAAATACTTTTATTTAAAAGGCTTTGATAAACTGTAAGTAATTCATGGAAGAAAGTGATAAATCTAGGAACTGTTTTAATTTTACGTTATCAAGTAAATGTGCCAGGGGAGGGGGTTGTGTGCTTTCCAGAGATTCATCTTGTACATTACTGCTTCAAAAAAAGACAAAATGCAAACTGAAGTGTTTCCATTTTAGTAGTTGTTTTAAAAAGGTGTGTCTTCAGGCGTTTGGGATTTTCACATCATGTCCCCACTTTATTTGAGTTATCTGAAAAAAAAATCAGTCATAGCTGCAGCTACTGGAGTGGAAGAACACAGAGGAGGACATTTTGGGTTCTACCACAGGGTTACCCTAGAGCATATATTTCATTATAGATTATCATCAGCTTAGCAAGCAGTGATTGGGCAGGTGGCTTCTATGTCTTCACTTTCTTATTCCATGAAGGCTTATTTGGGATGCAAGTGTTTTACCTCAGTGATGATGGTCGCTAGGCAGCCTAATTTCACATTATGGGGGGCGTCATGTCTGGAATACAAAAACGTATTTTAAAATACACATCTCTAAACTGATGCAAATACCGGTGGTGTAACATACTATGCAAGGCACCTTTTGTGTGTGATAAGAAAAGGATAATCAGATCAAATTAAATCAGTAAAACATAAATACTTTGAGTTAAGCCTTATGATGTCTGTATTTTTCTTGGCACTCTAAATTGTTCAGACCCCTGGAAAATGGAGCTTATCTTGCAGTGAGGTAAATTCAGATAATTTGAATTCTCTCTCTCTCTTTTTTTTTTTTTTGTCTGTCTCCTCCATTGGATGCACAGCTGTTCCAACTTGTTTGAATAGAGATGATAATTTTGGGGTACAAACTAGCAGCTTTCAGGGCACTTTGCTGTGATTTGCGTTAAAATATTCTGAAGGCAAGAGAGCAATTTACTAAGGTGACATAGTAAGCTGAATACCAAGGAGGAGTTGTATGTCTTAGAGGTTCACACCTACTATATCATCAGTGGCCAGAAACTGTGTGCTGTGTCTTCTCTCTAGATATGTTCTGAGGGTAAAATGGACAGTGGGGGCTTACTTGCAATCCATTTTCTCATTGCTTGTCCCTGTAGAACACCTTAAAGCCCTTCTGTGTCAGGGTAGATAAGACGTAAATTCTTAGTGTAAGCAGTGGAACGGGGACAGTAAATGTAGCAAGAATCCACCTTTCTCTTTTGCTTCCTTAAGATTTTTTTTTAATTCTCTGTTGGTCTCTTACCCCAAATTGCCCTGGCATTTATCACTTGGCACTTTGATGCCTTTAGTCCACGCTTCTGATCTTAGGGATGCATCTTGCTGACTCCCTTAATGCCCTCTTATCCAGCCAGGCTAAGTTTCTGTGGAGGAACTTCACAGTTTACGTTAAAAATGACGGATTTTAATTCTAAAATTGTGAAGGGAAAAAAAAAGGTAAAGAAAGGATAGCAAATTAAAATATGAATTTTGGTATCTCAGTTATTTTATTTGTCTGTGCCAAGACATGCTTACTGGTTGGTTTGTTGTAGGGCTATTTCAAAAGCAGAGAGATTTAGCGGAGACAATGTAATCTACAAGCCACCAGGGGTAAGTGTAACTATGTATTTTATTCTGATTATTGTCATTATATGTGAATACAAACAAATGGAGACTGTATTCAGATCATTCAGTATGTTACTGCACCTCAAATCTTAGTTTTATTTCATCAGTAAATAGTGTGAGACATAGGATCATAGAAATTAGTGTTTCTGAGTCAGTGAAAAAGATGAGTCTGACATGTTACCAGTTAATGCACAGAACCTAAACCTGTCATTTGAAATGTCCATGTCCAAAAAAATTAATAATTTTTTTTTTCTGAGAAATGCAGTCAACACATCATGTGTATAGATACTGTGTGCTCCATAGAACTCTTAAAAAATCTGTGAAGCTGGTATACTTAATGTTTTTCAAAGCAAGTGACAATTACTGTGTATTTTGCTGACTGTAGCTTGCCTGTCTTGTATGCCGTTGTCCACAAGGGTTAAGAGCTCTTCTCTTAATTAAAAAAAAAAAAAAAATTATCTGTGGGTTAACAAACTCATAAACATAGTTTTACTGGAGGAAAAATTCAGTACAGAAGAAAATCTGCAAGAATTGCTTTATAGAGATGTACTATCTAAAAATCTGCTCCTTTATCAAATTTACTGTATGAGAAGAGCTGCTTACAAAAGAGGAAATAGGTTCAAGTAGACCTGAGGGGGAAGGGAGTTTCAAACCTTTTTTATTTTTTTCCAACAACAGAATTTATTAGGTTACCTAATTTATATGGCATTTCTGAATTAAGGTGTGCTTAATCATGGCCACAGCTTGCAAAGTCATGCTTCACTTCATGTTAACCAAAATTGTAATTAAATTAAAGGATGCCAGCACTGAATTACAAGTTAAAACTACTAGCAAATAAAGGAAAATTATTATTTATTCATATCTCTTTGGCAAAGCAAATGTAAAATACCACTTACAAGTCCTGTAGGACTTTAGGGGGGGATTTTGATGAGTCTTTGTAACTATCAGCATGAAGCAGCTCATTGTCTACATTTAGTTCAGGTCTGGAGATAAAATTTCTTAGCCTAGCAGATATCTAAATAGCCTTTACTTGAAGCATCCCTAATTTGGAAACAAAGTATCTCCCAATTTTTATAAGTTGTCTTAAAAAGTGGAGTTGACTGCATAAACTATCATATGTAATATTTTTTTTTCCATTTGTACTTTTATCACATCATTAATAGAAATCTTGCATGCACAAGGTTGAATATTGGTATAAGATTTGTTATCAATACTTATATGAATATTGTTATTTTATGTTGAATAGGTAATCTTTGTAGGTAGAAATGTCATTTTTACTGTTTCTCATCCTAGTGTATTTTTCTTTTCAACAGGAAAATGCTCCAGATATGGTGTATTTAGGTTCACTAACCAATTTTGATTTGATTTATGCATGGACACAAGATAAATGTGTACCACTAGTTCGAGAAATCACATTTGAAAATGGGGAGGTAAGAATTTTTTCTACTATTCTACATTTGGGGTTTCTTTCTCAAAACCAAAATGTCTCTTTCGAAGTCCCTAATCCACATCAAAGAACTTTGTGTGTTTTGTTTTAGGCAGAAAATGGCTGTCAGATAATGTCTTTTCATTCTTTTGGAGCTTTTTGGTTACACTTGAATTTCACTAGAGGCAGATCTGTAGTAGTTTCATACACTACCAAAGTAAGAAGTTATAATTATAGAATCATTGGGTTTGAAAAAGACCTCTAAGATCATCAAATCCAACCATTAACCCAGCGCCACTGTGCTCAACACTAAACCTAGAGATCTGGTGCAAAGTCTTTTGATATTCTTAGTGCCAAACAGCACAGTAGCTTATGAGAGAACTTCCACTTGTCCTGCCTGGTCAGTGAGATGTGATGTGAAAGCTGGAATAGAAAAGCAAACAAAGGGAGGAACTTAACAGAAGGGTTAAAATTAGCAAGGTTCACACCAGCTGTTCTTTCAACCCGATTGGAGATTAATTGATCTTGTGAGTGTAACTTGCTGAGGTTGTCATTTTAGCTGCTTGCAAGCAGGAGAAGACCTTAGAGGCAGAATACCAAGCTCTCTTTAGGGGTTTTCCCTCTGGATATGTACCTGCTGAAGTGAGTGGGGAAATAGAGTAATAATTGTAGTGATACAGACTTCTTCCCATCTTGTAATAGGAAAGGCAGCTGAGACCCAGCTGAATTTGTGTGTGTAAAAATGAGAATGAGCAAATATGATTAGTCAACATTTTAGGGATAGATTGGGAAGCTTGGATTTCAATAGCACTGAAGTTATGAGGATCTTTGCAATCTGCTGTTTAAAAGACCAAGCTTCAACTTTCCTGATGGACTTGGTTGAAGGGAGAGCAAGAGCCATCTCTTGTACCCTGTGTAACTGGCTGCCTACTGATAGGGAAAGTTTCCTTCAACTTACTGCAAATTGAAAATACCTGAAGAAACTCTTTTACTTGATGACAGAACAAACCACTACTATCTTTCTCAAAAAGCACAGTTTTTGTGCTGATAGAGGCTAGAATCAAAGCAATAGCAGCACTTCCTTGTTATACCCGTTGTGCAAATGAAAAATGGACAACTGTAGGCATTTCGTAGATGATAAATTTTTATTTCTTCAGTCAGGCTGTAGTAAGTTGAGTTGACAAATATCACCTTTGGAGCAAGCAAGTGCATGTTATTTGTGTTTTGTTTGTGTTTTAAGTAAAAGAAAAATCCTGAATAAATTATTCTAGGCAATCCTGTATTTATCTGTCCCTGGGCAGAGATCTTTAAAAGGTATTGGGCTTCAAGAACACATTCACATGAGCAATTAAAATTTGCTTGTCCAACAAAGGATGACCAGTCAGGACAGTTACTGGCAGAAGAGCAGTACTTGATCATAACTGATCTCGCTGTGTCATTAGCTTTGCTTTTTTCTTTTTTGGTAGGGAGGGGATAGAGTTATTCAAAGATACTTGTTGTGTTATGCTAAGAAAGCACCAATTTACCATGTGAACAAGCTAGAATTGGGTCTAGAGTACACCCTCAGCCTTTCATAGCATCTAACACCATGCGGCTCAGGCCTTATTGTGGTTTCTGTGAAGATGCTGTGTTTCCTCAGAATTGGGTTATTTCTTTTGCACAAGTATCCAGTGCAAGTATATCCCTTCCCAAAATGCTGATACTGACTTGCTCTCATCCTTTATCTGCTGTACATGATAAGAGGAAGGAAACATGGTTGACTGTATCACTCAGGTACCTCAGCAGAAGGGTCAGCAGTTAACATCTTTAGTCTTTCTCTTTTGTCTGTTTTTAAAGTAGAGATCTCACTAAATTTGGAAATTATTGGAATCACTTAGGTGCCCTTAAGAAATGGAAGAAATTAGATTTGTCCCTTTTTTTCTGGGCAGGAACTGACAGAAGAAGGCCTTCCTTTTCTCATACTTTTCCACATGAAAGATGACTTGGAGAGTTTAGAGAAATTCCAACAGGAAGTTGCACGGCAGTTAATAGGTGAAAAAGGTTTGTAATAATTCTTACTACTTCTTGGTTTTACTGGTATAATTTTTTTCAGACAACTCAGTGGAGTGGAAGCAAAGGCCAAACAGAATTGTAGCTTTAAAGCTCTTGAGACTGAAGGGCTTTATGCATTTTTGACAGTGAGGACCAACTCCTCTGGAAATTATTAAAATAGATGCACAATTTATTAGTAAGTAACTGTTTCAGAAATCCTTCTTGTCTGAATGATTTAATGTGTTTTGAGAGGGCATTAAACAAAGCTTCAGTTTGTAGTATGGAAAAAAACACTTTAAGAAAATCTATTATTTTGGTGGTGTTGTTTATTTAGATCTATTTTCATGTTTTTGCATGTTGTATCTATCTAATATCACCATCTTTGTAGTACTTAGGAAAGTGGTTTCAAGTGGGTTTCAAGATGACAATAGTAAAAAAATCCTAACATGGATTTTTGTCTGCTCACAATGTTAAGGTACAATAAACTTCCTCCATGCTGACTGTGACAAATTCAGGCATCCACTCCTCCACATTCAGAAGACTCCAGCAGACTGCCCTGTCATTGCCATTGATAGCTTTAGGCACATGTATGTCTTTCCAGACTTCAGTGACTTGTCGTAAGTATTTTTCTTGGTGCATTTTAATTTGAGAAGAACAAATGAAAAGGCTCATACTTTAATCAGTATTGTGGTAGGAAGATGAGTAAATCTGGGATAGGTTAGGCTGCCTATGTGTGATTTAGTGTCAGAGCCTTAAAGCAGGATGAGCTGGCGGGAAGTCATTGTTTAAATGGAGTTGTGTTACTTTATGCAAGAAAAGAATCATTTGAAGTTCTTAGGTGCTGCTCTTCTTTTCTTTCAGTTTTGCTATTTTCCATCATGGTTAGGCATTTGGAGCCTGGCATGGTGTTTTCAGTAGGGATCTAGATATCTCAATTAACTTTAAAAGATTAAAAATACTACATGCAATGTGTAAGTGCTGTGTTATTCAGGGATTACTGTAAAATGCAGCATGTAAGGATTCTCAGCCTGCTGATTTGCTTTTTCCTGCAGTGCAGTTCTAGCCTTCCTGCATTAGTCTACACCTGGAAAGCTGGCAAAGAAATCCTTGTTGTGTGGGTTTGTGAATTTTTCCATGTGCAACATGGAAAATGGCCAATCACTGGCGTGTTTATCTGGGTAAAATATGTGACAGCAAAGTACCGGGGTGCTTGGGTGAAATACTGCCAGTGGTAACCCTCATTACCTCAGCCTGGCTCTTTATGGTGCACTGCCTTGGAAGCAGATGTTCTGTCTTTCATGGATCAGTCGAGGAATGAAGATGTGTAAATGTTCTCTTCAGGGGCTTTGAGCCTGAGACTAATGCTCTGTCTTTTTCTTCTGGTTGGGTGTTGAACTCCAGTTTCTGTCTCAAAGGAAGCAGCTGCATATACACTGCCTGCCTACTTCTGGTTCGATGTCTAGACTGAGTATTTAATTTTAGTCAAAACCAAGGATTCAGAGCTCAGACTTAGTGTGCAATGTGAATGTAGTATCATGTCTAATTCTGCCATGCCAGGAGACATTTTTCTACCTGAGATGTTGACATTAAGGAAGAGGGCTTGAATTTAGCTTCTTTCTGTAATTCTCCACAGGCTTATTTGTAAAATGTGGTCTCTGTTTGATGTATCTTGAATAGTGCTTTTCAAATATCTGAAGCTATGCATGTTGAAATTCTTGATAGTGACTATTTCTTCCCTATGTTCCTTTTTCTTTGGAAGATTGTATTCACTGCACATACCAGCAAAAAAATAGGATGTTTGTATTTTAAAACCACTCCTTTTATTGTCACTTTTTAAACAGCCCTGTAACAAATTACCATCTCTTATAGAGGCAGTAGAGATGTTTAGACTTTCGTGTTATGTTTCTTACGCATTCTGTTTCTGTGGAACACTGTCAGAATAATGAGAACTACTTGCTTGATGTGTACCAGTTGTCACTTACAAATGAAGCTGAAAGAGACATGTCAGGATTGTAGACAGTTGCCTAATGATAAATAATTATTCAACCTTACTCTAGGAGGTTGAGCTGATACACAGAAATAGCAAAACACAGTGTGGGAACAAGAAGAGCTTGGAGCTCCTGGGGTGATATTCTTTTGTGTGTATATGTGGTTTGGTTGTTGTTGTTTCTTGGGTGGTTTTGTGTGGTGGTTTTATTTTTTAATAATAGGTAAAATCTTAATTCTGAGACTTTCATCTACCACTTTTGTAACCTTCTGGACTCTGTTTTACAAACTGGCCCCCGGCTGTCTCTTGTAATCTCAGTGCTGCCACCAGCCAACAGGGTTTGGATATGGCCCTTTCAGAGCTGGCCCACTAAAAGATTTCCTCTCTCTATAGGGATTTCATTGTCCTGTTGGAGAATAGGCACTTGACAGGCAAACGAAACCATCATTCACTATTTCATCCTCATCCTTTGGCCACCTGGCCCTATCCATCCTGCTGTTTCAGGCTGGAAATGAAGCAGGGAATGTCCAGCAGCTGGGTTGTAGCTTCTCAGGGAGAACAGGCTGAGCTACGTGTGGCTGCAGGCACTGAGTGCCCTTGCTGCATTAGGAGAGGAGAATGTCTCCAGCAATGTGCCTGACCTAGAACAGGGCAGGAGCCCGAGGAAAAGCCGGGAGCAGTAAGTCTGCTATCCTTATAACCAGGCTGGAACAAACCCCTTTTTCTCAATTGGTACTAATTCATGAATTTACGTGGGATGGGAAGAGGTGCCTTAAAGTGCCACAGTAATACAGATTGGTTACAGACACTGCTGTAATGATACCCTCTGGTTCTGTATTTGCTGCATTTTATCCATACAGTTTTCTGATGATCTGAAGTATTTCTGATAGTTTTGTTTGACCATGCTTTCTTCCTCCTTCCTAAATGTAATAATTGGTTTGATGAAAGACTCCTTACAAAACTTGTCTCCATTCATACATTACCTTTAGATTTCATGCATAGTGCTCACGCTATAGTTTTTTATCTCATCTGTAAAACTTGCTAGATCAACTCTTTACTTGGAGATTTTTAGTCAATTTGACGTTTCACAAATAAAACTGCATGCTGCAGTTTAGCACGTTTGCTGTGGGTGACAGTAGATGATCTCAGATTAGATTTACATTGGTATCCTCTTAGTGCTTATCCGCAGTGTGTGTGCAGTTGCTGAGGCAGTAGAGAGACTTTCAAAGATGTTTTGTCAATACTGCTCCCCAAGTGTCATTTGTATCTGTAAACTGTGCATTTGGAACCTGCTGTTCCCTCTTACATTACAGTTAGTGGGAAGCTGAAGGGAGTTCACAATGAAGTTATTGGCTGGTGCAGCTCTGTGGGAGTTATTGAAAAGATGAAATACTTGCTGTGTTCTCAAGAGACAGTGGAAAGAAAAAGAAGCTGGTGGGATACCTTAGCAAACCATGTGGCTCCCTGTCCTCTATTAATCATCTAAAAGTAGGCATAGTGTGCTAGATAAACAGAAGTTTGCTACTCTAAGCAGTGCACTTTAAATCTCCTGTGTTTGGACTTAACTTGTAATAAACATATGAATGTTTTGTTGAATTTGTTCCAGAGTTCCAGGTAAACTGAAGCAATTTGTACTAGACTTGCATTCTGGAAAATTGCATAGAGAGTTTCATCATGGCCCTGATCCAACTGATGTAGCACCTGGTCAGGTAAGGTTACAACAAATACATTTCATTTGGCCATTTAGTAAAGATGTTTTTATTACCCCTGGTCAGAGCTGTACCTTCTAGTATGTTGTTACTTTTAACTTCTGTCTTTTGAAAATCTGTTAACAGAAGCATAACATTTCCACTTTTGCTTGGCTCCCCAGCCTTCTTTGTGTAAAGGCAGGGAGAGCATTAGAGGGTAGTATGGTACCTGTTTGCCTTGAATAAGGGAAGAGTATAAGCATATTTATTTTCTCCACTGAAACAGAAGATCTTGGGCTGGATGACTGTTCTGACTTCATAGAGCTGCTCATAGGTTTTCCTGTGACTTCAGTGCAAAAGCTGATAATCCATCATCGCTGCATTATTTCCCACACAACACACTACTAGAGAGTGCTTCTAAGGAGAAGGAACAATTGATTGGATGTTTTATATATTTACCAGTCCAAGCAGGAGGCAAATTATTAGAGCATCAAGAAAGGATGGGTAAGCAGTAATAGGCCTTACTGCTTTTGTTAATGTGGTTGACAAACAGCATTAGCAGTGCTCACAGGCTACACTTGTCAGTTTGATTTCCTCATGGTTCTGCTCAAAGGTTGTCATGTTGTGTAATCACATGCCTGGAAGTCACTTCTGGGATCTCTTCAGGAACACAACTACTAGATCCTTCTCCAGACAGTAGTCAGAAGCACCTCAGTGTCAGAAAAGAAAGGACATGACCAGCTCCAATTCCCTCTGCTCATCCCAGTCTTCTAATGGTGTCTTGATCAGCCTTGTATCTTCTTGATACACCACTCAGCTCACATGTTCAGTGTCATGCTGAAAAGTGCAAATGTAACTCTCAGGGAGCATTTTCATTACCTCAGGCACCCTCTAGAGAAAGAACTGGTTTTCAACACTCCTTTCAAGTTACATATTGTGTTGTCCAGGGCTCAGAGGGCTGCTGGTCCCACAGGAGCCCTAATGCCCTTGTTTTGGGGAGCCTTAGGCCACTCCATGGCAGAGGGACAGAAACTATAGTAACAGGCTCCTCTTCCTGCTTATCTGTGGGATGTGGTAAGAATGGCACTGCACTAAGTCAACTGAGTGCAGCCTCCTGTTGCCCTGCTCAAAAGATGTAAAAGTGTGAAAGCCCTGGAGGGCTCGTCTTGGCCAGGAGAATGACTGCTTTTCAATGTTGTCATGACTGGCTGTGAAAACACATGGGCTGAATTGTCTCAGCGGTAATTCATTTAGCTAGGAGTTCCCTGTGTTTCTCAGAAATTCATTGAGCAACCAGAATTCAGGTCATCAGGAGGAGGGGCAGAAATAAGGGCTGGAGACTGAGGCATTTGCGTTGAGGAGGCAGCTTGGCCTGGGAAAGAAGAAGCCTGTGCAGTCCTTGGATCCTGCTGCCTGCCTGTCTGGGCACGGGCACACAACTCAGGCTTGCTCTTGCCTCCTTTCTGCCTTGAAAACTGCACACAAAACCTGGGATGTTTACATTCCCATCTCTGTATGGCATCCTGCCATCTTGTGGAAGGTGTGGATGCAGTGGAAATAAATACTGGCCTTAACTAAACTGGAGGCTGCTGTCGTGGGTCATCTATGCCCCTTGAATTGCATGTATTTTTGTATGGGGTGCTTTGTTTTAGTTTCCATGGAAAAGTAATTCTAAACTACTTTTGTACTGATGTCACTTTTGCCCCGGTGCATCTCATAAAACACACACACATAAAACTAGAATAGCCCCAAAGCAAGTGGTAGATTCAAGCAAATGTACAGTGGGGTACATTTGAAATCTGTCTGTGTGGCTTGTACAGAAGCTCATGTGATGGCTGTTACCCTTGAGATGTTACAGCAAAAGGAGTATCCTTAACTGGAGGTGCTTAATTAATGTGTGTGTGTGTTTTCCACCTACGTAGGACATGGAACATGCCTTCCAGAAAAACTCCCAAACTCAATTTGCGAGAATGCTGGACATTTGTGGACTCCCATAACTAATGCTAGAAATGCATTTAATGGCAGTGAATGATTATTAAAATTAGTCTAACAAACGATTTTACTGTTTGTTCTGTTTTTCAGCCAATTCAGGATTTAGCAAGCAGCCCACCAGAGAGCTCATTCCAGAAACTGGCACCCAGTGAACATAGGTACACCTTATTGAGGGAAAAAGATGAACTTTAAAAAACTTGAAATAATCTTGCAAGCCTTTCAGACAGCAGCATTGACTTCTGTGTGGTGGAAATAGTAAACCTATATTTTCATAATTCTATGTGTATTTTTATTTTGAATAAACTGAAAAATAATTTTTTCTCCCCAGGCTTGTAAATACATTTGTTTGGTGGGTCATTCTGTACAGCATCTTTCAAACAGTACATTCTTAATGCTATAGTAAAATATCAGAGACCCATCCAGACTCTTGATCTAACTCTGTAAAACTTTTATAATCCAAATGAAGGTATCCTTGCCAGAGACATGCTGTTAACTTGCACTATCCCATTAAATAGGACTTTTGGGTTGTTTTCTGTGTAACCTTGGTAGTATGTGCTTTTTCTTCTTCTGTGAACAGCTATCCTGGTAATCTATTTCTTTGTCACATTTTTCTCCAACTTAAGAGGGTCTTCTATTCTGGATACTTGGGAGGGGAATAAATTAAAGTTTTACAGAATCTCGTGTGGTGCTTTACTGGCTGTAAATGTCTGAGCAATTAAACAATTCTGAATATTAAAATGCCAAGTGAGGATAGGAAAAGTTTTGATGATAATGGCTGTATTTTGGATGAAGGGGCTGTACTAACCTGCTCCAATTTCCTGGATCTAAGATTGTTATGCTGCCCACGTGGTTGTGGTAAAAGAAGAGGAATGTTGAAAACCTTTGAAAGAGAGGACTAGGAGTAGACTGGCATCTGAGTCTGTCAATTCTCAATTTATATCTGTATGTATGTTACCATTAGTCTCGGGGGTTTTTTGTTCAGTTTTTTTCCCTTCTGAGTCCCTGCCTTCCTGGCAGACACTGTTCAAACAACCATTGCAAATTTTCTGTTACTCTCTTGTGCCTTACTTATTGTGTAATCTTTTAATTCTGCTCTGAAGAAGGAATTACCATTTTCCTTGTGAGCTGTTATGCATGACACCAGAATGTGGGCATTTCTCAATGAACCTTCAAGTTGTTGGGTGAGATGAACATACAGAAACTGTAAGATGGCAGAATATCTGTTGATTTGTGCTGCATTGCTGGAGCTGATTTAGTATTGGATTTGTACAATGCACACACTACACAGACTGTAGGTCTGTGACTTGGGCCCCAGGGTTCAGTGTCCTTGGAAGCAAGTTTGTTCTCTGGACAGGTGGAACACTGGGTTCAGGGTTACTTAGGAAAGTGCCCCAACCTGTGCAGCTCAGGACCATTTTGCCTCAGCTCAATGCCCCTTGCTCAGCTACTGACAGACATACATGGTCCCGTGCAGCTGTGGCAAAAGGTGATCCCAGGGCAGGCTCCTGACTCGAGCCCCCTGCAGCACCAGGCACAGCAGATTCCTAGGGAGCATTTCTGAGGACAGAGTTGCTGGTACTACACTCAACTACAGCTGACTAAGCAGCTGCAGAGTTGGGAACTGAAAGTATTGCAAGGCTTTATTTAAAGCTCTACTTTTTTGTTTTGTGAATCTGTGTTTTGGAGTGCACATAAAATGCTTGAAAGCCAGGTCTTCTCCTATCCCATTCTTCATTTTATCACAAATCAAGCATTTTTGGCAGCTGAGTCATACTGCCTTCCAGCTGGAATCAAAAAATGTGAGCAGGGTGTGGTTTTAAGGCTGCACAACCTCCTGAGTTGTTCTGGCACCTGAAATTTTAGTCAATTCTCTACATGGTACCTTCAAGTACTTACCTTACTCCTCTGAGGTTCCTATTTTTCCTTGAGATTCTTGGAAGAATGGCATTTCTAAATGCTGTTTGGTGGAAGATGTCTAAACTTCTTTCTGAAGAGAGCTGCTTATCATCCACCCAGCAGTCCAGTGGCTGGTGCTTTCAGCTAGAAAGAGATTAACCCCCCCTCTGCCATTCCTTAATCCAAGTTTGCTTTTGAGAATAAGAACTTGTTGCCAGAGCTCTGGCATCCCATCCCTAGGTGGACAATTACCTGTAAGAGTTTTCTGACAGTTACATGCTCAAGTAATTTTGGTGTGTGTTCAGTGGAGGTGGATCTGATTCTCTGGGTTCTTGATGACCACTGCCCTGGCTGTACCAGAGCTTGAGTGCCTTTTCTCTGCAGGCAGAAGGCTGAATAGCTAAAGCTGAGCTGTGCTTGCTTGTCCTGCTGCTGAGGGGCACTTCAGCTTTTGCCGGTCTGGTGATACAGAGGATTACAGAGCCAAGTGCTCATCAGAATCCAAGTTGTATTTCAAATTGAGCCCTCCCACTCTGGTCATCTACACCTGTGGTTTTAACCATTTGGTGCTCAGCTTTCCACTCCCTTTAACACTTCTCATGGCATTTCCAGGAGATGTCAAAAATGTTACTGTTATTCCCTTATGAAACAAACCTATTCCATACTGTTTTCAACTGAACTTGAGTCCATTTCTTAGCTAACGTATGTATGAGTTACTGGATGCATGTGACATTTTAGGAACTTGTATTAATTTCAGTCAAGGTAAATACCTCAATTGCTGAAGTATGTGTTTGGAAACTCACTACAGGATTCTTAAATCTTGGTAGTGTAATTATTTTAATATCAAATTTGGGAGGGATTTCTCTTTTAGGATGCTAACAGGACATAAACCTGGACGTTCTCAGTAAAGGCTACAACCAGTCTCATAGGCAAAAACTTTTATTTGGTTTGAAAGAATTATTTATATCTTACAATTCTTCTGACTAACATGCCTAGCAATTTAATTGCTAGTTTGGTTACTCAGATGCTGATGTTCCTTCACATATGTAAATAACTCACCTATTTTAAAACATGATAACTTACATAACAGTCTCCCACATCTAGTGTGTACACAATGATTTGAAATTGCTTCCACAAAGATGCAAGGGGGAAGAATAGTTTTCATGGTAGACATATCATCAAATGAGTGCACACCAAGCTGAATTTGTATAAGCTGGGGCAGGAATTCAGTCTTATGAATTTAGATTGT
This sequence comes from Acanthiza pusilla, assembly GCA_036630365.1. NCBI lineage: Eukaryota > Metazoa > Chordata > Aves > Passeriformes > Acanthizidae > Acanthiza > Acanthiza pusilla. The sequence goes on from JAXCHO010000034.1 coordinate 36,594,862, forward strand.
CCTGGCATTATTCCAGCTTGGGGGGAGAGGATGGAGTCCGCCACATTGCTGATGTAGCTGCTGTCATTTAAATGCACAAGGTTTCACAGCATACAGCAGGAAAGCAGAGAGAGCGTTTGAAAATCATACAAAGGATCAACCACAGTTTCTGATTAAGGACACTTTTTTCTTAGTGTCTTCCTTTAAATGTGGAAAATAAATATCAAAGGAATGAACAGCCTTGCTATGAAGTTGTTACAAGCTCATTAACTGTGTTTACATCTGAAGTAGATGCATTGAAAGGAAAGGGCTTTTTGCTTGTCAGGAGCAAATGAGCTGAATGACTCAGGTCATGTTTTGCACTCCAGCTGATTTTACCAGTGCAGGCACCATGACTTCAACACATGCAGTTTTGACAATGTCTGCAATTACTTGTGAAAACTATTCTTGCACACATTGCTTCCCTGAATCTCAGACCTACTTAAAATAGACATAATGCTCTGGCTGATAGCAATTTCAGTATTTTAAAAGTAATAAGGAAGACCTGCTCAGAAGAAGTTATTTGTGCTGTAACGAACAGTTGCTTACAATGTCTCTAGGCACAAAAACCCATCATCTGTCATTAGCAGACAGTGATTTCCAATGATGATATCAAAGTACTGATTATTGAAAGGGAGCTCTTTCTATAGTACACGTTCTTGGACTGTGTTCCCTGCTAGGGAGCCTTATCTCAACACTGACTTCAGTGTGCATCTAATGCAACTGGACTCATGCAGAGCTCAGAATGAATCAACCAATCTAAAAACTTTTAAAAACGGCTTCCCGACCTCAGTTTCTGTTCCCCCAAACAGTAGCAGCAGTAGTGTGGGAAGTGTCCTGAAAGGGTGGAGGTAGGACCATGTGCCAAACGGTAGATTATGTGACAATTGTACAAGTATATGACAATAACAACATGTTCACACTTCTGTATTTAACAATGGAAGCTCCAGAAGCAAAAGGCTTCTAAAGGAGGGTAAGATAACACTGCCCAAACAAGGGTGGTTTAGGCTGTAAGCTGTATCAGGTTGACATTTTCGACCCAGTCCCAGCCTCTGGGGCTGCCAGCTGGCACTGGCACCGAGAAGGGGCCTCATGCCACCCTTGAGGGACACCAGCCTGTGGAGAGAGTGGGCCTGGCTGCAGCACTGCCTTCCAGGGAAGCTGTTCAGCTCTCCCACCAGGGCGCTCTGGGCTCCAGGAGAAGCAAGGGCAGTATCTTGCAGGAAGTGCTGCTTCAGCAATGTGAGGCCTCAGGTTGAGGAGGCCAGAGCTTGGCTCTTCATCCTGTGTAGTGTTCTCAGGACAAGCCAAGGAGTTGAATGGCTATGGAAAATTATTATCCTCTGGCAGCAGTCCTGCGGGGTTGCTGCTTAGACTGTGTAATTCATAACTGCACTTTGAACAAGGCGAGGAGTTTACAAATTTAAAAAAGGGTGCCTGAAAAGAGGAGAAGCTGCTTCCAGTGCTGATCTGATATGGCTGATGGAGGCAGATGTGATATATACATAACTTTTTTTTGCTTTGCTCACCCAACATTCTCACCTTTTCTTTTGACAGCACATGCTTCCCTGTGCATTGTTAAACAGGCATAATCAGCCATATCCTGGGGAACTGCAGGAAGAGTTTGGGAATCCAGATAAATGAAAGTAAATTTAAAATACTATGACCATGAAAGATTGATGGCATTTATTTCCTTTTCTTTGGAGCACTATAACAAAAGCTCCAGCTTCTCATGGCATTCATGGGAAAGCACTAGGATTTTCCAAGTATCTCTTTGCATTGTCTGCAAGACACTTTGTGCAAATTTGGCATGAAGCACCTGTCACCCATCATTACAGCTGTGAATATAGCTTACCTAAGAATTATATAATTAAAAGTTATCTATATAATTTCAAAAGACTGATGTCACCACATCTGAAAAGAGAAATTCTGACATGACTGTTTTAGCCCTCCCAAGGAACAGTACTGTCATCAAAATTCACACAACTCAGCCTTGTATTTAAAGCATAAGGCTGCAAGTCTGTCATTAGCTCGGCTACTACACTGTTGTTCCTGCCCATAATGAATCTATACTTCAGCTGGATTTTTTGGCACTTTGGTGAGAAAGCTCTGGACAGCTGGAAGAGACCTGCTCAATCATTTTTTGTTTTTTTCTTTGTATCAATTTTCCACCTGTGAAGCCCAAAATCCCACCACCAACTGCAGCTGCAATCCCTGCTACTTTGAAGCCTGCAAGGAGACCAATAGGACCCCCCACCACTCCACCAATGACTGCACCTGCCACAGGCAGAGCTGCCAGCTTGTATTTTGCAGCCTGTAAAGGAAAAAAAAAATAGTTAGAAAACTTGCCTGTGGCGATGTGCATTTTACTCTCACTGCCCTTGGCAATAACTTGAATGCTCAGTGGTAAATAAACTTTACAAATTAGTATTTGAAAAAAGTATGACAGAATGTGCTAAAACCAATTAAAAATCAGCTGTCTGGTGTATGCAGTTGTGAACCAGGTCCTTTCACGTGGTTCTGGCTGCTGTGTACACTGGGTGTTACCTGGTCACCATCATTAAATCAAAGCAGAAACTGAAAAAATGCTCAGACTTTTCAGTGATGGGCCTGACTCAAGCTTTGGGGTTCATTTAGCAACTGGCATGGAATTGGAGGGAAATGACAGGTTATCATCAATGTCTTGTGTAATGTTTATGTGATTCCTGTAAGCCAGTCACTGACTGCACTTGTCTTTGCAGGTAAACCAAAGTAGCATCAGAACAGTGTTAAAAAAGCCCCCCCTCCCAATTAAATAATTGTATTTCCTAGCAGCCTGGATGTGATAGAAAATTACAAGAGAGATCGATTTTTTTTTTTTCCCCTGCCACCTGTGGGTCATTTCTTCCTTATTTCCTTAATTGCTGGTTCCCTCAGCATTAAAGACGGCAGATCAATGGGGTTAATATAGAGGGTGGCTGGGAGGCAGAGCACCATTGATTCACCAGCAGGAGCAGATCCCTACCTTCCCCAAGTTTTTGGTTCCCTCTTCAACATTCGCAGCAGCACTGTTGACATGGTCTTCAATCCTGTCAATCTTCTCCTGCTGGGACTAGATGCAAAGGAATTATGAGTGAGGTAACCTGCTGGGAAGCAGCAGTGAGCCAATACACACCATTTTAATGCTGTAATCAGGGCCCCACAGCAGCTTTCATCTGCACCCGGCAGCCTTAGTAGTGCTCCATGATTAGCATCTGATAAACTGCTGAAACTACGGACTTACTTTGAAAAAATCTAAACTATGAAGTAATAATATGGGGTAGATATTAGACAATGTCTTGCTGCAGTTAGAGAAAACAACCCAAAACATATGATTTCTGAATCTTTTCTATGAATAGAGAAATTCACATCCTAAAAGGAAAAAGAATCCAAACTAGCCTGTTCTGTTTCTTGAGTTTCATGTTAAAAAAAATTAAAAATCTAAAGGACATTTATAAGATCAGTACTAACTCCAACATACAAAGCTGCATCAAGAAATCTAAGCAGAAGTGTTTAATTACAACATTATAGAACAATGACTTCAGTGACAGCACTGAAAATATACTTGATGTTGCTCTGTATTTTACTGTTTGATTTTACAAAAACATTCCATCCTTTCTCCAAATACAGTTAGTCAGATTCCCCTGCAGTCTCTCCCAGGGAATATGGGAGCAGAAGATAAAGGGGTCTATGGGTTTGTTTGTTCTTATTTTAATCTCAGCAGTACGCAGGCTGTTTTATGTCACAAAATAATGAGATGGCTGATGTTCAGCTTAAAATAAAAGGCATTCTGAACTCTATGCCTCTTTCTAATTCAGAAACTGCTGAGTACACCAGCTCTGGTATATTCATCTACTATGCAGTCCACCCACCTTAGGTGCTTGCTATTACATCTAATGATGGTTAAGTGTAAAATCCAGAAAGTCCTCGGAACAAGATTTCTTCCTTTAACCTTAGAATACTGAATGAACATTTCTGCAGTCCCTCTCCAGTCTAATGGTTCTTGGGGTTTTTTGTATAGATGAAGAAGCACATACTCAGCAGAAAGGATAAAAGCTAGGTTATTTATCCCTACTAACCCAACAGCAAGGAGATTTAAGAACTCTCTGGGAGATGGGAATTTGTCTTTAAATTCCCTGTGGCACAGGAAGAACTGACATTTTGGCAGTGCTGCAAGAGCACTGAGAGAAAGGGCATAATAAAGGTGAGGGATTTTTCCTGCACTCCTGATAAAGTGAGAAAACGCACCTGACAAACACCCACCCTGTGCAGTGAAGGCTTTTGCCACCATTACAATTAGAAATGGTAAAAATTAACAGGACCTGAGTAGAAGTCTGCAGCCAACACTGCAGAGCTTCTGCTAAGGTTCAGTTCGTGGCCACGTGCACTGGCTGGAACATCATAGCTGCTCTGGTGACAAGAACATGGGAGCAAGTCCCAGCACTAGTGCTGAAAGAGGAGAATGCTGCCTCCTCAAAGTGTCACCTTGGCAGAGCCAGAATCAGAGGAGAGACACATCCTCAACTTTTTTTGTCCCCACCTAGGGGCTACTCATTCACCATTTTTGTAGAAGACTCTGTAGGACAGAATGGAGAATACTTACACAGACTAAGACAGAAAACTCAGTCACCAACTGGCTGAGCTCAATCAAGTCCTGCAAATAAAAACCAAATGTTATTTTGTGATAGTTGCTAAAACCAAGAGTGCCAACATGGCAGGGAGGGAGTTCCAACATACCCCTTCTAAACTTTCCCAGGACTCAGCTGCATTTTCTTCCTGAGGTATTTCCGGAAGGCGGGAGTAGATTTGGATTAGACTTTGGGAGCCGTCCTTCACTTCTGTGCTATATAAAGTTTCTGAATGAGAAACATGATGTTTATAAATAAATGCGCTGAACCAGGATGCAGGTGGTGTGCAGACCTTCTCACTCTTGAAATCTTTCAAGGGTAACCTGATTCTTAACCTAACTCAAGCCAAGCAACAGCACCAAAAATGATCATATAGGGAGAAGTCTTACAGCATTATAGTTTCTTAAAAGGATATTGACAAAGAAATAGATTCATTTCTATCAGCACATTTTCACAACCCGTCCTGAAATGATACTAAATTATACTCCTGAATTCAAGGTCATTTAATTCATTTTGTATTGACCACGTTGAGAAAACTGAGCTTGGGATGAAAACTTTTCATTTACATATGACACATAAAAACGCTGTGCTCCCAAAACTAAATGGACAGTTATGCATTTTATGATTGATTATCATGCTTCTGGTTTGATTTTCAGCCATTTGGAACTAAAAGAAGCTGGAGGAAAAAGCTTTCAAAGCAAAAGCAGTGAAACCCAAGTAATGTGGTGCCCAGCATTCTGTGCTGGATCAGTTGGGTATTGGCACTGTGAGGATGACAGACATTTGCAGCTCAGTGCTGTACAGGAAATATTCTCAAGTATGTTCCTCCCTAAATCACCTGGACTGAACACAGAAGATGTTAGGACAAAGTATGGTGTTAAAAATGGGGAATGACAGTGAGGTGGCACTGGGGGGAGCAGATACAATGGACAGACACACACACACACCTCCTCCAGTCAGAGCCCACTCCGGAGCCACTGCGGATGTCAGGGGCGTGTGTCTAATTGTGGACAACAAATTGAGGGGCAATGAAGAAAAATAACAAGTTTGGCTTGGCAATACAAGGATTAAGGAAGAGCTTGAGAGTCTGAAAGGCAGACTGGAGAATGTGTGTGTAAACACAGTGCAAAGATCATCTCAATTCAGACAACTTCAATTTCTGAACGGGGATGGCTCCTTTAGTCGGACACCGGTGTTTCCTTCCTTGGGAAGGCAGTCCCAAGAGAAAGCTTTATTATGGGGAAGGCTGGTTAGATATGTCTAACAATAGTGAAGTGTAAATATTGCATTAAAATCTTTAGAAACAATGATTGTGCCAAGGTACGATAATAGTATTATATAACTGTTACAACAACAGATATGACCAATGGAAAACAAATAAATATAATCATATTCATAAAAAAATCAGTAACAGTGCATGCTTATACATGGAATTAATTTAAGATAAAATAAAAATGATACATTTTCATAACATTTGTCCATTTCTCAACATTTTTATCCCAATATCTCAAAATACATTAAGTACCTAATCTTCCTACTCTAAGCTCAGTAGAAGTCTAACATCAATGAAGTTGATATTTAAAATAATTACTAAGTAAGCAGAGTAACAAGAATGCAGTAAGCAATTTGGGGGTTTAATTTGGGCTTGTTTTTCTTTCTAATTATTTCTATCCCTTTTCCTTAAAGAATCCAGACATGGAAGGCACTTCATATTCTACAATCATCACCTGTTCTTCAACACATATTTTTTATTTATAACCTCAGATAAATTAATGTTGTATACTCAGTTCTAAAATATTGCTTTCTCCTTTTCAATATAATTAAACAAATATCCAAATGTGTGCATTTGTTGAGATAACTGTCCTGCCACATATTCTGACATTTATCATTGGTTTTGAGGATTTTATTTCAATCCTACACAATCCTAGTGCAAAATCAAATTTCTTCTGCCCTGAAAGGCATACTCTTCCCTAATAAGGCACATGCATGCTATGTTGGTTAAAATTAAAAAATTCATAATTCAAAACCAAAATAAAAAGCTCACTGAGCAAAACTGCCTCCTCCCAAGATCTTGCTCTGGTCTGTTACAAACAATCTGTGCTGACCTTCTGTACGAAAACACATCCTTGAAAGTGTATGAATGACATCAAAGTTTTGCATGACACACATTCAAGAGAAATTAAAATTGCAAGTAGGTTTACATGTTATCATTACCTAATAACTAAAAGCTAATGAGAAAAAATCCTCATGAAAATTTATTTACTATATTTACTTAAAAAAACTAAGGTAAAGAAGAAGAAGGGTAAGAGGTGATCACATTTGGGCTGAAAGTATGGGTAAGAAATTTATATTCACTAGTTCACTTTTTATCAATCTAACCAATTTTAATAGAACTGAGAATGGAAGTGGCTCCACCAGTTCACTTACAGCATCTCCACAGAAATAATACAAAACACCTCTGCAGACTTCACAGAGCAGCTTTTCACCTCATTACACTTGAGATAAAAATCTAATGCTCTGGAAGATTCAATATGTTGCTTAAAAGATTTTAGTAATTTTAAGAGTGGAGTCTCACCTTTTGTTAATATTTGTTTAATATGCAATTAAATTCCATTTCTATTGACCCTCAGCTGAGCATGGTGAAAGGGGGAAGGGACTGTATCATATCACTGATATGCCTTCTAAATGGGAGATTTGAATTTGTCAACTCCTTCCTTCTCTAGCAGATGGGAAGCAACATGCTACAAAAAATGGGCACGTATTGAAGCTCCTTAGATTAAGATCAACAGCCAAGATTTGCTTTCAGGACTGCAGCCTCTAAGCACAAAAGAATAGGCAATATATTGTGTCTGTGTTAGCAATTCAATAGGGCTGCTTGCACAGGCAGGCAAACTTGAAAAAAAAATCTGTTTAATTGTATTTAGTTGTCTGCCTGTCTGTCTGTTTCACTTTAAATGGGGTGAATTATTTCCACATTCCTGAGCAGACTTGCAGATGTCTGTCATTCCTGTAAGATTTTTCTGTTCTCATCCCCATCTTTCTGATCAATTTATTGTCCTTCTGAAGTGCTGTTATACTCAATGTCCTCTGTACTTCAAAGGTATTTCAGATTTCAGAAGCAGCCCTGTTCTTTGAAATTGAACTCCAGTTCCCATTCGCCATCTATGTAATTGTGTAAAAAAGAAAAGCAGTAAGCCAGGACGAGGCCTTTCCAATGAAATACTGGAATGTACTGAGAACAACTGCAGAAAGTCACCAAGAGAAAAGATATCTTAAATTTAGTTCTGATCATAACAGAGAAGAGCTGACAAAGAGACTGAAAGTAATGGCTAATATATATGAAGGGAGTCACTGAATATTGAAGACAGTGAGTTCCCCACAAAAGAGATTCCAACAAATTGGGTAAAATGATTAACAGAAACTATGTGGAAGAAGTTCCTAAAGGATAAAGGACTGCAGAATTGCTGGCAGACACTAACAAAATAGGCTGCATTGGAGATGACATCAAATTTTCCTGATGGAGGGGATGATGTTTATGGCTTCAGCAAGAACTCTTCCATGCCCTGGATATCAAGAATTTGACACATAGTATGAATACAAAGAAAAATATAACGATGGAAAGTTAATACCAGAAAGACCAGGACACAAATATGTTGCAGATACCAAGGGGCATAAATGGTAGCAAGGAAGTTTTGAAGTCAGAGGGAGACCAAAGAAATGTAAGTGCATTGCCAGATATAAAGGTAGCTTTAAGCAGCTATTTCATGCAATTAATTTAAATAAGAAAGAAAAAGAGAGATAGGCGGAAACATAAAGAGAACAGGTTAAAAATATTTAGATGAGCTAGGTCTAAGGGTTTGATGAAAGTCACTCTAGAGCAATTAAGAAACAGCCTCTGAAATTTCAAGCATATTTTTGAGAACTTGAATAAGGTGTTCCCAGAGGACTTCAAGAGAAGAGACTTTGAAATTCACAATGATATGAGGACAAACTACTGAACAACCAACCACATGGTGAATGCATTGAATGGGTCAAGATTTATATGCTAGAAACCAATTCAAGTCTTTTCTGTTGGCCTTGTAAGAAGAGAGAAGTTTTTTACAGTGGGGCTGGTGAGGCACTGGCACAGGCTGTCCAGAGAAGTTATGGATGCCCCCATCTCTGGAAGTGTTCAAGGCCAGGTTGGATGGGGCTCTGAGCAGCCTGATCTGTTGGAAGATGTCCCTGCCTATAGCAGGAAACCTGGATCTAGACGATTGTCAAAGGGGCCCTTCTAACCCAAACAGTTCTATGATTATGTATTTGATATATCTTGATGTTCACAAGGTTTTCTGATACTACTGCATATGACATTCTTGAAAGCAAGCCCAGTTGTCAAATCTACTTCTCTCCCTGCTCAACCACGAGGCTCACTGGCATGTTAATCACACTTGAAAGAGTTCTTGTAGTTCTGCATGTAGCAGCAAGAAGGGTCATGAAATCAAATCTGACAGCAGGTTCTTCTACAATGCCACTGACTAAGAATGCTCTTTTGATTTTAAGACACACAAAATGCTCAAATCATATGAAGTAATACTGCAGCAATCAAACTAATTATAGATATGTGGAAAGATTTAATCCTGATGTAATCAACTTTCTCACAGATCATTAGGAGAGACAACTAGCCAGCACCAGGGCATAATACAGACTTCTGAAGACAGAATGATAGAACAAGGATTGAAAGACGTTTTATACAGAATGGAGGGATGACCAGCAAACATGTCTGATTTCTAACATGTCATAGTGTGTTTTCAAAATCAAATTTTAAATAAAAGTAAATGGATTTATACTATTTTCTTCTTTCTTGTCAGTCACCAAGTTAAAATGCTACAGGAAGAGATGCTCTTCTTTACCAAGCGACTTGCTCCTCTTTTCCATATATTTCAGCAATGCTGTATTACACTGTCTGTCATTTTTGGTATTTCTTCACTAGTTCAGTGAAAATGGCCAAAATTATTAGTTGCACATGATCAACTGATTTGCAGGGGGAAAAAAGAAATCAAGCTACCTTGAAATATGAATGTAAGTATTCTGCTTCCAATGAAGAGTTCACTATTTCAAGATCCAAGGCTACAGGATCTTTCTCATGGAAAGCCATAGATATTTAACTTTTTAAGATACTTCAGCATTTTCCACTTACCAAAATTCAGTCACAGATCATGACAAAAGTGTGCTGTAGGGAAAGAAATCTACTTCGTCAACAACTACTCTTCAACTGAAATCTCATTTGTTTACTTCATTTATATCTGGTCACGGAAATTGCATATGGACACAATGATAGAGATGCAATAAATACAGAAATTAAATTCTACTACCTTGTCCCAGAGTTACCGATCTGGTTAAAGAGGCATCCTCCTGTCCTTTGAGTTGCCTTTTAAGTTCTTCTGCAGATTCAGAATGCAGCTGCAGGAAGTCCTTAATGGCAATTGAAGCCTCCTCTTTAACAGGATTTATCATTCTCTGCAGAACTGGGATGTCTTCCTGCCGGACTCGCAAACAGAGTTTCTCCATCTCCCTCATATTGGCACGGAGTTGCTGCAAGAATATTAAGAGTTACTTTGTAGCTTACTATGTGTGAACACCAGACACCTTCAGTGCCTGAGAAGCACCTATCATCTTTATGGTCAAGGGAGAAGTGCTTTTGAAGCCATCCCCACCACTTTTGATTTTCTGGCTGTCATATTTATACTTTAGCCACTTCTCCAAGTCAGTTTGTTTTATTTTGAGTGTCAATTAAAGTATTTAACTAATTAATTCACTGTGTAATTGCTGAAGTTATTTCTGTTTCTATGATCAATTTAGGCCTTTGCCAAAATATTTACACAAGTTGCAACAAGTTGCAATAATATGCAAATAAAGTAAGCGATTGCTTCTCAAAATTTGGGGTTTTTTGTAGTAATAAGCAATTGTGGTGATCACAGGACCTCAGAATACAGTAATTCACAATCCCCAGCAACCCCAAAACTATCACTTTCATTTTGTGAAGACAACTTCAGGGATAAAGGAGAAGTATTACTTTTTTCTTTTTTTTTTTTTCTCAGATGAAGAACAAATACATTTGTTTGATTAGAATATAAAATTTAATAAAACATATAACTATTTCTTTAATTACAAGGCTTTTGAGAAGATATAAACTATTCACAACTGCAAGAAGAGGATGTGTGCAGGCATTTTCCATGAGATACATTTCTGTCTACATCCAGAAAAAAGGGGGTTTTTACTGCCTGTGCTTTTAATATCTAAAAATACACACGAATTTTCTCTTCCTACAAAAGAAAAGAAGAAATGTATAGTTTAAATTATACCACGTATTGTTTTAGGACAGAGTTTTTATCCGATTATTTAAAAATACAAAAGACTGTAATAAAAATATATTCATTTCATTACATTCCAGTGATACAATAAATTCTGTTCTTTATCGCAGTATTTACCAATTACTTTGAATATTGTCCTCACAACAGAACAAGAGAATTGATTAACACCAGTGAGTGGTTAGAAACAGAAAGGTTTTCTTCTAGAAAGCAAGCCAGGTACAGGTAATGCCTTAGGCAAAACTGCCTACCTGGAAAAGCAAGAACTAGATGGAACTGATTGTATTTATATACACTAGTGGAATAATTTGTTTTTAATATTTCCGGGAAAAATAGTGGAAAATATAATTGGAGAAGATGGAAGGAAATTATTCAACAACATGTTGAAGTAACATTGCACAAGCATCCAAATAAAGAACTATTGATTCATTAAAATCATGTGTCAAATTACTAAGATTAGATTAGGTTATATTGTTTACTTAAATTAAGAGTACCATTAGCCAAATTAGGTTGCAGTATTCAAGACTAACCTCGGGAAAAACCACTGAGTGGCAATTAAGTAAAAGGGAGATACAAAAAAAGTAACTTTGCAAGACAGTGAGTTGAATTAGCAACATGGTAAGCCTGTAACTTTTCTCATACATTTCTCATCTCTGTCTACCTTGCTCTTCCTGCTATCTTCCCCCCTGGTCTGCCCCTAAGTGCTGAAAAAAGGAGAATGTCACCACTGTCACAATGCACCATATGCCAAAATTCTTCATTTGTAGAATCTCGGAATTTAATTTAAGAAACAAAATGGGATTATCGAGACACAACACTTAATTATCTAATTTCTGAGAACTACATGTAGGGGACCAAGGTTCATCCTGCTGTTTCATTTCAGGAAACAAAATTATTATTATTATTATTATTATGCTGTCTTCAGCCATAATGGAGACAAAAAAACCAAAACAACAAAACAAAACAACAAAAAAACCAAAAAAACCCCATCAAACAAAACTTGTGACAACAGAGCTCGGGATGAGATAATAATGCTTCCACTGCAGCTTCTTCTAAACAGAAAGGAGAACTTCACAGTTGAAACTGAGTTAAAACAGCTCTGCTTGGTATCTGTACCACTGCAGCCATAGCTGGGGCACATTACAAGTCCTGTGCAGTGACCAATGCAACACCAGCTGGGGGATGGGAGCTTGCACAGATCCTGAACAGAAGCTTCAAGAGGTATGAACTGCTCACTCTAAGCAATGGCTAAGTCAGGTCCTCACTTCCACTGCTCATTATTACCTTACTGATCAAAGAGAAATCTTTCTGAGCAATCAGACGATGATATTCGCCTATTTAGTGAAGTTTAATTTTAGTAGCTCTTCCTTTGTGGTTTTGAAGAGAGGACTCTTGTTCCACTTACTGTCAACTAAACAGAAGGTGAATGTATTCAGCCTAGCAAGAAAACTCAGCCCTGCTGTGAGGAGATACATCCTAGGAGCTCACCAGGGTGTAACATCATAAATGTTATGGATATGCAAATGGCTGTGAGTTCTTTTCATAGTAATTTTAATGGCACGAGTTTAATTTCTGGATAGAGCTTAGAAGTGTATACACTTGTCCCAACTGTTTGCACTTTTAAAAGAAAGCTTACTTAGCATGGAAGGTAATACAAAATTCTCTTTTCATTTATGGGAATTCCTGAGTTTCAAACTCTCCAAATTCAACACAAAAGACACAGAATTTTTCTTTATAATAATTGCAATTATTTTTGTCTACTACTTCTGACCAAAGAGAATGTATGAGAGACCACACTGACTACTCTCCCATTTATGTATCCCGTTAAGTTATTTAGCTTTTTTGTTTCACTACTACACAATCAGTTCACTTCTACTCTCTGTCCCTCAGGCCTTACAAAATTCTCAGCTAGGTCAAAGGAACTCTGAGTTTAAGGATATCTATACCCTGCAGATGGCTACAGGCTGCAATAATGAGCTGATTTTACATGATCCTTCACTGATATCACAAACAATCTCCTGCAGAAATAAAGTTTTCTACACTACTCCGGATGCCCTCACAACATATCTACACAGTATACCAGAGAGATACCTAATCTGAAGATTATTTTAGAGATGTTACAGAAGACCTGAGACATACAACTGAGCTTTGAGGATTTATGCAAAGAAGAGCTGACCAGAAACCACCTTTTATTTGTAAACCATTTTCAGCTGAACTAGAAATCATAAAAAAGAAAAAAAAAAAAAATAGATTTTTCAAGCAGCTTTCCAGGTTGGAGCAACACAGTGGAGAGTCTATGTCTGCCTAAATGTGTTTTGCTGAAGTCTCTTTTCATGGACTGAATACAGACTAAAGCCAGACTGCTCATTCACAGTATTCTGCCTTTTTTCTTGGTTTAATGTTTTATTTCCTCTCTAGTAACTGCAGCATTTCCCTTCCTTTCACTACAGAGATAATCAGGGCAGACCTTAGATGTTACAACAAAATACTGTCATTTCACTGAAAGTAGCTTAAACCTTGCAATAAGTAACTAATTGTGTGGTACAGTCAGCATGTATGTGGGCCAAGCCTAGAAAACTGCAAATTCATTCAGGCCTTAACATTTGAAGAAGTCCATGGACTGTCCCTAAAAATGAAAATATACAAGTGCACATTCAAAAAAACTAATACATGATATACAAGAGCTATTTTCTCAATATTTTTGAAAGGGTCTCTTCATGCCCTGTGCAAAGATTTATCTGTTTGCTTCGCCTTCCTTTATAGAAGTTTTTAATGTGGTACCCAGTCACCAGAAAGCAGAGCAATAGATTTACGCTCATCTATACTTCTATTATAATTTTGACCACCATCGAAAGTACAACAGAAGTAATTATTCTGGGTAAACTGAAAATTCAGAAAAATGGCTAATTATGTGCACATGGATTAAATGTAGAATGGCTGTGCATATATTTGTCTAAAACCTGTGGCGGATGCCTTGGGTCAATATTGACTTAGGGATTCCTAATGTATTTTTACAACATCTAATTTTGAGAGCAAAGTGTGTGCTGCAGAGAACATTTGGTATCACAATAATTAATCTGATTTCTTTGCAAACAAACAGATCACAAGTCCATTGGTAAACATTTAAACAGCTTACAGCAAACACATTCTACATGTCATATAATTTATTATCAAGTACTTCAGACTCCTAACTATTTAATTAAAACAAAGAGCCAGTCTGCTCTTCTTGCATGGATGCAGATACTTATTCTGCTCACTGGGTATCAGAATGTGAACCACTTTAATGCATCTAGATCTGTATCCAGATCCAGAAGCAATACGCATTAAATAAAATGTAAGAAAATTTATTTTGGCTGAAAGTGAAAACAGCAAGGTTTAGATTCAAGACAAATATAAATGTTTCTAGAGAGAAATAAGCAGTTTTCTTATTAAAGCCCTTAAAATATCTAAAAATAACATCTTAAACATAATTATTTTTTCTCTAATTATTGACAGATTTTGTCTTGCTGAAGAAATTATACGGGTAATTAAAAGCCAAAAGAGAAGCCTTTCCCACAATTCAAATGTGAAAATTAGAAAACAGACATAAGCAAACAGATGCTTACTACACGACACCTGTTAAAATACCATTGTTTTAATAGAACTTCCACCTCTGGAAGACTCTTTGAATATAAAGAATAAACTTACATTCAAATTTCAAAAGTATGTGATGAAAAATCAAAATAAATTTTCAAACCTCCAATTAACAGAAAAAACAAATGGAATTCATGTGTAGCTTTGTATCACCTATACTAAACAAAAAGCTCATTAACATCTTTCATTCCTCAAAAAAGACACAACTCCAGCTCTGCCTACCACCTAATTGTTGTTCAATCAAGATTAAGTTCTTCTTTCTGTGGTAAGCTGTTTTGGTGTTTGGTTTTTTTTTAAATTTTTAGTCCAGCCTAATTTCCCACAAGAGTCAGTAACGCATTGAAACAAACATGGGAATTCACAGTATTAGAACTGTGAGATGCAGTGGTTTCGGATTGTGCCACCTGTGCTGGCAAATCCTGCTTATCTACAAGCAGTATAGGTCACTTAGAGTAGCAAAGACAGGTCCCTCCTCTGAACAACATCTATGAAACCAACACAAGATGCCTCTCCTGGCCAACACATGTCTGTCCCCAGAAGAGTGGCAGTACAGCTGTTATAGCCACTAGATGCTATACCTGCCTCAGCAAACTTTGTGCTGCAGATCTGGTCTTTGTGTTCTTTGGCTGTGTGCTATTTAGCTGATGTTTGGCTGAGCTTCTTGTATCATTTTCATCAAGACTTAGGTATTTTTAGAAACAGAGTAAGATTCCCTGTGTGCTGAGTTATGGATGCCTATGCATAAACTCACTAAGATGATGCCCCTGCTGACAAATGTGCTGGTATTTCCTCCCTTGATGATATCATGCATTTAACAACAGATGTGCACACCAAATTAATAGTCCAGATGTTTTCTATGTCTGAATCATGCCTTAAAATTAGCAGTATCCCTTATTGCAATAGCTGTCTTTTAATAATGTAAGAGGATAGCTTGCAAAAGATCAGAGTCTCCAAACTTTTGCTTCTTCAAGAATATGGAAACCTTTCTGACTGTATTTGCCTTACAGGACTCAATTAGGAAATTCCTACCTTTTAAATGAAGTAAAGCAAAACTGTGTGCTTGTCAAACCCACCTGTCAAACACATTTCTCTCTGAAGGTACACCCCTGACATAACCAGAACTATGTATGTAATTTAATCACATCAGTAGCACAGCTGTTTTTATATCCTTACCTGAACCGTTCGTCCTGCATTGATGTGCTCTTCGTGCAATCTGTCCCAGAGCCTGCATCTCTGATACTAAAACAGAGGGAAAAGATTCCTTAAAATTGCTATTTTTACCAACTGGCTATGCAGAAAAAAAGCCACCTTTGGTAAATGATCACTTTAATTTTCCAAAACTGACAGTAAAGAAGTCACGTCATAAACAATTCCACTGTAAAATTAGAGACGCAAATAGCAATGTTTTTGTGAAAAAAATTCTACAATGTATTTTACTGAATTACAGATAACCAGGGTTTCAGCATCAGTTTTTAGCACCCAAGTGATACTGGATCCTCACACTGCTGTGGCATAAATCACTTGGTGGGCAGTAGAACAAATGGCAGAAGAAGGAGAAAGGAGTGGAGCAGTGGATGAGCAGTCCTGGTCATATAGGACAACAAGGTATCGGATATGACAAATGGCATTCATTACACAGTGCTGCTGTCTACATTTACGCTTAACCTTTCTATATAGTTACAAACACAGCTACAAGAACCACCAAGACAGATCTGGCACCTCTGTGAGGCTCCACTAACTTCAATGAGAAACTATCCATACAGTACTTCCCACGGGACAGAGACCAGACTAATTATTACATTAGCAAGAGTAAGTTTGGCAAAAAAAACTGCCTATTATCATCTGTCAACCTTTTCATCATTAAATTAAATCAGTCCTTGCTATAGGCAGTTGACACAAATAATACAGAGACTTTATCATGAAAAAGAGTAGTGAAATAATAAAAGTAGGTGTGATTCCTGAAATGTGTGCTGAAACTATCAAAAAATGCATTTACAACATTAGACAATATTGGAATATTTATTTAATTGTTTAAATAACAAGACAAAATATTTACCATGATTTGCAAGGTATTTTTATGTAAAGTTTAATATTTCAATTCCTTAATATGCTTTGTTATATATGTTTTTATACCAATAAAAAATTTTATCTACAGCCTTTATCTTTCCATAATTATTTTCATAATTTCAGATGCCACAGCAATAAGGATCACAAGTTACTCAGCTTCCTAAAATACAATTAGAAATCTAGAGTTACCACTTATTTTCAGAGCAAGACGTTCTTTCATGTTAGGACTTTGTAGTGCTATGGAAGAAAAAAGGTTTAGTGTTCAACAAAGTCAGATTAACATCACTTTTCTAGGAAACTGAATAATAACAACCTCTGAATAAATGGCTATGCCACTAAAATTACTGCCAGCGTTCTTCAAATTAAATGGACAAAAAGCCCTGTATCAACAATAGATCTTCCAATTTAGTCACCTTTGAAAGGGTACTGAAACGGGAATTTCTGAGGTTTTAACAGAAGGGGTTTAGGGAAAAATAGCCTGTTTGATTTCAACTGACCGTAACATGTTGTCCAAATAACGATTAATAAAAAATCCTGTTATCCAGTTAAGAAGAATTTCTCAGGAAACCTTTACTGAGCTTTGTAATTTCTACTAGAAATGCTCATCACATTCATCTGCTTTATAGATTTAGAGGTTTTATTACTTTGCTTCAAAATTCCTAATATGCTATTGATGAGCCCAAAGAGTCAAATGACTAAACATACCCAGAGCAATGACATTCACGTGGTCAGAGAATTCCTCCTTGTTGACTTCTCTTTGTCATCCAAGACAAACTAGGCCATACTCCTGGACCATGTTCACCCTGGGGGCCTCAAGGATAATAAAGCTTAAGAAGAGATGGCATTACCATTGTTTATTGTGGAAGTTGGGGCTGCTCAGCCTGGAGAAGGTTGCATGGAGACCGCATTGCAACCTTCCAGTACCTGAAGGGGGCCTACCAGGAAGCTGGAGAGGGACTCTTCATCAGGAACTGTAGTGATAGGACAAGGAGTAATGAGTTCAAACTGAAAGAGGGGAAGTTTAGATTAGCGATTAGGAAGGAAGTTTTTTACCGTGAGGGCAGTGAGACACTGGAACAGGTTGCCTGGGAAGATAGTGGATGCCACATCCCTGGCAGTGTTCAAAGCCAGTTTGGATAAGGCCTTGAGCTCAGTGAGAGGTGTCGCTGCCCAAGGCAGTAGGTTGGCATTAGATGATCTCTAGGGTCCATTCCAACCCCTTAATGTTCTATGATTTTATCATTAACAAATACATGTAAAACTAAGGGAGGTCCATGAAATGGAATCCTAACCTGTTATGTCAGGTCCAGAGGAGGGTCACAAAAATGGTCCAAGAGCTGGAACAACTCTCCTGTGAAGAAAGGCTGAGAAAATTGGGATTGTTTGAGAGACTATTGCAGCCTTTCCATAAATAAAGAGGGCTTAGAAGAAAGACAGAGACTTTTTACTAAGGCCTGTAGTGAGAGCATAAGGGGCAATGGTTTCAAACATTTAGAGAGTCAGCTGAGATTGGACATAAGAAATTGTTTTATAATGAGGGTGGTGAGGCACTAGAACAGGTTCGCCAGAGAAGCTGTGGATGCCCCAGCCCTGGAAGTGTTCAAGCCTAGGCTTTGAGCAACCTGATGTAATGGAATGTGTTCCCACCCCATGGCAGTGGGATTGGACTAGATGACCTTTAAAGCTTCTCTTCTAACCCAAATCAATAATTTCTGTGGTATCTAATCATAATTGTGCTATAGCCAAAGTTTTGTATTCTACAACAGAAACATAAATCATTAGGTTACTCTTAGACACTCATTCTCTTTTGCTCTCTGTCCATTTTCTTGAGAGCCCTCTCTAGAAAGAAACTTTCACGCCTGTGCTTTGGATCCCTTCCTTCTCTCCTTGAAAGTACCCAGTGGACATGGAGAGAACTCAAAAGTGTCATAGTAGTTCCTGCTAAAAGCTCTTCAATAAATGTCTTATACAAATGCATACTCTCAGATAAGACTACAGTAAGACTCAGATACCCTCATTTCTCATTTTGTGTCACCTTTACATATCTTCCCACCACAACAATGGTCCCCAGCCAAAGGTAAAAAGTGTTTCACACAACATCCTTTGGCACAGTCACAAGAAATGAAATTAAAACTGAAAGCAAGAGAGAAAAGGTCTTACAGCACTTTTTTTCTGAAAGGATTGTTGCATATGACCCACAAAGTTTAGGGCAGTAAGCCAAACAAAATCTCCACTTTCCTGTACTAGCAAGACAACTGCTGTGATCTAACAGGGACTTACAGAAAGCTGGAACTCTTTTGGATACATACATTTTATTCCCTCTTGGAGTGAAAGGCCATCCAATCCATGGAATGCGCTTTACAAAACAAGAGTTTTCATAGGGAAAACATGGAAAGAAAAGAAAGAGTACAGAGAACTAATTTCTTATGGATATAGCTTTTAAGTCTTCCAAAACTGTCATACGGAAAGTTGGACTCTCAAATAGTTGAGGAGCAATGATGATGAATTTATGGTAGCCACTTCCTCTGAAAAGGTGTATTCAAGGTCAAATTTCATTATATATTGATTTTATAGTTTCTTCAAACAGTGATTTAGGAGATTAATTGTTTGGACTATCTCTGGAACCCAAGGTTTAAATCAATATTCATGAAATGAGGTTAGAGATATTGGCTTCATCATAAGTAAATAATGTTGCTGCTCTAAGCAATTTGACATAATTAGTGATTTTTGCTTAAAAGTAGCCTGTAAAACAAACAGGATCAGATTCTACAAAATTATCCTTTTACCTCTAGGGATGTTTGGTTTACATGTCTGAAAGTTAATTTTACAAAAAGTATTTAAGAGAAAATCATCATGACAGCTCACAAAAGTACTGTAACACATTCATTATGGCTAAAATGCATGTAAAAGATACAAAATGCAAATTACCATAGAAGTATTTTAACCAATCTATTACTAACATCGATGTTTACCACAAACATAACGGCCTTTGTGCATACAATTACAAGGCAATATAAAACTTCCATCTTTAGCCAAATTTGAATTAAAGCATTTTGTCATCAATTTCACATCAAAATCTCTATATAATCTTTAGGCATGACTGCTTCTATACAGTAAAAAGAACTACATTAGTAAAAAGTGAACACTAACCTTCTCAATATTTATTTGGTGTTTTCTTAATCTTTCCAAATCTGTTGGAATTGCCACTTTAATGAACTTCTGAATTGCAGGTTCAATTCGGCGGAGTTTAACTTTTTCCTCATCTTCAGACATCCTAAAAGCAGCTTTCAAGTCAGCAGTTGTCCAATACACATTCACCAAGGTAAAATCCCCTAAAAACCCAAAAAATTAAAACAAGGAGCAAATTTCAATCACTTTTTAAAGAAATCAAATTAAGATAAATCAGTCTTTCCAATAATCCCATGTCGTCCAAAACCCAATTAAGCAGTATTAATACTTAATATCTGGATACTGTATTTGCATTTAAATGTATTATTTCCACTTATTTGCAGGCTTTGAGGATCATTTTTCATAGATAAAACTTAACACTGCCAAGAAAAAAAAACCAGCTAATTTATGAAGGCAGAAGCAAACATGCTTTGAAGCATAATGATACATGAAAAAGTTTGAATAAACCTTCCAATTAGATGCTTTGATGGATCAGAGCTCATGTTTTGCCAATTCACTTTCAGAATCATCTGAAAAATTGTAAAACATTTCCTGAAAAGACACCAGAATAAAATTAATTTTGGAATTCCATTTCCTGGAAATGTTGAGAGCTCCTGAATGAAGACTTGCACTCCAAATTGCATATGTCTGCTACTAAAAATTAAAAAGGCATCACCTAGCAAGAGGTATAAACAGGCTGCTGAAATATTTGCAGGACAAGTAGGTATATAAGCAGCCTGAATTCTGTTCCCTGCATGTCCATGAACCATAATTTTTTATTTTCACTTCTGTAAAAGAGAGATGCGAAGTATTGCGTGTAATAGCATTTATCTACAGAGCATAGGAGTAACGTAAAGGAATTCCATTACGCTGAATGCACAAAGGGGAAGGAAGACATGTATGAGAAAGTTTTACCATGAGTATCTGTAAAAAGATTTGTGCTAACTTGGTTATATGGAAGTACCTGAACTACATCAGCAACTGTGTCAGCAAGCTTTCCCCAATTTTCCTCTTTCAGTAATGAAACTGATTTAAATAATAAACCCAGCACAATCCTCCTGGTACAGGTGAGGCACGGCAGAATGTCACAGGTTAAAAAACATTCTTGTTTTTCACACAGTCAAACATATTACCAACAGTGAAATTAGACATTACTTTTCTCACATCTACCTAAGGTGTGAAAATGCAGAGGGAGGGTGCTGATGCTTTCCTGAGACCTGTGATTCCTGCAGGCAGAGAAAACATGACGGCAGCACCTGTTGATGGCACTGGGTCTTTGACTGAACTGCTCAGTGCTCAGCCCCATCCCTCTCATGCAGGCTGCAGGGAGCACACGTACAAACCTGCTCCAAATTCAAAGGAGCCAAGGGGGAAGAACCTTCCAGCAAGAAAGGGAGAGCACTTCTGGTACAGGCAGGAAGACGGCTGCAAATAGAACAATGCTGCATTTTTCAGAAGAACAGAATGCTAACAGAACACTCTCCTTCTTTATCTAACCCACCCAACAAAGAAATTGAAAACTGTGGAAAACTGAATGTTTACTGAGAGTAGACCATGTTAGGGGAAGTCAATCTTAAAGGTTTCAATGACACATCTTTTCCTTTCTTAGAACCTCAGAAAGAAATTATTTCATCAATGACTTTGTAGTCATTGCTACATCATTCCCACTTCAAATTATAAAGACACACTATCAAGCAGTCTTACAAATCTCCTTCTAACCCAAGGCATTTAATATTAACAGTCCTTCATGCAAACCTTCAAATAAACATGCAGTGGATGGGTGACCTCACATTTTTCAGGTTGCAAAAAGAACTTTAATCCTTTTGTATTGATTTACTCTTTTCACCATTCTAAAAACAGTAGTTTAAATGCAAGATGATAGAAAATACATGCTATTATAGCTTGGTCACTACAGTCCCTCACGTTTGAAAGAGGCACTCATATATCACATTTGAAATCTATTTTGAGTCTAGAACTGAATTTTTTTTATAATGACCAAAAGATAAAAAGCATCACACTCCAAACTGCAGTTCTTCCTCTTCAAACACACATTTAATTTCCTGACAGCTTATACACTAATCCATGAGTTTATGAGCTAGAATTAATTAAAAATTGGCTCCCTAAAGATATTTAATAGCCATGTCATGCTTTTCTTTAATACTGAATCATCTTGAAGAAGTGATGACACAAATTCTTCAAGCTTATAACACAACAAGAACTCACAGAAACACACAGCCCATTCTGTCTTAGGAATACAGCCGAGACTAAGCTAAATCCATTATAACTTTGCCCTTAACATGACATCTAGCAATTGATAAGAGTCAAAACTGATAGTTTAGATGACTTACAATCTGGAGCACTGTGAAAGCTGAGTTAAAGTAAACAATGGCCATGTGCCTTGGGCAGATGATCCAATTTTTGAATTTTGAAGATTTGGCTGCATGCAGGGCTCTGGGTAGTAATTTTCTTCTCCTTAAGAATTGCCAGACAGTAAAGTAACTTCCATTACAGTGTCTACCAATCTCTTAAAGACACTGCTGCCTAAAATTCACTGTGCAGCAGGTTTGAAAAACTAAGAAAGAAATGTAAGAACTCCTTACATTCTCATCAGGTCTCCTGCCTAATTTTCTCTCAAACAGTATAGTAGTTTCTGCAACAAAAATTCTAAGCCATAAATTATCAACGCAACGTCTTACTATTTTTTAAAGTTCCTATAATATTAACATTAAATAAATAAAATTAACATTATGCGTTTCTGATTGTTGCTGATGCAATTTCAAGGAAACCTTGCATTTGTGTTGCATTTGTTAAATATTTGACTTATGTTCTCCCAGGCATAACTTTAACAACTAATTTCTGAAGTAGTAATGCCTGTTCTTTCAGTAATCTGAAAGAAGTAACAGGACAGTTCAGGTTGGCAGGGATTTTCACATGCCATCCAGTACAAACTGAGTTAGACATCATTGCACAAGCCCTTGTCCACTCAAGTTCTAATACCTCCATGGATGGACACTCTGCATACTCACTAGACCCCTCTTTCAGTGTTTGACTATTTTCCAGGCTAAAAACAAACAAACAAAACAAAACCATGACCACAAAGCCCTTCCATGTAGCTCAAGCAGCTTGTGCCCACTGCCCCTCACACCACTGTCATGCACCTCCAAGAGCAGCCTGGCTCTACAGCTTCTACCCACAACTGTAAGATCTCCCCTTCCTTCACCTCCTCTTAAGGCTGATCAATCCCACCTCTGTTTCCCCTTGAATATCCAGCGCTCCAGCCCTCTAACCAGCATGTGGTCCATCACAACACACAGGTCCTTTTCTGCAAGGCTGCTCTCCATCAAGTCTTCCCAACCTCTTCAAGGTGCAGGGCTTTCTTATTACCTCTGCTGGAATTTTTGAGGATTTTGTCTGCCCATTTCTCCATCCCTCTGAGTAGCAGCCCTGTCCAGCCTACCAGCCACTCTCCTCAGGCAAGTGAAAACACTGCACTCAACTTCAGCTTCTCAGGAAGGTGATTTTGCCTGTGTCCTTGGATCCGAATATCAGTGACTGAAGTAACGCTCATGCAGAAGTGATCAAGACTCAGATGCAGAGTAACTTTCAGTCAACTACATCAATAAAAAAGACATATCCAAAGCATGCTGTAGCAGCACAAATCACATAGTTGCAGTCAACCAGAAGTAAAATTCTTCCCATGTATGGTAACATACTAGTTACTTGTTATTGTGAGTTTCAGAAATGCTGCTAACACATGTCAAATGTTAACACTCGTGAACTTAGGTTAAACTGCCTAGTGCTCTCCACTCAAACACCATACAACAAGGCACAACAAACCCCAGGAGTTCTGCTTGCCCAGGAAAACACAATGTAACTCTCTGACTTGTTCTGAATTCATTCACAACACTTTAGACAACCACTGCCACTAGAAGAAGTATTTCCAGCATAAACGCCTTGGTGATAAGGGTTGAAAGGCCAAAAAGTTTTCCCTGTAAATAAAATTAATTAGAATATAAAGATGTACAACAGCTTTCTCCCTAAGGTGACCTGAAACATTTCCTAGAGTGGTACTGGCCCCAAAATTGCAGTGACAATTCACTGTTGCGAACTTGGCTAATGCCTGTAGCTAGTGAGGAACAT
Organism: Acanthiza pusilla; assembly: GCA_036630365.1. Taxonomy (NCBI): domain Eukaryota; kingdom Metazoa; phylum Chordata; class Aves; order Passeriformes; family Acanthizidae; genus Acanthiza; species Acanthiza pusilla. Next base: position 36,618,884 of record JAXCHO010000034.1, read on the forward strand.
GCTCGTGTGGCTAGCTACAGTCAAACTGCACTTTGGGACTAAACTACACCTCTTTCCTTCTGTCTGTAAAATGAATCAAAGAAAAATAGCTTTGTTAGGCTGAAATAAGGCACAGTCACCAGCCCCAGCATATCCACAAGGTAACATGAAACTGCTTAGTGGGATAAGCAGCCACATGTGTGGGATCTCCCACAGAACACCCAGAAGCTGTACATGTCAGACTGTGGTTCCCAGCAGATCTGTGAACTTGTGGATCAGCTGGTAATTTGGACTTGATCCAGGCAAGGCAAGGCTGCTTGACTACATTTTGAGAAATCAGAGCAGACAACAGGCATATTGTCCTAGATTTACATGTTTAAGCCAGCTGCAGAAGAGCAGAAAATACCTAATGACTAACATGCGAACACCTTTAGCACAAAGCTGAACCGGTGGAGCGAGTCTGTAGTGGGCTGACGCCTGCCATTAGAGGCTGCAACAGTTCAACCTGCAACCAGGGCCCTACTACTGAGATTTTGGCATTAATAGGACTACACCTCTGGTCTCACCCCAGAACCACAGAATCAATCAGGTTGGAAAACACCTTTGAGATCATCAAGTCCAGCCTATCAACACCCCCCTGTCAACTAGACCACGCCACTAAGAGCCACGGCTAGTCTTTCCTTAAACACCTCCAGGGACAGTGACTCCACCACCTTCCTGCACAGCCCATTCCAATGTCTAATCAACCCTTTTGCAAAGAAATTCTTCCTGCTGCCCAACCTAAACCTCCCCTGGCACAGCTTAAGACCAGCTTAAGGTCCCAGAGGCCCACTCTGCCTGTACCATGCCCTGAAAAGGTGAGGGGTGTGCACAGAGAGCAAAAGCATAAAAAATAAAGACAGGCTTTCAGTCTTACATAAAGTAGACTAAGTAGACTAAACTAGTTCTTTTCTCCTGACTTACGTTTTTAAAAGCCTGGGCAATGCCAGGCTAAACAATTCGCCTCGCTGCAAAGAGTAAACAAACAAGTAAATAAAGAAATAAGACAATCCAAGCTGGTGTGACAAGTTCTGTCCCGGATCAGCTCCCCACGACCTGACGGCGGGCGGACCTGGGGCCCAGCCGCTGCTGGGACCACCCCCGGCTGGGCACCGCCGGCCCCTCCGCCGGGCAGGGGCGGCAGCGGGCCGAGCCCCGCCGCCCTGGCACCGGCCCCGGCCCTGGGACAGGGGAGCGGCGGCTGCCGCGGCCTCGCCGAGGGCCCGGGAGCGCGGGGGGAACCCGGCGCTCGCTCCGCGCTGCAGCTCCTACCGGCCCCGTCCGCAGCGGCCCAGCTCCGGGCCCACCGTGCGCCCGCCAGGCCCCGGCACGGCCCTTCCCTTCGCCTCGCCGGCGCGGCTAGCGAAAGCGAAAGCAGAGCCGCCCCGGCCCGGCCGGTCCCCGCTCCCTCCGCCCCACGCCGTCCCGCGGTGCCTCACCATGGGGCGGCCGTGTCACAGGCGCTGACCGCGGCCGGCGGCGGCCCCGGGACGCTGGGCGGGAGCCGGCGCGCTGCGCTCCCCCTCCGCCGCGGGGAGCGGCCCAGCCCCCGCCCGCCACACGCACAGCCCCTCCGCCGCCCTCGGGCCATCTTCCTCACGGCTGCTGCCTTTCGGGAACGGCAGGTCGGGGTGGGAAGGGCCCGGAGAGGAGGAGGAGGAGGGTGAGAAGGAGGCGGAGAAGCTGTCCTGGCCAGGGAGGGAGTCCAGGGAGTCTGGGATAGGGGCTTGGAGGGAGGGTAAAGTTAAATTTATTCTTTTAAAAGAGAACCAAAGATTCCCGACAAAATGTAAGAACTTTTCATAGAATCGTAAAATGATCTCAGCTGGAAGAGATCCACAAGGGTCATCGAGTCCGACTCCCGGCCCTGCACAGGACATCCCCATGTGTTTGAGAGGGATGTCCAGACGCTTCTGGAACTCTCTCAGGCTTGTGCTGTGACCACTGCCCTGGGGAGCTGCTCCAATGCCCAGCCACCCTCTGGGTGAAGAACCTTTTTCTGATATCCAACCTAAACCTCCCCTGACACAACTTCAGGCCATTCCCTCAGCATGTTTTGAAAATAAATTTGAAAATTAGTGTAACCTGTTTGTGCCTGGCACACTGATCATTGGATCCTCCCCCCACCGCATCCCCTGGGTGGCAGAGCATCTGCTCCCTGTGGGTGTGCCCATACATGTGGGACAGGTGGAGCAGAACCGCCGAGGGCAGCCTGGTATCACTTCTGACCAATTTATCACCACTGAATAGAAGTTGAAAACTGTCTGACTACCTGGCAATACCTCTAGAGAAACTATGTTATGTCGATATTAGACCATTTTTAAACTAAACTTTGATACAACAAACTTAAGATCTCCAGAGTAACAAATATGGATGTATGTTGATTGTGATGATCTAAACAAGATTTATGTTATCTTTTCTCCTGTTGTTCCATCACTTTTTGGCCAGTTCCAGCCTAATTTGGAGGAAGTCATTACGGCCCTGTAAGTTTTGTGGAAATTGATACGTCACTGAGGAAATAAACCTGAATCCGTTTCCTCAGTGAAAGAATAGTAGGCAAAAATCTCAGCTCTTACACATTCTTGTTAGCTGCAAACAGCCAGACAATCAGTGTGTATATATTGGCCATCCACTTTACATATACATGGTTCCAGACTGCTAGTTGGGATTTCCAGAGGGCTAATGGGCTACAATTTTAGTTACAATTAAGGCTATTTAGGGGCTGAAGGATCCAAATCAACAGAATCCCATGCCTTCATTAGTTCTGTTGTTCACAGTACAGCTTCTGGAATGGCAATGACATACTGGGGAATGCCAGAGTACTAAAAAAAAAAAAGCTTACATTAGACACATATTTAAAAAATGTTAAGGAGGATAACACAGGCTAGCCTAGCATTGATGGTTTGACCCAGATTATGAACAGAATCATGGAAGTGCTGACCTTGGATACAGTCATTAAATGCCAATAATTAAATGCCATTCAACATATTTTTATGAAAAATATTTGGTTAAATGTGTTTAAGTTTAGCTGAAAATGTGGTCAAGTGGATGCGATAGCTTCCATCTGATGTAAAGCAGTATGCTATTCTCATAAATACAATGAGGAGTGAAAAATCTGTGTAGTTCACAGAATCATAGAAGTACAGAATGGATCAAGTTGGGAGGGATCACAGTGGGTCTTCTAGTCCAACTTCTCTGCTCAGGCAGGGCTATCCTAGAGCACATGGCCCAGAACTGTGTCCAGATGGTTCTTGAATATCTCCAGTGAGGGAAACTCCAGAAACTCTCCAGGTAATCTGTTCCAGTGTTCAGTCACATGCACAGTAAAGAAGTTTTCCATCATGTTCAGGTGGAATTTCCTGTGCCCATCAATTTGTGCCTGTTGTCTCTTGTCCTACTGCTTGGCACCACCAGGAAGAGCCTGGCTCCATCCTCTTGACACCCTCCCTTTAGATACTTAAAGAAATTGGTGAGGTCTCTCACAGTTGTCTCTTCCCAAGGCTGAACAGGCCCAGCTGCCTCAGTCTTTCCTCATACTAAGTGGTAATAAGTTCATAGTAAGTGGTTCAGGTGACAGCCCCTGAGAGGAGTAATTCTAAGTGAAGATTTGTCATGAGGTTGTCTTGGTGTTGTTCTTGGCCTGGTGCCATTAGAAATCACCAGGACAAAAATGCCAAATGACTACTTTGCTCTCATAAATAGAGGTAAGGGCAATTCACTTAGATGAACTCCTTTGAATTGCTTTGTAAGCTCTTCTCACTTGCAAAAATACTCCTCCGAAGCCAGTCAAATTGGAGGTCGTGCATTCAAGATAAAGCCTTAAAGGCACACCTAAAATCTGAGGGAGAATGACTACCATGAGACAGGGCTAAAGAGGACCTGGACATAATCAGCTACACATGAGCTCTCAGAACAAAGCTTTTGGTAACTACTGCTGTGAAGCAAAACCAGAGGAACATCAAATACAGTTTGAATGGATATTCCCCTTTTATAGAACTGATGAAACCATTGTCAAATTAATACATTCAGTTTGAGCATTAACACATTAAAGGGATGTTAAACATTGAAAAGAGTCCATGAGAAAGTTATGAAAGGTGTAGAATATGTGCATTAACATGAGGTATTTCAGAAGTATAATCCAGTGCAGGTGAGGAGGTACTTTTGTCATAAGCATGGCAGTACTTGTCTAAGTAGTACTTAGATATGTTTGAAAGAATTGTTGGTTTTCAGAAAATTACAAATTCTGAAAGCAAAACCAGAATAAAAATGAGGGTAGAAGTATAACATTTCTTAATTTGCTATAGGATCAAATTATCTGTGAAACTGTTTTGAAACAATGCAAAATTGTCAATAAAAAATGGAGATTTTTTACGAAGATACACTGTAGCTCAAGCATACACAGCAGAATACATTGGTCCAATATGGAGGTGTCACAACCACAAGGTTGTACTCAGCCTTTCCTTCCCTTAAACTTGATGACTCCAAGAAAAGACCAAGAAGTCTACTTGTATAGCAGCAAAAAGAGGAACAGGATCACAATATTTCCAAAAGGAAAGATTTTTGTGTGCAAGTTCTAATAGGCAACATCTGACGAACTCCTGGCACATTTCATTGTGAACATGACATTCATGCCTGTCTGTCCAGTTCTGCTACCAGTGCTAATGTGGTCTTCCAGACAACCCAGCAGTGACTTCAGAGAAGTCCAGATCTCCTCGAGCTAAAAATGACAATGCAAAATGCTATGTCACTCATGTAAAGATCATCAAAGGAACAAGAGTTCCACCTTCAGGTCTGGGAAAATACTACCTCTGATGGCAAAAGATATCTCAGAAAAAAAAAAAAAAAGTGTAGATGGAGTTGGACTTCCTGAATTACAGACAGAGTCAGACTTATATTGCAAGTCAGTGATCAATTCTGAGTGGTCTCTTACAGATCTGATGAATGTATACATCCCTATAAAGTTATCAAACTGTTCTGTATTACCAATACATAATGTAAGAGAAAATAATGAAGACTCATAGAAAGGCACAGAACTCTCGTACATCTGACCAAGGAAGAGCTTCCAGCAGTTTCTTTTTTCACATGAGATCATTCGTAGTTTTCAGATACATGGGTTCAGAATGACGACCCAGATGTGCAATTAATTTAATATGCTTAGCTCTATTCTGCACATTCTTTCATCACATGCAGACTCTCAGATAACTCATGCTGGGGACATTTCAGTGAGTGTTGCTCAATAGACACAGAACTTCCAAGATGCTTACATTATGTTCCCAAAGATGTATCTTTTTCCTGTAGAGCATTTCAAAATTCTGTTGCCTTTTTCAATGCATTGTTATTACAGATACACTGATTTCACTGTCAAATTGCTTGTCCTGGCAAGAACCATTCATAAAGTTTCCACTGTGTCATGGAAAACAGCTCTTACTGTGTTACAGTGAACATTACTCTCTCTCTCACAGTCTCTAAAGAGTACAAGGTTTTCTGAAATGAGATCTCTTTGTAGCATACATCCCTGGGAAAAAATCAAACTCTTTCAGTTATTCCTGACTGAGGGGTGTTCTCTGGAATACGTGGCATTGTTTTATGAAACCATATTCTTGATGTAAGCAAAATACTGGGGGTTAATTTAGGGGGTAAATTATTTCCTACTGTTGGCAAAAGTTGTGCTATAGTTTTTGACAGTTGTTGGAATTCTGCTGCAAAGCCCTTTGAGTGTAATTTGTGGCAAAATCAGCTCAGACTTGATTGAAGATCATTTGTATAGTATTAGAGAAAGTAAGGCTCTCAAACGGGAGTGAAACTGAAGAGGTTTATTATACATTAACACATTTGCAGTAGCAGTAATACTGAATATGGTGTAAAAGTAGGAGAAAAAGAAAATAAGGCCAAGCAGATTCTATTTTGGTAGAAGCACTTCCTCAGTGGTTGCACTGCTTATTTGGGTCTTTTCCAGCATATTCACAGGTCTCACACTGTGACCTTGATGCAGGAATGGTTTACAGTACCTGCCACTGGTCTACCTCTTCAGTAGTGACACAGAAAAGGCTGTACAGAGAGGATGATAGGTGCAGAGACTGCCTACACACCTGGTCTGCTGTAGGATCTCCCTCTGACAAGAGCAGAATGAAATAGGCATCACTAGATGGTGAGAGCTCCTGTTGCAGACACTTAGGGAATGTGCACCTGCGGCACTTTGCCTGGGGAGCCTTAGCTGTCTGCTGCAGGCATAACCAAAGGAGGTAAAACATTGAAAAAAGAATTGCCGGGTTTGTGGCCCTACCTGGGAACTTACCCATGGCTAGAATTTAATCAAGATCCATGTTTGAGGGTTTTTTCCCAATGTCTTTTTGTTCCCACTGAAGAGGATTTCTCCCACTCAGAACTACTGATCAGCTTTCAGAATGTGCTGTAGCAATGGTTTATGAGATATTCTCAGTTTTGTTTGTTAGGACACCTAAGCAATTTTGCTTCAGAAGAAGGTTCAACTAACTCAGTCAAAAAGCTTTCTGTGGTACTGTATTTTGTGCACATTTTTCTCTTGTTATAATATTGTATTGTATTGGCATCACCTTAAGCTAAATCCTGACAAGTTACTCCAACTAAAAAAAACCGGTTTCCATACAAAGCAGTTTTACCAACTGGATAAAGCTGGTCCATTTCCTTGGGGTTTTAATACAAGACCTTAGAAATTCTCTATCAAATCTTTGTGCAAATCAAGTCAATGGTAACATTTCCATTAAAATTAGCATGGTGAGGATTTCATTCTTTGTCAAGGTTCCAATGCTTCCTGAGGGGGAAAAAAAAAAAAAAAAAAAAAAAAAAAAAAAGACTAAGTATATTCTGGGATTAAAAAAAAAAAATAAAAAAGGCAAATCAGCTGAACAAGCATTCACCCATCCAGTTCATCCACCATATTTACCAGTAAATATTCCTTTTGTAAAATCATTCAGCCACGGAGGAAGGATTCAGGATGTCTTCTGATTGAAGAGCCAGATGTGTAATATTGTCAGCTTACATTCATAATCAATTTATGTTAAAATAATTTTAAAAGCCATTTTTAATTTTTCTTGCTTAGTTAGGGACGTGATTCTGATTCTGCTTTTTCTCTAACATGTGCAGATCATGAGCAACTGCCTGTTCAATAAAACCTGCCATGCGCAGGGAACCTTTCACTACAGCAGGTTGCTTAGAGCTCCATCCAATCAGGCCAGGGATGAGGTGTCTGCAACCTCTCTGGACAGCCTGTTTGAGTGCCTCACATTCCTCACGGTAAAGAATTTCTTCCTTATATCTAGTTTAAACCTACTCTCCTACAGTTTAAGGCATCACATTGATCAGGAGTTTACCTGTCTGTACAATGGTCTCTTCATCACACTGCAGATTCAAAGGCCTTGTGTGCCTCTGGCAGCAGCCACAAGTGCACCGTGAGGTCAGAGTAAGAATTGGGCAAGCAGGTGTGCTAGTTCATCGTTCATATTATCCCAGCCTTCACACTTTTTTTAGGGGGGTTTCCTGAGCCAGAATTGGTTTGGATTCTCAGTAACCTCAATGGATCTCTCTTCCAAATGCTCCCCCATTCTCCCCTAGAAAGTAAGGCTCTTTTGGGCAGGAAGTCCTTTGCTAAGGGTTTTCACAGGTCTGCTGCTGTCTCTATAGAGAAGCTGATTCTTCTGACAGTTCGTTGCTGTCCAACTTCCCCTTGTTACTCATTGCTCCATTGACCTCATTTCTGCTCTGCCTTGCCTTTTCTTAGTCTCAACCACTCCTTGTGGTTGATGAACTCAATAACTTTGATCATCATTGTAGTTTTTCTCTGGGTGATTTCAATTTCTGATTGGTTTTTCCTTTTTATTTTTTTAATGAGGTGAGGAGACCAGAGCTACACACTGTACTCATTTTGTGGGAAAATACATATTTATACGAGGTTATTATTGTATTTTCTGTTTTGTTGTCTATTACTCTGCTAGCAATTCCTAACATTCAATATGCCAGTTTATCTCTTTTTAAATTTTTTTTTTTTGACCAGGTCTGAGAAGTTTTTCTGCAAGTCCTCATTCTAATCCCAAAGTCTTGCTTTGAGTGGTAATAGCCAACTAAATGGTTGGCTATTACACCTTAGGAATGGGCCATACAGTTGCACTGAAAATGATTGAAGGCAACATAATAAAGAAAGCAATTGTACAGAGGAATATGTCCGCTCACAAGAAAGGCAGGGTGAGTCAGAAGTGAAGAGGAGGAATGGCTGAGGTATAGTTCAATATCTATTGCTAGAAGGTGTCTGTCATTTCTAATACATGGCAAGTAGTATATAATTTTAAATGTAACTGAAACATTATCTTAGCAAGATGAAAATATGTCATAAAACATACTTTCTCAAATGAGAAACTTCTTTGGTCCTGTGCTGCTTTGATTATTTCTGTCTTACACATTTTCCAGAATCATTAAATTCTTTGCAACAAAGGAACCCCTCATGACCTGAATCTTTACAGTGATGCTTGCTGGTATTATCTTGAAAAGTTTAAGTTGCATCTAGCAGAAGCCAGACCCTTTTCTCTGAAAGACACACAATGAGAAGGTAGTCACTTACAATTAACTCTTTCACTATCTCCTGCTTCCTCATAGGTCATAGATGTATCTGAGCCATGATGGGGGATGCTGGCTTAAGACAAATGGTTTAAGTTCACATGTCAAACTTGTTTCTTTCTTCCCTGCTAGACCGTTGTAGTGCAGAGGTGCTCATCAGCACTTCTTGAAAAAGAAAAATTGGTGGTCTAGCATCAAGGATGTAAAGCTGAAGGGTATCAACTCAGTTGTCAAGTCAGGTAGACTTTTTCATTACCTCACAGGCAGTGCTGTGTATGCACTGAAACTGTGAAGTGCTCACCTTCTTAACACTAGAGAGTGGAGATGCTGCATAAACAGATATGCAAAGAGACTTGATTCCATAGTAAGAATTCCTTTTATAAATAATCTTTGAATCTTATTCTATTTTCCTTTAGTATGGCAGTAACACTAAAAAGTCCTGAAGTTCACTCTTTCAGAGATAAACCTTCTTTAATGTTTTGACTCAGAGAAAGAAAGCCTCTGAAGCCTATTTTACTTTAAAATGTAGTTGAAAATTTGGTTTTCTTGATAAGTACTTTGGGATATATGTTCAGCTGGCTATGTGGAGAATTAGCAGTGCAAGTCCCATTAGTGCAAAAGCTACTACTAATTCCCTGCACATCATAGTGAATATTTACATCTTTGTTTAGTATTTAGATGAGCCATGATAATATTGCTTTCTCCCTGTTACAGTTTTCTATAATACTAAAAAGGAAAACAAATATATAATAAAGACCATTTGTAGTTAAAGATGTGTAATTCTATTAAAAAGATAGTAAGATTACAGTTTGAATTAAACCCTAGATTGTGACAAAAATGGCTTCATTTCACACCTTGGAAATAATAGATTGGATTAAAGTTCTGTGGGCACTGTGAATGTACATTATTTCTTTGTGTGCAAAAGCTCTGAGCTTCAGAGAAGCTTAAGAGAGGCATTGGCTTAATGCTTGGGTGGTACAGAGAGTGAGTTGTATTAGCAGTTTTTTATATGGTGGCAAATATTGTCCGCAGGATGGGTTTCAATCATTTGTGAATGGTTGTCTTCTACATCAGCTGCAGACAGGTAAAACACTGGGAAAACTAAGGAACTCTAATTGTTGGCAATATTGCACTTTGATTGCACAGTTTGAGGAACATGATTGGATCTTATTTTCAGTCTATCCGACTGCTTCATGCTGAGGGTCATCTCTGAGCTGGACAGCAGTCCCAAAGCAAACAGGATGGGGGTGATGAACACAAAATAGCTTTTATGAGCCCCAGGCCTCAAAATAAACCAAGACAACACTTCTGTGGAGCCAAGTGCTAGTTATCTTTCTTTTGCAAGAAGTTTCTTGGGTTTCTTAGTTGGTCTTCTCAATTGTAATATTTGATGTGACTGTGATTAACACCTAGGGTTTTATTGAGTTTTACTGCTCCACTGCTAGACTTTATTACCGACTTTTCCAGTCTCTTGCTACATCTAGAACAGAACTATGGCTCAACAGAAATAGTTGTCATCATTTTCCCAAGCAATACAACAAAAATTTGGAGGGAGAGGGGATCCAGCACCTCAGGAGATCACCATTGTTATTCTTCTTGATTTCTCTCGTGAAAAATAATCAGGTTCCCTTCACTAGACCCCTTCACTCCTCAACATCAGGCCGCGGAAGCAAATGGGTAATCTGCCAATGCTTTGACTTGTAGTATTGGAAATTTTAGAGGTAAGACCAGGACAAACTTGATTTGGAGTGTGTCTAGGTATGGGGGCTGACAAGAAGCAGGCCAGAAGTGATGCAGTTCCTGGGTGAGAGCAGAAGATACCTGATCTGTGTGGCAAAAGGACTACAGTGAAGGTAGGAGTGAATTCAGATTCAGTTTGTTTGTCTGGGAAGTCTAGCAGACATGTGGGAGGAAAGTAGTTCAAGAACCAAGATAAAGTGAGCATTAAAATTTTATACTGGTGTGTTTTTAATCTAATGCTGTGTGGGTTAAACTTCTGGTTTGGGGTTGTGACTCAGGGGTTTGTTAAATTAGAGTTTGGCCCTCCTAAAAGTGATTCTTAGCTCTTTAGTGAATCAGTTGAAAGTTTGCCAGGAATTTAAAAGTGTTCCTTGTGTTTCTCAGGACCGTTTCAGAGCTGATGACTAACGCAATTTCCTGGGACTAGTTGAACCTCAGTCTTAGTGTACAGGTTAATGGACTCACAGCAGAACTGGGTGCTCAGATGCAATAAACAAGATTCCTGTAGACTGCTTTAGCCTCCAATTACTCTGTAAGATTTATGTTAACACATGCATTTCTGCCACTTCAGGAGTACCTTCAAAATATATTTCAGGAGAACAAGTTAGTCCTTCATAAACTCCCTCACTGTAACCCTCTGTCCTCTATGACTTTCCTTCCAGGGCTGCAAGCACAGAGCATGAAGGACTCTCCCACCAACTGATGCTCTTCATGCAACACCCAGCTCTCTACCACTGGTGGGTCCTAGGGAAAAGGCTGCATGCCGATACAAGTGGGGGAGCAGTGAAGCGTCTTGTGTTTCCTGTGGAAGTCTGTCTTCACAGGTAGTTCTGCAAAGAAAGAACATAAGTGGGATGGTAGTTTGGCTCTGCATCCTTTGGATAAGGAAGGAGGTTTTCAGGGAGCAGTAGGATGAGCTTGCTGATTGGAATGCTGGGATCTGCCATCTTCCAGCCCACACCCTACATGTGTTTCTTGTTATTAATAGCCTTGTTCTTTACATTGCCACCCTCAGAGTACTCTGCCACTAGTCTTTTCTCTCTGTCCTTCTTGTTCCTTCTCCAACTCTGTTACCCTAAGTATGACTCATCCCAAAAGCTTTTCCTTCTTCTCCAGTGTCCCAATGCCCTGGGTCTATGCTGCTCTACAGCAGACCTAGGAGCACTACAGCAGGGCTAAAAGCATTCATAACAATACATAACAAGAACAGTACTGTAAGGACAGGAAGAGGTGTCAAAGATACAATTTCACCACCACCCTTAGCAGGGTGCAGTCTTCAGTAGTTTTATTCTATCCACTCAGTTGTTGAAGCAACTTCCAAAGATCAGGCAAGCTGCAAGAAACAGTAACATTTCAGAGGAAAATGGCATGAACAGTTAAAATTTTATTGTCAAATGTTAGATTTATGTGATTATAGAAAAGTATTCATTTCTGTATTTGTTTTTTTTTTTCTTTTATGGGTTAGTATGTTATAAAACAAATTGGAAGCAATAGAAAGTCAAACTATATAAAGCTGTTTGACCCTTTGACATTATATTATATCATTTCATTAGCATAAGGCACGAAGAATGCAGATGCTATGCTTTAAAGCTCATACTTTTCAATTTAGATTTCTCACATAATGGTCACATTTTATCGAAGTAAGTGGGAGTCTTGCCATTGATTTCAGTGTCACCAGTATTTGACTAATTTCAGATTAAAAAACAACCTATTTCAATGTTGACATATTGGAACTCAAGCAAAATATCATATCAAAATATCTTATAAGGCATAGATTTGTACATCAGAGTTTAAGCTGGGGTTGTTTGTTGCTTCACACTGCAGGTGGGCACTGTAGTTTTGTAGTGTTTATTCCCTAGATTGATGTCCAGTCTCTCAGCAGCCCTTCAATAGACATTTTCTGCTAAGGCAGAGTGTTATTTGTCACTAAGTGCATGTGGATACAAACTGAATCATCAAATCAGGACTTAAAAAAGCAAGAGAGAGAGAGAGAAAATAAAGGTGATTGCTCTGTATGAGACAATTAACACTGGGACCTTTACAAAATGGGGAAATGGTAATTCTTAGTAGATGAGTTGGATATTCATGGACACAAGCAGATTAGCTGCTCTTACAGATAGCACCAAACTGAAAGGTTTTGTAGTTTTTCACTGCCTGCTACTTCATTTAATCATTTGCAGCAATGAGGAGTGACAGTAAAGGCACACACAGGAAAATCAATGTGATAATGTGTATATACGCTTTGCACGACACCTATGAATACACCAGAGGTTATCCACCATCTACTGCTTCACTTCTGTCTTATGAGAGAAAATGGAAGCAGAGTCTGAATAAAAAGAACAGTAGGAATCAATCAATTTCCTGCCAATGTGCAGACATCTCTATTGACAGTCTTAAGCAAAATTACAATATGTTGTCCAAGATCCGTGTTTGGCAGAGATGGCTGATGAATGCTCAGGTAGTGTGCTGATTTTTTTAATATATATATATATATATTTTAATATCTCATTTTTTAACCTGACATAGGCATTGCTGCTATGACCCAGCTCCATCTTAGCTATGCTGGGCAGTTGGAAACATTGACTGAAGATTGACTCGTGTGCATAGAAAGAAGGGGAATTTTATCATCTAATACTGAAATTGCCCTGACATGCCTTGTGTGTAGAATTTTTACCGCAGATTTCCGGGCTGCAAACCTAAATAGCACAGCCCAAATGCTGGGCTCAGAGGGGGAGTTTTGATGACGAACTGAGTGTGCAAGGTGAAGGAGAGCTATAGAGCCAAAACACGATCAGCCAGACAAAAGCAAGAGGCTGAGGCCAATGGGAGTACCAAGGGAAAGAAGAAAAGAGTGAAACCAGATTTCTGGATGTAAGTCTGATTGTAGTGTAATCCCCATCATCCCAGGCTGTCATGTAACACAGTCAGAGCATTTTGGGGGTCAAAAAATGTTCCAATTTAAAAAAAACAAACCATATTTAAAAAAAATAAGGATGCTCAGAAAAGAGAGGCGAGGTGAGGGATGCAGCAGGGATGTTGGTGGCCCTGGTGCAGAAGGACAGGTGAAGGCAGGTTTCCTGAGGTGCAGGACCTCAGGGCTGAGCTACCTGAATGCCAGCAGCAGAACAGGGTTCACCTCCAGCCCTTACTTTGATGAAGGTGTTGATAGGCCTTTCACTTCTCCCTGTTTGTCCTGAAACTTGGAAAGGGTTTTCTTCTTTGAAACCTCCACTTTTCAATTGCATTTGGTTGAGTCCACACAGTGTGTTCAGAACTTCCCAGTGGGATCTGACAGACAAATCATAGCTTAACATGATATTTGTTTGCCTAGAAAACTAGGTCGGTGGGGATAGTAAATAAAATCCTACGTGACCATGGCACAGGTGGCTGGGGTAGAACAATTTGAAGAGAAAAAGGTGTTCTTTGGATTAAACAAGATGGACGTCTGTGGTAGAAGAGCACATTTTCATGTAATGATCAACTATATCATAATGCTTATACAGGAATGGGGAGAAAAAAGTATCTTCAGGCACAGAAGATTCTTCTTCACTCTTATTTCATAACTTCTAAAGGCTTGACTACAGCTACATAACTTTTTAAACAATTTTTTCTGAGTGTGTGAAATACATGTATAAAGTACAGCAACTGTTCAAGTGTGAATTTATTTTTAAATAGAATTGACTCCTTGTATTAGTATAGGCGCTATGGAAGTAGAAACATTTCTATATTATCACCATCTATCTTTTGAGAAAGAGATAGATATTTTTACCTTGGCAATTCTGGTGGCAAGGTGGAGGCAGTTTTACAATAATCTGAATATATTTAAGTTGTGCAGCTCATTTTTTGTACCTAATGAATAACTGTGTGCCTGAGTGGGTGGATGGAAAATAAGAAGCTTTTAGATTATATAGAGAAGGTGAAACATGTTACATTTATGCACGTAACATAGATATTTCAGTACATTTGATAAACTCACTGTTAAATACCATTTTTAATGCATGTGATGGCAATCGGTTTCCTTTGAAAACCGTGATACCAGGAGTGGGGGAGAAAAATGTCTGTGCCTTTTAGAAACGAATACAAGTGTTTCATTTAATTAAAGCAGAGACCACATTATTTGGCAGTCAGATTTCTCCTATGGCACCCGTGGTGCTGTAGTAAGCGACGGAACAGAACCTGGCACAGGCTGAAAGGGCTGCCAGCAGAGCAGGCGCTCGCTGATGGGACAGCGCTCGGTTTCTCCTGCACCCACTGCAGTCCAGCACCTTTGCTCTGCAGCTGCCCCGTGTGGCTGTGGAAGACAAACCACCAAATGCTCTGCTCACACGCATTTGGTAATTAATAGTGAAACGATGACTAGGAGCACTGAGGCAAATTAAGCAGCACGTTATCGAGAGAGCGCTCTGGAAATGGTCCAGCAGTCTGCACCAGGGAGGCTCAGGCACAGAACGGAGGGAGACCTGCAGAGATGTCTGAGGTTAGAGAGAAGAGTCTTCCGCCCCATTCCTGTGCAAAAGGATGGAGAGTCCAAAAGCACCTGTCGGTCCTGCCAGCAGGAGTGTGCCTGGGAGGTCTCAGCTCTGTAAAGGCAGCTGCTGCCCCTGCTGCCCAGCAGACCAGCAGCTACAACTGAGCAGCTAGCCAGCTGGAATTTGGGGGACAAGATGCTCCCTAGTTACTCAAAAGTCATCTTTTGGGAGGACTACAGCGCTTTACTTCTTTCTAGCAGTCACATTCGTGACCTGGTGTGATGAAATTTCCTGTATTCTTTAGCACTTGGTAAAACCACCAAAAATGGCTCCTTTATCTGTAAGGGAGATTATGTGTCGGTATAGAAAAAGTAAGCATCCCTTGGGAATTACCTGTGATGGCTGCTGTTCCATTATTTTCTCTAGCCCTTCCTTTGGCAACAGAAAGGGGTCCTTCATTCTTCAGGAGTATTTTATATTGATATAGATTATCTGGAAGAAAAAGAAACATCACATACAACAATCAGGGTGGCATCGATTAAGTTGTGGACTTTTTTTCCTGGGTAATTTTGATATAAAATATGAAACATGATTCCAGTAAAGCACTTCTGAAAGACTCCGTGGTCTCTGAGCTTATAGTCTTTCCACGTGCTGTGCCTTTTTGAGCAATTTCATGCAGCCTTTGTATCAGCGTCCACTGAATGCCTTAGAAATGTTAAAATCATCTAATTCAGCATTATTTGATTGCTGCATACCAATACAGAAAACAGTGCATTACAATATTCTCATCCTTTGTGCAAAAAAAAACAACATTATTAATGAGAAAGGAAAAAGGAAGTTCGGCAATAAATTCAAGAGGCTGTTAATTTAAACAGCTTCTAAAAGAAACATTTGCACTTTGTGAATAAATCTACATCCTGATGCCTGATATCTGGAGCAAATCTTGACACACCTTGGGTATCTCCATGTTTGGGAGACAGATCCAGTTATAAGGGTAAACCTTCCACACGTTTGGCTCTTAGTTCTCTCTTCTCAATACATGATTGCATCATAAATTCTGTGCTCAGTAGTTCATGTTTCTGGAATGAATGAATCCTGGGAAGGGGACACAGCAGAGGAAAAACAGATATGCTATTTCTTGTCTTCCAGGTCCCATGTGAGCTATTAATTACAAAGCAGCCTTAAGAAAGAATGCCGACATCCACATATAGTCCCCTTGCCAAAATAAATGTTCTCCAGAATACGCATACACCATTAACATTCAGAAATAATTTCAACATATTGAAATATTAATTTTAAGTGCATTGGCCTAATATAGTATAACAAAGGGTGAGGCATGGGAAAGGAGAGAAAAGTACCAGGGAAAAGGTGTATGAGAGAAATGGATTGCTCTACTGAGGACTTGCCCATTTTCCTGGTGGTTTGGAAGACACTCTCTCCCACGGAATAGAGGCTTTGACCACAGCAAGTGGGGGGCTGCTGCCCAAGCTCAATACACTCATAATCTATGCATAACAGCTAAATCCCAGTCTCAGAGGGTACCAGCAATTTTTAACCAGAGCTAGATTTACCATTTTCAAGTCTTCAGATAATTTCCCTTTTATCTCAGACAGAGCTGTGGTCAAACCATTGTGTGGAAAACATTACTTAAGGTTTAGGGAGACATTGGTAAACTGATGCTTATAGAGGAATTATTCTAAATTTTGAGATGTGCATGTGAGAAGGAGAAAGAAGCTCTTTAGGTTATCCTTGCTTCCCCTGACTGATAGCCAGCTACCACCTTTTGAAACCTGGTGGTTTTTTATTTATGTTTTCAAGGTTACCTATGGAAAAAAAAACTAGAGCCAGAAATTCGATTTTAAAGTGACATATCTCTGAAATTGATGATATTTAAGATGCCTGTCACTAAAAAGGTATCGCTTGAAATAAATGGCAAGTGTGATGCATATCAGGGTAAACCTCAGAATTTTCCCAGATATTCTGAAAAATCTGGAAAAAGAGATGGGTGCCTGGGGCCCTGCTTAGGCATCTGTTTGCCATATGTTTTCACTAAGGAAATGAAATAAAATGTCAGAAAATCTGCAAGAGGTAAAATGTAGGAGGCACCAAACTAAAAATAGCAAGGCTTACATGGAGACTGGACAGCTGGGTCTTCATGAACTCAAAATGGAGTGTAGTTAATGCAGTTTTTACCAAGTGCTTCTGAAGCACAGTGGTGCTGGTCCTCACAGAAGCCATAGCTGATCCATGATCTCCCCTAGTCCCAGAACAGGGAGGAAGACTAGACTGATTGCCCACAGTTGGGTACAGCACAGATTAGAGCAGCAAGTTAAAAAGTTACATGTGTATTAGGGGCGGGTGTCAGGCAAGAAGGGAAACTTCTTGTGTCAGCGGGCACAGGCTATTGTGAGACCACCCCAGGAGAGACAAATGTCAGCATGTACTAACTGGTACAGACCACTGGTAGTGAAATAAAATGCTGAGGGCTCAACTAGATGGGAAACTGCTGGAAAGATAAAGTAGCACAGGGAAAAGTCACCATTGAGACCCTTATGGGAGCAAGACAAGAGAAAATTTGGAGCAACAAGTGGGAAACAGTGCAGAAATCAGAACATAAATATGGACAGTAAGCTGCATAACTGTATGTAAAAGCTGTACACAAAACCTATTAAACCTATTAAAAGCTAATATACCTGTGTCTTTCAGAAAACAGACAATCCATAATATTTTATTGTTGCTGTGACTATCAATGTTGTTGCTCAACTCTAGATTTGGAGCAGGTGAAACTGGAATAGCTCTGTCAAAACTAATAGAGACAGCAGTTTGCACCAGCAGGAGAATCAGGTCTTGTCTGTTTTCATGGAACCTTTGTCAAGGCGGTGTGTGAAGAGATTCCTCTGCTATTTCCTAAAAATAGAGTTACTGGCTGTGTCAGTGATGCAATGTTAGCATGGATGTTACTAGGACTGGGTGAACCATTTAGCCTTTTTGTTGTTATTCGCAGGTCATTCACAAGCTGATCTTCATTCCTCAGGATAGACTCATTTTTCAAAGACCTCACCTGAACAGTTAGAAGGAAAAGCTTGTCTATGCTTGTGAGTTGTTAACTTTGACTATTTGCTGCTTGTGATGTATAATTGGTCACTTCAATTGCATTGCAGTTTTTATGCTCCATGATGTGACACAGGAATTACCATACAAATTTAATCTGTGGACTCTGTAGCAATGACAAAATAATTCACTAATAGACATATAGGAACCAATTCCCAAGTTATATCCTTTTAGTTCCATGTAATGTGATATTTAAAATCCTTGGTTAAATGATTTGAAGTACAGGCCTGTGAATATACTCTATGAGGACAGCTGTTACTGTTGACCACAGCAATAGCTGTGAACCAAAATAAAGTTGTAGAAGATAAAGCAAAGAAGGTTTGTTTCACAAGACCTGCATTCCATGAAATCGTACTGACTATTATTAATTGCACCTGAAGTGTTCAATTCTGTGTTGTGGGCTTCTAAATGAAACTGCTCGTTATGTGTCCAGATTCAGCATCTGAATAACACATCTGTATTTTCCTGTATTATCTCTCTGCTCTTTCAAAATACTTGGAATACACTGGCAATTCAGAGGTCTTTGAGGTTTCTCCTGTTTTCCTCGTTATGAGTTTCCTTGTAGACTGCTTGATTTGTATGTCTGTAATTGCAGCTGACTCTGCATCATAGTTTTCTTCATTCTAGATGCCGGGTTTTCTGGTCCATCTACAGTGTTTTATTGGGCAGATTTATCCTCCTGCTTCCTTCTGAAATCAGAAGAGAAATAGTAATGAACACATCTGTCTTTTCTGAGCCTCTGTTTAAAATTATAATACCTGTTTCTAGCAATGGACTAATATTTGGTGCAGAAATTTTTTACTCAGTTTTTTGCATGTTTCTTCTAACTATGTTGCTCATTGAACTTTTCTGATATAGCTATTTTGAGCAGGGCACATCATTTTAAATTTGCAGTTTACTGCTGTTATCCTTTTTCTGCATTCTCCATATTTTTATTGCTAATGTTTGACTAGAATTTCTGCATCTTCTATATTTCACAATTTTTTTTCTTCCCCAGCATGAATTCTTTTCTACTTGCAAATTTACAGCTTTTTTTTTTTTTTAATGCCCAGTAGAATGTTCTTGAAAAATTTCCAGTTCCTATTAATATTTCCCACATTAAATTGATGTTCCTACCATGTTAAAGCAACAGGGTTTCTTAAGCTTGGACAAATTGTCCCTTTCTGTTTCTGGGTGGTATCACATTCAATGTGCATGAAGCAGACCAGAGAGAGTTGTGATTACAGGCAGCCAGACAGGCAGGTCTTTAGCATCTGATGGAGCTCCAGCAACTAAAGTGTCTGTATTGGTTGCAAAATGCCTGTGAAGGCAACGGTCCAGTGGGATGCAGGAAAAAGACAGAACTTCACTAGTACAGGTATGTAGTTTATAAATAAATGAATATATGTATGTAGTTTATACATAAATAGATGTATACTGGGGGTGCATGCTCGAAAATATTTTAGTGATAGCGACTCACAAAAACAAAGGTTTAGAGCCCACTGTTTGATGAGTAAATACACTGTTAGGTTTCAGTGATCCCAAAGTCATGGTCAGCCTGCACAGCCCATTTCTGATTTGCCCTGGCCTCTGTCAGGAAGTTGGGCTAGATGTACCTTCACTTGGAATGATCATGAGTCCTTATGTAGTCTAAATCCACAAAAATAAAACCTTCTGCAACTGTGGATTGCCTGCAGCTTTCTGACAATTTCTGAAAATATGTAAGTTTGGATTTAAACTTCTTTTTTCCCCTCTTCCCTCTCTACTGAATTACCCTCTTTTAAATGGTCCAGTCATAAATCACGCTTCTAATAGTCAGTATTGAAAACAAACCCATTATATGATATTTTCTTTTTTTTACAACCTACTCTGATTGTAATAAATATACAGACACTTACAGTGACATCCTTTGCTTTATATGCTATGACATGCAGGTTTCTGTGACTGGTTTGGACTCCACTGACTTGATGCTGACAGCTCTTCACATTGTGGGACGAGTGGGCTACAATTTGAGATTCAAATCAGTAGTTCCACTTCTAAAAGGGTTCCTATGGTCTAGAAATTTCTAGTTTTGAAATCAGTATTGAACCAATAACTAGGCTCTTATTTTAGGGCAGCCTGTTAGAAATGCTGTCCTTTGCAGCTTCATGTCTCTCTCTCTCTAAGTGCAGAAAACACAGTAATTTGGGAAGGATTTACTTTTTAGGCCATCTTAACATGCCTCCTAGCCCTGCAAACCTGATGGGTTTTGCAGTCCTGGCTGAGTCTGATCGAAGCTGACATCTGTGGGCTTCTGTGAGGGATGTGGGAAGAACGTACTAAATATGTCAAGTTAGAGTCTCCCCAAGCAATTTGATGATTGTTAATCTGAAAGCACCGCTTTGGAAAAGTGTGCTGACTCATGGCTTGAGAGAGGAAGGATTTATTTTTTAAAGCAATGGGCTAGTGTGGTAGGATCTGGATTAACTTCTAACTTTTCCAAAGTTGCCATGCGACAGGACCAATCTCTAAGTGCCTCTGTCCATAAAAGTTCTCTCCATACAGCAACTATAATATTTTTTCCTCTGCCTCTTTTCGCTTATTGTAAATGTCCGTGGACCTGGAGTTTTCTGTGAATGTCTCCAATTATGTAAGTGAAAAGAACTTGGCACAATGGGCCCCTTATTTCAATTGGGAGTTCTGCAGGCTACTCTTGTGCAAATAATACGTGGCAGTAAGATTCCAAAAAGTACCCATGGCTATTCTTGCTTCTATTTGATGCTATGGGTATGCAGCAGATTGAAAAATTAGGCCAAAGTATCCTGACAGCAAATGGGTAAATAAGTGTCTAATTAATAGCATTGCAGACCTGTAAGGAAAGGGCAGGAATCACAGAACCACAGAATGGTTTGGAGTTGGATGGAATCTTTAAAGATCATCCAGTCCAGCATCCCTGTAATGGGCAGGGACACCTTCCACTAGACCAGCTTGCTCAAAGTCACATCCAGCCTGGCCTTGAACACTTCCAGGGATGGGAAATGGTCTTTCTTCTAAGCCTTATTTCTACATTGAACGTCTGCAATCAGATCTCCCTGGAGCCTTCTCTTCTCCAGGCTGAACAACCCCAGCTCTCTCAGCCTGTCTTCCTGGGAGAGCTGCTCCATCCCTGTGATCATTTTCATGGCTCTCCTCTAAACCCTCTGCTACAAGTCCGTGTCCTTCTTACACCAGGGACCCCATAACTGGACAGGTGAGGTCTCACAGGAGCACGAAGAAGAGCTCAGCCTGGGAAAACCAGGTTAGTTTTAAGCCAGATGTGTTTCTTACTGTTTCTCCTCCCATTAACATGATCCCTGCCCCCGGCCCAAGGAAGGGAAGGCACAGCAGAGGGAAGAAGCGAGTGTGGTGTGCTAGTGTCCCTGCTGTTGACAGATCTGCTGTGCACCAGCTGGTCACATCTGCAAAGCTGCAGCCTAAATGATGCAGCAGCACAGACAGAACCAGGCTTTTCTTGAGCTGCAACAGTAATGCAGTATGGAAAAGTGGAAAATGCCACCACCGAAGAGCATGTCCCACCATATTTATTCTATTTATGGGCTTTTTTTCTGCCCCTGAGAGTCCAGCAGCATGATCCTAAAGCCTTTTAATGTTGCATTAACTACTCCATCTCATGGGAAGAGAGGCTGATTCAGAGGCCTGGAGTAAAACAATTTTTTTAAAAATAGTCTCACATTTCATAAGAGAATTTGAAGATTTCAGTTAAGTTTGTGATTTTTTAAAAAATATATGATCTATATTTATCTGTATTTTTAGTTTCTCGGGTTCAGCCATCTTTGATAACTTACCTTGGAAAGTCTTTCCCTGAAAGGTGTCACTTAGGTCCAAAGGTGGTGTAATTCTGCATCTGAACATGGGATGGATCCTGATTCTCTTTCCAAAAGACCAAACTGTGTCAGCTCGCCCAGTGGATGGAAACACTTTCCACTGTGCTTCCCTCAAGAGATCAGTTTAAAGCAGAGCATCGTTACTTCTGTAAAATTTGACAGAGACCTCCAGCTTTGGCATTTTGTTTTCATGATTTAAATTTGCTCCCCAGCTCCTTAATTTCAAAGGGGCAGCAGTCTACCAGAGTTTCCTTTGGTAATCAGACAAAAAGCAGATGTTCATGCTGAATATTGCACAGCTCTGTACAGCAGGCAGGAAACTTCATGTAATAAAATTACTCAGTGTGGAAATTCTTGACCGTGGCCCAGTTCACAAAGCATGCAAAAAGCCCTGCAATGAGTTTGACCATGCCCTTTGAAATTAAGGATAGGGGGAACAAAATTAAGTCATGAAAATAAAGTCCCACAGGCTGAAGGTCTCCGGGTTCAAGTTTCTAAAAAGCATTAAGACTAGGTTTTAAAACTGATCTTTGCAGTGAACTGCAGCAGGAGGCCTTGTCAAGAACTGGGTAAGCTGTCACAGTCCAGTCTTCCCTCAAAAACCAGGCAGGCAAAACATAAACTTCTGAGGCAACAGGCTTTGTTTCAGTTAAAGGCTTTCTTTAGATGTTAATGTCTGCTTGCCTCAGTGATTGTTGGAATACAGGGCTTCTTCCAATGATTCACCTTTGTCTTGAATGTCCAATTTTTTTTTTTATTTTTTAATTTTTTTTTCTTTTTAAAGACACTATACTGTTTGTTTCAATAAGATCTCCTTGTAAGTATAGTAATTCTTCTGGTTTCAACCATAATCTCCTGAAAAGATTCGGTAATTTACCATCAACTCATAATTCTGTCATACCTAATGAGATACTTTTCCATAATTAAAAGGTTTTTTGCCTCCCCATCACATAGGGAAAAAAGATCGTGATGAGACTCAGAATTTATTCTTTGAATACTTATTTTCTGTTAATATTGTACAAAATCCTTTCCGTATTACAAACAAGTGGTATGATTTCATCTGTAACCTAACAAAGATGGTTCAGGCAGTTCCATTATTCTTCTCTTGCATTTTAGTAATTTGTAGTGTCTTGAGGTATAAATATACTCTAACCAATCTGATTTATCATCTTCCTTTTCCAATTAGGACAGTACTGGCATATTTTATCTCCCTGGTTTTGTTTGGATATCTTTTTTATTGGGAAGCCAGTTTGACAAACAGCTAGGGCTTGTTCTCAAGTGAGCTGCAGAATGGGAAACCTTTACTTTGCATGGTAGACACTTCCCTTTCTTATCATGACCCTGAGCATGCATGATGAAGTAAAACCTCTTCCGGATGCACTCGAGCAGGTCCTTCTTATATTGGGGTCACTAACCTGGACACAATACTCCAGGTGGGGTCTCATTAGAGCAGAGTGGAAGGATCACCACTCTTAACCTGCTGGCCATTCTTCTTTTGATGCATCCCAGGATACAATTGTCTTTCTGGGCTGTGAGCATGCACTGCAGGCTAATACTTAATTTTTCACCTGCCAGTCCTGCTGGGTCCTTCTCCAGAGGGCTGCTCTCAGCTGGCTCATCACCCAGCCTGTATCCGTGTTTGGGATTGACCCAGGCACAGGACTTTGCACTTGGCCTTGTTAAACTTCATGAGGCTCATGTGGGCCCAGCTCTCTATATTATTACATAATAAATTAAGTGCCCATAAATGCTTTTGATATGCTTGAATTAAAATCTTTAATATGATTTTTGGACGTTCACAGAGCTTACTTAAGCTTTTGTGAACAGAAGGCTTGTAGTCCGCCTTGAGCAAGATTTAGCATCTACCTTTAAAAGTAACTTGGAAGATACAGCTAAGCCTCCATACCTTTCCTTACTACTTTTGCACATGCTGGCGTAGGAGCCAGCTGGTTGTACCGAAACTTGGACTAATTTGAAGTGTAAGAAATGGAGCTTAACACAAATGCAGGTAGGACTGCAGCTGCTTCTTAACTGGGTGTGGGAGAACGTGTAAGAAAGGTGGCTGCAAATCAGAGGAGGTATTAACTGAATCCTGAGGTCACGGGGGAAAAACCTGTATGCAGACTAAAGAAGTCAATCGTTAAAGCGAGGTATAATGAGAAATGGATAAAAGAGGGAAAATTGTATGGGACCGTACTGAAAACATTCCAACTTGCCAACCCTAATTAGTGTTTGTGAAATCCCTGACTGTTGCCATGGCAATAAATGTGATACTACAAATGCAGCATTCTGACTTCTTCACAGGATCAAGCAAAGTTGGAAAGGAGCAAATCCCTATGTAAACATCAATATCGTCAATTAATTAGGAAACACAGCCAGATAAATAATAAGAACCCATGAAAGGTAAATTAATTTCTGTTTTCTGCCTGCTATATTTGAAAATTTCCCCAGTATCAAGCGTTTCTGTAATTCACTTTCATTCTACAGTAATGTTTTATCACGGACAACAGTGGAAGTTGCTGTGAAGAGAGTTTTTTAATATGTTATTTAGCAAGTTAAAGACTTTGTCTTACTTGAGCTATTTCAGCTACTTAAAACCATTTCTTTCTTTAAATGTCACTTAGCATGTTTATTTATTTATTTGTTTGTTTGAGATAAAATTCCACCTAAATAAGCCTAGAGTTCTCTGTTTCTTTAAGAAAAACTGATAATCTAAAATGGAGTAGATCATTCTGCACACCAGTACATGGCATGTACAGGTCAAACAGGGGATCAGGTCCAGACAACATGGGTTTATGAAAGGCAGGTCCTGCTTGACCAACCTGATCTTCTATGACACGGTGACCCACTTAGTGGATTAAAGAAACGCTGTGGATATTGTCTACCTAAACTTCAGTTAAGTGTTTGACACCATTTCCCACAACATTCTCCTGGAGAAGCTGTCTTCCCATGGCTTGGATGGGTGTATTCTTTGCTGCGTAAAAAACTGTCTGGATGGCTGAGCCCAGAGAGCTGTGGTGAATGGAATTACATCCAGCTGGTGGCTGGTCACAAGTGATGCTCCCCAGGGCAGCGTTGGAGCCAGACTTGTTTAATATTTTTATCAATGATCTGGATGAGGCGATTGAGTGCACCCTCAGTAAGTTTGCAGATTCTCACCAAGTTGGGTGGGAATATCAACTATGGGAAGGCTCTGCAGAAGGATTTGGACAGACTGGATGGATGGGATGAGGCCAACAGTATGAGGTTCAACAAGAGCAAGTGCTGGGTCCTGCCCTTGGGTCACAACAAGTCCAGTCAACGCTACAGGCTGGAGGCAGAGTGGCTGGAAAGCTGCTGGTGGAAAAGGACCTGGGAGTGTTTGACAGCAGCTGAACACGAGCCAGGGTGTGCCCAGGTGGCCAAGGAGGCCAGTGACTTCCTGGCCTTTATCAGGAGTAGTGCGGCCAGCAGGACCAGAGAAGGGATCATCCCTGCGGACACGGCACTGGTGAGACAGCACCTCAAATCCTGTGTTCAGTTTTGGGTCCCTCATACAAGAAGGACATTGAAGTGCTGGAGTGTGTCCAGAGAAGGGCAACAGAGCTGGTGAAGGGTCTGGATGGGAAGTGCCATGAGCAGCGGCTGAGGGAGCTGGGGAGAAGAGGAGGCTCGGGGGTGGCCTTATCACTCTGTACAACTGTCTGAGAGAGTAGCCAGGTGGGGATCTGTCTCTTCTCCCAGGTAACAAATGACAGGAGCAGAGGAAATGGTCTCAAGTTGTGCTGGGGAAAGTGTAGACTGGATATTTATTTATTTAGGCATAGACAGGAAAAGTTTATTCACTGAAAGGATTGTCAAGCACTTGAATGGGCTGCCCCAGAGAGTCACCAGTTCTGGGGGTATTCAAAAGACAAGTAGATGTGGCACCTGGGGATGTGATTTTTTTCATGGACCTGGCAGTGCTAGGTTAACCATTGGACTCAATGATCTTAGGGGTTTTTTACAACCTAAATGTTTCAATGATTTTATGAAAATATTAAACAATGTGAATAAAAAGCCTTTTCTTCCCCCCGGTCTTGTATTTTGCATGACTTCAGAACCTTGTCTTGCTTGAGTAGTTTCACTATACACACACACGAGGATCTTACCACATACAGAACGTCATTTACATCTGTGCCATGGTTTAACCCCAGCAGGCAACTCAGCCCCACACAGCCACTTGCTCCCTCTCCACTGGTGGGCTGGGAGACAGAATCAGAAGAGTAGAAGAGAGAAAACTCTTGGGTTGAGATAAAGACAGGTTAATAGAGAAAGCAAAAGCTGTGCATGCAAGTAAAGCAAAACAAGGAATTCATTCATCGCTTCCCATGGGCAGGCAGGTGTTCAGCCATCCCCAGGAGAGCAGGGCTCCATCACACATAGCAGTTGCTTGGGAACAAAAATGCCACCACTCTGAATGTCCCCACCTGCCTTCTTCTTTCCCCAGTCTTTATTGCTGAGCATGATACCGCATGGTATGGAAAATCCCTTGGGTCAGTTGGAGACAATTGTCTTGGCTGTGTCCCCTCCCAAATTCTTGTGTACCCCAGATTTTATCATTGGCAGGGTGGGGAGCAAGAAAAGCTTTGGCTCTGTGTAAACTCTGCTCAGCAGTAATGAAAACATCCCTGTGATACCAACACTGCTTCCAGCACAAATCCAAAACACAGCTCCGTACCAGCTGCTGTGACAAAAATTACCTCTATCCCAACCAAAACCAGCATAAGGTGGAATCCCACGCTTCTTTATAAAGAAAATTCTTGGGTTTGTGGGGTTAGGTCAGAATCTTTATCTCGTTTGACTTTCGCAGATATATAACAATTTCTAGTATTTAAACTCCTTCTGTAATCAAATGGAGCCAGAACATTCCATATTATGAATATAAACATAAAGGTGTCTAATGCTAAAAAAAGAAAACAGAATAAAATTTGCTGTAAGTGTTTCCATATGGTAAACAAGTTTTTTTTACTTTTATTTGACAAATCACTGCATTGGTAATACTCACAAATGCAGGTCTGGAATACAATTCTCAAATATGTCATCTGCTGCTAAGAATTTGATTAATTGGCACCCCATTTATTCAATTACTACATCAATAGTTTGGCATGTTTAAAAGTTACTTTTTTTTTACATTAGTAATTATTGTTTAATCCATATCTTGCGATATTCCTAATGGTTGGCTTCATTAATTTAATAAAGAACAGGGAAATATTTCTTTTCTACATACTATCTAGTTTGTTTCACAAAATATGTGATTGACCACAATTTTGAATAATCTCATGGATGACTTCAAAAGCAGGGTAAGAAGAGTCAATTTGAATACCTGGATTATTTTGAATTTTTCAATGCTTTTATCATGTTTTTATAATTCAATACAGTAGCAACATAATGGCAAGAAAAGGAAAACGAAGTAAGAGCATTCACTGGACACTACCTCAGCAAACAGAAGTTTTTGTTCCCAACTGTATGACTGAGATGCTGTGTGCCCTTGGGTTGGCATTCTCCTATTTCTTTTTATTTTGTCTATTTGGACTGGAGCTTCTCGTGGGTGGGTACTGGAGGTACTAATTAGGGTAGGTAGCAAAATGGGGTCCTGATCTCTGTTGTGGCCTCTAGGTGTTGCTATAATACAAATAATTAATCAAAAGACATGTTTCAGTGTCCACAGAGGGAGTTGCCAATTTTTCCCAGAACCATGCTTAATTTTTTACAGCTCAACCCCTCTCTCTCACTCCTCTCTATAGCATAACTGAAATTTTAGCTTTGTATATTGGGCAAATGAACCTGAATGTGAAAAGTAAAAGTAGGAAAGCTGTACAAAGAGATTTGACTCATCTCTAGTCAAAGTTCCTAATTTTTTGGGTGCCTTTGTGAGGGTCTCTTGTCCAAGGATGGTCTCTGCTAGAGGAACCTGCTATTATATTCCTGACTCAGCCCAGCGTTCCACTGCCAGAGTCACCCATTGGGCATCACGTCCCTTAGCAAGGCCTCTGCTGGTGATGTGGTTTAGGAGCATAAGCACGCAAGGCACACAGAAGGACACAAGTGCAGGTGACTTGGATCAGGACACAGATACGTTCTCATGTCTAAGGACACACAGCCCTAAAATAATTACAAATTGAGATACTTGTGAGTTTAGTAAGGGTAAACTTTGTCTTGTAGGGTGTGTCTTGATCTCAGGGTCTGCGTATTTTGCCCAACAGGGGACTAATACACAAAGCTCAGTGTCATGAGTATCATTACCAGTTTTATGACTTGTAGCTTAAATTTCAAAAATATGGCATAGAAAAAAAAAAAACAAAAAACCCAGAAAATAATTTGGGAGAGTTAGCACAATGTTTTGTTTTGTCACATTTCCAAGGAAGGAGCTGCCAATCCTGCAGCCCGCCACAGCACATCATCATTTGATGTAACCCCCAGCCGAGCAGCTCCTGCAGAACAGCCCTCGCAGAGGTGTGCCGGAGCCATCAGTACTCATGGCGATGCCCGGAATGGTGGCAGATGCCTCTCAAAACTGCATTTGTTGGAAATGCATTTGTAGCCAAACAGCTTTGTCTGGCAGGTGATAAGTGATCCCTCCCGCAAAGCAACGGCACATAAAGGAAAGGAAATGGATGCACATTTAAAGAAAACGATGCAGGTGCCTGCTGGAGTGATGCCTTACCAGGATTTTCTGATGCAAAGGGGCTGAAGATGGGATGGGAGCTCTGTCCTCCTTCTGGCCAGACACAGGAGCCCTGTAGGCATCCACTCCCTTCCCTGTGGCCTCAGAGATGATACAATCCCATTTTGCCACGGAGGAGAAATACAGTGAGGGGTGAATAGCCTCTCTGCTCTGGTGGGTAAGTAGTTCAACCTCTGGGACAACCATGGTCCAGCTCTCAATATCTAATTGAGATTGCATAACCAGATACTGCAGGCATGTATTTATATAAAAGCTATTTTAATCAAAAGACTAGCCATTAAATTGCCAGTGTTCTTAAGCATGCTTCACCAATTTTTCCACTTTTAAGACTCAAGTAGACAATTTTTTTAATGTTTTATAAATGATAAAAAATTCACATCAGATTTTAACAGAATTAAGCATACTTATTCAACACACATGGGGCCTCTGAAAAAAAAGTTATTCAATTTAATAATTTTAATTTACATTGTATATGTACATGAGCATTTCTTTCAACCCACAGGTTAACACCACAAAAAAAAAAAAAAGAAAGAAAAAGAAATTAAAAAAGAAAAAAAAGTACTGTGGTTAGCTGAGTGAAGAAACTCTTGAGACACTGTTGTCTGAAATAAAAGCAAGGCACTCTCCCTTAACACCTGATATATTCCTGAATTCTGCCTAGACAAAGGCATGTTCACACTGAGAGAGCTCTAAGAATAGTAGTAGATTTATTCTGCATTAACTCTTTCTTTTACCACTGTGACAGGTCACCGGTTGCACTCTAGGATGAATCAGTGTATTGAAGTTGACGTGAAGGACAATTCCACAGATGATGGGATTTGGGAGAGTATCACAGCTAAGACTATCTATGGAAGACTGGAGGACACAGACTACATGAAATCTCACACGGGGCTCTGAACCTGCTTCCTCCCACTCACATTCCACTTAATAAATAAACCTTGCTCAACAAAAAGGCAATTTTACTGTACTATGCTGATTTGCCTGAAAATCCTTGGTAAGGGCCCACTCGCAAAAAGCTCCTGCGAGCCCTTGTCTGGCTGGTACTCAGCACCTGGCAGGATTTGTCCCTAGATAAAAGTAATTTCTCGAGGGACCTTGTGTCTTACACAAGGAGACAAAAGCAAACATACTTTTTTTGGATTTTATGTCTGTATGTTTTTGTATGCGCACATGTGTGTGAGTGTATATATATATATATATATGTATATATATATATTTAGTATATACAAAAGCAAATTCAGTCAAAATATATTTGTCTTGCTGGTCAGGCTTGTTACAGCAACCTACAAGAAACATTAGCTTCTCTGATATTTAATTATGCTATTATGTTTGCACATAAGCTTAAAAGTCAATACAAAAAGCAATACTTTTCCAAATATTATCTGCAGGTAAACCAGAAATATTAACTATAGTGATTAGAAGTCTGTTTCCCTATTGACACTACTATAAATCTTGATATAAGAATAATTTTTTCATAAAAGCACATCCAAACATAGTAAGTGATAAAATACCAGATTACTATTTGAAAACCATACAGTGACTCGATATCTGGGTTATCCTTTGCAGCAATTAGGCAATTCATTTGGCATCTGTTTGATTGTATAATTTAATTTCCATATAAACAGCATAGTTTAAAAAAAGACAAAAGCTAGAATGTTTAAAGCTAACAAAAGAAACAGTGACATCAGGTTGACATTCAAAAATTTCTTTAGCAAAATGACCAACAAAATTTTGACTTAATACAGTGCATATAAAGTTTTTTAGAACTGAATTTTTTTAAATATTATTTGAATTTAGCAAAACATGAGCAAGATTTTAATATCAAAGTGCTAAACAGTACTGCCTTAGAAGTCACTGCAAATAAACTGTAAAATAACTCTGCTTGTGATTTGACAGATATTTTATATACAAATGGTTAATAAAAAGACACGCGCACACACACGCACACAAATATAGGTATATACATATATATACATACACATTATATATATGTATATAGTTTTCCAACTGGTGTATCTGAGTCAGTGTGAACACCCCATTTTAGTTATCATGTGTAACAGGGCTCCCATGAGCTGGCAGTCATTGCAATAAATACAGGCAAAGCCATTACAATATACCATGCATACAAACATTTATACAAATAAAGACACTATGCAACAAATTATCTCATATTAATATGGCATCAACAGTATAAACATACAAAAAGGAGTACGAACACGGAATGTTTAAACGCAGCCCACTATATCCTTCCTAGCACTTACATTCATACTATTTTACAAGACTTGCTTGTTCTTGAAAACCATCTTCTGTCTGTTTACTAACTAGTTGCTTGTGTTAGAAGTCTAGAACTGAACTATCCCTGATACTGACCCTGTATGCTCCAATCACTACTTACTCGGGTTTCCTTAGCTAAGGAACAACTGAGCCACAATTGCTCCCGTGTCTTCCACATACATTTGTCAATAAGTCACGCTACATGGAATCAAGTTTGGAAAACTCTGTCAGGTAAGTTAGTGCATGTAATTTTCTCACTTGATTTCTTCTGTTTGTTTTCCTAGTAAAATAAATTAGTTAATAAACGAGACTTAGTAAGACAGCACTTTAAAAAATTGCACTTGAACATGGGAGCTAACAGCCATTGTCATTTTGCTATATTTGATTTGTATGAAATGTTTAATTGAATGAACTTTGCTAAAAAAGTGAATTTTTGTTTAGATTGTGCTGATGTATGTGCCCTTGATGCAGGAAGTATGCTAAAGGTATCCTCACAAAACACATACTACCCTGGCAAACAACTATTTGCTGTTCTTGTTTTCAAACACAGCTTCTACAATTTTACTCCTCATAGAGACCATGAGGTGTTAAACAACAGATTTAAAACAGTCATGTTAACCTTTTACTGCTGCTGGGATAGCATTGTCCAAAAGTGCCATATTAGCCATTTAAAAAACCCAAATCACACAAAAGAAAACAAAGAACACAACCCCAAACCAGTAAGCCAGTAAGTTTCAGGCCTCAGGTTGTAAGGACAAAGCGCCAGAAAAGACCTCAATGTTAGACTCGGAGCGGCTTTTCTGTTAAGTGAGGGCAGAAATGTTAGCTGTAAGTCACGATCCATTTGCCTGCTCTGGTGGGCGTTTGCCTCTCAGGAGGGTGGTTTGACTCAGAAGGGTAAGGTGTCCAGAAACAGCCTGTCGATGATGGAAGGGGCTGGCACCAAATCTTCCAGTTTCAGGTAAAAGATGCGCTGCAGTCCCAGTGTGCAGAGAGAACGCAAGTCAGCCAGAACACCCAGTACCTTCGGCTCTGCAGACTCAAGCGGTTGTCCTTTGTTTTGGCAACTGAAAGTTAAGTGATCTTTCAAACTGCTTGTGATCTTGTTGCATAGCTCTTCCACTTTCTTTGGTTCTTTTAATCCATGTCGTTCTGCAAAGCCAGAGGAAAAAACACATCAGCATCTCTATCACAAATGGAGAGAGTGTGTTTTCTCAGCCATGACCCAGGTCCATACTCTGGAACTCAGAGCAAAAAGTGCCTTGAAAGTGTAGATTTTTCAGAACAGCTGGGGTTATATGGTGTCAGTTAACCTTTCTGACACACAAAATAAGAGAGGGCAAGTGCCTTTTTCTCTTTATCTGCTAAAACAGGCAACAGAGATGCTCAGTTATGATTGAAATTCTGGTACAAGGAATCCAAGCATCCTGTGTATCCGACATAATTTTCATGATATGAGACAGAATTAATTGGGTGATTTTCCAGCAAAACTATCACAGGAGGTGTTTTGGAGATTTCCGTGCTTCCCCACCAGTTGTGAATGCTCAATAACTATGGCAACCATTATTTATTCAGTGAATTCAAGTGGCGATCAATATCCTTAGCTAGCTCCATCAGCGCCCAGCCTAGAATTCCACCAGGAATTTTCAGTCACTCTTATAAGAAACTAAAGGCACCTTACTACCCTTTGTTATTTTGATCAGCTGCTGCTTTTTAGTTTATTCATCTTTAAAAGCTCTAAGATAAAAGAAGCCTGGAAGTTAACTATTTTGCTTTGAGTGAGCAATGCCTGAACAGCTGCTATGTTATCCCTCACAAAAACCGCAGCACTCCTAAAAGGAAGCAGAGCTGGGGTTTGTTCCCCTTCAAATACCTTTTTAAAATATTAAAATGATGTTAAATGCATTCACAGTT
This sequence comes from Acanthiza pusilla, assembly GCA_036630365.1. Taxonomy (NCBI): domain Eukaryota; kingdom Metazoa; phylum Chordata; class Aves; order Passeriformes; family Acanthizidae; genus Acanthiza; species Acanthiza pusilla. The sequence goes on from JAXCHO010000034.1 coordinate 36,651,544, forward strand.
CTTTAAGCATAAGTAGAATTAATCAGATTTGCGATACATTAAAAGCAGACTTTTTACAGGGGAAAGAATTCTGTGTTGTTTGCTATCAAGGCTTGGTGGATGAACTAAAATAACAGAAAAAAAATTCAGAACAAAAATCTCACATTTGTGATGTTTTGATTTGCTTCTGACTTTGAAATACACAGGTAAGCAAGAACTGGCTTCACAGCAAAGTCATAATAATTTACACGTGAAACAGAATTGTGCCAGATAAGGTAATCAAAGAAAATGCAGGTTATATTAAGTTAAATCAATTAGACATATAAAACAATGACAGCACTGGATAAGGAGTAATTGTGGCAGTTCTTGTGTTTGATGCTTTAGAATTCATCTCCTTCCCTGGCCCTCTCTCCCATCACTGGCAGCCAGCAGCCACATTGTGCCCATTGTCCCCAAGCCTTGTTCCTCCATGCCAGCAGGAGCAAGCAATAGACATGACCTCTGCCTGTCCCCTAATGCACAGCGAAAAGAGTACAGTTCTCTTTACTTCCAGAAGCAGGAGCAATGCCTGCACCAGGCGCAGTTGTGCCTTGCCCAGGCCTGTGTATAAACTGCTTGATGCCGCTCCTCACCACCTGTTTTGCCTTAGATGCTCTTTACAAACCAATAAAACAGACAGGATTCAATGAGGGCAGTCAGAAACGCAAAGGTCTGCTTTTCCACAGATATTCACCCATTTTACACTTTTTTTTTTTTTTTTGCAACTGTATTTACTTAGGCACAGTTAGCTCCTGAATAATACTGATTTGGGATCAGAATTAGGGATGTGCAGACGTGGACATCTCTGGCCAGAAGCTACTGTGCTCTATCATTTAAGTACCGTCAATCTGCCCTGTTGTTTCAGAGCAACACTTATCCAGCCAGTGACATCTGCTTCAGACATCTTTTTCACCTTGCAGGAATTAAAAACCGCAGGTATTCTAAGTGCCTTGTTTACATTAAAACATGAGAAGTCAATGAATATTTAAAGCCTTTTCAGTAAATGGTGTATAGTGTAATTATGTAAGCCTTAACTATACAGGTCACTGAGAGTAAATACTTAGGCAGATTCTGCCATTAAAAATCTTGGCAGATAAATATTTTATACAGGTTGGAAAAGCTGAAGGGCTTTTTTTTTTTTTTTTTTTTTTTTTTTTTAACCAGTAGCCTACTGAGAGAATCTGCAGGACATTAAATTAATCTTGCGCTCTTTGAAGAGTCCCCATATTTTAATCTGTTTTGTTTCCTAGCTGTGTAAGTGAAGGTATTTTAATAGATGTAGGGAGCTGGAATACTAGAATGGATCCAAAACCTGACTACAAATTAGCAGAGCACATTTTCAAACCACTGCCTCAGTAGGTGTGTACCTTGCTGCAGAGTATGGAAAATTATCTCTGGCTCTGGAGCATGCAGCAACCTTGTTAGCATTTCCAGCCAGAACTAAACAGCTTGTCTCCCACTGAGAAGTTCAGAAAGTTTCATGAAAAAATCATGTCTTTGGTGAATAGCCATGAAATGTACCAATGCAAAACACTACATGTGCAAAGATTATCATATTAGTAGCCTTACTTTACATAACAAAATCGTGGAAATTCAGAATTAAGAGATAGTTTGTCCTTAAGCTGCTCTCTGGTGCTACAATATTAAAGCAGTCCATGATAAACGAAATTGTCCTCCCCTGTGTGAATTGCCCTACAATGGCCTTCTCTACTTGCAAATCTCTGTAAGGGTTAATTCCTCATGCCTGGAACTGCCTCTGGGGTTTTCAGCCTTAAATTCCTAAGGCATCCATAGAAAGTCAAAGCCATCTATGTGGAAGCCCTTCTTCTAGGGAAGGACACTGCATGCACCGGCACTGCCCCTGCAGTCTTTGATGTTAGAACGCAATACCTTCTGAAGAACACACTCATCTAAGAAACAGCTCCTCTCCTTGGTAGACTTGAGGAGTTTAGGGACTAATTTACTCAAAGATTTAGATTTAACAGTGTTCAAATAACAGGAAGCACATTTTCTTGCCTTTTTCACACCCCCAGTCCTGTTCGCACAAAGAAAGACCCCCAGTCTTTCTTACACAGTCTAGAGAGATCAGCACAAGGCCCCTGTGTAAGTTTGTGCAGTGGCACTGAAACCAACTAATCATTTGCTATCTTCCACAGGATGTTCTTATCCACATGGGAATGATAAGTCCAAGGTTTATCCAAAGAACTACAGGTGGTCAAAATAGATTTTCTCTAACTGATTGAGAAGATGCATAAATATTATCGTAGTCTAACTTTCTTATAATGACAAAGGCTCATGTAAAGTGAATATAGGATTTCTCATTCTGTAACAAATCAAGATTGTGTTTTAGGATATAATTGATTTTTGCAAAAAAATGGTGATTTATGGCAAAGATGCTGTCAAAATGACTCATCGAAAGTCTTGCCTCTAAAGCTCTGCAAACTTAGCTCATCCCAGTAAACTGAACTGCAAGCTTCTTACACCTTTTTCCTTTTACTGTGAAGCAGAATGTGATTTTGTGCTGTCATTACACTGATCAGCAAAAATTCAACAGCAAAGAAATCCATGCTAGTCCCTTTTTCCCTAACCTCTGACCCAGGGTCAGGCAGACTGACCACTACATTTATGGAAAATGCCTCTCAGAGAGCATGAGTACTTCAAAGACCTGAAGTACCTCAGAGACCCTGGGCTCTGCACTCTGTGTCATGGGAGATCCCTTTTAGTCTTAATTCATTCTGAGGTGTCAGTCTGACCAGAAACACGACAGATGAACACTGCAGACTTAAAATAGGCCACTCGATTGTCTCAGTTTCAATGTAGTTATGTGATTTTCTCTTCCCCCTTCACATTCCTCTTCCTCTTCTGTAACTCAAATAAGCACAAGGCTCAGTTGCCTACAGTTCTCTGGCTGTAACACTGTTATATGGGAGCACTGCAGATCTTGCAAGAGTCTCCTTTCCTGTTGCAATTTGGCCCATATTTATCCTGCCTTACTCGCAGATACTTCACAGGGGTGCACAGACTTCTCAAACTCCTCCTAACATCATGGGAAGGATGGGCATTTTCAGAAGATTATTACAATTTTAGGTGGATGAATCAACTTCTGGAGGTGCCCTGTATTCTCCATCAGCTGTGCAAGGTACCTAAAGTCAGATGAACTGAGTGACCACACACAACACCATAGTTTGCTCCCTTCTTTAAGAAAACCACAAAAAACACGGAAACTGCTGGTTGCTGTAGAAGCAAAGAGTTCTTGCCTCAACAAAGAGGTGGGAGTGAAAAAGGAGGAGTGAGTACTTTACTTTGACGTTGACAGTATTTCCCTCAGCTAAGTGGCGGGGGAAAGGCAGACAATGCAATCTGGAGGGGTTTTTTTTTTATAACTAGCTCTCCTACACTCCTCCAGTCTGCCACCTGCTTGTATGTAGACCCAGCACACGAAGCACCCACTCCAGAGGATATCCTGGCAAGAGGACTGAAGGATATCTGCTGCTGAAGAGTAGGTAAGCCTCCCTTCCACAGGGAGGTTGGACAAACTCATGTTCAGAAGGAACTGCAGCAGTCAGACTCTTTTTAGCCAGAGTGGTCTCATTACTATTTCTTGGTATGGCTGATGGTGCTAAAAATTGTGTTTGTAAACTGGAACGGAAAGCCCAACAGCAGGAAGACAAACACAAACTCGTAATTAATTGAAACCTCACAATATTCTTCAGTGGTCTGGTGCCAGTCTAACAAAGCATTAGGAGTGTGAATAAGCCCAATATATACAGTGGTTCTGGGCTGGTCTGTAACACTCTTAAAATAAAACATATGCTGAAAGAGCTTGGCTGAATGAGAGCTAGAATGCTCTGTACTCGGCAGCATCCCACTGAGAGTGTCAAGTGGGCAAAACAATAATGGTTTGATGTGGATAGAGAAAGGAAGGGGCATAAAGAAAAGCTAATCAATGAGGAGAAATAGAGAGAGAGAGAGAGAGAGAGAGAAAACACTAGCAGCTCTAGAGCAGGCGGAAATTTGAGGCTAAATTAGAATGTGCCCTCGAGATGGTCTGCACTGGACTCTCAGTCCTTTTATTTTCACTCTGTTAGAAAAATAACTGTAATACAGAGCATTACCAATGGTCATTTGGGAAGAAAGCATTTTCAAGCATAGGCTGAGTTAGTATCTAGTCTACTCTGCAAAGCTTCATCTTCAACACTATCCAGTCCATCATGGAGCGGTTGTGCAGGAACACTTGTGCTCCATGAACACAGTAAACTGATAGAAATCGTCTGTGTGGAACTAACAACAGAACTTGTCCCAAGATGACCAGCATTTCCTTTCCATGTTGGCACTCTTCTTTAGCATCAGATCCTACCTACCAACAGAATAAGTCATCCAAAGAAGAAGAACATGACAGACCTAATTTTTTTTTCTTTCATAGGCATGTGAGGTGAGTGTCATGTTGCTTCCTACCTACTTTCTTCTGGGTGATGCTTAGAGCAACACTCGTGTGCTGTGGAGGAAGTTGTGTCCAGCCTTTCTAAACCAACTAAAGGAAGTAAAAAAAGAGAAGAGAGACAGAGAGAGGAAGATCCTAAAGGAGCACCTTACAGTAAAAAGATGTGTTTTTGCACGACAGTGTTCTAAGTTAACTGTTTGCAAGCCTCCACAGTAAACCAGATGTCACTTCTTTCATGCTGGGTGCTCTTTTAAGCTGATGTCTTATCTAGAAGGACTTGAAAATTCATCAGCAATGTGACATAATGCTTCTCTTTCTAGGCAACATATCACAGATTTCCAGGAAACATTGAATAAATAGAAAAAGCCCAAATCTATGGACACTCTAATGGCACATATAATGCAGAACAATATGCATACCTTTAGTTTTACTCAAAGAAAGCAATGTAGTGAACTAGTGAGCACTGTGATACTCAATAGATCTCTTGTCATTCTCTTCACAATTACTAAAAAAAGACCAAATGACCCTACATGTCTATAACCATGCATCCTATGCTGTCATCTGCAGCTGTGGTTGGGATAGGACATGGAGCTTTGTGGCTCCAAACAAGTCAGCAGGGTTAATTGAAGGTCACTGGAACCACTGGGGCTGCTACTGTGGAGATGATTTGACATCCCAAAATGAAAGAACAGCCTTCAGTATATCTTGGGACACTGGGACCAGTGGAATGTCTTTTAGTTTCCAACACTGAATTTTACATTTATTCCCTCTTCCTTCACTGGAAGACAGGTGTTAATTCTCCCTGTCACTCTGGAGGAACATGAAGAGAATACACAAAAGAGAGTAGTGACTCTTACTCTTCTCCCTCAGAAAAACTGCCAAAGACTAACATGCAAGAGGGTTTGTTTTCTAAGAGCATATCTTTCTTTGAGCTGGGCTAAGGACAGCACTCACAAAATCAAGAAGAATGAACAGGTCATTATTCCCAGAAGAAATTTTTCATTACCTGGAAAGACAATTCTTGAATTCAATGCTACCTAACATGCTGCATAGTATTAAAACAGGCTATGATTACTATAGATCACAGGGCTGTTGTCTTTTCCTCTTTTTTTTTTTTTTTTTTTTTTTTTGGTTAAGCCATCAAGTCATGAGCAATTTGTGTAATAATCAAGAAAATGTTACTTAAGGCAGAATTCTGGTTTTGCAGTGTTGTTACTGAAGGCAAACAACTAAATTCACAGAAGAAAGCTTTCCTGCTCCTTCTCATCTTGAAGCCTAATGCATGGCTATCCATCTGGAACATGAGAGAACCACGGTCAGACTCCCTTCCTGTTGAAACCAGACCAGAGATAGGGCCTTGGGTGTCCCTCTGACTACCAGTTTGTCCACAAATCATCAGATATAACAGTCATTCTGTGGCCTGTGAAATATATCAAGTTGTCTTAAGACAAAAGACAGTGGTACTCAATAGTTGGATGTCCTGCATTCCTGGGAAAGGTTGCTCTCCCTTGGTCTGACTCACAAAAAGAGCTTGAAGCAGGGTTTGCCTACCACTCATTGCCTCCAACAGTCCATTACAAGACAAAAGGGTGCAGAATGGCACCATGCATCTAAATCTAAGCCAAGCCTCAACACAATGCTTAAAAATGTTCAACATTTCAGACTTCTTCAGGTTTCTTATTCCCAAATCTTCTTTTTATTATTTTTTGTCTTTTGGTGTGACTAACTGAAAACCAGCACATGGCTTGTCATACTCAAACTGCAGAGAGGAGACAAGAACCTATTTCTTGTGGAATGCCACATCAGAGGCAAATCTCAAGGTTTTCCTGTCACAAAATTTCAACACACTAGCTAGAATCAACCAATTTCCTCTTACAGGTTTTATTTTTAATATTGTTCATCATTTTACAATGATATCCATTTTCAGGTGACCAAATTTCTGTCTGAGTCCCTGAGTTAGCTAACTGCCCTTGGACATCTGAAACCTGTGACTATAAGTCACTAGAGCTTTGGTCTAATTTAGATCACCTGAAAATACATGCTGTCCTTAAGACCAAATCAGCAGAGATATAACAGCCTCATGAAATAAAAGAATAAGCAGAAAACAACATTAATTCTAAACACCATCTCACACAGGTGAGAAAATCAAGAGGAGCTTGACAAACAGAGAAAAATCTTAAAGCTTCTATGTACAGAAACTGTCTCCTTTTAAAGGCAACAATTGCTTCCATTTGTTTAGAAACTTTGGGAAGACCAGCACAGAATAGCAAACTCCTGGAAGGGTTATGATCAAGGAAAGGAAAAAATGTGGGGTGTATCCAATTAAAGCCTCTTTCTAATTATCTTAGAGTGAACTGAGCCAGCCACTGGACAACTTTGACTCCTTATGTAAGGGCAAGCAAGCAGTGCTTAACTGAACCAATTACCAAGTTAAAACAGGACATGGGTTTGTAAGGAGAATAAGTTTTCTTCCTACACATTAGCTTTTCCTGCATTCACTTAGTTTGCTGGGAATCCTGTTAATCAACCTGCATACTCTCAGTCTCCAGGAAGATAATTAAGAACATACTACCTATGTCTACCTAAAAGAGACATACATATCTTGCATATAGTAAATAATCTAAATTATATGTGCTATATGTATATGGGCATATATGCCTGTATGTAAACATACAGAGAGAGGGACAGCACCTGTCCTTGATTTAGAGATATCGAAATGCATATACATCCATAAATACATTATGTATGTATGTAAGTATGCATACACATACACATATATGTAGATATTTATAATACATATATGTAAGTAGGTGTGAACATATGCCAGTGGATGTTTAGATGCAGGAGAAAAAAATAAATTGGGAATGTTCTTTCTGACTTGAACATACCACTTGTTTCAGAAATTATTTTATACAGAGTAAAGCAGCTCCAAAGAGTTACTGTTGTCTTAAATGTTTTATCAAAGAAACCAGGATCTGGACCTTAAAGTACCCTTTCCATCTGCAGAAGAAATTAACAGAAATTAATAAAAATCCTGAAAATACTTAAGAAACATAGAGCTACATATATACACTAAACCTTCACCAAAATGCAGAAAGTGTACTGTGCAAACTCTGAAGCCAAAATCTTGGCCCCACAAATGTCAGCAGGAATTGGCCAATTTTAGTTTTTATATCTGTCATTGAGTGTTTTCTCTCAGTGTTGCCCTGACATAATCTCATCCCAGGTAAAATGAAGACTACAGCTGGTACTGTTGAGACTACTGCCTGCAAAATAGTGGATGCCTGAAATGCAGAAGGAAATCAATATCTATCCCAGTGGAGCTTATAGCATCCCTGGGAAGATCCAGCTCATGGCACACTGAAGCCCTGTCTCACACTGATGACATAGTTGCTCTGTTAAGTTACCAGTTTTTTTGGTATGAGTGTGAGGGGCTCTGTGGACATGACTTCGGCATCAAATTCTGCTGTGTGGTTGTCAGACACCCTTTCTCCCAACTCCTGCTGCTGCCATCAGCCATGAACCTTCTATTGCAAGACGCCCAAGGTATGCAGTGGCTTTATTGTTTCAGAAATGCAAAAATTACACTTTAAAAGGTTATGTTCCCCCGTTTTGTACTTACTGGACAGATTTGGCAGATTCTGACATTAGTTTCCTGCTGTTCACCCCAGCAGGCAGAAGGGGTCATATGGTCACATGCACACCCAAAAGCTTTTGTACAAGTGCGGAATGTGAACTTTTCTCATTATTCTCTGATTTTCCTCTCTCAGAAAAGCAGTACATGGAATACCTAGGCTAGCCTGGCTACAAAAAGCAGCCTGCCTGCCCTCATGAAGCACTATTTCTGCTCTAGCTATCTTGCTGAGAGATGAGCTATACTAGCTGTACAGCTTCTAGCTCTCAAGCTGCCTTGATATTAGTATTCCTACACAGAGGATCTAGCTCTTGTAATTTCATTAAGCTTTTCTTGGACTTCAGCAAGTGCCTTGAATATTTTTGTAGGAGCTACACAATTTGCTTGGAAGCAGTTTCCTCTTTAGAGACTATTCCAAGAAAACAATGAAGCTGCAAAGAAATAGTTAGATTACATTTTAATAGGGGTGTCTGATAGCCTAATGTAAATCCACAATTTCAATATGGTCATGCCACTGCTTAAAAATCATAATTACTTTACCTTGAATATGGCTAAATTAACTGAAATTGCTTGAATCTACAATAAAGCAGAGCACTACAGTCTGAAGCTTTCTATTAACAAAGGAACACTTACCTGTAATCATAGTTAGAGCTGATAGACTTGCTAAGGCTGGGATATCAAGGTTAAGGCTCTTTAAGTTTAAGGAAAAGTCTTTAATAGAGTCGAGCCACTCCCCAAATCCACGAAGGCACTGAAGTCTATGAAGCACGAGTCCATTGCAGAATACAAACTTATCCTCAGCAGTATCAGACCTCAAATAAAAACAATTGAAAAAATTATAAATGCATCTTCTACTTCACAGCAAAACGCATAACCAGTATTGAAGTGTCTGTCATTTAAAATCCAAGGCATATTATCCTGAGACATATGTAGGCATTCACGTTTGACAATATGTTTCTCCCTTGGGGCCAAAGTACAACAAACAAGCTCCTATGATTGCTTACTTGGTAGAGTTATAAGCCTGAGGTTAGCTGTAGCATGTGGTGTAGACTGTCTAATTAGTCAAGATTTTGGTCCTGCCCAAAGGCATAAACAGAGAAGACATTTTGCATTAAATACTGTATGTTGGAACCAAAGGAATACTAAGTGAGTGCATTTTGAAATACAAAACTAATAAAAAGATAGATTCTGCAACTCTCAGCATTTGCTTAGGTTCATCTGTATACTTCATATTGTAAAAATTAGTAAGGAGAAAACAATGGAAAATGCATGCAATAATGCAGCAAAATAGGCATAACAGCCCAAACTCTTTTATATGAAAACCTGTGTGGTAAGAGAGAAATTATAGTCAAGCTCGCCTCTCCTTCCCCTCCCCATTGTCAATATCTTTGTTAAAAAAACACATGCAAAGGTCATTTTCAACGTAAATAAACAAGGGCATAATTGAAATCACCAGTCTGCAATTTTGCCAGTTCCTGAAAGCAGGTTTGGTAAAGTGCCTTAACTAGTGCTCGGCTGACAAATAGCATCTCACTCTATTAAATGACTTGGTCTTAAGAAGAAAACCAATCTGAACAAGATTTTAAATCTCCTTCATCCCTTTCAAAAACAGATGACAAAGGGAAAAGAAAAAAACTTTCATACTTAGAGTGCTTTTCTATATTTCATACTTATGAGTAAGAAGCAGTCTTGCTCAAATAGTACACAAGGATCAATTTTGATTACTATGTAGGAGGAAGATGGGATAGATCAAATAAAAGAAGCACATTTGTGAGACCCTATGGTCTCTTTTTAAATCACCTTCTTGGTTTTTCCTGCAGTGTAAAACAAATTAAACACCATATCCTTTATATGCAGACATTGCCGATTTTTTTGTACTTTTTTTTGGTACAAGTTACAATGTTCAAAGATTGCACCATATTTATTGCTTAAAAAAATTCAGATGGATGATTTTTCACATCATCTTAAGAGGAAACGAAATAAATAGTTACCTGATGGAGAGTCTTAGTACAAACAGCTCCAAAAAAGCTGATTCTATGAGTAATGTCTGATCTTCTTTTGGGAGGTCAGTAAATCCTGGGATTTTTTCTGCCCAGCCTCTAGTTATGTCAATGGAGGCAGTCAGAAGATTATAGAACTGTTGTACATGTTCTGCATCTGTGCCTGCAGCAGCCTGATCAGTGGAACAGTACTAAAATGAAAGCCACAGAAAGCAAGGTTATATGCATTTAAGGGCATTCTGCGAAACATACAACATTATTTGCCCGACAACATTTCCTTCTGTGGCAAAGCTGGTATTATTAATAAAGACATAAAAAGTAGGTCTACATCTATCTACTTATTTGGCTACCTACAGGCATTTTGCTATTCAGACAGATATTGCAAAAATATTTCCATATGCATAGAAGTAATTTCAAATTTATAACTAAAATATAATATCACGATTTACAAGTACCTATATGCTATTAGTAAGCAGAAATAGAAACCTGGTGGGTAGGATAATTTGCATGACACTAGAAGAGGAACATTATTTGGCTTACTACAATGAAACACTTTTCCCATTGATGAATTTGTCTCAGTATGTCGGAAATGCAGATTTCTTCCAAAACGTCACAAAGTGCATTTTATCTGACAGTGGTAGAGACACATAAGATAAATCACGTTTTATCTGACACGTGCAGCATTGCTTCATTTGAATACAGAATTGGTTCAAAGCAAACCAGCTGCCCCATATCACCTTTTATCCTTCAAATTGAAGCATTTGAGGTTCAGCAGAACCTATTATCCTGCTTATGCGGCCATAACTCTTCCAGGCAACCATTTGACAGTCTCAGCTTGCTCAGCTTCCCTGTGACCCTCTGACAGTTCCCTCCCCACTATCTCCTACTTCGTCACCAGTGGATCCCTGTCACTCCTTTGACACTGCTCTGTCTCTCTTGGCAGAAAATACAAGAGGAGCTTTTGTGCCTTAGTCCAATTCTGTGCTTGGAAAGTGCTGCTGGATTTCTGCGCAGGTACTGAAAAGGCATTTATGGTAATAACATCTTCACCATCAGACATCTGCTGGGTTATTTCTGGGAGAGACTTCATACCCACTCTCTCTCCGAGTCTCAGCCAAAGAAAGGCTGAGTGGCTAAAAGAAGTGTGCACACGCTTTGGAAATAACTTTCCATATGCAGTTAGGACTTGAGTCCATCAGCCTGAAGGCCACTCTAGCAACTCCTCAAACCAGAGTGGAAGCAGAAAAACCCACAACTCTTTCCTGATCAGCAACAGTAGACTGGCAGGTCCTGGGAGGACCATATTACAGCCATGCCACATGGGCTGCAGGTATCACCCAAGTTGCTAACTGCAACCCAAAAGCCACCTCTGTGCAGGACAGGGAGCAGGGACAGCAAGTAAGACTTCTCAGGTAGCTGTCCTGTTCTCTACCTTTCCCATCTGGAGCTGGTTGCTGTTGGCAGGTAAGGGATGAAGAACACAGTGGCAGAGTTGCTGACTCTGATGGGAGAACCACAGCAATCCTAGAGACCTCTGTCTGTATTTGGGGTCCTGGTTCTAGCCCTTAGTGACTCTGTTCTGCTTCCCCAACACTAACTGCATGAGCTTCTCATGGTAAGCTTCAGCTCACATCCCTAATCAGCTGGTGAAACGTGCAATCCTTGTAAAGCTCATGAGGAGAAAAATTCTGCCCCAGCTACTCCAAAGGATCCTGTGACAGTGAGGCAGGCAGAAGCCACAGTGCAGAGAAGATGGGGAGCAGCAGCAGAAAAATCTGTATGCTACATCATTTGTGTGTTCAGACCCCCACCAGAATGGAGCAGTTGAGGATGCTCAGGCAGCATGAATCAACTACTCCTGGCATTGGACTGCAGCAAGATGCACCCAAGTCATTTACGGGTAGAAACAGATCATTTGCTTTTTCAGGGACCATGCATGTTCGGGACCCTCTAGAAGTGCAGCTGCAGAGCAAGCCACAACAAGTGTGCATTTTGGCTCCGGGAGATGTGCTTCACTGCACAGGGGTTGACCTATGACTCTTTCTTACTACACAGGGAAACTAAACAGGCTGATGGAAACTCCTGCCTCACCATAGGTATTGCTAAGGCAAGACATATTCTTGATCCTTTGAGCAGTAAAGGGGAAGGAAAAGGAAAGAAAAAAGATACTCCCCATTCTGAATGGGTTCATTCTAAATATAACTCATCACAGCTCAGCGTAACTATGCCAGGTGTTAATTTGTTCCCAATATTTATAAAACATTCCTTTGGCAAAAGTAAGCCAAAGTTTTAACATCTTCTAATGAAGCTGAATGCTGCATTATGTGGTGTAACTGTGAATGCTACAGTGTGGTATACCCCACGTTGGGCACTGAATCAAATTAAATGCATCTAAAAAAATTATAACCTATATTTTTTATTTTAGTCTATCCCATGAGAGCAATTTTAGAAGGTAAAAGATTATATGGAATAGTATAATTTTCAGCTGCTGCAATACGTCACTGCTCACTACAAAGAGTTAGCACTTACAAAGAATTGTTAAAATAAAATATTATTTACTTGTAACAGACTTACAAGGATATAAGCAACCACAAAAAAATATGCATGCTTCTGTTTAATGCACCACAATTGTGGGTTTCTTCCATGATTATTTCATGGAGAAGAAGTGATATTTGACCTAACTTGTGACCAAGACAGCTGGAAATCCTGCCCTTGGTCAGGAGGCCACAGGACAGAAGGGCTCCTCCAATCTGCATTTCTAAACCTGCCCTATGCAAACTGGAGGCAATCCAGGAGAAAGACAAAAGACAAAGCTCTGCCCCCCTCCTTTCCTCAGAGCTCCTTTGGGAATTAAATGAAATCTGACTGTTACTTAAGGAGGGGGTTGCATGTATAGCAAGCAACATTAACTTGTACGTTATATCTGAAGAGATTTGGAAAGCCTGAGGTTGGGAAGCCCGACAGCACTATTTAGCTCTGCCCTTTGCCTGCTTTCATCAGTTCTTCATCGATGGCTACAGCTGCAGAAGCCTATCAATAACTTCCCTGCACAGAGGAAAGCCTACACTCATTTTTCCAAATGCCACAATATATGCTTAATTTTGTGGCCCAGGAAGGGGGGGGGGAATTATTGCCTAAATGCTGCACTCCCCCTCTGAAAAGGCAACATTTCTATTTAAGTTGGTGCCTATCCTGCAAGAATAAGGATGGCAAGGTATAGGGTCTATTTCCCATCTCACTTCCTTAAAAGTGTAAACTCAGGGAATTGTACCAGTAAACAGGTGTGAGACCAGACTACGGCCCTTGGCAATTGCCTTTTGAAACCAAGTACCTAAATATACCACTGCTGGGGACTGGTAAGTTAAAACCAGTGCAGAGATGAAAAACAGCCATGTTCTGAACAGAACTGTTTCCAATGTTTTGGTGTAAAGTTTGTAGCTTGTGTAATTAATTTCTGTTTTTCCTTTTTTTCCTGGGTTGCTCTGTGTGTGTGTGTGTGTGTGTGGGTTGTGTATAGGATTTTTGGAGGGAAGGGATACACCTTTGTCTCTGAAACTTTTATCAGTATTTTTAAGACGGTCAGGACATTACAGCTTGTAAACATGAAGACCATGCTAAACATTAAGGTCGTATCCGTGGAAGTGTCAGGACTGACTTCAAAGCCAGGTTTCCAGATCTGCCCATTTGTGGTGCCCAGCAGGGTAACAGCCCAGCTGAACGTGCCGTAAATTAGTCTTTACAGGTACAGGATTATTCTTCATAGGAATATTTTAGCATTGCAGTGTGTTTATGGCATATTTCATTTAGTTAATCTTGCTTTTTACACAGCATTTGTTTCTGACCTCCCCTAATTTTTCAAAATAAGTATAAGGGTTTATGAAAAACATAAGAATCTACTAATTTCTCATAGAATATTTTTGTCTTTTCAGTACCACTGGGCATAACAGACTATTATATATTTTAGCGTAAAGAAAAACTTAGATATTAATATGTTCTAACAGACAATCATACTTAATCTTTTAGCTACCAAGACTAAATTAATTTACTGCCAATCATATGCTCCTGTAATGTCCAACAAAATTGTTCAACAATTAAATCTATGGGTTGTTTTCATTAAAAGAGAAATAATTACTGCAGGACAAAGAAAAAAGTCACATGAAAGAACATAATTTTACATCAACTTTTTGTAAATGCAAAAGAACCTTGTATCAATAAATAAATACAAACTATGGCCCCTGGACTAATATACTCCTGCAATTCTGTGGAACCCAACAGATTTCTATCAAAGAGCACAGCTCGTCACACACCTTGGTATTTGCAGAATGATCCCTGAGACATTCGGAGTAAATTAAGGTACGTGTAGATATGCCTAATGCATTCTCCCCATAGTAGGCTGTCAGATACTGAACAGCTAGATTCTTAACAATAACTTGAAAATGACATGATTTAATTCTTACATATTAGCTTGAAGAAAATATGTAACAGCATACTTAAAATTGCTAAATTATATATATAAGTATAGTCTAAAATAGCATAATGTACTTTTTATATAATTACAGTAAATATGCTTTAGGATTAAATATTACTTAGCAACAAGTGATAAATGGCCAATGGAGTTATTGTCTCAGTACAGCTGCTATTTTTTACAGTCTCAAATTTAATCATATTTAAGGTGAAAGAATTTGATCTTGTTTTTTCCTAGCTGAGTTTTTTTCTTATCCTAGATCAACCTGCCTAAAAATTGTATTTAACAAACCATTTCAATGCTGTATTTTAATAACCACAGAACTTTTTTCACCTTTCAGAATATTCCATGAATATTTAAATTGTGAGTATGATACATTAAAGAACAAGATCAGAAAAATATACAATCTTTGGTAGAGATTTGCTGAGATAATTTTTCAGAATTTTGATTTTAAAAGGCTTGTTTTAAAAATGTGAGTTTTACTGAAGGAATATTTAGGCCGGGGTATCCAAAGCCAACCCTGGTCCGACTTAAATAATGTCAAAATTCCTAACGATTTCAACAGGAATGGTCCTATCCATCCAGTCTCACACTCAGCAACCCTTCTATCTGAATATTAGGGAAGTGCTATTAAATTTTAGCTTCCAGAAAATGGAAGTTCAGATATTGGACATACAAGGACTGCTTCTGGTTAATCAATGTCATCATAATTCATAGTGTTTTGGCACAGCCTTCGTGCAAGAAGAATGCTCTATTTATCCATGCATTTTTGCTTTCGCTCAGCCATAGAATAAACTGCAGATTATTTTGTGATTGAGATCCTCACAATGAATAGTTACTAACACTAATACTTACTGCACTTCCTTTCCTCTCATTGTCCACCTATCACGAAAAGCCAATGGCTGGCTGCACCAATTTCTACCCTCATCCAAATTTCATACTTAATTTCATTTTAGCAAACCGGCCAGTAAGGAGAAATGCAGCTCACAAATCATTTCTGTGCAGAAAGCAAATAGGGAAGGAAAAGTGAGACATACTCTTGAATAGTCCAGCTCCCTGGGCGTGGAGTCGGTTAAAGCTCGAACGAGGGCATTCATCATGCTGATGGGAGGAGAGGGCGGGGAGGGCTGAGAGGGTTCTTGCTGTAAGGGGCTCTTTGGTTTGGAAGGCAGCCGACCTCTTCTCCCTTTCAGGCTGTCGGTACGGACAACTAGGTGAAAAAAATCCCAAGGGAAACAGTTGTGAAGGTGCCAGCAAACGATGGATCAGAATGAACACCCTGCTTTTCTAACGGTGGGCAGCCCAGCAAAAATAAGAGCCTTCTCCAGTTTCATCACATGCTCTTGATGCCTTTGATTGCAAAGGAACATAAATGGCACCAGAACTGTCAGACCTATGATCGTAAGCAGCAATGTAGCTGCTTATGGAGAGCCCAGCTGTGTTCCTTGTGTCCATTCTTTGTTTGCAGCACGTCTGCGTGCCCGTGTATGTGTGCCCGTGACACACCACTGGTGAAAAAACCTGAATGTGAAACACAGATTTAAGTGTTTCTACTACCAGTGCCTCTTTTAAATGGCAGAGATGTTCATTCAAAGTAATTTTAGCTTTCTTGAAGCATTTGAAAAAATACGGTCACACTATATAGGTTATATTATCCATGTCAGTATTTGCAATGGGACTGCTCACACAATATTACTCACACACTTAAATATTTGCAGAATTGGGACTAATGAGTTGATCCTGTTTCCATTTAAATTAATTGCAAATTTACAATCAGCTTATGGGAATGAAACAAGATCCTATGTCAAAATGCACACAATCCAGTGCAGCCCCCGGTGAGATAACAAGGGGAAGCCAACAGCATTATCGAACAATGTTCAAAGTTAATAAAGGAGACATTTTGGCCACTGTCAAATTATCCTCTTGTGACCTTGCTGTTCTTGAACTCTGGGGTCTATAGTCTAAATATGATAATAGGAGTGAAAAGCAGAAAATCAATACATTATGACATAAATGCACATATTTTGAGGTAAGTTATGAATCTCATCACTGTCAAATTTACTGTAGAGACATTTCATGTTCACACACACACACGCACACGCAACACACACAGCCAGACTCATTAAACATAATATTTCAGTTTTCTGGGATGATAATAACCAGAGTCCTTACCTTCTTTAACCATGCCGACACTGAGACACTTCTGGAACCGGCAGTATTGGCATCTGTTACGACGTCTCTTGTCCACTGGGCAGTTTTTATTTGCCAGACAAACATATTTTGCATTTTTCTGAACTGTTCTCTGTGAAAATGCAACACAAAAATAGTAAACTGATCATTTCTTGAGCAACTTAGAACCTGACAAAATGTGTTTTAATTACAACATGAAAAGTGACAGTGCAATTCATATAATTAGATAAAATTAATTTCCTAACACACTAGCCTGCAGGAAAAACAATTTTATTAGTGTTAGCTGCTGACAATGAAAATCATCTAGGATTGTTCTGAAGCAAGTCTCTGGAGACAGGCAACTTTGAATGATAAAATCATATCTGAAATTACCAGGTCATCACATCTACCTTTGGGGATTAGATTATCTCCGCTTTTAATATCCCTTTGGGAACAATTTTCTACTTGGTTCATTCCCTTGATTATTGCTGACCTTATTAAAATAAAATCAAAATGATCTGCAATGTACTTCTCTTGCTATCACTATTGTTAGTCAAATACCACAATAACTGGTTTGGTTAGCCATTAAAATCATCAGGGAGAAAAATAAAAATACCAGAAATCCCTACAAAATATGTTTGGTTAAATACTCAGGAAAAGTTAACCTGACCTGAGAAAAAAAGACAGAATGATGCCATAGTTATATACATTTAATTAACTCTAAAGTCATGTTGAAAAAAAAATAAAACAAAATTAAAATTTGTTGAAACCTGGTAAGCTTTGGAAGAATGTAAAAAATATTAATGCAAAAATGGATCATGCTGCCATACTTAAAATCAAAGATACATAAATAAATAACATCCAAAAAATATTACTAGAAAAGACACCAAAATTTATCAACTCAACATTCAAGATTAAATCTTTCACTGCAATTAAATCAATGGATAAATTTTTATTTCATAATTTGTGTTTGTTATCAACTAGCAGTCTCAATGTACTAAATATAAGAAATACAGCAAATATTATTCATTGTGATTTAAAGCTGAAAACAGTTTAATTTTGCAGAATAAGATACTGTTAGAAATCAAGGATATGCTATTGGTTTCCACAGGGGCAGGTTTGGGTTAATAAGAGCTGCTATTTCCATATTATTTGTGTTCCCTTTTCTAGTTATATTTAAATAACAAATTAGTTTTATATGAGATGTGCATGTTACCATGTGGTCAAAGGATTATTATTAAGTAACACTGACAGCTCCACCTACAATTAAAAAATATTGTAAGCCCTCCCCACAAATATTTTGGGACTGCTTTTGTTCCCATTGTATCTCTTACCAGAACAGGGGCATGACTGCTATCTTAGCAAGAAGAAATATATCAAATCAACCCCAAATGTTTCAAATATTAAACTTGCAGCCCAGAACCATCCTACCAAAAGTCTATCCCAAACTCTTCACTTAAACAAGATATTTCTGAAATTAATACTGGAATCTGGACTTAATCTGCCAAAAGGAAATTACAAAGCACACAATTCTAAGATCAAAAGAGCATATTCAACTCTTGAAAATATAAGCACAAAGTTTCCACTGAGAAACTGCTGTGTGTGAGTTATTGGTGTTACTATTCAGCTGCAAGGCTGCCTTCATTGCAGAGCAGGCACCAGGACCCTGTGCAGTGCTTAGTCACTGCTCTGCAGGCAGCTTTCCCCTGATGAGGACTCCCCGGGCTCCTGAGCTGAAGGGTAATGACAAGGCAGTAACCAAATGCAACTAGAAGTGCTTGGGTTTGTCCCATGAGTGAACCAGTTTCTTCCTGGGGCTGACCGCCCTGCGTTCCTCCTCACGCCAACTGCCCCACGACAACAAGCGGCACCACTGCCACCCCTAAAATATTCAGTGGACTTTACAATGTCAGGGTTTCTTTTCTCACCTAAAACCAAAGTATAATTGGAATGGGTGACTGAGTAAAACACAGGTTGAATGGGTTCCAGATGAGTTTCACTACAGAATAAATGCAGTATGTGGCTTAAACTGGTGTGACCTATGTTTCATTGAGGAATGCTGGCAAACCAGAGATGTGGTTTGCCCAGATCACGGCCATGGCCTCTTCTCAGCAGAGCAGCTAATCCTTTTATCCTATGGAGGGCTTTCCTTGGCCTTCTTCAAAAACTTTGGGTGTCCCTCCCACCCTGCTGGGGGTGCCTGAGTTTTAACACACGATGTCCCTGAACCCCCAGGTCAGGACCAGGAGCATGCGGGGACAGAGGGAGTGGGAAGTGAGGTGGGGATGAGCAGGGAGGGGAGCCAAGCGCAGCGCTCTTCTCACCTTGAAAAAGCCCTTGCAGCCCTCACATGTCCGCACCCCGTAGTGCTGGCAGGCGGCATTATCTCCGCAGACAGCGCAGGTGCCTTCCCCAGACGAAGAGCTCCTGCTGGGCGGAGACGGGAGGCCACTGCTGCCGCTCCCGCTGCTCTCACCCATCAGGCTGGAGGTGGCTGCGTTGAGGCCAAGCGGTGAGAAGGCTAAGGTGGCTGGTCTTTTGGCCAGGTGAAGCCCGTAGGAATGGCCCTCCATGGGAGCCTGGCTGGCGGCGGGCCTGTCGGAGCCCAGGGGCAGGCTCAGGGAGGCAGGGTCGTAGCACATGTGGGCGGCCGCGGACGGCGTGTGCGGAGGCGAGTGCTTGAAGTGGAAGAGAGGGAAGCGCGGAGGCACGGTCTTCATGGGGGTGGCGTCCATCAGGTGGCCGGGAGGCAGGCAGGTCTGCGTGGGCTGCAGCGGCGGCTCGTCCCACAGGCCCTGGTGAGCAGGGAAGCCGGGCGTGGTGGGTGTAGAGGGCGGAGATTGCTTGAAGTACATGGAAGTGCTGGGCATGCCCTCGTCTGTGGATGGGGGCAGCGAGGGCTGGTATGGGGACAGCCGGGTGTCTTCCATCTTTATGAGGGGCCTCTGGCCAGAGGAGGCAGTTTGCATTTGGTAGAGGCAGGAAGGCTTGAGCTCATAGCTGCCAGAGTAACCCTCCATAAAGGTGCTGAAGCTGGGAAGGGAGGTGGTGGCAGTGGCAGTGATTTCGGTACTGCTCAGGTCCATGGTCAGCTTGGCGGCATAGTCAGGGTTCATGATGTCTGAGCTGTACTCCGAGCCATACGCGTAGGTCTGAGATGCATAATTCGAACCGGGCGGTGAAGGACTATACTGCGCTTGCACACAGGGCATATCTGCAAGGGCAAAGGGGCACATTAGCAACAAGCCCAGGGCACCGAGACCATGGCCCAGGCCCTCACAAACTTCTTTCCTAGAAGCTTTCCCACATTTCAGAGCTCAGATGGCACCCAGTTCCTATCCGGACACTGAAATTAGCCTCGAGCCTTTTCCTTTCAACAAGAAATATGCATCGGGGACCAACTAAGCATTCGGTATTATGGAGCCTGCTCTCATCTAGTCAAGGGAGAAATTCACGTTTATACCAGTGTCAGTGAGAAGAATCCATCTCAAGCTGCCCTACATCTGCTGCTTAATATACATAGGTGTCAATGAGAATTAGATAAGCAGAATGAAAACAGTTTATGACTTTAAACCTATCTCTGTATGCATGCGATCATGCCGTAAAATTTTCATGAAGGGTAAACGAGATTATTAAATGCATAATATTAAAAATTATATTTATTTTAAAAGAAGCAGCATCTGCAGTGCAAGTCAAAGGAATTACTCAAATCACAAGGTTTGCTACTCAGGACTTGCAAGCATCAATTTTGCTTGCTCAACTCTGGACCTTTGAAGAATATTTCTGGCCAGATAATAATTTAAGGTTGCTGTCTCATTTTTCATTTTAAGGCTTATCTCTGGTAGAATGTTCTCCTTAAAAAAGTGGAGGGCACAACATACCCTTAAATTTGCAAAAATGTAGGATAAAAAGTATGTGGTATTTCAGTTTTTATGGGAGAGCAAGGTTGAGGCCAGTAATACAGCTGGTTTTATTCATTAGTCATAAAACTTAATGTGGTTCACTGATAGCTGGGATGGTTGAAGCAACACAGTGCCTGGCTAAAATGATCTGATTGTTATTTTCTTTTACATTTACTACTAGTCTGCCATGTAATTTGCTGGTCACAGGAAATAATGGACCCAGTTCTGCAATTCATTGAGGTTTGCCTGACTAAACACTGTGAGATTCTAGTCCAATATTTGCAACTCGAACTAAAAGTGTGTGGTGTATTTTGGTTTCACATCAGAGGAATAAAATGCATCAATTAGTATAAATTTTCTCATAAAGAGAAAAGTAAATATGGATAAAATGTATATCAAAATTAAGTGCAGTTCATCTCTTCTTAATCATGGTAATTTATATTCCAGAAGCACTTGAGAAATAATTCATGCTAAAAAAAAAAAAAAAAAGACAAAAAAAAACCTGCCTTGAAAATAATGAGGTTTTCCTCATTATTTTAAGAACTCTTTTCACTTATAATTTTAAAATATTCACTCCTGGCATGCAGGAATCCAAATAATTTGTGTTAAATCAACTTTTAATTCTTTCCTGCCTGCTTTGCAGATAAACATATTTAAACTAAGCACCAAATTTGAATTATCATGCTGTCACAAACCATTCAGATCATTATTCTTCTTGAGAAAACATTAAAAACTGAGGAAAAAAGCCCCAGTGTTGTTTCCTGAAATTAAGACCTTCCTGCTCTTAAATCCAAAAGCTTGAAGAAAAAAGCAGGACAACCCTCCCCCAAGCCTTGCCTCCCAATGTCATTTATGTATTATTCTACTGTTCTCTTTTTTTTTCCTATCAATTTCTGTCCATGCCATTCCACGCACACACATTTCCTGGCAAGTCATGTCACTATCATTTGTTAGTTTAAGGACTGGCTGTTAAAACATAGTGATCAGTGCTTAATCAAATAAAAAAGGAAAGAAATTCTTTCCACACACCTCCACTGAGAACTGACGGAGAAACACAACAGAGTGAGTGGACAGATAATGTCACAAGTGGACGTGTTGACACAGCTCTATGACAGAAAAAGGCTTTTTTTGCTAACTCAGAAAATATGCAGGACCTCAAGGGAACAGATCATTATGCCTTTTTTCCTGCATTTTTCTGAGCATTACAGAGTTATGTCACTGAATTCTATGCAAAGTGGAGTAGAAAAACAGAAATCTAAAATAACTCTGACCGGAGGACTGAAAAAATATCCTTAACCTAAAGGTCTGGTCTCTCCTGGCTCTGTGGGACTCCTCCTACCTCGCCTTTTGCCAGCGCACTTGTCTAATTCTAACCCTTACTTTTCCACTTAGGGCACTGATATTAATTCTCCTGCAAAGTAAATAACCTGGGATTTTTTTCTTCTTTATCCAACAATATTAAAAAAAGAAAATAAAAAGCCCCACAGGAGGAGCATTGAAGAGCAACCTGTCATCAAAACCCAAATGAATGGGTAAAAGCATCAGGGTAGGGACACTGGGAGCTATTACCACGTTATTCTGCTTTCTTTGCGAGAACTTAAGGTAAGGGATGCCTAATTTAACGCCCTTGGGCTCCTCACAGGGACACAAGCACCCCAGCAAGCTTCCCCTTAAATCTGGCACGTCTTTGGCGAGGGGTTCGCAACCCCGTGTGCCCTGGCACGGCATCGCCAAAAGCGCTGCGAAAGGCAGGCGCTGCCCTGATCCTTTTGGGATTTAAACGCCCCGGGACGTCGGGGGCCGATGATGCCACAGGGATTTAGGAAGGATAGGGGCCGCGTCAGGAGCTCCCGCGCCCCCCCCCCCCGCCCCCATCCTGCCCTTCTCCCGGAGCGGCAGCTTACCTGGCGGGTATCTTGCGCGCTGAATGGTGGGGCTGGAGGTGCGGACGGAGGCGGCGGCGGGCGGCGGCGGCGGCGGGGAGGTGGGTGCCGGCTGGGACCTCTCTGCGGAGGCGGGCCCGGGGCCTGGCCTGGGCGGGGGGCGCTCTTCCGACCCGGGCTCTGTCCGCCGGCGGCGGGAGACAAGGCACAATCAGGGGAGGCGGTGTCCAGCGGGGCAGAAGGGAGCCCCCCGCCTCCCCCTCGGCGCGACGCCCCGGGGAGACGTGGGGGGACCGTCCCCCGCGCTCGCACGGCAAACCCCCGCCTCGCCCCGCGGGTGGGAAGGGGGAGCCGGACGGGGAGCGCATTCCTGCCGGCTCCCGCTCCCTCAATCACACAAAAGGCAGAGGGCACCGGGCTGGGACAACGGAACCGACGGTTTGTTCTCCGAGCGAGCAGCCTGGGGAAGGCAAGAGGAGAACCCCGGGCGGGGTGACTACTGCAAGCGGGACAGCATCCCCGAGCGTCCACTTCCCCGTGAGAACTTTCTGGGGGAGAGACCGGGGAAAAGCAAGCTGGAAGTTTCTGTGGAGGGTACCGCCAGACTCGAGGGGAGTCCTGCCGGTGCGGTGTCTCCGGGCCCATCATCGCCGGCGCGGGGGAGGGAGCGCAGCCCAGCCGCCTGCCCCCGACCCTCTGGGCGCTGCCAGCCGGGCTGAGCGGCAGCGCGGGGGATGCGCGGCCGCATCGGCCCCTGCCTACGGGAGCCGCTTCCCGGCGACTCTTTCTCCCGTTCCTTGTCTTTCTTTTGCCTTCCCCGCGCCCCTCGCCTTTGAACACCCGCCAGCTCCCGGGATGTTAAGCGCCTCTCAGCTCATCCCTTCCTCTCCCGAGGGTTTTGTTCCCTCACGAGCTCCTGCGAGGCGGTTTCCCGCTCGGCGTGGAGCGCCCTAGGGCTCCTCTCTGCCCCCCCGAGCCGCCGGTTACCTAGAGACACTCGCTGCGCTTTTAACCACGCAGCACCCCTCCGGGCTGCCGCCGCCCGAGCCAGGAGCGCAGGGCCGTAAGGGCTGTAAATTAGGAGGAAATAACTACCCTTGTCAAAGCTCTTTTCTTCCGCCGTGCACTTTACATTCAGCCCCGAGTGACACCCCTCCCCACCCTGTAATACGAGGAGGAAACCGTGAAATACTCCATTGTGATTGTGACTTCTTCAGGCGAGTTTCGAAACCTTCATTTACCCGGGAGGGACTGCGGAGGGGGAAGCTCCATTCAATTAAAAAGTTTCGTGCTGGATTTCCACCGCCGGTTAGCTGGCGATTTTTTTTGGGGCGGGGGGGTGGGAGGGATCGCCCCGAGCCGCACGGTCACTCCAGCAAATATCCACGAGATCGCGTGAGATTCACCTCCGAAGAAACCGTCTGGTCTGGTTTAGTCCATTGTTTTTTACCGGGGCTTGACTCCAGCATACAACGGTCTCCACGGAGGAGAGAAAAATAGGGCGAAGAATGTAATCGAGTGAAGCGGCTTGGATAAAAGTTAGCGATTCATTCCCAAACTTTTTTTTTTTTCTTGAAGAAAAAAATCCTATCCCAACACACCAATCTCCCTACATAAAACAGCGTTTTACGCCCTTGCCCTGGGAAATATCCTCGCACGGAATCCATCATATTAAAAAATTGCGTTAGTAACAGCGTTCTTAACTAGCCGCGCTAAGGTGAGCCGCATCTCCGTCCGGGACACACTATCGCGATAATGCTGCCTCGATAACTGTCCCCCTACACAACATCACAACCCAACACCCGCACTTTCTCGCCTCTTTCCAAGACTGAAACTTCTTTCGCAGCTATTAAGGCGAGAAGGCAAAGGCGAGAGGCGCCGCGGGGGCAGGGAGCGGGGCAGCGGCGGCGCAGCCCAGCCTCCCGCACGGTACCGCCCGTGCCGCCGCACCGCGGCCCCTCGTTACCACTTCTGACCTCCGAAGGGAAAAGTGCACATTTCCGAGGAGCAGAAGCCGGGCAGACGTGCCGTGCAAACATCCCGTCTCATTTCAATACAATATGTCACATTCCAGCAATTACCTCTTGGGCGAGCTCTTTGGGCTGCCGAGGGGGGCTGTTGTCTCCCAAAGTGAGATGAGCTCAACCTGCCCCGCCGTCCCTATTAGACAGCTGAACTTGTGCAAACAGAACCACCTATTTCCCAAGAGCGGCTGAAGGAAGGAGACAAATTGCTGCCATTCATCACCGGCGCTGTAAACTCCCCGCCGCCGCCGGCAGCATCATTTCCATGACAACAACTAGCAGAAATACCTTAGTACCACCGGCTCCGGCTCCGGCTCCCGCTCCTCTCAACCACAGCCCTCCCATTTGCGAGGGGCAGCAGTGCCCCGCGCACGACAGGAGTTGCCGAGTCGGCAGGGAGGCTCGGAAGCCGAGCGCCAATGGAGCATCCACGGGGAGGATGGGGGAAGCGGGGGGGAAGGTGAGGGAAAAGTTTCAGCGAGAGCCCGGCACGGCAGAGCGTCGGCTGAGCCGCATCGCCCGCCGTCGGCATCTCCCCAGCATCTCTACCCCGGCAGCGCAACTTTCTCGGAGTGGGGACATGCCGCGTTGTCCCTCTCCCTCAGCCGCTCCCGTTCACTCGCATACGTACTCGGTTGCTGTGGAGGTTCCGTCTTTACATCTAGTTTGTAGGTGCCCGCTTCCTTAAAGGCGTGTGTAGGCGCTGTCCAGCGGCAGGACCCGAGACACAAAATCCCTCAGACTCCCGGAAGATGCAGGTCCAGAGGGTGCGTTATCCCGAGGCATGGAAAAGGATTGCAAAAGCCTGAGGAGCCAGGAGCCCGTCCCCGGGCGAAGGGAGGGAGTGAGCAGGCGGGCGGGCGAGGGATGCCGAGCGGCCGTCGCCGCCGCGATTTGCCTTTGTGTGTGTGTGCGGCGGGAGCCGGGCCGGGACCTGTGCCCGCGTCCCGGTGCGAGTGCCCCGGGGTGCGCGTGTGCCTGCGCCGGAGAGAGGGGACGGAGGCGCCTCTCTGCGCTGCTCTCCCGCTCCCTCTCTCTGAACGTCATTTATGTGAGAGGAGCCCTAGCGGCCTCTCCATAGAGCGGCTGGAATGCGAAACGTCAATAGTGACGCCATGGGAGCCTGACGCTACTGACCCCCCCCCCCCGCCCCAGTGTGTGCGCCGCGCTCCCGCCGCACCGCGCCGCGCCGAGCAGTGCACAGCCGCGCACAGCCGCGCCGAGAGGTGCGGAGCGGTGCAGAGCCCCGGCAGAGCCGTGCTGAGCCGCCGGCACCGGGACGGTGCGGCCGGCCGGCCGCCTCGGGGCCGCCTGCCCGCGACTGCCTGGCGAGTCGCTCCCAAGTCTGATAATAATAACAATTATTAAGGTAGTGATAATAACAAAATTAATATATCTTTACTGAAGTGGCTCAAATGAAAAGAGCTTTGCTTGGTAACTTAGCGGAACTTTCAGGATGAATCAATAAAGGTTTCTTTCACTATTTTATTTTTCACTTTTTAAACATTTTTTCTTTTTGCCTTTTAATTTTTTTCTCTATTCTTTTCTCTTCTCTCATTTTTTTCTTTTTCTTTTCTTTTTTTCTTTTTTTCCCTTTTTTCACCCACTTTTTCTTTTCTTTCGAAACTTTCCAGTGCGCAGGAGCAAGGAGCAGGTTGCGGGGAGGTGCCGCTCACAGAGCGGGCACTAGCGCGAGCAGCCCTGAGAAGGGTCCGGGCTCCCCCCTGCTTGTGACTGCCCGTGTCTGTGTGTCTGTCGGTGTCCGTGTGTCTGCCTGGGACACCGGACTGGCGGCGGACGACTCCCCCGCTGTCCTCGCTGTCAGCAGCCGCCCGCCGCCGTGCCCGGTGCCGTGTTTACATCCACGCCGGCAGCCGGGATGTTCGCGACTGTCAGCGCAGCCGTCACGGCCGGTGCTGCGCTTCTGTTTCGCACAGAGGGGCTCCGCCAAGCGAGTTCTCCCGACGGACGGGAGCCGGGGGCGGACGAGGGGCCTGCCGCCCCGAGAAGGTGGGATTGGTGGCAGCGGCGGCACTTTTCGCTTCGCCTCTCTGCACCATCCCGCTGCCGGCACCGCCGCGGAGCGCGCTCCTTCCCCGGGAGGCGAAGCCGGGACTGGCACAGGGCTCGGCGGACGCCGCGGATCGGCGGCGCGACAGCCACGTCCGAGCCCGGGATCCCCTTCCCGAAGCGGTGCGCGCCATCTCCCCGCGGGCGCCGGGGCGTCCCTCGCTCCCTCCCTCCCTCGTCCCTCCCTCCCTCCCTCCGGGGCCGCGGCTCTGCCAGACCCCGCTCCCCCCGCGGGGGAACCCGCCGGGCTCCCCGCGCGGCCGCGCTTCCCCTCCGGACGCCGCCGGCCCCCGGCGGGGGCCAGCCCGCGCCCCCACGTCACCGCCCTCGTGCCGCCGCCGCGGCCAATCCACGCACAGGACGCGGCGGGCCCCGTTCCGAGGGGCGGGGCGCGGCGGGGCTGACGCACGGCGGCCGCGTCATTGACGCAAGCGGCGTTGCTAAATTTAGCCCCGCCGGGCCCCGCGCGGGGCGCTCGGGATCGCGCGCGAGGGAGGGGGCGGGGCCGGAGCCCATTGAGCGGCGGCGGCGGCGGGCGGGCGCGCGGGGCTATTTTTGGGACACCCCCCCCAGCCCCCCCGGTTGTGATCCGGCCAAACCAAATATAGATGCGGGCGGGTATTTATAGCGCCGGCGAGTCCCATTGTCGTGGGGCCACGCCCCCGCCCGGCTTCCTCTGCGCAGGGGGTGGAGTGCGGGGCAGTGCACGGGGACCCCGGCGTGCACACCCATCCCCCCGGCAGCCCCCGGGGGGGGAGAAGCCGCAGCCGGACGCTGGCGGGGCGCGCCAGACCCGGCTTCCCCCTAAAAAAATAAGTCTCTTGGTGGCTGTGGCTGGACTCTCCCTCCGCGTGGCCGGCTCGGTGCGATTCCCTCGGAGCAGTGCGTTGCCTTCCCTCCCCATCGCATCGCGTGCCATCCCTGCACGGCCCCCCGGCGCACCACTGTTGACATTCCCGAGCGGCGGCAGAGTGCCCGCTGCGGGCGGGGGTGGTGGTGCGGAGGCGGCGGCGGGGCCGGGGACAGGATCACCCCCCCGCTCCGCCGGCTCGGGACACGCGTGGCTGCGCGGGGTGTTTCCGCGGCGGGGATGCCCCGCTCGGTCGGACGCGGCGGGGATACCCCCTGCCTGACGCAACGGAGCGGAGCAGGGGCGGCGGCGGGCACAGCGCATAGCGCCGCGGTGACCTCATGGCAGAAGCGGCGCTGGTTGGGAGTCCTCCCCCCGCCCCCCCTCCAAACCAGCCCTCCCTCCCCTCCCGCCTGTTGAGTAAGCGCCGGGAGAAGCGAAAATGCCATGACGGGCCGGTGCGCTCATCCCCGGTGCTGACACGCCGCGACAAGGGAGATTCCCTTTGATGCCGCTGCCGGCGTGGGCGGCTGAGGGCAAGGGAGGAGAGAGAGGGTGGCACTTTCCGCCCACCGCTCAACCCGGGCACCGGCCCCGATAAAAATACTCCGCTTTCCATGCTGTCATTTCTCCCTTGCATCTCGGCCTCTCTGCTGGGAAAGGGACTCCGCGGAGCGCCGCCGCCCTCCGGACCCCTCGCCCCGCTCCAGGCGGGCTACCCCCCGGGGAGAGTATAAAGTTCCAGAGTCATCCCGAAACTCGCAGCTCCGTACTGAAAATGTGTGCAAGAACAAAACGTCGGTGCCAGGTGGACGGTCCTAGAAACCGTATTGCCCCCCCGCCTTTCCTCCCCCGAGTACTCCGTGCAACTTCGCAGCTTCCTCGAGCTGTTCCTGTCTCCCACGACGTGAAAATATCGTCATGCAAGAAGGCTAAAAAAAACCCCCAACCAACAAAACCCACTCCAAACCCAAAACCGGCGGCAAGAGTGTTTTGAAAGCCTTTAAAATAATCTTTGAGGTGCTATTTAAAGAACAGGAAATGGGATGTTTGGAGAAAATGATTAGAAAGTGGCATTGAGAGCGCTATGTGCTTCGGGCAGATGCAGGTGTTGCGCAGGGAGCCGGGCACTTGCTCACCGACCGACCCAAGGCAGAGGTTCCCTCTAGGGAGAGCACGGTCTGCTGTCCTGCAGTTATTTGTGACATGAGAGGTCACTCGCTATACGCTGTGTTGCTTCCCGTGAAGCGAAAAGGAAGTTCTTCGTGCAAGGAACTCCCAATCCAGTAAGCATAAACACTGAGGCAGAGGGAGAGATAAGGGGACAGGAACAGTAGGGAAATTGTCTAACTGGTGTGTACACAGCTTGATTCGCTGGAGGCGGCGGTGCAGGAGTGAGGGCCAGAAGGATGTCATTCCCGGGGCTTACTGGATAACTCGGGATAATAAAACCAGGCACTGCAACAAGGGGAGGAAGCGTGCAGCAGTGTGAAGGAGGCCTTGGGTGAATAAAGCTCCACGAAGTGGGGAAGGTTGTTGAGAGACATTTGCTGGGTGCAGCTGGAGCTGGGGAGACTGAAGGTTACACAGTGACACTGGGAGCAGACAGTGAGGAGAGGCTGACAGGTTCATTTCCAGTGCCCCCACATGCATTTGCATTTATGGCCAAATAACTTGATGACAACTCCTTACCAGAATTTGCTTGGCTTCCCCAAGATCAGAACCAATCTTTAGGCTGCAGATTTCTAGGGCCAAGGCAATGAAATGTCAGTGTTTGTAGGCTTTTACCACAGGATACCCCTGTCAAAACCCTGAAATTCTGACTGGGTGCTATCTATCCGGGAACACCTAAATTGGGCAGTGATAGGACAAGGGGGAACAGCCTTAAGCTAAAGGAGGGAAGGTTTAGATTAGATATTAGGAAGAATTTCTTTACTGTGAGGATGCTGAGGCACTGGAATAGGTTGCCCAGAGGTTATGAATTCCCCATTTCTGCAGGTGTTTGAGACTAGACCGGATGGGGCTTTGAGCAACCTGGTCTAGTGGAAGGTTTCCTGCCCATGACAGGGGGGTTGGAACTAGATGATCTTTAGGATCCATTCCAACCCAGGGCATTCTATGATGGATTCAGTAGTACCATACATATGGCACTAAATAGTGTCATTAAAATAGTCTAACCTCCTATGCAAAGAGTATCCTCTGGTATAGTTTTTTATAAAATTTCCTATCTTCCTCCAGGATGTAGAAAACAACTGTACATCTGCCTAAATGCCACATTCTAGGAAAAACCCAAAGAGGAGTTGGCTGGTGCACCTCAATTACACAGTAGCTCAGTAGTTTCAGCACTTGCACAGAAAACATGACATTCAGATTCACCTAGTTTGTCTGGGGCAGGGAGGTGAGGGTGGGAATGGGAAACTCAACCTACATTCCCCACCTCCCAGGAGATTGCTGTAATCCCTGCATCATTCTGGGTGGTATCTCAACCACAGTTTGAAGTGGTGAAACCACTCTCAGATTTGTGTGCAAGCACTGTAGTCTAGTGCTTCAGGCTGTCTGCTGAGATGGAGGAGATCTGCCTATCCTATCCATTCCTGCTCCAAGGATGGCTTGTGTTATTTTATGTTACACACCTATAGTATAAAAATATTGTCGTGGCCTTAAGAGAACTTTCTTGCCTGACTGAGCATGATTTCTGTGTTAAAGTTCCTTTTCCCCTCCATACCTTCCTAGGCAACCAGTAACCTCATGATGAGGCCATTCTCTCAGGTAAAGGTCAGTGTGGATTTGAGTCCTCTTAAGGCGAAAAAGGAGCTGAATCACAGATCTTCTGTTTTCTAGGAAGTGCTGTTATTGACAAAGCTACAGAGTCAACAGAAGGTAGCAGCCATCTCCTTCCAGCTGTGTCTTTGAAAAAGCTCATAGGTGAGGTAGGGTTCTACTAGCCTAAAACTTCCTGCTGTCCTAAGCTACATATTCTGCTCCAGGGGGCTGAGATATGGGCCTTATCAACTTGTTTCAGCTAGTCTGTTTTGTAGCCTTTCCTCACCGTGCAAGCATGTGGAGAGTTAGATGATTAATTTGGATTTCTGAATTTGTGGGCATGGGAAACTAGAAAAAAACACTGCAGTTTTTAACCTGGTCATCTAAAATATTGTTGAATTTAGGTCTGAGTCAGAATCCTGCCCTTCAGAGGTATTCTGTCATTCAGAAAATAAATGTAACATCTTCTGGTGCTGATCAAGGTGACTAAAGTCTTGAAAACATGGTGTGATCCTGGTGAAAATGACACTTAGCTGAGTTTGATAGCCTAGAACAGCAGCTCTGCTTCAGCTGCCTTACAATGTTAGGCCAGCATGTTTCTAGATGAGGTGTAGAGTGCTACAATAGTTTGTCAGGACACCCAGTTTATCACTGCTGTGTTCCCAAGCTGAAAGAGGAACTCATTCTTCCTCCTTTGCTTGAAAGGTGCCATTGTCATAGAGAGATCATGATGAGAAAGAGGAGAAGGCCTACCTTAGTCTTTGGTGGTGTATTTGGCCGGTCACCCCCTGCTAAAACTGAGTCCTAGTCTCAACTAAATGAAGTTCCAATCTAATCCAGCCCACTGTCATTATTTTACAGTCAAAAGTTTTATCATTTCACGACTAGTTAAAGACATGGTTGCATGGTTTATGCTCAGATTTTCCAAATGACTATAACTGGATCGTGGCCATGCATTGGAAATTTTTGCCCCAAAGGAAGAAATTTTGAGAAAGATTCAAATGATTCAAACCCAGTCTTTTATGAATGTTAGAAATATGCACAGTATGCTTTGTTCACAATAGCTCTGTTTTCCCAGACAGAAGCTCCACCAACTGGTGGAATTGCCCTGGAATTCTGCAATACCACAGATGGGGAGGCTTGAATATTCCTGGACTGACTCAGCCTGTTCACTTTGCCTGGCTTGTGAGACAATAGACAATTCTTCCTTGGTCGTGGAGATCCAAAATTAAAAGTAAAGGAGGTCACATATTAATGAATGGAACAACTGCCTTTTAGACAAGCCCACAGACTGAACTGTGATCATATTAAGCAGAGGGGCTGTTCAGAGTGTAATTCCTACTGCCAACGTAAGAGCTGATTAGGAATGGGAGAAGCCAGGACCAGACAAGGTTCAGACATGCAAGCCCAGCAGATTATTAAATAAGGAGATGAAGGAGCATTCAGAGGGATCTTAAATTAAGTACATTAATTATGTAATAATGAAGCAGCTTTAAACTGGATTTATAATGGATACAAAAGAACTACATTTTGCATTGGCCTTGATACTTTCAAAAGGACAATCTTACTTGATTGTGCTCACTTAAAGAAAAATGAGAGTGTGGGGAAGAAAAAAAGGGACTCAAGCTCAACTCATCTTAGGCAAAGATCTCACAGACTGTAACGTTGATTACAGAGGGATGGATTTTAATAAAGGATCAAGGTCATGGGACTGGTTTACAAACCCCAAAAGTTAATATTTTTCCCCTCTATCTTATAATTATACAATTATAGCAATTATCATTTTGTAAGATATTTTTATGGCTTCCTTTTGAGCCCTTCTTTTCTAAATATAATTCTTGTCTGGATTGTCAATCTTTATTCCTAAAAAGGAGTCTCTTTAGTTACCACATGGAGTACTACACAAACGCAACTATATAATTGTAAATTTATAGTTTATACCAGATAATCATTTAGGCTTGTTCAACAGGCACTGCCTTTTTGGCAGACTTTCTATGTGTTGACAAACGATAACTCCTCAAAAGCAACAACTTGTTACTTATCTACTTTTCCAAAGATCTTTTAAATTTCATCTGCTTCTTATTACATTGGCTTTCCAGTTACCCTGTTTGTTTTACTCCTAATGATCTCCAGACCATCTATCTATGTTACTGAACATTGCATTTCATTTACTATCTCTCTCACCTCTTCTTGGATTGCGTTTTCTCTGTTTCCTACTATTTCCCTGTCCATTTCTTTTCCCTCTCACTACTATGCTATCTGAACTGCCCATTTCCAAGAACCAAGGGGTAGCAGTTCTGCAGCTGCTGTAGGATGAGGGGTTTGAGAAGTGAGAGATCCCAGCTTCCAGGGCAACTGCCTTTCCAGGTTTGCTTTTTGCTTCATCTCTGTCCTGGCTTGTGCCTTTGCACAGTTTCATTTACCTCCGCCTGCTCTGTTTCCTCATCTGTAAAATTACAACAAGATGTTTAGGAAATAAAGGCACAGAAGTGAAAACTATTTACTATTATTGTTTATGTCTTACTAATGCACAAGGCCTCAAACCCCTGAATGGCAGTAATTCCTTTTTCTTCTCTTATAAAAAGAAATGAATCATTTACCTGATAGGATCTGGACTATTTCTTTCAAGCTTATCATATCTTAAAGATCAGAAGTGGGCACTAGTATCACGTCACAGGTTAAGAGAGTTTAAGCATCAGCTTTCTTCAATCGTGTCTAAACCTTCTGGCATCTCTGAATCAGCTGAAATACGTTGCTAGAATAAGCTGATGAAATCAATTCCATTTCCACCTCCCTGCACAATATATGAAAGACCAAATCGTGGTGTATGCTCCTGAACTTACAGCCCCAGCTCCAGGAGCAGGGTGATGAGCTCTGAGTCTAGTCTTTGGGGTTGTGAAAATCATCTTGAAATCCAAACTTGAATGAAACTGGCAAGTCAGGGCTGCTGCAGCCCGTAGTGGGCTGGGAACGCCATGCCTGGAGCTGTGTTACATGTGCTGTTCTGTGCAGCCCTCTGGAGATGGTGGGAATAAGGAGTGCCAAAACAAACTCAGGAACAAAAGGAGCAAAGTGCACTGAGTGCAGGTGTGCACTGCTTATATGTCGTGGTTTAACCTGGCAGGTAGCTAAACACCACACAGCCACACGCTCGCACTCCCCCACAGCAGGATGGAGGAGAGAATTGGGGGGAAAAAAGTAAAATTATTGGGTTAACATAAAGACAGCTTCATACAACAGAAAGGGAAGGGAAAGTGTTATTACTACTACACCCCTAGTTAGAATATACAAAACAAGCAATGCACAGTGCAACTGCTCACCACCTGCTGACCACTGCTCAGCCTGTTCCCAAGCCTTCCTCCAGCTTAATGTGCTCAGCGTGATGCCATATGGTATGGAATGTCCCTTGGGTCAGTTGGGATCAGCTGTCCTGGCTATGTCCCCTCACAACTTCTTCTGTATCCCAGTCCACTCACTGGGGGGTTGATGTGAGAAACTGAAAAGTCCTTAACTTAGTGTAAGCCATGCTCAGCAACAAGCAAAACATCAGTGTGTGTTATCAACATTATCCTCACCCTAAATCCAAAACACAGCACTATACCAGCTACTAGGAAGAAAATTAACTCCTTCCCAACTAAAACCAGGTTATTGGGGAAGCTTGGCTCTTCTACCAAATAGGAGGAGCCTGCTGCAGTTTCCACAGAAAAAGCTGTGAGAAAGGCACAGGAGGATGCCATTGCCTCACACTCTTCAGGAAAGCATTTGAGCTTTGAAACACGCGTTAGAAAGTCAATCTTGAAAGTTAAACCAAAAGAGAAGCTCAGTTACTGGCTGTTCCCTCCCATTTCAAGGAGCCAAGGAACTTGACAGTCTCCCATTATTACTGTACCCTACACAAAAACTTACAGGTGGAGTGCTGTATGAGATTATGATGATGTGGTTTGAATAGCAAAAAACTTGAAATACCAAGAAGTGAAAATCAAACCCATCTAAATAATTTTAGAGAACAATCATTACTGCTTGTGGGGCACCTAGAGCAGAGATCCAGTCACAGAAATCATATGTGTCTCAGTGATGGAGATGAGGGGGAGAATGGCAGAGAAGAGACTCCATGCCTTGTCTTCTGCTTGCTTAAGAAATCCTCCTCTGAAAGTTTGAGCTTCGTAAAGGCAGACAGGAAGCACCATAGTGGAACTGAAAATCAGTGGAGGTGCTCGCTGCTGCACAGATGCCCCACCCCCAGCAGTGTTCAAAGCCACCTTGGGTGGGCCCCTGAGCACCCTGATCTAGTGGAAGGTGTCCCTGCTAATGGCAGGGGGCTTGCAACTAGATGATCTTTAAGGTCCTTTCCCACCCAAACTATTCTATGATTCGATGTGTTTCTTTAGTAAAAGGACCTTCGCATTTTCCAGAGCAAGAAGACGAGCAAATGTCTTTGCAAAGAGATTGTCCTGCATAGTTTTGGCCAATCTCAATACCCTGTCTTACAGGAAGAAAGCAGAACATTGCACAGCAAGAGGATTACATTTTGTATTTTTATAAGAAATTTGTTGTGGATGATGAGGCAAAAGCTTTGTCATGTTGCAGTTAAAATTGGCAATAGAAACTAATTAGAAGTTCTGGGCAATTTAAAAAGCAAATTTCATTCCCATTTTCTTTTTCCTTCACCAAAGCTTTCATGTGCTGAGTGCTAG
The DNA here is from genome assembly GCA_036630365.1 of Acanthiza pusilla. Taxonomy (NCBI): domain Eukaryota; kingdom Metazoa; phylum Chordata; class Aves; order Passeriformes; family Acanthizidae; genus Acanthiza; species Acanthiza pusilla. Next base: position 36,686,457 of record JAXCHO010000034.1, read on the forward strand.
AATAACTCTGGTGTTTTCACCCTACCAAAATTCCCCACTGATCATTCTGCGCAGTTGTGGTTCCGTGCAAGGGGGGAAAAAAGCTTCCTGCCATCTGTTCTAAATTAGATATCTTTTCCTATTATATTTCCCCGTTTTATTGTTTTTGTTGCTGATGAAGTAGTAAGTTAAATTTTCAGCAGTTCTACCCTGAAGAGTTTAGGCAATTCCCTTTATTTTCCATGCCACTGCCCTTAAATTAAGCCATAGTATCATGATTTCAACAGAGAGGTAACACCACTAAGCTTTACCATTTTATCACTCACTATACCTATTCCTAGCATGGTATTTAAATAGTGACAAGAACCTGAAACCCCCACTTGGGTCCTTTCTAACACTGGAGGCCTTTGGATTTCCTCTTTTTCCTCTCCTTTAGCATCATCAATGTAGTAACCGGACTGTCTCACCAACAAACTCTTTGTTTACTACTTTTCAACGTAGGCATTAATGGATCTTCCTCTGTATGCACATCTCTTGATGTCAGAGAAAGTCTTTCTCGGTTGAAAGTTGGACTGGATGATCCCGGAGGTGTTTTCCAACTTTGATGATTCTCTGATTCATAAACAGGCTTTTATTAAAAATTGTATCATTTCACGATTCCTTCCTTTCTACCTGTCCAGTTGACTCTTTAATAGCTTTGCCGTATTACAAACATTTCTGGGGGGCTCCACGTTACCTGCAGGATTTGTGTCACACCAGCACGCTCCATGAAACTTCCCTAATCTCTCATTTCTGCTCACGCGCTGCTTTCGGATTTTTTTTTTTTTTTAAACCTTCACTGGCGGAGCGGCTGCATCTTCCTCACCTTCCCGAAGAGTTTACTCGCACAGCCGTGCTGTGGGGTGGAACCCAGCCAGGATTAAGTTAAACGGTTGTTCCCAAGCAAAGCAAAGCAGCCGCAGGACGCCAGCTGGGACTGTTTGCTTTAACCCATTTTTCCCACCGTTTACTGGGGGCCGCCTCGCAGGGGGAGACCTTCCATTCCCCCGTTTCCCCGGGGCTCCCCCTCTCTCCCGCCCTGTCCCCCGCGGGGAGCGGGCAGGTGACAGCGGCGGCGGCACGCGCGCCCGGTCCCGTGACGCGCGCGCCCGGCTGAGCGCCGCGTGACGGCGGCGGCGGCGCCAGCAGGTGTCCCCGCGCCGCTTCCCGGGACACCCGGGGCGCCCCCGGCTTGGAACGGACCTCGGGAGATCATCCAGTCCAAAGCCTCTGCCAAGGCAGGGTCACCTAGAGGAGGTTACGCTGGCACGCGTCCAGGTGGGTTGGGAATGTCTCCAGAGAAGGAGACTCCGCGACCTCCCTGGGCAGCCTGCTCCAGTGCTCTGCCACCCTCAGTGTAAAGAAGTTCTTCCTCGTGTTCATGTGAAACTTCTTGTGATTTAGTTTGTGGCCATTGCCCCTCGTCCTGTCGCTGGGCACCACTCAAAAGGGTCTGGCCCCGTGCTCCTGGCACCTGCCTTTGAGATATTTACATGCATTAATGAGATCCCCTCTTCAGTCTTCTTTCCTCCAGACTAAACAGGTCCAGCTCCCGCAGGCTCTCCTCGTAAGAGAGATACTCCAGATCCGTTTTGGGTCTGTTCTCGGAGCGGGAAAAAAACTCCGAAAAGCCTCTTTGCAACTTTCGGGAGCTGGAAAGGGGATGGGACAGTCACCGAGAACAGCTCCGGCTCCGGGGCACGGCGCTTCACCACCACAGGATCTGCTCGGGTCCCTTCCCACAGGGACCTCGCTAACCCCGCGGGGGAGCCCCGCTCCCGCCACGCCGGGACATGGCGGTGGGAGGAAGGCGTTTGGAAGCTGCCGCCGTGCTGCTCGTCCCACGCAGGCGGCGGGAGGAGCGGTGTCTCCGGCGGCTGCGGAGCGGCACCGCCAGACCCGAGCCCTTCGCAGTTCCCCTTCCCGGAAACCCGAGCGCCGCCACTTTTACGCTTTTTATTTTCCATGGGGGGGTTTCCCCGGGGGGCCGCGGGGGACAGGGAGGAGGGGGAATCCCCCCGCGCGCGCCGCCTCCCCGCCCCCGCCACGCGCGGTTCCCCCGCTCCCGGCCCTGTCACCTGACCGCGCCCACGCCCTCCCCCCGCCAGCGCGTGCGGACCGCGAAAAAACGGCCCTTTCCTTTCTTTCCTTTTTTTTTTTTTTTTAATTTTTTTTCCCTTTCCCCTCTCCGCCTTCTCCCGACTATAAATAGCTCCTGCGCGCCGTGCGTGTGTCACGTTCCCATTACGTGCGCCTTACGCTGACGCACGGGGGCGGTGCGCCCCGTGACGTCAGCGCGTATCCGGGCCAAGCTATAAATAGCCTTCCGGCGGCCGGTGCCAGTGGCGGGCACGCGCTGTCGCCGCTGGTGTCGGTGGCGCTTCCCGCGGGAGCCAGCGGCCCCGGCGGCATCGCTGTCCTGGGGTGCTCCGGGCTGCGTGGGGAGGAGGCCCCGGGCGGGCAGCTCGCTGCTCTGGGAGGGCCGTGCTGCGCTCGGGCAGCAGGTGCTGCTGTCTCTGCCTGCCCCTTTCACCCGGCAGCGGGACGGGCCCGAAGCGGTGGCAGTTCACAGCCACGTGTTCAAAATCGTAGAGTGTTAAAGGGCTCGGAAGGGACCTTAAAGATCATTCCGTTCCAACGCCCCCTGCGTTGGGCAGGGGCACCTCCCACCAGACCAGGCTGCTCCACACCCTGTCCAGCCTGGCCTTGAATATTGCCGTGGATGGGACATCCACATGCCCCTGGGCAGCTTGTTTCAGTTTCTCCCACCCTCAGTAAAAAATCTGTTTCATATATCTAATTCAAAATTCTCCTCTTTTCAGTTTGAACCCATTACTCCTTGTGCTATCACTGTAGCTCCTGATGAAGAGTCCCTCTCTGGCTTCCCTGTAGGCTCACTTCAGGTCCTGGAAGGTTGCAATGAGGTCTCCACACAACCTTCTCTTCTCCAGGCTGGACAGCTACAGTGTTCTTAGCATGTCTTCAGAGACACATAAATCGTTATGTGCCCAAGTGTTGCCTTGTGAGTTAGTAACTCAGGAGCTGCTCTGCAGTCAACCTGAGTCCCTGTGCGGCCGAGATGGAAGTGTATGGTAGAAGCAGTAACTTCAGTGCTGCTGTACTCGCTCTAGTCTGAGATCTCAGGCAGGGTTACAGGGAATCTCTGTGTATTTTAGCTGGTTATTATAAACATAGGTAATGTGTTCCCAGCTATACAATGGGTGTCTCCACAGGCTTAGCTGCAGCCATCTCCCAGGAGGTAGGCAATGCGTTTTTTGGATCCCTGTAGGTCCAGGAGGGAAGTGAATGTTCTCACAGTCTAGGCAAGTGCTTTAGCCAGTGATCTACTGTGTAGAAGTGTCTGTGATGGCTGGTCTCTGTGTGTCAGCAGGCACTGGGCCCCTCGGGGCTAGGAGTGTAGCAAGATAACTCATTTTGCAAGCAGCTGTGCTGGCTGAAGATGCAACTCTCCCCCAGCGATTTGCTGCCTTTCCTCTGCCAGAGTTACCGCCCCCACAGCTCTTGAGTTGATGTTGGATAAGCGAGCAGCTGGATGAACTGTACTAATAGTGCCTGAGGCGCCCTAAGGAGGATTCCTGCAATCTCTCTTGCTCACAGAGGTTTGGACTTGGTTGTCTATGGCTGTCTGTGATGGCAGCACTACATGGCAATAATACCAATTGCAGTGATACTCAAAAGAAGATGCCTGCCTGTCACGTTAGGCATTGGGACAACTTTCACCAGAGTACATGGGGTGCCTGGGCTTCAGAGCGGGTATACAAATCCTCAGGTCAGCCTGGTTGGTGACACCTCTGGCTCTGTTCACAGCAGGGCTGTATGCCAGGCAACCTCTTCGAGTGAGAGTGTAGGCATGGGCAGCATGTTTGGCTTTCCTGTCCGGGCGTCTCACTTGCATCCTAAGCGTGTAGGGTTAGGTTCAAAGATAGGCCTGTCTGAACAATCTAATGGAAAACAATTCTGTAAAAAGAAATCCAATTCTAATGCTTAGACTGTTGCTAAATAGTGTGATAATTAAATAATTACCTAGTTTTGATTGTAAGCTTTCTGGGTACAGGAGTATCGCAGTTGTTATCAATCTCATACCCCTTATTGATAGCACCAAGGTGTGTGTTTCTTCCAGAGAGTGGTGCCTGCAGTCCTGTTGGAGTGATGGATGTCATCTTGTTGAAGTGGTGATTCTGCACAAAGGTCTGGTGTGTCTCTGGAGGTTCAGTGGTGGTTCTTGAGCTCTTCTCTGAGAATCCAGTGGAAGCAGTGCCCTGTAGTGTTCCAAGCCTCAGCTAATATACAGGTAGGAACATTCGCTTTCTCCTCTCTGGGCGTGGCATCTCAGAATGGCGTGATGTAATTCTATGAGCCATGCTGGGTGACATTGATGGCCCATTCATGGAGACAGCCCTGCAGATGGTGTTATCAGGGCTGGGTCATTCCTGGACACCTTGGGGGCCCATTAGTGGAGATAGCCCCCCTGGAGGGTGTTATCGGGGCTGAGTTATGGAGAAGATAAAGAACACAGCCCCACCTGTTTTAACAGTTTATGAAGATGGTAATAGAATACATATTTTTGGTTACACCTTCCATGTAACCCAAGACATTGGGGTTTCTGTAAATCCAGCCATTTTAACAGTTTTCTAGCATGTGGTTTGTTGGGTTTTTTGTGCTTCATTTTGTAGGTCAACATCTAGAACTTGATTGGTTTGCTTAAATTACAGGTTACAAAGTACTTGATGGTACATTTTTCTTGTCTTGTGCTCTTATATCAATGGAGTTCAGAAAATCAACTTCTTCCACTAGGGGAATTAGCCACTTCGGTGATTTAGGGGTTCCACCGAGTTCTGTGCATTTGGGGAATTTTGTATGTGTTTTCTAACCCTGGCAGAGTAGACAAATTAATTTCTGTCTGCAGATAAAGTGAAAAATTTTCAACTAGCAGTGTGTTGAATAGTAATACTTTTAATTTCTAATTGCTAGTCAGCTTTCTAGGGCATATTTGAGACAGTAATTTCTTGGACAAGTGATTTTTAAGTCTCACCGTTTTTTGGATGTATGTACCTTCTCTGAGGTACATCATGCAGAGACTACGTCAGTCTTCTACCATCATCTTTGATACTAATATCAGCTTCAGTTCTCAAGCAAAATGGTTTACTTCAGTAATTGCATTCAAGGAGAGAAATGGAGTGATTCTACAGTTTCTTTATCTGTAAGGAGGAGAATTTTCCTACACAGAACAGATGGCTGCACAGGTGAGCTGAAACTAAGAACAGCTCGTTGATCTGTGACAGATTTCTTCTGGTGAATTCCACCATTGCAATAGGAGAGATTACCTGTACATCATCAGTGGAATAGATAGTATCATTGCCATTACCTAGTCATCCCCAAATTATGAATTCCAAGCCATTGGCAGCTATCTGGAGGCAAGTGAAAAAGATGAAAATATCTAGGTATGAACAAGCTCTCAAGTTAACGTACCTTTCTGGAAATGGTGGAGCTGAGTCATAGCTCTGTCTTTCCAGGAAATGTTGACTTAGGATGTATGTCCTGTGAAATTTCAAAGAGAACTTTTGTGAGAGCTATTGTGCGGTGCCACTGGTGGGTGAACTATCTTTAGATATATTTGGCCAAAACCACTGCTAGCAAGCTTCCATTAAACTCATCTTGAGCTTTCTTGGGGGGTTCAAGTGTTTTACTAGTTGGCCATTTAAAAGTTTTTGATAGCAAAAGCACTTAGCTGTGCAGTAAACTCTCTTCCTGTGGAAAGTCTAGAGTTGGGGCACTTGACAGTGCGCCGTGAAAAGCTAATTTTAACACCATGTCACTTCTCAGTGGTGGGTACCAAGGCCTTGAATTGAGGAGGGTGAAAAAGGTGGGAAGTCAGAGGTGATCTTGGTGTGGCTCAGCCCAAAACAAAAAAGTAGCAACTCTCTCACTTCACGTGTATGCACAGTAATTCTACCAGTGTAGTGATCCGTTTGAATAGAAGACAAATTTAACCAAAACAAGGACAGAGCTTAGGGAAAAGCAAAGAAAGATGAGTATGACACAAAGTCGTAATGGCTTTGTATGGTAATAAAGCAAAAAGCTTGTTTCCTTTATAGCTCTCTCCTCTGGCTTGGATGCCTCTTAATGCTGAGTGCTGAGAGTAAACATCCCCTACAGTGATGCTGTCTGTGACCAGGCTAATCAAGTGTTTCTGTCATTGCAAATGGTAAACAATAAAATTGTATTTGCAGCAGCAATTGGTCACAAGAAAATCAGATATTAATGTGACAATATTGTACATACTTTGAGTACTTAAAAATATTTTTTTTTAATATCGATTCTTTCCAAAGGTTTGATCTCTAACTTCAGGTAGACTGAAGTCAGTGAAATCACTCCAGTCTGTTTTACAGAATTCAGTGTGTCAGATACATTTTCTAAATACAAAAGAGAAAGGCATTCTATTCCTTCTGTGATATATGTCTAGGAGCAGATTTGCAAAGTTTTATCTTGAGCAAATTCTTGTTCCTTTTTTTTCCAGAAATGTTTCATTTGTTGAAGTGGAGAAAATTAAGTTAGAAAAACATGTTTGGGTAGAATATAACAGTGTGCATGATTGTATTAAAATCTAGTTTGGTATTTGAATTACTAAAAAGTGTGGCTTGGTACGGTTCTTTATGGTTGTAACAATACTGTGTGCAAGGGTTCGACGTTCTAAAAAAGATTTAAGTGGCATTGTTTTCTTTCTTCCCTTGTTTTGCATTTTTTAATGAAAAGCAAAAATGAGGTAGAGTGGGAAGTTGTAAGCAGAAAAGCACAAGATAATGTGGTTTTTTAATGTCAGCCTTTAGCTTAATGTCTGTGGTCACACGTTAAAATGCCCTTCTCGGTTTCTGAGCTTTCCGTTCTTGTTTTCGCTCTAATCTCTCTTCTGCCTTGTACTTCTAGAGTTTCCAGTCTCTGTCTTGGGTCTCTTTGCTTCCACAGTAGGCTAGTTCTGGACTTTCCTGCTTCACATATCCCTGATTAACTGATTTTGTTCTGTTATGTAGTAAAATTAAGAAGTGATTTTATGTTAGTTTTCTAGGGTTTTAATGACTCTTATTTACCTTTTTTTCCCAAGCTGGTCTCCTTATGGGAGAAGTGCTAATGAAACCTGCTAATGTCTAAAGCATGTGTGGCCTTTTCTATATTCAGCTTTTTTATAAATATTTTTTGACGTTCAGCTTTCATTATGCACTCTTCTACTGACTTCGTTGTTCAGAACTGACTTCAGTCATGAATGGAAAGTAGTAAGGAGTTCTGCTCTGGGATCTAGCATGTGAGTGAGACAGAACAACTTATGTATGATGAGATCTGCACATAACCTTATATATCATGGCCTTTTCTGCTAGGGAGTAGATCTTCCTTCCCTCACTTACTTGGTCTGCAGCTTGCTCAGTCTTCCATGGCAAAGCCAGGATTTTTGCACGGGGAAGGTGATGCAAGCCTGAGTTCTGATCTCTCCGTTTCTTCTCTTCTTTAATATTCTTAAGACTTTTAGAGCCATAGAGCAGCAAGTAGTCACAGATGACTGGTGTCTACTTTAGATTTCTCATTCCCCCAAGTTGATTTGGAGAAAGACTAATCCATTCCATGTGAGGAGAGGCAGTGTGGTCTTTGTGTGAAGGGCACTGGTTACTACCACGCCGGCCCTTTTATTTCTGTGTGTCAAAGTGACATGATATTGTATGCATTCTCAGTAATTTATCTCAGAAATATGCTTGGGTAAGTTTGTTGCTTGCTTGCAATTAATTTGATACTTAAAAAGTGCATGATGCACTTAATAACTGCTTGGGCTTAGTTGTGGAAGAAGTTCTACAAAAATAATGGAAGGTAGAAATAACCAGTGCAGTCATCTGCAGGGTGTTTTAATTTCATTTGAATTTACTCAGTTAGTGGTGAGGGAAAAGCTAGAAAATGGGTGATAGAGGATATAAGTGATTGTTTTTGGCTGTTATCATTTGGACATTGGGCTGATTATTGGTGGAGATGGTTGGGTAGGGGAAGGGTGGATGTACAAGAGAAATTATTTGAAAATTATTGTTGATAGAATTTGGTAGGGAGTGATAAAACAGGAAGAATAGAAGGCAAGAAGTCTTGATAATATTGGGCAAGATCTCTTAAAGGTTGTAAGGACTGGATTAAGTGCATTGGGAGAACCAGAAGAAAGATACGGGAAATGTCACACTGAAGTTCTGTAACTCCAGTAAAGATTTTGTTTGATTTAGAGCTTGTTTTCCAGAAAATTTTATAATGTAGACAAAAACTGATAGTTAACCCCTACTTCTGATTGATGCTTGAATTGCCCTCGTGAAATCAGTTTGTGCATCCTGGTATAATAATTGTGTAGATGTAAAGAATTGAGCTTTGATGTACACTTTCCCATGAACAATAAATGTTTTCTATTTGAAAACTCTCCTAACTGTTTTTTAAAACTGAAGAAAGGAGTTAAATGCTAAGCTAAATTCTTGGCTGAACAGTGTGTGGGATTCATTAGATTCATGGATGTATGATTGTACTGATAGGAGGAATGGGTGTATATGTATTTACAAATGACTTGGGAACAAGGATCTGGAAGAATGGGTGTAGGGGTACATGGTGGAAGGGAGATATGTAGTAATAGGATTGGGAAGGCTGTACCTTCCTATTACCTCAGCCAATGGGGAGAGGAGGAGGGCAACATGTGGTCGGGAGTTTAGGATAAAAGGAGGCTGTGTCCTTCAACAGCTCAAGAGACCCCAGAGGGGAATGGCCCAGTGGACTCTGCCTTTATTCGAATAAATTTGATTTCTGCAGGGCTCCTCTGTCTCTTTTGTGGACACAGGCCTTTGGCAGTGTGATTTTCCACACAGTATGGATTTATTTATATTCAAACAGTTTCCTGAATTCAGATTGTGTCTCTCACTTGTATAAGTACTGAACAACTCCCTCCCCCCATAATTTCACAGTAACTTTAGAAGCTACAAATCCTTGTGCTCGGGTTGGCTACTGACTTTTAGTAGCCAGTCATATGGTATAGATTTGCAAAGCTGACGCAAAATGGAGCCATTCATCTCCTCCCGAATACAGGCTGCTGAAAGCATATTGCCCTGAAGTTCTGCTCATTGCACTGCAACCCTGCTGAGCACCAAGGCAAGTTCAAGGTTTTGGTTTTGGTCTTACACTTTACAATGCTTGATGGCAGTGGCCCAGGCTGCCTGAGGGAGCACCTTCTGCAGTCACGGCCGCTCATGACAGCTGTATTCCTCTGGAACAATGGCATTGTTGGCGAAATGGGGAATGAATGGGTGAGACAAACTGCTTCTGCAGCTAGCCCACAACTGAGGGGTTGATTCCTGGAACACATCAGAGCGACTATAAACCTCCCTGTCCTCAGAATTAAGTGTAAAATTCACTTGCATCAACCTCGACTTTCCACAATGACCGGGGGAAAAGAATCCCTAGGGCATAGACAAGGATGATTCCCATTTCTTTTTAAAAAGCCCAAATAACAGTGTATATGAAAGTATAGGGTAAGAATAGGGTAAATTTTGTCTGCTCTTCCTGTGCAATTTTAGGTAGTCTACCTCATGACTCCTGCTCTCACAACTTTCACTTTGCTGGCCAGCAGTAAAAGTGTTACTTAGGCTTGGTTTTTGGATGAGAAAAAAACCCAGTGAAAGAGGAAACAATAGAAAGTCAAACAGAAAGGCAACTCAGAAGAATGTTTCTAAAAATTTTAGCTTGATTTTTTCTGCTTCCCTCTCTCCTCTGCACATCTATTCTTAATTTACAGATGTGTTATATATTGTTGAAATGCAAGAGTCTAATTTATTAACTGTTTGCAGGAGTGTTGCATCTGCTCTTGGGACAAGAGCCTCACTGCTTCGTTGTAGCTTTTGTTTGAATGATAGATCAAATAGCAAGGAGAAAATACTTGGTACTATTTTTTTCAGGAAAGCATTGGACAATGTTGATAGCCCATCTGGCTGTTGTAGTCCTTTTGCTCCATAGTTCAGTTTTGAGCCTGAGCCTAAAGAAACTCCAAGTCTGTTCAGAAATAGCTAACAAATGGCTCAGTCTTCAAAAACAGAAGTCCACCGAATCATGGGTGTCATTAGAGGGTGACTAGAGCCTGAGTGTCTGTGGTGCCAAAGGAAGCTGGTGGGTGTCACGTCCAGAACAAGAGGAGGTGGTTCTTTGCACAGTGTGTCGCTAAGCTCTGAAATTCCACACCCGATGACATGACAAACACTAGAGGTTTCTCTGGGTCCAAGGAGGCAGCAGTGTGGAAAAGCAAGCCAAAGCTATAAACACAGCATGCGAAGTCAGGAGTGGCTGAGAGTGTTAGGTGTTCCGGGGTTGTGTTCTGATGCTATTGCCTAAGCATCTTTTTTTTTAGTCACTATTGCACAGAATGCTTGGTTAGGGGGATCACTGATCTGGCACAGTGCAGCTGTCCATATTTTTATGTTTAAAAGAAGTCTGAGGAGAATGAGGGGAATGACAAAGCTTATGGAGACATCAAACCTAAAGCTAGCTGTAAAACAGTCCAGAAGATCTTGCAATTCTTGCATGACTGAGAAGGTAGCAGAGGAAATTCAAAATTGATAAATGTGAAATAATGCGTGTGCACTAATTATACGTATACAGTGATGCACTCTATTTTAACTATTACCACTCAGAAATTATCCTGGACTCACTGTGAATATTTACTTTAAAAAGGTCAGCTCGATACTGAATAGGGGTCAAAAAGGCAAGCAGAACCATGTTAGAAAGGGGCATAAAGAGCAAAAAGTAAAAATAAAAGTGGAAAAAAAGAAGAAAATTCCATCAAATTGGTGTATAAATCCATGGAGACCTTGAGCACTGCATGCATTTTGAGCCAGCTTATCAAAAGGAAGGTAGAGTAGAATTTGAAAAAAAACCCAACCTCACCAAAGAAACAAGAATCATTGGAATATTTGTCCTATAAGGACAGAAAAGTTTTTCTCCTTAATAGATTTCAAGAGAGAGAAGTTGATAGCTCTTTACAGAGAGTTAAATACTAGATGGGAGGACACACATCAAATAATTCCTTTCTCTGTAATAAACCGCAAATTACAATTAAGTCTTCAAGATGAAAGCTTAAAAACAAGCAAGAGGAGGTACTTCTAAAGGGAAAAACCCCCCACAAACAAAGATGGTGGTGTCACTTCTGGTTCAGAAAGACCTTAACTGGCTCTGCTAAAGGGGAGTGGTGCTATGCATTCTCCAAAGTAGCCAGTGTTGGCCACTGTCAGGGATGGCAGAGTCAGTGAAATTGCAGTGTGTTGTGGGGAACTGACATCAGGAGAAGTTACTGTGATGTTCCCCAGCCTGAGCTGTAGTGGAGGAAACATCTTGCACACAGGATGTGGTGTGTGCATATCACAGTTGAGAAAAGGAATGCTTTGTTTCTGAATTAAAAAAAAAGGAAATTATTGAAATTCAATGTAAAATCATACAGAAGACCATGGCCTGGTTTGTTACCCACCACACATTGATTTGGTGGGTGACTATAATACCAAAATGTTTTTAAACTTTCAGTAGGCTGTGGAAGATGATCGGTGGGGTCTTCCAAAGCCACGTAGCCTCAGGTGCATCTTAATAATGTCAGTGTACCTATTTTCATCACTAAAGCCTTTAAAAAGCAAGACAGGAATTAAAAAGTTGTTTTTATTGTCTTTCTGGGTGTGTTAACTTCATGGACTCAGGGGAAAACCTAGCAACAAAGACAGTCTTGTGAATACATATATGTACATCTGTGTGTCAGATGCATTTGCTGGACCAGGGTCTAATAATAAAAAGAGAAAATGAAATTTATAAAGTTATTGCCTCTGCAAGATTTAATCAGTCACACTGGAAGTAGCTTTACTGTTACCAATGTGTTCTTTTTCCCTTTTTTTTAATAACACCTTGTATGAAACAAGTGAGATAGTGCTGAAATACGTGTTTTCTAGTGCCTGTCTGCTCAGCATCTGTTAGAAAATATCAAGAAATTGTTCCTATGGAAAGTGCCTCCTGAATCAGACCGAAGACAATAAAAGAAATTCTATGGTTAAAACTTCTGCCTACAACCAAATTCTGAAAATTGGTGTTGCAACTCCCATCTTCAAAAAAAAAGCACGATAATTAGATAACGAGGAAAATATACCGTATACAAGGAGCAAAGATGCTCCATGCAAGTGTAACACTTTTTATAATTAATGGACAATGCTAAGTGATTTTTTACTATAATAATAATAATAATAATAATAATAATAATAATAATAATAATAATAATCTGGTATATGTATGCTGGTTTAAGTTATTTCTTCAACTTACTGGACTGAATTTATTTTTTCTTTAAACATAATGTCACACTTACCTCCTGTAGCTAGGTCTTTGCTGAGGCCTTTACATGTCCGTTTTTGTCAGACAACTGATTTTCAACTTTCCAGTAGGAAGGCCCAGAAAAATGTGCAGTGGTAGAAGGAAGAGCTAATTTAAACCTGTGAGAGCTCTCTTGCTGATTTTGTGGTCCTTGGGTCCACCAATGCTTTGAGGGTCTCTGGAATTTGAAACAACTTGCTTAGATTCTTAATGCTTATAAAACAAGTAAATGAAACCTCCAAACCCCTTCTCTGCACGGATGCTAACAATTTATCCCAAGTACATTGCTGACTTTGCCAATAGCTTGCTTGGCACATTTATTCATGCATTGACTAGAGATTTTCTTTCAAGAAACTTGCTGGCATTTATGTGAGTGGCGATGAAAGACGGTCTGGCCATGTGTGAGTCTTCCCCCCCTCCCCCCCCCCGCCAGACATATCTCTTCTCCCTTGTGATGTCTCTGATGGGCAATATGATTGCCCAAAGATAAGGTACCAGGAGGAGCTTTCTGGATGCTCTCATAAGGAATGCATTCACTTTTGGACAGGTGAGTAGAACTGCTAAGATACAGTCACATGTGGAGATAAAATCATAAGGTAGCTCCATAGGTGCTTTGTGATTGTGTGTTTTGCAAAGCCAATGATATAAGCCTGTACATTTCTAGCTCAACCTGCTTATATTATAGCCCTTTAGACATGCTTATATTCTATACTGCCTTGGCAATATTTAGATATTGTATTAGCAATAAATCTAATCATAATCATCCACGTAATCAGTGTCATATTTCTGGTGCCTGACTGAGATAGTTCTCTTCTACTACTCTGTTACAATATATTCAATCAAATGTAATTGTTCTGGACCTATCGAATCTGTTTAACTTTTCCTTTCTTCAATACCAAGGAAGTTATGAGCTGATAAGAAAGCTGCTGCTCTGTTCAAATATTGCTCCACGAAATCTTCATTTTTAAAACAAATGACCTATTCCTGTATGCTATTTTTTCCTTTCCCTTTCTCTTCTTTCAGAATTTAGTCAGTTACTAGAGGCTTTAACTAGTTTGGTCGGCTGATCAGACATTCTGGTCTTTGGCTTCTAGGATCCCTCTTCAAGTTGTTAAAAATCTTTCGTGTTCAGTATCTGTCATTTTCAGAGCCTGAAACAGATTGAAGTAAAATGTTATATGACAGACATGATAGTTTATGATTTGGGGAAAAATACCTTTACATCTTTGGTTTTGTCCTAACCTGTTATAGTGCAGGATTCAGCTGACTCCAGGTTTCTGGCCTAGTGTTCAAACTCCACTGGCCTTATAAAGAGCCTCATTCATCCCTGATAGCGGTGACAGATTCCAGCAATGTAACTGCATTACATTGTGGTTAAAATAGTGTAACCAACAAACAAACCCAAAAGGTAGGGAGGTCATGAGGAAAGACTAGGATTCCTTTTCCTAGAGCTCATTTTGGTGTTCAGCCTGTTGAAGAAGGAGAATGTTTATTAACCTCACAGCATTTTGAATTTAGCTGTAAAATGATTTTCTTTAGTAAAACTTGTCTTTGCTGGCCCTTCTTATGCAACTCTTCCACTTTTTTTTTCTTAAAAAAAATAAATCTGAAGCACAATGGACCATGAAGTTGCTGTATCCTTTCTACAAGGGCAAAGGATCGAAGCTGTGACATGCACTTGGACATATGCACTTAGCATCCATGTTTCTAACACTTTCTCTCTCTTTGGTCTGCTTGCTCTTTTGCTTTTTTCCTCCATTCTGAGTGGGAGCCAAGAGAACAGGAAGGCAGAGGAGGGGTGTGTTCAGCAGAATTGTTTTCCTCTGATACTCTCCTGAACGGGATCTCTGGAAAAGGGGCCTTCTGCTTCAGGACTCTCATGCATTAATAATGTGATGTCCTGACTCTGCATTTGGAGGATACCCATCTGGCTTTGTGGTTTCTGCAGAGAGCTTTTGTATGGTAACAACTTGCCCAGCAAAGTAGGCTCACCATGTGTGAAACGAAACTGGGCCAAATTGAGAAATTTTGCCAGCTAGGTGGAGCTCCCCCACTAAATTTCTTCCTGTCTTGATTTTGTACAGCCTTAATCACTCTAGCAGAATCTGTAAGTTCATTTAAAAGATGGCCAGTTTACACAGAAACTAAAATCAAAATGTGGGAGAAGCTCTCTCCTCTTTGCCACAGGTGGAGGTGAGCACACAGTAATCCAGGGTTGTATGGATCTGCACTGGTGTGGAGCCTCTGTCTCTCTGTGGTGTTTTTATTCAGTGCAGTCTTGGAAGTGCTGGTGACACTGAGTAGTTTTCTTCCTGGATAATAGAATTTTAAAAATACTTTGCAATTACTAAAACATAGCCCACAGGTTGCTGTAAGATAAACTTACCACTTAGCTGTAACAAACACCTGCTCATGGCAAAACTTGCTCTTCCCCTTACAATCAAAAAGTGATTCTCTATGCTTGGCATCCTTTGTTTCCATATTTGCTGGGCCTCTAGAGAGCACCAAATAAGGGGATTTCTGTCTATGTGTGACGAGGATGAGACTTCCCACTACAGCCTGAGATGTGAGGATCAGATGAAATTCACCACACATTTTTATTCTGTCTCCACAGTAAAAATATTGCAGAACATTTTAGGCATTGATCTAACCACATAATTTTTCTGTAGGCCTTTAGTGGTGCTGAAGATTACTTAGTCTTCAGTAATTTTCGGTAAATACATGAAGTGAAGCTTAGTACATGTTTTTGCTGATAGTTTAGGAAGAAATGCAGAATCTAGACTGCTGTCTCACAGCAAATTTTTATTTTGGAAAAACATAACTGCTTTGTTTGGGCTGTGAGAAGAGCCTAGTGTATATCCTCACCAGTGTTCAAAATAATGGATCTGATTTTGTTAAAAGCACGTATGAGGTCAGTTACTGCTGCTCAGCTGCTGAGCAGTAATTGTTATATTCTAGTTATATGTTTGTTGTTTGCTGTGATATCCATATGGTGGAGTAAAAAGTTATGGTTCTGGATTTGAAATGTAATAAAATAGAGCTAGTAAGAAGCTAATTTCTTTTTCCACAGAACTAGTTTTCATAGTATGTTTGAAGTTTTAAGGACCATATTGATGTATGATTAAGCTTTTTGGGAAAAAATGAAACAGTGAACAAATAACTCTCTGTGCCAGTAATCAAAGACATTTGTTTGAAACCAAATTTCTCCAACAGAAATTGATGTGTATGTGTTTCTACTGTAATATGACAGTAGACCGTAGACTTGTGTGTGATATATATGAAATATATTGAACCACTAGCAGTCATTGTTTCAGTTGACCAAATAACCAATTACAAACAGAAAAACAGTATCATGTTGTAGCATTAAAATTGGCAAGTCCTTTTTTCTTTTTCCTGAGGATATGCATACATTAGTGGAATGTTGAAAGTACTTTAATTCCACCCTCACTGTGCGAGAAAAGTTTAAAGAGTTTGAAGAATCATTTTGTTCAGGTGAAGGCAATCTCTGAGACACCTGCTGACTGATCTCTGAAAAACAGTGCTCTGGGGAGTAGCAATCTTCTGTTAGTTAATGTCTCATGTTTTAAAAAATAGTGGTGGCACATTAATGCATTTTGCCACAACTTGGGTATAATATGGAAGATGAGACACCAGAAGGAGGACAGGAATTTGGAGAAAACATCAGCAAGTCATTTTCACATGCCTGATTTGGAGTGGTAACTGTATTTATGAAGTTGTGGAAAGAAGGATATTTTGATGTAATGCTAATTTAATTTTATAAATACAGAATTGTTGTATCATGAAAACAAAATCTGTCTTATATATTTGTTATTCCAATAACATTGGAAAAATTATTGACCCTAAAGTATATGCAGTTGTTGAAACTTAGCAGCCTGTGGGTTTATTTACAATTGCATTTCCATTCACTTACTAACTGAAGATTTTTTAACATAGTGTGTAGAATGAGGATCTCATGTATTCTGTGCATTATGCATTATATGCCTTCTCCTGACAATGTAGACTTAAGCTGTGCAATGATGACTTTTTCTTGTTTCTGTGAGCACATTTAAATTTTGGAGGAAGATGAGGGTTTGGAGCCTTGGTCTCAAGGAACAGATACAATCTTGTCTGCAACCTAAGTGCAGTTTTCCAGCTGATGATTTTGAGCTAAGGAGTGACCTGATGTTGATAGAGTACCACTGACTGTTGGTTCAAGGTGAACATTCAATGCATGACCTGCATCAGTGGCTCGGGATCTATGTCAGTACCGTAAGTTTTGGTTGGACGGTTCATTCAACATCAGGATTATCACTTAAAATAAAAGCTAAAAAAACCAAAAACAAAACAAAACAAAACAAAAAAAACACCAAAAAAACAAAAAACCACAAACCCTAAAAAAAAAAAAAAAAAGAAAAAAAAAAGAAAATGAAATTGACTTCTTAAACAGAGCTATGCAAAAAGATCTTCATCCTCTGGACAGAGTCACCAGAATATGTCAATGCAAGTGTTCTACTTTTCACAGAATAATGGAATCACAGAACCATAGAACAGTTTGAGTTGGAGGGGACCTTTAAAGACCGGCTAGTCCTACCCCCTCTGCCATGGGCAGGTACATCCTTCACTAAATCAGGTTGCTTAAAGCCCTGTCCCACCTGGCCTTGAAAACTTCCAGTGATGAGGCATCCACAGCTTCTCTGGGCAACCTGTCCCTGTGCCTTACCACCCTCATCATCAAAAAATTTCTTCCTTATTTCCAGTTGAAGTTTACCTTGTTTCAGTTACTTACTTTGTTACTACAGCGTTTGGTAAAAAGTATCTCTTTCAACTCAAAGTATTAGGCCTTGCAATGTAGTGTTTCATTATATTCTGTAATACTCTCAAAAGCTCTTTGTAAGATTGGCTATCAATAGTAATGAGTGCTGTGATATTACATGCCTAGGGGGAGAGTCCTTAGTTTAAAAACAGTGTGGCAAAGATGTAAAACCAACACATCAGAGCAACTTATATAAAATAAGTTTCACTTTATGAACTTCTTTACTCCTGGAGCTAACACTTTAGTGTTAGTGATTTTATATTTCTGTAGACACACAGCAGAGAATTCAAATGACATCATATAAGCTACTAATGTTTCAGACCAAACAACAGGGCCTTGCATTTGACTGGAGGAAGTTTGACTAAATAATTTTTGGGAATCTTGAAAACCAAAGAATTTGGTAGTTTTGCCCTTAGGTAAAGGCATCACACATTGATATAACTGAATGATTTCTTACCTGTTTGCATATGACATCGTTTTCCATCTGGGATGCCATAATCGAATTGCACAATAATGGAATAGTCAAGCTTTCACTGACACCCTCTTGTATTTCAGATTTTTACCTGAGGACATGAGGGTGTGTTTCAGTCCTTCTAAGTCAGAAGCCAGATTTCCATCAGTGACACAAAAAAAGATTTATATGTATCTGTATGTTTATGGCAGTATGTTTGTTATGGGTGTATGTTTGAGGAAGTGTGTAGTTATGAGGTTACTACCTTCAGACCATAAAAGTTCACTCTGGGGTGGAAGCCTTGAAGGCTGGACAGGGTGAAATACTGGGTCCTGCTAGGCATTGTTTTCTTCTGAGTCACAGTCACTTCCTGCTGTGTTGGCAGCTGCTGACTTTGCAAATAGCTGGACTGGCTGGGAATGTTAAATATCTCTTCATTCTTCACCCCTCTTGCAGCTGAAGAGTATCACCCTGGTAAATCTTGTAATGGAAATAAGCATGCTTACTTTATCCACTACAGGCCCATCGAGAAGTTTTGATTAAAGCAGCTGGTAACCTGCAGACTGCAGTGGATGAAAGGCTCTGAAGGTCTCTTGTTACTGGGGCTCTGCAAGTGGTGACCTGCACCTGATGGGCTATGAGGAGCAGCCAGGAGCAGCAGCAACTTCATCCTGCAATGCTAGATCTGAGAGAGGATACATGCATGCAGAAGAGCTCATTCTTACTCAGAGTGCTACTGCTTCATGTATGTTGGTATGGGAGAATAAATACAATTCCCCTTCTCCAAACACAATTATTACTAGTACAGAGTTGTATTTTAGCTGTAAGCTGTGCCAGGTACCAGATTGGTATGTCTGTGCCTCCTAATAATTTTGTTTGTAACATCACACTCTTTACTGAAATCTTTAGGTCTGCAAAAACAAGAAGTTGTATAGGTGGGTATTTATATGGTTTCTCAGTAATGTTGCTCTAGACAGGTAAATAATTTAAAATGTTGTCAGAGGGTTTTTTTTAATAGTGTAGACTGCTCATAATAAATGTATTAGAATAAATAGGACAGGTATTTGTTTCTACCTGTTGAGTACAAATATTTGAAAGGTGTCTTAATCCTTGGTTGACTGTGTGTTGGTTTTGTTTTGCAATTTGTAAAGAGACACTCAGAGAAGGAAGTGAGAAGTATTTTACAACTTGAATTAGTTGTAATCTCTAACAGACTTGTTGCAACATCTGTGGCAGGAGCCTGTGGGGAACATGAATATTTTGAAAAGGAAAGCTTCATACCTACTTAAAGGCAATTGTAGATTTACTTGTTTAGCATCAGCAAATGGAGTGGCCTTGGCACACCAAGACTTCTTGACTAGGAGAATGGTGTACTTCAGAATGACTGTAGTTTACTGACTATTTTTCTTATTTCCACATACTGTTGGAATTAACACATTACATTAATACATACATATTTTTTCTTTTTAGAATGCATTGCAAAACCGTCATCAGATATGTATAAATATATCTATATTGCATAATGCTTGCTGAAAAGAATATACCTCATTGGGGATAGAAGGGGATTTCAGAATAATTTTAATATAAAGAGACTATTTTGAATCACATCTTGCTGCAAAGGCAAATTATTAGTACATTATTAGTATTAGTACAATGAAAACTGTTGATGTCTTTGTGTTACATATTTAAATTAACTCCTCAGCCATAAATGAAAGGTTATAAAGGTAGCAAATAACAAAACAATGAAGAAACCATACTTTAACATTTATTGGGTAAGGAAAAAGTTCAAATACTATGATGATGAGATTAGTATGGCTAGATGTGGATAGGGTCTATAGTATCATGGTCTGTGCAAGTTGAAGGGGATTTTGAGCCAATGAGGAGCTATCAGCAGGTGTAGTTTTTATTTGTGATGATGGGTCCCATAAGTGCAGAAAAATACACATATTGCATAGTTTCTGTGATATTAACTGTGCTGGGCTTGCTCGCTTGCAGCTAGAGATTGTCCTGCTCTTTGGTTACAGCTTATCGTATCATTTGGATAAAATGAATTATGTACATGTTTCTCTCCAGTTTTTACAATACCAAATGCAACTGATTCTGCTTCTCTGCTCTCTACTGTTGTCTACACTGATGAACACTTCTAATGTGACTAATACATCCAAAACAGTAGTGATAGGACTCCTGTGCTGTGCTAGGGAAAGAGGCTGTTCTAAGGGTGTTCAGGACCTCCAATGGAGTCGTGTTCAACAAAGGCATTCTTTGCAATTATTGACAGTTCACAGAATATAGGGCAAGTACATCACATTGTTCTTGCTTCTTGATGACAGTTTTCCTGCCTGTGTCTGCAAAGAAATGTCCTGGCAAGTACAGGAAAAGGCAGAAAGGTGAATATAGTAGTGCCAAACACAGGAAAAGGATAGGAAACTCTGTTAAGAAAAGTTAAAACTTCTTGATGTTTCAAATCCCATTCAATAGTTTACCTTCCCAATACATGATTTATCCCTAGTTTTCTCAATTTGGTAAGTTTCTGATGTGTCCCTGATCATATTTTAAGAATACTAGGGCAAAATTTCTAATGAGTGAGGAAGTGTAGTAGAAAACAAGTCTAATCTTAGGTATGATGATAATTTTCAGAGAAGGAGCAAAACAAATTCTAATACTAACTTGAGGAGCAGCTTTGCTTTGTTCTGTTTCTAGACAGGATGTGCTTGGAGATGTGGTCAAGATCAGATTTAAGTGTTAGATTGACCAAAAAGATACTAGAAGGTGGTCTGTTCTTCATCTGTGCATCCAGGAGAGAGTTTTAGAAACTTTCTTATTTTAGAGATGTTAATGACATATATTATGGAATTTGTAAAACCATAAGACAGACATCAAACTTACGTCTAAATGTGATGGTAGCTGTTACACATAAAACATAACCTATATTATCTTCATTTCAAAAAATACCCAAAATGAACATCAAAGGTCCTGTATATCCTGTCAGACAACTCAAACAGCATTTATAATTCCATAATCACATTTTTTCTTTTGATGAGTGAATCAACTGTGTAGAGTCCCCATATTGGTTACAGCACAGAAATGGGTAGAAAATACAGCAGTGTGTGGTAGGAAGAAATATAACATTTATGGGAGTAGTTTTTGGGCTTGTCCATAAGTGAAGGCTGGGTTGAGGACAGAGATTAGAGTAATAACAACTGTGAAATATACCCTCAAGTCTGAGCACTATCTGCTGAACGGCACTGCATTTCTGTGACCTGTGTCACAACTACTGGCTGATCCAAATTTGCAGAAACCCTTCTGCTGTCCTAAAACCACAATGAATGTCTCTTGGAAAGGCACCTTTTCTCTTTTGGTACTTGGAAGGAATAGCCATGATTAAGAGCTGTTTCTTAGGTAATGATCCAGGCATTGCGGAAACCACAGTGTGGTTTCAAGCACAGAACATCCTGGTCACTCCTTCCACGTGGGAGCAGACGGGTAAGAGAGGGCAGGACAGACATCTGTAGCAACATTGTTTGGTGTGAGCTCCTCTTGGTTAAAGGACAGTCCCAGAGTCAGGCATGCTGCATAGTCAGCAGCAGGGAACACCACCACTTTAATTTCAAGTGCCCTCTTGTAAATGACAGGAGACTTGTAGGTGTCAAAAATCCATCATTCTCTGTCCTAACCACAGAAATCTTACGCAAGATGAAATCAGGCAATCTAGTGGCAATAAAGCTAAGTAGGGAAAATGTTGGGCAATACCTGTTGACATCACTATCGCTAGACAGCCTGTATGTGACTGCCTTCAGCTGAAGTATGTAAACTTTACTGAGATGTGGTGTGCTGCCAAGGCTAAGGTTATTCATGCTGCAACTCTAGCAAAAGGTCTCTTGAAGCAGGTCCTCTTCTGTGATGTTTGATACCCAAAAGAACTGAAAAGGCAGAATTTTCCTCTAGGCAGGGATGCCCACAGCAGCAGGGTGGTCATCAGGCTGAGCATTGGTGTGACTCTGGAACCTGCTGCTCCTCAGAAGAGCCAGAGCCTTGATGGAGAAGGGGAACCCTGGTAAGGGTGTGCACAGGCTGGAGCTTTAAATCTATAAAGGCATAGCAGGCAGAAGTGGGCTGAAAAAACTGCCGGGAGTAGGAGGACAGGGGGAAGAGTGGCTTAGGCTGGTAGTTGCTAAGGTTTCTGATGGATGGATGCTTGTTAGCCTCATTCTTTCTCTGGTACCGTCACTGGGCTGTCTCATCAAACCTGTAAAAGAGACACTGTTGAAAACAGTGTTTTCATAGACTTTTGCAAGCCAGCCTTAGAGCTTTTAGCTTGGCCTGCTGCACCATACTTTGGGAATGCCTTCTTAAGGGGAATTCTAGTCTACTTATTGTAATAAAGTTCTTAATTCATTGTCAGAAGACTGAAACTCTTTGGGGGATTCTGCACTATTGTCATTTGACATGGTGGCTGTCGCGGATTGTGGATGGTTTAGAGGCTTATGGGGGGTATTGGCCTATCACAGATTCCCTGGAAGCTGCTGTGTGCCATGGGGGGCCTTGGAATCTATTCTGTCTTGCAGAAGGAGCATGCTCTACCACCCCCAAGGAACAATAACTTTCAGACAAAGAACATTTTTTCCAGATCTCTTTTGCAAGCATGGAGCTGAGTGTAGAGCCCTTTCTGAGCTGAGAGGTAGCTGAAGAATTTTGTGCATCTGCTCAACCATGAAGCCAGGATGAATATTAGGCAGAAGTTTCTTTGGAGGGTGATGTTTTAGGACTGTCTAAGTGCAGATGGTTATTAGTGTGAAATCAGAAAAAGAGCCTCTGAACCCTAGACAGAAGGTTTTCTATCCTTGTTATTAGAAACAGATCGACCGAACTGTGAAGTAAATGTCAAAACACCTAGAAAAGCAAAATGGAGTGCTCCAAAGCCATAGGAGGAAGTCTGATTCCTGAGTAAACAAGCTATTTTTTTTTTGGAATTCCAGGGTAGCTAGTGCCTCACTGAGATAAATTGTGGATCTACACCAGGTGTGGAATGTGTGGGACAAAGACACATCCTCCCAAGCAGTATCTTTTTACAGGATGAGACAGAATGAGTAGACACACCAGCTCACCACTACCAAAAAGATGAGATCCTCTACCCTTCTCTCCCTTTCTTTTTCCATCATATACTTAGTGCTTTCTCTGACTCTTATATTTCTCCAGGAACTGATTTGATTCACTTGAATGGAAGACCATTTGTGCCATCTGTGTTGTGGGTAGTCTTCTGAAATTTCAGCCATAAAATGTGACAGTGGACTATAGTGGCTTTCAGAAGGAGGAGAAAAACAGGAGTTGAGGCACAGAAAGAGATGGAGGAGAAGAAGAAAAAGACATACAGAGTTCCTACTTTCAGCTGCAAGGAGACATTTATTGGCTTTATCTACCCATTGAACTTATGCTGTGGCTTTATGCCACATAAAACAATTTTTCCAATTAAAATTGAGGTTTTCCTTACTAATTTTTCAAAATGCTGTTTTTAAAATTTTTTTCACTTGCATGATGAACTGATAGATAAACTGTATTTTTAGCTCTTCACATGCCTGAATTTTTCTGAACTTGATGAATTCAATGACCTAGATGTTGGTCTTCTCTTGTTTCATGAGGTATGTTCCATGTCTTCTGTAGTTTTTTTCACATGAATCATTTAACATCTAATAAAATCTCCAGCTAAGGGAAAAATAGATAAGTAGAAGTCAAACAGCAACAAAATACTGAATGTCAAGCATACTGAATGTCAAGCATATGGAACTCCAATTTAAAATGTGGAGTAAGCTTCACTGCTTTACCCAGTGCTTTGTTCCTGTGGACATTCAGAATAGAGCAAGAAGAGATGGGCCATAAATACAACGGTCTTTAGAAGCAATGACTAATAGGCAAAGGCAGGTCAAATATCAACCAACAATTTTAGCCTCGGACTCATGAGGTTTATATACTAACAGCTAAATATAGGATCATTCTCCTAAATTCAGACAAGATAATTAAGGACAGAGAGAATTTTATGTGGTTCAGAGCTCTCTAGGAAGAGCAAAGTCAAGTAATATATTTTCATAAGTCTGAATTCTTGTTTTCAGTGAACAAATTGACTCAAATGACTGACAACTTCAACACTCAGTTGGCCAGAATGAACCTGGCCCTTTCACTGATGACTGTAGACTTTTCTTTACCACTGAAGATCCTTCTCTCTGTAATAGAAACTGGGGAAAACTAGGTTTTACTTTTTGGGGTATGTGTTTTTGTGAGTACCTTGTTCTTTTAAAAATTGTATTTGCCAAATTAAAAAAAAAAAATACAACAACAACTAGAACTCTTTTTACCAGTACGAGTAATGCCCTTTTTAGTGATATAAGCATTAGTGATTCAACTATCCTACATTTAGGCTTTAAAATATCTGTCAGGGAGTGGCTCTCTCTATCATGGCATTAAGTAAAAAAAAAAAAAAAGATTTAAATAAAAGCATTCAGAATAACATATCTTTGTGGCCAGCTCAGACCTTTGGCTGTGCACCTTCACCTTGGCCCTAGGCGGTGTTTTGCATACAATTTTGATGCAGATATTTCAGGGCTCCTTTTAGCCCTACATGCCAACTCAAAACTGTGCTTGCTCTTTGGATGGGACTAGACTCTGGAATTTTTGGCTTTAAATTGTTGTTACTTATAATCACCAGTGGACACTGAAACAGCTGGCAGCCAGAAGGGATGAGGGGCAGGCAGACTCACTGGCAGGGAAGGGGCTAGAGCACTTAGACTTGGGGGCAGTGAATGTGTGCCCTGCAGAGTCAAAGACCCTCCTATCAGGAGCAGGGGAACAAAGATAGTGTCGAACAGAACAGTAACTGGAGATGAAGAATGGGAAAGGCGGGTGTAAGGTGCACATGGAAAATGAGCAGTATGAGAAAAAGGGGGGAAGGGGAATGTGACGTGTTACAGCAGTTACACTGCTTTAATCTGTCAGTGTGGTGTGACAGAGAATGAATGGGATCCACATTTCTGCCGTTCCTTGCATCTTCTTGTCATATTGGCTGCTTTGCAGGCATATATCAGAGAATTCATTTAAATTTTTTATTTATATTTGAAATCTGCTCTAGAGGAATTTGTAGGCCCTTTACCATGGATGTTTTTATCTTTTGTCTTTGTAAAAGCAAAGATCAACCCACAAACTCTCATATTTCTTTAGTAATTTTGTATTGAGATGTTTATTACACCTTTCTTGCCTGGGGAGAATCCCATTTGTCTCGAGCACACAGTGATTTCTTCTGTTTCTTGTGAAAAGCTGTTCTTCTCAGTAGGCTGTGCCTCAAAGATACTTGCTCTAAAAGGCAGGCTCAACAAAAGCCACGCAGTTTGCTCGATCCCATTTGCTTTAAGCAATCGCGCAGCAAGAGCTTCTCCTAATACAAACAGTGCATTCTAAAACCTGAGTATCTTTGAAAAGGTGTTAATGGAGAAGTGTAAATTAAAAGAAATCAAGTTAATGATATTTTTCAACCTACTTTTAAAGCTTACTTTAAACTTAAATTTGGAGTAAGTAGAACGGCTGGAAAGAGAGGGTGAGGAAAATGATCTCTCGCTCTCTCTTTCTCTCTTTCCAGTTTGTTTACTCTGTCCATGTGCCAGCACAGTGTGGGTATTCAGTTTCACTCTTTTCATAAGAGTTTTATACAGACATGCACTGAGGTTTTTTTAATTTCTATGATTATGGAATATGTTAGTGGGGGATGTGAAACCTATTAAAAAAGTAGAGTTTGCATTTTACAAAGCCACAGAAAGTATCCCAGGGGCTTTAAGGACAGATGTGGGATTTGCCCCATTTCAAACCACCTTTAGATTGGTTAGATTTCACCGTGATGCAATCCCTTGGAAGAGATGGTTGCCGCACTATATGTCTATGGACTGCTCTAAGGGTGACCCCAGGGCAAGATAAACTACTTTTGGCTGCTGCTAGGTGCAGATTTTCAATTTTTATCTGCAGCAGCATCCTCCCCCTTCTTGTCATGTATGCTGGTTGATATATGACAGGCGAACAGTGGAATGATTCTCTGTGTATCTGATCAATCACAGGAAATAGCTGGCACACAGTTTTGCTAATCTTTAATCTGAGATTGGCTTCATGGGAGAATTTTCTTGCTTCTTCTCTCCATGGTTATAATCTGGCCTTGAGTTTTTTTTACCCTAGATAATATCTGATAAGAGATTAAGGACACGATAAGAAGCTGTTTTATATGAAATTTAAGAGGCCATTAACATTCCACTGAATTGTAAAATTGTCAAGCTAAAAACAGCTCTCCTGGTGTTCTGCACAGATGCAATAGCGAATCACTGAGTCACAGGAAATGATTCAGTCAACATTTCTAAACTTTCAATGTGTGTTTTATGGAAGAAACTTGATGTAAATGTTTAGACAGTTATGGTTTTGGAGATAAATATTGCAGTTTTATGTAGTTTGGGGTTTGACGTACCAGAATTGTGGTGCACAGTTGTCAATTTACTGAACATCCAAAGCTGTTCGATCATTGTATTTGATTCCAGAGTGGGATGTATTTTCTTTGGCTAATGAAACGTGCTGTTATATTGGGCATAACAGATTACATATCAGAATATCAAAGTAATTTATCTTTTGATGACTTGGGATTCCCTCTGCACTGCTGGAAGAGAACTTGCATAGGCCTTCACACAGTTCTCCTTAATTACTTGTCTCCTCATCCTGTAAATACTATGCTTCAGTGATATGACCTCTCGTAGCAGGTAATCCTCTGCCCTAAATTATCTCAGTGGGTTAAACTGCTTTAGAAGGTTACGTTAAAATATTCCCTTGCTTCTCATTTTAATTTCATTAATTACAACAGACAGAGTGCTGACAATGCAAAATTCACTTTTTCTTACGTTAGTTGCTTGTAGTTAAAACTTTTCTTGTATTTTTCCAATAATTTTTCAGTAGGATTTTTTTTAAATGTAAGTGCATGGAATGCAGTGTGCTGTGCTTCAAGGACATTAAATCAGCATTATGGTTCCTGTACAAAACTCTCCTTAGGTATACTTCTGTGAATCTGAAACAGCACTAATAAAGCCAATGTAGTCTCTGCATTTACACTGATTTAACTGAAACCAATCCTGGCCCAAATATTATTTTTCACAGTTGAAATATAAGCAGGGAGGTAGGAATTTAAGAGTTTCTCTTACTTCTTGACATTAATCATCCTGTGGCAGGACTCTTGAAGAAGACTTGCTAGCACCAGCACGGTAGACAAATTCTGCTTTCAGCTGTATATTTTCCACGTGCCTAACTTGTCTGTACAGGAAAATAATCCCAGGAGACAGCTTCTGCAGGTAAGCAAGTGTCTGCTGGTGTGTGGAAATCAGTATTTGAACCTGAGACAGTGGAAGAACAGGGTGTGTAATATTTCTGGTTGTAACAGGTGCGGACAGACTTGTCAAGGACCCGCAATGTCTTTATGGTTCCAGATTTCTCCCTAGAGGTGGGCTACATTGGAAAGATGGAAAAACAGACCCTTCAGAATGACCAGGATGAGTTAGCCACCATATACACCATAGGGCATCACGGGATGGCCAAAGAATTTGGTTCTGTCTGAGCCATGCTGTAGCAGGTGTGGGTGCCCAGGTGCTGTCAGGGACTTCTGCAGGGACCTCTGTGATAAGCAGCCAAGGCTGCCCTTGGCTGGGGCATTTCATATGAGCCCATTCCAGATGGCTCCAATGGCCCCACCACAGGCCTTGGCTGAGCCCTGCAGCCAAGGTGATGGTGCTTCAGAAATAATGTGTGTAAGAAAGGGCAAAATGCTGCCTGGCCGTGAGGGGTGAGGAAAGACACGAGAGAAATAGCCCTGAGAACCCTGAGGCAAGAGCAGCAGGAGGGGAGGAGGTGCTCCAAGTGCCTCAGCAGGGACTCCCCTTCAGTTCTTAGAGAAAACCATGGTGATGGAAGTTGAGCCCTTGCAGCCCAAGGTGGAGCAGAAATTTGCCTTGCAGCTGTGGAGTCTTATCCTCAAGGAATTGCAGCACAGGTGAAGGGTCCAAACTGGAGCAGTTCATGAAGGCCTGCAGCCCATGAAGAGGACCCAGGCTGGAGCAGGGAACAGCACAAGAAGGAGGGAGCAGCAGAGAGGAGCTGTTATGGACAGACCACAGACCCCATTCCCCATCCCTTACACTGCTTGGTGAGGACGAGGTAAAGGAGTCAGGGGTGAAGGTAAGCCTGGGAAGAAGGGAGAAGTGAAGATGGTTTTATTTTTGTCTTTGTTTCTCGACATCCTATTCTAGCCTTAATTGGCAATAACTTAAATTAATTTTCCCCAAGTTGAGTCTGTTTTTCCTGTGGCTGTAATTGATGTCTGATCTCCTTGTCTTTATCCTTTCTAATTTTCTCCCCCTGTCCTGCTGAGGAAGGGGAATAAAACAGCTGCTGGGTGGGCATCTGGCAGCAGGGCAAGGTCAGCTCACCATAAATGCATTTTGTTACATGTGGAGACTATGAATATTCTAATTCAACCAAATACCTGCTGTATAGTTCCTGATGATGTCTTTGATGTCTAATTGTTTTTGAGAGAGATGTAAAGAAATGGTGAACAGGGAAGCAGTCCTAGTATTGAATAGACACTCAAATGGCAAAACAAACACAGGTAGCTTTCACTGAAAATTGTCTTGTGAGATTTGTAATGACAGTGTCTCTTGATTTTATCTCCAGGGTGAATTTTCTTAAGTAAAAGGCAGTAAGTAGAAAAAAAAATCACAGTGCTAGTGATATGTAGCAAAAAAACCCCCAACCAATCCCCCAAAGCTTTAGAAATGAAAATAAGTTTCCTTTGTTCAACAGCCTGTGATAGCTAGCTTTGATAATTTAGTCCTGAAGCTTTTGCATTTCTTTTAAAAAAGTTTAGTATTAACTTGGCCACTTGGATTTGCATAGTTTCTTGAAAGGAGAGAGAAAAGCACCCTTATAGGGCTTATACTCTGTATTCAGTTTTGCAATTTATAGCATCTTTTTTTTGAAAACTGCAGTATTCTTTGTGAAATTTCACAGGCAGCAGTTGGCCAGAAATAAATTGTTTTTACAACAAACCAAAAAATTCCTTAAGGTTGACCGATACATGCAATTAATTGAAACTTAAAGAAACTACTATTAAATAAGTTGTCAAACTTGCATCCGTTGCCTATAAATCCTTTTCTATTGCCAACTAATGTTCACTTTTCCTGCAGAGTACTTATTACTATTAATATAAAATTGGCTTAAAGTAAATAACCTAATGATTATCATAGCTAAGGTTTAATATTGAAATTGCTGAAAGTGTATGCACATAGAAAGTACTGTGACTCATGGCTTATCAGACTAGCTCAAGAAACAACAAGTTGGGGCTTTTTTTAGTATAATGCTTCTGTAATTCTTCTCAGTCCGTCAAAGCCAAAGTAGTTACAACAGCAAATGTTAAAATATACTTGTCAAGTGGAACACAGTGAAAAAGAAATTCTGCATGAAAAACAGGATAGACTTCTTTATCTCTCTTTTTACACAGATTTTACATTTATCTTGACTTACGTGATCCTTTATGCTAAATTGTAGTAAAATGAGTCTGCAGCAGTAGAGTAAAACAGAAAGGAGGAAAATTTTAAGCTCCTGTTTAAGAATCACTGATGGAATTATCTGTCATAATGAAGTTAATAGAAGTTCATCAAGGACAAATGCCAAACCCTGCGCCAGGGAAGGAGGGACTCCACGAGGACCGCAGGTTGGGGACAAGTGAGCAGCACTGTGGAAGGGGCCTGGAAGGCTCATGGACATCAAACTGAGCAGGATCCAGCGATCTGTCCTGGCAGCAAAGGAGGCCAACAGCATCCTGGGCTATAGCAACAGGAGTGCAGAGAGTAGATGGAGGGAAGTGATTTTTCCCATGTACTCTGTGCCCCTTATACCCCATTTGGATACTGTGTTCAGTTTTGGGCCCTTGCAAACAAGAAAGACAGTGGCAAACTGGTGTGAGTTTAGTGGAGGACAGTCAGGGGCTGGAGCACTTGCCCAGTGGAGGGAGTCTGTGAGTGTAAGGTTTGTTTAGCCTAGGAAGGGGGAGACTGTGTTGGGGGCCCCTAATAACAGCATTCCCCTACCTGGGACAAGGTCATTAACAGGACAGAGCCTGACACTTCTCAGTGGCACAGTGTGGGAGTGCGGCACTCAACAAGCAGAATTTGGAACAAGAGAGGTTCACAGTATCTGTGGTGAGAAACCTTTTCATGGCAAGAAAACTCAAGATACTGGAACATGTTATCCAGAGGGGGTCATGTACTCCCCATCCTTGAGGATTTTGAGGTCAGACTGAATGGAGCTACAAGGCTCGTCCTGCTTTAAGAAGGACATTGGACTTGAGATCCCCTCTAACTTGAATTATCTTGTGATTCTCTGTGATGATATTATTATTGGCAGAGAGAGAGAGACTTCAACAAGTTAGAGAGGTGGGCAATCACCAACCATATGAAGTTCAACAAGGGGAAGTGCTGGATTGTGTACCTGGGGTGGGACAACCCTGGATGTTCAGACGGACTCAGGAATGAGAGAGTGGAGAGCAGCACTGTGGAAAGGGACCTGGGGGTCCTGGTCAATGGCAAGTTGAACATGAGTCAGCAGTGCCCTGGCAGCCAGGAGGGCCAAACATGTCCTGGCGGGCAACAGGCACAGCATGGCCAGCCGGGCAAGGGAGGGGATTGTCCTGCTCTGCTCTGCAGCCTCACCTTGAGTGCTGGGGGCAGTTTTGGGTGCCATAATATAAAAAAGACATTAAACTATGAGAGAGTGTCCAAAGGAGGGCAACAAAGATGGTGAGGAGCCATGAGGGGAAACCAAATGAGGAGCAGCTGAGGTCACTTGGTCTGTTCAGCCTGGAGGAGACTGAGGGGAGACCTCACTGCAGTGTGCCACTTCCCTGTGAAGGAAAGAGGAGAGACAGACACTGATGTCTTCTCTTTGGTGACCAGTGACAGAATCTGATGAAATGGCCTGAAGTTGTGTCAGGGGAGGTTTAGGTGGGATACCAGGAAAAGGTTCTTCACCCAGCGGTGGTTGGGCACTGGAACAGCTCCCCAGGGAAGTGGTCACAGCACCAGCCTGACAGAGTTCAAGAGGTGTTTGGACAATACTCTCAGGCACATGGTGTGACTCTTGGGGTGTCCTGTGCAGGGCCAGGAGTTGAACTCAATGATCCTGATTGGTCCCTTCCAACTCAACATATTCTATGGTGATGATGATGATTGTATTTTAAAATTATTTTCTGTAAGAGGCAGAAAGACTCTTGTAAAAAAATGTCCAGAGTTTACATTCAGTCTCATTTCAAAGCCACTCCTAAGTACTTTTCATTTGTGCTAAATGTGATTTGATATAGATGAAACAAATTGTGTCTGACACAGAAGACTTCAGAGCTTTTAATTCTATAATCTCAAGACGTTTAGATAATTACATATTTTTCCTCAAATAAAAATACTTCTCTGCTCATTTTGGCAAATATTTATTCATCTACCCTGTTTTAATTGGCAATTAAATGAATGGAGCATGACTTCTTTATCAAATAAATACTTACTTTAGAAATTAAGGGTATAATTTGAAAATAAAATGTAATCTTTGAGTTGAACAGATTGCTAATATTCAACAACTATTCATTATCTATTTTCACTTTACATCTTGGCTGTTTAAAATGATTTAAGAATATATTCCTAAATGCAGCATTAGATGCAGGAGTACATTTTCTGGTTGGAAGTTCTTGAACAAACCTTACAATAGGCTCAAGTGAGCTAAAAATAAACTTCTAGCAGTTCATATTAACTGGGTAATAACAGGCAACAGCAAAAAGCAGTATCCAGCTATGATGAAAACAGGAAGCACATTACACAATCTGCCCTTTCCAGATAGGTATGAATTCTTAAAGGCTTAACTAAAATAATAATCCCTCAAAGTTTTTAATAAAAGCAGAGAGTTGCCTATTGTTCATAGTTGAGTGGAGACGAAAAACATGCACCCCAGTACATTGTGAAAGATCTGCTGTGTCCTGGGAAAGAACACTATTTCCATTTGGGTCTTGGTGACCCTGATTTCAATTTTAAGTCACTGTGAATTTGATCCTGCAAAGGGCTGAGCATCTGAGCCTTATCCAGCAAAGCTGCATAATGCTGTTAAGCCTGGGAGCGTTGTGAGATAGAAACCCAGAAGCTGACCCTGATTGACTGGAGTGAGAAGAGAGTGCCGAGCTCTTGTCAATGATGCTGAAGGTGTCTGTGCTCCAGCATCTCCCAGGAAACCGTGTTCTCGTGCTGAAAGCAGTAGATTTCTCTTCACCTTTTCTTGGCAGGCAGAGGTGGCAACAGGGTCCTTTCCTTAGAAGTGAAGAATGAAGCACTGGCTAGATTTAGACCAGCCCTAGAGAGGTTTTGGTATAGACATACTGCTCATTTTGTTTCTGTGGTCAGAGGCAGGTAAAAGAAACACCTCCCTGCTGCCAACACAAGGTATCTGCAAAAGATCTGTGTTTTCTCAGGCCCTTTTTCTGCTTGTGAGGTTGTAAAAAGTAGTCATGTGCAGAACCAAATGTCTTGTGTGTCCAGATTCCTGTTATCTTAAATATGACACCATTCTGAGAACCTAAGTAAAGTGTACTGGATGCAGGGCCAACTTGTTTGAATTTTTGGGGGTTAGCACCTTTTCTGGTATGCTAAAGGGACAAATTACAGCATCTTAAGTGCAAACTGTTTCAGAAGTGCCCCTTGCCTGGGTCAGGACCCAGCCAGACTGCAGTAACAGAGGGTGTTGCCTGCCCAAGAAGGACATTCCTCAGCCTAGCTTTGGCCTTTCTTCTGTCCTGGAGCGCTGGCTAATCCCTGCTGTGCTTTTGCCCCTGTTGTCCCTGCACTGCTGGGATGCCTCCTCAGGGAAGCTCTTACCCACTTTTCAGGAAGCCATCCTTCCACACTGTGGAATAGCCGTGTAATAGGAGTCTGTGTACATGATAAACGTGATACAAGACAGCTTTCTCTCACCTTGTGTGTTCAGGATGCATTTGCACGACAAAGACATGTCATTGTGTATTTCTCCTGCCAAACAAAATCATGTCAGACTTCTGGGTTTGCTCCGCTTCAGGTGTTTTTTATTTAATGCTGCCCATTTGATAAATTGACCTCTGAAATTAAGATGTTGGAAAGTCAGAATTGACTATTTCCACCCGGCAGGATGGAATGCAGCCATATTATTAAATAATGACAATGTTGATTTACTGTTATCAAATTCTTCATAGAAGCTAAATACATTAAACAGTCTGTGCAGATAATACTGGTATAAACCCAGACCCAACTATTGCCATTATGATTTTATTCTTATCATACAACTTTGGTACTTCGGTGCTTTGGAAAAAGCTGGTACTTTGTGTATTCATTAAATGATTGTATGGTCTGCAAATGGTCTTTATTGTATTTCAGAAGTACCTAGCCAAAATGATTCTTATGATATACAAAGGCAGAAAGCTTCTTTGTAAACTACAGATAAGGTTTCCTGAGGAATCTCCTCAGGTTTAAAAATTGGTAGCAGCGTCATTGCCTACTTAATTTGTTTATGTTCAGCTCGTGGATTACAATAAGTGCTTCCATTTTTAACCAGGTCTTGCTCCAACATATTTCTTTTTGCTGCTTGTTGTGGCTTGGCCCTGGCTAGATGCCAAAGGCCCAACAAGAAGGGAGAGAGAAATCAAACCCAAGAGAAGCAAGGGATTATGCACAATACAATTTCTCACTAACTCCTGACTGATGCCCAGTCTGTCCCTGCCTGTGATTGGTGCTTCCTGGCTAACTCCCTGAGTTTCTGTCCCTTTGGCCAGTTTGGATCAGCAGTCCTGGCTGTGCCTTCCCTCCAGCTTCTTGCGTGCCTGCTCTCTGGCAGAGCATGGGACTCTGAAAAGTCTTTGTCTTAGGGTAAGCAAGATGGGTTGAGGTAACAGCAAATCTGACTAGAACACGCGAGAACAGGTTTGTCATATTGGTTTAATGGTCACTGGTCACAACGTTGATTCATTTTCTCTCAAGTTTGTCTGCTTGTTCTTAATGTTGCGTTATGTGACACCTTACTTGCAGTTTGTGTTCCCTGCTGCACTGTTTGTCACCTGTGGAAACTGGGCCAAGGTTTTCATGTTGTGCTTTGTAACTCTGGTTTATGATATGACGGAATTGCTGGCTCTGAAATTAGTTTGGTATTTCTGATCAGTCTTGCCACCATCTCCATACTTTGGGAGAATCTGTCAGAAACTCTTAATGATTGTGCCCTTTACTTTTTCTACTTGGAGAGCAAGTCTGTGGTGGAGATACCTCCCTTCATCTTCCCCTTCTCCTCCAGGCTAATTACGACAGCTCTTGAGAATTTTGAATATATTTGGGATGTTGAAACCAGCATGTTTGTGTTGCTATGCATCCTGAATGGATTCCAGGTCTTGTTTAAGAATAAACAACTATTTAAGAATACCACCTAGTGGTCTTCCCTGAGGCCAGATAATTATGAGCGGCAGGGTGTGTGGGATAGTATGGGCAAGTGCCAAAGACTGTGGGCACTTCCAGCGTTTCGAAACTTCATCCCTGAACAAGTGCAGAATCTGGAAAGACTAGTAAAATATTTGGAAAAGGTGTGCTGTCACCCTGGCAATTTCAGAGAGACAAAAATCCCTGCAAAGTGCTGGGTCATGGCCGAGGCCTTCCAGGCCCTGTTCGACCATATTGGTTACCCTCAAGGGGAGAAAAAGGTCTCTGGATCAGACAACAAAACAATAGCCTACGCCAATCCCTGCGACAGGCACTGCAGCTGAAGCAGAGGACCAGCCTGTGCCCCTATACACAAGAAGAAATGGAGCCATTGCTTTTAGTAAAGGAGGACTAAGCAGAGCCACCACAAGAACATGGGGAAGAGGCAGAAAAGGAGGTAACCACTCTATCCCTATCCCTGAGTGAGCTGCAGCACATGAAAAATATTTTAGCTGTTAATCAGATGAACACATCTGGCTGTTGTGATGATGGGATGATGTGACTAGTAGCCTGGAATTAAAGAATAAGAAAGCTAATCAGCTGGCATAACTTTCTAGGGAAAGGTGCATTAACAAGCACTTGGAAAAAGAATTCAAGTCCTCAGCCTCTGGAGACAACTCCTGTCGAGGAGGAAGGAAAAGCATCCGTTCAAGGAAGACATTTATGTCACTCAGGAAAATGGACTACCATGGAAAGCGGTGTCCAGTACCTGAGGGAATCAGCCATGCTACAGATGATTTTTTATGACCTGAACAATGTGCAGTCACCCACAGATCCAGATGAAGTCCAGTTCAGTTGTCCTCTGTGGCGGAATCTGTGTGTATATAGCAAAAGATGGGAAAGGTCATGGTGTATTGGAAAGTGTGGGACCTGGGTGTGATGTAAATGGAATAGAATTAGGGGTAGATGCTGTCCCGGTTTCAGCTGTGATAGGGGTAATTTTCTTCCTAATACCTGGTACAGTGCTGTATTTTGGATTTAGTATGACAATAATGTTTATAATGTGCTGATGTTTTTTAGATGTTGCTGAGAAGTGCTTACCCTAAGTCAAGGACTTTTCAGTTTCTCATACTCTGCCAACGATGAGGTGCACAAGAAGCCTGGAAGGAACATGGCCAGGACAATGCTATTTAGCTTAAGCATCAGTAGGGATACAGCTGCTGAAAGTTTCTTTGAAGGAGCTTTTTTGCGTCCTGAGGAAGTTGGGATGTGACTGGCAAAGGAACTTAACTTTACTAGGTCCGTTTACCTTCATTTTGCCTTCTTGTGAAAGACTCCCTCTCAAAATTGTGGTGGGGTTTTGAAGGCTTGGAGAGTTCTCCACCATCTGCCTTCAAAAAACCATAATTAAGCTGCAAAGTTTTAAGGACTGGCACTAAGATGGCACAGTCTCAGTGGTTTTGACAGATAAACATGGAGAAATGCCAAAATATGAGAATTGTGGGTGAGGTCCTCTCTCTGAAGAGCTGTTTCATTGTCTCCTGCTGACAGAATACTGAGGAGGGAGAGAGGCAAGGAGACCTTTTTGACTGTAGTTGCTTGTCCTTTGCAGAGTGCCTTTTGGAAGTGCTGCTGCAGTGGATTGTGATCAAAAACTGCCCCTCAGCTGCTGCTTGGAGGGAATGGGCAACAAAGAAAGGTAAGCGATTAAAGAGAGGCATGGGACAAGGAAAGAGCACATCTGGAAGAAGAGACCTAGAAATAAAGTCGTAACTGCAAATGACAGTGACAGAGTTTTAACATGTTAGGGTAGAGGTGAAGAAGTATTTATTGTTTTCCAAGGTAATTTTTGAAAG
Source organism: Acanthiza pusilla (assembly GCA_036630365.1). NCBI lineage: Eukaryota > Metazoa > Chordata > Aves > Passeriformes > Acanthizidae > Acanthiza > Acanthiza pusilla. Next base: position 36,722,526 of record JAXCHO010000034.1, read on the forward strand.
AATTGAAACAATTATTTATATAGTTTTCTGTATACTCTCTATATACACCCCTTGCTATAATTTACACCCCACTCCCCAAAATTCTTAAAATAATGCAATGTGAAATATCAGCAAAGATAAAATTTTTAATAAAATGGCAGTTTAACGAAAAATTACCAACTTGGTTTGAAATTTTTTTCCCCGAAGTTGGTGATCAAAACCTTCTTCTTACTGTATTCCCTGGTTTTGCCTACTGCAGTGCAGGATCATTCCCAAATTATTGTCAATGCTAGTGTTTATCTAATCTACTATTATGCCTATTAATTGAGTTTCAGAGATCGATTAAAGGTTTCCCTACTATTGAACTTCAATATTCATAACTTAATTTTTCCTTGATATTTCTGTAATACTCTCTTGTATCTCTCTAAATGATTCTGCTTACAAACCAGTGCAGAATTTGCACATTTTAAATATTTGTTGTGGATATCATTGTAACTTGATGTCATTTAATCAGCACTATACATGTATTTTCTTTTAGTTTAGTCCCCCTAATTCTTTTGCAGTTTTTCTTTGAACTTAATCCAAATTATCTATGCTTTTCTAGTAATTGGGTGCTGATAGCAGAAGAGCATTTGGACAAATTCCACCTGTTATGTGAAGAATCATCTCCTTTTATTTCTTCAAACCTGTATCTTACTAGCTCTTGTTAATGCCCCTAGTTCTTCTGTTTGCAAAACCAGTGACCACTTGATTTCTAGCCACCTTCCCACAGGTGGTGTGATTGTTTTGCATTCTGTAACCCTTTTATGGTTCATTTATTTTGACATCCAAAATTACCCGCCTCGTTATTTTTGTATAGGAAATAAGAAAGGTTTGTTCTGCTAGTGGTTTCCGGAGCAGTGTGGTTTTCTTTCCTCAGCAATAGAACTGTTTCTGTTTTTCTCTAGACTTCTACTATTTGTTTAGTTACAGATTCATGACCTAACAACTTTGGCGGTTGTTGATGCTTGACCTTTATCTATGATTATGCACACAGTTGACCTGTTAAAATAATGTCAGTGTGTCAAAGTGAAGATCTTAAAGGAAAAACAGAGTTAGAGTTGGGCAATACTAATTTTGAGACCTCCCTCACTCGTATGATAATTACACTCCTTGTTTTTCTTTTTCTTACAGAGGATTCTGTTTCACTAAATGCAAGAATGAATAACACCAAGCAACAAAAAGCCTTCCACATCTCTTCCTTAGCCTTTAGCTGTATCATCCTTATTTTAAAGAGAAGGAAAATATGTGAGAAAGAACTTATGAGATGACATCATAGACTTTTGCTGACAATTAGGATAATGTCTGTCAGTGTGGAAACTCCCAGCACTGCTCCAGTCTTCAGAGCTGGCCATGAGCATACCTAGGAATGCACACTTTGCAAAGTGCACAGTCACATCATGCCCCTGAAAGTCAGCACTTCAAGCAAGACACACAAAAACTGAGAACTGCAAAATATTTCTATCTTGCATGCCGGGAGGGAAATCTGGAAATTTCTGTGAAATCTATGGAAGAGTCAGACATGAAAGTGAGTTCACCTGTATTAATTTCTGCTGAATTTTCCATCTGTTCTCACCCTGAAGTCCCTCTGACAGCCTCCTGTAATGCATGAAGCCATGTAGAAAATGAGGCAGGGACAGAATCAAGACTATTGATTGCCCTGGTCTGAGTGTACATACTCTTCTTTCTGTGACCTGTCAGATCCAGGGGGATATCAGAAAAATCAGGATTTGAATGTGTAATTTAAACCAAATTGTTCTCCTTGTGGTGGCCATTACTCTTTCTTAGGCAAGAGTCTTAATTCTGGACTGCTGAAGCCTTGAGTGCTAGGTCCTAAAAATTATTCTTCAAATGTTACTGTAGGGAAAGAAGGAAGGAAACAAGCAAAATTCCATCAGTTCATTAGAAGATGGAAGTTGGGCTTCTCATTGCTTTTATGTACAATTCTAACACTGGTTTCTGGAAATCTTTTTAGTCAAACAAAGGTTAATATCTTCAGAATCTATCTACTACTCTTTACAGGCCAAGCTGTGGAAGACAATGTGGCCCTTAATACACTGAAACCCTGTGATATGCACTGTACAAACCCAGTAAGTTTTGTTGTATTGATTTTAAGGGGCACCCTCAGGTTGCCTACAAAACTAGCTGTGGTCTCTGTTGGCAATGAGCCTGCAAGGGAGGCTTGAGGTGAGGCCAGCTTGTGCCATGCATGATGTGCAGATCTCTGACGTGATGAGTGTATTTAGCTGTCACATTGAACTGACAGCATGTAACTTTCTTTCCTGCTTTGCTTTGCCCTTCCTTCCTTCCTTCCTTCCTTCCTTCCTTCCTTCCTTCCTTCCTTCCTTCCTTCCTTCCTTCCTTCCTTCCTTCCTTCCTTCCTTCCTTCCTTCCTTCCTTCCTTCCTTCCTTCCTTCCTTCCTTCCTTCCTTCCTTCCTTCCTTCCTTCCTTCCTTCCTTCCTTCCTTCCTTCCTCTATGCTGTCAATCTGTTTAATACATCTTTGCCACTTTAAAAAATACCCCAGCCCTTCCGCTTCTTACCAAGAGGAACATTTATTGTGAATTGGACAATATTATGACGTGAGCTACATTTTGTTATTTTCTTTTCCCCAACCAGACGTTTCATTTCTCATGCTGCCATTCTGTGGTGATTATATACGCAGTCTCTGCATGACTTTGGATGTGCTTACACATTTTTACAGCTCCCCCTTGCCTGTAAACCAATGCCTGCTAAGTGCTGCATCCCCTCTTGCCTGCCTTCCCTGAGTGCCTGTAGAGCTGTGTCCAAACTGCTGGAAGGAGCTGTGCTGCAAGAGGAACGGGGAAGAGCAAACCCAGTCAGTGGGTGAGTATCAGCCAGTGCAGCAATCATGGAGGGTCAATGTAAGTCATGTAGCTGGATTTTTTCAGTATTAAAAAAAAAACAAAACCAGACACCGTAGTAGTAGAACAGACAAATTTGTAGACTAAAACCTGTATCAATTCCATGTACAGAGTAATTCCCTGAGGTAGGGATTTCCTTCGTCTCACAGTGGATTATTGTATAATAGCCAATTGTGTACAATTGTTTACTGTATAATATTTTGTCAAATGTCAGACAAGAGCCTTAAAGCTTTACTCTCAATGAAAGATTATAAAGATTCTGGGCAAAGGGATAAAAATTAGCAGGTGATTTGAAAGCAGTTAGAAATCAGATGTTGAGGATTGGTCTCTCACAGGGTAGTTGGACAAAGAAACACCACCTGCAACTACTATAGATTATCATAAGCATTCTGTGTTCTCATTTAAAGTGAGACAACTTAAGGAAGTTATCTGAGAAAGACTGATTATTCCTTCCAGATCATAGCCATAGAAGGATGTCACAACAACTGAGGCAATTTTGTATTCAAAGAGGTTTGTAAAAACAGAGAAACAAAGAAGACCCTTCTCTATTTGTGAACACTGGGGATTTCTGCAGATTTTATTTTAGCAATGTAAATTTTGGCCATACTTAATAGTTCCACTAACATGTCTATTTGTTCATTGCTTATGGTTCTGCTACGATGAAAGAACTTGATCTTTTGGCATCCAGTAATGTTTTTGCTTTTATTCTGTAACCAAATGATGCTAGCCACAAAATTATTTTCATTTGGTCATTTTTTCACATGGTATACTCTCTATTCGTTTTGGTTTTGGCACACACAGCATGGAAACTTAACCCAAATAACCAGTAATGTCTTTGTAATAATGTCAAGCAATATTTGGCAATTATTTTGCTGTATGTTTGGAGAAGGTGTTTGACACTGACCTGATTTCAAATGGGAACAATTGTGAGTTTATGAAACCAAGCATGGAATTATAAACTACACAGCCAGTCATGTCCGGCAGGAACACAGCAATTATACTCTTCCAATAATATTTAGTTTCAACTGGAAATCAATACACAACAAGTAAGGGGTGAATAGGAGGCCAAATAATTCTTACTAAAGAGGCTAAGAAGGTGGCTAGGCAAGACTTTGTTTTGGCCTTTATGTTTCATCTTAATTCTGGTTCATATTAGAGTACTTAACTAGATTTTACAGTGTCCTTGAAGTCATTCAGCCTGATGTAGAATAATTAAAAGATGTTGATTGATGTGTGTTGCTGTATTTGAATGCACTGATACGCTGTGAGTATAAAGAGTGGTGCAAACTGAGTTATATACAAACCTTGAGTTTATATCACAATGAATTTTTAAAATCAGCTTTTGATCTTGCTAAATGAAGAAAAGAGAGATTATGCCAAAACATAGGTATCCTTTAAGTACAGGTGTGTCTAATAAGTAGGGTAAGAGAACAATATATTGTTTATGGAAAGAATAGTTGATACAATCTGACTGAGGGCACAATCTAGGAAAAAGAATTTATGAAGTAATATAACATCTTAATGTTATTGACAAGTAAGAGTTGGGAAAGTTTGGGACAGAATCAGTTAAAGATATTGGGTAAGGAGCAATGATAGTTAAGGGATTTTAGACTGGCTAGATTGGATTTAAAATCTCAAGTCCTTATTTCATTTTAGGACTAGTTAACATGTCTTCATCAATGTTAAGAGCCAGGTAATATTATCAATTTTTTGTCGCTTAAGCACGGAACTGAAAATATGTGTAATATCAGCATCAGCTAGGTCATGGTTGTCAAGTCATGAGTGTGCTGGTATTATTGTTTTTGCTATCATCTTCATCATCATTGCCATCATCCTCATCATTTCAAATTTTCACAAGATCTCCATTCAAACTTATTTAATCTGGATTTAGGTGATAGTACTTTCTGCCAGCTCCTAGTGATTAAGCATAGTGGGGATAGGTACATAAACTACGTCTCAGTCACATTTTCCCGTGGATACTTGAAGTTTTATTTCACACAGTCGCAAATCTGTCAAGATATAAGAATCACTAGGTAATTTTCTGCTTCCCATTGAATTCTGTGATAACCTGAGAATAAATTATCTGGGCTGTGTTTTTTTCATATCTCTAAAATTCAGAAGCAGAGTGTCAGTTCCACAAATAAATATACAGCTTCAACATAAAAGAAACTTCCTGAAAAATCTGAAAAATAATTTGTCAGAGATGAAGTATCAGATGGTAGAAGTGCTGCTTTGATTTTGTTGCACAAGTCCAGGTCTGTTTCACATGGAAGAAGAGTTCAATTTTAGCAGGCTAGTTCCAACCCTGAAACCAAACACAGTCTATGAATTATTGGTTAGTTTAAGATAACATATACAATAAACCTTTATGTCTTTATGTCCAGACATATTTGAAATCAATTACAAACAGCTCTTATTAAACAGTTTTCAGGATGAATGGACCTTTCTGATTTGCACTGTAGAGGAAAAAGCTATCATATTACCCAATAAAACCCTTACCAACCATAATTACTAATGATTGCTCTAACCTCTCATTTGTACTTGGCAAAAAGAAACATGGAGTGTCATTACTCTTTCCCTTGCTCCTGAATCTCCACAAGAATGTCTAGCTGAGGTGGCTACATGACATTTTGGTATAAAAAGAACCAAATTTTCTCCTGCCAAATTCAGGTCATTCATGTATGCAGGTGAAATATTGCTCTCACTGGTTTTTGGGTTGCCATTCTCAGACTCCTATCAGCCACATACATTAGAGAAAAGGGAAGAACTTGAACTGTCATTCTCAGCAGGTGCAGATATTTATTGGTAAAAAATATTCTAGGTAGTTTTTATTCTATTTTCTTTTTATTCAGTAACTGCTGTTCTTTCTCATAAAAAAGCACTTTTGACATATACTTAGAGCCACTTCAGTCTTGCTTTTTCCTTAGCTCAAAAACTTGCCTTTGAGCGTGGAGAAGACGCAATAGGTGGGAACTTCCTAGAACTGCAAATTACTTAAAATTTGTTTTGCCTTTATGAAAGCTAAAATTTTTCAGTAAAGTCTACTGGTTGTTATTTAAATTGCAGACACTGAATCCCACACAGCTGGTGAAAGGACAAGGGACATGCTTTGCTGGAAGAAAGTAGGCTCTATAAGGGGTTTCCTATTTATATATTTACTTACATACTTATAGTTTTGAATGTTTTAATTTCTATATCACAGAAGCACATTAATTATGTTAAAATACAGTAAGAGGGGTAAAACCAATCTACTTTCCCTAATTCTGAAGAGCAGAAATTGATGGCTGTCTTGGTGGACTTTTGCTTCCTTCAGAGTCTCCAGGAGGATGTTGCAGTTGTCAAATGTGGGAATTGCTCATAGCAGAACTGAAAAAAGAGATGATTTATGAATCAAAGGTGTTGCTGGACAGTGTCAACAAATGGTTTGTCACTTTTGTAAGACCTATTTTTAATGACTGTTTTGAGCTCTTAAATGGGACTTTACCACAAAAAACCTTTTGGGGTAGTCTTCTGCAAAATGGTGAATATCCTTCTCTACTTCCTCCTTAAATTTTCTAGGATTATTTTGTTTCTTTCTTCATGCTCTGTAAGACTCAGGGTAGTGAATCCAGTATTCAGCTATTCTGACATCTAAACATTTTGAACAGTATGTCTGTGCTCAGAAAGTCTTATTTTAAGTGAAGTGTTCTTTTATTGATACCTTGTTTAATATAGTCCTACCATTCAAATTCAAGTTGATGACTATTCCGAAAATATTTGCACAGAAACACTTCCATTTTTATCCTGTCCTAGTGAGGGAATCCTTGTGGTAAGCAAATCTATTTTCTTGCAACCCTCCTCCAGTCTGCTGAAAGTCAATGTACTGATGATGTTGCAGCGACTGCTGTTCTTGCTGCCAGGCTGAGGAAAGGTCTGTCTACAAAAGCCTTCTCCTGTCTACAGTTACATGCATGTGCTGTCATCTCTCTTTCTCCCTGAGCCGAGAGAAGCTTCTTCAGAAAAGAGTTCCATGTTGGCCACTTGGCAGTCTCTAAAAATGCCCAGTGCTGATATGTATTCAGGCTCTGTTCAGATTGATTGCTTGGATGTTGTGGCTGGCCTTACTTGCAGAAGGAAGTTTTTGAATGTGTTTGGTAATTGAGTCAGAGCTTGAAGCTTGGGGTGTGGAATGTAAGAGCTGCTGTTCTAATTAAGATTGCTGCATCAAAAAACTCCTTGTGAGCAACCACAGTTGTCTGATACATGCTGAACTAAGGTGCTTCCTTTTTGAAAATTCTGTCATGCAATACCTGAAGTAAAAGCTTCCAGTAAAAAAGCACATATTACAGATATTTATAATTGTGCTCAGTTAAAAAAAAAATTAAATTACTTCATTTTGAATGTAAAGATTTGGAAAAAACAAGATAAATTCCTAAATGAGGTGGATTCATTCCCGAAAGGGAATGTCTGCATTATGTTAGTTCCACTGAGGTAACTTCTAAGTGTTATTTTTATGTGCTACTCAAAATGATTTTCCCCAGCATATTTCAATAGAAGGATCAGTTGTCTGGAAAGTTACAGGTTGGCTTCTTTTGATCAGTACTTTTCACAGGTATTTATCATAACTCTAGGCCCTGGTGCCAGTTCTAAAGAAAGGAAAGGAAACATGCCATTGTTAAATGAGAGGTATTAAAAAACAAAGCAATTAGCTGTGTGCAGTAGGCATCCAATTCAGTTTTTTTATATACATACTTTATGTAATCTTCAAGAACAGTTTTTCTTAGATGTGAAGCTGCTGTTATAAAGATAATATTTGTCTATGATATGTAAGCTTGACAGACGGAAAAACTAAAAATGTCCCTTGTGTTGTGTGAAAATACTTGGAGAATACTTGGAAAGATATACACTTGCAAAACAATTGCTTCTTTGTTTCTTGCAAACTTCAGTAAACTTGAAATTTCCCAAATGTCAAATAACAAAATTATTTATTGCTTAGGATTCATAGTCTCCTTGCCTTCTTATGCTCATTCCCTCTTTTTTTTTTTTTTTTTTTTTTTTTTAATTTTTTACTTTTCAAGAAATGTTAAATGAATATTATTAACAGGCCGTTTGGAAATGATTATACAAGAGTACCTAGATTCCATTGTCTAATAGTGATAATCAGAAAGATGGCTCTTGTACCCAAAGATGGAGAAATGTTAGAGAGAAATGAATTTGTTCTTGCTAAATAGTTGGATTTTACAAGACAAATAAGATGCTGAGGTTTACAAGAAAATTCTTATATCTGCCAAGAGATTTGAGATTTCATGAGTTTTTGGATTTTTTTTTTGATAACCAAACAAGAAATTCTGGAATCACACCATGGTAAAAATCTTAATTGCTTTTAAAACATTCAAACCTCAGGTGGTAATTCTAGTAGAATGGACTGCTTAAAAGAAGCTATTTTTTAACTTCATTTCAAGCTTTTTGAGAGAGACTTATGCTATGGCATTGTCTGTCCATCTGCCACTTTGGCACTACTATCTTTCCTTCAAGTCATGTGAAAAATTAGGGGCTTCATGGAGGAAAGAGAGTCAGATTTGTGTGCTGCTGAGGAAAGGGTAGGCAGAAAGCAAACACTCCATATTTTACTAGGCATCAATGGGCAAAGTCTAATTTTGGACTATTGACATTGCATATGCTCTCTTGCCTTGTTTATGGGTTGAAGTGGACCATTTTTCATTAGTTCTACTACTCACAGAAGAGCTCATTTGACTGGCACTGCTGTAGCTACCTTAACTCCAAAAGACAGGATTTTGAAAACCAATATCATATGCTTTATTAAACTCAAGTCTTAAGGAAGGCTATATATAATCATTTTAATTTCTGAGGCTTCACAAGTAATCCTACTTAAATATATAGAGAAGATTTATCATAAGTTGTTAGAGCCATTTTTCTTGATTATCACTTCTTACTGAGTCTTCAAAGTACTCGCTTCCAAGTGCTTAAAAGCCAAATATGTTTTTTTTCCTCGCCACAGCATCCAGTAACCTAATAAAAGACAGATTATACTGATTTACTGTGAAGTACAAGGGATAACTAAAATATTAGGGTTGTTTTTATATGTTTGCCCCATAGGTTTGTGAGTTATTCCAGTACTACAGGCAATGTAGTTAATTTTATATCACAGGTACAGAACATCCATGTTTTTTATAAATAATATTTGACTTTAGTATGATAAAGGGCACGACAGAAAGGGAACTTTGCCTTCAGACTTGAAGCCACAGGGACTCACGGTCACTTGGCATTTCTGCTAGAGGAATCCCTCTATAGACACAGTTGCTGGAGAAGCACTGCCCTGCACGACTTTCGGCAGGTGCCCGTGAGGATGCTGCCCTCAGAACACGATGCTGTCTTGCAGGCAATCTGCAGCTGGCCACTCTGGTTGTGTCTGATGTGCCACCAGGCTGCCCTAGGCCACTCTTAGCCCCTGGGCATCCCTGGATGTGTGCCTGGTGTCCCCCTTGCAGTTCTCCTGTGCGGATGGAGACTTCTCAAGGCATCCTTCAAAAGTCAGTCTAGATCTTTCTCTTGGCTTGCCAGCACGCTTTATGTTTCTACTGAAGTTGTGGATTTCAGTCTTTGAGAAAGTTTCAGTGGCAAATCTTTTTCCTTTAGGTGAGAACCTAGAGCCCATGGAGGGTTTTGAAAGGAAAAACAGAGTAATTTCACTCTGATTTAAGCTGACAGTCAGTGTGATGCGTGCTGGGTGAATGGTGTGGCTGAAAGAGTTGGGCTGATGCACTTTGAACTTCTGAAGCAAGTCAGGCATCAGTTAAAATGGCACAGCTGTTCTTGCAGTGGCCAAACCTGGAAGCTATGCTTATAAGAAAGAACTTTAATTAAATCCAATCAGGATGGGACAGAAAGGTTACCTAGTGACTGAAATGATAGGAAATACTCTGCTGTGTAGTATTCTGATTTCAGTGGCACAGCTGCACCATTTTCCAGCCTTAAATTTTTTCTTGCTTCTTAGCAAGCAGTAGAAATCACCTGTTCTCTCAATAATGTTAGAGTCATGGAAATAATTATGGGATCTCAACATAGCAAGGTTAAAGCATTAATTTAGGAAAGTCATCAGCCACCAAAAATAATGTAAGAATTGTATCAGACTAGACTGATAGTACATAAGGATAATCCTCGTATATTGGAACTGCTGCAATGACTTAGATCCATGTTCTTAAAAATACTTCACTATATATTATGATTTTGAATACCTCTGTGAGATATTATTTCTGTTATTTCTTTTATGGGCCTCTTGCATCTCAATGGCCCTGGAAAAATAAAATGTCTCTTCCAATCACAGTGGTAGGAATGAGTGAATGATGAAGACACCATGCAGTCCCACCTATTTTTTCCAACGAAAATTATGCATAGGTAAGCTAAGTAATTGCTGATGCAGGTATCTGTGGCAAAATTTGGGGTGAAGCTCAGGTATGAGTCCTGGTTCTCGCTATCATTGGTAGGCATTATATACAGCACATTTATAGGTCCACTGTATGATATTACTTATGAAATGCAGTGGATAGAAATTTGTTGGTGTTTAATACTTCACCTGGTGGTTTGGAAAGCTGTGATAAGTTTTCTGGAGCAGGTCTGCAGAACTGCATAGAAATACAGTGTTTATGAACTTACCAGTGCTGCACGGTGGAGGTTCTAGTCTGCCATCAGGATCTTCTGCTGCAATGTTTCTTCCTTGCTGTGTGACCTCACATGACTGCTAACTCCCCAGCATGTGACAAGTCCCACATTGATGGTCCACAAGATTCCGGGAGTGGTTCAGTGCTCCAGAGAAGTTTGGGAACTTTGATTTATCCCATAGATAGAAGGGGATTATCAAAGTTTTCTACTGTTTTACTCTCCTGTTAATTGCTGTCGATGTCTGTGGAAGAATAGGATCATTGTCTTTTCTGGGCGATCAAATGCTTCTGCAGCTGGAGACAAGGCTAAGGGAAGAGAAGAATGAAACAACAGTCCCCCCCTTTCTTTTTTCCCCTTTCTATTAGCAGTGTATTTTAATTCTCAATTCATCTTTCAACTTCATAAAGAAAGCTGGGATTGGAACAGTGAAAAATCTCCACAACTTTGTTCCCTTTTCTGCAAAGTTAAGATTTTATCTGTGCTCAGAAGAATGCAAAACTTGAGGGCTTAGTTATATCTCCTGGTATTGTTTTCTGGTTTTATGATACTTCCTTCCCCCTGGTGATGTTGAGAAATTTGTATTAAACTTAAGGAAATAATAAATGTTCTGTTGTATGTTTAATGGACTAGACATGTCAGTCCTTGTCTTGGCTTGTTGTGGAGGGAATAATATGATGTCAACCATGGACAATCAAAATATACTCACTTGTAGGCATTTGTAAATCTTCAAACCGAGGGCACTGTAACAAATAAGGCAAATAGCTTCGAATTGTGGACCAAAGTCCTACTTCAGAAAGTTCTTTCTTGCAAAGCCCTTTTCCTCTCATACTTTCTGTGTTGTGCCAGTGAGCAGTCAGCAGTGCTTCACTGTCAGCAGTATTTCCTTGAACACACAGGTTTGAAATGCCTCATAGACACAGCTTTTTTCACTGTCTTGGCAATGAATCTGTTTTATCAATGTGGATTAGTGGATTAGTTTTGTGCTTGAAAACAATCAATTTTGTCTAGTGAGATACCAGTGGAAGTTAGGCTGAAGCTCAGTGATAGAAGGTGTTTTATTTTTGCTCTGCTGCTGCGATCTTTTGGTCCCTTACAAAAAGAGAGTAAGGGATTCAAGTGGAGACCTGTGGAGAAAGGGGCAAGTCACTCCTGGAGATCATTTTGGGGGTGTAGGAGGGGAAAAAAGTTTTGTGCATACCAGTTGGGCAGAGAAGGGGTGTCTGAGACTGACAGCTGTCTGAGGAGGGGGAAAATGGCAAAGGAGAGCATGGAGCAAACACACAGCTAGGCCTAAGTGATTCTCAGGATCAGGAGGGCATTGCATGGAGTTGAGCTCCAACCTCAAGAAAATAGATTGTTGGGCTGCCAAAAAGCCTAAAAGAAAGGATGTACTTCAGGAGAATAAGATAACCAGAGGACCATCTGCAAACCATTTAAAAATTTCATTTCTGTCTTACCTAATTACTTTATTTATATCCATTATAAAAAGTTAACTCTTCTGGTTTGCATTTTACTAGAACCTGGCTTTTCACTTCGAAAGTCTTCCTATTTTTTTAGGAGCCAGGGAAGTTATTCCTGCAAACTTTAAGCAAATCTGCCTCAGTTCCTATCCATTTGGAAGTTTAGTCCTTGGCTCGTCTGAAAAAGTGATTTTCGAAAACTGCTTCTAACTTTGATTTTTCTAACCGCATGTAAACTGCATCATGACAGTGCAGGTTTAATTTAGAGGCTTATTAATAGAATACAAAATCTGTTGGTATTTTTTTGGTCTTGTATTAGATATGCAGGCTAGATGAAGACCAGATGTCCAACTTCCTGAGAATAGTTCCTCTTTTGGGGAATACGACCATCTTTACTCTCCTTTGAAGGAGATTCCTTATTTCATTAGTTTGTCACATGAATCAAACATTTGCAGAGTGGTGCTAAAACATAGGCTGTTGATCAAACGTTATTTTCAGTGTGGAACTTTTGCTGAAGAAATACTGGTACTATATAGAACCATTCATATGGGACAAAAAATTTGAAATGTGCTCTCTTCCAAGATTTATCCACAAGGAAGAGCTAGAATGGTAGAGCTAGAATGTTGTATACATTATAATAATATTTTTCTTTCAGATGAAAAAAAAATAAAATAATTAAGTTGGAAAGGGTGTATGCTTTCTTTCTGGCTACAATCTCAAACTGTGAAAGTATCAATGTGTCTGTTAACTGTTCATTAACACAACTTTGAAAGGGCAAACAACCTCTGTCCACTGATTAATTAAAAAAGAAGCAATGGACCTGTGATTAGGAATAATTGCAAATGGGAAAAGTACAGTGCATTAAAATGACCTGCCTTTTGAAAACATATAATTATTTATACTAATAAATCTAACACTGACTTTGCAGAAACACTGGTAGGTTTCTGATCCCCTTGCACAGCAAAGTATGCTGTACATAAATTACTAGTCAGATTAAAAAGAAAGGTGATATCATCTTTATAGTAACCTTTCTTCAATGGCCGAAGGAGTTCCAGAGTTGCAGGAAATGTTTCATCAGCCTTGAAATCTTGGAACTATTGAAGCATAACTCCACAAAAATATTATCTCTGTCATCAATTTAAGATAAATGTGTTACCTGTGCAGTTGAAGGGATCTTGAAAAGTTTCCTCGCTATTAGAAGTTAGTTTTCTATGTTAGGTGAAGATTGCTTAATTGCAATTTCTAATTTCTTTAAGGATGATGAGGATGAGAGTGATGCTTTCAATGACTAAATAACTACTTAAAAGGTTTTTTTAATGACACACTTAGAAATCATAACAACCTGCTCTTCTATGTGCTGAAGTTAATGATGTCATACTTACTCTGAAGGGTAATCCAGGAAAAGAATTGACAACTGATTCATGCATCACAGTCTAATTCTTAAATACACTTCACATCAAAGCAGAAAAAACACCAAGCATTTCATTCACTTTTCAAATACCAGAATTTGTATGAAAGCCACAACAAACAAAACGAAATTTAAACAGAGCCAGTTGCTTCCTCTGGAAAAGCATTGTCCCTTCAGGAAATCACAGATGTTTGAGGCAGGCTGAGCTTCCAAGTCTGGATGAGGAAACTTTGGCTGAAGAATTTTGTGGAGGGCAAGCATGTCAATAACAGACCTATGGCACAAGCCTTGTGTAAGGAAATTGTCCATGGCTCTATCCTTAAGCTCTTGTTCTCTCCATTTTTCTAAATTCATTGACTTTAATAAAACCTCTGCTGACTTGAGTGCACAGTCTGGAAAATATTTTCCTTTCAAAAAGAGATTTTATGGAAATTCTTAAAATATTGCTTCTGTTAAGTCCAAGCTATATATTGATGTTAACTTAAGCTGAACAAGTGAAAGGATGTGCAAATTGATTTAAAAAAATACCTTAAGAACTTATATATATAAAGATATTCACTAGTGGATTTATCTTAATAAATTTAATATGATAGTATAACAGTGAAGGCAATAGGACTGCTGAATGAGAGCAAGTTGGAATGGAAATAGTATTTCCTTTCTCTATTGTGTTTTCACTCATGAAAGATGATGAGCCAATTTCCGAGGCAATTAAAAGCTATGTTGTCAAGAGTATGGCATCCCATATGGTTCTCTGGTGACTGTACTGCAGGTCCGCCCTTAAATCATGACAAAACTCATCTTTTTAAGCTGCACCTTGTATATAGGTATTAAGTGACAGTAGTTTCAAGCTTGTTATAGTATGTTTTTGCTCTTTATAAAGCTTCTACTCATAAACAAATTGCATTTATTTGTTCTGTTCTTGTCTTTGTTATATTGGCATGTGCAGAGGCTTCATTTAGGTGTACAGGGAGAACAACTGAATATGTCTAGATAAACTTCACAGGTTATATTTTCTAACTGATTGTTCTTTGGCTTATTTTGGGGGGATACTTTTTCATAATTATCTTCTAGAGCTATAGTACTCAAATCCAACTTCTTTAGTCCAATTAAAGCCTAGCCACTGCTGTCTAGACTGCAGTAATGATGTTGGTTATTTTCCTATAATAACCCTATTGATAGGCCTCAAAATAGCACTGGTCCTTTTCTTTAGATAGCTGGCGTTTGCTGACTGTACAAATAATGGACTATCAGCCATTGCATGTAGTCTGGTTTTTGCTGTAATGGGAAACTGCATAAAAGATAAAAAGCATCCTGTAAGTCAAGGGAAGGCTTTAGGCGTGAAGATGTTTTTCAGCCCTACTTTGGGAAACTGTCACTCAAGCTCTCCTTATCAGGGTTGTGTTGCTCTGGGGAGTGATGGTTGCTGTTCTTAGTCCCTCATGGCAAAAGGGTGAAGGCAAGGGCTGTGGTCTAATGAGTTGCAGGCTGAGGGCAAATTCACCTTCCTGTGAAAACTGTGGTTTAATACTTTCTCAACAAATTGGACATCAGCCTGAGCCTTACCATATTACTTCTTGCTGTTTTACAAAAAGCCGCCTTAGCTGAAGCACCAAAAAGACCTGTTTCTGGATGGTAAGGGTTTTGTATCTCTGTTACAAGTTGGACTGGTGTGATGCAAGATTGTAAGTGCCTTGTCTGGCACTTAAATGTCTGAGGAGGTAGTTCCAGAGGGTCACTGGCTGTTTGGCATGGCAAGAAGAATTTCTGCAGTAGCCCTCTGTGGTGTCAACATGGTCATGCTTTCCTTCAGTTTGCAAATCTCCAAATCACTTTAGTCTGAACACTAGTTTTAAGGGCAGGAAAGTACAACTGAACAAAGCTGTTACAGGGGAAGTCATCCAGTACTGTTGGTTGTTTTGGGGTCCATGGTGAGTATTTTTGCATGGGAATCACTCTTTGTTTTGTATACTTTTGTTATTAATATTGTTGCTGTTATTGTTAATTTTCTTATCTCATTGCAGTTTCCAGTAAATTGTTCTTATCTCAGCCCTTCTGTGCCTTCAATTCTCAACTCCATCCTGCTGCAGCCAAAGGGGGAAGAGAAGGGAGAGTGAGAGGGTGGCGGGTGGCTTGGGAGTGTCTCGGTGGGGGCACTGAATTAGGGAGTACTGTTCCCAAACCATGACAACTGCACCAAAAAACCTTTGCACATGCATCTCTGGCTGGGAGAGAGACTTAACTTTTGTTTACTTCTTGTTGGGATTTTTCCCGCCATTAATATTCATAAGTTAATAAAGCAATAGACCACAATAAATATGTATCTCAGATTACAGTACTCGTTACAGCTAAGGAATCCACACCAAATCACATGAGAGGAAGAAAGGGACATGACCAGCTTTGAATTCGTGCTTCCCACACAGCAGAAAACCACAAATATGTGCAATTGATGAACACCTAAATCAAGTGCTTTGTTGGTGACTGTCTTGGCTTCACATAAGGTACTCTGCTTGACTGGCACTCAATAAGTTGTGCTGTAAATTCTGCTAGGAGCCTGAATTTGTTTCAGACCTTCCAGGCTGCTTGGGACAGTAATCCTACAAAGGAGATACCAGTCCCAGGGAATGAGGCTATTATATCAGACTGAATATAAGCACAAAGGCTTGAGTGGTTGGTGGGCATATCAGGCAGGGTGATAGAAATCAGTACACTATTCCTGACTCTGCTAGTGATCTTCTGGTGTTTCCTGGAAAATCACTTTATCTTTCCCTGTTGCTTCAAACAAGGAATAATGTTATCCTGGGGAAACGTTCCACCTAGAAGAACCAGGAAACTCATTGTAAGGGCAAGGTTTGTGGCTGTGATGTTGCTATAGAAATTACCATAACTTTGTTGCAGAAAAGATGTTCCTTTCCTCTGAGCCATCCATTTCCTTAATGCTGGGCCTTTCCACAGTGATTGGTGACAGATTCTAGCTGTTCAGTTTTAAAACAAGACAGGACTGAGTGGCTTCCATTAAGATGCAATCAGTCAGACACAGAAGTGGATAGAAATTGTGTACAATGCAACTGTGTTTCTAAGAGTATTTTTGTAGGATCATTTTTTGCTATCAAGGAATCACTAAAAATAGAATATAATGCTAAATAAATTTATTCTTATTATGAGATTTGTGCAAATATATAAGATTGTGGTGGGGATTTTTTTTTTTTTTTTTTTTAATTGGTATTGCTCCAGGGAGAGAAATTACCTGTCTTGGTAGGAAACTGACTAGGTCCTGGCCTGAATTTAGGCTAACAGGAGAGAGATTACTGGACATCAAATTAAAAATTCTTGAACATAATGCAATAAAGCAAGAAGCTGGCAAAAACTGCAGCTGGTACCATCAGGAATGGCAGAAGCACCTGGCTTAGGGTGTCAAGCTATTTATGTAACAACATCGGGATCTGTGGGAAAAACAGTAAGTAGGAGTTTATTTGGGAGAGAATGAGAATGGTGAAACAAAGGAGAGTGAGAAGGAAAAAAGGGAATAGAATAGGTAGCAAGCTGTCATTAGTGCTGTCTTGGGTACCTATTGGAATGTCTTGTACTTTGTCATTGTGGACTAAACTAGGGCAATAAACCAAACTTCTTGTCCTGCCCACAGTACATGCAACAAACTTGCTTCCCTAATAAGGAGGACCAGGGCGAGCAGCATGCTTTCCTTAGCCTGCCAGGGAACACCTGAGCCAGATCAGGCATCCTGGTGTCACTGTGACTATGCTGTCCCCAGCCTGAGGGCACTGGAATCCTCCT
Organism: Acanthiza pusilla; assembly: GCA_036630365.1. Lineage (NCBI taxonomy): Eukaryota > Metazoa > Chordata > Aves > Passeriformes > Acanthizidae > Acanthiza > Acanthiza pusilla. The sequence goes on from JAXCHO010000034.1 coordinate 36,739,745, forward strand.
AATGACTTTCTGCCAACATCCAAAGGTGCCAGTGTAAACCTTGTGCAATAAAAACCAGTAGCGGTTTCTGAGTCTGCTTCTTCATGGTGCTGGTACAGTGAACTTCAGGAACTGTATGAAATAGTAGGAAGGACCTCTGATCACTATCTGTTCCTCAGTTTTGCTAAATATAATTTTCCTAAAACTAAGAAGGTTCATTAATGTGCCATGTTTGCAAATCATTGGCTCATCAAAAGAGCCCTGCAAATACTTCTGATAGGAGTGAGACATAGAAAAATATGAGTAGAAGAATCAGCTTTGCATTACTAGAATGAATCTATTGTTTTTTTCTTTGACCTAGTTTAGTGTGAAGTGTAATCTCAGAAGCCATTGCAAGAATCAGTAGAGTAGATGCAAATAAAACCTTTTGTAATTTGCAACCCAGGCAAATTTAGCCGTCCCTGTGTTGTCCTGCCAACAAGTCAAAAGGCGCAGTTTAGGAACCAATGACCCCAACAAACAGAGCTGGTCTGGTGGGGGTCAAATAATAGTGGCAGCCCTTCACTTGGAGACACTCTAGATTACCACCAGTAACTGTAAGAGATTTCTTCTTGAGTATTGTTTTGATTTTTGCTTTGTGAATGACCACGTCTTTTGGATGGGGAAGTATAATGGTAGCAAGTGTTCATGAACATGCGCTTCATACCTCCTGATGAGTTAGACATCTGTCCAGATAGTATTTTTGAATAGAGAGGTCTTTTCTTTTTTGATTTCATAGCAAACTCTGTGTATGTTTTATGACTATCAGCTGTATATTAACTTGCCCTTTGAAAATCTCACTGCTAACAAGGCACTTTTCACCTGCCTGGAAATGATGGTAAAGGTGGGGTGCAGCTGGGTGAAGCTCCTGTTTGTCACATAGCAACACTGTCCTGGCAGACCCAGCTGAACTTTTGGGAAGAAAGCTGCAGGTTTGGTGGCAGCAGGGCAAAGTGAGGCAGAAACCTCTTTTGGGATCTCAAATAGTTAATATTGCCAGAGATACCTCTGCTCTGGTTTACTCAAAACTAGGCAGTATAACAAGATTTTAGAGTTTGAGATGGACCATTTGAAAATTAATATTTCTCCTCTGTGGATGGAGCAGAATGATTTTTTTTTCCCTCCAGCTGACCTAGTTGGCAGTTAACAGACAGCCCTGTCTGCAGTCACCTGTGGGTTCAGAAATGCTATTTTCAATGAAGTATTTACAGCCCTGTAACAGGCTAACAGGAGCATTTTCAAGACTTGGAAGATACTGCTACTTGCCCTTGACTATGCTTGCTGATACACCCAGATGCACAGAAAATTTATAAACTTTCACCATCCACAATTCTGCCTCCTCTGACAAAAACTTGCTGAAATTAATTTTTAAAAAATGTTTAACATGACTTGTGACTTGTGTTTAGTTTGTGGTTTTTCCTCTCTGCAACATTTTAAAATCAATTATAGAACTTCTCAAAATTTCACTAAGTTAAAGAACTTGACAGTTTTGTGGAGGACTTCTCCCTCCTCCTGTCTTGTTCTGTTTCTGTTGTGACAGACTGTAATGGCTTGTAGGATGGTGGGAGGCAACTCGGAAGAGCAGTGAACTCAGGAATATTGTGCTTATCCTCTGTGAGCTCTCAAATCATGTCCCAGTAGAGTGATGAAATACTGCTTCTTGAGAGCAAACATTTTCTCTTTTGGAAATCAGTGTATCCATCAGGCTCCATAGTGATTTGTGCAGGAGTAGGTTTTGCTGGCAAGGAGAGAGAGCTACAAACTGATTTACGCATTTCCATCTGAGAAGAATCCACTGGTCAACAAATGGAAACAGTGCCAGAAAATATTTGGAGCTGCCAGCTTGGTGTTCAAGAGCCAACTCTGGTGGATTTAACTGTGGAGGTTTAAGGGATGGCTGGTCCCCAGCTGTAGCAGTTGCCAGGGATTATTGCTTCTGCTGCAAAGGTAGCAAAGCAGGATTCACATCAGTTCCTTGGCTGCCCCAGGTCAGTATCTGGTATTTTAGCATAAAATCCACCTCTAAAGCAATTTGCAAAACTGTGTTAGGCAGTGGACTGACAGGCAGACCCACGTACTGTGCCACTGCCTGCTCTATCAGGGTAGCGATCTGTGGCAGGGAGGTGCCGAAAAGAGGCATTTGACAAGCTACAGTGATATTTTTGACTCTGCTAAATAAATCTGCCAGAGTTTGTCTGCCACTCATCTTGGATGAGGTAGAATCAAGGGAGAGCCTGGTAGTGAGCAGGGGCCAGCTGGAAACCACTTCTGCCTTCTCCTGTACCACTGGCACACTTCAGAGTATGAATTTCCTAAAATAGATACAGGGTGTTCTTGAACATCCCTACCACACTGACCTGCATAATCTGAGAAACTTCTGCCTAAGTTTGGTTGGTGTTATCAGATTCTTTTTTTACTTCGGCTATGCATACTGTTATATCATAAATGCTTTTTTTACCCATGTGCATTCATTTTTGTAGGGGAGACTCTCACATCCCTGCTGGTGAAGGACTATTATTAGCTCCTAAATTTTGATGATTAGTGATTGAAATAGAAAACCTTTGAGTCAAGGATTGTCTGAAGCTTAGAACAAACCATTCTGACTGTCTTGTCTTTGAACTAAGTGTATGGGTTAAAAGAAAATTATCAGAGATAGAAAAGAAGGTGCACATAAATGGGGAAACGTGGGAAGAAAAAATTGGGGACAGATAAAATGCTCTAATGGGTAGATTGGGTTAGAAAAAATAGGGTGGTTTGGGACTACCCCATGCTTCAGGAGAAAGATATGATCTGAGTGGAAATTCCCCATATAGGTCTGAAAGAACTGAGCTCAGAGTTAGGCTCTGATAGGATGGTGAAAAGGAGAAAGGCCTTGTTCTTTTCTAGATACGTGTTTTTGTTGTGGTATGAAGTAAGTGGTGGTGGAATCTTAATGATCTTTGTCCGTAAGCCTGACTTGTTTTTGGCTGACTTTGCTCTACTGAGTACCTGTGGAGTGCTACGTGGAGTAGTGGAGAGCTTGCACTTCAGGAGTAAGTTCTGGGAGATAATATATTTCAACCCTGAGGGACCAGCCTTAAATCCTGTGGGGAAAAAAATGGACTCCTTCTTTTGGATGCCAAGGAGAGGATCCAGAAGCTGAAAACTAGAGCCATCAGGTGAGTAAGTGTGCTGATCCTTCCCATATCCTGGAGGTTCCAGATTGGAGGGAGGTCACTGGCTGGATCTTGGCCTGTTTGGCTATGCACAGCTGTATACCAATGAAGCCTTGCTCTGTTTGGTGTCTTCCTCTGAAAATGTAAGGTAGGCCCATTTCCACCAACTTGTAATTATTTTATGTAAGACACTCCATGTTTATTACTTATGGCTTTCTTTCTCACATCTCACTTACTGTGGCAAGGGCACGAGGCTGTTCCCAGGATCTCAGTAAATTTGCATTAACAAACCTGTCATCCAGAAGAAAACTCTTAGCTAGGGAAATGAGATATGGTTGAGGGAGGCTTGAAAGACTACTGATAAAGTGCCAAAGCATGGCCAGGTATAGCCTGCACGTTTGTGTGTGTGTGTGTGCGTGTGTGTGTGTGTGTGTGTGTGTGTGTAAAATACTGGGAAAACCAAGGACAGGAGTCCTCTAATAGCAATACAGTGAGGGAAAGGACAGCTTGAACTGTGGTTTCACTGTCGCAGAGCATCCAAAATAACATAAGGCATCAAGTTCTGGTCCTGTGAATTTCTTAGTCCTCTCTGACAATACTCAGTGGTCCTTAGGATGGCTCCTGCTGGTGTCTGCAGGCATGTCCGCTTAACCCTGATGCCTGAACCATGATTTTCCAGGACCTTTCCTGCCTTTAGGGTGGCTTCATGGGACTCGAGTGTAGATGCATTTCCCGGAAGCAATAGAGACCCTTCTCTGGGTGAATTGACTTCTGTGGCCTACTCATGCTCACAGAAGCATAAAATGGCAAGGGAATTTTCATAGGCAGTTTTCATACAAAAGCAACAGGCTGGTGAGCGCTGAGCAGAGAGGAGCTTGCTTAGGGCTGCAGGGACGCCTTTAGTTGCGCAGGAAATAAAGTTAATTGTCATCTGGCCTAAGTTAAATGGATGACCTCATGAGCAATAGCGTGTTTAATCACAAAGCCACTAGAAACATCTTGACATGAGATGGAATTGCTTTGTCAGAATTTGTTCTAAAGGGGTTGGGAGCAGAAGCAGTGAGGATAAAACACGCCATCAGTACAAAATAAACCTTGCTGTGTCTCTCTCCTTCCTCACTGTTTTGTTGTGAAACAGCTGAACAAAAGTGCTGCCCTTTGAAAGGCACAACCTGCCTTGAAAATTTAGGTCAATCCCACAGCAGGGAAACGGGGTCTGTCACAAACACTTCATTGCAGAACCCCACTTCATGTCTGAGTTCCTGGGTGAGATTTTCAAAATATATCTGAATGTATTACTCACCACTTGTGTGGTGGCTGGAACTCTGAATTAATTGAAGAACCTAGTGATTATCTTCAGTAAAGAATAAAAAAGGGGAGAGAAGGGCAGGAAAAAGGAAAGGGAAAAGGAAAGGAAAAAGGAAAGGGAAAGGAAATAGAGTCTTCACAAATCCCTCAAAGAAACTAATTTTCTTTCTATTATTGTTCTCTTGGAAGAACTGCTCTTGAGTGACTAAGTTAAATAACACAAGCAAAAGATGATGATTCATGCTGCTTTTCCTGATAGTTTCTAGTGTTCAAAAGCCAGTATCACAGCTGCAGCTTTGAATAAATGCGTGGGGAAAGGAATAAAATTATAGTAGGTATGTTAGCGTAATGTTCCCAATGTGCAGCCTGTGTATGTGATTACCTAATATTCCTTACCAGCTGTTTCTTAACATTAGTCATAGTGATCTAAAACAACCACCCTCTCTTCATTTATCTCAGTAAACATTGTTCTTTTTTGAAGAGGTAAGCTGTTTAGGAACAAAAGTTGTTCCCTCCTCCCCTTCAAGCTTTTTCGTCTGCATGTCGTAATCATCTTGAATTGGAAACAGCTATAGCTGACCGTGTAAGTAACAAACAGTGAGGAAATATTTAAATATGGTAATAGCTATATTTGAGTTCCATCATGAATGTGTTTCCTAGTACTGTCTAGAAAATGCAAAGCTCTGTTCTCATGCCAGTAAAAAGCCAAGATAAAAGGAGGAAATGTTTTAATTTTCTTGTTTAACACCACACTTCTGTCTTTCCAAATGGAATCAAGATATCCTCTGCAATTCAGTGTTTATCTTCTCATTTGAAGCTGCTTGTACTGTGCAAACATTTTGTTTTTATTTCTAATGTGTGTTGCCATAATTCATAACCTGTTCATGCTAGCACTTTCATAAGTGTCTGTCCCACTGACTGATGGTGAGCAGTGCTTTATTCCTGCAAAACTCCCATGAAACTCAGGGGGACATATGCTTCCAAGTACACCGGGACACATTCAGTGGAGAAAAGTGCTGCTCAGGGTGAAGAGAATCTGCTCAGGGTCTGTCTGAAGAGGAAATGACAGGAGTGCTTGTGAGACTGAGGAGAGGCAGCAAGTGGATCTCCTCACTCTGTGGCTTCAATTACACTCCCTAGGCGGGGTGGTGACCTTCTGCGAGAAGGCAAGCTGCAAACCAAAACCTCTCTGTGGCTGAAACCACAAGACTCGTTCCTTTCTCCAGAAGAAGGCCAGAGTCAAGACATGAAATGATAATGGGTCATAAGCTGATCATAAGCAACCTGGGCTGGACCATGTGATCTCTAAGAGAGCTTCTTTGTTTTTGTATGACGTCAGTGTAAGCAAGACTGCAATTTTGTCCAGCACTTAAAAGCAATCATTTCTCAATGATTCGTCTCAGGAAAGACCATATTAGTCTATATTCTAGTATGTGTGTGGTATTGAAGTGAAATCTGAAATTTCCTACCTGGTCTTGAGCACAGAACTGACTGAGAGGAATTCAGTCTTGTCAGCTGTCAGCAATGAGAAAGATTTCTGCTCCTCTGCAAAAATAAAGCTTTCATGAAACAGAAATCAATTCTATCTGAAAAAGTTTATGAATAAGTGTTTAGAAGAGGCTATTTAAAACCCTGAACAACAACAAACTCAAAGGACTAACTGATGTGGAGAAATAATCAAACTGGGCATATATGGAGGGAAAAAGAGCCCTATTTGCCAGTTTGAAGGCTAGTACAGATATCAAGGGAAAGAGTAGAGAAGGGCTTAGCTGGAGTTTGATTAAAGATCAGTGAGGGGGTCTCATTAACTTGTAATGTGCAGTGCATGTACCTCTTCGTCAACAAATACCTGGTGCAAAATCAAGGTTGATTTCTGCATTAAAAAAATCCACATTTTTTCTTTTATTTTTCTGCTAGCCTACTCAAACTGTGTCTTCTTCTTTTTCTGCCAGCACCATGTTCCTGTCTTCTAATATCAGATTATGTTTGTTCTTTTTTTTAAATAAGAAAAATCAGCAGTTAAGAGAAATTCAAGTACTTTTTTTCAGTTCTTGCTGCTATGTAGTTGATAGCCAAAGCTCTTTACAGAAAGTAATGTTGAAAATGCAGTCCCAGAAAATGAAGCGTGTCACTCCTAGACAGTAAAGGAGCCTCCAAAACTGGAGCCCATTGATCAGTGCCTCACGTTCTGCCCTCAGAATTGTTTGATATATGTAAAACTCCTGCATGAAGCATGTACAATCATTTTTCTCTTTGTACTTCCATTTAGATATTTGCTGCAGCACCAGAAAGAGATGTGTCAGCTGAAGCATATGTTGGGATACCTGACAGAGTAAAATTCCAGGTACGGAATTCAAATACTGAGTTCAGGTCTTTTTGTGTAGGTAACCAGATGCTATTTAACAAAAAGATGCCACATAATTATTCACAGGGAAAATATTTATAGTGAGCACATAAGCAATGAAAACATGCATTCTTGAATAGTTTGAAAACAACAGTGAAAATGCAATTTATTTCCAAGGAAGTTTAATCCAGCATACTGCCACACTAGCTCACACTCTTGCTGTTGCCTCTACATTATGTTTATGAAAAATAACAGCTGTAACATCTGTTATCACCACAGCATGTTTCCAGCACAGCATTAACACACATTTATACAATTTATACAGTCTTTCTCTTCTCCTCACCTCTTCACCTGAGACAACTACCCATCCATCCTTCAATATAAACATGCTGTGCTTATATAACCTGAGCCTCCAGAAGCTGAAGGACATTCAAAATATACCTGGATCCATTGCCAAATCCTTCTTGACTGGGAACATACAGAAGACTCTGTCTGGGAAAGCCTCAGCAGTTAAAGCATTCAGGGCTCTTGAAAATTAGTACTTTCTTCATTTTAGTTTATCTGATTCAACAAGGATGTCCCCTGAAGTCAAAATGTTACTATTTCTGGGGTGTCTGCAAAGGCAGTAACCTATCTCCTGGATTTCTACAAAGCATATTTTCATATTCTAAAGCCAGTTGAATCAAACAAGAGATTTTAAAGCATCTTCATTTTCACTGGTTAGTTGGTCTTTTTTTTTTTTTTGGTACTTACCAGGAAGGAACAGTAGTCAGCCAGCTAATAGGTAACTCATACACTCAAATTTCATGGTCCTCTAACACTGTCCTCCATATTTATAAATCTACTGTGAAATTTACCTCTAATTTTAGTAGGGCCTTGTCTACAAGAAAGATGAAGAAATAGCAACTGTTTGTCACCAGGCTGTTACAGGTGAGGCGAAGCAAATCTGATGACATATCTTTGGTCTCCTTTTTCACTTTCTCTCATTCAGTTTGTGGGTGTTTGGTTTTCACTCAAAGCCTGACAGTCTGATTCACCAGTTATTTGAGCTTTAGCTGACTAGTGCTAGGTAATATCAGCCTCTGTGCAGCACACAGCGTCACACCTGCACATTTAGCTAGCCAGGTTTGTGTTGTTCCACTTCCTTCCCCAGTCAAACATAACAGGAGTTCATGATCAATACTAGCATAACACAGTTTCAAAGCCATTCCAAAATGAAAGTCCCAACATTCTGTGATCCATGACTGATTGTTGATGCCTTAGGTAATTGCTTCCCTCCGTAAACTCTGATAGAGTTTGAATCTTGATAGTCATTGACAGTATTGACAATCACTGATAGTCACCTAAGGTTGCTGTCTGTGTTCACCCTGTCTGGGTAAAACAGGCAATTAATATATTTCTTCCTTATATGATCCTTATATGATCTGAAGAGGGTATAATTCAGATATCAGTACAGTGGGACTGTTTGAAATTATGTTAGTGTTCAACTTGGGTCACTGGTGTTATCTCTGATCTGTCTTGTTACAAATAGGCATAGTATCATCTTCATGAAGTAATAGTAATACTCAGAACCTCACATTAAAATAAGTCTTGTTTTTACACTGATCTACACTATTAATATCTGCAAATCCCCCATGACTTTGTCATTTTCTGAATGAGACAATATCAGGCTATCGATGATGTACTTCAGCCTGCAGATCACTGCAAGCTGCTTACTCCTTTGTTACTAATTGATGGTTTGCTATTAAACAATATTGTGTCAGGCATGGTGCATCTAGAGAAAGCTGTAGCACAAAATCCTTCCCATAATCATATTTCAGGGAAACCATAGGTGCATCGAGTTACAGCCCCTTTCCTATTCAATATCTGGAAGTATGTTGTTCTCATCCTGTGCTTAGACTTCTCCCCATAATTTCATCTATGGCAGCAGTTTCTGAAAGTGACAGATAACGTTTCATCTAATAATGAAATGAAAGGTAAATAAGGACATGAAGCTTTGCATACTCATAGATCAAGACAGAAGTTTTTGCTTGCACTCCTTGCCTTGTACATTTCCTGACCTAATCATGCTGCTAAAAGAGCAAAAGCCCTTTCCTGAAGAGTTTGATAAACAGTTATCCTTGTTTCCAGAGTGCATGAGGCTTAAGGAGAGAGGAGGCACTCATGGGTTCAAGCAACATTTTAACCTGGCAATAAAAATCAATAGACATTATTGAGTGGTTTTAACAAATGTTGGATACACAATTTCCATGTAATTGAAGTAATATGCTGGGAGGGGAAGGCAATAGAGTGAAACTGAGACCTTTCATAACATGGCCACCCTTAAAGATAAGGGAAATGTGAAAGACTTCTTGGAAACTATTAATTTGGTAGGAAAACATGCCTTTGCCTCCTGTGCCGCAGGAACCATTGTGCTACTTGAGCAAGGACAGTCAGAATGAAACAGAGTGAAGCTGTTCACTCTCTGGGAGGTGTCATATGGGGGGTCAGGCCAGAGCATGTGCACAATTGCTATCCTGCCATGTGTCCCAATGCACATATGGAAATCTCAGCCAGGTTTCTGCAGTGCCTCCAGTGGATGGTAAACTCGTTCTAACTCAACATGCGCTCTTCTGTCTGTGTTTAAATTAGAATTTAATAGCGTGAATTATTGTTTAATCTTCTAAAAGATTTTTTATCATTTTACAGAATGACTGTCATGTGAAATACAGACAATAAAATATTGATGGTGTTCATGCAGTAACTGGGAGCAACGCTCCTTTATCTCAAGTAGTCGCAGGATGAAATTCTGTGTCTGGTGTTATACAAAGAGATCAGAACACATGGGTCCTCTTGGCCTGAATAACCTATGAAACATCTCAATAAAGGTAGCACCCAATACACTAAAAAGACAAATCTCAAACCCAGACATTGAATTTTTTTGTCATTGCTTAGTAGCATACAAGAATAAAGAAATGAGAACAGAGATGACAAAAGTAATGGCACTTTGAAAGTAGAACATATAAGAAAAAGAGACAATAAAAAGTTATGAGAACATATTAATCACACACAGTCTCACCATCTGTTGACTCCATATATATACCCCATCCTACTGCTCCATATGCTACTTGAAGATAAATACATATAATGATGGATAACAAGCAAAAAATAGCACACAAAAGGTCTAACATACACGTAGTAAATAAGCATATGGCATAATGACCCCATTTTGGTGTATCTGGTGTGACCTCCCAGATACTCAAGCAAGGAAAGAAGCTGATCAGCAATTGAGCAAATGTGACATTAAAGAGATCTAATGACTTCAGTCACTGAAAACTCAAAAACCTCATCCATGGAAGAATCCTGAACTGAATAAACAGTCTATAAACATTAAATAATAGGATATAATACCAACACAGAGCTCTGCCTGATTCCTGTCACTCCTCTTCCATCTTCCTCTCTCTCTCTTCCATACACATCCGAATATGAATGACTTTCTTTGATCACAAATCCTATTTTGCTCTGTCAGTGGGTGTCTTCAGTGATGGAGTCTCCCATTTAAGGAACTAGAAATCTTTGAAGATACTTTTCTGTGGACTGTGGAGCAGAGGAGAGAGGTGGAGAGTCTGTGATTCCTTTTTTCCTGCTGGCTGTTCCCTGTACAAGGTAGAGCATCACTTGGCTAAGAGCAAGGTCCTCTTTCATCAGAGAACAAGGCTGGCTTCTGTACAGCAAGTGGAAGTGATATTGCTCAGAAGGTGCTTGGTGTTCCAGAGGAGGTGGTTCTGGGTTGGAAAGAAGTTGAACTCTCTGCAACATGATGGTTAGTCTTGCATTCAAGTGCTGCTTTTCTTTGCAGTCCCTGCCAGTATAGCAGAGATTTCTCCAACTGTGAGCGCTGGGCACCAAGCAGGGGCATCTTCCATATTTCATTCTGGTTAGAGAGGCTGGATTGACAAACACCCCATGGTCGTTTTCAGATGTTACTTTTGTGTCCTCTAGTCCCATCACGGCTTGTTTGGCCAAATATATAGTCCCACAGTCTTTCATAATTTATGTATAATTAATGGATGGACAGGCTGTTCAACATTGTCTACATTTCCCTCTCAAATATGTAGAACCAAGGATAGAATTTGTCTTGCTGTAAGTGCCAGCAGTCCCGAAATGAATTTTCATTTGAGGATCACCTTGCACATCAAGGAACTGGACTATGCCAAACAGATGCACCCTACCACTGATGGCAGCTATCAGTTCCCAGTTCACAGCAGACTTTTTGATTTGTAAAGAAGCAGGCAGCAGCCTGGTGTGCAAATTCCACTGGTAGAGAGGAAGTTCCTTTCTTTTGCACCCTCTTTCCCTCACATCTATTTGTGGGCTTCCATGTCATGCAGAAGAGATGAGCCTTTGGCCATTGGTTACTGTGGTTTTCATGGCTGCTACAAAGATTATTTCGGAAGGCAGTTGACTCTAGCTGGGAACTTTGATCTTTATTTCTTAATGAGTTGTGCTCAATGTCCAAATATTTTTATATTTCTGCTCCTGCAGCAACTCAGAGGTTTCCCTTTGGTTTTTTAGTGGGAATATTTTCAACCCAGCAATAAAGTTATGCCTGTGCCTCTGCAAACAGCTAATTTAGTGTCTGTGCTGTGGGGCTGCTGCCTTGGTGTTGTAGTGAGCAGCATGTCAAGGAAGTGACCATTCTCCATTCACTTTCCTGGTCTTGTGCAAATGATAGACTTGGTGCTGAGACTGTTCTTCTGGAATGTGGAAGAAGTGAAGTCCTACTGTAGTGCTCTACCTGCCTCTGTGAGTAGCTCCAACATTGAGCAAGTGACGTTACTACCCTTATGCAGAAGAAGGGAAGGGATTAAACCTGATTCAGTTCCTAACTACTTTTGTGATTAAAAACACAGAGCTCTTGTTAAGCTCTGTTTACTGTTCTTAGTTATGTTTTCTTTTCTCGCAGCTATGTGATCCTGATGGTTACTTACGGTTTCAGGTTCTCTCTTTATCTCTTCTGTTGTCAGAGCAGTAATATGTGTTCTGCCAGGCAAAATTTAGGGGTGTCTGTCATTTTGTGGCAGTGCAGTGAACTAAGAGTATTTTATGAGAGAGGTTCTTATGAGAATTTTCTATTTGTTGACCACAGGTAACATATGAAAGATCCAATAGATCTTTTGTTTCTCTCTGGAAAAGTGACTGGTTTTTTTTTTTTTTTTTTTTTTTTTGTTTTTTTTTTGTTTTGTTTTGTTTTGTTTTGTTTTTTTAGCACAGTAGACTGAATTTTTGTTTTAACTCTATCCCAAATGATTCTCCCAAGAACCAGGTTGTCCATAACAATCCTGGACGAGTGCTTGGCTGCTCTCGCAGCCAGCCATATTCCTTGCCCTTGCCTCAGGCTGGGTCTGGATAGGTTCTGTTTGGAATGCTAGCTGTAGAGTCTGACAGACTCTGAGGCTGGCAGGGTTGGAGAGGATTTCAGTCTGGACAAAGAAAAGACACCCTCAAGAAATCCTTTGCCGTTGTAGACTATAAACATTGTGTATTATAACTATTCCAAAAGGCACCTATCTTGAGTAAAACATAGCCTCAGGCAAGTAAGATTGACTTTTTCTAAGTGATATTTTTATTTTACTTTGCTATGTTTTTTACAAAAAGAGTTCATACGTGGCATCTGAGCTGCCCATAATGTACCATCCCAGGGTACACACTATGGACCGTTATCCTACATGAGGAGTTGCACTCAGACCTAGGCTGTGCAAAACTAATTAATGTAAATGAATGTCCTTATCACCTCTCTTAAGGTGCACAGCCCAGTCTTTCCCCCACTAATATTCTACCTGAGTGTCTGACTGAATCTTAATTTTTCAGAAAGGAATCTACTTATGACAGTAGTATGTATAGAGTGCAGCATGATGGCTCAGTTCTCCTGTAGACCTTTAGATTCCAAAAAAGGAGTACTAACACAAGCAATAAGTCAATATCCCGTGATTGCAAGCAAACTTTTTTCAAGTGAATCTAATGTGACACTTATTAACCAAAACCTGTGAATGACAGAAGAAGCTGGCATCACTTCCCGATTCCTTTTCTGTTAGGAAATATCTGTGGTCAGAGCATTTTCATCTATCATGAACCGAAGATTCTAGAGTAAGAGAAGTGGCTAAAATGGATTTTTCTAAATTCAGTGCAAATGTCACTGTTTTGGGGAAGTGAATTTCTGCTCCAAGGTGCACTTGCTGTTTGCTATTCAGGTTTCCTGATATAAAGGATTTACTGTTTATTGCCTTCTGAGAGCTGAGAAATTTCATTCTTACAATGAAAACTCCAGGGGAGAGGCATTCATTTGTACAATGCTTCAGTTCAGATGAACTATATGAGTGTGTACATAAGAGTACCAACGGCAGATCTCATTGGTTGTTTTTTCCCAATGTACACTAGAGTATTTTTTATTTTTTGATATTTTTATTTTTGGGGCATAGTATCTGGGGATTATAATCTTGATTGGGACTTCCAATTCAAAAAGGGAGCAGTAATTCTTTCCTTTGTTTGACTGAGGTTTATCAGAATGGTGCTTATTTAACCTAGTGGGCGTTGTCGTGTGATACCACTTTTGGGTCTGACAGGCTCGGGAGATTTCCTCCTCTACCACCTATGACGTAGCTGTGCAAATGAAAAAGGGAACTTAGTTTACTTCAGGGAACTACTTGCTTCTAGTCTGATAAGATTTGGTGTCTTTCACCTCTAAGCTTACCCAGAGTTCCCAGAGATTAAACAGTGAGAGTAAACTGAGTTTAAATGAGCTGTGTTTTTAATCCTGCCATTTAAAAAGTAATACTGAACATTTTAGGGGTTTTGTTTGTTTAGCTTTTTTTGGCTTGGTTTTTTGATTGTTTTGTTTTGTTTTGTTTTTGTTACAAGTCATCTAGCAATCAAGGAAACTTTTGATATGAAGTGGAAATATTTTAGGCCTGGGACCTGTCTTACAGTGTGTTTGCCTCCTTTCTCCATCCCTTTTCCTCCTTCAATAGCTTCTTAGACAAGCAAAAGTTTGAGGTCTTAAAGTGGTGTTCCCTACAGAAATCATGAAGCTGCATGAAACAGAACAAGGTTATCTGTGCTTTTATTGAGGTGTTGACTTTGGTGAGCTGGTCTCCTTCTGGACACCAGAAGGTCGAAAAGAAGAACTTTATAAAAGCCTCAGCCATGAGAAAAGCTTCATCTGCATCTCTTGCCTAATTGGATTCAAAACTCAGACAAGTATAAATCTGCAGAAAATGTGGGTCTGGGTTGATGGAATGGCATCATCGCCTAATGCTCGCTCAAGGACCCATCTCAGCTGAAGATTTTCCCTTTACTATTTCCATGCCTGTCGTCTTCTCCCAGTCCAGATGCACAGTGAGGAGTTCATTTTCCAACCCTTGAGAACAAAGAGTAGAAACAAATAAAGAAAAAGTCCATAAGGGACCTGAAGAGAGAAGTCTGTTGCGTCATCTTCACCTTGGTGGCTGTGTGGTGCTGTGCTCTGGATGAATCCCTTGGCCTCTGTAGGAAGCCTTCTGCTGCTGGTGCTCTGCGTGGTTCTGCTATGGGACATTGACCTCCGTGAGAGGTGTAAGAGCTCTGAGATGGGGATGCCTTGGACCACACAGTATCCCTGGGGCATGGACTGCCTCTGTTCTTCTTTAAAAGATCTTGCATGTTTTTTGGAGTTATGTTGAGGGGTGTTGAATAACAGTATCTGTACTCAGTGTTCTATGCAGAGAAGAAGCATTAAGTCTCAGCTAAAGGACAGCAATGAACGTAATTTTAAGACCATATGTGACAGATAATTTCCTCTCCAGGCAGATCAGGAGCGTGTATCAGCTGTGCTGTGTAATATGCTAGACCTATATATAGGTGTCTATAGAAAGACATTCTTGCCTCTTCACTTCAAAAAGGCTGCAGGTTAAGCCCAAATTTCTGTTAACAGAAACCATGCATTATGTAATTTATAACCTCAGAAAACTCTCTGAAATGTCTGCTATGAACCCAAGCTATCTTTTATTACAGCAAAGTACAAGTCTGGGAGTTATTGGCACCCTGCTGAAAAAGCAAAAGTCACCAAAAATTCATGATGCTCTTCTTGAATTCCTGGTCATTGGGATCATGTCTATCATCTGCAGTTTGTGTAAGAGCATTTTCAGAAAGGGGTGCTACACACACAGTAATGTTTTCTGTCATGGTTTAAGCCCTTATTTCATAAACAATTTGAAAAACTTGATCTCTCAGAGGGTTTCACCCTTATACACAAAAATTGCAAAACTTGTTTGAAAGTGATGGCACGTAACAGTCTTTTCTGTGCAATAACCGGGTTTCAATTTTCTCTGATCTGTGATATAAACAAATGGCAAGTGGCTTTGGAATGTGCATCTTGAACAGGTCAGCCAAGGAGTAGAGATGGTTACTCTTTCTGTCACATTTTCTTAGCTTGTGCAAGTTTTCTACAGTAGAGGAGGCAGGGCTTCTGCTGAGGCAGGCACTGCTAGCTCCCCTAATGAATGGAAAGTGATGTCTGACCATGTGATACGAGAACAGCACTTTCCATGTTTGCCTGATTATCGAAGAGCTGGAATCAGCATTGACGAAGATAATGTGATGTCACTCTTTAATCTGGCAAGCCTGCAAAACCACTTCCTCCTTGTGTAGGCTGGAGGTCTCATGATTGCCATTTCACTCTAAAGCATTCATTGAAAGTGATGTAAGACAGAAGAGCTTTGACTCTCTCCTGTTTTTTAAATGAATGAATGCTATTGTGAAATTCCTTGCAGCTATATTGGGAAATACACTGGTTATTCAACAGACTATAATGATTATCAAACAAAAAGGAAAAAAAACAGAAAAGATTAGTTTCTTCTAAAAGCTTAGATTTTTTTTTTTTTCAAGATTTAGCTTTGATTTCATTTAACATAGATTAACAGGCAAGCCATCAAGTTAAAATTCTTGTTCTGTAACACCAGAGCCTGGGCATTGCCAGGATTTAAAAGCTAGTCATCAGAAAGATGTGGGAGAGGTGGGTATTTCATACCATGAGCATCGTTTCTGTAACTTTATCTTAATATAGTTTTAATAGGTCCTCTGGAATAGATCACTTTGAGATTCACATTTCTTGAGATCACTAGGGTGAGTAGGAAAACCTTGCAGGAGATTGCTCCTGTCAGGGTTCTGTACTGCTGTGACTCATGTAGTGGGGTACATGCTTCTGCAAGGAGTAGTCCCAGACTACTGTTCACAGTCAGGGGTCAGCTAGGGATGACTGTGAGGTCTCTTACTCCTTTTACGTTGCACAGTCCCACAGCTGTTGTTGAAGTAATGCATGCTGCTGCTGCAGTATATATACATTATAATGTGTATATGTAATGAATGCTTTCACATACATTTCACTCTTAGTGGAAGGCACTCGTAACAGGAGCTAGCAGAAAATCTTCTGACTGTCCCTCTCATGCTGCTCTAATTCTTCAGTGCCACTCTCTCCTGCCAGTGAGGGCTGTGGACTCCTTAGCTAGGATGGCAGCTTCTCCCAGTAGCTTCACCATAACATATAGGAAGTGAAACTGACTTTTTGGGAGGCCTTTGGAACCTTATGCACTACAAATATTAATTTCTGTTTCCTTATTAAAATAGCTTAGTTTGCTAATTAGGGCTGAAAGCGTAAAGCAAAACAATTAATGCAACTCCTGATATTTTGTTTGGAAAATAGATAAAAAGGGTGGGAAAACCTCCAAACTATTTTTATCAACATGTGTTTGAACTAGATCCTTAAAAGATCAGAAAAGCAAGGGTTCGATGCTGTCTGAACCAAAGGATGAGATGAAAGATCCTGTAGTAGTAGATAACCAAATTAGTTAATTCATTTTTCTGTTAATGTAATTTGAGGAATGTAGTTTGAAATTGTGATTTACATTTTTCAGGATCTACTGGCACATCATATAGTAAAACAAAGAATGTAGTGTCTCTTTAAAAGATAGCTGGAAAATATGAAATATGTAGAGGTCGGTTGTTTTAGGGCATTATCTTTTGGAGGAAAAAAGCGTGCTAGCTACTTAGTATGATAGATACTTAAGAGTTGGACTAGATGATCTTTGTGGTCCCTTCCAACTCATTTTATTCTGTGATTCTGTGATACTTTCGTTATTGAAGGAATCAAGGGAATTGAAGCAGAAAAAAAATATATCCTGGTTAATAAGAGTATAACCTAAGCTTTATTTTTTGTTTGCTTAGATTGCTGAACTAAAAAAAAAAATAATCAATTATTGGCATAGCCCTGTTCAATTCAGACTTCTGTGAAAGCAGGCAGCAAGAGCTTCTCTTACCTGTGTGTGTGTGGCAACTGTGAAGAATATGACAATCCCTCTTAAGATGACTCTCTATTATAGGTGACATGAAACACAAGCATGCCTGCACAGGGACTGGGACAGAATGTGACACGGAGTCTACTGGCAAGGTAGGCTGGCTGCAAACCCCAGGGCTGCAGGGCACAGCCCAGCCCTGTGCGGTCACATTGCGTGTGCTGCTCTTACCCTGCCGGGGCCTGACACTGGCTCAAGGGGACTTGGAAGGACATGCTGGTTCCGAGAGTGGACAGTGACGAGGTGTTCTCCTGATGGCTCAGGGAGAAAAGGGAAACACAGGCACGTCTAGAAGGCAAGGATTTCTAGCAGTGGTTTGTTTCGAAGCTTCAGCCTGTGTTCAGAGAGACTGCCCATCAATTTCATAATCTTCAAAGTCACCGGCTTCTGTCACATCAAGATGAACCTGAGGCTTGCTTTTCTTAAAGAAAACTGAGGAGCCTGGGAAGTGTGTAAATTCTGTTATTCAAATTCCTGGCCAGCACCTGTCAGGTATTTAAAATTGGATCCTTTCCCTGTCTTTAGTGTCACCAGTGGCACAGCTGAAAGTGCCAACAGAAACAACTC